>CM076907.1:19705026-21121416 GCA_039519145.1 Kokia cookei
TTAATCACAATTTCAATGCACTTAAATGATTAATTCAATAGTTATATCACAAGGGTAATGCAATAATAACTTAGACATGATAATATTTAATCAAAAAATATTTAGAATTAAATATAAAGAAGCAATTAAACACAATCAACCTAACACTTAAAGAATTTAAGCCATTTCAATTAAATAATTAATAGCATTCATCATAATAACAAGCAAGAATCTAAAAAATAAACAAAAAGACTAGGATTAAATCCGTCAATTTCTAAGAACAATTGTCGCATTCTTCATCGTTCTTACTCGATTCTTCTCAGATCGAGGTCTCTGATGAACACTCAACAAAGGCTATGGAAGACTGAAGAACCACTCTTTCTCAAGAGGGGAAATCGGCAAAGGAATGGGGGAAAATGGAATGGAAAAGCTAGAGAGAACACTAGAGAGAAAGATGAGAGAATGGTTTGTGTTGGTGTGTTGAAATGAGGTGAATGGGGGTGTATTTATAGGTGGATTTGAAGAGAGGTTGTGTGGCTATACTTAGCAAATAAATATCAGCCACACACTCCCCCATGGCTGGCCACTACACACAAGCTTTAACTTGTTCAAAGTTTGCTAAAAACAAGCTAGGGGTGAGAATGTGAAACCATGAAAAGAGAAGGGGTTAGAATGGAAATTTGAGAAAGTTTGAGAGCTATTTTGAAAGGTTGAATTGGTAAAATTTTCAGCTGATTAGTGTCAGCACTTGGATGGCACATGGCTAGTGCATTTGGAAGTGCTTTGACCGTCAGTTGCATGCACATCGGACCACTTCAACTTAGCCTTTATAATTAATTTTTAATCCAATTTAATTTGAATTAAAAATATAATTGTAAACCATAATTAGTTTCATATTAGACCGACACTTCACTTGAAAAATATTCTTCTTAGCTCTTCATTAACTCGGTGTAAAATTTCCCTTAACGGTGTAAGCTATTAGCAATGTCTGTCAAGCAGATTTTCATTAATTGTACAAATCTATCGAAAAATCATCAAATTCATGCTCAATATTTATAAAAATAATTAAAAACCAATATTTTGGTAATTTTAACACAAATTAATTATTTTATAAATAAATTATACTTTTCAACAGTAATTACTCTGAATTTGCATGAAATTAGGTCAAAAAGGAATGAAAAAGTCTATATATTTTCATCATTCCAACTGGAAGCAGTTGTTGTACGCAAACTCAGCTAACGATAAATGATCCTCCCAACTACCCCTAAAGTCAATCACACAAATCCGGAGCATATCCTCTAAGATCTGTATCACTCGCTAGGACTGATTGTCGGTTTGAGGGTGGTACGTCATGCTAAAATCCAGTTGTGTACCCAACGCCTTATGCAACTTCTTCCAGAACCGTGAGGTAAAACGTAGATCCCGATCTGAAATGATCAAAACTGATACTCCGTGCAATATTACAAGCTCATATACGTAAAGCTTAGCTGGCTTCTAGAGCGAGTAATCAGTCTAAATCGGTAAGAATTGAGCAGACTTAGTTAATCGATCAACGATGACCTACGCAGAATCCTTCTTAGTGGGCGTTAAAGGTAACCCACAGACGAAATCCATTGTCACCCACTTCCACTTCAATTGGGGAATCTTAACCGATTGTAGTAACCCCAAAGGTAACTAATGCTCGCCCTTTACTTTTTGACAAGTCAAGTGATGTGAAATAAATGTAGCCACCTCCCGTTTCAACCTAAACCACCAATACAATTCCTGCAAATCCTGATACATCTTATTACCGCTAGGATGCATAGCATACAGACTACTATGTGCTTCCCGTAGTATCGATAATCTTAACTCTAAGTCCTTAGGCACACAAACACGACCCTTGAAACAGAAGACCTCATCGCTGTTCAAACTAAATTCAGTCTCTCTACTCGATTCAATCTTACGTAGATGTTGAACCAAAGATTCATATTGCATCTATTTCACTTGGATCTAATCAATCCAATTAAATTTCAATTGAAGTTCAGCTATCAGACTGTCATTGTCACTCAAACTCAATCGAGCCAACAATGCTCGTAGTTTAATCATCAACGACGACTAAGGGCGTCAGTTACGACATTAGCTTTGTCAGGGTGATACTCTATTGTACAATCGTAATCATTGAGTAACTCGAGCCATCCACGCTGTCAGAGATTCAACTCTTTCTGAGTTAACAAGTACTTAAGACTTTTATAATTAGTGTAGATAGTACACCTCTCTCTATACAATAGTGTCTCTAGATTTTCAATGCGAACACGACTATAACCAACTCAAGATCATGAGTAGGATAGTTAACCTCATGTGACCTAAGCTGCCGAGGTGCGTAGGCTACTACCTTACCATTTTGCATCAGAACACAATCAAAACTGATGTGTGATGTGTTTTTATAAACCACATACTCCTTACTCGGCTCAAGCTAAACTAAAATAGAGGCTTGTGTCAAAACAAACTTGAGCTTCTCGAAACTCGTCTGATGCTCCTCAGACCACCCTGAACAGAACATTCTTGCCTAGGAGTTTAGTTAGAGGAGATGCTATAAAAAAGAACCCTTCAACAAACCTATGGTAATAATCGCCAGACCGAGGAAACTCCGAAGTGCAACGACATTCTTTGGTTGTTTCCACTCAAGCACGGCTTCGATTTTCTTGGAATCAACCCGGATTCCCCCAACTATCACCATATGCCCCAAAAAAGTAACTTCGGACAACTAGAATTCACATTTACTAAACTTCACATAAAGTTGCTTCTAGCGAAGTGTCTGAAGTACGATATGCAGATGATTGTCGTGTTCAGCCTTAGTTTGATGTAAATTAATATATTGTCGATGAAGATTACTATGAACTGATCCAAGTACAACTGAAATACTTGGTTCATCAGATCTATAAACACTATCGAGGCATTCGTTAAGTCAAATGGAATAACTAAGAATTCATAATGGTCGTAATGTGTCTTGAAGGTTGTTTTGTGCACATCCTCATCTTAAACCTTAAGCTGGTGATAACCAGATTGAAGGTCTATCTTAAAAAACATTGAAGCTCCGTGGAATTGATCGAACAAATCATCAATTCTCGATAGAGGATACTTGTTCTTAATAGTCAACTTGTTCAACTGACGGTAGTCGATACACATTCTCATCGTCCCGTCCTTCTTCTTAACAAATAAAACAGTTACTCCTCAAGGATATACGCTTGGTCGAATGAACCCTTGATCGAGAAGTTATTGCAACTAAGCTTTCAGTTCCACATGCTCCTTCGGTGCTACGTGATAGGGAGCAATAGACATCAGTGTAATACTCGGTAACATATCGATACCAAAATCAACCTCTCGAGTTAGCGCTACACCTGGTAGCTCATCAAGGAAGACATTAAAAAAATCCTTGACGGTCTGAATATCGTTGACAATTAACTTAGTAGGTGTAAAACAAGTTATGAAGGCAAGATACACTTTACACCCTTTCCTTACAAATTTCTCGGCTACGAGGGCAGAGATGACATTGGAAAGGTAGTCTCGACGCTCTTCGATCATTACTATTTCACTATTCTCTTTAGTTCTCAAGGTATTTCTCTTAGTCGCACAGTTAAGACTAACTCGATGTTGCACAAGCCAGTCCATACCCAATATCAATTCGAACTCCCCAAACGGTAGTTCCATCAAATCAATCGGGAAAACAACTTCTTTTAAACGCTTTGTTAACCCGTGCAGACTAACCCAAAGACTAACCATAGAAATTGCACTAGCAGTACACTCAGCAGTTATATTTAGTTTCACAAATACAATGCTAGCTATATAGGAATGAGTAGAACCAATGTCAATCAATGCAAAATACGGCAATGAATAAATAAAGAACGTAAGCAGAATAATGTCGGTGCCATCCTTGTCGTCGTAGTGTCTAGCCGCAAAGACAAGTACTGGCTATTGAGCCTCAGTCTCAATAGCGCCTCTATTCGGCACCCCACGACCTTTGCCAACCATAGTACCACCCCTCCCGAAAATGGTATTACCTCTACCAGTGCCTTGACTCTGGGTGGCGGTGGTGTTGCTCTCATAGACAAGACGGTACTCATAACTGTTATCGGCACAATCACTGGTGTCTGATTTGATCGATGCGGATAGTCTTGCACCTTATGCTCTAATGATCCACAACGAAGGCACGCTCTTGTCTTCCTCCAGTACTCGCCCGAATGGCGTCTTTCGCAATAGTCACAATGCGCTATCATGCTAGAACCTACCAATACCTCAACCCTTGGAGGCCCATCAAGTTTCTCCCGCTTCTTGGGGCATTGAGCCACACCGATAAATCCCGCGTCACGCTTGACCTTACTCTGAACTCTCATCTATTCCTTTTTCTCATGCTCAACACCCTTAACTTGCTCTATGATCTTCATTTTATCAACCAACATTGTAAAAACCTGCTCCCTCTAAGATGCAATCAGAACTTTCAACTCATATCGAAGTCCGTCCTCAAAACGCACACACTTGTCATACTTTTTTGCCACCAGGGCTTGTGCATATTGGCTCAATCTCAAAAATTTGGTCTCATACTCTTCTACTAACCTATCCCCCAGCTCTAGATTCATGAACTCGTGTCATCGAGCCTCAATATAGATAGCTCTGACGTACTTACCTTGAAAGGCACTCTTGAAAGCATCCTATGTCACTACCTTGGGTCGGAGACCTTGCTTAATAGTTATCCACCACTGGTAGGCTTCATCAGAGAGTAGGGACATTGCACCCCTTAGTTTCTATGCAGGAGTACCATTCAGATCATTCATAATACCCTTGATAGGCTCGACCCAGTGCTCGGCTACAATAGGGGCAACTTCAGTGACACCCCTAAATAATTCGGCTCTGTTGGAACGGAGCTGCTCAGTAACAGATCCCCGTGCTACGGGTCCAGTACGGTCCCCAGCGACCCTTTCCAACAAACGTAGCATCACTTGGAACATAGGATCGTCCCTAATTGGCTCATTCAATAGAAGTACCAACATTCTCGTTGGTCTCCAAAATATGAATGCTTCCCATAGAGGATGACGCGACTCGATCTCCTCCTTGGCACCCACGCATTCCACGTCCAAGATTTCCTCGTGAACTCATGCTTTCAATGATTGTTCCACTAGAAGTGCACTGATCAGTTTAACATTTTACCAGAGTTTCCAAGACACCCTATACAGGTAACAATTCAATCACAAATTCAGTTGTACAAGCCCAATTTTGTCCGGGCCTTTACAAAAACCCAAATTTTATTTATTATTTATTTATAAATAAATAATGAATAAAATAAAACCCAAATTTTATTTGTTATTTATTTATAAATAAATAAATGAATAAAATAAAACTCAAATTTTATTAAACTCAAAATAAAAGTCCAAATACAAATTTTAAAACCCAAAATACCTTATACACAAAATACCCAAGCTCAATTTTTTACCAACCCAAATTTTAAACCAAAAAAAGGAAACCTTAAACATAAGAAAACTCTAGCTGCTAATGTCTCTAGCCACCGCACCTTTACCCATGCTACTATCGTCGCTACCACTTCCTTCTGACGTTGCCCCTACCCACGATCCGCATGCAACCCAGACCTACACGCAATCGAATAATCTGAAAAAAACGTTGTAAATCCGTGTTATAAAAACATGAAGAATCGAATATAAAATTTACAGATTACTTAGAATAATATTAGAAGATTTTTTAGCAATCAAAGCAAAAAGTTCAAGGTATCAACGTTTTTATTTTTTCTATTTTTTATTTCGAAAGTCATGAATAAAAAGACATAGATCTAGGATTTTTTTCCACTTACTTTGTGTCGTTTGGTATTCCGTCGCCATCAGAGGATCATTCATTCTTAGAAACTGAATGGTTTCTTATTTTTAAAGAAACTTTTTATTGGGCTTCTACTGAGAAACATCATAGATCTAGGTTTTGGGTTAAAAATGATTTTTTTTCTTAAAAAAGGAGAGGTTTTTGTTGCCTCCAACCACCGTGAGTGGCGATCGTCGACGTCGGCACGACAGATCAAAGTGGAGGAGTGGTGGCCAATGAAGGATGGCATGGGGGTGGTTGAGAGAATAAAAAAGAAAAGAATTGGGTTTTTAAAAGAGAATAAGGAAAATGAGGCTTTTAGAATTTTTTTTGGCTTTTTTAGAGCCATCAAAACGGCGTCGTTTTGGCCTAACCCCAAAGGTCCCAAAAGATGCCGTTTTGGTGAAACCCGAAAAATCGACCCATTTTTAACTTGGGATCAGCGTGTTTTTAAAGATATGGGTTAATTCCTTGTTTAGTCCTTCCGTAATTTAAGAGTTTTTTATTCTAATCCATTTGCACTATTTTTGTTATTTTAATTTTGCCTTTCAATTTGTTTGCTTTTACATTTTAGTCCTTAACTTAATCTTGACCCACTTATATATTCTTTTTATAATTTTGACCCTAGTTATTTTAATATTCATTTAATTAGGTCTCCCTTATATTTATTTATTTTGCATGATTTTAGTTATTTATTTATTTATTTTGCATGATTTTAATTATTATTTTATTTTTTATTCATATTTTTTTATTTTTTACACATTTGCTTTATTAAATTGTATTTAGTTACTGTTTTTTATGTGGCATTTTTATGTTATTTTTGTTTTTTGTTTTTTGTTTTTATTCAATTATATTGATTCAATTATTATTTACCATGACTATATTTCCCATATTTATGATTATTTACATTCTTAATTGGTATTTATTGTCATCATTATTAGGATTATATCATGATTTTATTTGTTACCATAATTATACTATTTTATGTGCTATTAATTGTATTTAACTATGTTTATTATATTCATGCATATTTTTATTTTGTCATAATAATTGTATACATATTCATTTATTTATTTATACATGATATTTTAATTTTTTTTAAAACATATAAATTTGTTTTTAAAAATCAAGGCAATATTCTTTATTTCGGGAATTTGAGAGGATCATGCCCTAACTTACTAGGTGTGGTTTTTTTTCTTTGAATAGAAATAATTGAGTACCCTTTTTCTTAAAAATTAAAACACGAGAATTCGGGATAATAATTAAGATTGCTTGTTATTTTTCGAAAATTCAAATTGTTATGTCCTAACTTACTAGATGTGACTTTTTCTCAATTAATTCGAAATAACAAGCTTTCTTTTTAAATTTAATTTTTTTAAAATAAAATAAACATGACATTCATGCATTTAAGGATGACAATTTAAAATTTTCTAGAGTTTTTAATTTTTAACAAAGAAGACTTTAAATAATCGAATATGTGCCAAATTTTTGGGTGTGTGAGGGTGCTAATCCTTCCTCATGCATAACTAACTCTCGAATCCGTTTTATGGTTTCAAAGACCAAAATTATTTTAATGATTTTAAAAATATTACAAGGTGATCCAGTTACACCTATTTTAAAAAAATTATTAATGGCGACTCCATTTTCGTTTTTCAAGATAAGTCGGGACTTTCCCAAAAAATGGTTTCGATAGCTTGACGACTCCACTAGGTACCAATAAGAGAGTCAAGCCACAAGTTGATTATTTTCTATCTTTTTGTCAAAAATTTAAAATTCGATTTAATTTCATTTGCGATCCTTTGCATTTCATTTTTGGTGATCTATATGTTGCTTTGACAAATATATGTTGATATTGTTGAATACTTGTCTACAGTTTTGCATCATTGCATTGTCACTACACCTTTTAAGTGGAAGTATGAAGCTACTCCTCCGTGAGGTTTTCACCTCCGTGTAGGATAGTAGTTCGCTTTGGGATACATCTATACCTATGTTTTTGTGAAGTTTTCACTTTCGTGCAAACATATGGGAAATGTGCCCCCTTGAACTAAATTCGTCCGTATGAGCTTATAATGGGTGAGGATTGAGGAATCTGCTGGTTCAAGTACCCTTACTTAGAACTCAAACCTCATATAATGAGCCCTAAGTGCCCACCCTAGGTAGAGAACTGGTCATGGAAAAAGGGTATCTTGATAAGTTAGAGGATAATGGGACCATGCATATGTGGTCAGAGGATAAACAATGTGAGAAGGGTGATAGCCTAGCTGAAGGTCATGTATCAGATTATTCGGATTTTACTCAGATTAGTGTGACTCAGAATAGTCTACAAGAGCTGAAAGAGATATGGGATTAGAGGGATGATGAAATGAAACAGACTTTCTACCGTGAGTATGGGGATCTATCGTATTTGCTAGAAGTTAAGGTGGACAAGCATCTCTTTCGAGCTCTTGTATAGCACCGAAACCCAACCTATAGTTGTTTCACCTTCGGGAGCATGGACATGGTGCCTACGATTGAGGAATATACTGCTTTACTCTATTGCCTTAAGATTCAAGTAAACAAAGCCTACTTGAGAGCTTCTAGTGTCCCAACCTTTCTCAAGAAATTGATAAACGTTATGAGAATCAGTGAGCAATGGTTACAGTTCGAATTAAGGTAACACTTGGAAGAGTTTGCTAGATTTGATCTTAGCGCATCCAAATGTAAGGAAGAGGGTGGATATCTTTGCACTTAGTTTATATGGTTTGGTTATCTTTCCTAAAAGGGTCCACTTGTTCCTATAATTTTTGTTGAGACTTTTAGGTCGTTGAACGCATGTCGAAGAGTAGGAGAAAGAAGATTCATCGGTTGCGCATCACTACTAATGGTTTGGTTCTGTAGTCACTTTTGGAAGGTGGAAAAGGTTTCCTACCGAGTGTTTTCTCTGAGTTATTCCCCTTTAAGGGAATTTGTGACTACATAAAGGCAAGAAGACATTTCTAAGGAGAAGTGGATAGTAATACCCCATAGTCTCTAAGACGAAGACATAGAATAGCCAGCACCATGGTTCATTCCTGATGAAATCTTTTATCGATGCGAAGATTTCGATTGGGTTCCATTACTTGGGATATGGGAAGCTATAGGATATGCCCCTTTGTTAGTGATGAGACAGTATAGATCAAGGCATTTCTTCCCAACGACCCAAGGTATGTCTCAGTGTGAGTTTGCATACAAGGGTGAGAACAATAAGAAAAGGGTTCAAGCGATATCAAATGCTTGAAATCAAGTTTGCAAAATTAAGACATTTGCTGCAAATCCCATGGTAAATCGGGAGTATGATGAGTTGAGGCTAAGAGAATCAATGACAACATCCCTGTGCTAAATCTCGAAAACGTCCGCCCAATTGAGGAGCATTTGCAAGTAGTCCTATCAAATTTAGAGCTCATAAAGCAAGACTTTGAAAAGAAAAGTTTTGAATTGGGGAAGAAGATAGAAATATTGGAAGAAGAAAATATGCAATTAGGATTGGATGTTGATATCCAAAGGTTAGAAGCCGAGAAGATGAGGAAAGGAAAGAGAAAGGCTGTGGAAGACTTGGATGGTTTGAAGAAGGATTACAAGAAGCTTCGTCAATCAATGAGAATTGCTGGGTTAGGTAAGACACCAGAACAGTGGCAACAAGAAATCCAAGAGGAAAGTATTCGAGCAGATCAGTGGAAGAGAATGTTTCAAGATGCTCAAGTGCAAAGAGATGCCATAAAGAGTGAGTTGTTAGAGAGCTAGGGTGAAAAAGTTGAGTTGAAGGCCTGAATAGTAAGTTAGAGAAGTCTTTGCATAGGCACCGCAATCATAACTCTGTGACAGAATTAAGGGAAAGCCAGATAGAGAATGAAGAATTAAAGAGAAGGGTTGAAGAACTTGAAACTTCATTGTAAAACTGTGAGATTCTGATCGAGTTCCTCGAAAGAACCTTGGAGACATGTAATAGGCAACTTCAACGCTCTCAGAGGTAAGTCAGATAGAGACTATGTCATGGGTGAAGCATTGATACAAGTGAGAGAAGAGGCAGAATACTTGTAGAAGTTAGCTATTCCAGCTGATGTTTTGAGCGTAGAGTACGAATCAGTGTCTGATAAGGGTCAAAATTTAGCATGTCTCTTTCGAAAGATTAAGACTCTAAGCATTAGGGCAAGGCCTTAAACATAGTTATCCTATCAAGATTCAATTAAGAGTTAATACCTTTCTTGCATATGCATTGATACATTCATATAGCTTTGCATTGCATTTCATGCATTAAAATTTTTAGAAGACTTCCCTAATTAATTAAAATTATAACAGTTACTCTAGAAAAATAACAAATCCAGCACCCTTACGATACTTGAACTAAGTCTAGAGCAATGGATCAAAGATTGGAAAAATTAGAGCAAACTCAGAAGGAAATGCAAGATTAGTTGCAAGCACAGCTACATGATCAGCTAGACAGTGCAGCAAGACATGAAGGATCAGATCATCGAATCCCAAAAGGATATCATCAATCAGCTGACCCAATTACTGGTTAAGGGAGCTGATAAAGGAAAAGGTCTTGCAGTAAACCTTAAAGAAGAGAGTGAGGATCTTCCATATCCTCTGAGTGTCACCCCTATGCATGTTCAGGCTCAGAACAAAACATGTGTGCGAGGAGCATTTGTCACCATCAAACCACATCCATACCTAATTGGCACATCAAAGCCTGTGAACTACAAAATGGGCTCTAGTTCTAACCTAGGAGTTAACTCATTTATCCCCTTCGTACCAAATTTTAACGAGGTGGTAGAGGTAGAGAAGGCAAGAGCGAACTTTCGAATCAGTTGGAGTAGCACTGTAAAGATTCAGAGCGATGGAAGGAGTTGAGGTTTACTGTTGAATGTACGTTAAGGAATTGAGTTTGGTTCCAGACTTAGTACTTCCTCCAAATTTTAAGGCTCCAGAGTTTAAAAAATACAACGGGACAAGTTGCCTAGAAGCGTATATCACCATGTTTTGTAGAAAGATGACGGGGTACGTCAATAATGATCAACTGCTAATTCACTGTTTCCAAGACAGTCTGATGGGATCGACAGCAAAGTGGAGCAATCAATTAAGTCATGCCAAGATCAGTTTTAAGAATGATTTGGCACAGGCTTTCATGAAGCAATATGACCACATCACTCACATTGCTACTGACAAGATCACGTTGCAAAATGTGGAGAAAAAGTCAGGTGAAAGCTTAAGGCAATATGCCCAATGGTGGATAGATATGGCCACTCAGGTACAGCCACCACTATCTGAAAAAGAGAAAACCATGCTCTTTGTTAGTACCTCGAAGGCGTTATACATTAATCATTTACTGGGAAACGCTACCAAGAGTTTCTTCGATATGGTCATGTTTGGAAAAATGATTGAAAATGCAATCAAAAGTGGAAAGATTGATGCAGGGGAAAGTGCCAAGAGGTCTGCCCTTAGAAGGAAAGATAATGAAATGAATAATGCAGGCTTATACAGGCAAAATTTTGTAAAGTCGATCATGGTGACGTAGTCTAAAGTCCCGACAACCAATTATCAAAGCATTCCATGAAAAGAATCAAGCTCGAGGTTGAACATTGAAAGAGCCCAATTTACCCCTATCCCGATGTTATACAAGGAGCTCTATAGAAACGTATATGATGCCCATGCAGTATCCCCATATTATTTGAAGCCAATGCAACCCTCGTTCCCAAAATTGTACGATGTCAATGCTTAATACAAGTACCATGAAGGAATAACTAGACACTCAATTGAGAATTGCACCGCCTTCAAGAAGCTAATTAAGAGGTTCATTAAGATGGGAATCGTGAGGTTCGATGAACTAGTAAAACCCAATGTGGCTGGAAATCCCTTGCCCAATCATCCTGATAAGGGGGTGAATGTGATAATAGGAAAAGAGAAAGAGGATTAGAAATGATATTGAGGAGGTTAAATCCCTATTAAAATGGGTTTGGTAGCAGATGATCAACATGGGTTTGATCGTACAAAATATGGAGGATGCAATAATAAAAATAAAAAATTATTGTGAGTTTCATACCGTAAGAGTGTGATGAATTCAGAGCCTTGGTACAAAAATTGATGGATAATAAGGAGCTTGAGTTCTTTGAGGAGATGGAGAATATAAAGGGAAATGCTATTTGTGCTTTTGAGGGAAGGGCATCGGATCTTATAAGGCCAATCTACTGGTAGTAATCATATCTAAGCCAAGGGGTAATGAGGTTGGAGAATGAAAGACACCATGGGTTATCATTCAGAAACCTGTGGCATTTCCTTATAAGGACAGTAAAAGGGTCCCATAGGGTTATGATTGCAATGTGATGGTGCCGAAAGGGGAAGGATCGAAGAAAGATGTAAGTCTCGTCACACATAGTGGGAGATGCTATAACCAGACAGATATAAAAAGTGAAGCCAACAAAGAAAAAGCCCTAATGGTTGAGCTTGAGGAGAGAAGGACCAATAAACCTGAGATGTCGGTGAATGAGCTGATAATTGAGGAGGAGGCAAAGGAATTCTTGAAATTCCTAAAACATAGTGAGTACAGCATGGTGGAATAGTTACATAAGCAACCAACTCGCATATCAGTTCTAGCGCTATTGTTAAGTTCAGAAACCCATCATAGCACGTTAATGAAAGTGTTGAACGAGACATATGTTGCTAATGATATCTCAGTAAACAAGTTGGACTGGCTGGTTAATAACTTGAGTGCGGATAATTTCATCTTCTTCAATGATGATAAAATACCTCCAGGGGCATGGGCTCAACGAAAGCTGTACACATCACAACTCGATGCAAAGGATACACACTATCGAGAGTATTAATAGATAATGACTCTGCTTTGAATGTGCTGCCATTGACGACACTAAATAGGTTACCAATCGACAGCTCCCATAATAAAGGCATGCCACAACATAGTGAGGGCATTCGACAGAACCGAAAGAAAAGTGATGTGCAGAATCGAGATACCACTCTTAATTTGTCCAAACACGTATAAGATGGACTTTTTGGTGATGAACATTAAGCCCACATATAATTTCTTCTTAGGAAGACCTTGGATCCATTCGGTAAGGACAGTATCGTCATCCCTGCATCAAAAGTTAAAATTGTTGATAGAGGGCAGACTAATCACAATAAATACTGAGGAGGACATATTACACCGGTGACTATTGATGCGCCCTACATTGGTGCAGATAAAGAACCAAGGAATGCTCCTTTAGATCTTTGGAGTTTGTAAATGCTACCTTCATAGCTGAAGCAAGTAAGATCCTTACACCAAAGATGTCTGCGACTACCAAGATGGGTTTAAAAATGAAAGTTGGAAGAGTAGCTTTACCTGAAAGAGGATTGGAAAGATATCTCCAAGGAAGGGTCAATATGCCAGTATTGGCAGATAAACGTGATCACTTCAGCTTAGGATTTAAGCTAGATGTAAAACAAAGAAGAGAAGAATTGCATAAAAGGAAAGAATAGAGAAGAGCACGAATAAGCGAGAAGAGATCAAATGTTAACCAATGGCCTTTCCCCATATATCGAAGACATTTGTGTCGGGGGTATTATTAACCCGGAGTAAAAGCTGACAGAAAATAATATGATTGAAGTAATGGAAAACTTGAGCATCAGTGCTATTTTCGAGTAGAAGAGCGAGCAAAGGAACCTATCAGGAATTCATCCCTATGCTGTTGGGAGCATTCTGGATAATTGGACTGTGGAAGAGCTCCATGTAGTTTTTAGGACTTTTCCAGAGTAATGTTCAGAACACCCTTGTTGCTCTAATCCTGAGAGCAATAGGGATCTTTTTGTAAAGGGCACATAATCTTTAGCTTTTATTTCAATAAAAATGATGCACTTTCTTTCACCCAAATTGGAAAACATTCTTTATTCTTTTCATTTATCTCATATCGTAATAAACATTCTTAAATTCATTTATTCTTTGGATTTTTTTGGTTCATATGATAGGTCCCTAGATGTCAATGATATGAGCAACATCGTTGTCGGCTTAGAGCCTCATTTTGAGCAGGATATGTGTTCAGAGAAATATCAGGATTTTGAATATGCTCAAGATTATAATTTATCTCCTGGTTTGTTACGAATGGTTAAGCAAGACAAGAAACAAATCCTACCTCACAAAGAATCAATAGAAGTTGTGAGTTTAGGAGATGAAACTACAAAAGAGGTGAAGATTGGGACCTGTATCTCTGCAAAAATGAGGCGAGATCTCATTGATTTGCTTCAAGAGTTCAAAGATGTATTTGCATGGTCATATCAGGACATGCATAGTCTAACTACTGATATTGTGGTGCACAAGCTCCTCACAAGAGAATAGTGTAAACCGGTCCAACAAAAGCTTCGATGAATAAGACCTAATGTACTATTGAAGATAAAAGAAAAGGTCAGAGAATAGTTTGATGCCGATTTCTTACAAGTGGTAAAATACTTAGAATGAGTAGCCAACATAGTGTCAGTTCCTAAGAAGGTTGGGAAAGTACGAATGTACGTGGATTATCGAGACTTAAACAAGGTTAGTCTAAAAGATAATTTCTCGCTACCTCATATCAACACCTTGGTGGACAATACAACAGGTCATTATTTGTTCTCCTTTATGGATGATTTTTCTAGGTACAATCAGATAAAGATGCATCCTAAAGATATGGATAAAACAACATTCATGACCATGTAGGAAACCTTTTGCTAAAAAGTTAAACCATTAGACTGAAGAATGCAGGGGCAACATATCAAAGGGCTATGGTGACTTTGTTCCATGATATGATGCACAAGGAGATTGAGGTCTATGTTGACGATATGATTGCAAAGTCTAGAATAGAAGAACATGTGACAGTTTTAAGAAAGTTGTTCTTAAGATTGAGAAAGTTACAAATGTACTTTCGAGGTTACTTCAAGCAAGTTGTTAGGCTTTGTGGTCAGTAGAAGGGGAATTGAAATCGATCCTGATAAAGTTAGAGCTATACAGGAGTTACTACCATCACGTACTTAAAAGGAAGTTAGAGGGTTCCTAGGGAGATTGAATTACATTACTCAGTTCATCTCACAACTAACCGAGAAGTGTGTTCCTATCTTCCGTCTTCTCAAGAAGCATAACCCAGGAGTTTGGGATGATGAATGCCAAAAAAAATTTTGTCAAAGTTAAAAATTACTTGTCCAATACTCCAGTTTTGATGCCACCAAATCTGGACAAACCTTCGATCCTGTACTTGGCTTTATTCGAAAACTCTCTAGGATGCGTATTAGGTCAGCATGATGAGTCAAGAAAGAAACAAAGAGAAATCTATTATCTTAGCAAGAAGTTCACTAAATGCGAGATAAGATTTTCGTTAATTGAGAAACTATGTTGTGCTCTGGTTTGGACTACCTGAAGGTTGAGGCAGTACATGTTATACCATACAACTTGGTTGAATTCAAAATTGAATCCTCTTAAGTTCATGATGGGGTCGACTATATTGAATGAAAGAATGGGTAGATGGAAAATGTTGCTCTCTAAATTCGACATAGTCTATATGAATCAGAATGCGATAAAAGGGAGTGCAATAGTAGATTTTCTGGCTAGCAGAGCTCTTGAGGATTATGAGCCATTAGATTTCAATTTCCCAAATGAAGATCTAATATATGTTTCAACCACAAAAGAAGGAATTTTAAAAGGGAAACCATGGAAAATGAATTTTGATGGTGCTTGAAATGTCACTGGTAAAGGAATTGAGGCAAATCTGGCATCCCCAGAAGGAGATCATTACCCTCTCACAAGCAAGCTTGACTTCGATTGCAAAAATAACATGGCGGTATATGAAGCATGTATCATGGGTATTCGTGCAGCTATAGAACGCAAAATCAAGCTTTTGGAGGTGTATAAGGATTCTGCGTTAGTAATTTATCAACTCAATGGTGAATGGGAAATGAGAGATTCCAAGTTGATTGATTATTGAAAGCCAGTTCTTGAGTTAATTAAAGAATTTGAGGACATCACTTTCCATTACCTCCCGCGAGAGGAAAATCAGGTGGCTGGTGCTTTGGCTACCTATGCCTTCACGATTATGGTCAATAAGCAAGAAGATATGAAGCTTATTAAAATGAGTATCTACGAGGTTCTAGCTCATTGCTACAATAATGAAGAGGAGAAAAGGATAATCACCACTGGTACCAGGAAATTTTACAATACATAAAAGATCACAAGTACCCTGAGCAAGCCACCAACAATAATAAAAGGATGTTAAGAAGGCCCGCAATTGATTATGTCCTTGATGGGGATAATTTGTACAAAAAGAGAAAAAAATCAAGTTTAGTTGAGGTGTGTTGATGCTATTGAGGCTAAGAAAATCTTAGAAGAAGTTCATGAAGGCATTTGTAGAACACATGCCAATGGTTTCACGATGGCCAAATAGATTATGAGATTCGGGTATTAGTGGTCAACCATGGAAGGAGATTGCATTAGATACGCTAAGAAATGTCACAAGTGCCAAGTTTACGGAGACAAAATTCATGTACCTTCTTCACCTCTTCATGTTATAATTTCCCCATGGCCTTTTTCTATGTGGGGCATGGACGTCATTGGACCAATCTTACCAAAAGCTTTTAATGGACATAAATTCATTTTTGTGGTCATTGATTACCTCACTAAGTGAGTGGAAGCTACTTCCTACGCTAATGTTATGAAATCAATAGTCTGCAAATTCTTAAAGAAATAAATTATATGCCAGTATGGAATGCGAGAAAATATCATATCCGACAATACTTTGAACTTGAACAATAGCATGATAGCAGAAGTTTTTCATCAGTTCAAGATCAAGCATCATAATTCAGCATCGTATCGCCTGAAAATGAATGGGATAGTGGAGGCAGCTAATAAGAACATTAAGAAAATCGTTAGGAAAATGACAAAGACCTACAAAGATTGGCATGAGAAGTTACCATTTGCTCTCTACGCCTATCAAACATCTATAAAAACTTTTACCGAGGCAACACCTTTCTTATTAGTATATAGAATGGAGGCAGTCTTACCCATTGAAGTTGAGATTCTTTCCCTCCAAGTCTTATTAAAAGTAAAGTTAGATAAGGCAGAATGGATCTAGTTAAGATATAAATAGCTAAACTTAATTGAGGAGAAGAGGCTGAAAGCTATCCAACATGGTCAGATGTACCAAAAACGAATGATGTGAGCTCATGATAAAAAGGTTCACCATAGAGAATTCCATGAGGGAGATCTAGTTTCGAAAAATATCCTTCCTATACAAAAGGACTCTCGAGGCAAATGGATGCCAAATTGGGAAGGCCCATATGTGGTAAAGAAATCCTTTTTTGGAGGAGCTTTAATTCTAGCTGAGATGGATGGCAATGATTTGTCAAACCCTGTGAACTCAGATTTCGTGAAGAAATACTTCACCTAAAAACAGGGAAAAAATTTGAGTTGAAAACCCGCAAAGGGTGGCTCAACTCGAAAAAAAGAGGGCCCAGATGAAAACCTACAAAGGGCATCTCGAAGCCTAAGGAGATTTGAGTTGAAAACCCGAAAGGGCGGCTTAGATTTGGATCAAAGATTGGGCACGAAATGGGCTTCTCTCTCAAAAGTAATAGGATGGAGAGACATTACATCTTGGACATCTATGAAGTACAACAGTTTTTAGGGGTACACATCAGGCTCAAAGTGATCCTCATCAAGTTGGCTCAAAGAAATTCATACGTCGATATCTGGGGCATCTGATTTTATTTCTCCTTGCTCACTTTAGCGATTCTTGATCAATGTGTACTATTTTGTCCAACAGTATTCTTAGACCAATGTTAGCAATTGTGGCCATTGTTTAATGTTTGTCATTCTTTGACCAATGTTTGAAATTCATTCTCATTCAAGCTTTGTTTTCAATAAACTTCAATCTTATTCATTTTTCATAACCTTGCTCAAAGCTTCTTCTTTTTTACATTGAAATAATAGTTAATGGATTTGATGATATAAGGTATAAAAAGATTTCTACATATTGCTTTGGAAAATCTCTAAATAGTACAGAGACCTGAAACAGGACCACTAGTTAAAAGAAAATCCGAGGGTTGAAGGGGTCCTGAAAACAAATAGTTTAGTTTATGAATACATCTTCGAATTTCATATCGAAAGCACCAGACTTGAAAGAAAGGCACGGTGACACATCAGTGTTAGAACTTAGGCAAAAGACGATCAATGACGACCTAGGGACTGAAAAACAAAATCATTCTAAAATATGACGTCTTTGCATTCATATCAATATCATTCATACACATTTTAGATAGGAGCATTTGATTCATTTAAATCAAAGCATCCTAGTTACATGGCCTAGATAAGGGCCTATAAAATAGATTCTACAGGTCATATCCCTAGAGAATGGCGTGACAGAGCGACAAATCCCATACCCCTAAAGTTGAAAAGGGAAAATTAAAATGAGTAACAGACCTCAATTTCCCTGAAGCTACAGTGAAATAGAGCAAAGTTACGACTTCAAATCTTATACCCCTAAAGTTATAGAGGGTGGATCAAAACTACAGTAGTAGACCTTTATCTCCTTGAAGTTGCAGTGGAGCAAGATGAAGCTACAACATCAAATCATATATCCTTGAAGTTGTAGTGGATCGAATTGAAGCTATAAAAATGAATCTTTATCTCTCTGAAGTTGTAATAAAGTAGGATGAAGCTACAAAACCAAATCTTATACTTCTGAAGTTGAAATGGGTCAGATTAAAGTCGTGAAAGCAAATCTTTATCTCCCTAAAGTTGCAATGGAGCTTGATGAAGCTACAACATCAAATCTTATATCCCTAAAGTTGCAGTGGATTGGATTGAGGCTACATTAGCAAGTCTTATCTCCTTAAAGATATAGTGGAGCATGATAAAGCTACAATATCAAATCCTATCTTCTTAAGGTTGCAGTGAAGCGGATAAAATAACAATTCTAGTGCTTCTAAAGTTTCAACATGTTGGAATAAAACTACAACAACAAACTTCATCTCCTTGAGAATGCAATGGGGCAAGATGAAAGTATGTCACTAAATCCTATCTTCCTAAAGTTATAGAGAAGCGGATAAAGTGAACTTGAGTAACCAATGAAGTGAAAGAACGGGTTACTGAAAAAGAGAAACTCCAGAAGACGAAATTCAATAGGACCGGACGAAATTGATCTTCTTTTAAGTCTTTGCTCTGTTCCCGTTACACGACAACGAGCAAAGAGGGGCAGTTGTACAAGCTCAATTTCGTCTGGGCCTTTACAAAAACCCAAATTTTATTTATTTATAAATAAGTAAATGAATAAATAAAACCAAAATTTTATTTGTTATTTATTTATAAATAAATAAATGAATAAAATAAAACCCAAATTTTATTAAACCCAAAATAAAAGTCCAAATACAAATTTTAAAACCCAAAATACCTAATACACATAATACCCAAGCCCAATTTTTTACAAGCTCAAATTTTAAACAAAAAAAGAAACCCTAAACTTAAGAAAATCGTAGCTGCTAATGTCTTTAGCCATCGCACCTTCACCCATGCAGCTGCCAACCCCGTCACCTCTTCCCTTAGACATTGCCCTTGCCCATGATCCACACGCAACCCAGATCTACATGCAACCGAAAAATCAGGAAAAAAATTATATATTCGAGTTATAAAAACACGAAGAATCAAATGCAAAATTTACGGATTACTTGGAATAATATTAGAGGATTTTTTAGCAATAAAAAATACGCAATCAAAGCAAAAAGTTCAAGGTATCAACATTTTTATTTTTTCTATTATTTATTTCGAAAGTCAAGAATAAAAAGACATAGATCTGGGATTTTTTCCACTCACCTTGTGTCGTTTGGTATTCTGTCGCCATCAGAGGATTATTCCTTTTCTAGAAATCGAATGATTTCTTATTTTTAAAGAAACTTTTGATTGGGCTTCTACTAAAATCATAGATCTAGGTTTTGGGTTAAAAAAGGATTTTTTTTTCTTAAAAAAGGAGAGGTTATTGTTACCTCCGACCACCATGAGTGGCGGTTGTCGATGTCGGCATGGTGGCTCAAGGTGGAGTGGTGGCCGATGAAGGATGGCATTGGGGTTATTGAGAGAATAAAAAAGAAAAAAATGGTTCTTTTAAGAGGAGGAAAATGAGGCTTTTAGAATTTTTTTTTGCTTTTATAGAGCCATCAAAACGACGCTATTTTGGCCTAATCCCATATGTCCCAAAACGTCGTGGTTTTGGCGAAACTAAAAAAACCAACCCGTTTTTAACATGGGATTCACGTGTTTTTAAAAATATGAGTTAATTGCTTATTTAGTCCTTTTTCAATTTAAGAGTTTTCTAATCTAATCCTTCTGCACTATTTTTGTTAGTTTAATTTTGTCTTTCAATTTGTTAGCGTATATATTTTAGTCCTTAACCTAATCTTGACCCACTTATATATTCTTTTTATAATTTTGACCCGTGTTATTTTAATATTCATTTAATTGGGTCCTCCTTATATTTATTTATTTAATTTGCATGATTTTAATTATTTTATATTTATTTTTTATTTTTTATTCATATTTTTTTATTATTTACACATTTGCTTTATTAAATTGTATTTAGTAACTTTTTTTATGTGGCATTTTTATGTTATTTTTATTTTTTGTTTTTATTTAATTATATTGATTCAATTACTATTTGCCATTGCTATATTTCTCATATTTATGATTATTTATATTCTTAATTGGTATTTATTGTCATCATTATTAGGATTACATCATGATTTTATTTGTTACCATAATTATACTATTTTATTGTGTTATTAATTGTATTTAATTGTATTTATTATATTTATGCATATTTTTTATTTTGTCATTATAATTGTGTACATATTCATTTATTTATTTATACATAAAATTTTAATTCCTTTTAAAACACATAAATTATTTTTAAAAATCAATGCAATATTCTTTATTTCGGGAATTTGAGAGGATCATGCCCTAAATCACTAGGTCTAGTTTTTTTAATTGAAATAATTGAGTACCCTTTTTCTTAAAAATTAAAACACAAGATTTCGGGATAATAATGAAGATTGCTTGTTATTTTTCGAAAATTCAAATTGTTATATACTAACTTACTGGATGTGACTTTTTCTCGATTAATTAGAAATAACAAGCTTTCTTTTTAAATTTAATTTTAAAAAAAAAATAAACATGACATTCATGCATTTAAGGATCACAATTTAAATTTTTCTCGATTTTTAATTTTCAACAAATAAGACTTTAAATAATCGATTAGCTGTTAATCCTTCCTTATGCATAACCGACTCCCGAATCTGTTTTATGGATTCAAAGACCAAAATTATTTTAATGATTTTAAAAATCTTACAAGGTGATCTAATTACACCTATTTTAAAAAAATTATTGGTGGCGACTCTATTTTCGTTTTTCAGGATAAGTTAGGACTTTCCTAAAAAAAAAATGGTTTCGACATCAAGTATCACAATACAGTAGAAATATAATGCTATAATAATACTTACGATGCGGCGTCGAAAACTCGGTCTTTTTAAAATCAATTTTTTAGTTCCTACTCTAATACAATCTCTCATTTTAACTACACCGACAAACTCATTACACAGTCCAAGTGTTGTCTAACCTGGCTCTAATACCACTAAATGTAATACCTTAAACTCGACCTAAGAGAAACGACTAAGTTAAGAATGCTACAGAGTCATCACAGGGAAAATTACTATAACACATTAAAGACAAGTACGCTGTTATGTCATATATATAAAAGGTTTAACTCCAAATCACAAACATTTATATAAATCCAAAAGTTTCATACCAAAGTTTAATTCATAACATAATTATAACTTAGCTAAGTATCCTAAGAATCCTAACATGATCGAGCTCCTCATCCGCCAGCCGTTACACTTAGGAAGGCCCTGAAACACCAATGAATAAGTCAGTGTAAAATATAATGATATTTTGCAAAACCTATTAACGTAATATTCTATATTCAAACTCACAGATCTCAGTCAGATAATAGATCTATTATAACTTAACAGTAATCTAGCAATGTTTACAGTATCACTGCTAGTTCATTGTAGTGCCGTGGTGTTTACAGTGTCACCGCCAGTTCAGTTGTAATATCACAATGTTTATAGTGTCACTGCAAGTTCAGTTGTAATACTGCAGTGTTTACTATGCCACTGCTAGTTTAGTGGTAGCATTTTAGTGTTTACAATGTCACTGCCAATTCATACAATTCAATATCAATTCAACATTTCATATATATAATTATACCACAGACCAATAGCACAGTAACAACCATCCTCATGTAGAAATTAAATTGCAAACATGCATTACAGCTTTCGCTTAATGGTGTAACAACCCGTTTTTAGTGGTCTCAGGAATAGTGGTTTCGGGACCCCAATATTGACGAAAAATTTTTTATAATGAGTGTTTAAATTAAATAAGTCAATAATAATTTTATATGGAATTTTGAATTGAATAATTTTAATTATTGAATTAAAAGTTAGTATAAGTGGTTTCGTTCAAAAGTCAAATAGTTTTAGAAAATGAGGTATCGAGACCTCATTTCTAAAATTAAGTGTCATAAATATTTTTATTAAATATTTACAGAGTCTTATTATATGTGAATTGAAGTTTGGTTGGGTAATTTTGGTGATTAATTGTTTAATTAAGGAAAAAGGAGTAAATTGTAAAAGAAGTAAAAGTTAATTGCTATAGATTAAAAATAGTAAAGGAACCAAAATGATAATTAAACCATGGTAAAAAAGTCCAAGCGATGGTGACATTATTACCATCCACTAACTTTTGAGTTATTTATTCCTTTAGTCTTAACTAGTTTAAGGCTAAATTGGAAACAAGTTTGTTTAATTGAATTTAATATAATTGAAGGACCAATTATGAAATTGGGCCCTCTTTAAATAGCCTAATAATAGAAATGATGTGAAACTCTTTAGATTTTGGTAAATTACATTTAAATCCTAATAAAATGAGGATTTACTAACTAGTTTATTTTTAGTATGATCGGGAATGGTGGTGTCGAGGCCACCACTTCAATGTGTTAGATCATAAATATTAATTATTTAATATTTAGGAGGTCATTAGTATAGTATTAAATTTTGATGAAAAAATATCGTTTAGATAGTTAATTAAGTGAAAAGGATTAAATTGTAAAAGGTGTAAAAGTTTTATTCTATTTTGAAGGTACTTCAATGTGTTAGATCATAAATATTAATTATTTAATATTTAGGAGGTCATTAGTATAGTATTAAATTTTTGTGAAAAAATTTTATCGTTTAGATAGTTAATTAAGTGAAAAGGATTAAATTGTAAAAGGTGTAAAAGTTTTATTCTATTTTGAAGGTATTAGATGCTAATTAAAAGGTAAGTAAAGTACTAGAATGCTAATTATACCATTGGAAGAGTTAGTGGATGATTTTGGCTATTAGTTTACCTAAATTACATGTGTGAACAAGGGATAAAATAGTAATTTGGTAAATAATATTTTATTAACAAAAGAATTAAGTGAAGAAAACATACCATCTTCTTCTTTTTTCATCTTTTAAGACCGAAAAACCTTAGGAAGGACAAAGCAACATTTGGCCAAGCTTATATCTTTGATAAATGAGTGAAACCTCGTTCGTTTTTAGTGATTTTTATGTTTTTGAGTTCGTATTAGCTTAATCTAGCTAGCCCAAGGACTAATTTTTGAATCTATTAAATGTTATAAATTTTTCCATTGATGAATAAGCTTATTCTTGAAAGTTTATGAAAAATTTATAAGCTTAGTTGTTAGATTTTATTATTTTGTAAAGTAGTTTTTGATGATTTTTAATATTTAAGGACTAAAATGTCAAAATGATAAATATACAGGGACTTAAGATGAAATATTGCAAAAAGTGTGATATAGAAATGCTTTTAAACATTTGAAAAAGCTAGAAATTTAAATAAAATGGTCAATTTGCAAGTTTTGGGCTAAAGGACTAAATTGAATAAAAGCGAAAGTTAAGGGTAATTTTGTAAAAATACCAAAAAGGCTTATTTGCATAAAATGAGTAAAATTTCATGTTGATTTAAATAATTGAATGAAATTATTGTAATAGATCAAAATCGTGATATCAATTGCCAAAAATGGAAAATTACGAATTAGTCCCTGAATTCACTTAAACTATAATTTCGTCCAGTAAGTTCATAACGTTAAATTTGCATTTAAATATTATATTATTTGTATTCTTTATGATTGTAGCTAAATAGGTTATGGTACGTGAAATTGAGGAAGATGAAAAGAAATGAATGAAATAGATAGTAGGCTTTGAGTTGGTGATTTCAAACCGACATGATGACTGAGGTACCGCATATGTTGCGAGTCCTCGACAACTCGTGTGAGCAGCATCGTGAGTTGAGAAAATGAGAAATGGATCTAAGAATGGATTATAGGCCCTACGATGGCTGGGATTTATGCATAAGTACATATTCTCGACAGCTCGTGTGAGCAGCATCGTTAGGGAACGATTATATGCACAAATACTATATCGATGGCTGAGGAACCGCATAGGTTGTGAGTCTTCGACAGCTCGTGTGAGCAGCATCATGTACTAGTAATAGAGATTATATAGACAAGAAGTTGAAATTCTAGTTATGGCTTGTCGAAGCAATGTCTTATTTTGGTTCGAATGAGTCAAAAACTGTTCAACACAGAATGTTTGGTAAATTATTAAATTCTACGAACTTACTAAGCTATGTAAACTTACCTATGAAATTGTTGTTGTTTTGTAGATTATATTTTTCTCCTAGAAGATCGGGTCACCTCAAGAAATCACACTATCTCAAGAGCTCGCTCAGTAGTATTTACATCACTTGATTATATGACATGTACAAGGATTTTGTTATCTTCAATAGTACTTGATTTGGATGTGTTGTAAATGACTTGTTGAATGTTTAGCTTGTTCTTGTAAGTTTTATTAATGTTTCAAATAGACATACATGCATAAGCTATAATGACTTGTGAATCTATGAATATTGATATGTTATGCTTCCTTCGTATGAGAAATTGTATATTTCATGTTTGTGAATTAATGGAAGTTTTGGTATCATTTTGTTATAAACTTAGAAGATTTAGGTGCATATTTAAAAATCTGCTTACTTGTTTCGGTAGTACTCTTGCTTGTTTCAGTAAAAGTATAAGGTATTTGAGACTTTGGTTACTAACTTGCATTATATCGGTAGCATTACAGAAGTATCAGTAGTTCTAGTCATAGTAGTATTGGTAGTTGAATACTTATATCGATAGAAGCTATAGGGTAAAACTTCTTAGTTTTTTGGAGTTTGTTGTATCGATTAGATGTGTAAATTGTATCAGTAGTAGTCATACTTGTATCGGTAGAACTTTCACAACTACTGATAGGAAACTATAGCTATTTTAATTTGTTTACTGACTTGACTTCTACCGATACTTGTCTAGTAGGTATCGGTAGAAGTCCCTCATATTTTGTAAAATGACATTTTTATCCTTATTGAAATGGAATGTTGTTAAAGTTCAAAATTTATTGCATGCATATTCTTGTGATACTAAATTGCTGAGATATGAGGATTTAATCAACAGTAAATAATCTGAAAGACCTCAGGACCTTAACCAACAATGGTGTCGGGTTTTGGGAATTACATAGTGATAGTATGAATGATTGATATAGCTCAGTTGATAGTTGTTGTATTATGCTTTGGTATGAAATATAGATGTCATGATAATTGATATAAGCATTGATTCTTTCTTGATTAGTTAGTAATGAGAGTTGTCTGTGTGTGACATAAGACCACGTGACCCCTGTTGGAAAATTTTCGAACGTGATCCTAAGTTCTTGTGTGATTAAATTTGATTTTTGATTGGTTGACATGTTGTCAATGAATGTGTAAGAATAAATGGAGTTTGTAATTCTATAAATTGTGATTGATTTGTGTGTATGGAAAAAACTCGTAAAGCTCTATAAACCCCTTAGATCGTAGTTTGATGATGGTTACGGTTTTTAGGTGTTACAAACAGTATTGGTTATACAAGGTCTACAGTTAACTTACGGTCGATGTGTATCGAATTTACACACGAATATACACTACACATGGTTTGGCACACGGCCATGTGCTAGCTCGTGTGTGTCACAAGGCCATGCCCACTATCGTGTGTCCCGTCCGTGTGTTCCAAGACAATATACACACACGGTCTGAAGCACACTCGTGTGGCCAGCCCGTGTGTCCGCTATACACTACTTCCAAAACAATAGGCACACACAGTTTCACACACGCCCGTGTGCCTAGCCCGTGTGGCACTAAACAGTATGCACACACGGTCTGGTACACGACTGTGTGCCTAGCCCATGTGTTTCCTGTACGTTCTTCACACAGCACACGACTTGGACATACCCTCGTGTGCCAACCCATGTGACCACGAACAGCAAGCAAAACAAGTAAAAATGCAGAAAACGCAAAAATATTCATAAGGGTTTCAATACCCTACCTGTTACCAAAGTGAAATGAAATTGCAACCAAGATTCCTAGCACCTAAACGAGACAAAAAAGGAGTTCAACATCACAAACAAATCCGCAAAATACTAACCAAGACATACAATGAAAGCCGCTTTAAGTTTAATCCAAACTCTCATGTTATAACAACAATACCTTTTATTCTAATAACTCAAGTCAACGCTATGCGAACTGTGAAGATCATTACTATTAAGACATTCTCTTAAAGCACACAACCAAAAATAACGTACAATTTGTATGATTTCAAAGATTTTCCTAAAACTCTCATTATAATTAAAAATAACTCAACAATCATTGTATTTGAATTGAACTTCACAATTTACGTATCTTATATACAATGATACCGAACGCAATAGAAAACTATTCCAACAGTGCTTGCTAACATTCCGAAGCAAATAAAAACACCAAAAAGAAAAGTATTCACCTCTATGGAAGAGACACAGAGTTTTCCCAGGAACAAGAATTTTATACAGTGGAGACTTGAACTTATGACCACAAAATAGATAGACAGATGCATGACCATTGAACCACTAGGCTAAAAGAGAACACAAATTTTTGGGGCGTATTTTTGGGATTTTTAACTTTAGGAATCAAGACAATGTGTGTATGAATGTCACCTTGAATAAGGATGAGGAAAACACGCACAACATCCTCACCTAAGATTTGCCAAAATCATTGGTAAAAGACTTCACCCAAGCCGTCTTCCTCAGAAGCCTTCAGTAGGCTAATCGACTTAACAACTGCTAGAACATCATCAGTGGAAAAAGGTCTATCCAACCAAACATTCATATCATCAGAAATGCATCTATCAACATCATCTAAGACCTCATCCATAATTTTGATCTCCTGCGTAGCAAATAAAGATTCAAAGTATTCACAAGCAACCCTATTCACCGTAGTCACTCTTTTAATAGTCCTCTAAGATTGTCTTCTATGCAATTTATTTCATTCAATCGCTTTCTTTGAGTGGCAAATCGATGAAAGACAAAGGTGTTCTGGTCCCCAAACTTTAACCAATTAGCCCTTGCACGTTGTTTCTAGTAAATTTCATCTTTATTTGTTTCAAGATTCAAAGCTAATCTGACATCCACCAATTCCCTCAATACATCATCCGTTGGTTACAAAGTGCTTAACTGATCAAGCCTTTTCCTTAGGGACGAAATTGTAATACCTTTCTCTCAAAGAATCCAATTAAACCATCTATTCAAACCCGTGCAAACATAGGCAAGCATTCCCAGAACGATACCTGTAGATTCGACCCATAGACGTGATACCTCTCCTTCACAAGAGTCCTCAAAAAGCCAAGTTGCTTCAAACTAAAAATGCCAACGAGAGTTTTGTTTTGAACCATAACCAGTATCAACCATTATCACACAATGATCCGAAAAAGTATGAGTCAAGTGTGAAACACGAAACTATGGAAACAGTTGGCCCTAAGATTCGTTCGCCACACCCATGTCCAGTCGCTCCCTAATGTTGTTGCTTGCCAACAGACCTCTTTCCTAGGTATACCAAGCACCTTCAAACCCAAGATCTGTAAGAAAACAATCCTCTAAAGCATTAGCAAATGCCCTCATCTATCGATCACTTCTCAATAAACCACCTTTCTTCTCGAAAGAGAACAAGATCTTATTAAATCCACCAAGCACCCACCCATGGAACATTTGTACAATCATTTAACTAACGTAACAACTGCCAAGACTCACCACGAACTTAAAAGCTTTCAGTTTTTAAAACAAAGACATTCGACATCTATTAATTATTTTATTTATGGTTGAACTTATCCAATTCAATACATATCCCTTTTCTTTATATTTTTAAGAAGTTAATATTAAAAATCAACTACACACAACTAAAAATATAATATATAATAAAATTATATAAATAATTTAATATTTGTAAAATATAATTATATCGTTTCTTATGAACCAGCTTTTCATGAACGAAGAGCCTAATGAACTTATATGGTTCATTTTTCATTCAAGCAAAAATCCCATGACCTGAGGTTGAACCAGGGGAAATTTGGGGGTTTGGAGAGCTTTGTCCCTCCAAAAATGAAAATTTTGTCATTTAGGTTTTTTAAAATTTTAAATTAGCAAAGGTAAAATTGCACTCTGCCCCTTAAAAATAATAATATTTTGATTTAATCCTTTAAAAATTGCATTTTTACTATCATAAAATATTACTGGCTTCACCCCGAAGTTGAATCCAGTTGTATCGCCATTAAAGCACTAGCTATTGGTTTGGTTTGTAACAAGATACCGAATAGTGGGTTGAAATGGGTTATAGCAATGGTGGAGATTGAAGGGGAAGAGCATGTTTTTTTTTTTTTTTGTTTAAACCATATTGTGGAAAAGTTAGTGAGTTGATGGATCGAGTTTCTTCATTTCTGAATAGTTGAAACGATGAAAATTGAAACTCCTAAGGATCAAATTGTAAAATGGTGCACATTTAAAGCCTACATTATTGAAATAAAAGCCTTTAGTAGGAAATTTTTTTGTGTTCTTTCTCTTATTCTTGGTTACACGGTTTTTGGAATCAGATTGGTGATCAAATTGGTCAAATTATTGATTTTTGGTTTGACTGGTTCAATTGAATAAATTAATTATAAAAAATAGAAAAATCAGGTTAATCATCAATTCAATGAATTTTTTTAATTTGACTCAAGCTTTTATATTTGAAAACAAAATAATTTGAAAAAGAGAGGTCACTTTGGCAATTTATTATTTCAATTAAGTTATTTTTAAATATATATATACATACTAATATTAAAATTTAAAATGTTCATAACAATAATTAAAAAAATGATGTCTCATTGCTAAATGAAAAACCAAATACCTTCATCTTTACGAGTTACAACTAAACATTAAAATTTTATAATAAAATTTAAAATCAAATTTTATAAGACTAAATTTAATAATCATGATTATCATGAATTTGCATAAAAAAAACTCTCAAATCTATATTTCCTAAGATTTGAAACATAGATTTCAGAAGTTCCTAAAATACATAATCAAAATTAAAAAATTGATTCTAATAGTTGAACGTATATTATTGCAATTGAAGAATAACAGTCAAACCAACTTTCATGAACTTAAGAATCCACAGGTTATTAGTTTTTGAAATTCTATAATAATAAGTTCACTTAATTCCTCATTACTTAAAAATGAAAGAAGATTAAAGCATAATTGAATCTAGAGAGTCAACAAATAATAATTGAAGTTGTATGAATACTCAAAATATACATGCCTGCGATTTCTTTAAAATATATAATAATCGACTAAAGAAAAGATAATAACTTGCATGCAATGCACTTCAAAACCAAATCTAATTCTCATTTCTTTTATTACAAAGAATATATATCAAAAGCAAAGCCTTTATATATATGAGAAAGGATTGTAAGAAACTGTCAAGAGGAAAAAACTGATTTATCATTCTCCTATTGGAAAGAGATAAGGATGACGTGGAATCACAGTTTCATACAATCCTTTCTCTTATATATACACACACGTATCGCAATAAAAAAACCTAAGTAATACTATTGATGTAACAACCCATTTTTCAGTGGTGTCAAAAACAGTGATTTTGGGACCACAACTCCTATGTGTATATATATATATATATATATTAACTTATTAATAGATATGAGGTCATTAGTGCGACATTAAAATTTAGTTATGAAACTTTAACGTTTAGATAGCTAATTAAGTAAAAGGATTAAATCGTAAAAGTTGAGAATATTAATCATTATTAGTTAAAGTTATTAAATAGTTAGAGAAAGGTAATAAAGTGACTAATATGGTAATTTTACCATTACGGGAAGATGAGTGGACGGTTATATAATTAATCACATGAAAATTTTAATTAAATTTAAAAGACATAACGACAATTTTGTAAATAAGTAAAGAGTCAGCATATTATAAGCGAAAATGAAACAATGCTCCTTGTTTTCTTCTTCAACAAAAACTCAAATAGCCATTTTTTTGGGGAAGGGTGAAAGCTTCGGTTAGCTAGAGCTCATCAAATAGGTAAGTAAATCTTGTCCGTTTTAGTGATTTTTACATTTTTTACCTCGTATTAACATAATCTATCTAGTTCGGGAACTAATTTATAAATCTATTAAATGTTTTAGAATATACCATTGATGTGTTAGGGTTGTTTTTGAAGTTTGATGGAAGATTATTGATTTTGGTTGTTAGTTAAGACTATTTTGTAAAATAATTTTTATGATTTTAATATTTAAGGATTAACCTATTAAAGTGATAAAATCCCAAGGATTTGATGTAAATTAGTCACAAATATAGGTTGAAATGGGAGTTGATAATATACGACTAGGATGGGTTTTTAAATAAAATTTGTTTAATTGTGTATTTTGAGCCTAGGGCCTAAATTAAATAAACATTAAATATTTGGGGTAATTTTGTAAAGTACCTAAAAGGCTCTAATTTCATAAAATGATTTAATTTTATTGTTGGGAATAGTTAATTTAATGAAATTGTCTTTTTAGATCAAGAACGTGCTGACAATCGCGAAAAAGAAAAGGTTGCAGAGTAGAACCTATACTTAAGTTGTAGCTGCAACTTAGTCCTGTAAGTTCGTACTGTTATTTCTATATTTTAATAATTATTTTTATATAAATTCCTTGTTGTTATAGCAAATTAAAGTATGCTTAACAATTTGAGAAGTTTGAGAAATGAATGAAGTAATGAGTTGTCAGGCCTTGGGCCGGTGATCTGAACCGACATGATGGTTGAGATCCTGCATATGTTTTAGATTCTCGACAGCTTGTATGAGCAGCATTGTGAGTCGATGAGTTTTGAATGGATACTGGATTCTGATGATATGAACCCTTGAGATGGTTGAGATCTTACATATGTTGCGAATTCTCAACAACTTGTGTGAGCAGCTAATCTGCAGTAAATCGACTTAGCAGATTAAACTAGTTTTCGTACTTTAGGAGCTTGAAATTAGGTAATTTTGTTAGGATTACTTAGGATTTACTTGATTTTTCATAGATTGAATCAAATTTGTAAAAAGTGTAACAAGGTGCCTTTTATTGACTTTAGAGTCGATTGAGGCCTAAAGGTTGGCTAACGAACTTTGTGAGTGTGCAGGAAACCCTTAGAAGATAAACTACATCAAAACTGATCACTATGTCACGACACGGGACAAGCTATGTCACAACACAGGGACAAGAATCAAAGAATCCTGATGTTGTCTTCTATGTCTTGACATGAGCATAGCATGTCGCGACAATGCCTAGAAAGCACACCAAGGAGTAATCTACCTGCCATGTCGCTACACGAACCTTGTATGTCACGACATCAACTCTTGAACATGGGATTACACCGAGTGAGGGATGTTTTGGTCTTCACAACATGACTTAAACCCGAAGAATGGTAGCTGACCTAGGGCTAAGGAAAACAATCATCCAAATGTTATAAATAGGCCCCTTTAACACTTAGTTTTAATTTCCCTCTTGTAAATTAAGTTTATTTTATTTCCTTAATTATTTTCTATTTTCGTTTTGTGGAAACAATGTTTGTAAATGTCGCATAAACGATTGTGGATTCGTCCCAACAAATTGCAATATAAATCCTTGCGTTTCTTCTTCAATTATATTTTTAATCTTATTTATTATGTTCGATCTTTTTATTGAATTTATAATGTTTCAAGAAATCATGAAGAACTAATCCGTTTGTGGGGGATTAAGGAGTGGAGGTATGATCATTTAAGTATTGAATAGGGATCTTTAATAGATCACTGTTTAGAAAAGGAATAACGTGAAACAAACTTTAGGCCTGACAACCCAAAGAAGTCATTTAGGTGGGAATTAACCCAAAATTGGTATTGCCCATTCGTGAACACCTTTACCGCAAACAAATCTGAATTGTGAGGTCAGAAAGTAGTTCTTATTGACTTGTTATGTTAGTGGAAGATTGGAAGATTTTGCTAGGGTAGAGACTAGTTGATTGAAGAAAACCTCAAAGGAAACAGTTAAAGAAATCATACCAAAGCAAGTTAATCCTCCATTAATCCATTTATCGAAATCTCTTATCTTTTTTCCTTTATTTTATTTATGTTCATGATTTTTATTTTTACTATAAAACCCAGATCCTTTATTTTATTTTCGTACTATAATTCTCAGAAGAGTACTACTTAGATCTTTTTTGTGCAAAAAATTAAAGTTATTAGTGCTTTGCCTCCCTTGGGTACGATCCTCGAAGTACTCGTTACTTTGTTGTAAACTATATTACAATTCAACCTTTATACTTGAGGAAGCCTGAAATAAACATCGAACGAGAGTACGTTCGGAGGCGATCAAGTTGTTAACGTCGTTATCGAGGAGGCAACGTCTTTAGTAATTTTAGTTTTTGCATTTTGAATAAGAATAATTAGGAAATGTTTAAGATATAGTTATGATTATCATTTAATAGTACTAACAGCCATTTATTTTTAGATCAATCAATATCAGTAGTATTACTACTACATGTGGTTAGATGAGGAATAAGATTATGATAATGATGTTTACGAGGATGGATTCTATGAGGATTGGGAGATACAGGAAAATTAGAGATTATTGATGCTCGAGTTGAGTCAATGTTGAGGAGAAATCCTAATACCTTATTAGAATTGTGATGAATATCCGAAAAGACAACAAGAAGAGCCTGATCAGGAAGTACAACAAAGGGAGAGGTTATTCCTTATTCAGGACAGAGAAATAGAATCTTCTAGGGAATAGATTGTCGAACCCGTTAAGCATGTAGAAGAGACATCATTGGAGGAAGAAATTGAACATATTCTAAGAATCGAGAGTGAGCATCAATACGATGATGAATTGGTTTCTTCGATTAATTCAGGGCATATGGATAACCTCCTCTTACTAAGTATGGTTCTTCAATTAACAACTGAATGGCTTGTAGGAGGATTTCACGAGGTCTTTGAAATTGTAGTACTCGACTAAGCATTCTATTGATGAGTTAGGTGGCAGTAAGGATGGCTTCACCCTAGAAGTGTTTTGGTACATGATTGGTAAACATGAGTGATCTAGCTACCTCAAGTAAGTGTCTATTTTTTCTCTCGGCTATCCCATTTTGTTGAGAGGTGTCAACACAAGAACTCACATGAATAATTCCTTGTTTTTTGAATTAGGAACCCAAGGCTGATGTAAAATACTCTTTGCCATTATCGGTCTTAAAAATCTGAATTTTACTTTTAAATTGGGTGTGAATCATGGAATAAAAAGACATGAAAATTTTCCCAGTTTCAAATTTTTCTTTCATAAGGAATACCCAAGTGGTTCTAGTATGATCGTCTATGAAAGATATAAACCAACGAGCCCCATTAATATTTTTCACTCGTGAGGGTCCCTAAATGTCACTATGAATTATAGAGAATGGATGTGAAGGTTTATATTGAATGCTAGGGTAAACATGCCTTGTGCATTTTGCAAGTTGACATATTTCACAATGAAAAAAATTTGAATTTTTATTGATGAACAAATGAGGAAGCAATTTTTCAAGGTACACAAAATTTTGGTGATAAAGGCAAAAGTGCCATGACGTGACTTGATTTTCATTTGCAACAGAAACAGAATTAGACTTAGAAACAAACTCAAAAACACAACTTGAATGAACTTGTCCATGTAGAGGAGAGTTCCCTTCGAGCAAGTAGAGACCACCACACATTTCAGCACTGCCAATCACCTTCCCCAAAACCTCTGCCTAAAATTCACAAAGATTTGGATAAAATTTAGTCAAACTGTTCAAGTCACGGGTGAGTTTACTAATAGAAATCATATTGAAATCCAATTTTCGAACATAAAGGATAGATGAGAGAAGAAGGTCCTTTTTCAATTTGATTGATCCAATTCCTGCCACTTTTGAAGGTGATCCATCTACTATTCGTACTGTAGAAGGGCTTGAATATGGACTGAACTTGTGGAATACATTAATGCCTCCGATCATGTGATCCGAAACTCAAGAATCAACTATCCATGGTCTTAATTTTTTGGTTGCTGTAATATGAGCAAAAGAAAATGTACCTTGAAGTACTAGCATGTTAGTATGCTGTTCAGCAGTGGGTGAAATCTGTCTGAGTAATTTCTACAGTACCTCAATTTGCTCTTGGGTGAATGGATTGATTTCCTTGCTAGTGTTGGTGAGATAATTATCCTTGCCTCTACTTGAAATATACATAAGGACTAATTGTGACCACTGAAGAAAATTGTGGCCATTGAGTTTGTGACTAGTGATAAGAAGAGGAGAGTTTTTGGTCTAAGGATTTTGCTTTGGTCTGGAATTGACCTTTAAGGATGAGAAGCTTTGTGTATCCATGTTGTATTAGGGTTTAGAACCTAGCTCTGATGCCATGAAAATTTGGAGCAGAAAAATTCTTGTTATTATCAAGAAAATATAGCCTATCTTATATTAAGATGACTATCATTTCTTTCCGCTATTCTAGGAAAGATAATAGGACAATCCCACAAAATTAGTAATATAAATAAACTAGGAAAGCAACTAAATTAGGAAAGCAACTAAATTAGGAATCAATAATGACTGATCCTATATTTCTTAGGAAACTAAATAATAAATACTAATCTACCAGATTACAGTAAATCAGTAAATTCCCAATATATACAAATAATTTGGCTCCTTTCTGCATATGCTTAAGGAAGTAAGTCTTCCACAATGTGAATCTTGCTTTGAAGGTAAAATGACTAAGAGGACTTTTAAAGCGAAAGGTACAAGGGCCAACCAACCTTTAGAACTTGTGCACACTAATGTATGTAGTCCCATGAGCATCAGTGCTCAAGGAAGTTACGATTATTATGTGACTTTTATTGGCGATTATTCTCAATATGGATATGTGTATCTAATGCATCGCAAAAGTGAAACATTTGATAAATTTCGAGAGTTTCGTGCGGAAGTGGAAAAGTAATTAGGTTTATCCATAAAGAATCTTCAGTCTAATCGAGGTGGGGAATACTTGTCCGATGAGTTCTTAGGATACCCCATAGAGAATGAAATTTTATCCCAATTGACTATGCTTGGCACTCCACAATAGAATGGCATAGTTGAGAGAAAGAATAGAACCTTGTTTGACATGGTTCATTCAATGTTAAGCTATTCAGCTTCCTACTTCCTTTTGGGGATATGTAATACAGATGACTTACTATATTCTGAATGATGTGCCAACCATGTCTGCTTATAAGACACCTTATGAACTATGGTATGGAAAGAAACCCTCTCTAAATCACTTTAAAATATGGGGTTGTCCAACACACGTTCTAAATAGGGATGTAAAGAAGTTGGATGCACGGATAGAATTTTGCATGTTTGTAGGATATCCGAAAGTAACAAATGGAGGATTATTCTACAATCTGAAAGATAATACGATTAAAGTTTCTACTCATTCTACTTTCCTCAAGGAAAGCTACATGGATAACGTTAAGCCTTGAAGTAAAGTGGTACTCGAGGAACTTTCGGGAGTTGTAAAATAATCACCAAGTTCAATTATAGAGAAAGTTGTAGAAAGACCTACAAACGATCAACAACATAGGGGAATCCATCCTAGTGGGAGAGTTTCTAAGAAACCAGACTTCTTCATCCATGATGGTAGTATTTATAATATGTAAGACAATAATGAGGATGATGATCCACTCACTTATGAGGAGGCTATGCGGGATGTTCATTCCAAGCTCTAGAAACAGGCCATGGATGCCGAGATGGATTCTATGAAATCTAATACGGTGTAGGAACTTATAGACTTACCGATTGGGATTAAACCCATAGGGTGTAAGTAGATCTACAAAAAGAAGAGAAATGGTGAAGGGAAAGTGGAAACACACAAAGCTAGACTTGTAGGCAAAGGCTACACACAAGAAGAAGACATCGATTACGATGAGACCTTCTCTCTGGTAGCCATGCTTAAGTCTATTCGCATACTCTTTTCCATTATCGCTACTCTCGACTACGAGATCTGAAAAATGGATGTTAGGACAGCATTCTTGAATAGCTATCTTGATGAGACCATTTACATGGCTCAACCCAATGGCTATGTTGATTAAAGGAAAGGAGCAGAAAGTTTGCAAACAGTTAAGATCCATTTATGGACTTAAGCAGACGTCCTGCTCATGGAATAAAAGATTTGATCAAACGATCAAATGAACTTTGTGTTTACAAGCATATAAATGATAAAAAGGTGGTCTTCCTCATTTTGTATGTCGATGATATTCTACTTATCTGAAATGATGTAAGAGAATTGTCATCGGTTAAACTATGGTTAGCTCAACAGTTTGGCATGAAAGACTTAAATGAAGCTAGTTCTATTTTTTGGAATTCGAATCCTTAGGGATCAAAAGAATAAAAAGATAGCTTTATCTCAAGCTTCATACATCGATAAGGTACTGGAACAATTTGCAAGGATCGATGCGAAGCCGGGGGCCCAACCGACTGCATCAGGTTTTCATCTTTCTTTATATGACTGTCCAAAGACAGCAAAAGAAAGAGAGCATATGAGTAAGGTTCCATATGCTTCAACAGTTAGAAGCCTTATGAATACGATGCTTTGAACACATCCAAATATTTGTTTCGTAGTAGGAATGATTAGTCGATATCAGGTGAATCTAGGTCTTAGGCATTGGCAAGCTGTAAAGCATATATTAAGGTATCTAAAAAGAACCAGGGATTATATGTTTGTGTAACAACTTATTTCTCAGTGGTGTCGGAAATAGTGATTTCGAGACCACAAACCCGACGAAAAAATTTATAATAAGTGTTTAAATTAAATAAGTCATAATAATTTTATATGGAATTTTGAATTAAAGAATTTTAATTATTGAATTAAAATTTAGTACAAGTGGTTTGGTTCAAAAGTCAAGTTGTTTTAGAAAATGAGGTATCGGGACCTCATTTTTGAAATTAAGTGCCGTAAATATTTTTATTAAATATTTATAGAGCCTTATTATATGTGAATTGAAGTTCGATTGAGTAATTTTGATGATTAAATTAAGGAAAAATGAGTTAATTGTAAAAGAGGTAAAAGTTAATTGCAATTGATTATAAATAAAAGGGACCAAAGTGGTAATTACCCCATGGTCAAAAAGTCCAAACGATGGTGGATATGATTACCATCCACTAACTTTTGGGTTATTTATTCATTAAGTCCTAATTAGTTTAGGACTAAATTGCAAACAAGTTTGTTTAATTAAAATTTAATATAATTGAAGGACCAATTATGAAATTGGACCCTCTTTAAATGGCCTATTAATAGAAATGATGTGAAACACTTTAGATTTTGGTAAATTGCAATTAAATCCTAATAAAATGGGGATTTACTAATTAGTTTTTTTTTAGTACGATCTGGAATGGTGATTTCAAGGCTACAACTTCGATGTGTCAGACCATAAATATTAATTATTTAATATTTACGAGGTCATTAGTGTCGTACTAAAATTTGGTTATGAAATTTTATTATTTGGATAGTTAATTAAGTAAAAATGACTAAATCGTAAAAGGGTGTAAAAGTGGGTTTCTATTGATTGGAAGTATTAAATGATGAATAACTGGTAAGAAAAGGATCCAATGGTAATTCCACCTTGTAAAGTGGGTTGGACGGTAATGGTTTGGAATTATTAAGGGAAAATTTATTAGTTAAAAGGGTAAAATGGTAAATAAACAAAACCTAATATGATTAAAGCATTACAACTTAAGAAATAAGCTAATTTTTCTTTAGCTTCTTCTTCACAAAATCGAAACCACCGTAGCTAGGGTTTGGTGAACTTCGGTCAAGCTTGGTTCATCGATTGAGTGAGTAATTTTTATCCATTTTTAGTATTTTTATGTTTTTGAGATCATTGCAACTAGGTACAGCTAACTCGTATCCTTGTTCTCAAAATAGTTAAAGATTATGCATTTTTCCATTGATGAGTTTTGGGTATTCTTGAAGTTTTGTGGTTGATTTTTAAGCTTGGTTGTTAAATAGAACTAATTTGAAAAGTAGTTTTGATGATTTTTTTTTGTTAAAGGAATAAATTTGTAAGGACTTGGGGTGAAATATTGCAAAAAGTGGGCTGTATTGGAATGGTATGATGTTAGGCTGAACTTGATTTATTTTAAAAATGGTTAATTTGAAAGTTTGAGCTTAAGGACCAAATTGAATAAAAGTGAAAGGTTAAGGGTAATTTTATAAAAATACCAAAAAATGGTTAATTGTGTCAAATGATTAAAAATTCATGTTGATTTAAATAATTGAGTGAAATTATTGTAATAGATCAAGATCATGTCCCGATTGTGGAAAAAGGGGAAAATTACGGATATGTCCCTGGAGTTCACTTTAACTGCAATTTTGTCCAATAAGTTCGTAACGTTAAATTTACATTTAAATAGTATATTATTTGTATTCTTTATAATTGTTATAGAACAGGTTATGATACGTGAAATTAAGAAAGATGAAAAATAAATGAATGAGAGAGATATCAAGCTTTGAGCCGATGATTTGAAATCGACGCAATGGTTGAGGTACCGCTTATGTTGCAAATCCTCAATAGCTCGTGCGAGCAACATCATGAGTCAGGAAATGAGAAAAGAAATATGGATCCTAAATGGATTACAAGCCTTACGATGGCTGAGATTTATGCATAAGTGCATATTCTAGATAGCTCGTTTGAGCAGCATCGCGACTCGAGAAAGAGATGGATCCTAAATGGATTATAGGCCCTACGATGGCTGGGACTATGCTTTACGCATACTCTCGATAGCTCATGTGAGCAGCATCGTTAGGGAACAATTTATAGTACAAACAAGCACCGTACTAATGGCTGGGGTACCGCATACGTTGCGAGTCCTCGACAGATTGTGTGAGCAGGATTGAGTATTAGTAACAGAAAAGTTATAGACAGGAAAGTTGGAACACCAAATATAACTTGAGGAAGTAACAGTTCATCCTAGCCCGGTTAAGATATAATTGTTTTATGTATATGATTGGTAACTCTTTAAACTCTTCGAACTTACTAACTTTGAAGCTTTACAAAGATGTTATTATTGTTTTATAGATTGTTTGTTATTTGAAGATCGGATCATCTCAAAGAAATCACACTATCTCGGGAGCTCATTCGGTAGTATTTACATCACTGGGTTATATGGCATGTACTACGATGATGTTACCCTTGAAATGCTTGATTTTGGATTATTTGTTGAATTAAACTTGCTTGCTTGCTTGATGTTGTAATTAAGAAAATATGTTTGGTAATGAATTGACATGTGAATTTAAGAATACTTGTGATGATTGGTTGTATTTTGTGTTATTTGATGAAACAAGTATGGTCATGTATAGATTTTGCAAGATGATAATTTGAATAAGAACCTTGTGTTGAATGATGGTTGATAAACTTGAGGACTTGTGAGAATAATCGAATTTTGTATACTTGTTTCGGTAGAATTCTTGTGTGTATCGGTTAAAGTACAGAGTAAAAGAGAGGTTGGTTACTGACTTACATTGTATCGCTAATAACATACGAAGTATCGGTAGTTCTGTTCATAGTAGTATCGGTAGTCTGAATACTTGTTTCGGTAGAAGTTGTAGGGTAAAACTTCTTAGCTCTCTGGAGTTTTTAGTATTGGTAGAAGAATAACATGTTTCGATAGAATTCATACTTGTATCGATAGTATTGTCTCAAGTACTAGTAGAAGTCTGCACTATTCATGAAGTATTTACTGACTTGACAACTACCAATACTTATCCAACAAGTACCGGTAGAAGTATCCAAAAATCATGGAAATGACCTTTTTACCCTTGTTGAGTTAAGATTATATTTAAATGATTATGTATGACATGATATTAAAATATGAACAGTGATAAATGAATAGAAAGACACCAGGACCCTAACTAGCAATGGTTTTCAGGTCTTGGGTGTTACAAACATGAAAAAAAATGGATGTTATGATTTGTGAAATGACTATTGATTCCTTTTGCGATGTAATGATAAGTATGTTTGGTTAGCTTATGGTGAGAACTGTGTGTTTGAGACACAGGATCATGTGATCCCTGATGGAAAATATTTGTACGTGATTCCTAAGTTCTTACATGATTGAATTTGATTATTGATTGATTGAAAGATTGTAAATGAAATGTAAAATTAAATGTAGTTAGTATTCTGATCTACAAGTTATAATTGTATAAATTGTATTGAATTGTATGAAAACTTAAAATAAAAAAATAAAAAAGACTCAAGAAGTTCTATAAACCCTAAGACCTTGGATCGAAGATGGTTTTGGGTTTTTGGGTGTTATAGCTTGTGTATTCTGGGGAGAACCTTACTCCTGTCGTATACACAGACTCAGACTTCCAAATCTGTCAAGATTCGAGGAAATCGACATCGAGAAATGTATTCGTTCTAAGCAGTGGAGTCATAGTAAGGAGAAGTATAAAACAAAGTTGCACTGTTGACTCTACTATGAAGGTTGAGTATGTGGCTGCTTTTAAGGCGACAAAAGAAGCAATATGGCTTCGAAAGTTCTTAACTAATCTTGAAGTCATTCTTGGTATGTAGAAAGCTATAAAACTGTATTGTAATAATAGTGCCGCAATAGCTAATACCAAGGAAATGAGAAGTCACAAGAGGACGAAACACATTAATTGAAATTATCACTTGATATGAGAGGCAGTAGCCGAAGGAATTGTAGATGTGATGAAAGTAGCTTCTGAACATAACCTTATGGGTTCGTTTACTAAGACTCTTATAACTAGGAGTTTTAACAAACATGTCAATGATATGGAAATGCAAAACATGACACATTTACTTCACTAGGGCAAGTGGGAGATTGTTGGGAAATTTGCTCAAATTGTAGTAAACATGTAACTGTTTTCTATTGATTTGAATGATGAATAAATAAATAAAGTTAATTTCACATTTCACTATTATGTCTTTTGTAATTTTTTTCTTTCATATTTTGCGTGCATAGCGAAATTGTGACAAGCAAATATGAGTTCATTGATTCTCTAAGTTGAAACAAAAGATAAGTGGCATTGTAAGAACGTTTACATTACGAGAAAGACAACTTACTTCAATGGAAAATCTAAATTAGTCCGTAATCCCACAAAAGAATCAATGTGACCATTTTATTCAAATACTGAGAAGGATTATTATGTCGACTACAAATCCAATTGGGGAGATGGCTAGTCTTGGCTATCGCAGCAATTGACTCCATGGGTAAAGACATAGATGTATTCATTGGTAGAGTAATACATTGGACTGGACCCAATATGAATTAATTTTGAATTCGTTTGTGAATTAATTCACTTGTGATGTTCATGGTGTGATTTAACAAAATCATGAGTTAGTCACTGACCGTGCGTATACAACTCATGTGCTTTGATATAAGTTGAGGCTTATGGTTTAAAGATGATCGAGTCCATAACTGGTAAGTTGGGTACATGACTTGTGTATGGCATGACTTACTAGCAACAATGGAATTCATAGCTCAATTAAAAAATTAATGATATCCCCTCATTGGCATTGTGTGGATTAATAAATATGGAATGTGGCAATGAGTTGCTTGTTCTCGAACGAGCAATTTATCACAGTTATCTGTTTGCAGTGATCATATTAATCATTAAGAAGACACAATGGTGACAATGAGATAACATAAGATTGTATTGAGTGAACAAGTTTAACTCAAAGGAATAAAGGATATCATATAAGGGTAACACACACATGACGAGGTCATTGGACGAAGCAGTTGGATGAATTGCTTTCGTAAAGAGTATATAGTAAGGAGTTTTCAATCGTGGTAATTCTTGTGAACTGACTACATGATTAAGTAATTGAGAATTATCAAAGCAATGCTTCTAGACATAATTGCAATTACTAAAGCCTAATTGTATATGTCTGATTGGTCCCTCCAGTAGCTCAACAAAAGCTCAATCGAACTGTATTGAATCAGAAGAAAATTCTACGACTTTGGAAATAATTTAATTGAGACGATTTATTTGATGTGGAATTAAGTTAGGTGGTCGTGAGAATTGTTCAACTATAGAATTTGATTAAAGAATTTTCTTGAAAATTTAATTTGGAAAATCTAAGTGATTTTTGAAAAATTAATTTTGATCAATTAAAATTAAATTAATCAAATTAATTAATAAAATTAATTCAATATTTTTGGAAATTAATTTTCAAATCAGACAATTGGCTTAATGGGTAATTTGAACTTGAAAATTGAGCTATTCCAAAACTAATATTATTTTAATAGTTTAATATTAAATTTAATTTAATACTTATTTTAGTAGTATTTTATTAATTTAATATTAAAGTGATTATCTTAATATTAAATTTAATTTAATGTTTATGTTGTAGATAAACATTTTATTATTTTAATAAGATTTAATATTAAATTTATAAATATTAGATTAATCTAATATTTATCTTGATAAATATTATGTTAATTTAATATTAAAGTGATTAAGTTTAATCATAGTTGAATTCTCTAAACTCTCTCTATATAAAGAGAGTCTTGGGTCATTATTTAGAGAACACACATTTGAACTCAAGAGAAAATTGTAAAGAGAAAATTCTTTGAAGAGATTATTTCAAAAGACCTGCAGAGATATTTTTTTGATTTACAACTTGACCCAAAAGTTTAGAGAAATTGCAAAACTACCCCACTGGTAATTTTTGTGGAAAATTTTTTGATTCGCAGTGAGTCCATATTCGGTAGACATGAACTTGAAGATAGCGGAGAAGACTACTCAGTCGAAGTGCTTATCCTAGACGAATCGAAAATGTACAATTTTGGTTAAGTGTTTATTACTTTAAATATCACAACCAAAAATCTTGTTTTGGAACAAAAATTTACTCTGATTATCCTTAAATTTATTTTTCGCCGCGTTTTTAAATTGGTTTTTTCCAACAATTACGAGAACCAACTTGAGCTGTGCTCATGCAAACCGGGCATATTACACCTTGGCGATGACTCGTGTATGTCGTAGTCTTAAAGACAATTAAGTCTCCTACATCTTTCTCATACACTTAGTAGGCTCTTCATGCTTAGCCAAAACATTAGGGCGTGTCTTCCTAAGCGTACTCTTTCTTCGCTTGAAGATACCCTATAATTAAATCATTAGATACTGCTAACAGGCGGATACTTTAACGCTAGTATGCATCAATACTTTAACTCACTAGCAAATCAACGCGGTGACGAATTATACTTCCATAGTGTGCCAAAATAATTAACACGTATACACCACTAGTCTTTTTGGATTCGCTGTTTTCGAGGTATGACAAGAGCCCATCTCACCAGTGATCCAAAGGAAGCCTTATATAATTTCTATTTTTTCTTTTTATCTAAATTTTCATTGTTTTAGAGAGTTATCTTTATTATTATTATAAAATAATTGATCGAATTCAGTGTCACTAATCAAGTGCGACCAATTTCATTAATGAATTGATTAAAAAGTTGTCTTATATAAATCAAATAATAGTATATTAGATTTTGTCACACCCATGATGTAGATGAAAGAAAATATTTGATGTTAAAAATATTTTTTTAAAAATTTATTCAATAATGAATATAGATGGAGTGGTAATGAATTTGTATTTTAATACTATTGAATACATGTTCAATCTTTAGATTATTAATTATTAATTATTTTATTTAAAGATGATATAAAAATATGAAAAGACAAAAGTATCATCATAATAATTCTAAATATAAATTAAAGAATGGACATTTTTGTAACTTTATAACTGAGTTGATGACTTGATCAAATGTGACACTAACTCGATAAAGTACTTAAATATAAATATTTTATAATAGATTATAATTTAAAAGAATGAATGTTTCTTTAACTGCATGACTAAGTTGATGACCTGATTGTGAGTGACACCAATTTAGTAAAATATTTAAATATAAGTATTATATTAGATATTATATATATTTACAATTATATCATTTTATAATAGTATATAAATAGAATATGTTTATATTTAACAAAAAAAATTCGATTACAAACCCTCCAATAATTGGTACCTCTTAAAGATATCAAATGCAACAAACATGAAAAACAATTGGCGGAATAGATAAAAAATAAATTATGCTAAGTAACCAGAGTTGTTTAAGGTAGGGTATTCAAATTTTGGTTAAAATCAAATTAGACAATCGAATAGATCTAATTAAATTAATCAGTTGATTAACTGATTTAGTTCGATCGGAGATTGGTTAAAGTTTTTTTTGGAATTTTAGTTAACGGTTAATTCGATTTGAAATCGGGTAATTAATTAAATTACCCGAACTTAATAACTAATATTATATATTATATGTGTTAAGCTATTACTAATTCAGTTAATTCGGTCAAATGAACATTATTAATTTATTTTTTTAATATATTTTATACTTGTTTTTAAAAAAATAAAATATATAAATTTCAGTTAATTCGGTTAACCGACCGAATTAACCAAAATATTTTGGCTCGATTAATTTAATTAAAAACTTTCGGTTCAATTAACGGTTAAAAGATTAAAAAGTTTGATTAATACTGATTCGGTTTGATTAACCAATCAGTTAACCGTTTGAACACTGGTACTATCCAATATATTTAAAAAAATATAAAAGCGGAATCCAACGAGTGGTTCCAATGAAAAAGAGGATGATATTTATCTTAAGAGACTCGGGTTTGAGTACCGATGTGTGTTAGTTGTGTGTGCGTTGTCAAAGAGTTAAAAAAATATGAACAGATATTATTATATAATCACACTAAAATATTAAAAAAATAAAAAAACGAAGTTACAGAAAGAAAAAATTAACTGATCTCTAACTAGAAGCATTAGTAATTCTATCTCTAGATTAAAGGCCTTTAATTGCAGTCGGGCCAAACGAACTAAGCTATATATAACATTGGTGAGAAGAAAGATCCGAATAGGAGAAGCCACCCGTGACGACTGATGGCAGCTAGTTAAATTAGATTAGACTTAGGTTCGCTTTTTGAGGTTAGATTTGTGGGCTTCAGTGTCAATTCATAACGAACCATTGGGATTGCTGAGAAGAATAGGGGGAGACAGGTTGATGCCCCTCTCAACTAGAAACGAGGTTGGATAATGGGGTACTCCGACGATAATAATGGCGGTGGCTATTTTTTAAAAGAGAAAAATTAGAATCTTTTAATTTTAGGGTAACGCAAATAAAACTTAAAAACAAAAGGTTTTTAAATTTTCGTATATTTAACAATTTAAATTTTTTAATTTATTTAAAATATAAAAAATTCATATATTTTAAAATGATTGTTAATATGACATTAAATTATTAATCAATTAATGATGTGACATCTGTAACATATGTCACGCTCTCACGTTATTTAAATGATTAAAAATTATTGGAGTACATAATATTATCAACTAGAAGTATTAAAAATGGTCCAGCTAATTATCTAAGTACTAAATTTGACCTAATTGTCAAGTTTAACAGGCACAAATTATATTAACCCTTACTTTAATTTAATAACTTGACTTTTTCGTACTTTTATCAATTGATTTGGTATTTGATTAGACCTGTTCATGGGTTGGGCTATCTACTCAGGTCCGAAGGCTTGTCCGAAATTTGAAAGGATTTGGACAAAATTATTAAGCTCGAAAAATAGACTTAGGCAAAAAAAATTAGGTTCATTTAAAATATAGGTTGAGCTTGAGCTTGAACATTCGAGGTTCGAGCTCGGTCCAATTTGTTTTAAGTTTATAATACTTTATATTATGTTATTTTTATATATTATGTAATTTAAAACACATTAAAAAATAAATCTATACTAAATATATAGTACTAATATAATGTAAACATTAAATAATGTTAAGATGATTGTATAAAAAATGTCAATAAATAAAAATGTATAAAATTACTAAATATTAAAATAATATAATATAAATATATATTTTTTAAATTTAAAAATAATATGGACGGGACTAAAATGAATTTGGGATAGCCTTTTACAAGTATGGGCGGGTTTAAGCAAAATTTTAGGTCCAAATTTCGAGTTAGATCGAACTTGGGTAAATATAAAATATGTTAATATCATGCTTAGACTTAGTCCAACCGAATCCAACCTAACCTATGAGCAGCTCTACACTTGACTCTTGAAATTTGATAGTAGTTATAATATTGGTACGTAATAGTATTTTATATTCTAGAAAATTCAAATTAATTATAGTTATTAAGAAATAGATGTGTTGTAAAGATGTAACTTTTGTATATAAAGTTGTCATATAAATATATAAATTTACTTTGAAAATAACACAACCCTACAAAAGGGTATCTTATTAAAAACTACATCCATATGAAAAAATATCTCATAAAAAGATGCAGTTATTAGATGTTTATATAAAAGGCTTTTCTATTAGTTTTTTACTGTTCTACTTGGAGTATTAAAGACCTTGTTGTATCTTAGAAGTATTTTAAAACCTTAAGGAAAGTATTCTACAAGCCTCAAAGCCGTTATATTTTTTAACACTTTTTTTTTCAATTTTCCTATTTAATTTTTCTAATAAAACTATAAAAATGAATTTCATACATGAATTAAATATATGGAGGAAAAAAGAAGCATAATGGTTTATCATCATGATGCATGCTTTTGGATCAAGATTGGAATAAGAATTTTTCTATGATTACTAAGGCTAAATAAACCAAATATATCGTTTTATTTTTTAAATTGGTCTTTTAGGTCCTTTTTTTAAAAATTAGGGAAATAGGCTATTTTTGGAGAGAGAAAATTGAAAGCGCGTCCAACAAGGTGCACTTTCTGCACAGTTGGAAGGAAAGCTCACCCAGTTGAATGCACTTTTTGTTTTTCTCTCTCAGGGTTAGGGTTTTAATATATTTAGGTTTTAGGTTTTAGGGTTTTGGGTATTAGGATTTAGGGGTTTAAAAGGGGTTTAGGGTTTCAATTGAAACCACGAAAGTTCAAAGGTAGATTTGAACGGTCAAGGATGTGATAACGTACCTTAGAGCACATATATGTCATATGTCATGGCAGGATAGGACCATCACCCCAGAAACCCATCTTAGGGAAATCAGGTTTTGGGGTGACAGTGTTTGATATGATCAAGAGTCGAAGTCTAGTTGGTGGTCCCAATCGACGGTCGTGATACGATCATGAGTTCGTGTATAACCAAGGGCTAGTTAACGGTCAATAAACGGTTATGAGTTCAAGCTTTTTGGAGACCCTCAAATGATACCTTACATATACCATACTTAATATTGAGGTCATAATCATAAGGAGAAACGGAGGGATTTTTGGTGTAATCAACGTAATTTTTTTCTCTATTTCCAAGCACCCAGTATCTTTAATCTTTCATTCTTATCCGAAAGTTGTCACCAAGGTGGATACAAGAGGACTCTCAAAGGGAGAGCAGATGTTTCGACGGAAGTAAAGGTCAAACTTAGGTCGACATGACAATGGTTGTAGTTATTAATGGGTTGTTTAATAACGACAATAGTCGTTAACCTGAAAGAAGCATCGCCTTTACTCCATCGAAACAACTGCTCCCTACTTGAGAGTCCTATTGTGTCCACGATGGTGACGACCTTAGGATAAGAAAGAAGGTTAATGGTATCGACTACTTGGCAATGGTGAAAAAAATTATGTCGATTATAGCCGAAGACCCACAGTTTTCTGTATGATTATACCCTTGAACTTCTGTATGGTATTTACAAGGACACATTTACGAGTCTCCGAAAAGTTTGAGCTCATGGTCGTGTAATGACTGTCAATTGGCTCCCCTATTATACCCAGATCCATGACCGCATAATGATCTTCAATTGAAACTTTCACGTAGACTTCCACCCGTGACCATACAAAGCAAAATCGCCCCGAAACTTGGCTTCCCCAAGATAGGATTTGGAGGTAATGGTCACATCTCGGCATGATATATAAAAGTGTGTAGATGAACCAAATATTTCTAGTGGTGAATTTTTTTTATAGTTGGGGAGAAGAAGTTTGAGGGACGATGAAGCTTGGAGTGTGAGAACCTTTTTATAAGTGTTGGGAAGGGTCGTGTTGCAAAGTATAAATTTCTCGAGGTAAAAAATGCGCCCGCAGGAGTAGCGTCTTAGACGAACATATTCAAAGCCTCCTTAAAATTGATCGAAAGATTCTATGCATACCTTACATTTTACTTATGTTAGGATAAAATGTTAGAGAAAGCATGAGAGCATGGTTTTGATGAAATAATATGACTTCTGAATGCGTTTTGAATAATACTTTGCATTTGCATAAAAAATGGCCTTTGAATGCATGCATTGATAAATGGATTTCGATGTACGTATTCCCTCTCTCTCTCTATCTTATTTTCCTATTAAAGGGACATAATTTTCATAACTTAGACACGAAGCAAATTAATATCAAACATCGACTAGTTGTGTTGCGGGAGTTGTGTATACTTCTTTACTCCGGGATACCAAAATTTTTCTTTCTTATTAACTTACATATAAATTACGCTAGAATGTAACAAAGAAAAATAGATGTTGTAATGAAAATGGTTTCTTCGTTTATGTCATTTATATTTACATTGCGATAGAAAAATTAAAAAAATACATCATTAGCATCATCGGGGAGAATGTGTGTCGCATGATGGAGGGTGACGGTTGCGAGGAGGATTTTTGTATACAACTATTGTTATGGGTTCATTAACTAGATCATCGCTCTCTTGCTCATCTTCATCCCCACCGTTATCCTCAAGTGGGTCTTTGTCACCACCCTCGGCGTTGTCTTCATCATCGTGCTCTTCTTCATATAAGACTTTGTCATCTTGTTTGTCTTCACCTTCATCATCATGCTCTTATTCATACACACCTTCTACTTCGCCTTCCTCGGTGCTTGAGTGTGGTGTTGTCCTAGCCTCCTATCGTATATCCTCCACTCGCGGTGAAGATGGTTACGCTGATGACCCACCGCAACAAAACAAAAATGTGATGGGTGTTTGAGAAATTATTGGCGTGTAAGTGTATGGTGTCCCAAAATTTGTATGCGTCAGCATTAACCCGAGCACTGATGATTGGATCGGTGACAGCATTAATGATGTCACCGGTGAAGGTACACGCGTCAACATCTAGCTTGGCATTTGCGATGGCATTGAAGTCGGCATGTAAAATGTGAAGGACTTCAATGCCCCAAAATTTGTACTTACAAGAACAAAAGAATAAAGGAAATGGGGTGTTGCATAGTGTGATGCTTGTGAAAAATACATGGGGTTAGTGAAATGAATAGGAATAAGTGGAGTCAATTGATCGAGATATTGTGTAGACATAGCTGACACTTCTTTGGTCGAAGCCGATGATGAATTTGTCGTGCGATCACGTTTGACCCTATGCTGTTGGGCCAATCGTCGTTGACTCTTTTGACAAAGTTGCCTAACCCTCACCTCCACCGATAGCAGATACGACTTACCGACAACTATAAACCACATCATGTACTCCAAACATGCTGTCGTGCCCATTGAGAAAAATGGTTCGCAGATGGTTAAGAATTCCATTCACCAATCCCAAGCATTGATGTAGTCCTTGTGAACCTCTCACCAATCCTTATCGTTCTTCCCCGCAAGTTCACCTCGTGTAGCTCTTCCATATCTCGAAATGGTGACGAAATTTGTTGCCTCTACCCGAACTGCCGCAACACCTGATCCAATTCATACATTTCTACCATCGCGTACACTATCAACGACACCTTTGCATCCCACATCCCACGATTGGCCTATAATTCCTGCTAGATGCAAGATATTATAGCGGTGTCGGCGTACAACATCCATACAAACTGGAGTACACAATTGTAAATGTCGTTATGTACAAATTTTTATTTTACAAATTGTTTCATAATTATTATAGGTTCGATAGAATAAGTAACTAACCTACTTTTCCAAGCGTGGTCTAAAAACATCCTGATATCTTTGAGCTAGTTGGGTAGTCTCACGTAAATTGGCACATGGTTCCACCTATACAAGTGATATGTTAGTTCAAACATATAATAAATAAAAATATTTATTATACAAACTACGTATTCATTAATAAATGATTTTTACCTTGTTACAAACGGGACCATGTATGGTTCGTTCACTTGGGGATGTAGAAACGGTAGTCGCCACTAGGCCTAAGACAGTAACAAGAGCAGGCAACGACCGATTGATATCTTATCGGGTTCCATTGATCGACACAACTCCTGGTACAACGTTGCTAAGACAGTTGATCCCTAACTCAGTCGCCCACATTCTCTGAAGTCCATGAGGTGTAGTAGTCACCTTTCGTGCACCAAATTTCAAGATTTACTAGACATTAAAATTCCCTCGATAAACCTCATGATGAATGCTCGAGCATATTATTGTTTGACTTCTTCGGTCATGTCCTCAAGAAGCATTTTGAATTTGGTGTCCAACCACTTCATTGGTATACGACCACTTTGAAACTTATTTGGGACCTTCCCCAATAATGTCTCGCAAAGGTCCTCTTGACTAGGAGTGACCACTGACCATGTGATGATTGGCCTATCCATCGACAAATCGAGTTGTAATGCTGAGTCCTCAAGTGTGATTGTACACTCGTCGCTTGGAAGATGAAAAGTATATGTCTCGGGCCTCCATCTTTTCACCAACACGCTGATGAGTGTAGGATCGTGTTTGCAACCCTCGAGCATATGAGACATATACAAGAACTTTGCCTCTTGCAAGTAATCACGACTTTTGATGAACGAAGATGCTGCCAAAATATGTATGAACCCCTCCACAATATGATCATCCACCTATTTGTAATAACAAAAAGATTTATTTTAAATTATTTTAAAAAATGAAAAACTTAAAATTTAACTTAATTAAAAATAAAAAAATTTAAGATTTTGTCTTACCATTATCGCTTGAGTAACTTAATTAAAAATAACAAAATTTAAAATTTTGTCTTACCATTATCGCTTGATTTAAAATTTTGTCTTACCATTATCGCTTGAGTAACTTAATTAAAAATAACAAAATTTAAAATTTTGTCTTACCATTATCGCTTGAGCGATGGAAACACGCTTGTCGTTGAAATTAATCAAAGAGGTTACCATTCACGAAAATTTAATCTGTAACGAATAAAATAAAAATTAATTAAAAAACTAATATTTTTAAACTGGAGTATTGAAAAATTTAGAACAAAAGGTTGAGAGAGTTGAAAGAATAGCGAGAATAGGATGTGAGTGAAAAAAAAGTAAACTTAGATGATATTTATAGGAAAAAAAATATCACCTAAGTTTGTAACTACAAAAAAATTATTTTAAATTATTTTAAAAAAAATGAGAAACTGAACTCAACAAGTGGCTCCAGTGGAAAAGAAGATGTTGTTCATCCTAGGGGTCCCGGATTGGAGCGCCTATCTGTGCAAGGGGTTTGTGCGTTGTCAAAGAGTTAAGAAAGTATGAACAAATACTACCATGTAATTACATCAGTATATTAAAAAAAATGAGAAACTTTAAATTTGACTTCATTAAAAAAAACTTTTATATTAAGACATATTTTCTTGTCAATTTGTTAAACATAAAATTTTGAGGTTTATTTGATTTTGAGTTCTACATCATCATATGAGATTTAGATTTTAAAATATGGTGTTTTTCAAGAAAATAGATAACTTCAAGGGTTGTTTCGTAGTCTAGAGAGAATAAAAATGATAGCTTTCAATCAAACAATGGGAAAGATACTCTCGTGGTAAAGGAGGCAAAGGCAAGAAAGAAAAAGGGGAAAGCAAAAGTTGAAGACAAGAGTGCAAATGTAACTGCAAATCCATCTCGATGGTGCAAGGTAAAGGAAGTTGAAAAGATTGTAGATTCCATCAAAATCAGGTAGATCAAGCTTGTCTCCACTGCTGAAGATATGGAAAGGTCACAGAATTTGTTTTATGCCTTCACTAGGCCATGGAATAGTGCTGTTGTGACCACATTGCGATAAATGAGCAAAGCACCTCTTCTTAAGTTTCTTGTCTTCCCTCCGATTATCCAAGAATATGAGCCTTCCATTGAGGAGGCTGACTTAGGGGATAAAGACCAATATGTGGCTTCCCTTTAAATGTTAAATATTTTTGATGATGAGAAGGAGATTGACTTAGGAGAGGTGGAAGAATGTCTGAGGAATATTACGAGCTTATTCAAGGATGATTTTACTGCTACTCTAGATGCCAATGTTGTTGAAGAAGAGAACCTTGTTGATGGGGAGGACACATAAGTGGAAGAAGTGGAAGAAGAAGAAGGAAAAGAAAAAGAAAGGAAGGAAGGAAAAGGAGTCGAGGTAAATTCAGCTGAAGAATTTATCCCTGTACCTATAGTTGTGGGTGCAACAATTGAGGATTTGGCACCAACTGAAGCAAGTTAGGTGAAGGCTGTGACTGCAACCAATAAGGATTACAATCCATTAGCTATCGTGGTCTACATTAGACCACTCGAAGTGATCCACCCAACAGAAGCCATAGTCGATGATGTTGAGGCACAACCCGATGCTGTGGAGGGATCCGAATTTCAGGCCAAGCCAAAAGAAAGAAAAAAGAAGCATGCCAAGGATAAGATCAACGACTACAGACAATTAAGTTAGTTTTATTTCAGTTTTTAGTTTTAGTTTTCATGCATATCATGTAGCCGTAAATTAATTGTCACACATCCCCTTTGTTATTGCATTTTAATTGTCACTACATTTGCATTGTCATTGCATTTCCATTTGTCATTGTAAATTAATGTCAGTGCATTGGGGACAATGCAGACTTTAAGTTTGGGGGGAATGTATATGCGGCTAGAAATGCAATTGCACTCAAATTTAAAAAAATTGTCTTTTTGAGTTTAATGAAGCATGCAAGGTTATTGAAAATGTGCTTGAATTTTTTTCATTTGATGCTTTATTCTTGAATCATGTGAACTATTAATAAATGAGTCGGATGAATTTGATTGAATGTTGTATCTTCAATTCTTGGATGAATGATTTAGATTGCATTAGTAATAGATGAATAGTATCATTCTTTGGAATCTTGAATGAATCTGTCATTTACAGCTACTTGTATATATTTATAGTTGTAAATAAAAGACACTATAATGTGGGTGAATTATGAACTGTCAAGGGGGAACACTCCATTACAAGTGTTAGAAAAAGTAATCTAGCCAAAGGCTATCACTGCAAGAGTGTGTGTCAGCACAATTGCATACTCCTTGAGGGTTTGTTGCACCCCATCGTTACTTCTTAGGAATAAGAGTATAGTAATGCAACGACATCCCTAAGTCACATATATATAAAAAAAGGGAAAAGTGATAAAGGAAAAAGAAGAAAAGAAAAGAAATATATATATATATATTACTGTACAACAAATGTTTGTTTTGGTAAAAATAATTTAGGATTTAAAGCATGATGCTAGCATTGATGAAGTTGCAATTGTAATTATTCAAGCTTATGAATTGTCGGTGCAATAATCTATCATTTAAATGTGATTCATTCATTGGGGTTTTAGATGATTCAAGTTGCTAGAATGATCATTGCGTTGATAAATTTTTGCTATAACTTTTCTAATTTTTGTTTTACTTGAGGAGAAGTAAAAACTTAAGTTTGAGGGTGTAATAGTACTAGAAAGAACCATTGATTTCTCCCTACTTGTTGTTTAAGTTGTTCCCCTTTGATCATTTTTAGCATACATTTTTAGCATTTTTAATTTAGTTATTACATTTTCTAACTTAATGGAACTCAGCCTAATTGCCTTTGAATTTATGATATTTTTACTACTGACATCGTTTCATTAGTATGTTTAGCATTGCGCCCAAAATTGTCTCTACAGGAACCTGTTCAGAATTATCGCTGTGTGAATCTGTCTAGAGTTGTCGATGTATAAGAGGATTCAGAATTACGCCTAAAACTGTCGCAACATCTAACAGCTGTCTGGTTAACACACTAGAAATGCGTGAGTTGTACAGCTGGTGTAACTAATGATCAGAGAATGCTAGATCTGAAGGGAAGGACGCCTGTACTGTTTAGCTACAGTTAAATATTGATGAAAATGAAAGAAAAAGAGGATGCTCTTAATCCAGATTTGATTTTCTTCTAAATCTAAGTTTTCAAAGCTTGCATCCCTTACAGCTAAACATTCTCAAGGGTGACCTAACGCAGAAGAGGAGGCAGATCTGCTCCTGACGAGGAGCATCTTAAGTACGTCACAAGAGGAGAGTAGGGGAGCAAGTTGAGTAGCCTAGGAATAGAATGGCCCATTTGTTCTTTTATTCCTCTTTCTTAAATGTTGGTAATTCATATCACTATCACTGGAAGGTGCAGCGACAAATTAAATTAACAAGCAAGACAACAGAAGTTGCTTGGGGATTGAAGGAATTTAATCCACTTTTTCTTGAATATGTTGCATTGCCAACAATGGAAGGTTTGGTTAGTGCGCATGTTTAAGTCTTAGATTCGATAGAAAAGCCAAGTTTCGTAAGACAATCATTGTGCCTTATTGCAGCAATAATTACCTGTTATTTTTAACCTTGTGTGCCACACTCAGTTTTCTGCCAACAATTCACGTCAGAAACCCCATTTCATTATTGTTGCATTTCATTTTTAATTTTAGATTATTACTTCGACAAATCAATCTCACAATTTTATTGCATTTACTTATTCATTGCACCAACAATTATAGACAATAAACATCCATCGTCGTGGGATCGATATCTGACAAGTTATATATCTATCTACTATACTTGCAACGATAGTGTACGCTTGCACATATTTGTTGTGACGTTCATAGTATGATCACCTACCATTGGTGGCAAGCTATTGTGAGAAGCACCCAAGTTGATCGACTTACGTGAGAATATTTTCTAAAGGCTTTTCAGAAGAAATATGTGGGAGTGAGATATATCAAGGCTAAGAGACTCGAGTTTATCAAATTAAGGCAATCTAGTAAGATTGTGGTGGAATATGAGGTGAAATTTTTGAGACATAGCTGCTATGCTCCAAGTATGGTTGTTGAGGAGAATAAGTGTGCCTAATTTGAGTTTGGTATTAGATCCGATCTGATGATACAAGTGGCTCCACTACAAGAGAGGAACTTCAAAACTTTGGTGGAGAAGACTACGATTTGTGATGAAGTAGGGAGCATTTTGCACGAATAAAAGGAGCAAGTGAGAGCTTTAGTAAATAGAGACTTCGATCCGAATTAGCAAGCTCTGTGTCCAGTTAAGCAAGCTAGAGACAACCGACCCTACTAGAATTTCGTTGCAATAAGGGATAGGATCCTAAATTGTGCCACATGTGGCAAGAGGCAACCTGGAGAGTGCTGGAGATGCATGGGCACATGTCTTAAATGTGGTTCATGATATAATAAAATTCAAGAGTGTCATCAATTGAATGACGAAGTGCACGCGCAAGGTTAGAACCATGCATCAAATCGGAGAGCTGTTCAGCAACCATAACGAGCCCAAGGGAAGAATCAATGGGGTAATTTAGGTTAGAGACAACGAGCACCAAGACAAGTTGCTAATCTAAGGATGCTAGGCAACTAGCTCCAGTATATGCGACAAGGTGCAGAGAGGATTGTGATGCTGTTTATGTGATAGTAAGTACCTTTACTATTAATGGCATTCCTTACTTTGCATTAATAGATAATGGTTCTACCCATTCATATGTATCTTGTGTGATGGCTGATAAACTTGGCATTCAGGTAGAGAATACTCTTAGCATTGTGAGTGTACTTAGTCCTTTAAGACAATCTGCATCAGTAAACAAAATTTATAAATGATAACCGCTACAAGAGGAAGGCTAAGTGTTTCCTACTGATCTTATGGAATTACCTTTCGGGGAGTTCAATCTCATTTTGAGGATGGAATAGTTAAGTGAGCATTAAGTCATTCTAGATTGCGGTACTAAATGAGTTACCTTGAGGACTTCATCTGGAAATGAAATAATTGTGGTAGGGGAATGTCGAAATTTCCTTCCAAATGTGATTTCTACTTTAGTAGCAAAGAAGTTGGTCCACAAAGGGTGTGACTCCTATTTCTCAAACATCTTGGACATGAATGTGGATAGTGCTGCTTAAGGTGTAATGATAAGAATTATTGGATCGTGGTTTCATAAGGCCTTGTGTGTCATTGTGGGGAGCTCCAATTCTTTTCTTGAAAAAGAAGGATGGATCTATGAGGTTGTGCATTGACTACCGTCAACTGAATAAATTGACTATGAAAAATATATACCCACTACCAAAGATTGACGACCTATTCGACCAATTCCAAGGTGCTACGGTCTTCTTTAAGATCGATTTAAGATCAGGGTATTACCAATTGCAAGTGAAAGAGGGTAATGTGTTGAAGATTGCATTTAGGACTCAGTATAGACATTACGAGTTCCTAATGATTCTATTTGGTCTTACAAATGCTCTTGCCGCATTTATGGACTTAATGAATAGGGTCTTTAAGTCTTACCTTGACTATTTTGTTGTGGTGTGCATCAGAGATATTTTGTTTTACTCCAAGTCTGAGTTGGAACATGAGGAGCACTTAAAGTTGGTTCTTCAAACCTCACGAGAAAAGAAGTTATATTCGAAGCTTAGTAAGTGCAAATTTTGGCTTCGAGAAGGATGTTTTTAGGGCATGTAGTATCTGCAAAGGGTATTCATGTAGATCCAAAGAAACTCAAAGCTATCTTGGACTGGAAGCAACCCAAGAACGTTAGTGAGATTTAGAGTTTTCTCGAACTTATTGGTTATTATAGGAGGTTTGTGGAAGGATTTTCGTTGATTATGGCTCCGATGACCAAGTTGCTGAAAAGACTGTACCGTTCAAGTGGATCGATGAGCAACAAGCTAGCTTTGATAGGTTAAAGGTTGTGTTGACTAAAGCACCAGTGTTCATCCAACATGAGTTTGGGAAGGATTATGTGGTTTATAGTGATGCATCCCATTCAGGTCTTAGATGCGTGCTAATGCAAGATGGAAAGGTTGTAACTTATGCTTCGAGGCAACTTAAGCCACATGAGAGCAGCTATCCAACTAGTATTAAAATGGCTCTGTTTAAAGCATTGTAAGGTAGAAAATGCATAACACCTTTGTATTGGTCAGAGTTAAGCGAATTTAAGTTGGTTGGAGCCAACTTGATTCATGAGACTGAAGACAAGGTATGGGTGATCCGCGACTATTTGAAAGCAGCATCTGACCGGCAGAAGTCTTATGCAGATCTTAAAAGGAAAGATATAGAATTTGCAGTAGGAGATCGAGTCTTCTTGAGAGTTTCACTTTGGAAGAAAGTTTTAAGGATTGGCTGAAAGGAAAGCTGAGTCCACGATTTATTGGGCCGTATGAGATCATTGAACGGGTTGCTCTTGTGGCATATAAGCTGGCTTTACCACTAAAATTGGAGAAGATTCATAATGTGTTTCATGTTTCGATGCTGAGACGGTACAGGTTAGATCCTTCACATGTGATTACAACTTTTGAGGTTGAGATACAACCTGATTTGTCATATTCTGAAGAACCGGTTAAGATTCTGGCTCGCAAGGTAAAAGAACTGCGAAACAAAAGGGTACCATTAGTAGAAGTTCTGTGGAATCGACACGAGCTTGAAGAAGCTACATGGGAAACAGAGGCTCTGATGAAATCACAATATCTTACTCTGTTCACTAGTAATAAATTTCGGGACGAAATTTCCTTAAGGGAGTGAGAGTTGTAACAGCCCGATTTTCAATGGTGTCGAAAATAGTGATTTCGAGATCACAAATCTAACAGGTCGAGTAAAAAATTTATTTACTTAAATAATTACGACTTCGTTAGCATTGTATTAAAATTTGGTTATGAAATTTTAATGTTTAAATAGTTAATTAAGTAAAAAGGACTGAATCGTAAAAGTCGTAATATGTAGGAATCATTGACTAAACATTCTAATTTGTAGAGGAATGACTTAGGAAGGGTCTTTAATGAGTAAATATACCTTAACAAGGTATAGTGGACGGTTATGGACTATTATTTGGTGAAAATCATGTTAAAAAAGGTATTTTGGTAATGCAAAAAAATAAGTAAAGATTAAATAAAAGATAATTTGGATGATTTTATTCATCTTTTTCAACCTTGAAATAAAAGAAACCCAAGAAGAGAATGAAGAATATTCGGCCAAGCTTATTTTTTGATTTGGTAAGTGAAATCTCACCTATTTATAGTAATTCTATGTTTTTAGTCCATATTAGCTTAATCTAGCTAACTTAGGGACTAATATGTGAATCTGTCAATTGTTGTAAAACTTACCATTGTTGAATATGCTTTCTCTTGAAAGTTTTTGATGGATTTGTACCCTTGATGATTGGGTTGGATATTTATGTAAAGTGATTTTTGATAAAATTAGGGTTTAAGGACTAAAATGTTAAAATGATGAAATTGGGTGTAATTTGGTGTAAAATAAGCGAAATTGAAGTACTTGTGTGAAGGCTTGGAATTTTCGGTTGCTATGGGTTTTGAAAGGAAATGGTTATTTTCATGTTTTGTTTTGAAAGGACTAAGTTGAAAAAAAGGGAAGTATTAAGGGTAAAATCGTAATTTTACCAAAAGAACTATATTGTGTTAAATGAATTGATTGAGTGATTTAATGTGAGAAATGAAATAATTTGTGAATGTAAGCTATGATCGTGCCACCAATCGAGGAAAAGGAAAATTAATGGAGCAGTCCTTGGAATCCATTCACAATCGCAATCCAGTCCGGTAAGTTCGTATGGTTAAATTTTAATTTAAATTGCATATTCTTATATTGTAAACTATTGTAGTCAGATGAAATGATAATTGGAAATGTGGAAGATGAGAATGAAAGAAAACAAAAGGTAAACGGGCTTTGAGCTATAAACGAAGAGGTCCGATGACTCTATGTCATCGAGACTATATGAATCCTTTACATATTATGAGGTCTGATGGCTTTGTGTCATCGTGAGTATATGAATCCCTTACGGATTCTATGGTCTGTTGGCTACGTGTCATCGTGAGTATATGAATCCCTTACGAATTACGAGGTCCGATGGCTATGCATCATCGTGAGTATATGAATGAAGTGAAAATCCATTGCGGATTAAAGGTCCGTTGACTTTGTGTCATTTTGAGTATCAAATGCTAATTGAAACTTACCCGAATGTATACGGTTTAATCCATTCAGTCGATTTGATTTGCAACTCTTTAAGTTAGTGAATCTATTTAACTTTATGAACTTATTAAGCTAAGAAGTGCTTACCTGTGAAATTGCTATTGTTTTGTGAATTCAATTTTACTGTTCGGAGATTGGATCATCTTGGAGCATCACACAATCTCGGAGTTGTTTGGTAGATTTTTACATCACTTGTTTCGGTAGAACCCATGTATGTTTCAGTAGAAGTACAGAGTAGGAGAGAGGTTGTTCACTGACTTGAGTTGTACAAGTAGTTGAATTGTGAGTATCGGTAGTTATGTGTATAGATTTATCAGTAGTTTGCATACTTGTATCGGTAGAAGTTGCAAGGTGAGAATTATAGCTCTATAGAGTTATTAGTATCAATAGATGCATGACATGTATCGGTAAAAATTATACTTGTATTGGTAGAACTAGCACAGGTAACGGTAGAAACCTGCACCATTTTAGAATTATTTATTAACAGGGCTACCACCGATACTTGACCATCAGGTGCCGGTAGAAGTTCCCCAAAATATTAGAAATGCCATTTTTACCCTTGGTGATCTGTGTTTATGTTTAAATGACGATGTGTAACATGTGAAGTAAAATATTTTAATAAACAAAGTTGTATAATATAATGATAAGATGAACAGTAAAACACTAGAAATCCTAATCGACGACGGTGTTCGGATTTTAGGTGTTACATTTAGTGGTATCAAAGCTTATGGTTTAGTCGTTTTCTTGGTTTTATTGCTCGTGTTTGATGATTTATAAGTACATGACATATGAACCTGTGATAGTGTGATATGGATGAATCTGATCCAACTATGATTATTGCAGATAAATACAGGATGCTTGAATCTAAAAAAGATGAAACTAATGAGGTAAATAGCAATGTTTCAACTAATAACTCTAGGGCTAGTCTTAGTGCATAAATATTACCGATGACAGAAAATGAAGTAAAGAATATGTTCTTCGGTTTAATAGGGCAGTGGTTCACGAAATTCATGAGAAATAATCCACTAGCACCACCCCTTACGCCTCTTGTCACACAGTCAGGTGCTCGATTGGTAGCACCCTCAGAAAGGCCTCCACCACCTCTAGTGGTAGAATCGAGGCATCGCATCCCTATAGATAGGGTTAGAAAATATGGAGCTGAAGACTTCCGAGGTAATGTAGAAGACGATCCTTCCAGAGCTGAATACTGGTTGGAAAAAACGCTAAGAGTCCTGAATAATGGTTTGTCCTGCTGAAGACTATGTAAGGTGTGTCGCGTTGTAACTGAAGGACGAGGCTTACCACTAGTGGGCTATGATCATGGCTATGATGCCTGAAAATGAAGTTACTTGGGAATTCTTCCAAACAGATTTAAGAAGAAATATGTCAACAAGCGATACTTGGATAGAAAGTAGAAGGAATTTTTAGAATTGAGACAGGGAAATAAAACAGTGGCAGAATATGAACAAGAGTTTGAACAGCTTAACAAGTATGCCAGACAAGTGGTACCAACAGATGAAGCTATGTGTGTCCGTTTCGAAGAGGGGCCAAACATTAAGATTAGAATGATGGTAGGTGGTTTTGAAATTCGACCGTTGGTAGTGTTAGCGGATAGAGCTCAAAAGATGGAATAAATCTACAATAGTAAGAGACAAAGAGAGAGGAGATTTCAAGAATATGGAAAGAAAAACATTGCCAGGACTTTCTCTATGCCATCACGAAGAGATTCAAAGAAGAGGCTAGTCGGGGACTAGTTTCTTTAGGGTTTCTGAATTGGAGTAAGTCGAGAACATCGAAATTTAAATTTCAGAACAGACCCGTAGACAGTGTAGCTAGCGTTCGTAATATACCTAGCCCGATATTTGGGTATTATAAAAGGAGTCATGCAGGTGAGTGTCGCAAGATGAAAGGGAAATGCTAACGATTCAGAAGTACAGATCATTTTCTGACGAACTACCTAATGAGATCTGAAGCAAAGGAGGAACAGAGTGTAAAGCCCCTTACTACACCATAAAAGAGTAGGCATCTGGGGCAATGTAGCGATACAAGTGGAAACTGCAGAGATAACAGGGATACTGTAACCAGATCTAAGGCTAGAGCACCTGCACGAACTTATGCCATCCGAGCCCGAGAAGAGGCTATCGCTCCAGATGTTATGACTGGTATATTCTATCACTTTAATGATATTGTGTGTGCACTGAGTTACCCGGGATCAACTCATTCATATATTTGTACTGCATTAGCTACTAAAAATAAATTGCTTGTCGAGTTAATTGAGTTTGATGTACAAGTCACAAACCCATTGGGTCATAGTGTCATTGTTAATTTGGTATGTCGTAAATGTCCACTGAGAATTCGAGATTGTAAATTCCCTGCTGATTTAATGTCATTACCATTCATTAAGTTTGATGTAATTTTAGGAATGGACTGGTTAACTAAGCATGATGCAGTAGTTAATTGTAAATGATGACGGATCGACTCGAAACGGCCAACAAGGGAAGTAATCACAATTGAGTCTAGGAAGTTGAATAGTGGCACTAGAGTAATCTCATCTTTATCAGCACAAAAGATGGTTCTAAAGGTTGTGAAGCATTTTTAGCATTTATACTTGATACTCAGAGTATTGGAACAGGGTTAGAACAAGTGTCGATCATCAAGGAATTTAAAGATGTGTTTCCAGAGGAGTTATCGGGTTTACCACCGATCAGAGAAGTAGAGTTTGGCATCAATTTAGTACCCGAAACTGCATCGATTTCGATTCTACCATGCAGGATGGCACCTACTGAATTGAAAGAGTTAAAGGCGCAGTTGCAAGAGTTGTTGGACAAAGGGTTTATCCGACCAAGCATATCACCTAGGTGCGCACCAGTATTGTTTATGAAAAAGAAGGATGGTTCGATGAGAATGTGTATAGACTATATACAGCTAAATAAGGTAACAATCAAGAATAAATATCCGTTGCCAATATTGATGAGTTGTTTGATCAGTTAAGAGGTGAGACTATCTTCTCTAAAATAGATCTCTGATCGGGTTATTATTAGATGTGGGTAAAGGACAGTGATGTGCAGAAGACATCATTTAGAACTTGGTATGGACATTATGAGTTTTTGGTGATGTCGTTTGGGTTAATTAATGTGCCAGCGACATTCATGGATTTGATGAACTGGTATTTAAAACTCAGCTGGACAGATTTGTAGTGGTATTCATTAACGATATATTGATTTATTCCAAGTTAGAGATAGAGCATGTTCAACATTTGAGGGAAGTTTTGCAAATAATACGAGAAAAGCAGTTGTATGCAAAGTTCAGCAAGTGCGAGTTCTAGCTCTGGAAAGTGGGATTTCTAGGTCATGTGGTATCATCAGAGGGGATTCGGGTTGATCCAAGTAAAGTGTCGGCTATTGTCGATTGGAAGGTACCTAAGAATGTTTTCGAGTTACTTAACTTCTTGGTATTAGCAGGTTATTATCATTGATTCGTGAAAAAATTCTCTATTATGGCCTTTTCGATGACGAAATTCAGAAAGGTGTCAGTAGAGTTTTAATCAGCTGAAGAAATTATTGACAAAAGCTCCAATATTGACACAACCTCAAACGGGTAAAGAGTTTGTCTATATAGTGATGCATCTTTGAATGGCTTGGGTTGTGTGTTGATGCAAGCAGGGCAGGTAATAGCTTATGCCTCTTAACAATTAAAATTGCATGAACAGAATTATCCGACCCATGACATAGAGTTAGCTACCATTGTGTTTGCTTTGAAGATTTGGTAACATTATTATACGGTGAGAAGTGTCACATATTTACAAATCATAAAAGTTTAAGGGATCTGATGACTCAGAAGGAGATAGATTTGAGGCAACGTTGATGGTTGAATTATTGAAAGATTATGATTTGGTAATTGAATACCATCCGAGAAAGGCTAATGTAGTCGCTGATGCTTTGAGCCGAAAATCGTTATTTGCATTGAGAGCAATGAATGCTCATTTGTCACTTGAGGGTGATGGTTCTGTTACAATGGAACTTCGGACGAAACAACTATTCTTACAGCGGATACGAGAGTTGCAGGAGGATGACTCAAAGCTTAAGGCTAGGAAGGAATAGATGCGAAATGACGCAACTAATCGGTTTACTGTTGATGGGGATGGTATATTGTATTTTCGAGATAGAGTGTGCATTTTTGTTAATTCAAACTTGAGACGAGACATTCTGTCGGAGGCTCACAGTAGTACTTACTCCAATCATCCGGGCAGCGTGAAAATGTATAACAACCTAAAGAAGAAGTATTGGTGACCGAGTATGAAACGAGAAATCTCAGATTTCGTGACTAAATGTTTAGTGTGTCAGCAAGCAAAAGCTGAACACCAAGTGCTATCTGGACTGTTGCAGCCTATTACCATTCCCGAGTGGAAATAGGAACGGGTCACTATGGATTTTCTTACTGGATTACCTATGATGCCGAGGAAGAAAGACTCAATCTGGGTTATAGTGGACAGACTGACGAAATCGGCTCACTTTATTCCTATTCGAGTAGACTTTCTACTAGAAAAATTGGCTGAATTGTTTGTATCAGAGATTGTACGGAGAGCTGCTCAGCAGCCATAATGAGCCCAAGGGCAGAATCAAAGGGGTAATGTGGGTTAGAGACAACGAGCACCAGGACAAGTTGCTAATCTAAGGATGCTAGGCAACTAGCTACTGTATATGAGATAAGGTGCAGAGAGGATTGTGATGCTGTCGATGTGATAGCAAGTACCTTTACTATTAATGACATTCCTTACTTTGCATTAATAGATAATGGTTCTACCCATTCATATGTATCTTGTGTGATGGCTGATGAACTTGGAATTCAGGTAGAGAATACTCTTAGCATTGTGAGTGTACTTAGTCCTTTAAGACAATCTGTATCAGTAAACAAAATTTATAAGTGATGCCCACTGCAAGGGGAAGGCTAAGTGTTTCCTACTAATCTTATGGAATTAAGGGGAAGGCTAAGTGTTTCCTACTAATCTTATGGAATTACCTTTCGGGGAGTTCAATCTCATTTTAGGGATGGACCGATTAAGTGAGCATTGAGTCATTCTAGACTGTGGTAGTAAATGAGTTACCTTGAGGACTTCATCTGGAAATGAAATAATTTTGGTAAGGGAACGTCGAAATTTCCTTCCAAATGTGATTTCTGCTTTAGCAGCAAAGAAATTGGTCCATAAAGGGTGTGATTCTTATCTCGCATACATCATGGACATGAATGTGGATAGTGCTGCTTAAGGCGTAATTATAAGAATTATTGGATAGTGGTTTCATAAGGCCATGTGTGTCATTGTGGGGAGCTCCAATTCTTTTCTTGAAAAAGAAGGATGAATCTATGAGGTTGTGCATTGATTACCGTCAACTGAATAAATTTACTGTGAAAAATATATACCCACTACCAAGGATCGAGACCTATTCGACCAATTACAAGGTGCTATGGTCTTCTTTAAGATCGATTTAAGATCAGGGTATTACCAATTGCAAGTGAAAGAGGGTGATGTGTTCAAGATTGCATTTAGGACTTAGTATGGACATTACGAGTTCCTAATGATTCCATTTGGTCTTACGAATGCTCTTGCTGCATTTATGGACTTAATGAATAAGGTCTTTAAGTCCTACTTTGATCATTTTGTTATGGTGTGGATCAGAGATATTTTGTTTTACTCCAAGTTTGAGTTGGAACATGAGGAGCACTTAAAGTTGGTTCTTCAAACCTCATGAGAAAAGAAGTTACATTCGAAGCTTAGTAAGTGCAAATTTTGGCTCCGAGATGGATGTATTTAGGGCACGTAGTACCTACCAAAGGTATTTGTGTAGATCCAAAGAAACTCAAAGCTATCTTGGACTGGAAGCAACCCAAGAATGTCAGTGAGATTTAGAGTTTTCTTGGACTTATTGGTTATTATAGGAGGTTTGTGGAAGGATTTTCGTTGATTGTGGCTCCGTTGACCAAGTTACTAAAAAAGACTGTACCGTTCAAGTAGATCGATGAGCAACAAGCTAGATTTGATAGGTTAAAGGTTGTGTTGACTCAGGCACCAGTGTTGATCCAACCTGAGTTTGGGAAGGATTATGTGGTTTATAGTGATGCATCCCATTCAGGTCTTAAATGCATGCTAATGCAAGATGGGAAGGTTGTAAGTTATGTTTCGAGTCAAAAGCTACTATCCGACACACGATTTCTAATTAGCTGCTATGGTATTCGCCCTTAAGATTTGGAGGCACTGTCTTTATGGGGAGAGATGTTTCATCTATACAGATTATAAGAGTATTAAATATCTCCTCACCCAAAAGGAGTTGAACATATGACAAAGGCATTGGATTGTGCTTTTAAAATATTATGATTGCACAATCGAGTACCATTCGATCAATGCTAATGTGGTGGTAGATTCATTAAGTAGGACGTCCATGATGGAAGTAAGGGAAATGTTTGCTTGGTTGAATTTAGCTGACAATGTTGATTTGTTGGTTGAGTTACAAGTGTGTCTAACTTTGATTGAGGAGAATAAGTCGAGACAAATTTTAGATTCATCTTTAGAGCCTCACGTGAAGCATGTTAAGGAGGGTAAGACTTTAGATTTTGCTTACAGTTTTGAAGGAGTTCTGTGTTATCGAGGGAGATTTTGTATGCCTTTTAATTTGGAATTGCGATAGTTTATACTTCGAGAAGCACATAGTAGTCCCTATGTTATTCATCCTAGAGGTAGTAAAATGTATAGAGATCTTCGTGTGCAGTATTGGTGGCTAGGATTGAAACGCGATGTGACTTTGTGGCTAGGTGCTTGGCGTACCAATAAGTCAAGGCTGAACAACGATTTCCTTTGGGTTTACTCTAACCTATACAAGTTCCTCGGTGGAAGTGGGAGTGTATCACCATGGACTTTGTTAGTGGGTTGCCTTTGACGCTATTTAAGAAAGATTCTATTTGGGTAATTATGGATCGATTGACTAAATTTGCTAAATTCTTACCTATGCGCACCGTTTATTGATTTGACGATTTTATACCTAACAGATTGAACTAGTTTTCACACTTGAAGAGCATGAAATTAAGCATTTTCCTTATATTTCTATAGGATTTAACTTAGTTTTCATATATTTAATAAATTGCAAAAAAAAAAGGTGTAAAAAGGTGTTTTTTGGTCTTTAAGGCTGATTGAGGCCTAAAGGCTGGCTAACGTACTTTGTGAGTCTGTAGGAGACCATTAAAAGGTGCACCATATAAAAAATGATCACTATGTCACGACACGAGACAATGAATATTACAACATAGGCACCAAAATGAAGAAATCATGAATCTGCCCTCTTCGTCACGACATAGCATGTCTATGTTGCAACAAACCCCCTATGTCACAACATAAAAATATGTATGTCTTGACAAACCCCCCTATGTAGGAACACAACATGTTTATGTCGCGACAATCCCTTGATGATGTCTATAGCAAAATACACTGACTACTATGTCGCGACATAGGACCTGGTATGTCACAACACCGACTCCTGGATACGAATTTGACACCGAGTAAAGGGCGTCTCGGTCTTTACAATACCACTTAAACACATGGAACAACAACTGACCTAGGGTTAAGGAAAACGATTGTCCAAGGCTATAAGTAAGGCCCTTTCATACTTAGTTTAACACATCTTTTCTTAGCTTTTAGCTTTTGCTTTGTTATTTTTATTGAGAAACAAGATTGTAACTTCTGTATAAACGTTCGAGGAATTATCTCCCGACAGATTGCCAATATAATTGAATTTTCTTTTATTTCATTGAATCAATTTTATGCTTAGTTATATTATTGCTTTTATGTTGTTTAAGAAAATCATGAGGAACTAATTCCATTTTGGGGATTTAGGGAGTGAAAGTATGAATATTTAATTATTGTATAAATAGGGATTTTCAATCAAATCAGCTGTTTGGGAAAGGAAAAGCATGAAAAAAACCCTAGGCTCAACAACCCTAGAAAGTCATTTAGGTGCGAATTAGTATTACCTAGTCATGAAAGCCTTTTCCCTAAATTGGTTTAGACTGTGACTTCTAGCGATAAGTAGTGTTTGTCGACTTGCTATGCTGGTGGAAGATGGAAAGATCCAACTGCGGTAGTAACTAGTTTATTGAAGAAAAATCCCTAAAACCCAAAATTTGAAGAAATCTACTAAAGCAACATAATCTCCCCAAAAACATTTATTGAATCTATACATGTCGTCCTTTACTTTACTTCATTTCTTTTTATGTCTTTTTAGAGCAACTCTTTTATTTTATTTTCGTACTATTATCCCTAAAAGTAGTACTAATTAATTCTTTTCTTTGTAGGGATTTAATTCACTATTGCCTTAAGCCTCCTTTGGGTACGATTCTCGGAATACTACCAAGTATTTCGTTGTGCAAATCTATATTACAACCTGACCCGGATACTTGTAGAAGTCGAAAACCTATACCCAACGGGAGTATGTCCGGAAGCAGTCAAATTGTTGGAGTCGTTACCGAGGAGGCAACGCTTTTAGTGAATTTTATTTTTGCATTATTTTTAAGGATAATTAGGAAAATTTTAGGATATAGCTGATTGGGTCAACCAATGGATGACACTTGGGCTTGCCCAATTCATGGTGGTTCGGTCCTTGGTTGCATTCACATTGAGCCACTTTGCTTCAGGTTTTATAATTTATTTTTAACTCAAGTTAATTGAATTAAAAATATAATTATAAAGTATAATAATGCTACATATTAGACCAAAATTTGCTGGAAAAATAATATTCTTAGCTCTTCATTTACTCGATGTAAAAATTCCCTTAACGGTTGAGGCCTTCTACAGTGTCTACAGAGTCGATTTTCACCAATTGTGCAAAACTGTCAAAAAATCATTAAATTCATGCTTAGTATTTATAAAAATAATTAAAATCAATATGTTGGAAATTTTAGCATAAATTAATTATTTTATAATTAAATTATATTTTTCGATATCAATTATTAAGAATTTGCATGAATTTGAGTTAAAAAGGGCATGGAAAAGTCTATATTTTCATCGTTCCAAGTAAACACAAATCGTCATTTTAGGCTTTAGAGGGTTGTAATGTAGTTCATCAAGAAAGCCTCCTTCTGATTTATCTAGAACCACCTTTGAGGTAGCATCAAGAATATTAGATAAGATGGAACAGGTAAAGAAAATGCTCTAAGGCATATCTGAGGCGCTACTCTCAACAGAAGAGGTCGTGCATGATGTTCCCAACCTTGATCCAGAGGAATTTGAAGCTGACCATAATGAGAATTATGGTAAGATTGAATTTGATCATGAAGAGGAAATTGAATATACTCTAAGAATTGAAAACGGACATCAATAAAGTGATGAATCGATTCCATTGAGTAATTGTGATGATCTCAACTTTCAAAATGTGGATCCTCAATTGACAACTACTATTGACAGAGACACAGACGACATTTTGACAATTGAAGAACCTATGGATCAAGGGCTAAGTTTTGAATGGGAAATGGCTGTAATGTACAACATCTCTTTATTAAAGTAAATTCCCAAAGAAATAAAAAATATAGGGGTTTTTTTCATATAGTTCAAATAACAAAAAAGATCTACATTTATGACCCATCACCTCGTTCTTCGGATGTCAAGATAATGGTGCCCTTGTAAAAACAGGAAACAAATTCGTTGAAAGTCCAACCCTTTCAATGGTTTCAAGAGCCACGTGCAGAGATACTATTGAAGCTCACGCGAATATGTTGGGAATTGGCCTCTGATCCAACTGACATAGCAATAGATCTAACCGTAAAAGTAGAAGTAACAGATGAACTGACCATTGACATAGAGCTTAAATTGATAGCTAATGAAAGTGTAAAAGAGACAATACACTTTCTAGCCATAATAGAGAAGGTGCCAATTGAAGAAGTCAAGGAGTTTGATTCATTCTCATTCGACAATAGTAGCAAGGCTCGGGCAACCAAAACTTTATGCGGTATGGAAGGGAGGAAGCTCGAGGCAATAATACCCTGAAAAATGATTTGGGGTTGGCTCGGATTTGGTACCAAATGGATTGTAATGTGGATGTCACGTCAATAAAAAATAAGGCAACATCATTGGACTCGATCGAAGGGGTTGATTTATAAATATCGACAATGGAACAAATGACTAATCAAAGTGTCGAGAACCAACTGGAAGTTCTTCTATGGTGGATATATGGATTGTCTTAATTTCTAAAGAACTTGTATTCCTTAAATTAAAATTTTTTAGTTGTTTTATTTTATTATTCCTTTATTTTATTAATTTTAATTTTGTTTATTTTTTCTTTTAGTAATTAATAGGAAACAGGGGTATGTTGCGAGACACACCCTTGTGTCGCAACATAAGTGACAAAATGAGGAAAATACGTGACTAATGCTGATGTTGGGACGCAGAAACCCTCATGTCGTGATAAAGAGTACAGATTTGATGACTATTCAGGATTGAGGATAATGTTGCGATCAGCATCAATCATGTCGTTTCAAAGAGGGACTGGTTTGTTTGTCCCGACATAGCCTCTCTATGTGGTGACATTGATTGTAAATTTTGAAGAATTGACCCTACCCGATTGTGTAACTTGGCATCTAAAATACCTATTTTTCTAAATCTTCACACTTACAAACCCTAATTTCCACTCCCTATAAATATAAAAACACTATTCTAACTCTTATGTTTCACTCTAACTCTCCAAAAACTTTTTAAAATCCTCAAAATCCTTTCTTTGCCTATTTTTTCTTTTTCACTTTTTAGGTTTTAGAAATCTCACAAGCAAGGACGAATACAAAAGGGGAGCAAAATCGAATCAAGTTTAAAGTTCCTACTTAATACTCTTTTATCGCTTATAATGCCTCCTCGAAAGGTTAGAAGAACCTTTGAATTAGAACCATCATTTGGTACAAACCCTTCAAATTTTGTGAATGCAAATGTATAAAAATATTTTAATGAACTTCAAGGCAAAACATTCATTCAAGAGAGGGGTTTTGATCCTTCGATGGTTTTATGCAAAGAAATTTGGGCTCTAGTTAGGTACCATAGGTGGGAACGATTTTGGACAATCTCCACAAAACCTACGGCTATCCCAGTAGTCCAGGAATTTTATGCTCCCTTAAAAGATTATATCTCTAGGACTAGTGATGAACTCACATGGGAAGCTTTAGTGATTAGAGGAATAAGTGTTAAGGTAACTCCTAAAAATATATGTAAACTCTTTAACTCTCCGTATTATGAGCAGGATTTCTTAGACCAAACTGATCTAGAATCTTTTCATAATATAGATATGAATGAGGTAATTACATACTTAACTGAGAAAAGGGGGGACAAAACTTTAGGCCAAACACTAGTATCCCTATTTCGTTTAATCCAACTATTATGTTCCTAGAGGCCAAGATGTGGATTCAATTTGTCTGTACATGCATGATACCTGCTTTAAATGTTTCTAACATTAATGTTTTTCGAGCAGTACTATTGTATACAATTCTGTAAAAAAAGCAGGTTTGTGTAGGGAAATGGATCCACCAAAACATGAGTCAATGTGTGGGAAGCCAAAAAGTTAGGATTTTCTTTTTAATCACGGCTTTGTGTAAAAGGGTGGGAGTGCCCATGACATCCACTAAGCAAACATTGAAGCCGTTAAAGAGTGTCATTAGTGACACACTCTTTCAACAATATGTGAAGCTTCGTGCTAAACAACTAAAACAAAGGAAGAGGAAATCACGAGACTCGGTGGCTACACTAACTTCCACACAAAGGTTGGCACCAGCCTAACTAGAAGTTGGTGAAGGAAGTCATCTAAAGCTTGATTGGATGATACAATAGATGCAAGAATCGAGACTAGTATTTCAAGAGTTTGTTTGGCAACACAAAATTAGGGTCCCTAACTACACATCAGACATGTTTGGGATGGTAGATGGGGAATATGATGAGCAGGAATTAGAAGAAGGGAAAGATAGTGACGAGGAGGAGGAGGAGATGGACGAGGATGAATGAGTGTTTTTGGTTTATGTCATTTTAGCAGTGTTTTTGGTTTTGAGACTTATTTAATTTATAGGAGTAGGATTAGAATTAGAATTTATATTCTACCTATACATGCTTTAATTTTTATGAAGGAATCCCACATTATGGAAACACTACATTTCAAATATTCATGAAAAAAAGGAAGAAGGACAACCAACATGAGAGGAGGCGCTTTCACGACCAATCGGGTAACTCCTCACTATTTAAAGGCCTGCACATTGAAGACAATGTGTTATCTAAAGTGTGGGGGGTAACATAGGAATTTTAGCATATATTTTTTTAGTTTTTATGTTTTGATGTTTTGATGTGTGCTTGAGCTTGAAGAAATACAAGTGATTGGTTAGGAGCATGTATAATAGGTTGAGTGTATTTTTTGATAAATTTGGCATGATGATAATAAATTTTTAAAATTTTGAGCATGAAATTATTAAGTTCTATAGGTTACACTAAGTATAGATAGAGAGGTATTGTTGATACCAAATGATGTGAATGATATGAGGAAACAAGCATACTAGTATATATGATAGATAGTAATTTTGGGATTATGTGACTAAATTAATATTTGTGCATATTAAGGTGTTTAAGGATGACCTAAGGCATTGTTTGGTTACATCTAGAACTAAAAAGCTAAACCTTATTTTGAATTCCGAATTAGTACCCATCTTTGAGCCTTATGACCTTTCTTGATGAACTACATTACAACCCTCTAAAGCCTAAAATGACGATTTGTGTGTACTTGGAACGATGAAAATATCTAGACTTTTTCATGCCCTTTTTAACTCAAATTCATGCAAATTCTTAGTAATTAATATCGAAAAATACAATTTAATTATAAAATAATTAGTTTGTGCTAAAATTTCAAACATATTGTTTTTTAATTATTTTTATAAATACTAAGCATGAATTTGATGATTTTTTGACAATTTTGCACAATTGGTGAAAATTGACTCTGCAGACACTGTAGAAGGCCTGAACCGTTAAGGGAGTTTTTACATCGAGTAAATGAAAAGCTAAGAAGATTATTTTTCCAGCAAATTTTGGTCTAATATGAAGCATTATTATACTTTATAACTATATTTTAAATTCAATTAACTTGAATTAAAAATAAATTATAAAGCCTGAAGCGAAGTGGCTCGATGTGAATGCAACCAAGGATCGAACCACCATGAATTGGGCAAGACCAAGTGTCGTCCATTGGCTGACCCAATCAGCTAATTTAGCTTATTTTTCATCTTGCAAATCAGCCCCCAAAGTCTCCCTAAATTTCGTTCAAACTCCTCCACTTTTGGTGATTTTATGGATATGCCCCAAGCCAAATTAAGCAAAGTTTGAACTAGTCGAACTTGCTCAATGCATGGCCGACCTAGGAGTGAGTGGCTGATGTTTATTTACTAAATATAGCCCTCAACTCTCACCTATAAAATCACCTTCATGCCTCTCATTTCAAGACACCAATTCACAAACCATTCTCTTCTTTCTCTAGTTTTCTCTCTAAACTTCCCCTTCCATTTGCCTTTCTTTCCTTTCCGATTTCCCCCTCTTGAGAAAGATTATTCTTCAGCCTTGGAAATAGCCTCATTTAGTGTTCATCAGAGACCTCAATCTGAGAAGAATCGAGCAAGAACGATGTAGAATGCGATAGCTGTTCTTGAGAAATTCCTGGATTTGATTCTTAATCCCTTTTCTCTATTTTAAATCCTTGTTTGTTTTGTGATGAATGCTATTATTATGGCTATTGTTTATTTCATTGAGATGACTTAATTTTATTAAGTGTTGGGTTGATTGTGTTGATTGCTTAATTTAATTATTAATCATATTTATGTTGTTATAAGCCCTGATTATTCTGTTTAATTAAATAACATATAGTTTTGTTATATATGCATTACCCTTGTGATATAACTAATGAATTAATCATTTAAGCGGATTAAAATTGTGTTTAATGGACATATAATGGACATAATATTTAATTTGTGCATGTTTAATCTTCTAAGGGAGCTGAAGGTTAGATTTAGTGATGGTATTAAACAATACATTAGCCTTACATAACTTGCAGGATTTTTGTGATTAAATTGTTTGAATATAGATCTATGTTGGTAGTTCACTTGATCCTTTACCTACTTATGAATGCTTATGAATGTTAATTAGTCGGTTGAATTGGCATAGATATATGGACAAGAGATTATTTGACTTTCATAAAGTATGTATGTGCATTAACACATTTACTTATTAATATTGGTTTAGTAGGTTGAATTGGCATAGATATATGTTCAAGAGATGAATGAATTTTAGTAAGAAATGTTGTTCATAAGTTAGCAGAGTACTAGGTTGCTATGAATTTATTTCGTAACAAGCATGAACATCATTATGATTTAATTAAGTAATTGAAGCAATTAACCTAACACATTTATGTCATATTGATTAAAGTATAGAAATCATGCAATGGAATTAACTTTTATTTTTTAACTTAGATTAATTCCAATGTCATTATCGGTGGATTGAAACATAAAACAAATTGCATTGGTAACTCATTCCATGATGTAATGGATCCGGCCGACAATCCCAAGAACCATCTCCTCGCTCTTCCCTGCAATGAATAAGGAAATAATTGCATTTTCAAGGCATCATCAGGGACACCATGTTGACTAAAAGATTCAAAAATAAGCAAAAATGATTTTAAATCTTCTCGTGCATCCTCGTGAGGCAAACCTGCATATTACCCATTTGAGTTGAGCATTTGAAACATAACCAGTTTCAGCTCGAAATTTCTAGCTTGTATAGCTGGTCATACAACCCCTGGTTGTAAATCATTAAGGATAGGAACAACAAAATCTTTGATTGTCCTATTTTGCACATGTTCTTCTTGTGGAGGCGGTAGTGGTAAATTCTTTATTCGTTGTGGCTATATTGAGGAGCTTCATCCTGTGGTAGCAATGGTGGTAAATTATTGTTGTTGTTGTTACCAACCATTTTCTTTTGTTTTTGCTTCCTCTTTCTAAGTGTTCTTTCGAGTTCTAGGTCAAAGCTTACAATATCCTTAGAATTTATTCTTGTAGACATGCAACTTCTAAAGAAATAAAAGAAAATAAACAAAAGAAAGTTAGACCGATTAGTAAAAACAAAAAGTTAAGTAAGAAATAATTGCCACTACAATAGTAAACATCAAATAAATGTCAATTCCCCGGCAACGGCGCCAAAACTTGATCCGATCTGTAACGTCACAACAATGTGCAAGCAGACACACGTCAAAGCAAGTATAGTTGATAGAACAATTCTATCAGATATCGATCCCACAGGGAATGGGTTCTTAATGTCTATATGTCGAAGCAATTAAAACTAAGATTAAAAATAATGTGAGTAAAGATGTCAGCGCAATTAAATCAATCTGCATACTAGAATAGTTAGTATTATCAATGCAAACAAGGTTAATTGTCAAAGCAACTGAAAGTAAATCAAAGTGTTGTTGAAATGTTGAGAATTTAAATGCAGAAAAGTTAAAGTATGATCAAGTGTGAAGATCTGGAGTGGATCACTGATTTTACTAAGTCGCAATGCAAGGTGTGTCGAGAAGGGTTTAAATAGATGAATTATCGGAGCAATTGAGTTCTAATGAAATCTTACCAATAACAATTCTCTGTTTAGTCAAGACTCAAGCACCCTTAATTACCCCACCTCTCGGTGTGAACAACATGTGTACTCAAGAACAAGTGATTAGAATCTCTTCTAATCCTATTCCAATCCCAAGCAACTTTTGCTATCTTGCTTGTTAACCTAACATGTCACTGCATCTCTCGATGTCGGTAGACTGCAAAGGCACTCTCTTGTTTGATGCAATTAGATCCAAGAATAAATAGATGAAAAGAATTAAATAACAATCAAAGTAATTCTAACAATGAAGGATACTCTCGTATTCATTCAAATGTCAATAATAGTTCATCGTCATAAGAAGAGAGGAGTTAACAAATACATTTGAGCATAGTATCTCTAGGCTACTCGGATTATCCCCTAACTGCTCCACTTACATAGCATCAAACACTCCTCGTCAGGAGTTATTGCTTATCAACTCCATCAGCTCACCGTTCTCCAGCTTAAAATCTCCTAAAACACAAAGTATTTAAAAATTTCATTCCTTCCACTCTTGATGATTTCTTCCATCTTTTTCCTTCTATTTATAGGCTTTAGAATTATAGATTTCCTCCCCTTCATTCTCAGATCTAGATCCAATTTGCAGCTGTCAAAGTTTGTTACAGTCCAGCTATGCACTCACGTAGTTTTGGTGTATTCTTCATAGATCTACAGGTTGTCGCTACATTGCTGGGAGCAATCTGAAATCCTCAATTGCGGCAACAATGTGTGAATTTCCAGCACTGGTGCTTCCAATTGTAATTGCAGCTTGACTTCACTCTTCCAAGAAAAGGTTTTCTATGCGTTGACATCACTGGTCGCACTTTCAAGCTGATCTTGTGGCTGCATTCTTCGTCCAGCTGAGTTCTTGCGCCGACAATTCTAAGACGTAATATATAGCTGCTTACAGCGACATTAGTACATAAAAGAGATAACAATAACAAGAATTTAAACCAAATCAATAATGAGTTTAGAAAACATAAACAGCTAAGTATGAAATGCCTAATATGCATACTAAATATGACACAAAAGAGACCATTAATACACAAATCTAGGGAGAAAATAAGTGTCATTTGTGATGCTATCACGTCATCTAGTCTGGAAGACCAATCTTTCCTTGAAGGGTTCACAACCTTCTCCAGAATGTTCTTACTTTGTCGATTGGATACCTCGGCTTGTCCATTGGTTTGCGAAGGATAAGTAGTGGCCATTCTATTATAATTAACTCCATATCCCTTCAGTGCGACTGCCACTTGGTTGCAATGAAAGTGTGTACCCTACTTCAAGACGTAGTCAACAACTACTAATATATAAAGATTTCCAAATGAACTTGGAAATGGTCCTATAAAATCCATACCCCAAACATCAAGCAATTCAACCTCCATAATCGATTGATGCAACATTTCATTGCGTCGGGATATAGAACTAGTGCGCTGACACTTATCGCATTGATTCACAAAATTGTGGGTGTCTTTGAATTGTGAAGACCAGTAGAATCTTTATTGGAGAACCTTAGCAACAATTCTCATGCCACCGAAATGACCTCCATAAGGAGCATCATGATAGTGCTTCAGGATTGAAAGCATTTCCTCTTCTGGAACACAACTCTGAAGGATGTTGTCATTGCATATCTTGAATAAATACGACTTGTTCCAATGGTACTTCACTACTTCACAAAGAAATCTTTTTTTTTATGGCCTGTGATACCCAATGGGAGTTTTCCACACACTTGATAATTAACCAAATCCGTATACCAAGGGGTTGCATCTATAGCAAATAATTTCTCATCTAGGAATGTGTCGACAATTTGAAGTATGTTTCCATCTTCGCTGCCAACTTCCAATTGAGACAGATGGTCTGCAACTTGATTCTTTGAACCTTTACCATCTTTATCTAGATGTCAAATTCTTGCAAAAGTAATATCTAATGTATTAGTCTTGGTTTTGCATCCTTCTTCGTAAAAAGATATCTCAATGTCGCGTAATCAAAAAATACTGTAATGTAATAGCCCGATTTTTGGTGATGTCAGAAACAGTGATTTCGGGATCATAATCCAACAAGTTGATTCGAAAATTTATTTACTTAAATAATTAATACTTCATTAGCATCGTAAAAATTTGGTTATGAAATTTAATGTTTAAATAGTTAATTAAGTAAAGAGGACTTAATCATAAAAGTCGCAAAATGTAGGAATCATAGACTAAACATGCTAATTTCTAGAGGAATGACTTAGGAAGGGTCCTTCATGAGTAAATATACCTTAACAAGGAATAGTGGACGGTTATGGACTATTATTTGGTGAAAGTCAAGTTAAATCATTAAGGGTATTTTGGTAAAATGCAAATAAATAAGTAAAGATTAAATAAAAGATAATTTGGATGATATTATTCATCTTCTTCAACCTTGAAACAAAGGAAACCCTAGAAGAGAAAGAGGAATTTTCGGCCAAGCTTAATCTTTGATTTGGTGAGTGAAATCTCACCCCTTTTTTGTAATTTCTATGTTTTTTAGTCCGTATTAGCTTTATCTAGCTAACTTAGGGACTAATTTGTGAATCTGTCAGATGTTATAAATCTTGCCATTGTTGAATATGCTTTCTCTTGAAAGTTTTTTATGGATTTGTATCCTTGATGATTGGGTTGAATATTTTTGTAAAGTGATTTTTGATGAAATTAGGGTTTAAGGACTAAAATGTTAGAATGATGAAATTAGGTGTCTTTGGTATGAAATAAACAAAATTGAAGGACTTGTATGAAGGCTTGGAATTTTCAGTTACTAAGGGTTATGAAAGGAAATGGTTATTTTGCATGTTTTGTTTTGAAAGGACTAAGTTGAATAAAAGGAAGTATTAAGGGTAAAATCATAATTTTACCAAAAGAACTATATTGTGTTAAATGAATTGATTGAGTGATTTAATGTGAGAAATGAAATAATTTGTGAATGTAAACTACGATCGTGCCACCAATCGAGGAAAAGGAAAATTAGCGGCGTAGTCCCTAGAATCCATTCACAACCGCAATCCAGTCCGGTAAGTTCGTATGATTAAATTTTAATTTAATTGCATATTCTTGTAATGTAAACTATTGTAGTGAAATGAAATGATAATTGGAATTGTGGAAGATGAGAATGAAGGAAAACAAAAGGTAAACGGGCTTTTGAGCCGTAAACGAAGAGGTCCGATGACTTTGTGTCATCGTGAGTATATGAATCCTTTACGGATGAAGAGCTCCAATGACTCTGTGTCATCGTGAGTATATGAATCCCTTACATATTAAAAGGTCCGACGGCTTTGTGTCATCGTGAGTATATGAATCCCTTACGGATTGTGAGGTACGATGGCTTTGTGTCATCGTGAGTATATGAATCCTTATGAATTATAAGGTCTGATGGCTATACGTCATCATGGGTATATGAATGAAGTGAAGATCCATTGCAGATTAAAGGTTCGATGACTTTGTGTCATTGTGAGTATCAACTGCTAATTGAAACTTACCCGAATGTATACGGTTTAATCGATTCAGTCAATTTGATTTGTAACTCTTGAAGTTAGTGAATCTATTTAACTTTATGAACTTATTAAGGTAAGAAGTTCTTACTTGTGAAATTGCTATTGTTTTGTAAATTCAATTTTGCTGATAGGAGATCGGATCATCCTAGAGCATCACACTATCTCCGAGTTGTTCGGTACATTTTTACATCACTTGGTTAAATGGCATGTACTAGGATGATGTTACCTTTTGCTTATGTACAATGAGTTTGTGAAAAACCTTGTTATGTTTGATGAAATGTTGAAAGTAGACTTTAAGTACCTTGTATTGACATAAAAATCATGTATTTGTGTTAACTTAAATGCATAATTAAAGTTGTGTATATATGAAGTTAATGAACTTGTGTTTGGTATAAATCTTGTGATTCTACATACTTGTCTCGGTAGAACCCATGTATGTTTCGGTAGAAGTACAAGGTAGGAGAGAAGTAATTATGAGTATCAGTAGTTATATGTATAGATGTATCGGTAGTTTGCATACTTGTATCAGTAGAAGTTGTAGGGTGAGAATTATAGCACTCTAAAGTTTTTTTGTATCTATAGGTGCATGACATGTATCGATAGAACTAGCAAAGGTATGAGTAGAAATATGCACCGTTTTAGAATTGTTTAATGATAGGGCTACTACTGATACTTGACCATCAGGTACCGGTAGAAGTTCCCCAAAACATTGGAAAAGTCATTTTTCCCCTTGTTGATTTGTGTTTATGTTTAAATGACGATGTGTAACATGTGAAGTGAAATATTTTAATAAACAAAGTTGTATAATATAATGATAAGATTAACAGTGATAATGACTAGTAAAACACCGAAAATCCTAACCGGCGATGGTGTTCGAATTTTAGGTGTTACATTTAGTGGTATTAGTGCTTATGGTTTAGCCGTTTCTTGGACTGTGTTAGCCGTGTTTGATGATTTATAAGTACATGCCATATGAACCTGTGATAGTGTGATATGGATGAATCCGATCTAACTATAATTTTTGCAGATAAATACAGGATGCTTGACTCTGAAAATGATGAAACTAATGAGGTAAACAACAATGTTTCGACTAATGACTCTAGGGCTAGTCATAGTGCATCAATATTACCGATGACAGAAAATGAAGTAAAGAATATGTTCTTCGGTTTAATAGGGTAGTGGTTCACGGAATTCATGAGAAATAATCTGATGGCACCACCCCTTACGCCCCTATCACACAGCCAGGTGCCCAACCGGTAGCACCCTCAGAAAGGCCTCCACCACCTCCAGTGGAAGAATCGAGGCATCGTACACTTATAGATAGGGTTAGAAAATATGGAGCTAAAGACTTTTGCGGCAATGTAGAAGACGATCCTTCCAGAGCTTAATACTGGTTGGAAAATATGCTGAGAGTCTTGAATGAGATGGCTTGCCTGCTAAAGTCTATGTAAGGTGTGTCGCGTTACTACTGAAGGACGAGGCTTACCACTGGGGGGCTATGATCGCGACTATGATGCCTGAAAACGAAGTTACTTGGGAATTCTTCCAAACAAAATTTAAGAAGAAATATGTCAGTAAGTGATACCTGGATAGAAAGAAGAATGAATTTTTAGAACTGAGATAGGGAAATAAAATAGTGATAGAATTATGAATGAGAGTTTGAGCAACTTAACAAGTATGACAGAGAAGTGGTTCTAATTATGTGTGTCCGTTTTGAAGAGGGCCTAAACGTCAAGATTAGATGATGCTGGGTGGTTCTGAAATTCGACCGCTAGTAGTGTTAGCAGATAGAGCTCAAAAGATGGAAGAAATCTACAATAGCAAGAGACAGAGAGAAAGGAGATTTCAAGAATATGGAAAGAAAAACATTGTCAAGACTTTCTCTATGCCACCATTGAAGATATTCAGAGAAGAGGCTATTCGGGGCCAATTTCTTCAAGATTTTGAGTTGGAGTAAGTCGAGACCATCGAAATTTAAATTTCAGAACAAACCTACAAATAGTGTAGCTAGCGTTAGTAATATACCTAGCCCGATATGTGGGTATTGTAAAAGGAGTCATGCAGGTGAGTGTCACATGATGAAAGGGACATGCTACCGATACGGAAGTACAGATCATTTTCTGAGGAACTGCCTAATGAGATCTAAAGCAAAGGAAGAACAGAGTGTAAAGCCCCCTACTACACCATAAAAGAGTAGACATCCGGGGCAGAGTAGCGGTACAGGTGGAAACTGCGGATATAATAGGGATACTGTAACAAAATCTAAGGCTTGGGCACCTGCACGAACTTATGCCATCCAATCCCGAGAAGAGGCTACCGCTTCGGATGTTGTGACTGGTATATTCTATCACTTTAATGATATTGTACCATTCGATTCGTGAAAAAATTCTCTATTGTGGTCTTTCCGATGACGAAATTGCTACAGAAGAATATCCAGTTTGCATGATCAGAAAGGTGTCAGTAGAGTTTTAATCAGTTGAAGAGTTTGTTCACAGAAGCTCTGATATTGACACAAACTGAAATGGGTAAAGAGTTTATCGTATATAGTGATGCATCTTTGAATGGCTTGGATTGTGTGTTGATGCAAGCAAGGCAGGTAATAGCTTATGCCTCTTGACAATTAAAACCGCATGAATGAAATTATCCGACCCACGACATAGATTTAGCAACCATTGTGTTTGCTTTGAAGATTTGGCGACATTATTATATGGTAAGAAGTGTCACATATTCACAAATCATAAAAGTTTAAGGTATCTGATGACTCAGAAGGAGCTGAATTTGAGGCAACTTCGGTGGTTGAATTATTTAAAGACTATAATTTGGTAATTGAATACCATCCGAGGAAGACTAATGTTGACGCTGATGCTTTGAGCTAGAAATTGTTACTTGCATTGAGAGCAATGAATGCTTGTCACTTGAGGGTGATGGTTCTATTACAATGAAACTTCGGACAAAACAACTATTCTTACAGCAGATACACGAGTTGCAGGAGGATGACTCAAAGCTTAAGGCTAGGAAGGAAAAAATACGGAATGATGCAACCACTGGGTTTACTGTTGATGGGGATGATATGTTGTATTTTTGGGATAGAGTGTACATTTCTGCTAATTCTAACTTGAGACAAGACATTTTTTCGGAGGCTCACAGTAGTATTTACTCCATTCATTCGGGCAGCATGAAAATGTATAACAACCTAAAGAAGAAGTATTGGTGGCCGAGTATGAAACGAGAAATCTCAAAGTTCGTGACTAAATGTTTAGTGTCAGCAAGTAAAAGCTGAGCAACAAGTGCCGTCTAGATTGTTGTAGCCTTTTACCGTTCCTGAGTGGAAATAGGAATGGGTCACTATGGATTTTGTTGCCGGATTACCTGTGACTCCAAGGAAGAAAGACTCGATCTAGGTTATAGTGGACAGACTGATGAAATTGGCTCACTTTATTCCTATTCGAGTAGACTTTCCACTAGAAAAGTTGGCTGAATTATATGTATCAAAGATTATACGACTACACAGAGTACCAGCATCTATTATCTCTGACAAGGATCCGCGTTTCACCTCGAGGTTCTAGGGCAAGTTGCATGAAGCTTTGGGAACCAGACTGAATTTCAGTACTGCATATCATCCGCAAAAGGATGGCCAGTCAAAACGGGTGATATAGATTCTTGAAGACATGCTACGGTAATGTATACTTGAGTTTGAGGGTAGCTGGGAAAAGTATCTACCATTGGTGAAGTTTGCATATAACAACAGCTATCAAACCAGTACAAAAATTGCTCTGTTTGAAGCATTGTATGGTAGAAAATGCAGAACACCTTTGTATTGGTTACAATTAAGCGAGTCTAAGTTGGTTGGAGCCGACTTGATTCATGAGATCGAAGACAAGGTATGGGTGATCCGCGACTGTTTGAAAGCAACATCTGATCGGCAGAAGTCTTATGCAGATCTTCAAAGGAAAGATATAGAATTTGCAGTGGGAGACCGAGTCTTCTTAAGTGTTTCACCTTGGAAGAAAGTGCTAAGGTTTGGTAGAACAGGAAAGCTGTTATGGTTTGGTAGAAATGGAAAGCTGAGTCCATGGTTTATTGGGCCATATGAGATCATTGAACTGGTTGGTCTTGTGGCATATAAGCTGGCTTTACCAATGGAATTAGAGAAGTTCCATAATGTGTTTCATGTTTCAATTCTAAGATGGTATAGGTCAGATCCTTCACATGTGATTACACATTGTGAGGTTGAGATACAACAAGATTTGTCATATTCTGAAGAACCGGTTAAGATTCTGGCTCGCAAAGTAAAAGAACTGCGAAACAAAAGGGTACCATTGGTAAAAGTTATGTGGAACTGACAAGGGCTTGAAGAAGCTACTTGGGAAATAGAGGCTTCGATGAAATCATAATATCCTACCCTGTTCATTGGTAAGAAATTTTGGGATGAAATTTTCCTTAGGGAGGGAGATTTGTAATAGCCTCATTTTCAGTGGTGTCGAAAACAGTGATTTCGAGATCACAAATCCGACAAGTCAAGTAAAAAATTTATTTACCTAAATAATTACGACTTTGTTAGCATCGCATTAAAATTTGGTTATGAAATTTTAATGTTTAAATAGTTAATTCAGTAAAAAGGACTGAATCGTAGAAGTCGCAATATGTAGGAATCATTGCATGCTAATTTCTAGAGGAATGACTTAGGTAGGGTCCTTAATGAGTAAATATACCTTAACAAGGTATAGTGGACGGTTATGGACTATTATTTGGTGAGAATCATGTTTAATCATTAAGGGTATTTTGGTAAAATGCAAATAAATAAGTACAGATTAAATAAAAGATAATTTGGATGATTTTATTCATCTCCTTCAACCTTTAAATAAAGGAAACCCTAGAAGAGAAATAAGAATATTCGGCCAAGCTTAGTCTTTGATTTGGTGAGTGAAATCTCACTTGTTTTTAGTAATTTGTATTTTTTTAGTCCGTATTATCTTAATCTAGCTAACTTAGGGACTAATTTGTGAATCTATCAAATGTTATAAATCTTTCCATTGTTGAATATGCTTTCTCTTGAAATTTTTTGATGGATTTGTATGCTTGATGATTGGGTTTGATATTTTTGTAAAGTGATTTTTTATGAAATTAGGGTTTAAGGACTAAAATGTTAAAATGATGAAATTGTGTGTATTTGGTGTGAAATAAACGAAATTGAGGGAATTTTGTGAAGTCTTGGAATTTTCGGTTGCTAAGGGTTTTGAAAGGAAATGATTATTTTGCATGTTTTGTATTGAAATGACTAAGTTGAATAAAAGGGAAGTATTAGGGGTAAAATTGTAATTTTACCAAAATAACTATATTGTGTTAAATGAATTGATTGAGTGATTTAATGTGAGAAATGAAATAATTTGTGAATGTAGACTACGATCGTGCCACCGATTGAGGAAAAAAAAATAGTGGAGTAGTCCTTGGAATCCATTCACAACCGCAATCCAATCCGGTAAGTGCGTATGATTAAATTTTAATTTAAATTGCATATTCTTGTAATGTATACTATTGTAATGAGATGAAATGATAATCGAAATTGTGGAAGACGAGAATGAAGGAAAACAGAAGGCAAACGGGCTTTGAGCCATAACGAAGAGGTCTTATGACTCTGTGTCATCATGAGTATATGAATCCTTTACGGATTAAGGGTCTGATGACTTTGTCTCATTGTGAGTATATGAATCCCTTATGGATTATGAGGTCTGATGGCTATGTGTCATCGTGAGTATACGTATCCCTTACGGATTATGAGGTTCTATGGCTATGTGTCATCGTGAGTATATGAGTGAAGTGAAAATCCATTGTGGATTACAGGTCTGATGACTTTATGTCATCGTAAGTATCAAATGCTAATTGAAACTTACCTGAATATATATGGGTTAATCCATTCAGTCGATTTGATTTGCAACTCTTGAAGTTAGTGAATCTATTTAACTTTATGAACTTATAAAGCTAAAAAGTGCTTACCTGTGAAATTGCTTTTGTTTTGTAAATTCAATTTTGCTGTTCGAAGATCGGATCATCTTGGAGCATCACACTATCCTAGAGTTGTTCGGTAGATTTTTACATCACTTGGTTAGATGACATGTATTAGGATGATGTTACCTTTTTCTTATGTACAATAAGTTTGTGAAAAACCTTGCTATGTTTGATGAAAAGTTGAAAGTAGACTTTAAGTACCTTGTATTGGCATAAAAATCATGTATTTGTGTTTACTTAAATGCATAATTAAAGTTATGTATGTATGAAGTTAATGAACTTGCGTTTGGTATATATCTTGAGATTATGCTTACTTGTTTCGATAGAAATACAGGGTAGGTGAGAGGTTGTTCACTGACTTGAGTTGTATCGGTAGTTGAATTGTGAGTATCAGTAGTTATATGTATAGATGTATCGGTAGTTTGCATACTTGTATTGGTAGAAGTTGCAAGGTAAGAATTATAGCTCTTTGGAGTTTTTAGTATCGATAGATGCATGACATGTATCGGTAGAACTAGCACAGGTACCAGTAAAAATTTGTAGCATTTTAAAATTGTTTACTAACAGGGCTACTACCGATACTTAACCATCAAATACCGGTAGAAGTTCCCCAAAATATTGGAAATGTCATTTTTACCCTTGTTGATTTGTGTTTATGTTTACATGACGATGTGTAACATGTGAACTAAAATATATTAATAAATAAAGTATAATATAATGATAAGATGAACAGTTATAAATTAACAGTAAAACACGAAAAATCCTAATCGGTGACAGTGTTTGGATTTTGGGTGTTACAGGTAACCTTTGCGCTGACAAGATATGAATGAAACTTATCGAAAGTAAAGATTTCAGCCAATAATTCTTTCTCTGTAGTGGTATAATTGATTTGAGCCTCTGTAAGAGTTTTGCTAGCATAATAAATGGTGTGAAATATTTTTCCTTTACGTTGTCCTAGAACAGCACCCACAGCAACGTCGCTTGCATCGCACATAACTTTAAAAGGTTGAGACCAATCTGGTGCAACAACAATAGGTGAATTTACTAGCTTCTTCTTTATTTGAATGAATGCATCCAGACATGCGTCATTAAAGAGGAATTTTTTATTCTGTTCCAACAATGAGCATAAGGGCTTTGTAATTTTCGAAAAGTCTCTAATAAATCTTTGGTAAAACCCTGCATGTCCAAGAAAACTGTGAATGCCTTTCGCATTTTTTGGTGGAGGTAATTTCTCAATGATTTTCACTTTAGCTTTGTCTACTTCAATATCTTGACGAGAGATGCGATGGCTAACACAATGCCTTCAATTGCCATGAAATGACATTTTCCTAATTTAGAGTAAGATGTGTGTCTTCACATCGCTTATCCAAGTTGTCAGCGCAATGATACAAATCATTCTCATAAAATGAGAAATAGTCCATGAAAACCTCTAAAGAATCTTTAATCATATCTAAGAATATTGTCATCATGCACCTATGAAATGTGGCTGGTGCGATGCATAGACGGAAAGGAATACGGTGAAAAGCAAAAGTACCAAAGGGGCAGGTGAAAGTTATTTTTTCCTGATCCTCCGATGCAATAGCAATTTGATTGTATCGAGAATAGTCATCTAAAAAGCAATAATAGACTCTTCTAGTAAGCCTATCCAACATTTGGTCAATGGAAGGAAGCGGGAAGTGGTCCTTCCTTGTGGCAGCATTAAGTTTGTGATAATCCATACAGACTCGGCATCCCGTAGGAATGTCACTCTTTTTAGGTATGCATTGCACTGGACTTACCCAATTGCTATCAGAAATAAGGTAAATAATTCCAACATCAAGCCATTTAATAATTTCCTTCTTAACAACTTCCTTCATCTTCTCATTTAATCTTCTTTGTTGCTCAATTGATTGCTTACCTTCATCTTCCAACTTGATCTTATGCACGTAAAAAGATGAACCAATGCCTCGAATATTAGTGATACTCCAAGCAATAGCTCGAATATCTAGTGTTGCAGAGACAATAATTGGGAAAGTATTGTTATCACCAAGAAAGTCATTTAAGATGAGTAGGTAGTGGTTTCAATTCAAGAGTATGAGCTTCTTCAATAGATGGCTTGAAAATTGGAGTCGTTCTGTTGGCTAAGTCTAAGGATTCAATCTGCCATCCATGCCTGAGTTCAATATTATTAGCTTCAAGCATTTTGTCACAATCATCTAAAAATTCATCATCAGATGTCAATGCAAACTCCTTAGAAAGTGGTGTGTCGTCCGTAACACCAAATATAACCTACTCCAAAAATTAAAGTAAATAATAGTAAAAGGGAAGTAAGGTCTAATCCTTAGGGACTAGAGAGTCGTAACAGTCTTGTCTGTCGAGATCATGGACTAAATCGTGCACAAGAAAAGCTCCACGATCTAAGGAAAAATAAAAGAAATAGAATTAAAAATAAAAGAAAATAGAATTAAAAGAAATAGAAAATAGGGAAGTCAAAGTAAAAATAAATAGTATAAAATAAACAAGTTGAAAGAAGAAGGGTTTTATCGATATTTAGAGATCCAACCTCCAGTTATCTTGATTCTTCCTCGATTCAATCATAGACTTTGGATGGTTCTTCTCATGCCCAAATAAGCCAGTTATAGTGCAAGAGGACGCCTACGACCACCAGCTCCGGATATAGTTTTTAGTGGAACCTAACTCTAGCCAACCGTCACTCCAATCGGACTGCCTTACACTAGATCACCTTTTCCTAACGACGAATGCCACGCCGTTTTGTCTCTTTTGGCTCGGCAACCTCTGACGCAGTAAGTTAATGAACCGACTGTGCAACCTTCTCAAAACACACAAACGGCTTTTTTTGTACAAGATGAAAAGATTACTTTTGTAGGGATTTTGGACGGAAGTGTCAATCCCGTATTATAGAGAATTGATGAAAACTCGGGTTGAAAAGAATTAAGTGCGGATTCTAAGACTCATGAACCTTGGAGGAATATTTGATAATCTTTGGCTAGAAGAGTTTTTTAGTTACTCATGATTTTTGGGGAAGAACACAAAATAAAAAGAATAGAGTTTTTTTATTGAACTAGGATTTTGGGAGATGTTGGATTTTTTCAATGAATGAGAAATGAATAATTCAATCACTCCACCCCTATTTATAGTACTTAATAGTCCTAGTTGAATCCAATCTAAATTCTAAAAGATAATTAGAATTATATCTAACATTTAATTCCCCTAATTGGATTCAATTTAAACTCTAAAAGATAAATACAAAAAGATGAACATAAATTAAATACAAATTTAAATAATAAATAATATCTTAAATATTAAATCCTAATATAAAATATATTTAAAAAATAAAGTAAAACCAAGTCTTTTTGTCCTATAAACTCTCTCTTTTAGCATTTCATCTTCACACAACTTCAAATTCTCCTCCAAAACCATTATTTTTGTCTCCAATTTATCTTCTATCACCACCTGAGTCCCTACAAAATAAAAAGACAATAAATAACCCAATTTAATAGGATAATACTCTAATATATATATATATATTTAAAATCTAAAAGTATGTCATATTTAATCATTATCAGAAAGTAGTGTGCTTCGATCATTGAATTCTTCCTCAATTAGACCATCTAGCACATCGACAGTATAAAATTCTTTTTATCCTTGCATTGAATAGATTCGAAAAAAATGAATGTAACATGCTCATTAAGTCGTATGGTCAGTTCACCTTTTTAAACATCAATAAGAGTTCGTCCGGTGGCCAAAAATGGTTGTCCCAAGATTATGGGAACCTCCTTGTCTGCCTCGCAATCAAGTATAATAAAATCAACCGAAAAAAGGAATTTATCCACACGAACTAAGATATGTTTGATTTTCCCTTCAGGTTGAGCCAAGGATCGATCTGCTAGCTTCAATGTCACTGTAGTAGGTTTCATTTGACCAATTCCCAACTTTCTGAAAGTAGATAGTGGCATTAGGTTGATGCTAGCTCCCAAATCACATAAAGCCTTGCCTAAATAATGGTTGCCAATTGAATATGGGATAGAAAAGCTCTCAGGATCTTTCATTTTGGGGGCAACTTATTTATCAAAACAGCACTACGACCTTCTGTGAGTGCAATAATTTCAATATCACTAAGCTTCTTCTTCTTGGATAAGAGCTCCTTTATAAATTTCTCATAATTAGGAATTAGCACAAGAGCGTCCACTAAAGGAATATTGACATGAAGTTGTTTCAGTGTGTCTAGGAACTGCTGATACTACTTATCATGCTCATTCTCCCTAAATCTTTGAGGAAAAGGTAAAGGTGGAGATACATCAGATTGCGTCGACAGTTTTGAGGGTCAAACATTAGGCATATGATTGACAATTTGTGGAACTTCTTTGTCTGGTACATCGACAAGCTCTTCAGATTCAACATTCTCACTAGGGATCACTTCACCAATATCTTGAGATGTTATAGTAGAGTCTTTAGTCGGCTGGCCAATTTGTTTACCACTCCTAAGTGTGATAACCTTGCAGTGTTCTTTCCCCCTCGAATTGGGATTTTTCGTGTCACTAGTAGTGTGCACGATGGTCGAGTATTTTAATTCAAAGCAAGTTATCCTAATTGTGCCTCCAAAGCCTGAATAGAAGATGAAGTCCCTTCCACAATAGCTTTTGTACGTGTAATATGCTCCGCATTAAAGCTTTAAGAGTAGGTAACGGATCAAAAGGAAAAGCTTGCGTGTACTATTGTTGTCGATGTCCTTGAACATGTTGATTCTACATTGAAGAGTGTTGTGGTTGCATCTTATTCTGGTTTGGATGCATCTGGGTGTGATGATTGCAGTTCTGCTGTTGTTAATTATAATTCCCTTGTCTTGGATTATAATTTCCTTAAGTAGAGGTATTCCCATATTAGAATGTCACAACATTTTTTCCAGCATTCTGAGCTCCCCAAGATTGTTGATTGAGTGCAGAATTATTATAAGAGTTGCCATAAGAATTGCTGCAAATGTTATTGACTTAGAAGTTCTCTGCATGTTGTGGATAATCTTCATATCTATGGTTGCCACCACAAATATCACAACAAAGGTAGGAACTTCAACTTGTTAAGCGACTTGTACAGGTGCAACGCCACTAGTTCCTTGTATATTTTTTATAATATTTGCAAGAGAAGAAACTTGAGCACTAAGTGTAGATATTGCATTTAATTTAATAACTCCCGGAGTAGCTTTTGCTTGTACAGCTCTAGAGATAGGATATTGGTAATCATTCTAAGCAATTCTCTCAAGAATTCCAACAGTATCATCGTAAGTACAATCTAGCAAAGGACCATTGGCTGATGCGTCGACAAGATTCCTCGTTTGTGAATTCAACCCATTATAGAAAATCTCAATTTTTGTTTCCTGTTGAATGTCATTGATAGCATTAGAAAATACCATTAATTTCTTTATTTAGAGTATAATTTGTTCCCTTTGTACCATGTTTAGAATGCATTTTTAGCATTTTATATTTAGTAACTGCATTTTCTAAGTCAGGGATGTTTGGTGTAATTTTCTTTCATTTTATTATACTTATGCTACTAATGTCACTACATTTAGTATTAGTACTGTGTCTTGAGATGTCAGTACAAGGGTTTATCTTAAAAGATCAAAGCAGGAAAGTATTAAAGGCTGTCGCTACAATTTTAATCAAGAATTACGCCCAAACATGTCACAGCATGAGCACTTCTAGATTGCACCGGGGATTTTACTGTGTGAACATATCCAGAAGTACCAATGCATGAGGATATCAAAGTTGTCACAGCAAATTAAAATCTAAATTTCTGTCCATAAATGTCGTGACAACCTAGAAATACTTATTGCATATACTAGATTTATGCGAGTGTATAGCTGGATTAACTAACTTGTACAGATGCAAGGAAGTTAGATCTGAGAGAAGAAGGACACCTGTACTTGGAAGTAAAGATAAATATTGAGGAGAGAGAGAAGAGTAGGGGGATTTGGAAGCTTGTGACAAAATCAATTCTGTTTCTCATTTTTTCTTAAGCTTGCTATCATGGCAGCTTAATTTCTTGGAGGGTGAACTGATTGTGATGAGAAGGCAGTATTTGCTCCTGATGAGGAGTGATTCTAAGTGCGACATAAGAGGAGCATTAGGGAAGAGTTCTAGTAGGCTAGGAGTAGAATGCTTCAACTTGTTCTTTATTTCCTCTTAAACACTAATAAATTCTGATGAACTTAATTGTGTATGGAAGTACTTTTTAATTTTATATCTACTTTGATTTCTTCTCAATTCTTCTTAGCTATTTATCTTTGGATTTAATTGCTTGATCACAAAAGTGTTATTGCAGTTGCTGACACTGGAAAGTGCAGTAAACTACCAAGCAAGATAACGGAAGTTGCTTGAGGTACAAAGGAATTCTGGCTACTTGTTCTTGAATGCAAAGCATTGCTAGCACTAGAAGGTGTGGTTAATGTGAGTATTTGGGTCTTTGATAAGCAGGGAAGTTGAAAATAGTGAGATCTCAATAAGCTTAATTGCAGCGATAATTTATCTACCATTTACCTTGTGGTCACATTTAGTGATTTCTGACTTGTTAAGTCAGGTATCCCCCCATTCCATCATCAGTGTTTTACTTCTTTAATTTTCTTAAATTGCATTAACAAAATATCTTCTAACATTCATTACATTTCCTTATTAAATTTCTCTGACATATTTTATTACAGTTTTAATTATTTTATTTGTGCAGTGTGTGATTTAATTGCACTGACAATATTCCTTACAAGACCTTTTATTCTGATTCTAATTGCTTCGACAAATATAGCATAAATCGTCATCTCTGTGGGATCAATATCTGATAGCTACACCTATCAACTATACTTGCATCAACAAGTGTTCGCTTGCATAATTGTTGTGACGTTCATAACGATCAAGTTTTGGCGTCGTTGTTGGGGGTGACATTTGTTTGATGTTTATTTTTGTACTTGCAGTTATTATTTGTTTCTTGATTTTTATTTGTTACTAATTTGTTTTATTTTTGTTGATTCTTTTTCAATTTTTTAGGTGTTTTATGACCACTAGGAGATATCATGAAAATATTGTTGGCTTAGATCCGAAAATTGAATGAACCATTCGAAAGAGAAAACAAGAACAAAGGATGACTTTACCTGAAAATGATGCTATACCACAGTTGTCGCCACAAAATATTGTCCCTTCAATATAGCCACATAATTTAAACAACCCACTACTGCCACAAGAAGAACAAATACAAAATAGAACAATCAGAGACTTTGTTGTTCCTGTGTTAGATGACTTGCAACCAGGGGTTGTTAGACCAACTATCCAAGCTGGGAATTTCGATTTAAAACCGGTTATGTTTCAAATGTTAAATTCGAATGGGCAATATACTAGTTTGCCTCATGAAGATGCAAGAGAGCATCTTAAATCTTTTCTGCTAAGCTGTGTTTCTTTTAATCAGCATGGTGTTCATGATAACCCCTTGAAGATGCAGTTGTTTCCTTATTCATTACAAGGAAGGGCTCGTACTTGGTTTCTTGGATTACCTGCTGGATCTATTACATCATGGAATGCACTTGGAACTCAAATTGTTTTACGGTTTAATCCACCCATGATGAATGCTCGATTGAGGAATGATATTATTGCTTACCGCCAATTAGATGGTGAGAATCTGCATACCACATGGGAGCGTTACAAAACCTTGCTTCGACATTGTCCCATGCATGGAATCCAACAAGAAACTCATATTGAAATTTTCTACAATGGATTAAATGCGTAGATAAGAAATCTTGTCGATGCATTTTCAAATGGTCCTTTGTTAGATTGCACTAATGGTGAAGTTGTGTGAATTTTGGAGAGAATCGCTAGAATGATTATCAATACCCAATTTCTCGAGTTGCTCAAGTAAAAACTAATCCTGGAGTTATTAAATTAGACACCATATCAGCTTTAAGTGCACAGGTATCTTCGTCTGCTAACATGATTAAAAATAAGAAGGGGACAAGTGATGTTGCTCCCATTTAAGTTGCCCAGCAAATGGATGTCCCGATATTTTGTTGTGAAATTTACTGTGACAATCATAGCTACGAGGATTGTTCGCAACATGCAAAAAATGCATTTTATGTCAATAACATCAGAGGAAATTTGTATGGTAACTCTTATAACAGTTCAACCAAGAATCAACAACCTTAAGGGAATCAAAATGCGTCCACATTTTGATATGGAAATTCCTCAAGTCAAGGAAATTTTCGACAAGCGAGTTACAATCAGCACCAAAATTATAGTCACAATCCTCAGGCACAGACACATCACGATCAGATGTTACCACATGCTCATATGCAATCACATGCTCGTATGCAGCAACAACAGACTGCAATGCCAAATATGAATATGCAAGGACAACATTAACAACAACAACAATAGTACTCTCAACCGCGAGTAAATCCTTTAGCTGCCCTTGAAACTTTAATGCGTGAGCATATTACAAGAACTAAAGCTATTGTTCAAGGTAATTCTTCTTCCATCCGAGTGTTGGAAGCACAAGTAGGACAACTAGTTTCTAATATGAGCACGAGACCACCAGGTGCTTTACCCAATGATACTGAACATCCAACTCAAAAGGGGAAGGAGCATTGCAAAGTCATTACTCTTCAGAGTTGAAAGCAAACTATTGAACAAAGCAACAATTCCAATATAGCATCTGTCGATGCAAATGAAACAGAGCAACGAGGAAAAGTTGTAGCCAAAGAAGAAACAATAGAGATAAATGAAGAGGAGCCACCAGTAATTACACCCATGCCAACCTTTCGACCTACAAAATTGTCGACGCAACTGTCAATGTCGACACAGCCAGTTGTTCCATAACAGTCTAATGTTTCAATACCTTTGTCGTTTCCACAAAGATTCAAGGAGAAAGAAAATGACAGAGAACATCAGAAGTTTTTGGCCACCTTGAAACAATTACATGTTAATATACCTCTTGTTGATGCTCTTGTGTAGATTCCTAGTTATAAGAAATTTATGAAGGAGCTTTTATCCAAGAAAAAGAAGTTGACTGATATTGAGGCAATTTCTCTCATAGAAGGTTGTAGCACTGTACTGAAAAATAATTTGCCACCCAAAATGAAAGATCCTGGTAGTTTTACAATTTCATGCTCTATTGGAAATCATAATTTAGGCAAAGCTTTATGTGATCTAAGAGCAAGTATCAACCTTATGCCCTTATCAACATTCCAAAAATTGGGAATTGGTCACATGAAACCCATTATAGTGACATTGCAGCTGGCGAATAGATCTTTAGTGCAACTTGAAGGAAAAATCAAAGATGTTCTTGTCCAAGTAGATAAGTTTGTGTTCCCAGAAAATTTCATTATTCTTGATTATGAAGCTGATAAGGAGGTACCCATAATTTTGGGATGCCCATTTCTTGCTAAGGGTCACACTCTTATAAACGTATTTAAGGGCGAGTTAATCATGAGAAACAACGGTGAACACGCTACGTTCAGTGTCTTTGAAGCAACTCCCTACAAGAGTAAAGGGCAATGTCACCATATTGATGTACTAGATGAATTAATTGCGGAAGAATTTAATGAACGAAGTACAACAACCTTAGAAGAACTTGCAGTGACATTTGATGACAATTTCCTACCTGATTGCGACCACAAGGTTGAAGAAAATATTGTTGAGCTTCGACATGGTTGGCAGATGGAATCCTTAGATCTGACCAATAGAACAATCCCTGTATTTAAGTTGTTTATTGAAGAAGCTCCAACTTTGGAGTTGAAACCATTTCCAACACATGTAAAATATGTTTACCTTAGTGATAATGACACCCTACCAGTAATTATCTCCGCAAATCTCAATGCAAGTCAAGAAGAGAAATTAATTGGAATATTGAAGCAACACAAGTACGCCATCACTTGGAGCATTACGGATATCAGAGGCATTAGTCCCTCTTTTTGCATGCACAAGATAACGCTGGAGGACGAGGAAACGCAATCCATCGAGCAACAAAGGAGGTTAAATGAAAAAATGAAGGAAGTAGTGAAAAAGAGATCATCAAATGGTTGGATGCATGCATTATTTACCCAATTTCTGATAGTACATGGGTGAGCCCAGTCCAATGCATTCCAAAGAAGAGCAGTATTACAGTGGTATGTAATGACAAAAATGAATTAATTCCTACTTGAATTGCTACAGGTTGGCGAGTTTGCATGGAATATTGTCATTTGAATGCTGCCACAAAAAAAGATTACTTCCCACTTCCCTCCATTGATCAGATGCTGGATAGGCTTGTTGGTAAGACCTATTACTGCTTTCTTGATGGATATTTTGGCTACAACTAGATTGCAATTGCGTCAAAGGACCAAGCAAAAATAACTTTCTCTTGTCTGTTTGGAACCTTTACTTTTCATCGAATGTCATTTGGTTTATGCAAAGCACCAGCCACATTTCAAAGGTGCATGATGGAAATTTTTCCAATATGATTGAAGACTCGTTAGAGGTATTCATGGATGATTTTTCTGTTTATAGTCACCCTTTGATAAATGCGCTGACAATTTAGCTAGAGTTTTAAAGCGATATGAGGACACTAATCTGGTACTAAACTGGGAAAAATGCCACTTAATGGCAATAGAAGGCATTGTCCTTGGACATCGTTTCTCATGTCAAGGCATCGAAGTAGACAAGGCAAAGTGGAAATTATTGAGAAGTTTCCCTTACCTACTAAGATCAAAGGACTAAGGAGTTTTCTCGGCCACACAGGATTTCATCGATGATTTATTCGAGATTTCTCAAAAATTGCAAAACCTCTCTGCTCACTATTGGAGCAAAATAAAAAGTTTCTATTTGATGCTACCTGCTTGGAACCATTTGTAAAAATTAAGCAGCAATTAGTGCAGGCACCTATTGTCGTCGCACCGGACTTGTCACAGCTATTCAAAGTTATGTGTGATACGAGCGACTATGCAGTAGGTGCAGTGCTTGGGTAGCGCAAAGACAAGGTATTTCATACAGTATATCATGCTAGCAAAACTCCTATTGAAGCGCGGGTCAATTCTACAACTACAGAGTAAGAGTTGTTGGCAGTAGTTTTTGCATTCAACAAGTATAGTTCATATCTTGTCGGCGCAAAAATCACAGTATATATTGATCACTCTGCATTGAGATACCTCTTTGCCAAAAAGATGCCAAACCTAGGCTGATTCGATGGATCTTGTTGTTACAAGAATTCGATGTTGAATCTAAAGATCGAAAAGGATCGAAAAATCAGGTAGTAGATCATTTATCTCGTCTAGAATTTGGGAGTGAAGATGGAGATACTTCACAAATTGTCGATGCATTTCCAAATGAGAAGCTCTTTTCTATCGACACATCCCCATGGTATGTAGATGTTGTCAATTATTTAGTCTGTGGAAAACTAACACTGAGTGTAATTGGTCACCGAAAGGTAAAATTCTTTGAGATGCTGCAAAGTATTATTGGAATGAGCCATACCTATTCATAGTATGCGCTGACAATATTATTCATCGTTGCGTTCCTAAAGAAGAAATCCTTCATATCTTGGAGCATTGCCATGATGCCCTTTATGGAGGTCATTTTGGTGGTGTTAGGACTGTTGCAATGGTCCTTCAGTCAGGATTCTATTGGCCAACATTGTTTCGAGACCCCCATAATATTGTTCAACAATGCGATAACTGTCAGCGCACTAGATCAATATCTTGACACAATGAGATGCTGCAGCAGCCTATTATGAAAATTGAGCTTTTCGATGCCTTGGGTATGCATTTCATGGGACCATTTCCTAATTCTTTTGAAAATGTTTATATTCTGGTCGCTGTAGATTATGTATCAAAGTAGGTCGAAGCAATTGTTGCCCCTAAAGATGATTCTTGAATAGTGTTGAAATTCTTTCACACACACATCCTCACATGATTCAACACACCTAGAGCATTAATCAATGATCAAGGCACTCATTTTCAATACAATCAAGTTGCGACAACATTAAAGCGTTATGGTGTTAAACATTGAATCACAACCACGTATCATCCATAAACGAATGGCCAAACTGAAGTATCTAATCGACAAATTAAAAATATTCTTGAAAAGGTGGTGAGTCCATCCAGACGCGATTGGTCTTCAAGGCTCAAAGATTCATTGTGGGCACTTCGCAAAGCGTACAAAACACCATTAGGAACGTTGCTGTATCAGTTTGTTTTTGGTAAATCCTATCATTTGCCTGTGGAACTTGAGCATAAAACTATGTAAGCAATTAAGCAAGTGAATATGGACTATGATGTTGCTGGACAAAAGAGATTGTTGGACATTTCTGAATTAGAGGAGATTCGACGAAATGCATACAAGAATGCTGCCATATACAAACAAAAAAACTAAGAGATGGCACGACAACATTTTCTTGCGACAATAATTTTTCGTAGGTCAATTAGTACTTTTATTTAATTCACGTTTAAAACTGCATCCTAGAAAATTGCGCTCCAGATGGTCAGGGCCATTCAAAGTTGTCGAAGCATTTCCTCATGGTGCGATGACAAATAAAAATTTAAATGATGGGCACCAATTCAAGGTAAATAGCCAACGATTGAAGCACTATCTCAGCCCAAACGATCACGAGCAGAACAAGACCATTAATCTGGTCACATTTTCTTAACATGTCATTACATTTATTCTATTTACTTTTTGGTATTCTATTTTATTTCAATTATCTTCTTTAGTTATTTTGCAGGAATAAAAGCTATCCTTTTTGTCGACGCAATTTACTTGCTGACTCATCAAAGTGAAATGTTTCAGGAAAGAATCACGCCATTTCATTCACACTATTCCCCAACCTTAAAATCAATTTGGAAAAGGACAATTTGTTTCATTGCATTTATTGGATGAAGACACAACGTCCTATCCCTGTAGTGGAAATCATCATGCCTCTTCATCTTCATCCCCTATAAAATACCCCATTATGTCGGCGGTGTTCTCCACAACTGCAACCTCCATTATTGTTGCAAAACTCCTTTTTCTTCAACCTTTCAATTTCCTGTAACTTTCATTCTTTTTCTATCATACAGACATGGCAAGAACAAGTGGATCAAAACCCCTTCTAAATCAACCGCTAAATCCTCTATTGCAGTGGCTCGCAACACACAGCAGCCACCATCTAATGAACTAATAATTTTTCTCATAAAAGCTACCAAAGACTGCTTCCACAAAAATATGTTGAAGTGTAACTGCCACCCAGAGCAAGGATTCCAGCTGTCACCACTTCTCATGCTGGGAAAGCAAGTCCACCGATCCATCTTGTGCTTGGGGTGGGAAAAGTTTTGTGACCATCCTGATAGGTATTCTCTGTTCCTTGTCAAGGAATTCTATGTCAATTTGATTGATAAGGAATAAGAGTTTGTCTTTGTTAGAGAGGGATTGGTTCCCGAGGGTATAAAAATACCTTGTATAACATTGCTAAGGGGGAAGATGAGCATATCGTCGTCCTAGAATAACTAACAGAGGAGGGTGCTGATTTGTTACTGAATGATCTATGAATTGATAGTGCTGTTTGGATCGACAACAACCCCAACAACTATAGAATGCATCATTGCTTCCTCACGGTTCAGAGCAAGGTCTAGTTCTATTTTATCAACTGCTACTTATTGCCTTCTACTTACAGCACCACGGTGACTTTAGATAAAATGTGTCTCATACATTCAATTATTAAAGGCTGCTGAATAGATGTCGATTCAATCCTACATTAAGAAATTGTGGAAGGTGCAGCAAAGCAAACAAGTATTTTGCCATTCCCCTCTCTTATAATGCAATTATGTCGACAAAAGGGTGTTGTGCCTCGTGAGGGGAGGAATTCTTGGAAAATAAGGAACCCATCAATGATGTATTGGTTGAGCGTATGATGAAGAGGAAGGAGACCCCCATGGTAAAAGAAGCTGCACCAAAGAAAGAAAAAGGAAAAGCAAAGAAAGAAGCAAAAATAACCTCATGCCCCCACATATCCTCAATTATGGAGGAGAATTAAAGAAATCGAGCAACTGGCTGACAGAATAAGTGTGCGGCAAATCAAACTTGTCACCACAGTTGAAGACATGGAGCACTTGCAAAACTTATTCTATGCCTACACCAGGGTATAGAATACTGCAATTGTCAGCACATTACGTAATACTGGCAAGTATCCTTTACCAGAATTCCTATTGTTTCCCCTATCATCAGGGAGGCAACACCCTCAATTGAGAAAGCTATTTCAGATGAGAAGGATCACTCTATCGAGTCTCCACCATGGTCCACATATCTGATGATGAGGACTAGGATGTGAATTCAAAGGATGTTGCAGATTGCTTCCGCAATATTGCCAGCTTTTTTGAAGATGAATTTTCAAATAGTCTAGGAGAAAACATGGCTACAAAGAAAGCTAATGCTGAAGAGGAGCACACGACCATGGAATCTATGGGTATCAAGGAAGAAGACACCCGAAGATGTGGGTGCAATTAATGAAGACTTGTCACCATCTGCTGTGAATCAGGGCAAGGCTATGATAGTCAATAATGAGAAGTTCAATCCTCTGGCTATAGTGCCCTGTGTGGCACCCTTTGTTGAAATTCATCCTTTTTTTTATGTCATATTTGATGAAGCCAACACACAACCACATGTGGAGGAGCAATCTTCCATCCCGGTTGAGCTAACAGAAGGAAAACAAAAGCACAAAGATAAGAAGAACCGCAAGCCACAAGAAGAAGAAAAAGGCCAAAGTAGCCACATCTTCGATTACACATCACTGAGTTAGTCTTTAATTTTTTAGTACATAGTTTAGTTGCATATCATGTAGTTATAATTGGATTGTCATCACATTTTAATTGTCCCTGCATTTTATTTGTCAACGCATTTGCATTGTAGTTGCATTTACATGAATATTTGTACAATATTGTCAGTGCATTGGGGACAAAGCAAACTCTAAGTTTGGGGGAAAATGAATATGGAATGAAAATGCAATTGCACCCACATTTTTAAGAAATTATTTATCCTTTTAGTTTAATGAAAGTATGCAAGGTTATGAAAAATATGACTACAATTTTTTTTTTCATTTGATGCTTAATTCTTAAATTATTTGAGATGTTAATGAGTGAATTGGATGAATGTGATTGAATGTTGTATCCTTTTATTTTTGGATGAATCGTTGAAATTGCATTAGTAATAAATGAGTTGTATCATTATATGAATCTTGGAATAACTTGCCATCTGTAGCTATATATAATCATAACTACTAATAAAAGACACTTCAATGTGGGTGCATTGTGACTTATCAAGGGAGAACACTCCAATGCAAGTGTTAGAAAAAAAATCTAGCCAAAGGCTATCATTGCAAGTGTGTGTGTCGACGTAATTACATACTTCCTGGGGGTTTGTTGTACCCCATCGTTACTGCCCAGGAATAAGGGTATAGTAATGCAATAACATCCCTCAGTCGCATAAAGAAAAAAAGAAAGAAAAATATATAAAAAGAAAACATATATATATATATATATATAATAAATGTTGCATTGGTCAAGAGGATTTAAGATTTAAAGCATGATGCTAGCATTAGTGAAGTTGTAGTTTTGATTATTCATACCTATAAATTGTCGGTGCAATTTTCTATCATATGAATGTAATTTATACACTAGGATCCCATAGAATTCAAGTTGCTAGAATGATTATTTCTTTGACAAAAATTTTTGCTATGACCTTGCTAGCTTTTGTTTACTTGAGGACAAGTAAAATTCATGTTTGAGGGTGTGATAGCATTAGAAAAGACCATTAATTTCTCATTTAGAGTATAATTTGCTCCCTTTGTACCATGTTTAGCATGCATTTTTAGCATTTTATATTTAGTAACTGCATTTTCCAAGTCAATGATGTTTGGTGTAATTTTCTTTCATTTTATTATACTTATGCTAGAAATGTCACTACATTTAGTGTCAGCATTACGTCTTTAGATATCAATGTAGAGGTCTATCTTAAAAGATCAAAGCAGGAAAGTGTTCAAGGCTATCGCTGCAATTTTAATCCAGAATTGCGCCTAAACATGTCACTGCATGAGCACTTCCAGATTGCACTGGGGATTTTACTTGTGTGAACATTTCTAGAAGTACCAGTACGTGAGGATTTCAAAGTTGTCGCAGCAAATTAAAATCTAAATTTGCATCCAGAAATGTCACGACAACATGTAACTGCTTACTGCATATACCATATCTGCTTGAGTGTATAGCTGGATTAACTAACTTGTACAGTTGCAAGGAAGTTAGATATGAGAGAAGAAGGACACTTGTACTTGGGAGTAAAGATAAATACTAAGGAGAGAGAGAAGAGTAGGGGGATCTGAAAGCTGGTGACAAAATCAATTTCGTTTCTCATTTTTTCTTAAGCTTGCTTTCACGGCAGTTTAATTTCTTGGAGGGTGAACTGACTGTGACGAGAAGGCAGTATCTACTCCTGACGAGGAGTGATTCTAAGTGCGACGCAAGAGGAGCATTAGGGAAGAGTTCTAGTAAGCTAGGGATAGAATGCTTCAACTTGTTCTTTATTTCCTCTTAAACACTAATAAATTCTTGTGAACTTAATTGTGTATGGAAGTACCTTTTAATTTTAGATCTACTTTGATTTCTACTCAATTCTTCTTAGCTGTTTATCTTTGGATTTAATTGCTTGATCACAGAAGTGTTATTGCAGTTGCTGACACTGGAAAGTGCAGTGACAAGTCAAATTAACGAGCAAGATAACGAAAGTTGCTTGGGGTACAAAGAAGTTCTGGCCATTTGTTCTTGAATGCAAAGCATTGCCAGCACTGAAAGGTGTGGTTAATGTGAGTATTTAGGTCTTTGATAAGCAGGGAAATCGAAAATAGTGAGATCTCATTAAGGTTAATTGCAACGATAGTTTATCTATCATTTACCTTGTGGTCACATTTAGTGATTGTCGACTTGTCAAGTCAAGGATCCCCTAATTCCATCATCATTATTTTACTTCTTTAATTTTATTAAGTTGCATTAACAAAATATCTTCAAACATTCATTACATTTCCTTATTAAATTGCTCTAACATATTGTATTACAGTTTTACAATATTTGCTCTGACAGTTTTAATTCTTTTATTTGTGAAGTATTTTATTTAATTGCATGGATAATATTTCTTACAAGACTTTTTATTCTGTATCTAATTACTTCTACAAATATAGCATAAATTGACATATCTGTCAGATCGATATCTGATAGCTAAACCTATCAACTATACTTGCATCGACAAGTGTTCGCTTGCACAATTGTTGTGACGTTCATAGCGTGATCAGTCGTGCATGGGGCAATGTCGAAGCAAAGATTTATAATGTTCCCATGTAGTGTAAAGATTCTCATCATCCAGCTGATGATAAGCTATAATATCATTTCGGAGATGAGCATTCATTGTCGGCAGGTAGCCCAAGGAACCAAGTACGAGCTCTTCCCTGCAATGAATAAGGAAATAATTGCATTTTCAAAGCGTAATCAGGAACGCCTTGTTGACTAAAGGAAGCACAAATCAATAAAACTGATTTAAGATTTTCTCGTGCATCTTCATGTGGCAGTTCAACATATTTCCCATTAGAATTCAATATTTGAAACATTACTGGATTGAGTTCAAAATTCATAGCTTGGATTGTTAACCTAACAACTCCCGATTGTAAATCGTCCAAGACAGGTACTACAAAATCTCGTGTAGTCATGTTTTGTATTTACACGTTTTGCGGCAACGATTGGTCATTAGCATTTTGTTGTTGCACTGAGGGTATGGCTACATTGTTTCTTGGTAAAGCCATAATCCTTTGTTCTTGAAGTCTCGTCCGAATCAAAATCAGTAATAAACTTCGAATTGCTTCGGGTCATAAAACACCTAAAATAAAATGTGAAAATAGCGACAAAAATAAAATTTTAGTAACAACTAAATATTATATAATAAAAATAAAGTGAAAAAACAAAAATAAACATCAAATGAACGCTATCCCCGATAACGGCGCCAAAACTTGATCAACTGTTTAACGTCACAACAATATTGTGCAAGCGTACACTGTTGCTGCATTCTTCTTCCAACATTAATCTTTTGGACTGAGTTCCTGCGCTGACAATTCTAAAGCGTAATACATCAGCTGCTTGCGTTGACATTAGTACAAAAAGATATAAAAATAACAAGAATTTAAACTAACTAGCATTGAGTTGAAAATTATAAAAACTAAATATGAAATGCTTATGATGTATGCTGAATGAGATACAAAAGAGACAATTAACACACCAATTTAAAGAGAAAATATATCTCATTTGTAATGCTATCACACCCCCAAACTTGAGTTTTTACTTGTCCTCAAGTAAACAAAAATTAGCAAAGCCGCAAGCAAAAAATGTCATCGCAATCAATATTCTCACAACATTGAATTTTCTGGAATCCTAATGCACAATTTGTATTTATATGATTGAATAATGCGTCGACAATTTATAGGTGTGAACAATTAAAACTGTAACTTCATTAATGCTAGTATTATGCATTAAATCTTAATCTTTCTTGAACCATTTCAGCAATTATAGCAAATATAATTTTTTTCTTCTTTTTCTTTTTTCATTTCTCACTTTTTTTTTTCTTTTTTTCAAGTAACTGAGAGATGTCATTGCCTTATTCTACTTTTATTCTTGGGCAGTAACGATGGGGTGACAAACCCCCAGGAGGTTTACAATTGTGCCGACACACACTCTTGAAGTGATAGCCTTTGGCTAGATTATTTTTCTAAACCTGCAGCGAAGTGTTCTCCCTTGGACAGTCACAATGCACTCACATTGGAGTGTCTTTTATTAATACAATGTCGCTGCAGTTGGTAAGTTAGTTCAAGATTCAAACATCAACACTATCAATTCATTGTGAAGTAATTCCAATCATTCTTTCAAAAATAGCACTCATCATTCATTCATAATCATCCAATTTACACATTAGCAACCAAACAATTCAAGAAATACGCATAAAAATAAAAATGGTAGGCACATTTTTGTTGAAATTTTGTCAATTCTCATTAACCAAAGGAACAAGTAGAATTCAAATATGTAGGTGTAATTGCATTTCCATTTCACATTATCTCTCCCCAAACTTAATGTTTGTATTGTCCCTAATGCACTGATAATATTATATAGAAACAATGGAAATGCAACGACAATGCAACTAAGTTAACAAAAGGAATCCAGTGACAAAATAAAATGCAGGGGCAATAAAAAAATGGATGAAAATATCTAAAAGAAATGTACCAACTTATTCGTTAGCAACCGATGTCGCGACTATCTTTGTTTTCTTCTTCTTCTTTGGGCGCTTACCCTCGTCCTTGCGCCTTTTCCTTTTTTTATCTATCGTACCAACCGACTTGGCAAATTACTCCTCCTCTATAAGTTGGGTGGTGGTCTAATCGGTTATCACTTCAGATGGGTGGATTTTGGTAAGCGATGTCATATATGGCACGACAGCAAGAGGATTCAGTTCCTCGATTTCGCTCATAACAACCTCAGCCTAGCTCGAATCAGGTCGAGCTTCATCAGAGCTGGATGCCCTCACAATCTCTGGTGTGCCGATAACATCCTCAACGATCGTTGTCGAGGCATCCTTTTCCTTCTCTTTTTGCACCTCGGTAGGGTCCTTCTCTTTATTCTCTTTTTCCTTCTCCTTCAACTGGTCATCTCCTTGGTCTACACCTTCATACTCATGTTGCTTTGGTTCGTTTAGACCAATGTTAGCGCATTCCACTGCGTCGACACCTTCATCTAAATAGCCTCACATTCAGCCATATTCGCACCAAGGCTGTGAGAGAACTCATCCTTAAATAGATGGGCAAAGGTGTGATAGTAATCCTCCTCAACCTTCGAGTGCCCTTCTTTCTTTTAATCATCTGAAATGTGAATCCGTGTTGGTGCAAGGACAGGCCTACCATCAGGAGTAGGTTGAACGGAGGTAGAGTATTACATCTGGCGGAAGATGGACGGAAAGGCTAGAAAGTTTGGCAATGGATTGGGGCTGATCCGGCATAGTTCGGGGATAATAGCCTCGTTCCAGGCCTTTGTGTAAGCATAACATTTATGTAGCCTGTAATCTATGTCATCGACAACACTGTCAGTGTGGATTAAGCGCACGTCAATATGGTCAAGATGTACTTCCATTAGAGCCAACTTTTTTGCCACTTATGGAATTGTGGGCACATCAGATTGTTCTGCCTTCTTTTTCTCTTTGTTTCTATCCTTCTTCTTCTAGGCTTCTTTGGCCACTGGTATCTCCTGACCATGAGTCATCCACTCAATGGAGATGCCATTGATCGAGCCATTTGATCGTGGATGATGTCTCCGATGTCAAGTATCGGAAGTGTAGGATAGAATGTAAGAGACACATACGGTCTAATGTCACCATAGTGCTATGTGTAGAGGGCATGATGCACCTGTTGATGAAGTGGAACCATACCTTGCTGCAGGTTGTGAGATACCTTCTACACATGGTGTAGTTGTGGAACCTATTACCAGTCCAGGTGGCTCCATCGACATAGAGGTCCTTCATCATCTGACCAGTGCTTTCATTATCCAGGCGATGTATAAACGATGAGTGGTAGTCCACCCTCTCAAGGATTCTCAAAAGCACATTGATTTGGGTGGCACTCTATGGGATGAGCCCCTCCCTTACAAAAATGAACTCTTGCTCCGAATCTACAAGGTTGGCATAGAACTCCCTCACCAGTGTAGGGCAGTAACCAGAGGGATGTTCACAAAAGAATTCCCATCCAAGGTAACTGATGGTACGGGTTTTAAGTCTCACCAAGGTCTGATGTGGGGATAGTTGGAGACCATGTTCATGGTGGAGGTTACGCTTCAGCATGATATTCTAGTAACGGTACTTGACTGTAGTCGTCAGGAATAAGACCGGACTTGTAGATGAAGATGGTGTTGTGGTTGGAGCCACAATACTTGAAGTTGTTGGGGTGTTTTGAAAGGAGTCTTAGAAGGGTTTTTCGATACTCCGATTTTAGCCATTGTTACTGAAGAAGAAAGTTAGAGAAGTTTACAGAAAAAAATAGCTTGTGAATGGTAAAAGGAATATAAAGGCAATGAAAGGGACGAGATGTAGCAACAGTGGAAAATGTGAGTAGAGAGAACTCTATAGGAGAGAGGTTTATAACCTAGAATTGTGATGATTGAAAAAAATACGAGGAAACATTGCATCTACAGTCATTAATTGCCAAGCTACAGATCGTACTGTTTCATTTGATCGAACGGTTGGAAGAGAAGAGAGATCAATCGGCGCGACTCTTGCTAAAAAAGCTATGCTAACTTATCACAGAATGCATCGATAATTTGTGCTTCGATGCTTCGACGAAAAGATGATTTTTATTTCTACAAGGAATTTGAAACAACACAAGTAAAAGTAAAACAAATAAAACTAAATAGAAAAATGCATCGACATTATTTAAATGTGACCAGATTGATAGCCTCATTTGGTTCTTTAACATCTGGGCTCACATAATTCTTTAGACGTTGGCCATTCACTTTGAATTATTGTCCATCCTTTAGATTTCAATTGTCACTGCATCGCTCTAAAATGCCTTGACAACTTTGAAAGGGTCTGACCATCTTGATTGCAATTTACTTGGATGCAATTGAGTTAAATAAAAGTACTAACTGACCAGGACTAAATTGTCAATGCAAGATGATATTGTCATACCATCTCTTGGTCTTTTCCTTGTATATTACGACATTCTCATAAGAATGTCGACGTATTTCTTCTAGCTCATTATGATGTCCAATAATCTTTTTCTTCGAACAGCATAATAGTCTATATTCACCTGTTTGATTGCCCACATAGCCTTATGTTCAAGCTCAACTGGTAGGTGACAAGACTTACCAAACACTAATTGATATGGTGGCATTCCCAATGGGGTCTTATATGCAGTACGAAGCACCCATAATACATCATGTGGCCACGAAGATCAATCCTTCTTAGATGGATTAACCACCTTCTCAAGGATGCTTTTGATTTGACGATTGGATACCTAAGCTTGACCATTTGTTTGTGGGTGGTACGTAGTAGCCATACAATGCTTCACACCATATCTTTTTAATGCTGTCACCACTTGGTTGTTATTAAAATGAGTTCCTTCATCACTTATTAATGCTCTTGGTGTTCCAAACCTTATGAGAATGTATGTGTGAATGAATTTCAACACCGTCCGAGCATCATCCCTTGGCACCGTAATTGCCTCGATCCACTTCGATACATAGTCAACAGCAACTAAAATGTACACATTCCCAAAAGAGTTTGGAAATGGTCCCATAAAGTCAATACCCCAAATGTCAAAGAGCTCTACTTCCATGATAGGTTGTTGGAGCATCTCATTACGTCGAGATATTAAGCCAATGCGTTGACATCGATCACATTATTGTGTGAAGTTGTGGGCATCTTGAAACAATATGGGCCAATGAAATCCTAATTGTAGGACCTTAGCAGCAGTCCTTATACCACTAAAATGACCTCTATACGGGGCATCATGGCAATGTCGTAGGATTAAAGTCATTTCTTCTTCAGGTACGGAGCGACGAAAAATGTTATCAGCACATACCTTGAATAGGTACGGCTTGTTCCACGATATTTTACAACATCACATATGAACCTGATCTTCTTGTGACCAGTAGCATTCAGGGGTAGCTTCCAACATGCAAGGTAATTGAGAATATCAGCATACCAAGGTGATGTGTCGACAAAGAATAACTGCTCGTCTGGAAATGCTTTAACAATTTTGGACGTCTGCCCATCTTGACTTCCAACTTCCAGTCGAGACAAGTGGTCAGCTACTTGATTTTCAGATCCTTTCCTATCCCTGATTTCAATAACAAATTCTTGAAGGAGTAGGATCCATCGTATCAGTTTAGGCTTGGCATCTTTCTTTGTGTAAATGTATCTTAATACAGAGTGGTCTGTGTAAACTGTAGTTTTTACGCCGACAAGATATGAACGAAACTTGTCAAATGCGAAGATTACTGCTAGCAACTCCTTCTCACTGGTAGTGTAATTAACTTGCGCTTTAGTTAGAGTTTTACTAGCATAGTAAATAGAATGAAATATCTTCTCTTTTCTTTGGACTAGTACAGTTCCCATAGCAAAATCACTTGCGTCGCACATTAGTTTAATCGATTGCGTCCAATCCGATGCAATGACAATTAGAGCTTGTACCAGCTGCAACTTTATTGTTATGAATGCGTCAAGAAAATTGTCATCAAACACAAACTTTTTACTTTGCTCTAATAGTGAGCATAACGGTTTAGCAATCTTGGAACGTATGAATCTTCTGTAAAAACTAGCATGTCCAAGAAAGCTTCTTATTGCTTTGACATTTGGTGGGTAGTGGTAATTTCTTGATGATTTCTACCTTTGCTTTATCAACTTCAATGCCATGACAAGATATACAATGGCCAAGGACAATGCCTTCAGTTTCCATGAAGTGGCGTTTCTCCCAATTTAAAACTAGATTTGTGTCCTCGCATCTCTTCAAAATTTTGACCAGATTGTCAGCGCATTGGTCAAAATTCTATTCGTAGACAGAGAAATCATCCATGAATACCTCTAAGGAATCTTCGATCATGTCCGAGAAGATTGCCATCATACACCTCTGAAATGTTGCTGGCGCATTGCACAATCCAAATAGCATACGTAGAAAGGCAAAGGTTCCAAAAGGGCATGTGAACGTGGTCATTGCTTGATCTTCTAGCGCAATGGCAATTTGGTTGTAGCCAGAATAACCATCTAAGAAGCAATAATAGGCTTTATCAGCTAGCCTATCCAGCATCTGATCAATGAAAGGCAGTGGGAAATGGTCCTTCTTTGTGGCCACATTCAGTCAACGATAATCCATGCATACTCGCCAGCCAGTCGCAATGCGAGTAGGGATCAACTCATTCTTATCGTTGGTCATGACTGTGAAACCACTCTTCTTTGGCACACATTAGATAGGGCTCACCCAATTGCTATCAGAAATAGGGTATATAATGCCCACATCTAACCATTTGATAATTTCATTCTTCACTACTTCTTTCATCTTTTCATTAAGTCTTCTTTGTTGCTCAATTGATTGCTTTACTTCATCTTCTAGCCTTATCTTATGCATGCAAAAAGAGGGACTGATGCCTCTGATATCTGTAATGCTCCAAGCTATGGCTCTTTTGTGTTCTTTCAAAATGGCGATGAGCTTATCTTCTTGTATTGGGTCGAGGGATGCGTTGACAATAACATGTAATGTCTCATTGTCACCAAGAAAGACATACTTTAAATGCATTAGCAATGGCTTCAACTCCAAGGTAAGAGCTTGCTCAATAGATAGTTTAAACATTGTGATCATCCTATTAGACAGATCCAAAGACTCCAATTGTCAATTTTGTCTCAGCTCACAATTGTTAACCTTCTCTTTGTCTACACAGTCATCTAGGACTTCATCGATGGATGTTGTCGCATCTTTACTAACATTTTTGAACTCCTTGAATTAAATTCTTTTATAATGATCTTGTCCAAAACTTCGATGTGATAACATTGCTCATTAGTTCCAAACAGAGATGCTTCAAACACACTGATGGGCACATGCTCATCATTATGACGTATGATAAGTCCTCCTTTGAATACATCGATAAGTGTGCGTCTCGTTGCTAGAAATGACCGTCGCAAGATAATGGGCACTTCTTCATCTACTTCGTAGTCTAGGACTATGAAATCTGCAGGGAACACAAGCTTAACAACTTGGCCAAGATCGTCTTTGATTTGGCCTTCAGATTGTGCTAAGGATCTGTTTGCAAGTTGTAATGTCACTGCAGTGGACTTCATCGAACCTATTCCTAATTTCTTAAAGGTAGACAAAGGCATAAGGTTAATACTTGCTCCCAAATCACATAAAGCCTTACCTAAATAATTATTCCCAATGGAGCATGAGATTGCGAAGCTGACAAGATCTTCCATCTTGGTTGGCAACTTATTTGTAAGCACAGCACTACACCCCTTTGTGAGCGCAATTGTCTCGATTTTGGACAATTTCTTTTTCTTTGATATATGCTCCTTCATAAATTTCCCATAACTGGGTATCTATACAAGAGCATCTACAAGAGGTATGTTAATGTGTAATTGTTTCAAAGTAAAACAAACTTTTTATACTCTTTATCATGGACTTTCTCTTTAAATCTTTTCGAACATGGCAAAGGTATTGTAGTAGTGGGTTGTTGTGGAAAACTCGATGGTGTCGATGTTGGCAATTGCGTCGACAACTTTGTTAGGCAAACTATTGCCATAGATGTTACTACAATTAATTCCTCTTCATTTACTTCTGTTTGACTTCCTTCAGACGCATCCTCTTCTTGTTGTTGTGGTTCAGATGCATCGGCATGGTCTTGGCCAGAACTGCTTGGTTCAACTGTCTACTTCCCACTTCTCAACGTGATTGTTTTGCAATGCTCCTTACCCCTTTGAGTAGGATTCTTAGTATCACTAGGCAAAGTGCTCGGTGACCTTGTGCTGAGATTAAAAGCTAACTATCCTATCTGGGCTTCAAATGCTCGAATGGAAGAAAAGTTGCCTTGTACTATTGCTTCAGTTCTCGTGATATGCTCGCGCATCAATGCTTCAAAAGCAGCCATAGGATCTAACTTTGGTTGAGAAAACTAATGTTGTTGATGTTGATGATGTTGTCCTTGCATATGTGACAGCATAGACTCTTGTGGCTGTAATCGAGATTGTGGGTCATCTACATCTGTTGAGAACTTACCTGTGAATTCTGATTATAAATATGCTATGGGTTGGTATTGTAACTCCCTTGTCGATAACCTCCTTTATTTCAACAACAGAAAAGTAAACAAATTAGTAAAGGTTAGGAGTTAAGTACGTAGAATTAATTGCAACAACAAAATTAAACATCAAACAAAGCAGTTCCCCGGCTACGGTGCCAAAACTTGATCACGTTTATAATGTCACAGCAATTGTGCAAGCGAACACACGTCGATGCAAGTATAGTTGATAGATATTTCTATCAGATATCAATCCCACAAGGAAATAGGTTCTTGATGTTTAAATGTCGGAGCAACTAATACTGAAATTAAGTAAAATGTGAGTAATAATGTCAGTGCAATTACGTAGATTTGCACCCTAAAATAGTCAATATTGTCAACGCAATCAGAGTTAAATGTCAAAGGTTAAATGTCAATGTACTAAAAGTAAATCAAATATGTTGAGTGTTGAGTGCTGAATATTTAAATGCACGAAATGTAAATATGATCAAATAAAAATAATTGGAGCAGATCATTGATTTCACTAAGTTGCAATGTTGGATGCGCCGATAAGGTATTATATAGATGAAATGTCACAGCAATAACGCACTAATGAACTCTTACCAATAACAATCTTCCATTTACTCAAGACTCGAGTCTAATAAATCACTCTACCTCTCGGTGTGAGCAACATTGTGCAATCAAGAACAAGTAACTAGAATCTCTTCTAGTCCTAAGCAACTCTCGTTGTCTTACTTTTAACCTAACCTGTCCGCGTCTCTCGATGTCGGTAGACTGCAAAGCCACTCTCGTGTTTGATGCGATTAGATCTAAGAATAAACAGATAAAAAGCATTGAATATGAGTCAAAGAAATCTAACAATGAAAAATACTCTCATATTGATTCAATTGTCATTAGAATCCACAGCGTAAAAGAAGGATTAAAGAATACAATCGAAGCTTACTATCTCTAGTCTACTAGAACTATTCTTTAATCGTTCATCTTGCTTTGTATCAAGCACCTCTCGTTAGAAGTGGTTGCTCCCTTACTCCATCAGTTCACCGTTCCAGCTAAAGTCTCCAAATCATACAAAAATTGCAGAATTTAATCCTCTACCTCTTGATGATTTCTTCATTCTTCATTCTTCTATTTATAGCCTTCAAAAGTTGCAGGTTTCAGCTTCCCATTCTCAGATCTAGATTTAGATTTTGCAGTTGTCAAAGTTAGTTAGAGTACAGTTGTGCACTCACGTAAATTTAATGTTTTCTTTAGAGATCTGCAGATTTTCGCTACATTGCTAGGTGCAATTCCAAGCTGATCTTGTGGCTGCATTCTTCTTCCAACATTAATCTTCTAGACTGAGTTCTTGCGCTGACAATTCTAAAGCTCAATGCATCGGCTACTTGCATTGGCATTAGTACAAAAAGATATAAAAATAACAAAAAATTAAACTAACTAGCAATGAGTTGGAAATTATAAAAACTAAGTACGAAATGCTTATGATGTATGCTAAATGAGATACAAAAGAGACAATTAACACACCAACTTAGAGAGAAAATATATGTCATTTGTAATGCTATCAAATACCTTACCAAGCTTAACTTCTATATTTGATCTAAGACTTAAACATGTACATTACAGCTTCTGATGATGGAAATGAAACACAATTAAGAACAAGTGGATTAAATCCCTTTAATCCTTAAACAACTTCCATTTTCATGCTTGTTAGCTTGAACTGTTGCTGCACTTTCCAATGGTAATGACAGTAATAACATTTCCACGCTAAAAACATTCAAATCCAAAGATTAAATAGTAGAACCAAGGTTGAATAAAATAACATTTAACCCAGAATTCACGTGTACTTCCATACAAACATGAAATAGAAAGTAATCGCCAGCGTTTAAAAAGGAAATATAAAAGAAACAAATGGAGAATACTACTCCTAGACAATCTCGACTTGATCCCTCAATTCCCTCTTGTGTCGCACTCAGGGCTCCTTGTCAAGAGTTGATCTGCATCCCTTTCACGTCAATTCACTCATAGGAGACTTAAGTCGCCATAGCCAAAACCTGCAAAGGAGAAGTTAAAGAAGATAATGCACGAAAAAGACCCCCTTTTTTCTCTTTCCTTGTGAATATTTATATTCTTCCAAATTGTACAAATGTCCTTTCATAAGAATTATCCTACCTCTGTCCGCACCAGTTAGTTATACTAGACTGGATAGCTCATACATTTCTATTCTTATCCACACTGGAAGCTTCTTTGATAGCCGTCGGGTGCAGCAACAGTGTTAAGCGCAATCTGGAAATACTCATGCAGCGACATCAGTACCAAAACATCATAAAATTAAGGATAAATAGGCTAAGGTCCACTGAGTTATAAAATGCAATTTACTGAACTAAAAATGCTAAAATATGTGCTAAAGATAACTAAATGGGGAAAAGTTAACCAATAAGTAGGGAGAAAACATATGTTCATTTCCCTAACCAAATTGTTGGTTAAATATTTAATAAATACTTTTCCTATCACAATCCTTGTGGGTACGATACTCGACATTACTTGTCATTTTATTACTTGATAACGATTGTGTACACTTGCACATTTCCATCATTCCAGTACTCTTTTCTTTGGTCCTATTTTGCACGATAATAGACGTATGGCCATATGTATTGAGGGTAAGTATACACATTATGGTGGAGGTTGTAACAAAGAGAGAAATAGGAAAATCAATATGAAATATGAACTTTAGTATTGCTAGAAAGAAAAAATAGTGAAAAATAAAAAATAAAAAGAATTAAGTAGAAACAAAAGAGAAAATTAAAGAGTGAGAAAGCATATGTAAAGTGACAAAATCACAAAAATACCGAAAAGAAGAAAAATTTTGCTCAAGAAACAAAAGAATACTCATAGGCTAGCTAAAGGGATTAGACTATATTTAGATTTCCTAATTGGAGAGAAAAGGATGGTGAGAGAAGAGGAAATAAGAAGGCGAGATGGAATGAGGCATTAAGGGGGACAATAGGGAACAATACAATGTGCCAAATTGTTTTCGTGTTTGTAACCCTTTGTGCTTAAACTATGATTTGAAATTCATACATATCCTAATCCTCAACACGTTACAAGCCAAAAAGCTAAAAAACTCTATGCATAAATGAATGTGGAATTGCATGATCTCATTGTGGTTATCTATATTGTACTAGGATAATTAAAGTACTTGTATTAAGCATTGATGAAGTTATATTAATAGGAATTTGATTTTTATATTTCTTGTAATCTACTAAACTTATACCTTTCTAAACAAAAATGGTAAAGTTACTCATTCATCATGTTAGAATTATTGAAAAATATAATGCCTAGAGTAGAAGTTACGAACCTAATCTTTGTATGACATAGACTCAAGCTTCTTCATGTATTGCTTTATTCTCTTTTATTGTTTTACTTGCTTGAGGACAAGCAATGACTTAATTGTGGCAGAATTTGATATGCTGATTTTAAACTAGCATATTGAACTAGTTTTCACACTTGAAGAGCTTGAAATTAAACATTTTCCTTACATTTCTATAGGATTTAACTTAGTTTTCATATATTTAATAAATTTTGAAAAAAGGTGAAAAAATGTGTTTTTCTGTCTTTAAGGTCGTTTGAGGCCTAAAGGTTGGCTAACGTACTTTGTGAGTGTGTAGGAGACCATTTGAAGGTGTACCATATAAAAAATGATCACTATGTCACGACACGAGACAATGGATGTCGTAATAGGGACCATAATGAAGAAATCATGAATTTGCCTTCTTCTTCGTGACATAGCATGTTTAGGTTACAACAAACCCCTTATGTAGCAACATAGAAATGTCTATGTCGTGACAAACCCCCCGATGCCACAACACAACATGTTTATGTCATTACAAACCCCTGAAGATGTCTACAAAAAAGTACACTAACTACTATGTCACGAAATCGACTCTTGGATGTTAATTTGACACTGAGTAAAAGGCATTTCCATCTTTACAATGCCACTAAAACACAACGAATGACAATTGACCTAGGATTAAGAAAAACGATCATCCAAGGCTATAAATAGAGCCCTTTGGCACTTAGGTTTACACACCTTTTCTTAGCTTTTAGGTTTTACTTTGTTATTTTCATTTAGAAACGTGATTGTAACTTTCACAAAAACGTTCGAGGAATTATTTCCTGATAGATTGCCAATACAATTGAAGTTTATTTTATTTTATTGAATCAATTTTATGCTTAGTTATGTTATTGTTTTTTATGATGTGTAAGAAAACCATGAGGAACTAATTTCATTTTGGGGAGTTAGGAAGAGGAAGTATGAATATTTAATTGTTGTATAAATAAGATTTTTAATTGAATCAACTATTTGGGAAAGAAAAGCATGAAACAAACCCTAGGTCTGATAACTCTAGAAAGTCATTTAGGTGGGAATAAACACAAAATTGGTATTGCGTATCTGTGAAAACCTTTTCCCCAAACCAGTTTAGAATTTGACATCTAACGATCAATCTATGTTATATTTCGTTGAAATCATAATTATTATGTTTGATGAGGATACTTTATGTATCCATAAATAGAGATAAAATATAATGATGTGGACTATGTCAAGTAAGTGATTCCAAACTGTATATGTTGTGAAAAGCATGGGTGATCTTGATAATTTTTGTTGATTCGAAAAGTATGAAAATCTCATTCTCATGTTATGTGATCTTATGGCATATGTGATTTTCGCATGATTTATAAAATGTGAAATTTCGATACCATGTGTATTTATGTGATTTGCATGTTAAGCATGCCTATGTGATTTTAAGTGAAAAAGTGATTTTGTGGTCATATCACATGCATGAGGTGGGATATATGAAAGTTGGAAATATGTGGTAGTTTATCTGCATTAATGTGACAGTGTTTACAATTTAATTATGTGACAATTTATTTGTAAATATGGCGGCTTGTCCACAATTTTGAGTATGTGGTAGTATATTTGTGCTACTGTGACAATGTTCACAATTTGGTGTGTTGGATGCACGAGTTCTGGGAAAACTCGATTATGGTGTGTAGCGATTATGGGTAGGACCATTTTCATAAAATTTGCATTGTTTTATGAAATGTACATTGGCATGATCATGCAGAGTATAAATGTGAAATATTGAGTTATATGAAATTTATATGATTGTATAATGTATATATTTATATGTATGCGAATATGTTTATGTTAAATTTCATACTGAGATTTGTAGCTCATCCCCATTTAGTTTTTATTTTATTTTACAGTTAACCCTGAGGTTAGGGTTCGATGATAGGATTTGAAGGAGTTTCTCATAATTCATTTTAAAATAAAGTAATTAAATCTTATTTTGATTTTTTTATATTTTTGGTTTGTAATAAGTTTGAGTATGGACTGTGGCATGGGACTTTATCTTAAGCATTTTTCATTCTGAATTGCATAAATTGTTTGTATGCCATTAAGTTTTAAAAACTGCATAAATTAGTATTTGATAAGATTTTGCTAGAAACTTGGTTTTTAAAATAGAATTTGTCAATAACACTTTTTCTCCACTGCATTTCTGAAAAATAAGTTTTTAATAAAATTAGACTTAGTTTTTAAAATTACTAATGATTGCAAATGAGTTTTCTAGAGACATTTGATTTATGAAATTAATATGTTTTTTTTTTCAAAAATAATAACGAATAACCAAGTTCACTAATTATGAATAAAAATACAAATGATTGAGAAGTATGATTGAAAATCCGAAATAGTTTTGAATAAATGATTGAATGTTTACAATTGAGATATTATTTACTCCGGTTCTTGAAATTAGCACGATTTTTACGAAATTAAAACAAACATTTTATTTCATTTGTTTTGAATTGATAAGCCAATAGTTTTAAAATATATTTTTTAATTTCGAAAGTTTATTTCGTTCATTTTCGTGGATAAATAGTTTTGGAATGAAATTAAAAATAAAGTTGAAGATTCAATTTTACAAGTTTCGAACAAATTGCTCAAATTAATTAAAAAAGTACGTTTGAAATTATGAAAGTTTTTTTGGATCATTCTGGTGACCAATGTAGCTTTCCGAATTTAGCCATAACAATTGGGTTGGGTTTGGGGTGTTACATTTAGTAGTATCAGAATTCGATTCAAAACTTAGATCGTGAATTTTTCTTTTGATTCTGCATGCATTTTTGAAATGGCTATTTTGGGAACCATGCCACAAAATATTTTTACAAGACTTTGAAAAAAGTTAAAATTGAGAACTCCAATGTCGTTTCTAAGTTAGTATTGTTACTACTAAACTGTGGATAAATATTAAGATTGTACTATTTAAAAATTATAGATTTGAATTATAAACTTTAGATTGTAAAGATTTCATCGCGTTATGAACGTCACAGCAATAATGTGCAAATGTACATTGTCGATGCAAGTATAATAGATAGATGTAAATCTATCGGATATCGATCTCACAGGGATGGCTGCTTATGTTTATAATTGTCGATGCAAAGAAAGTAAAAATTGAAGAGATTGTGATGAATAATGTCGGAGCAATAAAATAAGAAAATGCAGTAAAAGTATGAGAATAATTTGTCAAAGCAATTTAAGAAAATTTAAAAAGTAAAAAAGTGATAATGAGATGGGGTTCCCTAACTTGAAAAGTTGGTAAAAAGCTAAATGTGATCACAAGGTTAATAATAGATAAATTATCACCACAATTAAGCACAATGAAATCTTACCAACCTTGACTTCCCTGTTTATCAAATACTCAAATACTCACACTAACCACATCTTCCAGTGTTGGCAATGCTATATATTCAAGAACAAGTGGACTGAATTCCTTCAATCCTCAAGCAACTTCTGTTGACTTGCTTGTTAACTTAATTTGTTGCTGCACTTTCCAATGATAATGACTGCAATCACACTTCCGCGGTCAAAAAATTAAATCCAAAGATAAATAATGAAGAAAAGATTGAAATAGATATCATTCAGATCTGAATTTAAATTATATCTCCATACAACTTAAATTACCAAAACTTATCAGCATTTAAGAAAGAAAAAAAAAGAACAGATAGAGTACTTTATTTCTAGTTTACTCGAAATGCTCCCTTACTCTCCCTCTTGTGTTGCACTTAAGATGCTCTGGTCACGAACAATACACTGCCTTCCTCCTCTCGTCAGGTAGCCCTTAGAAGCTTAAGCTGCCATGGAAGGAAGCTCAAGAATGCGCTTTAGAAGAAAATTTTATCCACCAAAAAAATTCGAAGATCCTCCATAAAAATCTTTTCTCCTCAGTATTTATATTCACTGCCAAGTACAAGTGTCCTCCCTTTCTGATCTAACTTCCTCTAGCTATACAAGTTGGTTATGCCAGTTGTACATTCACGCAAATCCGGTGTGTTCATTAGGCAATTGTCAGTTACGACGACAGTTCTGGGCGTAAATTTGGATGTTATTTTGCAGCGATAACTCTGTACACCTTCATGCATTGATCCTTCTGGATAGGTTCCTGTAGTGACATCTTTGGGTGCAATATTGAACAACTAGTGCAGCGACATTATTAGTAAAACATGATAAAATTAAAGAAAATTAGGCCAAGCTTCCTTAAGTTAGAAAATGCAATAACTAAGTTAAAAAGACTAAAAATTCAAGCTAAAGATGATCAATTGTGAACAAATTATACCATAAGTAAGGAGAAATCAATGGTCTTTTCTAATTCTATCACACCCCCAAACTTGAGTTTTTACTTGTCCTCAAGTAAACAAAAGCTAGCATAGTTATAGCAAAAATTATTGTCCAGGCAGTGATCATTCTAACAACTTGAAGCATCTGAAATCCTAATGTATGAATTACATTCATAGGACAGAATGTTGTGCTAACAATTTATAGATATGAATAACTAAAATTGCAACTTCATCAATACTAGCATCATGCTTTAAATCTTAAATTCTTTCTACCAAAACATCATTTATTGTATCGTAATACACACACACACACATATATATATATTATGTGACTGAGGGATGTCATTGCATTACTATACTCTTGTTCCTGGGAAGTAACGATGGGGTGCCACAAACCTCCAGGGAGTATGTAATTGTGTCGACACACACTCTTGCATTGACAACCTTTGGCTAGATTTCTTTTCTAACACTTGCATTGGAGTGTTCCCCTTTGTTAGTTCACAATATCCCTACATTGGAGTGTCTTTTGTTTATAACTATACTTATATACAAGTAGCTGTACATGGTAAATTTATTCAAGATTCAAATAATGATACTATTCATTCATTACTAATGCAATTTAAATTATTCATCCAAAAATTGAAGAGATAACATTCAATCACATTCATCCAACTCATTCATTAGCATTACACATGACTTAAGAATTACGCATCAAATGAAAAAAAATTCAAGCACATTTCCAATAACATTGCATGCTTTCATTAATCTCAAAAGGATAAATTTTTAAAATGTGGGTGTATTTGCATTTCAAGCCCATATACATTCCCCCTAAACATAAAGTCTGCATTGCCCCCAATGCACTGATATTAATTTACAAATACATATGGAAATGCAATGACAATGTAAATGTAGTGACAATAAAAATGCAAAAACAAAAGATGCAATAACAAATAAACTACAACTACATGATATGCATGACAATTAAAACTGAAAATTGAAAAACTCACTCAATTTGTAGCAGCTGAAGATGTTGTTGCATTGGCTTTCTATTTCTTACGCTTCCTTTCTTCTTTGTGGCACTTTTTGTCTTTCATGTGCTTGTGTTTCTTCTCCTTTAGCTTCGCCTTGTCTCCTAATTGCTCTGTAGTAGCAGGCTGAAACTCGGCTTCATCAACTGTGACGTCGGAAGGATGGATTTCTACTAGTGGCTTAGTGTAGACTATGATGGCCAATGGATTTGGATCCTCAGTTGGTGTCGTCATAGCCTCTGCCTGACTCACAGCAGATGATGCCATTTCTTCACTTAGGGACAAATTCCACTAATGAATTTGCTCTGGCTTCTTCTTCTTCCTTCTCCTCTTTTCTTATTTCTTCAACGGGTGTGGCTTCTCCCTTAGTAGGAGTTTCTTCTTTAGCAGCATCAGTAGTTTCAAGACTAGTAGGGAAATCCTCCTCAAATAAGTTGGAAATGTTCCTTAAGCAATCCTCTACCTTCCTTGATTCCACCTCTCTTTCTTCATCCTAAATATGCACTATTGGTGGAGAAGCTATAGAGTGGTCCTTCTCTCTAGAATCGACTTCATCAGTTAAAGGTTCGGCTTCCTTGATGATCGGAGGGAAGATCGGGAATTCTGGTAGAGGTGTTGTGCTCATTCTCCTCAAGATGGTCAATACGACACTATTCCATGCCTTGGTATAGGCATAGAATAGATTTTGTGAATGCTCCATTTCTTCTACAGTGGCTACAAGTTTTATTTGTCTGATGTTAATAGCATCGACAATTTGCTCCAGCTCTTTTACTTTGCGCCACAATGCTGGGTCTATATTCACATGCGTACTACTATTGCCACTTTTTTCCTTGCTTTTCTTCTTCTTTCTAGTAACTACTTCCTTTATTATAGGAGTCTCCTTACCATGAGTCATTCTCTTAATTGATGCATCACTTACCTGACCCTTGTTTTTTAGGATCTCCTCTCCTTCGCAAGGCACTATACCCCACTATTGACATAATCGTGTTATCAAAGAGGGAAATACCAAGATACCTATCTGCTTTGCTGCGTATTCCGTAATTTCTTGGTGCAACATTACATCGACATCTATCTTTCTACCCTTTATGATCGAGTGTATCAGACACATTCGATCGAGGGCGACTGTCGTACTGTGCGTAGAAGGCATTAAACGGCTGTTAATGAAATGAAACCACACCTTACTTTGTAGTGACAGAAATCTCCTTTGCATGGTGTAGTTGCTCAAATTTGAACCTGTCCATATAGCACCTTCAACACATAGGTCTCTTATCAACATCTCGGTCCCTTCTTCAGTTAATTCTTCAATGAACTCCACATGCTCATCCTCATCAACAGCAATATTGTATATTGCGTTAATGGTTGCAGCGTCACATGGTATTAACCCTTTACGAACAAATATAAATTTGGACTCCTGGTTAGTAAGGTTGGCATAGAATTCTTGCACCATAAATGGGGAACAGGCCCCAGTATGGTCGCAGAGGACGATTCAGGAATGAACTTTGTTGGTGTCTTTGCTTCTCTTGTTCTAGCCATATCTAGTGGTCGTAAAAGTAGATTAAGAAGGATGAGAAATCGAAGCAAATTTTTAAGTATAGTAATGGAGGTTTGTGAGTGAAACAATCAGTGCAAAAAAATTGCTTTATAGAGAGAGAAGGCGTGTTTGTATGTATTGTAGAGAAGGGTTAGCAAGTCTACACTCAATAAATGCATCCAATCAGATCACCTTTTTTTAAACTACTCTAACGGTTGGGTTTGAAAGGATGAATCGTCTTGATTTCTTTTTTTGATACGTTATGATCCTTTAGTGAGTTAGCAGACAAAATGTAAAGACAATAATATATTTATGCACCCACAAAATAGTGACCAATTCCCAATTTATTGAATGTAGATAGTGGCATCAGATTGATACTCGCACCTAAGTCACATAAAGCTTTACCCAAATAATGATTGCCAATCGAGCATAAGATTGTAAAGCTTCCAAGGCCTTTCATCTTAGGTGGCAACTTATTTGTCAGCACTGCACTGCATCCTTCTATGAGCACAATTGTTTTCATCCAATCAGCTTCTTCTTCTTAGATAATAGCTTATTCATGAATTTCCCATAAGTGGGGATCTGCACCAATGCATTCACAAGAGGGATGTTGACATGAAGTTGGTGTAATGTATTAAGAAACTACTGGTATTGTTGATCATGCTCTTGTTCCTTGAATCATTGTGGGAATGGCAAGGGTATAGGGTCATTTGTTTGCCCCAACATAGCAGGTTGCGTCGACATTGGTAGCTGCGTCAATAACTTTGTCAGTCTGATCGTAGGCATGGGAGTAATAACTAGTGGAGCTAATTTGACTGATTCTTCTGTAGCTTCTTTAGGTGCACTATCCTCACCCTAGTCCAGATCATTAATGATGTTAGGTGCTGCTTTTGATTTAGTTCTTGGCTCGATAGTTTTCTTTCCACTTCGAAGAGTGATAGCCTTACAATGCTCCTTCCCTCTTGAGCTTGGGTTCTCTATGTCACTCGGTAAAGCATTTGATGGTCTTGTGTTCATATTCGAAGCAAGTTGCCCCAGTTGTGTTTCCAATGCTCAGATAGAAGAGGAATTTCCTTGCACTATAGCTTCTATTTGCATCATAAATTCACACATCATATTTTCAAAGGTTGTTGTGGGTTCAGTTTGTGGTTGTTTGTACTACTGCTGTTGCCCATGAATATTTGGATATTGTATTGAAGCTTGTTGTGGTTGTACATGGGCACGTGGCTGCATCTATTCTTGTAATTATGCACGGTAATAATAATTCTATTACTACTGGTTGTAATTCCCTTATCGATAACCACCTCGGTTAGATGAATTTACATATCTAAACATCACAGCATTCTAATTTCCCCAAGGTTGTTGGTTTCTCGTAGAGTTATTGTAGGAGTTACCATAGGGGTGTCCACGGATGTTATTGACATAGAAGGCATTCTATGCATGTTGTGGACAATCCTTATAACTGTGATTGTCACCGCAAATTTCATAATAAAATGTAGGGGCATCAATTTGTTAGGCAACTTGAATAAGTGCAATTTCACTAGTCCTCTTCATGTTCATTATCATGTTTGCGAGCTAAGAAACTTCTGCACTTAAAACAGATATAGCATCCAACTCAAAAACTCTAGGATTTGCCTTCACTTGAGCAGCTCTAGAGATCGGATATTGATAATCGTTCTGAGCAATTCTCTCTTGAATTGGATAGCTTCATTCTAAGTACAGTCCAGCAAAGGACAATTAGCAGATGCATCAACAAGATTTCTTGTCTCTGCATTCAGCCCATTGTAAAAGATGTCGATCTGCGTCTTTTGTTGAATTCCATGCATGGGGCATCGTCTAAGAAGAGATTTGTAGTGCTCCAATGTTGTATGCAGATTCTCGTCATCAAGCTGACGGTATGCATTGATATCATTTTTTAGCTTAGCATTCATTGTCGGTGGATTGAAACGTAAAACAAACTAAGTTGGAAGTGTATTCCACTACATAATTGATCCAGCAGGTAATCCAAGGAAACAAGTTCGAGCTCATCCTTGCAATGAGTAAGGAAATAGTTGCATTTGTAAGGCATCATCAGGAACACCCTACTGACTGAAAGAAGCACAAATCAGTAGAAAATATTTAATATGCTCTCTCGCCTCTTCGTGAGGCAATCCAACATACTACCCATTAGAATTTAACACTGGAACATGACTGGTTTTAGCTTGAATTGATTGTCGAACAGCACCTGACTGCAAATCATCCAAAACCGGAACAACAAAATCTTGGATGGTTTGATTTTGCAATTGATCTTCTTGTGGCAGCGTTGGATTATTGATACATTGTGGCTATATTGGAGGATTTTGTGGTGGCAGCAATGGTATTTCAGCATTAATTCTTGGTAAAGCCATGTTTCTCTGTTCTTGTCGCCTCTTTCTAATGGTTCGATCGATTTCCGAATCTAAGTCAACAATATTTTTAGGATTTCTCCTGGTCATAAACACTTAAAATAAAACAAGTGAAAAACAATAACAACAAGAAAACAAATCAGTAACAAATAAAGATTAAGAAATAACAAATAATTGCAGAGACAAATATAAACATCAAACAAACACCATACCCGGTAACGGTGCCAAAACTTGATCGCGCTATGAATGTCACAGCAATAATGTGCAAGCATACACTACCGATGCAAGTACAATAGATAGATGTAAATATATCAGATATCGATCCCACAGGGATGGCTGCATATGTTTCTAATTGTCGATGCAAAGAAAGTTAAAACTGAAGAGTGTGTGATGAATAATGCCAGAGCAATAAAATAAGAAAATACAGTAAATATATAAGAATAATTTATCAAAGCAATTTAAGAAAAATTAAGAAGTAAAACAGTGATAATGAGATGGGGTTCCCTGACTTGAAAAGCAGGTAAAAAGCTAAATGTGATCACAAGGTTAACAACAGATAAATTGTCACCACAATTAAGCAAAATGAAATCTTACCAACCTTGACTTCCATGTTTATCAAAGACTCAAATACTCATACTAACCACACCTTCCAGTGTTGGCAATGCGATATATTCAAGAACAAGTGGACTGAATTCCAAGCAACTTCCGTTGACTTGCTTGTTAACTTAATTTGTAGTTGCACTTTCTAATGACAGTGACTGCAACCACACTTCCATGGTCAAACAATTAATTCCAAAGATAAATAATGAAGGAAAGATTGAAATATACATCATTCAGATATAAGTTTAAATTATATCTCCATGCAACTTAAATTACCAAAACTTATCAACGTTTAAGAAAGAAAAATAAAAGAACAGATGGAGTACTCTACTCCTAGTTTACTTGCAATGCTCCCTTACTCTCCCTCTTGTACCGCACTTAGGATGCTCTGGTCACGAGCAGTACTTATATTCACTACCATGGAAGCAAGCTCAAGACTTCTCTTTAGAATAAAATTTTATCAACCGAAAAATTCTGAAGATCCTTCATAAAAATCTTTTCTCCTTAGTACTTATATTCACTACCAAGTACAGTTGTCCTCCCTTTCAGATCTAACTTCCTCTAGCTATACAAGTTGGTTATGCAAGCTGTACATTCATGCAAATCTAGTGTGTTCATAGGTAGTTATCAGTTGTAGTGATAGTTCTGGGTGCAAATTTGTATGTTATTTTGTAGCGATAACTCTATACACCTTCATACATTGATCCTTCTAGACAGGTTCCTGCAGTGACATCTTTCGGTGCAATAGTGAACAACTAACGCCAACGATTAGTAAAAACATGATAAAATTAAAGAAAATTAGGTCAAGCTTCCCTAAGTTAGAAAATGCAATAACTAGGAATAGAGTAGTTCAAGATTAGTCGTTAGCTTTTTCAAGAACTTATGTCTGACCTTGTGACAAATGGCATCATTAATGTGTCTACTGCTAAAGGCGAAAATCATTGGACTGGGGATGATGCAATATCCTAAGTAATGTTGGGAGTTTTAGAAAGGGTTTTCGAGACTATGGTTGAGAAGAACAAGATATTAGAAGGGAGTAAGTGGTTAGAACGCAAGAGAAAGGAAAATAATAAAGTATGGAATAAGAGGAAGTCTATTTCTATTTGTCCAAATTCATGACCTTTTAAACCGATCAGAGAGAATAGACCATAACAGAATGTTGTAAAAGTTAATAGTAGAGGTTTTATTGGATCTGCCAGAAATTTTTATTTGTAAGTATTGTAATAAGCACCATTCAAGCGAGTGTTGGAAAAGTCAAGAACATGCTTGAGAAGTGGACTCGTAGATCATTGTGTTATGGATTGTTCATGATGTTGTCTTGTTTAACTGTAAGCTTCGACTCAGAAATGGAATCAGAGACTGGTTTATGTTGTTAAGTGTCGAGAGGATCAAGATGCATCTGACATTAATAAAGGTACTTTTATGACCCATTCTAATTATGCCTTGACTGATTGAGAATGTGTTTTCCCTAAATGTTTGTTATTAATAATGTATTTGTGAAACTAAGAATTTGGAAATGAGGACATTATAAGCGATATTTCTATATATAGTCCCTTGAGACAATCCGTGTAAGAAAATAGGAAATCCATTAGAGATTTAAGGTGAAATGTTGGAACTACATTAGAATTAGAGTTTCTCAGCGAAAGCATGGTGGTCGATTGGGAAAGAAGAGTTATGAATTTTGTGGATAAGTGTATTGGCATGACAATAAGAATTTCAAGGATGAAATTCTTTTAAGGAGGGGAGAGCTGTCACATCTCAAAATCAAATTAGTATAAATTGAGTTAGTGATACGAGAGTGTTCATGCCTTAAATCTTTTAGATGATCTTTAACTCATTTGATAATAAAGAAGTATCAAGTATAGTGGTTCAGTGGTGGTGGAGCTTTCCTTGATGACCTGTGTTCGAATCTCTTCCGTTAAATTTATTTTCTATGTGGTGCAATTTTGCTTCAAACCTTAGCAAAGGCCAAGCCATGTTTTTAGAATAAATGTTGTAGGAATTATAACAAGCTAGTGAACAATCAAGTGGTTAAGTGCTTAGTTAATTTCCTAAATGTCCTACGTTCACCCTACATTTTCATGTTTTTTTTTTAATTTTTGGCTCATAAAAATTTGCTCAAAGCTTCCATAACAATCCACTCCTAGTTACCACGCAAAGAAAGATTCTTTCCTCCTTTAGTTAGTCAACTTTCCCCCATAAACCCCCTTTTCACTCCACTTGTTCCCCTTTAATCCACTTTTCATGCCTTTGCCTCCAAAAGCTTCAATTTTCTCCCATTTACCAAGCTTGAACCGTCCATCCCACCTAACTTAGCCACCATTCACTTTTTTTCTCTCATTTTGGTGTCTCCTCCTCGTCTTTTGACCAATTGCTCCATTGCTCCTCCTTTTTCTTCCATTTTCTTCTTCTTTCAGGCATCATTACACCTCTTTTTCTCCACTTCTTTTCCACCTTCAACCACCATTAGTTAACCACACCACCGTCGGACCACAGCCATGACAACCATTTTTGTTATTTTTTCTTTTCTCTTCTCAGGAACTCACAATCTCTATTTTTTTTTTATAAATCCTTCCTTTAATTTAATTGGTTTTGATGTGAGCATGGGAACAACCTTAGTTCCAAATGTGAAGGTTCCAATAATTGAAGATGCATTGCACGTACTTATGAAACCAATTACGAGGGAGAGGGCTAGAAAGCTTAAGGAGTCGCTCAATGTTCTTATAGAAGCCATTTGGGCTAAATTGGAACAATCTACATTTCAATTTGAATTAAATAAGGAGCATCAATTTTTCAACATTTTATCTATTATTTATTAAGCATTTTAATCATATTTGCATAAAGTTGTGTTTTTTTTTACTTATGCTTCATTAAGTGTCTTGTTTGTTAAATGCATCTTTGTTTAATAATCTGCATCATTAATCTTCATTATTAAATATGTTGTTTTTATGATTGTTTTAAGTTATTTTTTAATGCTTAAATATCTATTTTTGCAGGTGACTTTTCATATGATTAAAGAATCTTCAAGTTAGATGGTTTCAAAGCTATTTAAAGAACATTATGGAGGTTGTTTAATGGACCATAGGAGACTCTTCAAGTTTGAAAGTTTTTTGGAGTCTTTAACCTTCATCAAGATGTCATTTAAGAGGTTTTTACACAAGCTAATACAAATCAATTTCAAGGGAGCTAAAAGGACAACCAATAAACACATTAAGGTTACCATAAGTCTTCATTGAGGAGAAATACCATGCCTTTTCAGCTACATTAGATCCTGATAAAGAGACACACGTTAGGTCTTCACTAAGGAGAAATGCCATGCCTTTTCAACTACATCAAATCCTAATGAAGAGACATGACTCATTGGCTTCCCTATAAGAGTTAAAATGAAATTAGTGCTTGTATTAATTTTAGTTAATGGCTGAACATGAAATGTATCACATAGGCATTTGAATAGTCACGAAAGTGTCTATAAATAATCTGTAAATAAAACCTTGTTGGCGAATGAGGAATGAATATACAATTTGTAAAAAATCCTCTCTTGAGTGCTTTAGAAGATACAAACTAAACTTATCAAGGCTTATTGCTTTGTGGCGTTCTTCTTTCTTTTTTATACCTTTGGTTCTTGTTTCTTCCATAAACAACGGGTCGGAGTCTATTCGATTCTATTTTTGTTTTCGATTATTTTTCATATAGAAAGTGGGTCACGTTCCAATAACACTGGTTCTTTTCTCGTACAATTCGTTGATTCAAGACTCCTATCATATTTCTTTGGTTATTAAGATCATGTTTAAAAACGGTCGAGCAATCGAGTGACTTGTAATTCTAAACCGATTACGAGCTCACATCATTTGGTATCAGAGCTATTATTCTTTACAAGTATCATTTTATTTATCTTTCTCGATTTGAAAAAAAAACTTCGAAAAAGAGAAAAAGTGCAGAAGTAAAAGGAAAAAAAAAAAGAAAAACGAATTGAGACAAAAATATATATAAAAAAAGGAAAAAGACGGTTTAAGATCCAAAAAAAAATTCATGTCAAAAATTTCAATTTGTCCAAGCCATCTATATTACATTTCATTTAATATTTTGAGTTTGTTACATCTATTCTAACAAAGTAGTATAAGCCTTTTTGTAATTTTTTTTATTTTAGTCATTTGTTCGTTTTCACTTATTTGCTTTTATTTCTTCCAAGTTGTCACATCCTATCAACGACCACAAGGTTACGAGTTTTGCTAAGTTCATTTCCAATGTTCCTGAAGAGCTTAAGAGGAATTTTGAGCAGAAAAAGGCAAGTGCGAGTGAGATCAATCGAGTGGTAAAAGCTTGAATTGTGTGCAAACACGAGAAGAGTGATTTTCCTTTTTGAGCGAAAATCATAAGGTTTGATTTGGTAAGGTACATTTTTTTATTATTTTATCCTTTTGGTACTAATCATTTTTTGGTGCATTTTAAAGAATGTCTACTAATGAATGTGATAGAGGTGAAAGGGGTGGAGATCCTAATCTTCAAATGCAAGCCATGATGCAAGAGATGCGAAGGATGATGTAGGAGGGGTTTGATCAGCTTAGTGAATGTGTAGATCGAATGGAGGAAAGGACTCAAATGGAAAGGCCTCGAAGGGAAAGATCACCAAGAACCCCTAGAGTGCGAGAAGGAGAAGCATCCAACTGATCTGACAATGATGGATACTATGATAATGATGATGATAAGGTGTCTGATCGAAGTGTAAGGCAAAATGAAAGAAGACCTAGAGTGAGACGAGAATGAGGGCGGGTTGATGGTGACCTTGGATCTATCAAATTAAATATTCTATTGTTCAAAGGGAGAAATGATCCTGAAGCATATCTCGAGTGGGAGAAGAAGATTTACATGGTGTTTGATTGCCACAACTATTCATAGTTGAAAAAGGTAAAGTTGGCTGCCATTGAATTCACCAATTATGCTATAATTTGGTGGGACCAACTAATCATGTCTAAGAGAAGAAATGGAGAGCATCCAGTGGAGACATGGGTAGAAATGAAAGTCATAATGAGACGGAGGTTCATTCCAAACCATTACCAAAGAGACCTTTATCAAAAGCTACAAAATCTTACCTAAGGGAAAAAAAGTGTGGAGGACTATCACAAAGAGATGAAAATTGCAATGATTCGGGCCAATGTCGAGAAGGATCGTAAGGCCACAATGGCAAGGTTCTTGGTAGGTTTAAACTAAGAGATTTCCAATGTTAAATTAACTGACATGGTTCACATGGCTGTAAAAGTGGAAAGGCAACTTAAAAGAAAATGTTTTACTAGGGTGATACACCATTCAGGTTCATCCTCAACATGGAACCAAGGTGCTAACGAAAGGGATGTGAGGCCTCAAGTGAAAGGTAAATCTAAAACTTTTAAAGATACTAAAAAAGATTTTGTTTCAAATAAGAGCAAGGTGGAAGGATCAACAAGTCTTTCACTAGATATCAAATGTTTTAAGTGATGCCCAAATTGAAATGTTATGATTCTCAAGGACAACAGAGAGATTGAATTCGAGGGAGAAATAGATGATGACAAGCCACCAATGAAAGATTAGAGTGAAGTCGAGTATCTGGTTGAAGGTGAGCTACTTGTAATAAAACGTGCATTAAGCACACAAGCTAGAGAAGAGGTGGAGCAAAGGGAGAACATATTCCACACTCATTGCCACATCAAGGGAAAAGTGTGCAGCATGATTATTGATGGTGACAGTTGCACGAATGTAGCAAGCTAAACTTTGGTGGGAAAACTTGGATTGCCCACGACTAAACATCCACAACCATATAAATTGCAATAGTTGAATTATGATGGTGAGATCAAGGTGGTAAAATAAGTGATGCTATCATTTACCATCGAAAGGTACCAAGATGAAGTGCTATGTGACGCTGTTCCCATGTATGCGAGGCACATTTTACTTGGTCATCCATTGCATTATGATCAGAAAGCTATCCATGATGTATTCACCAATCGCTATTCTTTCAAATTTAACGAAAAAACCCACCACACTTTTACGCATGACACCCAAACAAGTGTATGAAGATCAAGTGCGTTTGAAGGAAGAGAGTTGAAAAAAAAAACAAAAGAGAATGAGGTAACAACAAAAGAAAAAGAGAAAAACATGAGAGAATGCAAAAAGAATTGAAAAAAGAAAAAGAGCATGAGGGAAAAGAAAAAGAGAGTAAAAAAAATAAAAGAACAAGAAAAAGAGGTTGTGGTGAGAAAAAAGAGTAAAGAAAAAAATAAATTTAATTTTTATGCAAAAAGTAGAGAGGTTGAGAGAGATATTTTGACTTACCAGCCACTACTTGTACTTTTGTACAAAGAGCCAACACAAACTCAACAAGCGACATGCTAAATGGGTTGAATTTATTAACACTTTTCCTTATGTTATTAAATACAAGCAAGATAAGGAAAATGTAGTTGTTGATGCATTATCTCAACGATATGTATTGCTTACTACTTTGGACGCTAAATTGCTTGGATTTGAGCAGATAAAATATTTGTATGAACATGACTTTGATTTTGGCAATGTCTTTGCAACTTGTGAAAAAGAAGCTTTTGGTAAGTTTTTTAGGCATGATGGATTTATTTTTTGAGAAAATAAGCTTTGTATACCAAGGAGTTCTGTTCGATAGCGTCTTGTAAAAGAAGTCCACGAGGGAGGCTTAATGGGACATTTTGGAGTTGCAAAAACTCTTCATGTTTTGCATGAACATTTTTGTTGGCCACATATGAGACGAGACGTCGAGCATCTTTATCAAATTTGTATAATTTCCAAAAAGGCTAAATCGCGAGTAAACCCCCATGGTTTGTACATCCCATTACCAATACCCATGGAACCTTGGATAGATATTTAAATGGATTTCGTGTTAGGTTTGCCAAGGTCTAGTAGTGGGAAAGATTTCATTTTTGTTGTGGTGGACTATTCTTTTAATATGGCTCATTTTGTAGCTTGTCGAAAAATTGATGATACTAAGTATATTGCTAATTTGTTTTTCAAAAAAATTGTTAGATTACATGGAATACCAAAAAGCATTGTGTTTGATCGAGATACCGAGTTTTTGAGCTACTTTTGGAAGCCTTATGAGGTAAGCTAGGCACTAAACTATTGTTCTCCACTAAAATGTCATGCCTAATCTAATGGACAAACCGAGGTTGTAAACCGTATGTTGTTAACGCTGCTTCGAGCTATAATTCAACGAAATTTAAAGACATGAGAGAGTGTTTACCACAAGTTGAATTTGCATACAACCGTAGTGTGCATTCTACCACTAGATTTTCTCCATTTGTGATAGTGTATGGTTTTAATCCTCTTACACCTTTAGATTTAATTACTTTGCTTACTAGTGAATTTGTCAATTTAGACGGTAAAAGAAAGGTTGAATTTGTTAGACAACTTCATAAGAAGGATCGGGATAATATTGAAAAGAGGGCGAAGCAGTATGTGGAACATGCAAACAAAGGACGAAAGAAAGTTGTATTTGAACCCGGAGTGGTTTGGGTTCACATGCGAAAAGAGCGATTTGCCGCCTAATGAAAATCTAAACTCCTTCTAAGAAGGAGATGGTCCTTTTCGAGTTGTGGAGAAAATTAACGATAACTCTTATAAGATAGATCTCCTAGGTGAGTACAATGTTAGTACGAGTTTTAACGTTCCTAATTTATCTCCATTCTATGTAGATTCTAATTTGAGGACAAATCCTTTCGAAGAGGGAGCGGATGATGTGAGCATGGGAACGACCTTAGCTCTAAATGTGAAGGTTCCAATAATTGAAGATGCATTGCACATACCTATGGGACCAATTACGAGGGTGAGTGCTAGAAAGCTTAAGGAGTCATTCAATATTCTCATACAAGCCATCTGGGTTGAAGTGGAACAATCTACATTTCAATTTGAATTAAATAAGGAACATCAACTTTGCAACATTTTATCCATTGCTTATTAAGCATTTTAAGCATAATTGCATAAAGTTGTGTTTTCCTTTAATTATGCATCATTAAGTGCTTTTTTGTTAAATGCATCTTCTGCATTATTAAATATATTGTTTTTATGAGTGTTTAAAGTTATTTTTTAATGCTTAAATATCTGTTTTTGCAGGTGACTTTTCATATGACTAAAGACTCTTCAATGTAGACGGTTTCAAAGCTATTTAAAGAACACTATGGAGGTTGTTTCACGGACCATAGGAGACTTTTCAAGTCTGAACATTTTTTTGAGTCTTTTTAACCTTAATCAGGATGCCATTGAAGAGGTTGTTACACAAGCTAATACAAATCGGTTTCAAGGGAGATGAAATGACAACCAATAAACACATTATGGTTACATAAGTCTTCATTAAGGAGAAATACCATGCCTTTTCAGCTACATCAGATCCTAATAAAGAGACACACATTAAGGATACATTAAGTCTTCATTAAGGAGAAATGTCATGACTTTCCAACTACATTAGATCCTAATGAAGAGACGTGACTTATTGGCTTCCCTATAGGAGTTAATATAAAATTAGTGCTTTTATTAACTTTAGTTAATGGCTGAATATGAAAGGACTCACATAGGCATTTGAATAGTCATAAAAGTGTCTATAAATAATCTGTAAACAGAACCTTGTTGGCAAATGCCAATAACGTTGGTTCTTTTCTCCTACAAGTCATTAATTCAAGATTCCTATCATATTTCTTTGGTTATTAAGAGCCTGTTTAGAAACGGTTGGGCAATCAAGTGACTTATAATTCTAAACCGATTACGAGCGCACATCAGCTTTTATCCTAAAAAGATCATTTGCTACCAATTATTTCTTAGATTTATCCTTTTTCTCCTCTTGATCGATTGATTCTATAAAGATTCAGTTAAGGAATAACGTAAGTATGGGATGATATTGTGTATTAAATCATCACTTCTTCCTCATATTTTTATTAATACCTGAATTTAATATTAGTGTTAGACATCGTTTTTCATCGATATTAACATCTCATATATTGATCTTGTGTGAAGGGTTGATTGCTACCAACTTGGAACACCTTTGAGTTTTGAGAAGTGAATAACATCTCTGATTCTAGTCGTATAAGCGTAAGTGTGATATTGAAAATCAAGATTGAACCGCTTTTTTTAGAATGATAACTTAAGTGACGATTTAATGATGAAATATTCGTTTTGTGTCTAGATCTGAGATAGATCTAATTAAATCCAAAAGTGGGCGTTAGAAGGGGTTTTTGCATTGGAACTATTACGATCAAATTTGGGTTTTAACACTAAACAAAAACCAATCTCTATTATATATAGTTAAAATCATAATTATTATGTTTGATGAGGATACATCATGTATCCATAAATAGAGATAAAATCTATCAATATGGACTATGTTATGTAAGTGATTTCAAACCATATATGTTGTGAAAAGCATGTGTGATATTGATAATTATTATTGATTTGAAAAGTATGAAAATATCATTTGCATGTTATGTGATCTTATGGCATATGTGATTTTCGCATGATTTATAAAATGTGAAATTCTGATACCATGTTTATATATGTTGTAAGACCCTAATTTCATCTAGCCCAAATAAACAAAGAACCAAATTTTAAAATTAAAAAGTCCATTTACAAACAACAAAGACCTAATACCCAAGCCCAAATATAAACCAAAGCCCACAACCTAAACCAGAAACCCTAGTCGTCAATCCTCACCATGTTGGCCCTCGCCACATCAGCACGTACCACCTGATGCCCTTCTGACACCATGCCTAAATTTGCTGTTAAGACAACTACAATTGTTAAAAACCTGCAAATAGAGAGAAAAAAAAGAAAGGACAAAAGAAAAAGAATCAATAAACAAAATATGTAACTTGTTACAGCTATAGAAATCGCACCAATCCCTTTGTAATTTTTTACACACACACGATCAAGAAATCAAAAAGAAGTTTTTCAAGGTATAATTTTTACTTTTATTTTCGAAAGTAAAAGAAAAATATATAAAGTATTTAGTTTTTTTTCTTTACCTATCAATTGTTCGATTCTACCGTCGCGGTGGTTGGACGAGGACTTTATCCTCGAGGAAGGACGATCCCTTTCGATGCGAGGGACCTCAGAATCCACTCGGATTCATTTTTTGCTTCGTCGAAAAAGAGGAAATCAAAAGGTTTCTCATGCATTTGGGGGATATTGATTAGGAGTCTAGGATTATTAGCCTTAGATTTGGGATTTAAGGGTTCGAAAAGTTAAAAACAAAGAAAAAAAGAATTTTTTTTGAATTTTTCCGACCACGGTGGAGGATCGCAGGACCCTAGGGCCAGCCAAGGGAGCCTTTTAGAGAACAAAAAAGAAAAGCAAAGAGTTTTTTTTAAAGCAAAGTTTAAAATGATTTTATTTTCCAAAATTTTTAGCTTATATAGAACCATGAAACGACATCGTTTTGACATATCTCAAAGTGTCCCAAAACGGTGTCGTTTTTTACCGACTTGTAAACCCAACCTGAATCCTCTCAGGATCCACGTGTTTTGGGAGTGAGCGGCTAATTGCCCTTTCGATCCTCCCATATTTTTGGCTTGTTTCTTTAGTCCTATTTATTTTATTTAAATTTAATTTTGCCCCTTTGATTTTACTTGTTTTGCAATTTAATCCCTTGACCAATAGTGGACCCACTTGAGGATAACATGTGTGCTAGGGTCGAGATAATTGTGCCTTTAACCCCAGGACTTTTTTTATTTCAATTTAGTACTTTCTTTTCTTTTTGACTTTGTAATTTATACCGTAAGTTTTATTTATGTTTCATTTAGTCCTTTTCATTTTAGTACATTTACTTTCTATTTTTTAATTTCGAGTACCTTTATTTTCATCTATTTTGCATTTTCACCCCTTAAATTATGTAATTCATATTTTATCTTTTAATTTACATATCATTTCATTTTGGTACCTATATTTTTTGTTTTATTGTAATTTGATCCCTTATCTATTTTTTCTTTTTTATATATATATTTTGTACTTTAAATTTCTTTTAAATTTCAATTGAGCCCCTTTGCTTAATTATTTTTATTTACATTTTTCCCCATTTAATTATGTATTTTTTATTTATACCCTTGATTTATTGTGTTTATTTTTATCATGATTGCAATTATTTTTTTATTTTTTATTGTTCTCATTATTTTTAACATCATTGATTAGTGTTATTATCGCTATTATTATCATAATTACATTATTATTTGTTATTATCGTTACAATTATTATTTTGTTTTTATTATTTATGTGCTACTAGTATTATTATTAGTATTATTATTGTTAATATTATGATTTTACTATTATTGTATTGGATATTATGCTTAGATGTATTTGTTCATTTTTGCATTATTCTTCAATAAATTTTTTCGTGCGACGTATAAGTAATATTTAGAATCGAGGCAATGTTCTTTATTTAGGGAACTCAAGAAATTGTGCCCCAACTCACGGGATATGATTTTCTCATTGAACAAATGTAATTGAATATCCTATTTAAAATTGATAACATATAAGAATAGGGTAATAGTTAGCTGATAAATGTTTTTTATTTTTGAGTATTTGAGGTGTTGTGTCCCTAACTTATAGGACATGACTTTTCTTCTCGATTGATTCGAAATAAAAGAATTTTCTTCATAAAATTTAATTTAAATAGTAATTTTTTTAAATAACACCATTTACACGCATTTTAAATTTCCCTCAAATTCTCGATTTCCAACACTAAGACACCAAGTAATCGATTAGGTACCAATTTTGGGCATTATGAGGGTGCTAAATCTTCCTCATACATAACTGACTATCGAACCAACTTTTCTGATTTCCTAGACCAGAAATTATTATTTTAGTAATTTTAACATTTTATTAAGATGAATAAAATTCGAGATGATCCAATCACACCTAATTAAAAAGGATTGGTGGCGACTCCATTTTCGTTTTTAAAATAAAAGTTGAGACTCAAAAAAAGGTTTCGACAGTGGTGACTCCACTAGGACAATAAGAGAGTCAAGCCGTGAGTTTATTACATTTTGGTCTTTTTGTTGGAAATTGAGAATTTGGTTTAAATTAATTTATAATCCTTTTCTTACATTTTTTCATTCATTCATGTGTGTGTTTTGAATTAAAATTAATTTGCTTATGGATTTATTTTTTTGAGTCGAAGGTGAGGGTTTTTCATGCATTGCATGATCATTCTACTCTACCATTTTTAAGTGGGAGTGAGAAGCTCTTCCTTCGTGAGGCCTTCACCTCCATGCAGGATAGTAGATCACTTTTGGGATATGTCCGTATCTATGTTTTCATGAGGTCTTCACCTTCATGCAAACATAGGGAAATGTATCCCCTTAAACTGAACTCGGCCAGTATGAACCTATAATAGGTGAGGATTGAGGAATCTATCAGTTTAGATACCTTTACTTTAGGACCCAACTACATGTAACAAGCCCTAAGAGCCAACCTTAAGTAGAACCGTGTCGAATCTTTAGTGATTACTCGAATAGAGTGTAAGGGAGAGATGCTTTTAACATTTGTTCTTTGTTTTAATTGTAAATTGTTTTAAAGTTTTTATTCTTGTATTAATTATACTGACTTACTTCATTTCATTTTGATTTTTTTTCATTTCATTTTCATCTTAAAAGAGGTGTTGATTTGTGCTCGATTACTAAATAGAGAACTTACCACGAAAAGGGGGTTTCTTGATAAAGTGGCAGACAATGTGGCTATGCGTATGTGGTCAGAGAAAAAGTAACAAGAGAAAGGTGACCACCTATTAGAGGGCAATATATTGGAGTTTTTGGATTTCACCCGTGTTAATGTGACTCAGAATAATCTACAAGAGTTGGAAGAAATATGGGATCATTGGGATGATGGAACAAGGCTGATGTTCTACCACGAATATGGTGATTTTTCGTACCTACTTGATGTTAAGGTGGATAAGCATCTATTCTAAGCTCTCGCGCAACATTGGAATCCTGTTTACAGTTGCTTCACTTTTGGGAAGATAGACATGGTACCCACGATAGAATAATACACTACTTTGCTCCGTTGTCCCAGGATTCAGGTCGATAAAGTCTACTCCAGAACAGCTAATGTCCTAACTTTCTTAAAGAGGCTAATAAAATAATCGTGATGAGCGAGTAATAGGTTACGACTCGAATTAAGGTAAAAGGGCATAATAAATGCATCACTTGGAAAAGCTTGCGGGATTTAATCTTGGTACACCCTAACGCAAGGAAAAAGGTCAATGTCTTTTCCTTAAGCATTTATGGGTTAGTCATTTTCCCTAAGGCGTTGGAACATGTAGAGGATGCAGTTTTACATTTGTTCGATCGACTCGACAAAAGAGTCACTCTCGTCCTTGCAATCTTAGTCGAAGCTTTCAGGTCTTTGAATGAATGTTGAAGAGAAGGTGAAGGGAGATTTATAGGTTGTGCACAGCTCTTGTTAGTATGGTTCTATAGCCACTTTTGGAAAGTAGAAAAGGTCTCCTATCAAGTGTTCTCCGAGGACTACTCTCTGTTGAGGGAATTTGTGGCTACTCAAAGACAAGAAAACATCTTCGAAGAATAATGGATGGAAAATTTCCAAAATCTCCAATATGAAGATATTGAATGGCGGGTACAATGGATGATTCCTAATGAAATCCTTTACCTATAGAGATTTTGATTTGGTCCCTTTGCTTGGGATATAGGGAGCTGTAGGATATGCTCCTTTACTTGTGTTAAGGCAATGATCGAGGCAGTTTATTCTAGCGACACAAGGTTTAACCCAATGTGAGTTTGTATAGAAAGGTGACAATTATAAGAGGAAGATCTATGAAATACCGAATGCATGGAACGAAATTCATAAGATGAAAAAATTTTCCGTAAATCCCATGACAACCCCAAAATATGATTGGTGAAGGAATAAGAGAATCAATGACAATATCCCTTTACCAAATCTAGAAAATATTCGGCCAATAGAAGAGCACTTGCAAGTGATCCCGTTAGAATTGGACATTATAAAGCAAGACTTAAAAAAGAAAAGTTCAAAGTTGAGAAAAAGGATAAAGGAATTGGAAGAGGAGAAAATTCAGTTGGGGTTAGGCATCGACATCCAAAAATTAGAAGCCGAGAATATAATAAAAGGAAAGAACAAGGATGAATAAAACTTGAACAGTTTAAAAAGGGACTAAAAGAAACTCCACTTATCGATAAGGACGGCTGGATTAGGCAAAACATCAGAAAAATGACAACAGGAAATCCAATGAGAAAAGAAAAGGGCTGATCAGTGGGAGAGGAAATTCCAAGATGCTCGAGTTCGAGAAGATGCTATGAAAGGAGAAGTGTTAGAAAGTCAAGTTGAAAAATTTGAATTGAAAGCCCGAATAGCCGAGTTGAAACGATCTTTGCATAGACATCGTAGTCGCAACTCTGTGACTTAATTAAAGGCAAGTTAAGCTAAGAAGGAGGAGTTAAAAAATAAGGTAGAAGAACTTGATGTCTCGTTGTAGGATTATGAATTACGAATTGAGCTTCTCGAAAGAACTACAGAAGCAAACAATGGATATTGGAAAGAACAACTCCAACACTCTTAGAGGCAGGTCAAAGATAGGCACCACGTTACGGGCGAAGCTTTGACCCAAGTACGAGAAGTAGTTGATCACTTGCAGACACTGGCCATTCAAGGTGGCGTTTTGAGCTTGAAATACGAATCAGAGTCGGATCGGGGCCAAAAATTAGCTTGGCTTCTTAGGAAAATTAAGGCTTTGAGCATTAAGGCAAATCCATATATGTGAAATGTATTCGTTTTATGTAAAGAAACTTGTTTTCTATTAAAGTAAAGTTATTCTAATGGAATTGAACTAAGAATCAAAGACTTTTTTGCTTGCATTTTTGCCACTCATCAACATTGCATTTTATTACAAGTATTTAATTTCAAGAAAATTTCCCAAATTAAATAAAATTGTTTCAAGTTACTTTAGAAACTTTTGAGAAACAACAAACCCATCACTGCTACGGTACTCGTGGTAAATCTAAAGCCATAGATCAAAGATTAGAAAGACTGGAACAAATCTTGAAGGATATGCAAGAACAGTTGCAAGCACAATTACAAGATCAGATAGCAAAAGTGCAACAAGATATGAGGGATCAAATAATAGAATCTTAAAGGAGTATAATAGGTCATTTAACCCAGTTACTGACTGAAAGAGTTGACAAAGGGAAGAGCACTGTAATAAACCCTAAAGATGAGAGTGATGACCTTCCATACCCCCTAGGTTTTACCCAAGTACACGTCCAAATTCAACAGGAGATATACCCACGAGGAGTACCCGACACTATAAGATTGCAATAGCACCTAGCTGGCACTTTAGGACCAGCAAATTACCTAATGGGTTCTGGTTCTAACCTAGGAAATAACCTAAACAACCATATTGTCCCAGATTTGGACGATGTAACGGAGATAGAGAACAGAAGAGCTAAACTTCCAAAACAACTAGAAGATCGTTGTAAATGGCTGGAAGAAAGGTTTAGAAAATGGAAGGAACTGACATCTTCTGCGGAGTCGACCCCTAATAATTAAGTTTGGTCCTAGACTAGTGCTCTCGTCCAAATTCAAAACCCTAGAATTCGAGAAGTACAATGGGACCAATTGCCCTAAGCTGCATATTACAATATTCTGCAGAAGAATGGTAGGATATGTCAACAATGACCAACTGTTAATCCATTACTTCGAAGATAGTTTAATCGAGTCAACTGCCAAGTGGTATAATCAGCTAAGTTGTGCCAAGATCAATACATGAAAAGATTCGGCGTAAGCTTTCATGAAGCAATACAACCACGTTACTGATATGATGCCTGACAAAATCACACTGCAAAACATGGAAAAGAAACCAAATGAGAGCTTTAGGTAATATGCCCAGAAATGGAGGGATGTGGAAACACAAGTGCAGCCACCCTTATTAGAAAAAGAAACAACCATGTTGTTTTCAACACTTTGAAGGCTCTGTTCATCAATCACATGCTAGTGTGTACAAAATGAACTACTCAAAGCCAGTCATGATGGCTCAGGCTAGGACCATGACGACCAACCATCAAGGTCCCTCGAGGCAGGAGTCTAATTTGAGGCCAAATACATAAAGGGTTCAGTTCACGCCCATCCCAATGATGTACAGAGAGCTATATCAAAATTTGTTCGACGCATATGTAGTTTCACCATTTTACCTAAAGCAAATGCAACCTCCATTTTCGAAGTGGTATGATGCAAATGCCCAATGCGAGTATCATGCGAGAATAATGGGACACTCAATCAAAAAATGCATTACTTTAAAGAAGTTTATTGAGCAGTTTATCAAGATGGTAATTATGAGGTTTGATGATCCTGCGAGGCCTAATGTGGCTAGAAATTCATTACCCAATCATCCCGACCAAGGGGTAAATGCGATAATCGAAGAGAAGAGCCAAAGGATCAAAACCAACATTAAGGAGGTAGAGTCCTCGCTATAATAGGTTTCGCATAAAATTGTGAGCGTAGGCTTGATCACTCAAGGTTCAGAGAATGTACTGAACGAAGTGAAAAATTATTGTGACTTTCATGCTGCGGAAGGACATGATATCCAAAACTGCATCGAATTCAAAGCCCTTGTACAAAATTTGATAGATAACAAAGAACTCAAATTTTTGGAAGAGATTGAGGATATAGAGAGGAAGGATGTTTGTGCTTCACAGAAGGGAGCATTAGAGAAAACTTACAAAGTCAATTACCCAGTAGTGATCATCTCCCAGCCAATAGGCAATGAAGACAGGGAGCGAACAATGCCATGAATCATAATCTAGAAACCCGTTGCATTTCCTTACATGAATAGCAAAAGGGTTCCATGGAACTATGATTGCAACGTAATGGTGACGGGAGGGGAAAGTTCAAGGGCCACACTAGGAGGGGTCCAAGATGTTGGCCTAGTCACGCGCAGTGGGAGATTCTATGACCCTGTGGACTTAGAAAATGAAACATTCAAGGGAAAGACCCTGGTAATCAAGCCTAAAGAAGGAAAAATCGATAGAACTATGTCACTAGTCAATAAGCCAGTGACCGAGAAAGAAGCCAAAGAGTTTTTGAAATTTTTGAAGCACAACGGATACAGTGTAGTAAAGCAATTACACAAATAGCCAGCTCGTATATTAGTTTTAGCCATGTTTCTAAGCATAGAGACACATCGCAGTGTATTAATGAAGGTACTAAATGAGACTTATGTCACCGATGGCATCCTTGTAAATAAGTCAGATAGATTGGTTACAACCTGAGTGTGGATAATTTCATCTTCTTTAACAATGATGAAATACCTCCATGGGGTATGGGGCAAACGAAGGCTCTATAGATCACTACTCACTGCAAGAGATATACACTACCTGGAGTGTTGATCGACAATGGCACTGCCCTGAATGTTCTACCATTGGCTACATTGAATAGACTTCCAGTTGATAGCTCCCATATAAAAGTGATAAGGAAGATCGGAATACAACTTTTAATTGGTCCAAACACATATGAAGTGAACTTTCAGGTAATGAACATCATGCTCACTTACAATTGCTTGTTGGGAAGGCCCTGGATTCATTCAGTAGGGGTAGTGCCGTCATCGTTGCATTAGAAATTGAAGTTAGTGACTGATGGTCAGTTGGTCACGATAAACATTGAGGAAGATATCATTGCATCTATAACCAATGATGCGCCCTATATAGGTGTAGTGAAGAGGCTGTGGAGTGCTCTTTTTGATCATTGGAGTTTGTCAACGTTACCTTTATTACTGAAGGAATTAGGATCCCCACGTCAAAGATGTCTAAAACCACAATGATGGGTTTGCCATTGATGATTAGGAAGAGAGCTTTGCTAGGAAGAGGACTCGAGAAGTATCTCTAGGGAAGGATTAATGCGCCAAGACTGGCAGAAAAATAAGATCATTTTGGCTTAGGATACAAGCCAGATGCAAGAAAAAGAAGAAGAAAATTGCAAAAGAAGCAAGAGAGAAGATAAGTGCGAGTAAGTGGGGGAAAGATCAAGTGGGAATCAATGATCTTTCCCCATATTTCTGAAACATTCAAGCCGGGGGGTCATCAACCCTGAACAAAAAATGATGGAAAACAAGATAATAGGAAGAATGATGGAAAATTTGAGCATCAATGACATATCCGAAGAAGGGAATGAAGGAGGGAACCTATCAAGAATTCTTCCTTACGCCCTCGAAAGTATTCTGAACAATTAGACTGTGAAGGAGCTTCTTATAGTTTTTAAGACTTTTTTAGAGTAATGTTCAGAACATACCTATTGCTCTAAGCCCGAGAGTAGTAGGGATCCTTTTGTAAAAAGGCACTGACCGCCTCCAAACGTACTCCCATTTGGTACGTGTTTTCATCTTTCGCAAGTATACGGGTCAGGCTGTAATATAAATTGTATAACGAAATACTTGGAAGTATTTTCAGTATCGTACCCAAAGGAGGCTTAAGGCGATAGTGAATTATATCCCTGCAAAGAAAAGAATTAATTAGTACTAAATTTAGGGATTATAGTACAAAAGAAAAATACGAGATTTGTTGTGAAAAATATGAAATAAAAATAAATAAAGTAAAGGACGAGATGTAGATATTCGGTAAACGATTTTGGGGAGATTAGGTCACTTTAATATGATTTCTTCGATTCTTGGGTTTTGAGGATTTTTCTTCAATAAACTAGTTACTACCCAAGTTGGTTCTTCTGCCAGTACAGCAAGTTAATAGAGACTACTTATCGCTAGATGTCACAGTTTAAATCGGTTTGGGGAAAAGGTTTTCATGGATAGGCAATACCAACTTTGGGTTCATTCCTATCAAAATGACTTTCTAGGGTTGTCAGGCCTAGTGTTAGTTTCATGCTTTTCCTTTCCCAAATAGCTGATCCGATTGAAAATATTTGTTTATAAAACAATTAAATATTCATACTTCCACTCCCTAATTCTCCAAAATGGAATTAGTTCCTAATAGTTTTCTTAATCATCATAATAACAATAATATATAAACACATATTATTGAATAAATGAAATGAAAAATAATCTTCAATTATATTGCCAATCTGTAGGGAAATAATTCCTCGAATGTTTATGTGAAATCTACAATCTCGTTTCTAAAAATTGAAAACAAAGTACAAATGAAAACTAAGGAAAAAAAGGTGCGTAAAACCTTAGTGTTAGAGGCCTTATTTATAGCCTTGGACGGTGGAACGATGAAAACGTGCAAGTGTACACAATCGTATTCAAGTAATAAAGTGACAAGTAAATGTCGAGTATCGTACCCACAGGGATTGTGCTAGGAAAAGTATTTATAAAATACTTAATCAACAAATTGGTTAGGAACAAGATAATATTTGTGAAGGGTATTAATCTAAACTAAATTAATTTAAGTTAAAAAATAAAAATAAAAATGATTCCAATGCACGATTTCTAAGGGTTTAATCAATTTAACATAAGTGTGTCAGGTTAGTTGCTTAATTACTTAATTAAATCTAAATCATGTTCATGCTTGTTACGAAATAAAATTCACAACAACCCGATACTCTTCTAACTCATGAAAAACATCACTTACTAAAATTCATTCATCTCTTGAACATATCTCTTTGCCAATTCAACCGACTAAACCAATTTTAATCTCTTGTACATATATCTATACCAATTCAACCAAATAATTAACAATCATAAGCAAGCAAAGGATCAAGTGAAGTAACAATTATATCTCTATGTTGAAACAATTTAATCACAAAAATCCTGCAAGTTATGCAAGGCTATGTATTGTTTAATACCATCACTAATATCACCTTCAGCTCCCTTAGAAGATTAAACATGCACAAATTAAATAGTGTGTCCATTAATCAAAATTTCAATCCGCTTAAATGATTAATTCAATAGTTATATCACAAGGGTAATGCAATAATAACTTAGGCATGATAATAATTAATTAAACAGAATATTCAAGGCCTATACAATCTAAACATAATCTACAAATAAACAAGCGATCAACACAATCAACCCAACACTTAAAGAAATTAAGTCATTTTAATTAAATAAACAATACCATTCATAATAGTATTTGTCGTAATAGTATTTATAATAATAACAAACAAGAATCTAAAAGTGAGAAAAAGAATGAGATTAAATCCGACGATTTCTTAAGAATTGATGTCACGTTCTTCGTCGTTCTTGCTGGATTCTTCTTAGATCGAGGTCTCTGATGAACACTCAACAAAGCTATTTCAAGGGATGAAGAACTATTCTTTCTCAAGAGGGGAAATCGACAAAGGAAGAAGGGGAAATGAAATCAAAGGCTTAGAGAGAAAACTAGAGAAAGAAGAGAAAATGGAGTGAATTGGTGTGGAAAATGAGGTGAGTGAGGGTGGTATTTATAGGTGAGAGTTGGGGGCTATATTTAGCAAATAAATATCAGCCACTAACATCCCTTGGTTGGCCATGCATGGGTAAAGTTTAACAAGTTCAAAATTTTCTAAATTTGGCTTCGACAAATATTTAAACCACCAAAAGTGGAGGGGTATAAATGGGATTTAGGAAAACTTTAGGGGCTATTTTGCAAGGTAAAAAGTCATTATAATCAACTGATTTGTTCAGCATTTGGACGACACATGGGCTAGCTCAAGTCAGTGTGTGATACAAGTCGCAAGGACCAAATTCAAGCTTATGAATATGATGGGATCAAAGTTTCTCAAGGCCCAATAATGAGGTCGAAGGCCAAGCAAATTTGAGCAATATTGAACGGGACCATCCAATACTTTGTTACCAAGGCCCTAGATGTGCACACGGTTGAAAAATAAAATCAAGATTCACTTTCTTATTTTAAGAAAATATAGAAACCAAATCTTGGTCCAATTTTGTCATTCCAAACAATATCAAGAATTAAGAAAATCAATATATCAAATCTTGGAAATCTTGGTCCAAGAAACTGAAGCTACTAATTTTCAAGTTGGGGAAATCAGTAGGCTTGCGATGACTTTTGGATGGGCTCCAGGAATTTATGGGTTTAGATGTCTATATGGATTTCGAAGATCTATCTCTTATCTTCAAAACGCACTTTGAATCACTCGATTTCAAGCTTGGGAGCTCAAGTTATGATCGTTTTAATAAAGACTTACGAGTTTCGGGCTTTTAATTCGAGTTTAAATCATATTGGGTTCGGGTTTTAGGTTTAATTTTTATTATATATAAGCTCAATATTGTATTATCAGCTCTTATTATTTTTTTTATTTTTATTCTGAATTTTGAATAATTATTAAATAGTTTAAGTTTTTAGGAGTCTTATGTTAACAAGAAAGTTAGTTTAAAACTACTTCTTATTTAGATTAGTTAGAGTTCTAGTTTAATTAAGGGTTTTATTTAGATTTATTTAGCTTGCCTATCTATAGGCCTTGGAATTGTAAACAAAGGGACTTGATTTTGATTCTTTTGAGTTAATAATAATTCTCTTTGAGTTTTTCTTCAAGAATTGCTCGAGTTTTTTTCAGAAGTTGTTTTTAACAATCTTTTAGATTGTGGGAATCAACTTCAAGCTTTTTCTTGCCAAGATTTCTTCATTGGAGGGGGAATTAGAGTCATTGAAGGGAGTTGTGGATTCTTATCATTTCCAAGGCTTCTTAGGACGTTATCTTCTCTTTTCTATCTTTACCAAATGATGCGATTTCCCAAGCATGGAATGTTAAGAAAATTGCTCAAAGCAAAGGATCGTCTTGAATACTTTACGGAATCGAAATTTTAAAAGAACTCGTAATAGTTTGACGAGTTCGGAAGTTTGTCCAAGAACCAAAAGGGAAAAAATTCTTATGTAAATAAGTTAATAACTTATTTACAAAATGACAAACTATTTAGGCCAAATGATGCAATTTCTCGGGCATGGAATGTTCGAAAAATTGCTCGAAGGAATTGATTGTCTTAAATACTTTAAGGAATCGATGTTTTAAAAGAACTCGCAAAAGTTTGACGAGTTCGAAAGTTCGTACAAGATCAAAGAGAGAAAGAATTCTCACGTAAATAAGTTTTTAATTGAAAGACCAAACCTTGTTTACAAAATGACAAACTATTTAGTCCAAATGATGCGATTTACAGAGTGTGGAATGTTCGAAAAATTGCTCGATGGAATGGATCGTCTTTAATACTTTAAGGAACCAAAGTTATAAAAGAACTCGTAACAATTTGTCAAGTTCAGAAGTTGGTACAAGAACCAAGAGAGAAACAATTCTAACGTAAATAAGTTTTTAACTCAAAGACCAAAACTTGTTTACAAAATGACAAACTATTTAGACCAATTGATGCATTTTTCGAGAATGGAATGTTCGAAAAATTGCTCGACGGAATGGATAGTCTTAAATGCTTTAAGGAACCGAAGTTATAATAGAACTCGTAAAATTTTGATGAGTTTCGAAGTTCGTTTAAGAAGATGGAAAAAAAAATTCTCACGTAAATAAGTTTTAATTTACAAAGCAAAACTTCTTTACAAAATAACAAACCATTTAGACCAAATTATGCGACTTTTACTCGAAGGAATCGAACATCTTGAATACTTTAAGGAACTGAAGTTATAAAAGAACTCATAAAAGGTTGACAAGTTCGGAATTTAGTCCAAGAACCAAGTGAGAAACAATTCTCACGTAAATAAGTTTTTAATTCAAAGACCAAAACTTGTTTACAAAATGACAAACTATTTAGACCAATTGATGCGATTTTTTAAGCATGGAATGTTCGAAAAATTACTCGAAGGAATGGATCGTCTTGAATACTTTAAGGAGCCAAAGTTATAAAGGAACTCATAAAAGTTTGACAAGTTCAAAAGTTAGTCCAAGAATGAAGAGAGAAACAATTCTCACGTAAATAAGTTTTTAATTCAAAGACCAAAACTTTTTTACAAAATAACAAACTATTTAGACCAAATGATGTGATTTCCCAAGTGTAGAATGTTCTAAAAATTACTCGATGGAATGGATCGTCTTAAATACTTTAAGGAACTGAAGTTATAAAAGAACTCGTAACAATTTCACAAATTTGAAAGTTCATACATGAATGAAGAGAGAAACAATTCTCACGTAAATAAGTTTTTAATTCAAAGACCAAAACGTTTTTACAAAATAACAACTATTTAGGCCAAATGATGCGATTTCCCGAGCATGGAATGTTAAGAAAATTGCTTGAAGGAAAGGATCGTCTTGAATACTTTATGGAACCGAAGTTTTAAAAGAACTCGTATTAGTTTGACGAGTTCGGAAGTTCGTCCAAGAACCAAAAGGGAAAAAATTCTCATGTAAATAACTTATTTACAAAATGACAAACTATTTAGGTCAAATGATGCGATTTCTCGGGCATGGAATGTTCGGAAAATTGTTCGAAGGAATTGATCGTCTTAAATATTTTAAGGAATTGATGTTTTAAAAGAACTCTCAAAAGTTTGACGAGTTCAAAAGTTCGTCTAGGATCAAAGAGAGAAAGAATTCTCACTTAAATAAGTTTTTAATTGAAAGACCAAAACTTGTTTACAAAATGACAAACTATTTAGTCCAAATGATGCGATTTAAAGAGTGTGGAATGTTCGACAAATTGCTTGATTGAATGGATCGTCTTTAATACTTTAAGGAACCGAAGTTATAAAAGAACTCATAACAGTTTGTCAAGTTCAAAAGTTCGTACAAGAATCAAGAGAGAAACAATTCTAACATGAATAAGTTTTTAATTCAAAGACTAAAACTTGTTTACAAAATGACAAACTATTTAGACCAATTGATGCGATTTTTCGAGAATGGAATGTTCGAAAAATTGCTCAACGAAATGGATAGTCTTAAATGCTTTAAGGAACCGAAGTTATAATAGAACTCGTAAATTTTTGATGAGTTTCGAAGTTCGCCTAAGAAGATGGAAAAATAATTCTCACGTAAATAAGTTTTTAATTTACAAAGCAAAACTTCTTTACAAAATAACAAACCATTTAGACCAAATTATGCGACTTTTACTCGAAGGAATCGAACATCTTGAATATTTTAAGGAACTGAAGTTATAAAATAACTCATAAAAGGTTGACAAGTTCATAATTTAGTCCAAGAACCAAGTGAGAAACAATTCTCACGTAAATAAGTTTTTAATTCAAAGACCAAAACTTGTTTACAAAATGACAAACTATTTAGACCAATTGATGCGATTTTTTTAGCATGGAATGTTCGAAAAATTACTCGAAGGAATGGATCATCTGGAATACTTTAAGGAACCAAAGTTATAAAAGAACTCGTAAAAGTTTGACAAGTTCGAAAGTTAGTCCAAGAATGAAGAGAGAAACAATTCTCACGTGAATAAGTTTTTAATTCAAAGACCAAAACTTTTTTACAAAATAACAAACTATTTAGACCAAATGATGTGATTTCCCAAGCGTAGAATGTTCTAAAAATTACTCAATGGAATGGATCGTCTTAAATACTTTAAGGAACCGAAGTTATAAAAGAACTCGTAATAGTTTCACAAATTTGAAAGTTCATCCATGAATGAAGAGAGAAACAATTCTCACGTAAATAAGTTTTTAATTCAAAGACCAAAACATTTTTACAAAATAACAAACTATTTAGGCCAAATGATGCGATTTCCCGAGCAAGGAATGTTAAGAAAATTGCTCAAAGGAAAGGATTGTCTTGAATACTTTATGGAACCGAAGTTTTAAAAGAACTCGTATTAGTTTGACGAGTTCGGAAGTTCGTCCAAGAACCAAAAGGGAAAAAATTCTCATGTAAATCACTTATTTACAAAATGACAAACTATTTAAGCCAAATGATGCGATTTCTCGGGCATGGAATGCTCGAAAAATTGCTAGAAGGAATCGAACATCTTGAATACTTTAAGGAACTGAAGTTATAAAAAAACTCATAACAGGTTGACAAGTTCAGAATTTAGTCTAAGAACCAAGTGAGAAACAATTCTCACGTAAATAAGTTTTTAATCAAAAACCAAAACTTGTTTACAAAATGACAAACTATTTAGACCAATTGATGCGATTTTTTTAGCATGGAATGTTCGAAAAATTACTCGAAGGAATGGATCGTCTTGAATACTTTAAGGAGCCAAAGTTATAAAAGAACTGATAAAAGTTTGACAAGTTTGAAAGTTAGTCCAAGAATGAAGAGAGAAACAATTCTCACGTAAATAAGTTTTTAATTCAAAGACCAAAACTTTTTTTACAAAATAACAAAATATTTGGACCAAATGATGTTGTTTCCCAAGGGTGGAACGTTCTAAAAATTACTAGATGGAATGGATCGTCTTGAATACTTTAAGGAACCGAAGTTATAAAAGAACTCGTAAAAGTTTGACAAGTTCAGAAGTTCATCCAAGAACCAAGGGAGAGACAATTCTCATGTAAATAAGTTTTTAATTCGAAGACCCAAACTTATTTACAAAATAACAAACTATTTGAACCAAATGATGCGATTTTCTGAGCGTGGAATCTTTTGAAAATTGCTCAAAGGAATGGATCGTCTTGAAGTTATAAAAGAACTTGTAACAGTTTGACAAGTTTGAAAGTTTTTCCAAGAACAAAGAGAGAAACAATTCTCACATAAATAAGTTTTTAATTCGAAGACTGAAACTTTTTTACAAAATAACAAACTATTTTGACCAAATGATGCGATTTCCCGAGCATGGAATGTTCGAAAAATTGCTCGAAAGAATGGATCATCTTGAATGCTTTAAGGAATCAAAGTTATCATAGAACTCATAAAAGTTTGACTAGTTCAGATGTTCATCCAATAACAAGGAGAGAAACAATTCTCACGTAAATAAGTTTTTAATTTACAGACAAAAGCTTCTTTATAAAATGACAAACTATTTTGACAAAATGATGCGATTTTCGAGCATAGAATGTTTAAAAAATTACTCGAAGGAATGAATTATATTGAATACTTTAAGGAATGTATCATTTGGTATCAGAGCCATATTCAAATGATATGAAATGCATGCGAAAGAGGTTCATAAAGTTGTTAAGATCTACCCTAAAGTTCTAGACAAATGTAATCTGAAATGAAAACAAAGAAAGACAGATTAGTTGACAAGAAGAATAATCAAACGACATTAAAACAAAAGAAAGATCAATGGCTGGTAAAGGATAAAATAGAGAACGAAATTAGGGTTTCTTGGATGAAAGAAAACATCCTTGGACCTCAAGAAAACGTTCCAACCAGATCTGAAAATTAAAAACACAAACAGATTCGTTAGAAGTGATTAAAAAGATAAAAGCAAACTATTTAAGCAAGAATAATTGAAACCAAAAGAAAAGATTGAATCTCCTAATTTTTTATGTGTTTTTTTATGGATCAAGGTAAGAGAACGCCCCTCTTGAAGCAATTTCAACCTAGAATGAAAATCAACTAAATCAGCAACCCAAAATAGCAAGAAATAAACTAGATCAAACAAGAACGATAGATTAAAGATAGAAAAGAGAAGATAACGTCCTAAGAAGCCTTAGAAACGATAAGAATCCACAACTCCCTTCAATAGCTCTAATTCCTCCTCAAGAAAGAGACTTGAAGATGTTTCCCACAACGTAAAAGATTGTTAAAAACAACTTCTAAAAAAAACTCAAGAGTAATTCTTGAAAAATAAACTCAAAGAGAATTATTATTAATTCAAAGGAATCAAAATCCAGTGCTCTTTGTTTACAATTCTAAGGCCTATATATAGGCAAGCTAAATAAAACCCTTAATTAAACTAGACTCTAACTAATCTAAACAAGAAGTAGTTTTAAACTAAGCTTTCTTGTTGACATAAGACTCCTAAAAACTTAAATTAATTAATAATTATTCAAAATTCAGAATAAAAATAACAATAAAATAATAAGAAATGATAATACAATATTGGGCTCATATATAATAAAAATTAAACCTGAAACCCGAACCCAATATGATTTAAACTCGAACTAAAAGCCTGAAACTCGTAATTCCCTTCATAATCACGTCCAGAAATTTTACTCACGCATTCATTATTAAAACGATCATAACTTGAGCTCCCGAACTTGAAATTGAGTGATTCAAAGTGCATTTCAAAAATAAGAAATAGATCTTCGAAATCCATGTAGACATCTCAACCCAAAAATTCTTGGATCCCATCCAAAAAGTCGTCACAAGCCTACTGATTTCCCCAACTTGAAAATTGGCAGCTTCGGTTTCTTGGACCAAGATTTCCTAGATTTGAAATCTTGATTTTCTTGATACTTGAAATTGTTTGGAATGGTAAAATTTGTCCAAGTTTTGGTTTCTTGAAAATAAGAAAGTGAATCTTGATTTTCTTTTTCGACCGTCTGCACATCTAGGGCCTTGGTAACGAAGTCTTGGATGGTCCCATTCAATCTTGCTCAAATTTGCTTGGCCTTCGACCTCGTTATTGGGCCTTGAGAAACTTTGACCCCATCACATTCACAAGCTTGAATTTGTTCCTTACGACTTGTATCACTCCCCACTTCCTTAAGAATATTCGTCCTCGAATCTTTACCTCTCTCCCACAAGTAAAAGTGTCAATTGATGGTAGAGTACTGTAATTGGAAGTCTGCCAATGGATCTTTAAAATCCTGTAACAAGGAATCACCACTAAACAAATTTGAGTTATAGTTAGTTAAAACATAATCATTCCTCACTTTTGTATGAGTATCTTCTTATTTTTCATTTTCTTTTCCCTCTTGAGAACTCTCCAATTTTACCTCATATGGATTTTCACTCACCAAATTTGGACCATCAAGTAGACTTTTATCACTCAAGGTCTCTTTTCTCTCGGCCTTTTCACATATTTTTTCCACACTTCCCATATCCCCCTCACAAGTATTATGAATATTTAATTCAGTACAAGGCATCTCAACAGGAAAACATGACGTTTCTAATTCATCTATAGATTCAAGGGAAAAATTCTCATTATCATCTTTTTCCGATTCACAAAGTTCGCCATCACAACAAATCTTTTTTTTTCACTAGAGTAAGAGTCAACAAAAGGTGCAAAGTCATACTTTCTTTCTTCTCTAGTTGGATATTGGATTGGACATCGAAAACTCTCATGATCTTTTGAACTACACCAATAACATTACACAAAATGTGAGAGACCACTTGGAATCCTCCTTTCGTTTGGCCATCTCTTCTTAAAGTACTCATCATTTGCACGAGAGACACGTCGAGCATTATTTGCACGAAGAGGAGGCTGATTAACCTTATCTCCCCAATTACGATTTTGATGCTTCATTTCGGCACTTAGAAGTTCCAAATTTTTGCAGATCATTTCTAAAATAATGGTTCGTTACTGATCTCGAGCAATTAGAACCTCATGACGGTCTAGAATTCATTTCCACTCCTCGATCATAGTACTGCTAATCATTATGAATGCCTGAAAAGAACACAACAGTCAAGAAAGGTAAAATTAAGAAAACCTCACTATTATACACTCAGAAATAAAAATTGAATTCTCAATGAGGTAAGACTTAATCTTGTGAATCCTTTAGAAGTATTTATGTCAATCAATCAAGATGTATTGGAATCAAACTAACAAAGTAATCCTAATGGCACTATGAGTCAAAATCAGCTAAACACTAAATAATTGTGTTGCACGCAAGAAGGAAGGTGCAACGTTCATTAACTTACTAACACAAGAAACAAGAAAGTGTTATAATGAGTAAAGAAACAATAAATAAAAAAACAAATGAAAACTTAAAACTAAGAATAAATAAAATTGCACAAACCCGAAAACTTGAAAAACTGCGAAGCAACTTGACAAACTTCGTTCGAGGTGTTCCCAATTTCCAAAAATCATGAAATTTAAATTGGAGTCTCTACAAATAATGTGTTTTTTATCTGGAAATTTTTGACACAAAATTCAACACACGAAATATTTTTTATTTTTTATTTTTCTTGTTTTTTTTCTCTACTTTTTTATCACTTTTTTGTGGTAAATATTTTTTATACTGTAATATGGTGCCAAGAATCAGTATATAAAATTTCATATCAATTGAAAAATATTTACCCACTCAAAAATATTTTTTCCTAAAAAATTTACTGGGTAAAAACTGCTAGTTGGCTATTTGTAATGGAAATTAGTGTAGAAAGCAACGAAGAACACCCAAAACGCCCAAAATCTTATATCAAATGATACGAAACGAATGTGTGAATGCGGAAGACGATCATAAAGTTGTCAAGTTGAGGATCTACCCTAAAGCTCTAGATAAATGTAATCTAAAACGAAAACAAAGAAAGACAGATTAGTTGACAAGAAGAATAATCAAACGAAATTAAAACGAAAGAAAGATGAATGGCTAGTGACGAATCCAATAGAGAACAAAATTAGGGTTTATTGGATGAAAGAAATCGTCCTTGGACCTCAAGGAAATGTTCCAACCAGATCTAGAAAATAAAAACACAAACAGATTCGTTAGAAGTGATTTAAAATATGAAAGCAAACTGTTTAGGCAAAAAAAATTAACAGAGCAAGAAAAGATTGAATCTCCTAATTTTTTATGTGTTTCTTGATGGATCAAGGTAAGAGAACATCCCACTTGAAGCAATTTTAACCTAGAACGAAAATCAACTAAATCAGCAACCCAAAACAGCAAGAAATAAACTAGATCAAACAAGAATGATAGATTAAAGATAGAAAAGAGAAGATAACATCCTAAGAAGCCTTGGAAACAATAAGAATCCACAACTCCCTTAAATGACTCTAATTCCCCCCTCCAAGAAAGAGATCTAGGCAAGAAAAAGCTTGAAATGATTCCCACAACCTAAAAGATTGTTAAAAACAACTTCTAAAAAAAAACTCAAGAGCAATTCTTGAAGAAAAACTCAAAAGAATCAAAATCAAGTGTCTTGTTTACAATTCCAAGGCCTATATATAGGAAATCTAAATAAATCCAAAAAAAAGTCTTAATTAAACTAGAACTCTAACTAATCTAAACAATAAACTTTCTTGTTGACATAAAACTCTTAAAAACTTAAACTACTTAATAATTATTAAAAATTCGGAAAAAATTAGAATAAAATAATAAGAGCTGATAATACAATATTGGGATCATATATAATAAAAATTAAACCTAAAACCCGAACCCAATATGGTTTAAACTCAAATTAAAAGCCCGAATCCCGTAATTCCCGTCAAAATCACGTCCAGAAATTTGTCCCGCACAGTCTTTATTAAAATGATCATAACTTGAGCTCCCGAACTTGAAATCGAGTGATTCCAAGTGCATTTCAAAGATAAGAGATAGATCTTCAAAATCCATGCAAACATCTCAACCTATAAATTTTTGGATCCCATCAAAACCGTCGTTGCAAGTCTGCTGATTTCCCCAACTTAAAAATTTGCAACTTCAATTTCTTGGATCAAGATTTCCAAGATTTGAAATCTTGATTTTCTTGATTTTTGAAATTGTTTGGAATGGCAAATTTGGACCAAGATTCAGTTTCTTGATTTTCTTGAAAATAAGAAAGTGAATCTCGATTTTCTTTTTCGATCGTGTGCACATATAGGGCCTTGGTAATGAAGTCTTGGATGGTCCCGTTCAATCTTGCTCGAATTTGTTTGGCCTTCGACCTCGTTATTAGGCCTTGAGAAACTTTGATCCCATCACATTCATAAGCTTGAATTTGGGCCTACCGACCACCAAGCATCCGCACCCTTACAAGCTTCAATGGCTCAATGACGGTGGAGAACTCAAAGTTACTAAGCAAGTTGTTATCACTTTTTCGATTGGAAAGTATTGTGATGTAGTTCTTTGCGATGTAGTGTCAATGTACACTAGTCACTTGTTGTTGGGGAGACCGTGACAATTTGATCGTCGAGTAGTGCATGATGGTTACACCAACCGACATACTTTCAAACACCAAGGAAAGAACATTACTTTGGCACCACTTACTCCCAAACAAGTGTATGAAGATCAGCTAAGGTTACAAAATTCATTTGAAAAATTGAAAGAGAAAGAAAAAGATGAGTGTGAGAAAAATCAGAAAATGCAAAAGAAGAGAGAAAAGAGCAAAAAAAAAGAAAAAGAAAACAAAGAGCATGAGGAAAAACACGAGAGAAGAATGAAAGAAAAAAGGAACTGAGATGGAAAAATTGTGTGTTGTTGCAAAAGAGAGAGAAATCAGAAAGTCCATGCTTTTAAAGCAACCTTTGCTTGCGCTTTTGTACAAGGAAAGTTTGTTTAGTACTAATGATTTAGATAACTCTTTTCCTTCTTCTATTGTGTCTCTGCTATAGGAATTCGAGGATCTGTTTCTGGAAGATATCCCAAGTGGATTGCCACCCATTAGAGGCATTGAACATTAAATAGATTTTATTCCCGAGGCTACTATTCCAAATCCACCAGCTTATCGAACCAACGCCAAAGAAACTAAAAAGCTACAAAGGCAAGTTACCGATTTAATGGAAAAAGGGTATGTTCGAGAGAGATTAAGTCCATGTGCCGTGCCTGTGTTATTGGTACCTAAGAAGGACTGCTCTTGGTGCATGTGCATTGACTGTCATGCGGTCAACAAAATTATCATCAAGTATCGACACCAGATCCCACGCTAAGATGATATACTGGACGAGCTAAGTAGAGCTCGTATTTTCTCCAAAGTTGATCTCAAGAGTGGTTATCATCAAATACGAATGAGAGGAGACAAATGGAAGACTACTTTCAAAACCAAACATAGTTTGTATGAGTGGTTGGTTAAGCCCTTTGGCCTAACTAACGCACCCAACACCTTTATACGATTAATGAATCATGTTCTTCGATCCTTCATTGGTAAATTTTGTGTAGTATATTTTGATGATATCTTGATTTATAGTAAGTCTTTGGAAGAACATATACATCATTTGAAATCTGTTTTGGAGGTACTAAGGAAGGAGACTTTATTTGCAAATATTAAGAAGTGTTCCTTTTGTACTAATAAGCTTGTTTTTCTAGGATTTTTGGTTAGCTCTGAAGGTCTCGAAGTCGACCAAGAAAAGGTAACAGCAATCTAAGAGTGGCCACATCCTACTAGCATAAGCCAAGTAAGAAGTTTTCATGGTCTTGCTAGTTTCTATCGAAGGTTTGTTCCTAATTTTAGCACATTAGCTGCTCCTTTAACTAGAATTATCAAGAAAAACTCCAACTTTCATTGGGGTGAGGAACAAGAGAAATCCTTTAATCCGATTAAAGATTGTTTGACCAATGCACCGTTGTTATCCTTAACTGATTTTACAAAAAAAATTGAGATTGAATGTGATGCATCAGGAATAGGGATTGGAGCCATGCTAACACAAGATGGGCGACTCATAGCCTACTTTAGTGAGAAATTAAATGGTGTTGTTCTCAATTGCCTAACTTACGACAAGGAGATGTATGCTCTAATTCGTGTATTGGAGACATGGCATCACTATTTGTGGCCTAAGGAATTCGTCATTCACACTGACCATGAGGCATTTAAACATCTCAAGGGGCAAAACAAGTTGAACAGGAGACATGCCAAATGGGCTAAATTCCTAGAATCATTTCCTTATGTGATCAAATACAAGAAAGGTAAAGAGAATGTCGTTGCGGATGCACTGTCACGAAGGTACGCACTACTCAATAGCTTAGATTCTAAGTTACTTGGTTTTGCATATCTTAAAGAGCTATATTAAAATGATTCTGATTTTTGTGAAGTTTATAAAGCATGTGAAAAGGGACCTTTTGAAAGATACTATAAGCATGATGGATACTTTTTTTAGGAAGGTAAGTTATGTATTCCTCTCCATTCAAGATGTGCTTGTAAAAGAGGCGCATGGTGGAGGTCTCATGGGACATTTTGGAGTGGCCAAAACGTTAGCTATGCTACATGAACATTTCTTTTGGCCTAAGATGAGACGAGATGTCGTGACGGTTTGCAATTGATGCAGTACTTGCAAGAAGGCAAAATCACGCATTAAACCCCATTGTCTGTACACGCCTCTGCCCATTCTCGAAGTACCTTGGGTAGACATTTATATGGACTTTGTGTTAGGCCTTCCTAGAACTAAAAATGGAAAAGACTTTGTTTTTGTGGTAGTTGATAGATTTTCTAAAATGGCTCAATTTATACCACGCCACAAAACTGATGATGCTTTAAATGTAGCTAATTTGTTTTTCAGAGAAGTTGTTTGATTGCATGGAGTACCAAGAACAATTGTGTCAGATCGATATGCTAAATTTTTGAGCCATTTTTGGAGGACCTTATGGAGCAAACTTGGTACTGAGTTGTTGTTTTCTACGACATGCCACCCACAAACTAATGGCCAAACTAAAGTTGTGAATCGAGTGCTTTCTACCTTGTTAAGAGCGATCATTCTGAAGAACTTGAAAACATGGGAAGAATGCTTGCCGCACATTGATACCTTGTTAAGAGCGATCATTCTGAAGAACTTGAAAACATGGGAAGAATGCTTGTCGCACATTGAGTGTGCTTATAACCTTTTTGTACATTCAACCACCAAACATTCACCATTTGAAGTTGTTTACAGTTTTAATCCTCTAACTCCTTTAGATTTAATTCCCTTACCTTCTAATCAACTTGTGCATGTAGATGGCAAAAAGAAGGCTGATTTTGTGAAAAATCTACACCAAAAAGTGAGGGAAAACATTAAGGAGAGGACCAAACAGTATGCAAGTAAAGCCAACAAAGGACGTAAATGAGTAGTCTTTGAACCCGGAGATTGGGTATGGCTTCACATGCGAAAAGAAAGATTTCTAGCTCAAAGAAGATCCAAGTTGTTACCACGAGGCGATGGCCCTTTTCAAGTGTTGGAAAGAATTAATGAAAATTCATACAAAGTGGCCCTTATGATGTAGGCGATGATTTGAGGACAAATCGCTTTGAAGAGGGAAGGGATGATGCGAGCACGAGTAGTACGAACACTAATAATGCAAACACAAACCATGCAAGCTTAGAAGATGCGAGCACTGGTGTTGCGAGCACTCATGTTGCGAACACACATGACGCGAACACTGATGTTGCGAACACTCGCGTTATGAGCATGGAGGATGGGCGAGCCTGGCACGATTCAATTGAGCTACCTAGAGGACCAATCACGCGAGCACAAGCCAAGAAATTCAATCAAGCTGTCACGGGTTTAATTAAACAAATTTGGGAAGACACTTCATGCATTCCATGCATTTTATATAACCTGTCATGCATTCCATGCAATGTGTTGCGCATTCAATTTTAATTTAAATCTAATTAAATTACTAGAAAATAAAGTATTAATCATTTAGTTATTTAATCCATGTTTTAATTATGTTTCGTGTTATTTTGATAAGTCTTTAAATATGTCCTAAGTTAGTTGCTAGTTTTAGTCAAATATTACTGCCCATTTAATATGTCCTAAACAGCATGTTTAATATGATGTAGGAATGTCAATGGCTGGCCAATACAAGCTTTCAATGCACCTACCAACATTTAAAGTGCTAAAAACACCTCTCCAAAAGGGCATTTCGTGATCAGCAAGGGAATTCAATGTTCTCTTCATGCATGGCTAATTGGGTTCATCAAAGGTCTCAAGTTAATTAAATGCTCAAAGGCTGATCATGGGAACAAGGGAAGTGGTTGTTCTAGTTATTCTAAATCATTATTGCATCACCCACATTTAATCCAAGTACTTGGGGAATTTCAGCATAATTTAAACACACTTCTTCCTAGCCAACCAAGCACTAATTTCAGCCAACTACTCCATTAAAGCAACCACTACATTAACTTAAAGTGTATGGGGGAATATTGGTTCAATTTATGGTGTAATTTTGATTAGTTATCTCATGTTTTTTAGTTGGTAATTTGTAAGCCTATAAATATGAGGCTTGGAACATTTTGTAACAACTTTTGATGAATATTAATCTTATTGTGAGTTTGTAAACTTCTTGCTCTTATTTGACTCAATTGGACTTATCAAGTTACCCTTGTGGCGTCAAACTGTTTCTTTCAAACTTATCACTTCTTTGAAGTGTGGCATTCACCCTTATACCGATTGGTTCCTATTTCTCTATAGATAGAGGGTCACGATTCTCCTTGTTTTCGTTCTAAGTACTAATATAGGAATCGGGTCAATATTCTTCTATAATATTGGTTCATTCTTGAGTCCTTAAAATAGAATTCAAGCCTATCCAACTATATCCCTTGCATATCCGTTTCATCCACCATCCCAAATACTATCATTTTCATTTCAACCTTCACAAAACCATTACGAACAATACTTCTTAATTTCAATCGGGAACTCACGCAACTCGTAATAGTCCCTCGAGGACGAGCTTGCATTAAATAACAAGGAGAGAAACAATTCTCACATAAATAAGTTTTTAATTTACAGAAAAAAAACTTGTTTACAAAATGACAAACTATTTTGACCAAATGATGCGATTTCTTGAGCATGGAATTTTGGAAAACTGCTCGAAGGAATGTATCATCTTGAATACTTTAAGGAACTGAAGTTATAAAAGAACTCTTTAAAGTTTTACAAATTTGGAAGTTCATCCAAGAACCACAAGACAAAAAAATTCTCACGTAAATAAGTGTTTAAATCGAAGACTAAAACCTGTTCACAAAATGACAAACTATTTAGACAAAATGGTGCGATTTCCTAAGCATGGAATGTTCAGAAAAATGCTCGAAGGAATGGATTGTCTTGAATACTTTAAGGAACCGAAGTTATAAAAGAACTTGTAAAATTTTGACAAGTTCGAAAGTTCGTCCAAGAACCAAGTGAGAAACAATTATCACGTAAATAAGTTTTTAAATGAAAGGCCAAGACTTGTTTACAAAATGTCAAAACTATTTTGACCAAATGATGTGATTTTCCAAGCATGGAATGCTTGGAAAATTGTTAGAAGGAATGGATCGTCTTGAATACTTTAAGGAATCGAAGTTATAAAAGAACTCGTAAAAGTTTGACTAGTTCAGAAGTTCTTCCAAGAACCAAGAGAGAGAGAAACAATTCTCACGTAAATAAGTTTTTAATTCATAGACAAAAACTTGTTTACAAAACGACAAACTTTTTAAACCAAATGATGCGATTTCTCAAGCATGGAATGTTTGGAAATTGCTCAAAGGAATAGATCGTCTTGAATACTTTAAGGAATCGAAGTTATAAAAGAACTCTTCAAAGTTTTTGAGGTTCGAATGTTCATCCAAGAACCAAGAGAGAAACAATTCTCATGTAAATAAGTTTTTAAATCAAAGAACAAAACTTTTTTTTAAAAATGACAAACTATTTAGACCAAATGATGCGATTTCTCGAGCATGGAATGTTCGAAAAATTGCTCAAAAGAATTGATCGTCTTTAATACTTTAAGGAACCAAAGTTATAAAAGAACTCATAAAAGTTTGACTAGTTCAGAAATTCATCCAAGAACCAAAAGAGAAACATTTCTCATGTAAATAAGTTTTTAATTTACAGACAAAAACTTGTTTATAAAACGACAAACTTTTTAGACCAAATGATACGATTTCCCGAGCATGAAATGTTTGGAAAATTGCTCAAAGGAATGGATCATGTTGAATACTTTAAGAAACCGAAATTATAAAAGAACTCTTGAAAGTTTGTGAAGTTTGGAAGTTTATCCAAGAACTAAGAGAGAAACAATTCTCACGTAAATAAGTTTTTAGATCGAAGAACAAAACTTGTTTAAAAAATGGCAAACTATTTAGACCAAGTGATCCGATTTCTCGAGCATGGAATGTTTGGAAAATTGCTCGAAAGAATTGATTGTCTTTAATATTTTAATGAACCGAAGTTATAAAATAACTAGTAAAATTTTGACAAGTTTGGTAGTTCGTCCAAGAACCAAGAGAGAAGATCCATTTGTCCCCTTCCCGCATGCGAATTTGATGATACCCACTTTTTAAGTCGATTTAAGTAAAGATAGAAGATCCATGCAACTCATCAAGCATATCATCAAGTCTAGGAATAGGATGTCTATACTTTACCGTAATTTTCTTGATTGGGCAGCAATTAACAAACATGCAAAACGTACCGTCTTTCTAAGGCACTAATAAAACAGGAACGGCACAAGGACTTAGGCTTTCTCGTACATACCCTTTAGCTAAATATCCTCCACTTGCCATTGCAATTCCTTTGTGTCCTCGGGATTACTTCGATAAGCTGGTTATTGGTATGCCAGCATCGGGTATTAAATCGAATTGGTGCTGAATTCCTCTTAAGGGTGGTAAACCTTTGGGAGGCTTACCGAAAACATCCTCATAATCCTGTAAAACAACAGAGAAAACACTAGGTTACAAACATGTTATGTTAGATAAAGATAACCAGCCTAAATCTCAAAAGGACACAAGGTTGTCTAGTGACAAGAGCTCTCCTCACATCTTTTACACTCGCAAATAAATTTTGTACGCTCTTTTTACCACAAGAGGATTCACTCACCAGTGGGCCTTTCGATTGACTTTTGTTATTACTGGCCTCTTTACTCAGTCTTTTCAATATTCATACCCTTAACCCTCTCACAAAATCTTAGTATTTTGAGTTGTTCATCATGAACTTCTTTGGGTGTCAACTGTATTAGAGTATACTTTTTCCCTTTCAAGATGAGGGAATATCAATTTAGCTTGCCATGGTGTTGCACATCTCTATCATATTGCCATGGACGGCCAAATAATAAATGGGCAACCTGCATGGGCACCACATCACACCAAATTTCATCCTCATAGTTCCCAATTTTAAAAGAAACCAGAGTTTGTCTATTTACCTTAACTTCGACGCCATTATTAAGCCATTGAAGTCGATATGACCTAGGGTGTCTCGAATACGACAAGCCAAGGGAATCAACTAGGAAGCTGCTAATCACATTCACACAACTCCCACTATCCACGATGAATGTACATAGCTTCCCTTTAATCAAGCACCTCGAATAGAAGATGTTTGTTTGATGATTTTCCCAATCTTCCTTTACACTTACATTAAGAGTGCGTCGTACTACTAGACAACGGGAAGTGTCCAAATCCTCCCCTTCAACCTATGGAGCCAACAATTCCTCCTCATAAAAATCTCCCTCATGTTAAACATTCTCCATAAATTCAGTCATATGGGGATCATCGGAATCTGAAGAGTATTCACTATTTTCTCGAACCACAAGTAATCTCGTATTAAGGCAGTCACGACTATAATGGCCATGCCCTTTGCATTTGAAGCACTCAATGTCACGGGTTCTCTTTGGGGCTGAACTATTTGTATTATTTTGTTTAAGAGGGACTTGTGTTTTGATTGGGGCAGCACTTTTTCAATCGGTTTGTTTCTGTCCATTAGGCCTTGAATTGGAAGACATCTGATCACTACTTTGACCAAACTTATTAGTAGTAAAAGGTAGTTCAGAATTCCAAAAAAAAAAAAGCATTGGAATTGTTACCTTTATAATACTTACTTGAGGAGAAAGATCAAGGACCTTGTTCGTCCAATTGTTGTTCAACCTCCGTGGCTTTTTAAATGGCTTCCTCAAGGTCAATATAGGTTTGCAATCGTAATATGTTTGCAAATGGTTTATTCAACCTCTCAACAAACTGAACCATGGTAGACTCATCATCTTCTTCAATACTAGCTCATTGCATTACAGACTCCATTTCTTTTAAGTAGTCATCAATGAACCGATTATCTTGCATCAAATTCCAGAGTTTTGTTTTGAGCCCCCTATAATAGTGAAGAGGGACAAAACATTTGCACATCACTATCTTGAGTTCCTCCCATGTATCAATCGCACCCTCATAGTAACAGCGGCGACTAAGTCCCAGTTGAGTTTACCAATGCAAGGCATAATCAAAAAATTATAAAGTTGCCATGGAAACTTTCTCATTATCAGGACACATAAAGTATTAAAATAGATTCTCCATTTTTGCTTCCCGATCACAATAAGCATCTGGATCTTTTTTTCCACGAAATTATGGAATGGAAAACTTCGATTTTGCCAAAGAGGGTTGTCTATAATCATGGTAACCAAAGTTTTTATCTAACTCACGAGGGCCTTTGCTAACAGGACGTGCATGAGGACCATCACCACATCAATTTCTATAAGCATCATGATCGCGAGGTTAGTAAACCTCAAACTCATCACCATCAAAATTACGATTGTGTCGATGCTCAACTTGAGTACTTAGTTGCTCTATGGATCATGTTAATTGAGCAAAAAGATCAGCCTATTGTTTGGCTTGTTGTTCTCGTATTTGGGCCAAGTGCTCATTCATATTTTTTTCTAGCTCTACGATGGAACTTGCCAAAGCGTCTAATGTATCTACTTGCTCACGTGTTTCCTCACTTCCTTTGTTACTATGAGTGGTAACCATTTTGAAATCCACAACACTCAAAAACAAAATCAAACCTCACCGTTATGCACTCAAAAAAAGAAAATAAAGTTCTCAATGAGGTTAGAAAAACTCTTATGGATGTTTTAATAGAAGTCAAATTAACACGTCACTTTTGAATCATAGATTAATCACTAATCAAAGAACCTAAGAGCTCTATGAATCCAAAGATAGGCTGAACTCCAATAAAATTAAGTTGCTCGGAGGAAGGAGAAGGCAACTTTTTTGTCCTACTAACACAAGAAAAAGAGAAAGTGTTAGATTGCGTAAAAGAAGAAGGAAAGCTTAAAAAAATGAATACTTAATCTAAGAGTAAAATAAAATAAACCCAAACCTAAATATGAGTATAGATGCAACGAGACAGACTTCGTTTAGAGTGTTCCAAAAGAAGTGTAAACTGAATTAAACTCAACAGGTTCGATTTTGTGTGAGGATATTTTTTTCTTTTCTTTTCTTTTTTTTTCTTTTTTTTTCAAGACTGAATACTCAAAAATGCTTGAAATATGATACCACTTGAGAAAAACATGCGCACGAAACAGAATCGTAAGTCGCCTCATTACGGATTTGTCCAAAGACTATAGACGTTTAGAGATGACTTGTTCACTTGTTGAATCTAAAACACATTGGAAAAGAAACAAGTCAGATCTGAAGGAAAATAAAGGTTGGAACTGAACAAGACAAAATCAATAAAGGAACTCCAAATAATAAATACTAAGATGTAGTTCGAATCTGGGCACCAAGGTATGAATTTTTAGGGTTTCTTGAACTCAAAGAACCCTAATTTAGGTGGAGAATTTCATCCAAAATCATATCTGAAAGGGGAAACAAAACAAATTTGTTAAACATATTGTTAAGCTCAAAAGCAAATTGTTTTGTAATTAAAGATTCCAAACAATGTAAACGACCAAGAGCCCCTAATTTTATGATGAATCTTGCTGATTTGGGATGGGAAAAGATGAACCTTGGTGTTCTAGGACTTGGAACGAAATCAAACGAAATTAGAATCAAATAATCAAGAAATAACAAAATAGAATTTTTAAAGAGAATAAAAAAAAAGGAAAGGTGATGATGGTGTCTAAAAGATGTCTTCAATAGCCTTGAATCCATAAAGAGATCCACAACCACCTACTAACGGCTCTAATTCTCCCTCCAATAAAAAGATCAAGGCAAGAAGAAAGGTGAAGACTACTCCTGCAATCAAAGAGACTACCAAAGCAACTTCTAAAATAAACAATACCTAAGAGAATTTCTTAAAACTCAAAGAGAACTTGATTAATCAATAAAAGAATTAAAACTGAATCACATAATGAGGGGTGGCTAAGTGATGCGAGCTCATCCTTGAAGGATGATTACGAGTCGCGTGAGTTCTCAATCGAAATTAAGAAGTATCATTCATAACGGATTTAGTGAAGGATGGAAATGAGAATTGGTAGGCTTTAGAGAGAATGAATGGATGGATGTGTAAGGATATAGATGGATAGACTTGAACTCGATTTAAGGAATCAAGAATGAACCAATATTATAGAATAATATTGATCCGATTCTTATATTAGTTCTTAAAATGAATTACAAGTAAGGACCGTGACCCTCTATCTAGCAAGATAGGACCAATCGGTATAAGGGTGAACACCACACTTCAGAGAAGTGATAAGTTCAAAAGAATCAGATTGACGCCATAAGGGTTACTTGATAAGTCAATTTGAGTAAAATAAGAACAAGGAGTTTGCAAAGTCACAATAAGATTAAAATTCATCAAAAGTTTTTTTTACAAAATGTTCCAAGCCTCGTATTTATAGACTTACAAATGACAAACTAAAAAGTCATGAAATAATTAATCAAAATTACACCATAAATTCGTCTAATATTCCTCATGCACTTTAAGTTAATGTGGTGGTTGCTTTAATGGATTAGTTGGCCAAATTTAGTGCTTGGTTGGCTAGGAAGAAGTGTTCTTAAATTCTGCTGAAATTCCCCAAGCACTTGGAATAAATGTGGGCGGTGTATTAATGATTTTTGAGTAACCCGAACAATCACTTTCCATGTTCTCATGATCAGCCTTTGAGAATTTAAGTACCTTGAGACCTTTGATGAACCCAACCAGCCAAGCATGAAGAGAACATTGAATTCCTTTGCTGATCACGAAATGCCCTTTTGGAGAGGTATTTTCAGCTCTTTAAATGTTTGTAGGTGCATTAAAAGCTTGTGGAGAAACAATTCTCATGTAAATAAGTTTTTAATTCAAAGACCAAAAGTTGTTTACAAAATGACAAACAATTTAAATCAAATTATGCAATTTCCCGTGCATGGAATGTTCGGAAAATTGCTCGAAGAAATGAATTGTCTAGAATACTGTAACGAATCGAAGTTATAAAAGAACTCATAAAATTTGAAAAGTTTGGAAGTTCGTCCAAGAACCAAGAGAGAAACAATTCTCATGTAAATAAGTTTTTAATTCAAAGACCAAAAGTTGTTTTCAAAATGAAAAATAATTTAGACGAAATGATGTGATTGCCCTAGCGTGGAATGTTTGAAAAATTGCTCGAAGGAATGGTTTGTTTTGAATACTTTAAGGAATTGAAGTTATAAAAGAACTCGTAAAACTTTGACAAGTTTGGAAGTTTTTCCAAGAACCAAGAGAGAAACAATTCTTACGTAAATAAGTTTTTAATGCAAAGACCAAAAGTTGTTTACAAAATGACAACATTGTTAGTCCAAACGATGAGATTTCACGAGCATGGAATGTTCAGAAAATTGCTCGAAGGAATGGATCATCTTGAATACCTTAAGGAACGAAAGTTATAAAAGAACTCATAAAAGATTGACATGTTCGGAAGTTTGTCCAAGAACCAAGAGAGAAATAATTCTCACGAAAATAAGCTTTTAACTCAAACAACAAAACTTATCTACAAAATTACAAACTATTTAGACCAAATGATGCGATTGCCCGAGCATGGAGTGTTCGAAAAATTTCTCGAAGGAATGGAACGCCTTGAATACTTTAAGGAACCGAAGTTATAAAAACCTCGTAAAACTTTGACAAGTTTGGAAGTTCGTCCAAGCACCAAGAGAGAAACAATTCTCACATAAATAAGATTTAATTCAAAGACTAAAGGTTGCTTACAAATGACAAACTATTTAGCCCAAATGATGCGATTTCCTGAGAATGATATTCGGAAAATTGCTCAAAGGAATGGATCATCTTGAATACTTTAAGGAACCGAAGTTATAAAAGAACTCGTAAAAGCTAGATAAGTTCGGAAGTTCGTCCAAGAACCAAGAGAGAAACAATTCTCACGTAAATAAGTTTTTAATTCAAAGCAATTTTTTTTTTACAAAATGACAAACAATTTAGACCAAATGATGCAATTACCCAAGCATAGAATGTTTAAAAATTGCTCGACAGAATGGATTGTCTTGAATGCTTTATGGAACCGAAGTAATAAAAGAACTTTTAAAAGTTTGACAAGTTTGAAAGTTCGTCCAAGAACCAATAGAGAAACAATTCTCATGTAAATATGTTTTTAATTAAAAGACCAAAAGTTTTTTACAAAATGACAAACTATTTAGACCAAATGATGCGATTTCCCGAGCATGGAATGTTAGGAAAATGATTGAAAGAATGGATCACCTTGAATAATTTAAGGAACCAAAGTTATAAAAGAATTCATAAAAGTTTGACAAGTTCAGAAGTTCATCCAAGAACCAAGAGAGAAACAATTCTCACGTAAATAAGTTTTTAATTCAAGGACCAAATTTTGTTTATAAAATGAAACTATTTAGCCCAAATGATGCGATTTCTCGAGCATGAAATGTTCTAAAAATTGCTCGAAGGAATTGATCGTCTTCAATACTTTAAGGAACCGAAGTTATAAATATCAAGAAAGAAACATTTCTCACGTAAATAAGTTTTAAATTCAAAGACCGAAATTTGTTTATAAAATAACAAACTATTTAGCCCAAATGATGCGATTTCCAGAGCATGGAATGCTCGAAAAATTGCTCGAAGGAATGGATCATCTTGAATACTTTAAGCAACCGAAGTTTTAAAAGAACACGTAAAACTTTGACAAGTTTGGAAGTTCATCCAAGAATCAAGAGAGAAATAATTCTCACGTAAATAAGTTTTTAATTCAAAGACCAAAAGTTGATTACAAAATGACAAAATATTTAGCCCAAATGATGCGATTTCCCGAGCATGGAATATTCGAAAAATTGCTCGAAGGATGGATCATCTTGAGTACTCTAATGAACCTAAGTTATAAAAGAACTCGTAAAATATTAACATGTTCGGAAGTTCGTCCAAGAACTAGAGAGAAACAATTCTCACATAAATAAGTTTTTAATTCAAACACCAAAAGTTATTTACAAAATTATAAACTATTTAGACCAAATGATGCAATTGCACAAGCATGGAGTGTTCGGAAATTTTCTCGAAGGAATGGATCGTCTTAAATACTTTAAGGAACCGAAGTTGTAAAAGAACTCATAAAACTTTAACAAGTTAGGAAGTTCATCCATGAACCAAGAGAGAAATAATTTTCACGTAAATAAGTTTTTAATTCAAAGACCAAAAGTTGTTTACAAAATGACAAAATATTTAGCCTGAATGATGCGATTTCCCAAGCATGGAATGTCCGAAAAATTGCTCGAAGGAATGGATCATCTTGAATACTTTAATGAATCGAAGTTATAAAAGAACTCGTAAAAGATTGACATGTTCGGAAGTTCCTCCAAGAACTAGAGAGAAACAATTCTCACGTAAATATGTTTTTAATTCAAACACCAAAAGTTATTTACAAAATTACAAACTATTTAGACCAAATGATGCAATTGCCCGAGCATAAAGTGTTCGAAAATTTTCTCAGAGGAATGGATCGTCTTGAATACTTTAAGGAATCAAAGTTATAAAAGAACTCATAAAACTTTGACAAGTTGCGAAGTTCGTCCAAGAACCAAGAGAGAAACAATTCTCACGTAAATAAGTTTTTAATTCAAAGATCAAAAGTTGTTTACAAAATGACAAAATATTTAACCAAATGATGTGATTTCCCAAGCATGGAATGTTCAGAAAAGTACTCGAAGGAATGGATCATCTTCAATACTTTAAGGAATCGAAGTTATAAAATAACTCATAAAAGATTGACATGTTTGGGAGTTCGTCCAAGAACCAGAGAGAAACAATTCTCACGTAAATAAGTTTTTAATTCTAACACCAAAAGTTATTTACAAAATTACAAACTATTTAGAACAAATGATGCAATTGCTCGAGCATGGAGTGTTCGGAAATTTTCTTGAAGGAATGGATCGTCTTGAATACTTTAAGGAACCGAAGTTATAAAAGAACTCATAAAACTTTTACAGATTCAGAAGTTTGTCCAAGAACTAAGAGAGAAACAATTCTCACGTAAATAAGTTTTTAATTTAAAGACCAAAAGTTGTTTACAAAATGACAAACAATTTAAACCAAATAATGCGATTTCCCGTGCATGGAATGTTTGGAAAATTGCTCGAAGCAATGGATCGTGTAGAATACTGTAATGAACCAAAGTTATAAATGAACTCATAAAAGTTTGAAAAGTTTGAAAGTTCGTCCAAGAACCAAGAGAAACAATTCTCACGTAAATAAGTTTTTAATTCAAAGATCACAAGTTGTTTAAAAAATGACAAACAATTTTGACCAAACGATGCGATTTCCCTAGCATGGAATGTTCAAAAAATTGCTTGATATATGGATTGTCTTGAATACTTTAAGAAACTATAGTTATAAAAGAACTCGTAAATGATTGAATCGTGCTAGGCTCACCCATCCTCCATGCTCACAACACGAGTGTTCACAACATCAGTGTTCACATCGTGTGTGTCCACAACATGAGTGCTCGTAACACCAGTGCTCGTATCTTCCAAGCTCACAAGGTCTATGCTTGTATTATTAGTGTTCGCACTACTCGTGCTCGTAGCATGGATCGTCTTGAATACTTTAAGGAACTGAAGTTATAAAAGAACTCGTAATAGTTTGTCAAGTTTGGAAGTTCGTACAAGCACTAAGAGAGAAACAATTCTCACGTAAATAAGTTTCTAATTCAAAGACCAAAACTTGTTTACAAAATGGAAACTATTAAAACCAAATGATGCAATTTCCCGAGCTTGGATTCGAAAATTGCTCGATGGAATGGTTCGTCTTGAATACTTTGAGGAACCGATGTTATAAAAGAACTCGTAAAAAGTTCGAAAGTTCGTCCAAAAACAAAGAGAGAAACAATTCTCACATAAATGAGTTTTAATTTCAAAGACCGAATCTTATTTAAAAAATGACAAACTATTTAGACCAAATGATACAATTTCTCGAGCATGGAATGTTCGGAAAATTGCTCGAAGGAATGGATCGTCTTTAATACTTTAAGGAACTGAAGTTATAAAAGAACTCTTAATAGTTTGACAAGTTCGAAAGTTCGTCCAAGATCAAAGAGATAAATAATTCTCATGTAAATAAGTTTTTAATTCAAAGACCAAAAGTTGTTTGCAAAATGACAAACAATTTTGACCAAACGATAAGATTTCCCTACCATGGAATGTTCGAAAAATTGCTTGATGTAATGGATCGTCTTGAATACTTTAAGAAACTGAAGTTATAAATGAACTCGTAAAAGATTGACATGTTCGAAAGTTCGTCCAAGAACCAAGAGAGAAACAATTCTCACGTAAATAAGTTTTTAATTCAAAGACCAAAAATTGTTTTCAAAATTACAAACTATTTAGACCAAATGATGCGATTGCTCGAGCATGGAATGCTAGAAAAATTGCTCAAAGGAATGGATTGTTTTGAATACTTTAATGATCTGAAGTTATAAAAGAACTCGTAAAACTTTGATAAGTTAGGAAGTTCATCCAAGAACCAAGGGAGAAACAATTCTCACGTAAATAAGTTTTTATTTTAAAAACCAAAAGTTGTTTTCAAAATTACAAACTATTTAGACCAGATGATGCGATTGATGCGAGCACGAGTAGTGCGAACACTAGTTTAGCAAGCACTCATGTTGCGAACACTCATGTTGTGAACACACACGACGCAAACACTAATGTTGTGAACACTCGCATTGCGAGCATGGACGAAGGGCGAGCCTCGCACGATCCAATCAAGCTACTTAGAGGACCAATCACACGAGTACAAGCCAAGAGGTTCAAAGAAGCTGTCACGGGTTTAATTAAACGAGTTTGGGAAAACTCTTCATGCATTCCATGCATTTCATATAACTCGGGCACTTCTTGCAACACATGCATTCTATGCAATGTGCTGCACATAAAACATTAATTTATTTAGTTCATTAAATTGCTAAAAATGAGGTTTTAACCATTTAGTTATTTTAGAATAATTATTAATTATGTTTTTGTGTTATTTTGATAAGTCTTTAATATGTCCTAACCAGCATGTTTAATATGTTGTAGGGATATCAATGGTTGGCCAACACAAGCTTTTAAATGCACCTACTGATGTGAGCTCCCAAACTTTGAGTGTTCAAAAAACAGCTTGTTGGAAGAATCGTCTTGAAATGGTTCACAAAGTGAAACCTTAATTCAAAGCACTTGAATTCCCTAAGGAAACATAGCTATATTAAAACTACAACCCACTTAAACATGACTATATACTCGAATCTTGGTGTATCGAAGTCGCCACACCTCGGGATGGTAAACAGAGTGATAAGACAAATTTGAATGCCACAAACTTTAAAGAAAGTTTGATAAGTTCGAATAGTTCAACGAAGAACCAGGAGAGAAATATTCTCACAAATGATTTAAATTCAAGCAAAGTTTTTTTAACATAGTGATTTAGGACGAAATTTATAGGCCTGAATTGACCTTTCAAGTTCCTATATGACCCTTAAAATTCGGCATTTAACTAGCTTAAAAACAGACCATTAAATTCGATTTAACTCATGATGGATACACCAAAAGTCATGTCTCTTCACTTGTCTTTGAGTAGATGAGAGGTCATGTCTTTCCATAGTCCATGGTTAGCTTAAAAGTCATCTTCTTTATGAAAGCTTAATGGTCCTTAAAGGTGTTGTTTGTAGTCCCTTTATCTTCCATAACCGATTGTCATTATTGCTTGTGGTGCCATGAATTGGCCTTTAAGTGCTTGAAACCGATCAGATTTGAAGAGCCACTCTTGGTCCATTTGAATAGTCACAATGCATCAATATTGAAAGATGATTATTGAATGAATTTTTTGCATTTATTCACCTTCAAAATCCACCAAAAACGTCCTCTTCTTGTACTAGCAAATTAAGTGACCAAATGCAAACCTTTTCATGCCAAAATCAAACAGCCTTTGTATGTGAACTTCCTAGATCTTCTTATCAACCTTAAATCATTCCTAAAACATATTAAACATGCATTAAGACAATTTAAACATGCCAATAAGCTAAAATGAATTGAACAGACACCTAGACAAGAATAAATGAATATTTAAACATTTACAACCTGTTCAAATTCTTATTTAACTTAAAACACCCTATTTATAATAAAATTAAACACACTAACTCATGTTTAAACTAAATAAACACACAAGATGTTTTAATGAATGGTTTAAAGATGCAGACTAAATGAACTAATGGCTAAATGCATGACTTGATTTAATGATGTAAACTTTAACTAACATGGGAGTTGCATAATGCATGATAGATTTTATGATGCATATTTAACTAACATGTAAGTTACTTAATGCTTGTCATTATTTATGATGCAGATTAATAATGCAGGACATAATAAAATCACAATCTTAATAAACATAGGAGATGCTTTTATGAATGACTTAATTAAATGCAAAACACTTAATGCAAGACATAGTTAAATCAGAATCTTAACAAACATAGGAGATGCTTTTATGAATGACTTAATTAAATGCGAAACACTAAATGCAAGACATAATTAAAGATTCAAACACTTATTAAACTAAAATAAAACTTAAATAAAATTAAAAAGTCCTTAAAAACATTAGCCCAATAATCAATCAGGCCTATGAGATGTTTCATTTTGCACTTGGGCCCCTTGTGTTTGGGCCAACCTCAATATCTTTGAATTACATCATAACATGATGTGACTGTACTCACATCATACCCTCCCTCTTGAAAACGATTTGTACTCAAATCAGCCCATTTGCTTGCAAAAAAAATCTTTTACGGTCACAAGCCCCTTTGGCCATGAACTTGACAAAACCATCGCCAGGATCAAAGACATAAGTTTGCCTTACCTTTTCAAAATGATTCAAAAATTTCATTATAGATAACATGGAAGAATCATAAAGCATTTGAAATTTATTCACATAGTCATGCAAACCAAAATTCTGATGCTCGAATTCCTTCAATAATATAAAACAACAATCTCCGGGATTGAAAACAAAATTTTGATAATTTATCTCCAAATGAATCACATGCTTTTCTTTCAAAAACAAATCACACATACTAAATGTACAAAATTTCATACATATGCAAATTCACATACACAAATCTCTCAATCTTTCTGTGAGCAAACATGTACTTACATGAAAATTTCCCACAAGAATTTGAAGAATTCACATAACCATCATAATGAAACAAATTAAGCATTTTATGTGAAAACTCTTTATCGTTCAAAACAATCAGGTTTTACAAACATCTAGTTGGACCAAAGACGTCAATGATTTTATCAACTTGCGACTCAAAATTGCTTGGACCAACTCGATACATTTCATGAGAAAATTGTTTTAAATCATTACTTATGTCAAAATCAGAAACATCTTTCAATGAATAACAATAAAACAAATTATTGTAAAGAGTTTTGAGATAAAAAAATATCGACAAATTTATCAATGAAATTTAAAGAATATCGTGGTTTATCCTTAAAGAATTTATTACCTTGCTTACCTTCCGACACTTGATCTTGGAGATTAATTTCATTTTTGTTCTTACCTTTCTCGATCAATCGGAATTGTCTCTCTTCGGGAAGGTATTGAAGTTGGAACTTGTCAATTAGATCTTTAGAGACCTGAAAAGAAGAGAAATCACGAGGAAATTTTGTATGTTGGTTAATTAAAACATCCCTCGCATTTATTTGAACAAGTTCTTCGTTTTCACTCTCTTCTTTTTCAAATTCTTTCTCAACCTCACTTTCTTTTTCCATAAGGATACGCTCATCACCCACTCTTTCTTTTCTTTCTTCATTCTCGATTTCTTTTTCAATTTCAATCTATTTTCTCACACTCTCTTTTATTTTTGGAATCTCACTCTCATTCTTTTTTTCAATTTTTTTTCTTTCCTTTCACAATTTTTTTCAATATCTCTTTCATCTTCTTTTCCTTTTTTTACACATTCTCCTTTTCTCTCCTTTCCAATTTCCTCACTAGCTTTTAACTTCATTTGATCTTCAACAATTTGTTTGGGAGTTAAAGAAACTAGTGTAATAGACTTTCCTTGAAACACTAAAGAAAAATGATTAGATTGTCCATCGTACTTGGCTCGACGATCAAATTGCCAAGGTTGACCCAAAATAATGTGGCTATCTTGTATGGGAGCAACATCACACCAAACTTCATCACGGTACTTTCCAATAGAGAATGAAACCAACACTTGTTTGGTTACCTTTACTTTTTCGCACTTGTTGCACCATTGAAGATTGTAGGGTTGTAGATTCTCCAACATGAGTAGATTCATCTTCTCAACCATGTAAGGGCTCACAATGTTAGCACAAATTCCGCCATCGATGATAAGACTACATACTCTGTCTTAGACTTGACAGCGTGTTTGAAATGACTTTTCTTGTTGAATGTTTGTAGCCTTTCTTCTAACTAGGTTTCATACATGATTTTCAACAAAGGATTAGAAAACACAAGAATAAGTGTAATAAAATATATATATCTCACTAAATAAAATTCTCACGAGTTACTTGAAAAAAAATTTCACTCCACAATTCTTTGGCTTTTTCTCACTCGGATGCTCTTACCACACTCGTACCTTTTTTCACTCATAATTTCCTCTTGTAAGCTCTTAAGAGAACTAAAAGAACTCTTTCAATCCTTTCGAAAGTTGGTAGCTTGGAAAAATTGCCTTATCGTTTTCACGGGTGCTTGTAACAAGAACAAATGTTAGAAAGCACACAGAAATGATGAAAGTTACTCGGAATTACTTGGAATGCTTTCAATAGAAGACAAGAACAAAAATTGATTTTTTAATACTCGAAATTTTTTATTCACTCGAATTTTTTTCTTTTTTTAATTCGAATTTTTTTCTTCTTTTTCGAATTCTTTTTCACTTTTTTGAAACATGAAATAACAATAGAATCGAACCTAATTTCAAGATTCTCGAGCTCTAATACCAAATGATGTGAGATCCCAAACTTTGAGTGTTCGAAAAACAGCTTGTTGGAAAAATCGTCTTGAAATGGTTCACAAAGTGAAAACTTTAATTCAAAGCACTTGAATTCTCTAAGGAACCGTAGTTATATTAAAACTACGACCCACTTAAACATGACTATATACTCGAATCTTAATGTATCGAAGTTGCCACACCCCGGGATGGTAAACAAAGTGATAAGACAAATTTTGAATGCCACAAACTTTAAAGAAAGTTTGATAAGTTTGAACAGTTCAACGAAGAACCAAGAGAGAAATATTCTCACAAATGATTTTAATTCAAGCAAAGGTTTTTTAACATAGTGATTTAGGATGAAATTTATAGGCCTGAAATTGACCTTTCAAGTTCCTATATGACCCTTCAAATTCAATCATTTAACTAGCTTAAAAATAGACCATTAAATTCGATTTAACTCATGGTGGCTACCCTAAAAGTCATGTCTCTTCACTTATCTTTGAGTAGATGAGAGGTCATGTCTTTTCATAGTCCATGGTTAGCTTAAAAGTCATCTTCTTTATGAAAGCTTAATAGTCCTTAAAGTTGTTGTTTGTAGTCCCTTCATCTTCCATAACCGATTGTCTTTATTTCTTGTGATGCCATGAATTGGCCTTTAGGTGCTTGAAACCGATCAAATTTGAAGAGCCACTCTTGGTCCATTTGAATAGTCAAAATGCATCAATATTGAAAGCTGATTCTTGAATGAATTTTGTGCTTTTATTCACCTTCAAAATACACCAAAAACGTCCTCTTCTTGTACCAGTAAATTAAGTGACCAAATGCAAACCTTTTCATGCCAAAATCGAACAGCCTTTGTATGTGAACTTCCTAGATCTTCTTATCAACCTTAAATCATTCCTAAAACATATTAACATGCATTAAGACAATTTAAACATGCTAATAAGCTAAAATGAATTGAACAGACACCTAGACAAGAATAAATGAATATTTAAACATTTACAACCTGTTCAAATTCTTATTTAACTTAAAACACCCTATTTATAATAAAATTAAACACACTAACTCATGTTTAAACTAAATAAACACACAAGATGTTTTAATGAATGGTTTAAAGATGCAGACTAAATGAACTAATGGCTAAATGCATGACTTGATTTAATGATGCAAACTTTAACTAACATGGGAGTTACATAATGCATGATAGACTTTATGATGCATATTTAACTAACATGAAAATGCAGGTCATTATTTATGATGCAAATTAATAATGTAAGACATAATTAAATCACAATCTTAATAAACATAGGAGATGCTTTTATGAATGACTTAATTAAATGTAAAACACTTAATGCAAGACATAATTAAATCACAATCTTAATAAACATATGAGATGCTTTTATGAATGACTTAATTAAATGCAAAACACTTAATGCAAGACATAATTAAAGATGCAAACACTTTTTAAACTAAAATAAAACTTAAATAAAATTAAAAAGTTCTTAAAAACATTAGCCCATTAATCAATCAGGCATGTGAGATGTTTCATTTTACACTTGGACCCCTTGTGTTTGGGCCAATCTTGATATCTTCGAATTGCATCATAACGTGATGTGACTGTGCTCACATCACCTACCAACATTTAAAGTGCTGAAAACACCTCTCTAAAAAGGCATTTCGTGATCAGCAAAGGAATTCAATTGCATGGCTGATTGGTTTCATCAAAGGTCTCAAGGTACTTAAATGCTCAAAGGTTGATTAGTGGAACATGAAAAGTGGTTGTTCGGGTTACTCAAAAATCATTAATGCACTACCCACATTTATTTCAAGTGCATGGGAACTTCAATCGAATTTAAAGAACACTTCTTCCTAGCCAACCAAGCACTAAATTCAGCCAACTACTCTATTGAAGCAGCCACCACATTAACTTTAAAGTGCATGGGGAATATTGAACGAATTTATGGAGTAATTTTGATTAATTATTTCATGACTTTTCAGTTGGTCCTTTGTAAGCCTATAAATATGATGCTTGGAATATTTTGTAACAACTTTTGATGAATTTTTAATCTTATTGTGAGTTTGCAAACTTCTTGTTCTTATTTGACTCAAATTGACTTATCAAGTAACCCTTGTGGCATCAATCTGATTCTTTCAAACTTATCACTTCTTTGAAGTGTGGCATTCACCCTTATACCGATTGGTTCCTATCTTGTTAAATAGAGGGTCACGATTCTTACTTGTAATTCTTTCTAAGAACTAATATCGAAATTGGGTCAGTATTCTTCTATAATATTGGTTCATTCTTGAATCCTTAAATCGAGTTCAAGCCTATCCTTCATTCTCCATTGCATATCCATCCAATCATCCTCTTGATGTGAGCATGGTTACATCATGTTATGATGCAATTCAAAGATATCGAGATTGGCCCAAACATAAGGGGCCCAAGTGCAAAATGAAACATCTCACAGGCCTAATTGATTATTGGGCTAATGTTTTTAAGGACTTTTTAATTTTATTTAAGATTTATTTTAGTTTAATAAGTGTTTGCATCTTTAATTATGTCTTGCATTAAGTGTTTTGCATAAGTCATTCATAAAAGCATCTCCTATGTTTATTAAGATTGTGATTTAATTATGACATGCATTATTAATCAACATCTTTTAAATATGACATGCATTATGTGATCTGCATTTAATAAAGTCGTGCTTTATGTAATGACATCCATTAACTCTCATGATTAGTTAAGTTTGCATCATAAATAATGGCATGCATTAAGTAACTTACATGTTAGTTAAATATGCATCATAAATCCTACCACGCATTATGTAACTCCCATGTTAGTTAGTTCATTCATTTTGCATCTTTAAACCTTTCATTAAAACATCTTGTGTGTTTATTTAGTTTAAACATGAGTTAGTGTGTTTATTTTTATTATAAATAGGGTGTTTTAAGTTAAATAAGAATCTAAACAGGTTGCAAATGTTTAAATATTCATTTATTCTTGTCTAGGTGACTATTCAATTCATTTTAGCTTATTAGCATGTTTAAATTGTCTTAATCATGTTTAATATGTTTTAGGAATGATTTAAGGCTGATAAGAAGATTTAAGGACGTTCACATACAAAGGGTATTCGGTTTTGGCATGAAAAGGTTTGCATTTGGTCACTTAATTTGCTGATACAAGAAGAGGATGTTTTTGGTGGATTTTGTAGGTGAATAAATGCATAAAATTCATTCAAGAATCAGCTTTCAATATTGATGCATTGTGACTATTCAAATAGACCAAGAGTGGCTCTTCAAATCTGGTCAGTTTCAAGCACTTAAAGGCCAATTCATGGCATCACAAGCAATAAAGACAATCGGTTATGGAAGATGAAGGGACTACAAACAACACCTTTAAGAACCATTAAGCTTTCATAAAGAAGATGACTTTTAAGCTAACCATGGACTATGAAAAGACATGATCTCTCATTTATTCAAAGACAAGTGAAGAGACATAACTTTTGGGCTAGCCATCATGAGTTAAATCGAATTTAATGGCCTGTTTTTAAGTTAGTTAAATGACTGAGTTTGAAGGGTCATATAGGAACTTGAAAGGTCAATTAAAGCCTATAAATTTTGTCCTAAATCATTATGTTAAAAAAAACTTTGGTTGAAATTAAATCATTTGTGAGAATATTTCTCTCTTGATTCTTCATTGAACTGTTCGAACTTATCAAACTTTCTTCAAAGTTTGTGGCGTTAAAAATTTGTCTTATCACTCTGTTTACCATCTCGAGGTGTGGCAACTTTGATATACCAATATTCAAGTATATGGTCAAGTTTAAGCGGGTCGTAGCTTTAATATAGCTACGGTTCCTTAGAAAAGTCAAGTGATTCGAATTAAGGCTTCTACTTTGTGAACCATTTCAAGACGATTCTTTCAACAAGCTGTTTTTCGAACACTCATAGATCGTGAGCTCACATCACTTCTACAACCCGCCATTATCATTTCCAACCATCACAAAGTCCATTATGAATGATACTTCTTAATTTCGATCGAGAACTCACACAACTCGTAATCATCCCTCAAGGATAAGCTCGCATAATTTGGTATCAGAGCTAGTTAAATTAAGTATTCGGCATTTTTATCTCTCTCGAGAGTAGCATTTAAAAAATCAAAAAAAGAAAATAAAAGAAAGAAATTCGAAAAAAAGAATATAGCACATTTGCATCCCAAGTTCAAAATACACAAAGGAGGTTCAAATTTGATATTAAAAGAAGAGGAAGAAGAAGAGATAGTTGAAAGTGTGTAATTCTCGAGTACAAGTTTTCATTTCCATAACAATTTTAGCCACACTTCTACCTACCCTTTATTTTTCTTCTAAGCCTTCCCTAACACCTAATCATCATACCTTCTTTTACATCCCATTTGAAGCCGAACCTATAAGGTTTGTTGCATAAGTCTAAGGAAGTCACATAAGAACTTCGAGCAAACAAAGAGTGCAACAGAGCATTAAAGAAGATTAAAAGCCAATATCGAGTGCAAACACGAGTGGAGCGATTTCCTTTCCGAGTGGCTCGTGAGGTTTTGTGTTTGGTAAGATACTTATTAGCTTTCAATCAAAATCCTTTATTGTTAATCTTTTCTATTTTGAAGAAAACAACATATCTCTAATTCCAATAGAATCGAAGATAATGGAGCACCAAATTTACAAATGCAAGCCATGATTCGAGAAATGTAACGAATGCTTCATGCCGAATTGGAGCCAATTCAAGAAAGACTTGACCAAGTGAAGGAGCGTTCTCAAAGGGGACATTCACCTTGAGATCAAAGAAGATATCCACATTGTGATTCTTATTCATCAAAGAATTCGAGTCAAAGAAAAGCGAACCACGAGTCTGAGGCCTTTCAAGGTAACAAACGAGGAGGCACAAGTATCTCTTTAAGTGTGTCAAAGTACTCATCCACGGAGGATCAATCACGAAGATTAATCATGTCTCATATGTGAATCCTTCCACACTTACCAAACAAAAATCTTCTCATTCTGATTCTTTCATGTCAACCCCATCTTGTAACAAAAGAATGAGAGAAAAACAAGCTAAAAGAAAAGAAAGACAAGAGTTGATAATGAGAGAAAATGAGAGAAAAATAAAAGAAATAGAGAGAAGAGAAAAAGAAATGAGAGGAAGAGAACTTGAGAGAAAAAAATGAGAAGATTTGTTGATAAGAGAAACGAGAGAAAATTCAAAGAGTTAGAGAGGAAGAAATAAGAAATTGTGAATGAAAAAGAAAATGAAAGTAAAGATGTTGAAACAAAAAGAGAGCATGAGGAAAAAGAAAGTAAGAGTGATGAAAGTGTGAGTGAAGAGATTGAGAGTGAGAAAGAACTCAAAATTGAAAAAGATAGTGGGCAAGAAATTATTCAAGCAAGAGTGAGGAGTGATTTACTTTTAACTAACCATGACTCGTTATTTTCTTGTGAAGTTTTGTTGCCACAGGTTCCTAAAATTCCACCATCGAAATTTTCACTTCATTATTCACCAAACGAGAGGTGATTCCAATTGGACGAAAAAAGTAAGTTGGAGAGTGGAAACATTCTTCAAGTTATGGAAGAAAAGTCGGGTAATGATCTTTTTGAGATTCAATCAAGTCGGTGTTCTTTAAATGTTGTTGGTAAGTTTGCTGATGATTTTGCTCTCAAAAGGCCTCTTAAAAATATATCGTCTTGTCATTATTCTTTGTGATATGAGACGAAAGCGAAAGAGGATCGTAAAGTTGTCAAGTTGCAGATCTACCCTAAAGCGCTAGACAAATATAATCTGAAACAAAAACAAAGTAAGACAAATTAGTTGCCAAGAAGAATAACATTAAAACAAAAGAAAGATGAATGGCTGGTAAAGGATCCAATAGAGAACAAAATTAGGGTTTCTTGGATGAAAGAAACCGTCCTTGGACCTTAAGAAAATGTTCCAACCAGATCTGGAAAATAAAAACACAAATAAATTCGTTAAAACTGATTTAAAAGATCAAGACAAACTATTTAGGCAAGAATGATTGAAACCACAAGAAAAGATTGAAGCTCCTAATTTCTGATGTGTTTCATGATGGATCAAGGTAGGAGAACGTCCCTCTTGAAGCAATTTCAATCTAGAACAAAAATCAACTAAATCAGCAACCCAAAACAGCAAGAAATAAACTAGATTAAACAAGAACGATAGATTAAAGATAAAAAAGAGAAGATAACGTCCTAAGAAGCCTTGGAAACGATAAGAATCCACAACTCCCTTCAATGGCTCTAATTCCTTCTCCAAGAAAGAGATCTTGGCAAGAAAAAGCTTGAAGATGATTCCCACAACCTAAAAGATTGTTAAAAACAACTTCTAGAAAAACTCAACAGCAATTCTTGAAGCAAAAATCAAAGAGAATTATTATTAACTCAAAAGAATCAAAATCCAGTGTCTTTCTCAAGGGGGATGACCATGCTACTTATAGGCCCCCAAAATAAGGTTTACTAACCCTAATAAAATTCTAACCATGACAACTAATCAAATAAAATAAAAATAAATAAATTTAAGTGTCGATATAGGGAATTTCGGCCAAAGGGCTTGAATGGGCTCCTTGGGCTGAATTCTTACATGATGATCCACTTATTAAAATAAAAATTGGACCTAAATTTAAATACTTTCCAATTTGGACCACTTTAATAATTTGGCCTAATATTCAATTAAATTATTTTCTAAACTTCAAGATGAACTTGTAGATATCTTAATAGGCCTTTCTACAAGAACTTGGTCTTGTGATCTGTTTGCTCTCGAAATTGTCTCGTTCAAGGTCATACAAGAAATTCAATGTGCCTTGGTTGAAAGATTTAGTTTCTTTTTCCAAGAATTGAAATCTTGATTTTCTTGATTCTTGAAATTGTTTGAAACAGCATAATTGGACCAAGATTCGGTTTCTTGATTTTCATGAAAACAAGAAAGTAAATCTTGATTTTCTTTTTCGATCATGTACACATCTAGGGCCATGGTAAAGAAGTCTTGGATAGTCTCGTTCAATTTTGCTTGAATTTGCTTGGCTTTTGACCTTGTTATTGGTCCTTAAGGAAGATTGAGCCTATCACGTTCATAAGATGGATTTTGGGCCTTGCGACTCGTATCATTCCCCTCTTCCTCAATAAGATTCATCCTCAAATTTGAAACATCAAAGGGAGATAAGTCAGCAATATTAAAAGTAGAACTTATATTGTACTCACCGGGCAGATCTATTTGATAGGCGTTGTCATTGATCCGTTTTAGCACTTGAAAAGGTTTGTTGCCCCTAGGGTCCAATTTAGTCCTCCTTTTACTCAAAAATCGCTCTTTGCACATATGGACCCAAACCCAATCACCGGGTTCAAGGATAACTTGTTTGCGCCCCTTCTTAGCTCTGTTGGAATTCATGTCATTTGTTTTCGCAATCCATTGTTTTGCCTTTTCATGCATTGACTTAACCAATTCAGCTTTCTTCGCACAATCCAAACTAGAAATATTTTCTATAGGCAATGGTACAAAATCAAGTACAGTTTGTGGGTTAAAACCATAAATAAATTCAAATGGTGAATAGCCAGTTATAAAGTGAGTAGATCAATTATATGCAAATTCAACAAATGGTAAACATTCTTCCCAAGTCTTAAGGTTCTTACCCACAACAGCTCGTAGCAAAGTGCCTAAAACTCGATTTACTACTTCTGTTTGTCCATCAGTTTAAGGTTGACATGTAATAGAATATAATAATTTAGTACCAAGCTTACCCCACAATACCTTCCAAAAGTGGCTGATGAATTTTACGTCTCTTTCAAAGACAATTGTGCAAGGTATCCCATGTAGTTGCACTACCTCTCTAAAGAATAACTCTGCCACATGTGTAGCATCATCTGTTTTGTGACAAGGAATAAAGTGTGTCATTTTTTAGAACCTGTCAACAACAACAAATATACTATCTCGACCTTTTTTAGTTCGAGGGAAACCAAGAATGAAATCCATGGATAAATCTACCTATGGTGAAGCAGGAATCGACAAAGGAGTATAGAGTCCATGAGGCATTACCTTAGATTTTGCTTGTTTACAAGCAATGCATTTAGAACATACCTTGCCAACATCCTTCTTCATGTGCGGCCAATAAAAGTGTTCTTGTAGAACATCTAGCGTTTTGGCGACACCAAAGTGTCTCATTAAGCCTCCACCATGGGCCTCACGAATAAGTAACTCCCTCATGGAGCAATGTGGCACACATAACCTGTTTAGGGAAAAAAGAAATCCATCTACAAGACAATATTTGTCAAGGGTACTATTCCCACAATTAGCAAAGATATTTGAAAAATCAGCATCATTTGGGTATAAATCTTTTATATGCTCAAATCCTAAGACTTTAGAATGTAATGTAGTTATCAAATAATATCTACGAGATAAGGCATCAGCAACTACATTCTCTTTGCCTGTTTTGTACTTAATTACATATGGGAATGTTTCAATAAATTCCTCCCATCTTGCATGTCTTTTGCTCAACTTACCTTGTCCCTTTAGCCATTTGAGGGACTCATGATCCGTATGTATAACGAACTCATTGGGTAGCAAGTAATGTTGCCACACTTGGAGAGCTCTCACCAATGCCAATAACTCTTTATCATACGTTGAGTAGTTCAGTTGCGCCCATTTAATTTTTCACTGAAATATGCTACTGGTCTTTTATCTTGCATCAAGACGGAATCAATTCCAATACCTGAAGCATCACATTCAAGTTCAAAAGTATTAGAGAAATTAGGTAATTTAAGAACTGGAGTAGAACATAACTTATTCTTCAAGGCTCGAAACGCCTTTTCTTGAGCTTCACCCTACTTGAAGCCCACTGATTTTTTAATAACCTCGGTTAATGGGGAAGCAATAGTGGAGAAATCCTTCACAAAACGTCTATAAAAACTTGCTAAACCATGGAAAGATCTCATCTCGGTAATCAATTTAGGAGTGGGCCACTCCCTTATTGCCTTTACTTTGTCCTTATCAACATGAATACCTTGAGCACTTATTATAAACCCTAAAAAGATTAGCTTATCACAACAAAAAGTTCATTTATCAAGGTTGGCAAATAATTGTTCAGCTCGTAAAATGTCCAAAACAGATTTAACATGGAAAACATGATCATCCAAAGAAGTTGAGTAAATTAGAATATCATCAAAATATACTACCACAAATTTACCCAAATAAGGCCTTAAAACATGATTCATTAACCTCATGAAAGCACTAGGTGCATTAGTTAGACCAAAAGGCATAACAAGCCATTCATACAATCTGAACTTAGTTTTAAAGGTTGTTTTCAATCCATCTCCTTCCCTCATACGAATTTGATGGTAACCACTCTTTAAGTTAATTTTTGTGAAAATCGTTGATCCATGTAACTCATCAAGCATGTCATCAAGTTTAGGGATTGGATGTCTATACTTTATAGTAATTTTGTTGATGGGATGACAATCAACACACATTCGAAATGAACCATCTTTCTTAGGAACCAACTGGACAGGAACGACACAAGGACTTAAACTCTCTCTAATGTACCCCTTGGCTAATAGTTTCTCAACTTGCCTTTGCAACTCCTTTGTCTCCTCGAGATTACTTCGGTAAGCTGGTCGATTTGGAATGGATGCTCCAAGTACTAACTTAATTTGGTGCTCAATTCCTCGTAAAGGTGGTAAACCTTTAAGTGCCTCATTGAAAACATCCGTATAATCCTGCAAAAGAGAGTTAAACACACTAGACAAAGTTTTGCCAAGGTCAGATAGAGATAAATAATTTTGCCTAAACCTCACAAGGAAACAAGGTTGTTTGTTTAACAAGGCTCTCCACACATCTTTTACACTTGCAAATAGACTTTGCACTCTGTTTTTACCACAAGAGGATTCACTCACCATTGAGCCATTTGAATTTTGACTTTTAATACTAATGACCTCTTTTCTCTCAGTCTTTTTTGTTTATCCTTTCCCCTTAACCTCCTCATAGAATTTCATCAATTTTATTTGATCTTTATACACATCGTTGGGATTCAAAGAAGATAGAGTAAATTTCTTCCCTCTAAAGATAAGGGAATATCAATTTTTTTATCATGGTGTATGACATCAAGATCAAATAGCCATGGTCTTTCAAGTAGTAAATGTGCAGCATGCATGGGGACAACATCACACCATACCTTATCCTTATAATTACCGAGTTAAAAGGTAATCAAGGACTGTTTTGCAACCTGCACTTCTGAACGTTCATTAAGCCATTGAAGGTGGTATGGCTTAGGGTGTTTTGAGCAAGGTAACTTCAAAGAGTCCACAAGATAGTTACTAACAACATTAGCACAACTCTCACTATCCATAATAAGCGAACATGGTGTACCTTTAATGTTGAGAATGGAAGATATTAGTCCTTTGGCTATCAAGATCATCTTTCATTTGGATGTTGAGAGTTGGACGCACTATTAGGCAATGGGATTCAAAAAATCATCCTCCTCATTTGGAGGTTCTACGATCTCCTCATTCAAATCACTGGTATGGACAATATTCTTCATAAAGTTTGTCATATCTGGATTGTCCGAATCAGAAGTATATTCACCATTTTCTTTAATAAGGAGAAGTCTCGTGTTAGGGCAATCTCTACCATAGTGTCCTCGCCCTTTACATTTGAAACACTCTATCTCACGTGTTTTTCTCGTGTTTGAACCACTAGAACTGGGTTGCTTAAAAGGTACTTGTATCTTCAGAAGAGCCCCACTCTTCCAATCTGATTTCTTAGTATCACCACTTGAAGAAGACTTATTAGCAGTAAAAGGTGGTTTCAAATACCTAAAGTCAGAATTGGAACTATTACCTTTGTAATACTGAGAAGTAGAGAATGAACGAGGACCTTGTTCCCTCAATTGTTGTTCAATTTCAATGGCTTTGTGAACTACCTCCTCGAGATCTATATAAGTTTGTAACCGCAAAGTGTTGGCTATGGGTTTGTTCAAACCATCAATAAAATGTATCATAGTGGTCTCATCATAATCTTTTCTATTTTCTCATTGAATGAGCATCTCTATCTCCTTGAAGTGCTCATCAATTAATCTACTTCCTTGAACAAGTCATCGAAGTCTAGTTTTGACCTCCCTATAATAATGTGTAGGAATAAAGTGTTTTTGCATAACTTATTTCAACTCATCCCATGTGGTAACTTCTCTCTCATAGTTTCGTTGGCGACTTATACCAAGTTGAGTCCACAAACTCAATGCATAGTCTGAAGACTCAAGGGTCACCAATGGAACTTTCTCATCTTGTGGGCATTTATAGTAACAAAACATAAGCTCTATTTTTTATTCCCACTCACAGTATGCTTCGGGATCATTCTTTCCACGAAATTGAGGAATTGTAAACTTCGAATTTGCCAACAAAGGCTGTCCGTGATCATTGGGAACCAAAGGATCTTCATCCACAGAAGGGACACGTCTAGCTTGATGTCTACGAGAACGAGGTTGTTCAACCCCATCATCATCATTAGCACCCAAATGTTCAGTCCTTTGCTCAGTTCGCAACTGATTTAAGTTATTACTCATTGTCTGAAATACAACATCTCGTTGTCTTTGTTATGCCGCTTGATGATCTAGACTTTGTTTCAACTGATTGAACATGGTTTTGAACTTATCATTGATGTCGTGGAGATCTAACTTTGTTGCGACACCAGGAAGATTTTCGATGTTAACTAGCGGTTTGTCACCCTAGTCATCACTCCCTTTTCTACTATTAGACGTTGTGACAAATCTGGAAAAAAAACACAATACTCAAAAAGAAAAAATTAAATTCTCAATGAGGTAAGAATTAATCTTGTGAGACCTTTAGAAGTATTTATGTCAATCAATCAGGATGTATTAGAATCAAACTAACAAAGTAATCCTAATAGCAGTATAAGTCCAAAATCAGCTAGACACCAAAGAATTGTGTTGCACGGTGGAAGGAAGGTGCAACGTTCGTTAACCTACTAACACAAGAAATAGAAAGAGTTAGAATGTGTAAAGAAACAATAAAAGCAAAAAACAAATGAGAACCTAAAATTAAGAATCAATAAAATTGCAAAAACCAGAAAACCCAAAAACTGCGAAGCAACTTGACAAACTTCATTCGAAGTTTTCTTGATTTCAAAAAATCATGAAATTTTAATTGGAGCCTCTACAAATAATGTGCTTTTGATCTATAAATTTTCGGCACAAAATTCAACCCACGAAATATTTTTTATTTTTTCTTTTTCTCGTATTTTTCTTTTTTCTCTACTTTTTTTATCACTTTTTTTGTGGGAAATATTTTTTTATACTGTAAAATGGTCCTAAGAATTAGTATATAAAATTTCAGATCATTTGAAAAATGTTTACCCACTCAAAATTATTTTTTCCCGAAAAATTTATTGGATAAAAACTGCAATAAAGAACACCCAAAATCTAATACCAAATGATACGAAATGAATACGAAAGAGGATCGTAAAGTTTTCAAGTCGTGGATCTACCCTAAAGCTCTAGACAAATGTAATCAGAAACGAAAACAAAGAAAGACAAATTAGTTGATAAGAAGAATAATCAAAGGACATTAAAACAAAAGAATGATGAATGGCTGGTAAAGGATCCAATGGAGAACAAAATTAGGGTTTCTTGGATGAAAGAAACCGTCCTTGGAGCTCAAGAAAATGTCCCAACTAGATCTAGAAAATAAAAACACAAACAGATTCGTTAGAACTGATTTAAAAGATGAAAGCAAACTATTTAGGCAAGAATGATTGAAATCGCGAGAAATGATTGAACCTCCTAATTTTTTATGTGTTTCTTGATGGATCAAGGTAGGAAAACGTCCCTCTTGAAGCAATTTCAACTTAGAACTAAAATCAGCAACCCAAAACAGCAAGAAATAAACTAGATCAAACAAGAACGATAGATTAAAGATATAAAAGAGAAGATAACGTCCTAAGAAGCCTTGGAAATGATAAGAATCCAGAACTCCCTTCAATGGCTCTAATTCCCCCTCTAAGAAAGAGATCTTGGTAAGAAAAAGCTTGAAGATGATTCCCACAACCAAAAAAATTGTTAAAAACAACTTCTAAAAAAAACTCAAGAGCAATTTTTGAAAAAAAACTCAAAGAGAATTATTATTAACTCAAAAAAATCAAAATCCAGTGTCGATCTCAAGGGGGATGACCATGCTACTTATAAGCCCCCAAAATAAGCTTTCCTAACCCTAATAAAATTCTAACCATGACAGCTAATCAAATAAAATAAAAAAAAATAAATTTAAGTGTGGATATAGGGAATTTCGGCCAAAGGGCTTGAATGGGCTCCTTGGGCTGAATTCTTACATGATGATCCACTTATTAAAATAAAAATTGGACCTAAATTTAAATACTTTCCAATTTGGACCACTTTAATAATTTGGCCTAATATTCAATTAAATTACTTTCTAAACTTCAAGATGAACTTGTAGATATCTTAATGGGCCTTTCGATTAGAACATGATCTTGTGATCCGTTTGCTCTCGAAATTGTCTCGTTCAAGGTGAATCCTTCTTTGTTTGGTATGTGTGACTTAACCTTGAAAGAAACAGACTTGCTTTATGAAGATGTGGTGGATCAAAATCGAGTGTTTAAATCCAAAGTGATTGTCCATCAAGTTCATAAAGGTGATGTGAGCATGGTCACATCATGTTATGATACAATTCAGAGATATCGAGATTGACCCAAAAATTAAGGGCCCAAGTGCAAAAAGAAACATCTCATGAGCCTGATTGATTATTGGGCTGATGCTTTTAAGGACTTTTTTTAATTTTATTTATGTTTTATTTCAGTTTAATAAGTGTTTAAATCTTTAATTATGTCTTGCATTGAGTGTTTTGCATTTAATTAAGTCATGCATAAAGTTGTGTTTTCCTTTATTTATTCTTCATTGATTATTTTGTTGCATTCATAAATAAAGTTGTTTGATTATGCTTCATTAAGTGTTTTGTTTGTTAAATACATATTTGTTTAATAATTTGTATCATTAAGTGTTTTGTTTGTTAAATCATCTTTCTTTAATAATCTGCATCATTAAGTGTTTTGTTTGTTAAATGCATCTTTGTTTAGTAATATGCATAATTAAATGTTTTGTTTGTTAAATGCATCTCTATTCGATGCCTTGCATTAACGCATCAGCATCTTTAAAAATCTGCATTATGTGTTTTTATATTAAATAAGTCATGCATTAATCATCTCATTTGTTAAAGTAAGGTTTAAGTTGCAAGTTTAATTAATTCGTGTGCATGAGTGTTATTAAATATGTTGTTTTTCTGAGTGTTTTAAGTTATTGTTTAATGCTTAAATATCTATTTTTGCAGGTGACTTTCCATATGCTAAAGACTTTTCAAGTTAGATAGTTTCAAAGCTTTTTAAATAACATTATGGAGGTTGTTTAATGGACCATAGGGGACTCTTCAAGTCTGAACATTTTTTAGAGTCTTTAACCTTCATGAAGATGCCATTTAAGAGTTTGTTACACAAGCTAATACAAATCAGTTTCAAGGGAGCTGAAGAGACACACATTAAGGATACAATAAGTCTTCATTAAGGAGAAATGTCATGCCTTTTCAACTACATCAGATCCTAATGAAGAGACATGACTCATTGGCTTTTGTACAAGAGTTAAGATAAAATTAGTACTTGTATTAACTGTAGTTAATGGTTGAATGTGAAAGGTCTCATATAGGCATTTGAATAGTCACAAAAGTGTCTATAATTAATTTGTAAACAGAACCTTATTGTCTAGTGAAGAATGAACATACAAGTTGGGAGAAATTCTCTCTTGAGATCTATAGAACATACAAACTGAACTTCTAAAGGCTTATTGCTTTGTGGCATTCTTCTTTCTTTTCTATACCTTCGGTTATTGTTTTTTTCATAAACAACGGGTCGGGGTCTGTTCGATTTTATTCTTGTTTTTGATTATTTATCATATAGAAAGTGGGTCACGTTCCAATAACGCTAGTTCTTTTCTCGTACAAGTTATTGATTCAAGATTCCTATCATATTTTTTTGGTTATTAACAATCTATTTAGAAACAATCAGGAAATCGAGTGACTTTTTAATTATAAACAGATTATGAGCTCACATTATTTGGTATCAGAGATATTATTCTTCACAGGTATCTTTTTATTTCTCTTTCACAGTTTTAAAAAATGAAAAAAATATTAAAAAAATTTGTAGCAAAAAGAGAAGAAGTGCGAAAGTAAAAAAAAAGAAAAAGATGAAGTAAGAATAAAAAATAAAAAATGAAGGAAAAAAGATGGTTTAGGATCAAAAAAAATTTGTGCCAAAATTTTCAGTTTGTCCTAATCATTTATATTACATTTCATTAAACATTTTGAGTTAGTTACATCTATTTAACAAAGTAGTATAAGCTTTTTTGTATTTTTTTTAATTTGAGTCATTTGTTCATTTTCTCCTGTTTACTTCTATTTCTTCTAAGTTGTCACATCCTATCAACATCCACAAGGTTACGGTTTTTGTTAAGTTCATTTCCAGTGTTCTTGATGAGCTTAAGAGGAATTTTGAGTGGAAAAAGGCAAGAGCGTGTAGGATCAACCAAGTGTTAAAAGCCTGAATTGTGCGCAAACACGAGAGGAGTATTTTTTCTCTAAGTGGATTCGTGAGGTTTGTATTGGTAAGGTATTCATCTTCTATTTTAAATTCTTTTGTTTTCCAATTTTTTTTCAATCAATCATGTTTCAAGAAGAAATTTCAGATTTAGAACATAAAGATTTGATGAAAGAAATGCTTAGTATCGTGCGATCTGGATTTGAAAAAGTGTGGAAAAAAATTGATCGTGTGGAAGTAAGATCATCGAAGGAGTCTTTTGTGCAAAAAGAGCGAAAAGATTCATTTAGGAGAAAGCCACATCTTGATTCCTATTCATCCTGGAATTCAAGTCGGAGTAAAGTGGATCACAACTTTGAAACCTCCCCAAGTGACAAACATGAAGGTACATACATTAATTACACAAATGTTACCTCATGTGTTCCAAAGTTTCCATCCGTGAATTTGCAACCAAGAAAGGAAAGATGTGTTTCCTATGACAATCATTCCGTTCATACACAAAGAAACCCATTCGTTCGGATTCTAACATTTCAACCACGTTTTGTAAAGAAAGTGAAAGTGTGGACAAAAAGAAATTGAGAAAAGAGAGAAGAATTTTTTATGAAAGAAAATGAAAGGAAAATAAAGGAGATTGAGAAAAGAAAAAAAGAAATGAGGGAAAAAGAAAAGGAAATAAAAAGAGAGTGTGTGAGAAAAGTTGTGAGAAAAGAGAATGAAAAAGGAAAAGTGACTGAAAGAAATTGTGAGCCTAAAAAGAAAATTGAAAAAGAGTGCAAGAGAGAAGAAAAAGAAAGTAAGATTGAAAAAGAAGAAACTGATCAAGCAATACTAAGGAACGTCCTAACTAACCCACATGTGAGTTTGCATTGTGAAATTTCTTCATTTCAGGTCTCAAAATATTTAATGTATGAGTGTCGACTTCATTACCTTCCTAACGAAAGACAATTCCATATGGTTGACAAAGGTAAGTTTGAAAATGACATCAATCCACAAGATACGAAAGGAAAACAAGGTAAGAAACTTATTGATATCCAATCAATTCAGTGTTCTTTGAATATTGTTGAAAAATCTTCCGATGATTATGTTCTCCAAAGATTTCTCTACAATGATTCGTCTTGTTATTCTTTGAATCTTGTTGATGAGGTTGTTTCAAATAATGATTTAAAAAGCTTTTCTCATGACTTGTTTCCTGTTGGTTCAAGTGACATTAAATCACAAGATGATACAACCATTGATGTCTTTGGTCCAACTAGATGTCCACAAAATTTGATTATTATGTGTGATAAAGAATTTTCATGTAAATAGCTTAATCTACTAGATTTTGATTATTATGAGAATTCTCTAAATCAATGTGAGAAAGTTTTGTAGATATCTCTACCTATTCGAAGGAATTATGAGAGTTTTGAATGTTGGAACATGCTTGTGCCTAAATCTTCTCTAATTAACATGCGTGAATTGTGTTGTTCAAAGAAAAACTTTTGTTGCCTTCAGAGATAAGTAATCAAAACCGTGTGTTCAATCCCGAAGATTGTTCGTCTATATATTATTGCAGGAAACTGAGCATTGGAATTTTGTTTTGCATGACTATGTGAATAACTTTCAAATGCTTTATGATTCTTCCGTGTTGGCAATGATGAAAATTTTGAGTCATTTTGAAAAGGTAAGGCAAACTCATGTCTTTGACACCGGTGTTGGTTTTAACGTTCAAACATTGGAAAGGGTTTTGGATAAATATTTTGTGCTTATACTTCCTAATTTCACTGATTTGTTTCACTCATGTGTAGGTGACAACTTGAAATTGAACTGTTCTAAAGAGGGAGGGTTTGCAATTATCTTTCTTTCTTTTCAAACTATGTTTGATTTCCAGGGTTTTGGAAGTGATTTTGTCAAGTTCATGACCAAAGGGGATCTTGACCGTGGAATATTTTTTGTGAGCAAATGGCCCGATTTGAGGACAAATCGTTTTCAAGAGGGAGGGTATGATGTGAGCACGGTCACATCATGTTACAGTGCAATTCAAAGATATCGAGATTGGCCCAAACATGAGGGGCCCAAGTGTAAAAAGAAACATCTCATGAGTCTGATTGATTATTGGGCTAATGCTTTTAAGGACTTTTTTAATTTTATTTATGTTTTATTTCAGTTTAATAAGTTTTTAAATCTTTAATTATGTCTTGCATTAAGTGTTTTGCATTTAATTAAGTCATGCATAAAGTTGTGTTTTTTCTTTATTTATTCTTCATTGATTGTTTTGTTGCATTCATAAATAAAGTTGTTTAATTATGCTTCATTAAGTGTTTTGTTCGTTAAATGCATCTTTGTTTAATAATCTGCATCATTAAGTGTTTTGTTTGTTGAAATGCATCTTTGTTTAATAATCTGCATCATTAAGTATTTTGTTTGTTAAATGCATCTTTGTTTAGTAATTTTCATTATTAAATGTGTTGTTTGTTAAATGCATCTTTGTTCAATGCCTTGCATTAACGCATCAGCATCTTTAAAAATTTGCATTATGTGTTTTTATATTAAATAAGTCATGCATCATCTCATTTGTTAAAGTAAGGTTTAAGTTGCATGTTCAATTAATTCATGTGCATGAGTGTTATTAAATATTTTGTTTTTATGAGTGTTTTTAGTTATTGTTTAATGCTTAAATATCTATTTTTGCAGGTGACTTTTCATATGCTAAAGACTCTTCAAGTTAGATGGTTTCAAAGCTTTTTAAATAACATTATGGAGGTTGTTTAATGGACCATAGGAGACTCTTCAAGTCTGAACATTTTTTAGAGTCTTTAACCTTCATCAAGATGCCATTTAAGAGGTTGTTACACAAGCTAATACAAATCAATTTCAAGGGAGCTGAAGAGACACACATTAAGGATACAATAAGTTTTCATTAAGGAGAAATGTCATGTCTTTTCAACTACATCAAATCCTAATGAAGAGACATGACTCATTGGCTTCTGTACAAGAGTTAAGATAAAATTAGTACTTGTATTAACTGTAGTTAATGGTTGAATGTGAAAGGTCTCATATAGGCATTTGAATAGTCACAAAAGTGTCTATAAATAATTTGTAAACAGAACCTTATTGTCTAATGAAGAACGAATATACAAATTGTGAGAAATTCTCTTTTGAGATCTTTAAAACATACAAACTGGACTTCTAAAGGCTTATTGCTTTGTGACGTTCTTCATTCTTTTCTATACCTTCGGTTCTTGTTTCTTTCATAAATAACAGGTCGGGGTCTATTTGATTTTATTCTTTTTTCGATTATTTATCATATAAAAAGTGGGTCACGTTCCAATAACGCTTGTTCTTTTCTCGTACAAGTTATTGATTCAAGATTCCTATCATATTTCTTTGATTATTAACAATCTGTTTAGAAACGATCGGGCAATCGAGTGACTTTTAATTATAAATCAATTATGAGCTCACATCATTTGGTATCAGTGCTATTATTCTTCACAGGTATCTTTTTCTTTTTCTTTCTCAGATTTAAAAAATAAAAAATATATATTAAAAAAATTTGTAGCAAAAAGAGAAGAAGTACGAAAGTAAAAAAAAATGAAGTGAAAAAAAAAAATAAAAAAATGAAGGAAAAAAAGACGGTTTAGGATCAAAAAAAATTCGTGTCAAATTTTTCAGTTTGTCCAAATCATCTATATTACATTCTATTCAACATTTTGAGTCTGTTACATCTATTTAACAAAGTAGTATAAGCTTTTTTGTAATTTTTTTAATTTGAGTCATTTGTTCATTTTCTCTTGTTTGTTTATATTTCTTCTAAGTTGTCACATCCTATCAACATCTACAAGGTTACGGGTTTTGCTAAGTTCATTTCCAGTGTTCTTAATAAGCTTAAGAGGAATTTTGGGCGGAAAAAGGCAAGAGCGTGTGAGATCAACCAAGTGTTAAAAGCCTGAATTGTGCGCAAACACGAGAGGAGTATTTTTTTCTTTGAGTGGATTCGTGAGGTTTATTTTAAATTCTTTTGTTTTCCAATTTTTTTCAATCAATCATGTTTCAAGAAGAACTTTCAGATTTAGAACTTAAAGATTTGATGAAAGAAACGCATAGTATCGTGCGATCTGGATTTGAAAAAGTGCATAAAAGCATTGATCATGTGGAAGTAAGATCATCGAATGAGTCTTTTGTGCAAAAAGATTCATTTAGGAGAGAGACACATCTTGATTCCTATTCATCCTGGAATTCAAGTCGGAGTAAAGTGGATCACAACTTTGAAAGCTCCCAAGGTGACAAACATGAAGGTACACACATTAATTACATAAATGTTACCTCATGTGTTCCAAAGTTTCCATCCGTGAATTTGCAACCAAGAAAGGAAAGATGTGTTTCCTATGACAATCATTCCGTTCATACGCAAAGAAACCCCATTCGTTCGAATTCTAACATTTCAACCACGTTTTGTAAAGAAAGTGAAAGTGTGGACAAAAAGAAATTAAGAAAAGAGAGAGAGAATAATTTTTTATGAAAGAAAATGTAAGGAAAATAAAGGAGATTGAGAAAAGAAAAAAAGAAATAAGGGAAAAAGAAAAGGAAATAAAAAGAGAGTGTGTGAGGAAAGTTGTGAGAAAAGAGAATGAAAAAGGAAAAGTGACTGAAAGAAATTGTGAGCCTAAAAAGAAAATTGAAAAAGAGTGCAAGAGAGAAGAAAAAGAAAGTAAGATTGAAAAAGAAGAAACTGATCAAGCAATACTAAGGAACGTCCTAACTAACCCACATGTGAGTTTGCATTGTGAAATTTCTTCATTTCAGGTCTCAAAATATTTAATATACGAGTGTCGACTTCATTACCTTCCTAACGAAAGACAATTCCATGTGGTTGACAAAGGTAAGTTTGAAAATGACATCAATCCACAAGATACGAAAGGAAAACAAGGTAAGAAACTTATTGATATCCAATCAATTCAGTGTTCTTTGAGTATTGTTGAAAAATCTTCTGATGATTATGTTCTCCAAAGATTTCTCTACAATGATTCGTCTTGTTATTCTTTGAATCTTGTTGATGAGGTTGTTTCAAATAATGATTTAAAAAGTTTTTCTCATGACTTGTTTCCTGTTGGTTCAAGTGACATTAAATCACAAGATGATACAACCATTGATGTCTTTGGTCCAACTAGATGTCCACAAAATTTGATTATTATGTGTGATAAAGAATTTTCATGTAAATAGCTTAATCTACTAGATTTTGATTATTATGAGAATTCTCTAAATCAATGTGAGAAAGTTTTGTAGATATCTCTACCTATTCGAAGGAATTATGAGAGTTTTGAATGTTGGAACATGCTTGTGCCTAAATCTTCTCTAATTAACATGCGTGAATTGTGTTGTTCAAAGAAAAACTTTTGTTGCCTTCAGAGATAAGTAATCAAAACCGTGTGTTCAATCCCGAAGATTGTTCATCCATATATTATTGCAGGAAACTGAGCATTGGAATTTTGTTTTGCATGACTATGTGAATAACTTTCAAATGCTTTATGATTCTTCCGTGTTGGCAATGATGAAAATTTTGAGTCAGTTTGAAAAGGTAAGGCAAACTCATGTCTTTGACACCGGTGTTGGTTTTAACGTTCAAACATTAGAAAGGGTTTTGGATAAATATTCTGTGCTTATACTTCCTAATTTCACTGATTTGTTTCTCTCATGTGTAGGTGACAACTTGAAATTGAACTGTTCTAAAGAGGGAGGGTTTGCAATTAACTTTCTTTCTTTTCAAACTATGTTTGATTTCCAGGGTTTTGGAAGTGATTTTGTCAAGTTCATGACCAAAGGGGATCTTGACCGTGGAAGATTTTTTGTGAGCAAGTGGCTCGATTTGAGGACAAATCGTTTTCAAGAGGGAGGGTATGATGTGAGCACGGTCACATCATGTTATAATGCAATTCAAAGATATCGAGATTGGCCCAAACATGAGGGGCCCAAGTGTAAAAAGAAACATCTCATGAGTCTGATTGATTATTGGGCTAATGCTTTTAAGGACTTTTTTAATTTTATTTATGTTTTATTTCAGTTTAATAAGTGTTTAAATCTTTAATTATGTCTTGCATTAAGTGTTTTGCATTTAATTAAGTCATGCATAAAGTTGTGTTTTTCTTTATTTATTCATCATTGATTGTTTTGTTGCATTCATAAATAAAGTTGTTTAATTTTGCTTCATTAAGTGTTTTGTTTGTTAAATGCATCTTTGTTTAATAATCTGCATCATTATGTATTTTGTTTGTTAAAATGCATCTTTGTTTAATAATATGCATCATTAAGTGTTTTGTTTGTTAAATGCATCTTTGTTTACTAATTTTCATTATTAAATGTTTTGTTTATTAAATGCATCTTTGTTCAATGCCTTGCATTAACGCATCAGCATCTTTAAAAATCTACGTTATGTGTTTTTTTATTAAATAAGTCATGCATTAATCATCTCATTTGTTAAAGTAAGGTTTAAGTTGCATGTTTAATTAATTCGTGTGCATGAGTGTTATTAAATATATTATTTTTTTGAGTGTTTTAAGTTATTGTTTAATGCTTAAATATCTATTTTTGCAGGTGACTTTTCATTTGCTAAAGACTCTTCAAGTTAGATGGTTTCAAAGCTTTTTAAATAACATTATGGAGGTTGTTTAATGTACCATAGGGGACTCTTCAAGTTTGAACATTTTTTAGGATTTTTAACCTTCATCAAGATGCCATTTAAGAGGTTGTTACACAAGCTACTACAAATCAGTTTCAAGGGAGCTGAAGAGACACACATTAAGGATACAATAAGTCTTCATTAAGGAGAAATGTCATGCCTTTTCAACTACATCAGATCCTAATAAAAAGACATGACTCATTGGCTTCTGTACAAGAGTTAAGATAAAATTTGTACTTGTATTAACTGTAGTTAATGGCCGAATGTAAAAGGTCTCATATAGGCATTTGAATAGTCACAAAAGTGTCTATAAATAATTTGTAAACAGAACCTTATTGTCTAATGAAGAATGAATATACAAATTGTGAGAAATTCTTTCTTGAGATCTTTAGAACATACAAACTAGACTTCTAAAGGCTCATTGCTTTGTGGCGTTCTTGTTGCGTAATTGGAAACATTTGCGGATTTACACATTCTTTCAAAAGAAGTTTGAGAGTCTTGTTTGTATGAACATGAATTTGCTTAATTCTTCTTTATTTAGCTTGTATAATTTTCTATTGAAAGAACAACGTTTGATTCATTCCAAAATAAGTGATTCAAATCATGTTTTCAATCCCGAAGATTGTTGTTTTATATCATTAAAGGGAATCGAGCATCAGATTTTTACATCACTTAAATTCAAGAAATGCATCGGATTGATCTATGTGTCACCATTGATATAAAAAGCGAAGTTTGTACATTGTGATAAAATGGTAAGGCAACACTTTGTTTTGGATCCTGGAGTTAAATTGTTCTTACAAAGTTTGGAAGGTGATGAATTGAAGGATCGATTTTCTAAAATGGCTCATTTTATACCATGCCACAAAACTGATGACGCTTTGAATGTAACTAACTTGTTTTACAGGGAAGTGGTACAATTGCATGGAGTACCAAGAACAATTTTATCAGATCCCAATGCTAAATTTCTTAGCCATTTTTGGAGGACTTTATGGAACAAACTTGGTACTAAGTTGTTGTTTTCTACAACATGCCACCCACAAACGGATGGCCAAACTGAATTGTAAATTGAGTACTCTCTACCTTGTTAAAAGCAATCATTTGAAAGAATATGAAAACATGGGAAGAATGCTTGCCACACATCGAGTTTGTTTACAACTGTTTTGTACATTCGGCCTCCAAGCATTCACCATTTGAAGTTGTTTACGGTTTTAATCCTTTAACTCCTTTAGATTTAATTCCCATACCTTATAATCAATTTGTACATGTAGATGGCGAAAAGAAGGCTGATTTCGTGAAAAATATACACCAAAAAGTGAGGGAAAACATTGAGGAGAGGACCAAGCAATATGCAAGTAAAGCCAAAAAGGGACGTAAATGAGTAATCTTTGAAACTGGAGATTAGGTTTGGCTTCACATGCGAAAAGAAAGGTTTCCAGCTCAAAGAAGATCCAAGTTGCTACCACAAGGTCATGGCCCTTTTCAAGTGCTAGAAAGAATTAATGAAAATTCATACAAATTGGACCTTCCAGGTGAGTATACTATTACTGTGAGCTTTAATGTTACTGATTTATCCCCTTATGATGTAGGGGACGATTTGAGGACAAATCACTTTGAAGAGGGAAGGGATGATGTGACACGAGTAGTGAGAATACTAATAATGCAAGCATGGATCTTGCGAGCTTGGAAGATTCGAGCACTAGTTTTGCAATCACTCATGTTGCAAACACTAGAGATGCGAACACTCATGTTGTGAACACACACATTGCAAACACTTGATATCGTGAACACTCGCATTACAAGCATTGATGAAGGGTGAGCCTCACATGATCCAATCAAGCTACCTAGAGGACCAATCACACGAGCACAAGCCAAGAAGTTCAAAGAAGCTGTGAGTTTGAGAAAACTCTTCATGAATTCCATGCATTTCATATAACTCATGCACTTATTGCAACACATGCATTCTATGCAATGTGTTACACATAAAACTTTAATTTATTTAGTAAATTAAATTGCTAGAAAAAATGTTTTAACCATTTAGTTATTTTAGTAAATTATTAATTATGTTTTTGTGTTATTTTGATAAGTCTTTAATATGTCCTAAATTAGTTGTTAGTTTTAGTCAAATATTGCTGCGCATTTAATATATCCTAACCAGCATGTTTAATACGATGTAGGGATATCAATGGCTGGTCAACACAAGCTTTTAATGCACCTACCAACATTTAAAGTGCTGAAAACACCTCTCCAAAAGGGCATTTAGTGATAAGCAAAGGACTTCAATGTTCTCTTTATGCATGGTTGATTGGTTTCATCGAAGGTCTCAAGGAACTTAATGATGCATGCATCAAAGCTGATAGGCTGACTTTACCGCAAGGCCTAATTACAAGGTCAAAGGAACGGAAGATGAAGGCAAGATTAAACGAATTTGTGTAAGGCTTCATCACAAAGGCCTTAGATGCACATACGAGCCAAAAAGAAAAACAAGATTTACATTCTTGCTTACAAGAAAATCAATAAATCAAATCTTGGTCTAATTATGTCGTTTGGGGAGATTTTAGAAATCAAGAAAACCAAGAATTCAAATCTTGGAATTCTTGGTCTAAGAAACTGAATCTTTAAACTGACATCCAATAGATAATGTGTTCTAGCGTAAGCGGATAAATCTCAAAAGGAAACCATGTGCAAGATCAGAATTGGCCCATTTACACATCACTAAGCCCAACTTAAAGTTTTAGACACCATTTGGAAGCTGAGAAGAACCCAGATTGCAAATCAGGTCCAACGGAGCCCAAATCGAATTTATCTTAGTTTTCCAAGTAAAAATTCGGCCTAAGCACAAGCCATTAAGCCTTAGCCGAAATTCCATATTAGAATGTTGTTTTAATTTTTATTTATTAGTTCGTTATTTGATTATTCTGCTGAGTTGTAATCAATTATTTATTTGAATTTAAACTCCTAAGTTTGATTAGGATTTAACTTTGGTGGTTATTTAAAGGCCTTAGCCACCCCTCATTATGGCATTCAGTTTTAATTCTTTTATGATTAATCAAGTTCTCTTTAAGTCTTAAAAAATTCTCTTAGGTCTTATTTATTTTAGAAGTTGCTTTGGTAGTCTCTTTGATTGTAGAAGTAGTCTTCACCTTTCTTCTTGCCTTGATCTTCTTCTTGGAAGGGAGAATTAAAGCAGTTAGCACCTTGTGGATCTCTTTATGGATTCAAGGCTGTCGGGGACATCTTTCAAACACCATCACCAACTTTCCATCTTTAATTCTCTTTAAAAATAATGTTTTGTTATTTCTTTATTATTTGATTCTAACTTGCATAATTACCTATTTGCCCTTTTTAATTTACATGAAATTTAGCCTTATAAGATGTCAAAACCATCCATATACCTTATAGATGGTTTAATTACCACTTAGGGGCTTTAACAAATCCTCCAATTTACACCTAATACTTTTAATTAGAATAATTCAATTTTTGCACATTTTACGATTTAATCCTTTTCATTTAATTAACTATCTAAACAATTTAATTTCTTAACCAAAATTTAATACGACCATAATGATATCATAAATATTAGAATAATAAATTTTCGACCCGACTCGTCGGAGTTGTCCCGAGACCACTTGATATGAAACGACCATGTGAATGAGGATTGTAAAGTTGCCAAGTCACGGATCTACCCTAAACTCTAGACAATGTAATCTGAAACGAAAACACAGAAGACAAATTAGCTTACAAGAAGAATAATCAAACGAAAATTAAAACACAAGAAAGATGAATGGCTGGTAAAGGATCCAATAGAGAATGTCCCTTCCTTGGACCTCAAGAAAACGTCCCAACCAGATCAGAAAATAAAAACACAAACAGATTCGTTAGAAGTGATTTAAAATATGAAAGCAAATTGTTTAGGCAAGAATGATTGAAACAGCAAGAAAAGATTGAATCTCCTAATTTTTGATGTGTTTCTTGATGGATCAAGGTAGGAGAACGTCCCTCTTGAAGCAATTTCAACCTAGAACGAAAAACAACTAAATCAGTAACCCAAAACAGCAAGAAATAAACTAGATCAAGCAAGAAAGATAAATTAAAGATAAAAAAGAGAAGATAATGTCCTAAGAAGCCTTGGAAATGATAAGAATCCACAACTCCCTTCAATGGCTCTAATTCCCCCTCCAAGAAAGAGATCTTGGCAAGAAAAAGCTTGAAGATGATTCCCACTATAACAGCCCTTTTTTTAGTGGTGTCAAAAATAGTGATTTTGGGATCATAAACCCGATGAGAAATTTTTTTATAATTAGTGTTTAAATTAAAAAATAAGTCAATATTAATTGTATATGGAATTTCGAATTGAGGAATTTTAATTATTGAATTAAAAGTTAGTATAAGTGGTTTGGTTTAATATAAGTGGTTTGGTTTAAAAGTCAAGTGGTTTTAAAAAAAGAGGTATCGAGACCTCGTTTCTAAAATTAAGAGCAGTAAATATTTTTATTAAATATTTACAGAGTCTTATTTTATGTGAATTGAAGTTTGGTTGGGTAATTTTGTTGATTAATTGCTTAATTAAGGAAAAAGGAGTAAATTGTAACAGAGGTAAAACTTAATTGCTATTGATTAAAAATAAAAGGGACCAAAGTGATAATTACACCATGGTCAAAAAGTCCAAGCGGTGGAGGATATGATTACCTTCCACTAACTTTTGGAATATTTATTCCTTTAGTCCTATTTAGTTTAAGACTAAATTGTAAATAAGTTTGTTTAATTGAAATTTAATATAATTGAAGGACTAATTATGAAATTGGACACTCTTTAGATGGCCTAATAATAGAAATGATATGAAACTCTTTATATTTTGGTAAATTGCAATTAAATCCTAATAAAATGGGGATTTACTAATTAGTTTAATTTAATATGATCGAGAATGGTGGTTTCTAGGCCAAAAATTCAATGTGTCAAACCGTAAATATTAATTATTTAATATTTACGAGGTCATTAGTATTGTATTAAAATTTGGTTATGAAATTTTATCGATTAAATAGTTAATTAATTAAAAAGGACTAAATAGTAAAGATTGAAAAGGATGGTTTTTATTAGTTAAAAGGGTAAATAAATGGATCTAGATGGTAATTATATTGGACAAATATGGATATGTTTAAGTGATTTTATACGTTATAATTAAAGGTTAATTTTGTAAATTGAAAACAAAAGAGTAAAATATTAAGTTAAAAAAATGATAAAATAATATCATTATCTTTCTTTCTTTATTTTTGGTTGAAAAGCCGAAACTCCATAGCCAAGGAGAAGCAAGCTTTTGGTCAACTAGGGTTCTCCAATTTAGCAGGTAAATCTTGCCCATTTTTAGTAAGTTTTATGTTCTTGAGTCCGTATTAGCTTAATCTAGCTAATCCAAGGACTAATTTGTGAATCTGTTAAATGTTATAAATTTTGTCATTTGATGAATGAGTTGTTTCTTGAAAATTTATTGAAGTTTATTAAGTTTGGTTGTTGGATTTGATTATTTTGTAAAGTAGTTTTTGATGATTTTAATGTTTAAGGACTAAAAATGTTAAAGTGATAAATTTGCAAGGACTTAAGGTGAAATAATGACAAAAGTGGCTGTTTAAAGGCACATAGATATTCGGCTGGGATGAAATTGGAATAAAAATGGTATTTTGCATGTTTAAGGCTTAGGGACTAAATTGCATAAAAGTAAAATATTAAGGTCAATTTTGTAAAATTGTCAAAAATGGCTTAATTGCATAAAATAAGTTTATTTTACTATTGAAATTAGCTAATTAAATGAAATTATTATGTTAGATCAAGAATGTATTGATAACGGAGGAGAAAATAAAGTAGCACAGTAGTTCTTGTACTTTGACGATTGCTGCAAATCAGTTTGGTAAGTTCGTACAGTAAGATAATTGATTTAGTTTCTGTTTGTAAATTATTGAAATAATTTAAGTATGGTGTATTTAAATTTGTTGCTTAGTAAATATTAAATTGATGAATTGAATTACATTAAAATAAAATTGTATTGAGAAGCATGATTGAAAGTGACGAAATGATATATTTGAAATCAAGTGACAACAAAACGCTTAAATGATTAAGTGTTGTGTTAGTTATTATTCGTGTTATGAATGAATTAATTTGATCGATATATGACAAATAGTAAATTGAACTAAATGACAGTGTTAGTTAATTCGATATTATGTTTGGTAAATAAGGATTATATGGATGTTTGCTCGAAATGGTATAACACGATGAAGTTAATTGCAATGAACATAGTACATGACACATATGAACCTCTTAAATAATTGGGACATAAAGGACATGTCATTAGGGGCTGTATAGAATTGGGAGCTAGTATTGGATAACTTACTTACGGGTAGTCCCTATGCTTGAGTCGTTACTACAAATTAATCCTATAAGTTCATATGGTTAAATTCCAATTTAAATTGAATATTCTTGTGTTGTAAACAATTGCTATGAGTTGAAACGATGATCGAAAGCATGGAAGATGGGAACGAAGGAAAGGAAAGGCTAACGGGCTTTGAGCCGTAAATGAAACGGGTCTGATGACTATGTGTCATCGTGAGTATATGAATCCTTCACGGATTATGAGGTCCGATGACTATGTGTCATCGTGAGTATATGAATCCTTTACGGATTATGAGATGACTATGTGTCATCGTGAGTATATGAATCCTTTACGGATTATGAGGTCCGATGACTATATGTCATCATGAGTATATGAATCCTTTACGGATTATGAGGTCCAATGACTATATGTCATCGTGAGTATATGAATCCTTTATGAATTATGAGGTCCGGTGACTATGTGTCATCATGAGTATTAAATGAAATGATTCCCAATGCGGATTAAGGGTCCGATGACTCTGTGTCATCGTGAGTATCAAATGCGAATTGAAACCTACCTCGGATGTATACAGTTTACTCTATTTGGTTGATTAGACTTTACAACTCTTGTAGTTTGATAAATCTATTTAACTTTATGAACTTACTAAGCAATGAAGTGCTTACCTGTGAAATTGCTATTGTTTTGTAGATTAAATTTTGTTGTTAGGAGATCGGATCATCTTGGAGCATCACACTATCCGGAGTTGTTCGGTAGATATTCTATCACTTGGTTATATGGCATGTACTAGGATGTAGTTATCTTTTGCTTATATAAATTGAGATTATGAAAACCTTGTTATGTTTGATGAAATGTTGAAAGTAAAAATGTACGATTTTGCAATGTGGAAAGTAGACTTAAAAGTACCTTGTACTGACATGGAAAACATGTATTTTGTGTTAGCTTAAATGCATAATTAAAGTTTTGTATGAATGGAGTTAATGAACTTGTGTTTACTATGATTCTTGAGATTCTGCATACTTGTTTCGGTAGAAGTGCAGGGTGGGAGAGAGGTTGCTCACTGGCTTGAGTTGTATCGGTAGTTGAATTGTGAGTATCGATAGTACTGTATGTGGAAGTATCGGATGATTGTGTGTTTATATCGGTAGAAGTTGCAAGGTAGAATTTCTCAACTCTCTGGAGTTTTTAGTATCGATAGTACTGTATGTGGAAGTATCGGATGATTGTGTGTTTATATCGGTACTTGTATTGGTAGTTGCCTCTCTTATATTGATACTTGCCCTTAGGTATCGATAGAAGTCTCCAAAAATCTTGGAAATGACCTTTTTACCCTTGTTGTATTACGATTATAAATAAATTATGTAATATGATGTGTTAGGAACATTTCTTTGATCAAGTAAGATTAAATGTCATGGTATTTAAGATTGAACAGTGATAGATAATTTACGTGACATTGGAAATCCTTACCAACGACAATGTTCGGGATTTGGGTGTTACAACCACAACCTAAAAGCTTGTTAAAACAACTTCTAAAAAAAAACTCGAGCAATTCTTGAAGAAAAACTCAAAGAGAATTGTTTTTAACTTAAAAGAATGAAAATCAAGTCTTTATTTACAATTCCAAGGCCTATATATAGGCAAGCTAAATATATCTAAATAAAACTCTTAATTAAACTAGAACTCTAACTAATCTAAACAAGAAGTAGTTTTAAACTAAATTTTCTTGTTTACATAAAACTCCTAAAAACTTAAACTACTTAATAATTATTAAAAATTCGAATAAAAAATAACAATAAAATAATAACAATTGGTAATACAATACTGGGCTCAAATGTAATAAAAATTAAACCTAAAACTAAACCTAATATGATTTAAACTCGAATTAAAAGCTCGAAACTTGTAATTCCCATCATAATCACGTCCAAAAATTCTACTTCCTCAATCTTATTAAAACGATCATAACTTGAGCTCCCGAACTTGAAATCAAGTGATTCAAAGTGCGTTTTGAAGATAAGAGATAGATCTTCAAAATCCATGCAAACATCTCAACCCATAAATTCCTGGATCCCATCCAAAAAGTTGTCGCAAGACTGTTGATTTCCCCAACTTGAAAATTGGTAGCTTCGATTTCTTGGACCAATATTTCCAATATTTGAAATCTTGATTTTCTTTATTCTTGGAATGGAAAAGTTGGACCAATATTTGGTTTTTTGATTTTCTTGAAAACAAGAAAGAGAATCTTGATTTTCTTTTTTGACCGTGTGCGCATCTAGGGCCTTGGTAACGAAGTCTTGGATGGTCCCATTCAATCTTCCTCGATTTTGCTTGGCCTTCGACCTCATTATTAGGCCTTGAGGAACTTTGATCCCATCACATTCATAAGCTTGAATTTGGTCCTTGCGACTCGTATCACCACTATTTTCTACACCACTAAAAATCAGGCTGTTACAACAAGGAAATTAGACATCCAAGAATTGGAGGAAATTCAAAATGATGCCTATGAGAATGCTCGCATCTATAAGGATAAAGCAAAATGGTTTCATGACAAGATAATATCGCGAAAGCATTTCTCAGTAGGACAAAAAGTGTTACTTTACAACTCAATGTTAAAATTGTTTCCTGGTAAGATTCAACCTAGATGGTTAGGACCCTTTATTGTGACTAAATTATTCACTCATGGTGCAGTTGAAATAGAAAGCGAAGAATCAGGGAAAAGTTAGAAGAAATAATGAACTTGAATCATTAATGATTCCAAACTCCTTTCATTTCTCGAATCAAAACGTGGAAAAATATTTTTTAGAGATTCAGGGGAAAACATTTATTCAAGAACGGAGATTTGAACCATCAATGATGTTGTGTCAAGAAATTTCACCCTTGGTTCGATACCATAGATAGGAACGCTTTTGTGTGATCCCAAAAGACTCCGTTATGGTCCTGAAAGACTCCGCTGTGGTCTCGGTAATTCAGGAATTTTTTGCATCTCTTCAGGATCAAGAGTCTAGAAGGACCGGAGGCGCCACATGGGAAATAGTACTTGTGCGAGGAAAAAAAGTAAAAATCACCCCTCGAGTTATTTGTGAATTTTATAACACTCCATTTTATGAAAAAGATTCTGTGGAAGAAATGAAGTTAGACTATTTTAGAGACATAAATATGGACAATGTTATAAATTATTTAACGAAAGGAATGAGTGAATGGAAATGTCTCCTCGATACTGATATCCCCACATCTTTTAATCAAGCAATAATGTTTCCTGTTGGAAAAAAGTTGATCTAATTTTTATGCACTCAAATCGCTCATGCTCTGAATGTATCTAATGTTAATACTTTTTGAGCAATTTTGCTCTACGTTATTTTGTAGAAGAAAGTATGCATCAGAATATGGATATACCAATATATGAAACGGTGCATTAGCTACCAGAGAATCGGGATCTTCTTTCCCCACTTAGTGATGACCTTGTGCAAAAAAGCAAGTGTCCCAATGGTATCCAATGCGCAATCTATGAAGCCATCTAGAAGCATAATAGGAGAGTATACGCAGTACATGTAGCTTCATACAAAACAAATAAGAGAGTCGAACAAATGCCAAAAAGCGATGATGGTTACTTTGGCCTCATCTCAAAGGAAAGCAAAATTGACAACTCAATAAGAAATTAACGAGAGTAGTCATCCAACGTTGGATTGGATCATACAGTGAATGGAAGATCGAGCCTAGTTTTTCAGGAATTTGCATGATAGAACAACATCATAGTAGCCAATTATTCGCCAGATATGTTTGGCCCAATGCATCTTGGGCAGGAAGAAGAGGAGTAGGAAAGTGAGGAACAAGAAAAGAGGTGGGAAGAGGAAGGAGAAGAGGATAAGGAGATGGATTTTGAGGAGGGGGATTGAACTTTTTTTTTCTAAAGATTGTAATTTTGGGATAATTCTTAATTTTTTATCTTTAAGAGTACGATTAACAGTAGATTGTTTGTTTTATTTTCGATTTTAAGTTTTTTATGTAGGAACCCCACATGAAAGGAACCCAACAATTCAGAGCTTTCAATGAAAAATGAAAGGGAACACCCATCAATAGAAGTATAGAACTATCACGATCAATCAGGTAATTATTTTCCTTTCTTTTTAGGGCTACACATTGAGGACAATGTATTATCTAAAGTGTGGGGGTAACATAGAAAAATTGTTTTAATTTTTATGTTTTTTTTTATTTTGTTTGTCAAACGTGTGCTTTAGCTTATAGAAATACAAGTGATTGGTTAGGAACATGTATATAGGTTGATTGTATTTACTATAAGTTTGGCATGATATTAGATTATTTTAAATTTTTTATTATTAGACTACTAAGCTCTATATATTACATTGTAAATAGGCATTGAGCAATTGAATGTACCAAATGATATAGAGAATACAGGGAAACAAGCTTGCTAGTATGTATGACAAATTGATAAATTTTTTATTGTTTGATTGATTAGATTTGTTAATATTAAGATACCTAGGGATGACCTAAGCTCAACACAAGGCAAGCTCTCCATTGAGCTCTTCAATTATTATGCTCAAAGCCATCGTCATGGCCATTATTTCTTCTTTCAAAGCCATCACCATAGCCTCAAGAGCATCGCTCCTCTCCATCAACTTATTCTTATGGGAATCCAACAACTCTTGTACCATTTCCACATTGGAATGTAGTGACATCCTCACATAATCCCAAGACTTCTCCTTCATGGATTGCAACCCATCTGTGATTTTGTCGTCGACATCATCGATCCTCTCCTTCGCGTCCCCCATGGACTCCTCGAGAGTGACAACTCGTTCCTTTACCACTGATAACCTATCCTTCAAAAGGAATGGTTTTTTGTCCCACTTCTGATCTAAAGCTTCTCTTGACATCTCGATGGTGCCTTCGTAATGCTAGCTCCGATACCAACTATCACAGGGCTAGAACTTTAGTCTCGCATTTCGTGTGGCCTTAGGCTATCCTTTCTTGCAAACATGCCTAAGTCAGCCTAACTACCACAAAATGAAGATTCATAAAGGGAATTTCTCCAAGGCACCAATTTTTATAACGTAAGCAACTTAGCCAAAAGAAGACAAAATAAAACAGAAAGCCACAGAAAACATAGAACAATATGTGTTTGAGTAAATACTCAAAGAATTCTATTACTCTTAAGAATTTGAGATACAATGGATGATTTACAAATGAGGGGAAGGCTCACTGTTCATAGTTGAGCTCCCCTAAAACTGAAGGTCAAGATCAAATTACATCGACGGATGAGATTAGCCTATTCCTTAAATTTAGGGATTTACAAGATTACATAATCAAATCAAATTTAATCTTATAAGATATGATTCCCCTTAATTTTCTAAGATTAGTTTCCCTATTTACCAAGGTAGCCTATCATTACATATCTTCATCATTGGGCCACCCAAGCTTCAATCTGATAGGCTTCTCCAACAATTCTCTGAATCGGGTCTGTTCATGTGGGCCAAATAATCCCAATGTTAATGATAGACCTCCATAGGACTCATAGTGTGTGACGTTCACGGGCTTTGAACTCTGGCCCGTGACAATTACACGTGATGCTAAATTCTCAATTAAATCTGCTTATTTTCAAACATTAAATGAGCAATAAGGAGTACAAATGTGACAAGTAAAGAAGTTTTGAAAAAGGTTTGGAAATTCCTTTGTTCCATCAAACTTCTAGATAAGGTGATCATTTTCCTTTGACAAATTCTCAATGAGGCCCTTCCTTATAAGGTTGCGATTAACAAGAGAATTAACACCATAGACACGGCTTGTGCTTTTTGTCAAGGTAATTAGGAGGATGAAAATCACCTATTTTAGGAATGCAATTTCACCAAAGCGGTTTGGTTTGGATCAAAGTTTTATTTTCATACCTTAGAACTTAACTTAGAATCAATTAGAGAATGGATAATACAAATTATGGTGTAGACAAGAGTGGGAGATGACTACATGAAGGATAAACTTATATGGTTGGCTATCTATCTTTGGATTATACAAACATGCAAACTTGTGGAAAGACCTAGGGAGAGAAAAAAAAAAGAAAAAAAAAGAAAATATCATAATCATGAAAATCAAATGCTTTCGGTCAAAGACCTTTGTTTGAATATCAAATTCATATAAAATTATTTTTTTAAAGTGTTGATTTCTTATTTACATATGTCTAATCCACTATTTATTGGGAAAGAATTGCATGAAATTGTGATTCTACATCACCCCCTATCCATTTTCAATAAGGGAATGACAAATCATATTTTTCCTCTGATTTTTAGCGTTTTTAGTTGAATTTGAATTTTTCAAGAGGAAAAAGTTAAAAATCAGGAATAAAAATCTAATTTATCATTCCCCTATTTGAAAGGGATAGAGATAATATGGAATCACAATTTCAAGCAATCTTTTCTCTTATCCTTTCTTTTATTTGGAAAGGATTGCATGATACTGCGATTCCATGTCATCCTATCCTTGTTTAATAAGGGAATGAGAAATCATATTTTTCCTCTAATTTTTAACATTTTTAGTTGAATTTGAATTTTTCAGAAGGAAAAACTAAAAATCAAAAGGGATGACGTGAAATCACAATTTCATGCAATCCTTTCTCCTATTTATTATATCATGTGTAAGTTTTAATCATGCATATATGATAATAATATTATATTATTAATAACCTATATTACAATTATTATCAAAGTTTCAGCCTAAAAAAATCATGAATTAAGTTGACTTTAAAAAAATCTTCAAATACTTCTCTAAAAAAAGTCTTAATTTATGATTTTGAACTTAAATTATACTTATTTTATTTTGGTATTTAATTTTTTTTATCTAAATTGGTACTTAAAGTACACTCAATTTCCAATTTCGTACTTATAGTATGTCTCTGTAATATTTTTTTAATATATCTTTATGTAAAACAAACAAATATTTTCTTTTCTTAGATGTATATTTACATTAAAAAATATTAAAAATAGAAATAAATATATAAAAAATTCAAAAATACATATTCTAGAAAAAACATATAAATTATAAAAAATAATAAAAATAAAATGTACAAAAGATACGATAGATAAAAAGAAATTTGTTGAAATTAATAATATTATTAAAAAGAAAAAAATTTAAAAATTATAATAAATGTAAAAAATATTTTAAAAAAGTTTTAAAATATTTTTTAAATGCTAAAATATATAATTCTAAAATTCTAAAAAGATGTTTAAATTTCAAGTGTTTTTGCAATTACTTGAAATTTAAATACCTTTTTCTAATTTTATAATATTTTTTATTTTTTATATATTATTTGACTTTTTAAAATTTATAATTATATATTTTAAAATTTTATAAAATAATTTATTTTTAAACTTTTTTATATTATATATGATTTTTTACATTTTTAATCAATATAATATATATAATATTAAAAAAAATGATATGTGGCATGTTCTAATAACATTATGTGGCCGGTCAACGCTAATCAACTCTGGTCAATGGTCGATCAAACTCAAAAATATTTTCTAATATTTAAATATTTAGTATTATAATTGATAAAAACACGCGTGGAACAGAATTGTAAGTCATCTCGTTACGGATTTATCTTAGGGCTCTAGACGTTTAAAGATGGTTTGTTTGCTTGTTGGATCTGAAACACATTGAAAAACGAAGAAACAGATCAGGTCTGAAGGAAAATAAATTGGCTGGAACTATACAAAAAAAAATCAATAAAGAATCCCCAAATAATAAAGATTAAGATGTAGTTCGAATCTGGGCACCAAAGGATGAATTTTAAGGTTTCTTGAACTCAAAGAACCCTAATTTAAGTGGAAAATTTCGTCCAAAGTTAAATTTGAAAGAGGGAATGAAACAGATTTGTTAAACAAATTTTTAAGCTAAAAAAAGGGTTTTGTAATTAAAGATATCAAACAATGTAAACGTCCAATAACCTCTAATTTTATGATGAATCTTGCTAATTTGGGGTGGGAAAAGAAGAATGTTGGTGGTGTTAGGACCTAGAACGAAACCAAACGAAATTAGAATCAAATAATAAAGAAATAACAAAATAGAATTTTTTTTAAATAGGATAAAAGATGGAAAGGTCACGATGGTGTTTGAAAGATGTCCTCGGTAGCCTTGAATCCATAAAGAGATCCACAACCACCTGCTAACGGCTCTAATTCTCCCCTCCAAGAAGAAGACTAAGGCAAGAAGAAAGGTGAAGACTACTCTTGCAATCAAAGAGACTAGCAAAGCAACTTCTAAAATAAACAAGACCTAAGAGAATTTCTTAAGACTCAAAGATAACTTGATTAATCAATAAAAAGAATTGAAAGTTGAATGCCATAATAAGGGGTGGCTAAGGCCTTTAAATAACCCCTAAAGTCAGACTCCTAATCAAACTTAGGAGTTTAAATTAGGAGTTTAAAGTCAAATAAATAAGCGATTACAACTCAGCAGAATAATCAAATAACTAATTAACTAATAAATAGAACTTAAAACAACAATCTAATATGGAATTTCGGCTAAGGCATAATGTCTTGTGCTTGGACCAAATTTTTACTTAGAAAACTAAGATAAATTTGATTTGGGCTCCGTTGGGCTTGATTTGCAATGCAGGTTCTTTTAAGCTTCCAAATGGCGTCTAAAAATTTAAGTTGGGCTTAGTGACGTGTAAATGGGCCAATTCTGATCTTGCACATGGTTTCCTTTCGAGATCGATTCGCTTTCGCTATAACACATTATCCATCGGATGTCAATTTCAAGATACGGTTTCTTGGACCAAGAATTCCAAGATTTGAATTTTTTGTTTTCTTGATTTTTGAAATCTCCCCAAATGGCATAATTAGACCAAGATTTGGTTTATTGATTTTCTTGAAAGCAAGAACGTGAATCTCAATTTTCTTTTTAGCTCATATGTACATCCAAGGCCTTTGTGATGAAGCCTTGCACAAATCCGTTTAATCTTGCCTTCATCTTCCTTACCTTTGACGTTGTAATTAGGCATTACGCTAAAGTCAGCCCATCAACTTTGATGCTTACATCAATAATTTTCTACTTGTAATTTGAATTTAATATTTTATTTTAAATAAGCCTAATGGTTACATGTCATTTTTTCATTAGCCAAAACATATCATGTGGCCTGAGAAATTATTTTATGAACCCTTCCCACCATACCATCCATGGTCCCTTTTCAATTATTTAATGACATTTTGGCAATTTTTTTATGTCATTGACACATCATTTTTGTTTTTTTACCTTGAACCTTAAACCCCTAACCTTAAACCTTGAACTTGAATCTTGAACCTAACCCTAAACCTTAAACCCCAAACTCAAACTCTAAACCTTAAACCCGAATTTAAACCTCGAGATTTGAGTTTATTGTAACCCCTTTACCCGACCTAGAAGATATGGCCTGACCTCGAAGATCATAGTTGTAATTTCACCCTCAAGGAAACCATTTAAAACTTAATTACATTTATAGTTTGAAATAAGTAACGGTAAAATAATTTAACTTCCAAAATTATAAAGAGTCACAAAAGTTTATAAGTACAAATGTAATAATGTTTACTAAGTAATCTGAATCAAACTATGCATGCCAACAAAAAGTAAAACCAAAATATCCAAAATCCCAAGTTCGCATTTACATCAAAATTCCCAAATAATATGAAAATGTACCAATCTCAAAAACCACAAAAATAACCCATACTAATTGATAAAATAGAAGTATATAAAATCGAGAGATCCTCCGAGTACCAAGTCGCCTAAATCTAAGAATATCTGTAAGAGGAACTAAGTGGGGATGAGGTAAAGTGTCCAGTGTGTCTTTAAAATGCAAGCAATCACAACACAACATCACAGAAGTTTTCTCAAAGCATTTTAAATAGACACACAACATGTCACAACTCAGATGCAATAAAATCACATACACAATGCAATGCACCTAATCACCTACACACCAACACAATGGAGAAGTTCCCCAGAACCCCTCCCCATCCAATTGTCACCAATCGCAGTGTAGTTTTAGTATCAACTGTTTGAAAGGGTGATAACCACGTCTTCCACCGTACAAACCAACCTATGTACACACAATAGCATGATGTCTCATGTATCTCAATCTCAACACAGTTTTATGATATTAAATCAAGATTCACAATTCATTAAATGTGATAATCAAATTATCCATAGTCTAATATATATGCATGAAACATCAACATGCGATAAGCAACACAAAATAAAATCACACAAATATCATAACACAGAATAATATCACACAATGAATATGTAGCACAGACAAAAACACACCTCAAATGGGCAGTAGCTCTAACATCATGGAGAACGCCTCCCATGATTAGATCTAACTCCGGTTCTAGCTAAATTAGAACCTACGAGAACAAACTCTACATTAAAATCTATTACTATGTCACTTACTAAACATAATGCTAAACCGAATACTAAATACTCACGTGCAACTATTGGAGCTTGTGCAAGGGCAGGCTGCATATGTGGAGGAGGAGGTAACTCGTCAGCCTTAAAGTCGTGATCACCTAAACACAGAATACCACGACTCAAATCCAATATTCAACTTCCTTAAAAATTACTAAGTACAAATTAATTTTAAAAAGTAAAATGGGGCTTTCGGGCTCGAATTTGGCTAAACATATGGTGAATTCGATATCAGGACGTAAAAAAATCAAGTCAAGGTTTGTTCAAAAAGTCAACGGTCAACGATCCGGTTAATGGTCACCGGTCAAAGTCAACAGTTTAGTCAATGGTCAATTGGTCGGGTTGGTCAATGATAGGGTCGATCAACTCGGGTTGGGTTTCGAATTTGGTTTGGGTTAACGGGTGTTGGGTCGAGTCTAGGGTCTGAATCAGGCTCATGGGTTCGGATCTCACAGTTTGGGTCTGTTTGGGCTTGCTCCAAAGGGGGTTCAAGGTCTTGGGCTCACTTGATTTAGGCTCACAACTTTTGAGCCTTCAGTTGGGTCACTCCAAACAACCCAATGCCACTTTCACACTTGTTGTAACAAAAGTGTTTTAGGGTTTTTACAACCTTTTGACGATAACCCAAACACTCACCACACCGAAAACAATAACCCAAGGTAGATGGAGGGGACGAGAGAGGGGAAACCTGAACGGGTCAACAACTATTCTCACAAACGGTTGTTGGCAAGGGAAAAAAAGAGTGAGGCTTTGTTCACAAGACGACGATGCACACAACGATGGTGGCGGTACGACGCACGAACGGCTGTACAACGACTAATAGAACACGATCGAGAAAGGGAGAAAAAAGAAGATGGAGAGGGATTTCGATAGAGGAAATAAAAGAAAGAAATTTAAATGGGAGAGGAAAAGTTTTGAAACTAAATGAAGAGGGGTTTAAAAACCAAGCAAAAAGGGTAAATTGCGCATAAGGTTCTAGTAAAACAAGGATTTTAACTTAAGACCCCAAATTTTACTCGCTTTACCAATTAGTCCTGAAAACCCTAATTTGACCACAAAATTTTAATTAAATTTCAATTTAGTCCACAAATCTCACTAGAATTTTAATTTATACACTAAGTTTCACTGAAATTCTAATTTAATCCTTAAATTAAATTTAAAGTTGTTATAATTCTCCCCCTTGAAAGAAATTTTAACCTCGAAATTTACCTGAACAAAAAAGATGCAGATATTGGATCTTGATGACGACTAGGTAAATTAAGGAAAAATAAGAAATAGACTGGATAGAGAAAGTACTGGCTGTAACATCTAGCTCATCACGGTCCTCATGTCTCCTGGTCGAGTAAACCAAACCCGACTGTCTCACCCCAAATCTTGTTGCACTACTATTCTGAACTAGGCTACCATCCCTAGTAGTACCCGAAACAGCAGGTCTACCCTATCCCTTACCTCTAGTAGGAGTTTGAACCGATGCTTGGATCTGACTTTGGTCAAAAGAAGCTGTAAGAGATGTGGAAAATCCTTGAATAAATGTTCATGTAAGCTACATTTGAAACATGCACCTGTCTTTCTTCTTCACTCCCCACTATGCCCTCGATTACAATATGAACACAGATTTAAAGGACAAGAACTAATCGAACCACCCACACTACCAGTCTTAATCAAACTCCTCTCTAAGCCTCTTAGTAATGTGACTAACAGGACCAAGCAGAACTGTTGTGCTCGGTTACTTCATACCTCGTTTCATGTCTTGAGCTCTTTGGTCTCTCTTAAGAGACTCTAACCTCTCAGTTGTCCTAACTCAACTAATTAGGTCGCTAAACACCCTATCTTAATGCATAGCAACTTTGTCTTGAAGCGATACGCAAAGTCCCATTAGAAACCACTCACACTTTTATTTCTCAATAGCAACCAACCTAGAAGCATATCTAACCAAACTTAGAAACTTTATCTCATAGTAGTTAACTGACATGTCGTTCTACCTCAAATTCATGAAGTCGTCACGACATTTCGCAAGGAACTCCTCTCCCACATAATAGCCCTGAAACATCTCTAAAATACTCCTATGAGATCTAACTAGCATGGAAAGACTCCTCTACATACTCCCACCAATTCTGTGCTTCACCACGCAGTAGTGAAACAACGACCCTCAACTTCTGATTGGCGGGATAGTTCATCTCAACAAACAATCTCTGCAAATCTTTCAACCGATACTCAGTAACCGATGTATCTGTACTAGTCTTCCCCTAAAAAATCCTCATCCTAATAGCTAAAAAATCGATGGATATAGGCTCCCTCGAACCCTCTGACTGTCCCCCAACTAAACCACGAAGTGGACGCAACAACTTTCGATTCATAATAACATTATCTAGCTCAACTGTCTCACTGTCTCCAATATCAAACGGGTCATCACCGCGAGTTTTCTAAGCAGGTGGGTTTCCACCTCTAATCTGCTAGACCTCAACCCAGTGGGCAGCTCGTCCTCCTCAACTTGAGGCAACTCATTCAGATTTTCCTCCAGTTCAACAAGAGACGTAAGATCGCTAATAGCCCTAGTAGTATGGTTTCGGCCTCGACCTCAACCACGACCAGTTATGAGTTTAGAACACTTACGTGGTGACATAGTAAACTATCTATAGAAAGCAAAGATCACTAAAGTAAGATTTGGTACTGGAGTCTCGGATTAAATCTCAACTTAGAATTTTAAAACGAAAAGATAATTATAAAATAATAGGTTTATCAGAAATCCCTGTTTACCTCAAAACTTTTCAAATGTATGCAAAACTTTTCAAAACTTTTGAAATCGACTGTGGTGAGCCTCACAGTTCGAGGGTTGAACTCAGCTATAATACCACTAAATGTAACCCCTTTTACCCGACCTAGAAGATAAGGTTGGATCCAAAAGGTCACAATTGTAATTTTACCCTCAAGAAAACCATTTAAAACTTAATTACATTAATGGTTTGAAATAAGTAATGGTAAAATAGTTCAACTCCAATGTAACCCCTTTTATTCGGCCTAGAAGATATGGTTGGATCTAGAGGGTCACTGTTGTAATTTCACCCTCAAGAAAACCATATAAGCACAAATACATTATAATTTATGATAAATTGATCAGTAAAACAAATTAACTTTTATTTTTATAAAGATTTTCAAAATGTTATAAATACAAATGTAATGATGACATTTAAAAGCTTAAAAAGTAATCTAAATAAAAACTATGAATGTAAGTAAAAAGAATACCAAAATATCAAAATCCCAAATTTGAATTTACATCCCAATCTCAAATATTATGAAAAACCAAGATAATCCGAATAATGAAATAAAAATATAAAAACGTGAGATCCTCAAAGTACCAAGTCGCTTAAGTCCAAATAAATTTGTAAGAGAAACTAAGAGGGAATGAGCTAAAGAGCCCAGTGTGTCTCTAAAGTGCAAGCAAACACAATCACAATAATTTTCTTAAAACATTTGTTATCTATAGTTTTTCAAGTATTTTGATATAATAAAAAGTATATTAAAATCCCCTACTTGAATTTGCAAAAATTGTTTATTAGTCCTTAAAATTATTTTCAAAGTGTTAGACAAAAAAAATTTAAAAAGCCTTGAAATAAATTAGTTTTTGACAATTTTAAAAAAAGCCTAAAAGACTTCTACCGATACTCAGTGGGACAAGTATCGGTAGAACTCAAGGTAGAAAACCTTTGGAATACTTCAGAATTCTACCGGAAGAACTAGAATATCTATCGATTCAACCCTTAGTTCTACCGATACAACTAAAACTTCTATTGGTAGAACATACTCCAGTGAGTAAGGAAGTTGTGGCCTGGTACTTCTATCGATACCTAGCCAATACTACTAAAACAACTTCAATTCTACCGATACCTGGAAGGCTTCTATCGAAACAAGTCAAGTTAGTAGCCAAAGTTCAACATCCCTTGCGCTTCTACCGATACTCTGATGGGTTCTATCGATACCAAATGAAACCCTCAAAGTTCTATAGATACAATGAAGGCTCTACCGAGACAACGATTCCAATGATCATATTGTGTAAAGGCTTCTACCGATACAAGTGTGCTTCTACCGAAACAACGAAGCTGTTGTCTATATTAAATGCTAGATTTAATGGCTGCAACGACTCTATTTTGTTTCTAACGGCTGCAAACATCCACAAAGTTGTTAGAGGACTTAAATACAAGGTCAAGGCTCTCCATTGAAGTCATAAAAGACAAGAAACAAGTGCTTAACTTCAAAGAACTCATTTTTCAATTTTTTATCAATCTTCTACCAAATATTTCTTGTACACACTTGTGAGTTAAGTTTTCAATCTTTCTTTTAAGTGTTGTAACTTTGTGTGAGAGTGCTTAATTATTGATCATCTACCTTTTAGAGTTATATTCTGATTCATTCTTATTTTCTCTCATTTTGTGAGGTGTTACTTAAGGTTTTGGGTAAAAAACCTTAAGGAGAATTGGTTCTATCTTACCTTTGAAAATATGAGGATTTGTAAGGTTAAACCTTGCCCTTAAAGGTTCAAATCTAATGGATTTCGAAAATCCTTAGTTGAGGAAAGCTAAGGTAGTGGACGTAGGCAATTGAGGTCGAACCATTATAAATTCTTAAGTCATTTGCTTTTCTCAAATTTACCGAATTTTTTAAAAAACACCAATTCACCCCCCTTTTTGGTATATTTCGATCTTAACAACATTTAAGTAAGCATACAACATGTTACAATTGAAATGTAATAAAATCACATACACAATACAATGCACCCAATCTCCAGTACACTAACACAGTAGAGAGGTTCCCCAGAACTCGTCCCCATCTAGTCGTTACCAATCATAGTGTGGTTTTACTATCAACTGTTTGAAGGCGTGATAACCATGTCTTCCACCGTACAACCCAACCCATGTACACACAATGATATGATGTCACATGTATCTTAATCTTAATCACAATCTCATGATAATAAATCAGAGTACTCAGTAAATATGATATTTAAAATATCCACAGTCTAACAGATAAGCATGGACACAACATCGAGTAAAAAATCACACAGATATCCCAACACAGAATAACACCACACAACAAACATATAACACAGACATATACACACAACAATATATAGCATAGACAGAGACACACCTCAAGTGGGCAGAAGCCTAACGTTGTGGAGAACACCTCCCATGCTCAGATCTAACTTTAGGTCTAGCTAAATTAGAACATATAAGAATAAACTCTACATAAAGAACTATTACTATGCCACCTACTAAACACATCACTAAGCTGAATAATACTCACTTGCAACACTCATAACTCGTGCAGGGGTAGTCTGCATAGGTGGAGGAGGTAATTCATCATTCTTAGAATCGTGATCACATATACACAGAACATCTCAAGTCAAATCCCTTAATTAACTTTCTTAGAAATTACTAAGTACAATAAATTACAAATAGTAAAACGAGGCTTTTGGGTCGAATTAGATGAAACGGATTGCGAATTTAGAATCAGGACGTAAAAAAATGTCAAGTCAAAGTTGGTCGAAAAGGTCAATGGTTAATTGTCAAGTCATCGACCAATGGTTCGGGTCAACGTGTCGAATGTCAAGTCGGGTCTAGGGCTCTCCGAATTGGATCAGGTCGGGTTCATGGGCATGGGTTCACACACTTGGGTCATGGTTTTAGGTCTGGTTTGGGGATCGATTTGGGTTTGGTTTCAAATGGGTCTTAGGTTGGGTCTTTGGATTGGAAATGGGCTCACAAACTTGGGTTCCAATAAAACAAGGGTTTCCACTTGAGACCTCAAATTTTACCCACTTTACCAATTAGTCCCTAAAAACCTAATTTAACCATAAAATTTTAATTATAGTTCAATTTTGTCCATAAATCTCACTAAAATTCCATTTAAACCCTAAGTTTCATTGAAATTCCAATTTAATCCCTAAATTAAATTTAAGGTTGTTACATTCATGGTTTATGTTTGAGTTTGAGGTTTAAGTTTGAGGTATTGGGTTTAAATTTTAGGGTTTAAGATTCAAGATTCTAGATTTAAGATATAAGGTATAAAAAATTATCAAAATTATTTGTCAATGAAATAAAAAAAAATTACTGAAACATCATTAAATAATTGTAAAGAAATCATAAATAATATGATGAAATTTTTTTTAAAAATAATTTATCACTAGTCTTTGGGTAGCATTTCTATGGTCTCTCACTACAATATATTTACGTTTTCTCTTTTTGTAGATGCTATAAATATTTTGAAAGTACAATTGGTTGTCATCATTTCTGATAAAAGACAGTCAACAATGATCAATGGTTGATTAATGGCGATCAAAACCAATTAAATTTTAAGTTAATTTTTTAATTTTAGAAATTTTTGGAATATATATTTGAATGTTTATTTTTTGAAATTTTCAAATGTTTAACTAACTTTAATTTATATATTTGAATTTTCTAAAATTTTAACTAGTTTTTTATTTTTATTTTGAAAAATTAATATATTTGTTTAATTTTTCTAGAAATCTTTAGAAATTATATAGTTTTAATTTGGTGGAGAAAAAATATTATGTATTTTCTTGTATGGAAGTGCAACTTGCTTTATTTTAATGATACGAAAAAATTGAGTTATTGAGTTATAAAATACGAATGATTAATTATTAAATTTATTTTAATAAATGCTTTTAAAAAAAACTTACTCCAATAAATACCTTAAAAAAACTTGAGTTAAAACATGTGTCAAAATGATATGTTAAATACCAAATACTTCAAATGGTTAAATTATGAATAAATAACTTAAATCTGATCCAATTGTCATTTCATTAAAAAAAAAAAGAAAATTTGAGTTTAAAAAATAGAGATTGCTTTTGTTTTGTTCACTTAAGAAAATATGTTTGGTTAAAATTTTGAAACATAATTTTTGAAAAATAAAAATGAAAAAAATATTTTTAGGTGTCAAAATGGAGAAAAAAAACATTGTTTAAGTATTAACTTATTGGTTAAGACATTTTTTGTTTGAAATAAATTTAATTGTTTGACTATCAAAGTATTAATTTGGGAAAAAAATAGTTTACATACCATTTGTGATAAAAAAAAGTTTTAAGTACCAAGACGAGTAAAATGATATAGTAAACCAATTTAGAGGTTTAACCTTTTAATTTTTAAATATTAAATCTTTCAAGTTAATCCGAATCCATATAAATGCGATGAGTCATTTTATTTTATTTTTATTAATTTATTAAAAAATATTTTATACACTATCAATAAAATTTAAAAATTTCTCCAATTTAAGTCAATGACAATTCTATATATGTATAGTAAAAAAAATTAAAAAAAGGAAATATATAAAAAAAAATGGAGCATGTGACAAATTTATATAAAAAAATCGCATGTTAAAATTTTAAGACGGCTTGTAGATAAAAAAGATGTACATTACTAATTAGATTTATTTATGGCTTGACTTGAAGGCCCGTTTGAAAAATAGGAGAATTTAAGTAAAAATATAGTTTTAAAAAATGAGATTGGACAAAAAAAAGGTCCGTTTTCTAAATAAGTCGAGTTTTGGTTAAGTTTTTTGGTCCTAGCTTTACTTGACCCGACCTGAATTTATAAAAAAAATATTGCTATTTTTTTTATTGTTTTGACATTGTCTTTTTCATTGTTTTCCTATCATTTCACTATTATATTGTTAATATTTTGTTGTTATTATTTAGATATTGTATAACTCTTGTTTTATTATTAATTTTACTACTATTTTAAAATTTATTTTAATATTTTTAGTGTATTTGATTTATTATATTTTTAAATTTATTTTTATATAAAAAATAATATAAAAAAATTTAATATAGGCAAACCAAACTGAACTCGAGTTTTAACATTTTTATCCAGATCGGGCTAATTAAAATAATTTTTCAAGCTGAATCGAGCCTAAAATATGGACTTAAATCTTTTACTTACCCAGTTAATGAATAACTCTGTTACTAATGTACCAAATACTCAACTTTTATTAATATGTTATATATCTTTTATGAAAAATAAATTTTGTTTCTATTCCCTAAATATATATTTTTAACTTCCCAAATAAACAAAATGAGGATATATTTTTTAAAAAATAAAAACATAAAATATTTTAAAAGACAAACGAAGTCTTATTTTCTACTTTTGAGCAAAACGATCTGAAGATCACGGCGACAATTTTCTGCCACGTGTAGTTGGCTAACTAAAATCATTGCCGTCGACACGCCGCACACGTGCTCGCGAGGACACCATAGCAAAACCTTAAGATCCATCACGTGTCCTCACTCAATTCACGGACATGCTTGGTCAGGATATTACACAGACCTCAAAAGGAGCAGAAGAAAGAAACCGTTTGTTTCTCATTTCTCTTTCTTGGACTCCTGTAATTGAAAGTTGAAAAAGCCACGATGCATCCGATAAATGGGTTTTTGGCGGCGAGGATGCTATTTAACACGGCGGCCTCGGTCAGTGAATCCATCGGAGAAGGGATTCCGTTCGGATCTCCATGGTGGTTTATCTACGCCGGGATTTCTTGTTTTTTAGTACTTTTCGCAGGGATGATGTCTGGTCTCACCCTTGGACTGATGTCGCTTGGTCTCGTCGATCTCGAAATTCTTCAACGGAGCGGCACTTCCACCGAGAAAAAACAAGCTGGTAGATTTTTTTGGTTCTGATTTGGAATAGTTGTGAAGGAATGATTGAAATTCGATTATTATTTAGTATGAAATTTGGTCTGTTTTTTAAAAAATCTTTGGGTTTTTAGCTGCTATTTTACCGGTAGTTCAAAAACAGCATCAGCTTTTGGTGACTTTGCTTCTATGCAATGCTGCTGCTATGGAGGTAAAAGCTTATTTAACAACTTTATCGGTTCAATTTGATATGAATTTGAGTGAAACTATCATGTTTGTTTATTTGATTTTTGATCCCAAAGAAAATTACAGAAGGATCGTTCAAAGTTTTGAATAAGCAAGGTTTGATTTGAATTACATTTGCTAGAAAACTGATATTCCAATGAATTTCTAAGATAACAACTGAAGTTTTCAGTTGATTAGTGAGGTCCTAATAATATGGCTTGTTGATAATACTGTTTCTTACATACAATTTTGTTGGAACTTTGCATCTGGGAATGACTGCTGAACCGATCACCATGTACATTTTTGCTTTTATCTTTTTATACGAATGAAGTTTTGATTCTGTCAAGTAGGCAATTCAGCTCTAATTACAAAGAAGTATTTAACCCAGAGTTATTAGCAGATTTCTTTCCTAAGCCATTAGTGTATCATATTAAGTAAGATTTTAGGTAGTTCCCCATTATCAATTTACTACCTGTGGAAGTTCAAATGGTGTCATTTAACTGATTCACAGCATGTCCGCAAGTAGTTTGTTAGAAACTTGAAATTGCTTTATTTATGCTTGCTAAGGGGGTTGAGGCTATCTAATGAACATAACGAAGTTGCTTTGTGACCATTTAATATTACTTGAAATTTTCTATGTATTGCATATTTGGAGGATTTTTTCAAATTGTTGGTTTATTTATGCTTGCTGTGGGGGTTGAGGCTATCTAATGGACATAATAAAGTTGCTTTGTGACTTGAAATTTTCTTTGCATTACATATTTGGAGGCTGTTTGAAAAAAGGTTGGCTTTCTTTGACTTCCATGATATGTTTATTACTTGCAGGCCCTCCCTATATACTTGGATAAGCTTTTCAATCAATATGTAGCTATCATACTTTCTGTGACTTTTGTTCTAGCTTTTGGTGAGGTAGGTTGTTCAACTTTTGTATTATTTAAGCTTGACTTTCAACCTTTGAATTCTTGACCAAAAAGAGTTTCTTTTTACTTTTTAGGTTATTCCACAAGCAATATGCACTAGATATGGACTTGCTGTAGGGGCAAACCTTGCAGATGTTGTGTGGATTTTAATGATTATTTGCTATCCGATAGCTTATCCCATTGGAAAGGTAAGTTCAAAGGTACATGAGGTGCACTCTTTTAATCCCCATATCGGGAAAAGTCCTGTTGATTCTTGAAACTTTCATAAAAGTCCTAGTTTATGCTACATGCTATAGGCAATGGAGTAGATTCTGTGAACGTTTTTTTGCAGTTAGTCTTGTCTATTTACTCAATAAGACGGTTTTATGAGTAGTTGAACCATGTTTGCTAGATTCGAGTATTATGTTATTGCTAATTGGGTAATGACCTGAAAAACAAATCTGTGGAACTTAGAGCTAGTTTCTCATTGCTTTTGAAAAGTTCGGTTTAAAATTTATGTTGTTTAGTATTGCTCTCCAAAAGTGTTTTTGAAAAATAAAATGTTCATTTTAGACATGATATTGTGAAGTAAAAATATGCATTTAAATAATATTCAAATTCGTTAATATTGTGATATTTTAGTAAGAATATAAAAAATAATCTATTGCAACTCATTATTGATATTTTAATATATGAAATATAAGTTGTAAATATTTGCAAGCAATTAATATTAATTATTTCTAAAATTTAATTTGAATGTATAATCTATATTTTAAATATTATTAAAACAAACATTTTAAACTTAAATATATAATGTTATATATTTGGAATAAATTTCAATAGGAAAGTAATTATATAACCAATATTTATATTAAATAAAATATATTGGATTATAAATAAGGGTTAACAATGTCATTTGCCTCCAAAAGCACTCTTCTCAAAAGCAAAAGCTAAAAACATTACATTTGCTTTTGGGTTCAAAAGAACTTTTGGTTTCAAAAGTTGTCTATTAAACATTACTTATGGTTCCAAAAACACTTTTGAAAAGCAATGAGAAACAAAGTCTCATTAAACTATAGAAAGTTGGAGGAAATCCTCTTTCTTAGCTTCTTGGGGCATTGAGGTCGGGGATTCTTTGGTAATTCGGCGTAAAATGGCTTTACATGATCATGTGTAAATAGTTTGACGAATAGTTGTAAAATGGCTTTACACATCTTTTAGGAGTTTTTTTTAACCAATGTCATTGGAGACACGAATAAATCCAAACAATTCTAGAAACCTTCATTTCAGCCACCGACTCTCAATTTCATCCTTTTGAATTAAGGGTTATCTATAAAGTTTAATATTGAACATCTTGGACTCATTGATAAGAGGAATATTATGATTAGTAAACCTCTTAGGGGGCAATACCTTAGGGGTGTTAAAGAGTATTGAGTATTGTCATAGCAATGTCTTCAAATATGTAGGGAGAGCATCAATCAAGGCCTTATCATTTTGAGAAGGCAACCTTTCGTGACACTCATTAGTCAACAGTAAGGTCTAAGTCCACATGGGATAAGCGTGCATTCTTGCTAGTTGCTTGTCATTAACTAACTCCACAGTTTTAGCGTTGAGGCCATGAAATGTCACCCATTGGCAGCTATTGAAAACTTCATGATCAACTTATGGAAATCCCAAATAATAGGTCCTAGATTTCTTAATCGATGCACACCATGGACTACATCACATCAATATGAGTTAGTTGAACCACTTAAGCCTCTTGTTGAACCTCCTTGCATAAGTCTCAAACATGCTTAAACTCTTCATTTGTTATAGACACATTAACCCCATGAATAGGCATAATTTTAACCCTGTCCTTTTCAGAAGTGTCTGGCCTATGAAGTTATGTGGTTTACTAAATCTAAGGTCTTCTCTTATGTATCATAAGATCTTCGAGGGAGATTTTCCAGCAAACAACAAGTGCCTAAGATACGAATTGGTTTGGAAATTTTTTGCTTAAGTTCCTTTGTTGGGCACTTTTCCTTCAAGAGAAGACCTTGGATTTGAAGCCTCGGATGAACAAGATTCCATTTGTCTTGGTTTTTGAATTCGATGATTTCGAAAATTATTGACATCGTGATATTCCTAAACATGGCTAAGGATATTTGGGATGCCATTCATTTGACCTATTCAAAGGCTAGCAATGCTTTAAGAATTTTTGAGCTGAAGACAAAAATATCAACGACCAAACAACGAGTGTGTTCCATCATGGAATATTCTCATTTGTTACAAGGACTATGGCAGGAATTGCATCAGCTCTTGCAATGCATCCAAATGAAGTGTGTTGAAGATGTTTCCAAGTTGAAAAGATTCATAGAAAAGGAGCACATCTATGAATTCCTGACGGGGTTGAACATGGTGAAAGTTTTCAAGAGATTATTCAATAAAATTGTTCTTATTTTATTAAGTAAAGAACTAAATTTAAATAGAAAAAAACTCATAACCTAATTGGGAAAATAATTTCCTTATTCTATTAAACTACTAAAAGATAAAATAAAAATATTCCTAAAAAATCTCAATTGCTTCATGTATTTCAACACCCTCCCTCAAGTTGGTGCATATTGTCACGGACCGCGCACTGAGGCCCGAGACAAGCACACTTCAAGCTGCCCAAGAAGCACTCTGTAGCATTTTGGGCCTATCACCACTTAGCCCAACACTTGGGTTTAAAGAGCCTTTCAAAGAAGATATGGCAAATGGCATATAATCAGGAATATTCTCTTTTTATTCTTTCCATATCTTTGTAAAATCTTATCATTGTATCTCAACCGTCGATGTACTCTAATTTTGACCGTTGGATGTAGGGGGCTTCAACTATAAATAGAGGCTTACCCCCACCTCATTTTACACACTTCACATTTCATACTTGAATATACAGAGTATTCACTCAATTCCTTCCTTGTCTTTTTGTTTTGCGTTTTTCTTTCAGAGTTCCTTTGCTTCCGTTAGGATCTAAGCACTTTAGCTTTGATCGAGTTTCAGGCTGGCTTAATCGTTGTTTGATCAAGAAGCGTCTAAGGCCGCACGCTCCAAGATTTGAGTTCTACGGACGTGACAAGTAGTATTCGAGCCTATTCGAGTGAGAGAAATGGCACCACAAAACACAAGCGAGGTTCCAGCAGTTGAACGAGAGACCCGTGCTGCTGCTGAGAAGAAGAGGAGAGATAGTTCCAGGGACATCATTTCAACCTTGGAGAGGAGGGTCATTAGACTTGAAGATTCCATGAAGGAAGTTAAGGAGGCCCAGGAAGATACAGAACCGTACTTTGAGATAGTAGGTTCTCTTAAAGAAGAAGTCATGATTGCGGTTCAAGGACTTCTCGACGACATGTATGAGAAGTTAGACTAACGGGACAATTCCCTTGAAGTAGCAGGGGAAGCTACCAAAGCCGAGTTGGTGGAGGAGATCAAGGATCTTCGAAGTGAGCTTGCCATTTACAAGAGAGCTGTAAAGAATGACATGATGTCAGAAACAGTGGCACCCACACCCAGGATCGATGTCCCAAAGCCAAAGATGTATGCAGGGACCCGATCAGCCCAAGATGTTGAGAATTTCATTTGGGTCATGGAGCAGCACATCCGAGCCATGGGGGTCAAGGACGAAGCAACAAAGGTAAACACTGCTTCTGTCTATTTGACTGATATCGCTCTTCTATGGTGGCGACGTAGGTGTTCCGAAAAGGAGAATGGGGAAATTCCCATTACAACATGAAGTGAATTTCAGTCCGAGCTCAAGGAACATTTCTATCCCAAGAATGCGCAATAGAAGCCCGAGCAAAGTTGCGACAACTCAAGCATACTGACTCAATTCAAGATTATGTGAGGCAATTCACCGAGCTCAAGCTTCAAATCCCAAAGTTGAGTGAGTAAGAAGGATTCTTTACCTTCTTAGACGGACTCCAACGATGGGCTAAAATGGAGTTGAACCGTATGGGGGTCCAAGAGCTTTCTAAAGCTTTGTCCGCAGCTGAGTCAATTGCCGAATTCGAGATCAAAAAGTCCGAGTCTACCAAACCAAAGCCAAAATTCAAATGCAATGGTGGGGGAGACAAGGAAAGACCAGCCAAGAAGGGGTCTGAGAAGCCGGCAGGTAATAATATCAATTTTCGCAGACCTTGGGAGAAGAACAATGAGCCTTTCAAGTGCTACATTTGTGGAGGAAAGCACTTGGCGAGGAACTGTCCTCAAAGGGAGAAAGTCGCTGCCATCCAAAGGAAGGATGCTGAAGAAGAGACTCTTAAGCTTAACTCCATTATGAGCTCCATGGAGGTTAAGAAGGATCAGAAGAAGGGACTGATGTTCGTCGACATCACCGTGGCAGGCCAAAAGATGAGTGCACTAGTGGACACCGGTGCATCAGAATTGTTCGTGTCCGAGCAAGCTGCCAAGAGACTTGACCTTCGTGTTGAGAAGGCAAGTGGGTTTATTAAAATCGTCAATTCCGAAGAGGCTCCGATTGCGGGGGTGGTAAAAGGAGTCATGCTAAACCTTGGGGGTTGGATCGGTAAGGAAAACATCAAGGTAATCCCTTTGGATGACTTTGATTTCGTGATTGGACTTAATTTCCTTGACCGGGTTAATGCGTTTCCTGTTCCCTTTGCCGATTATTTATGCATTTTGGATCCGAAACATAAATGCATTGTTCCGACAACTCGAAAGGCTGGAGTTGAAGCCAAGATGTTATCAGCCATCCAGCTTAGCAAGGGGGTGCGCAAGGAGGAACCAACTTACTTAGCTGCGTTGGTTGATGAGCAACCTACCAAGTCCGTCGAGGTCCCAAAAGAGGTGAGACAAGTGTTGGCAAAATTCAGAGATGTGATGCCAACTGAGTTACCCAAAAGCTTGCCACCAAAGAGAGGTGGATCACAAGATTGAACTCGTGCCAAATGCGGAGCCACCCGCTAGAGCCCCTTATCGAATGGCTCCACCCGAGTTAGAGGAGTTGCGCAGACAGTTGAAGGAACTCCTAGATGCGGGTTATATCCGACCGTCTAAGGCACCCTATGGTGCGTCGGTACTCTTTCAAAAGAAGCACGATGGGACGCTTCGAATGTGTATCGACTATCGAGCTTTGAACAAGCTCACTGTGAAGAACAAGTACCCGATCCCGCTCATTGTTGACTTGTTCGATCAACTTGGTGGTGCAAGGTGGTTCACCAAGTTGGATTTGAGGTCTGGATATTATCAGGTTTGAATAGTCGAAGGAGATGAACCAAAGACTGCATGTGTGACGCGCTATGGTTCGTATGAATTCTTAGTGATGCCCTTCGGTCTCACGAACGCTCCCCCACTTTCTGTACTCTCATGAACAAGGTATTACAACCCAACAGCCAAAATGCTCATTGACTATGCCAAAGAAGGGAAACCAGAAAGTTTTGGCTTGAAGGGGACATGCTATATGCTCGAGGACATCGCCTCTATGTGCCTCAGTTTGGAGAATTGCGCAAGGGATTCATGAGGGAATGCCATGATTCCAAGTGGGCGGGACATCCGAGAATGAACCGGAAATTGACACTGATTGCAGAGAACTATTATTGGCCGCACATGGGCACAGATGTGGAAGCCTATGTGAAGACTTGTCTTGTGTGCCAACAGGACAAGATAGAGATGAAGAAACCGGCGGGACTGTTGCAGCCATTGCCCATTCCCGGACGACCATGGGAAAGTGTTTCCATGGATTTTATTGTCGGTTTGCCCAACATTGACGGCTTGTCAAGTATCATGGTTGTTGTTGACAGATTTTCGAAGTATGGGACGTTCATTCCAGCGTCCAAGGTGTGTCCAGCGGAGGAGGCAGCTCGTCTTTTCCTCAAGCACGTAGTCAAATATTGGGGAGTGCCAAAGACGATTATCAGTGATCGGGACACGATTCACGGGGAGATTTTGGACTGAATTATTCAAGCTCATGGGATAAAACTTGAACTTTTCAACAAGTGTTCATCCCCAAACCGACGGGCAAACTGAATGAGTGAATGCACTCTTAGAGATCTATCTGAGGCATTATGTGAGTGCAACACTGCGCGACTGGTCGAAACTGTTGGATGTGGTTTAGTTTTCTTACAACTTGCAACGGAGTGAGGCCACAAACCAAAGTCCGTTCGAGATCGTGACCGGGCAACAACCGCTTACACCCAACACGGTTGTTTCCAAGTATGAGGGGCCAAATCCAGCAGCACACAAGTTTGCCATAGAGTGGCAAGAGCATCACGACTTAGCCCGAGCTTGTTTACACAAGGCAGGGAAGCGGACCAAGAAGTGGGCAGGTCGAAAGCGTAGGGACGTGAATTTCCAAGTTGGTGATCTAGACCTTGCCAAATTGACAGGAATCCTGCGCAACCCAACCGTGCACAAAGGGCTTGTGCGAAGATACGAGGGTCCATTCCGAGTTGCCACCAACCATCCGAGCTCATCCAGTGTTCCATGTTAGCTTACTCAAGCCTTACTACCAAGATGAATCAGATCCGGATCGAGGCAAATCACACCGAGCGCCAGTCGGAGTGAAGATCTCTTATGAGAATGAGGTTCGAGAGATCCAAGCGGAGAGAGTTATTCGACGACCAGGTTACCGACCAAGGCATGAATATTTCGTTCAATGGAAGGGACTTCCCGACAGTGAGGGTAGTTGGAAACTAGCCGAGGGTCTATGACAATTCAAAGACCAAGTGAACAGATACCATGCAAGCAGAGTGACGAGGGCATCACTAGATTCAGTGGGGGAGAATGTCACGGCCCGCGCACTGAGGCCCGAGACAAGCACACTTCAAGCTGCCCAAGAAGCATTCTGTAGCATTTTGGGCCTATCACCACTTAGCCCAAAGAAGATATGGCAAGTGGCATATAATCAGGAATATTCTCTTTTTATTCTTTCCATATCTTTGTAAAATCTTATCATTGTATCTGAACCGTCGATGTACTCTAATTTTGACCGTACTATAAATAGAGGCTTACCCCCACCTCATTTTACACACTTCACATTTCATACTTGAATATACAGAGTATTCACTCAATTCCTTCATTGTCTTTTTGTTTTGCCTTTTTCTTTTAGAGTTCCTTTGCTTTCGCTAGGATCTAAGCACTTTAACTTTGATCGAGTTTCAGGGTTACTTAGTCATTGTTTGATCAAGAAGCGTCTAAGGGCGCACGCTCCAAGATTTGAGTTCTACGGACGTGACAATATATCATTCATGCTTAACTTGCTTACAAGAAAATCAAAGCTTGTTTTAGAGAGCCTTTTGGTGAGCATGTCAGCAATCTGTTGTTTTGAAGGAACAAACAATATGCACACTTGGGCTTCTTCAATCTTCTCCTTGATAAAGTCCCTATTAAACTCAACGTGTTTAGTTCTATCATGTTGGATTGGGTTGTGAGCAATGCTAATGGTAGCTTTGTTGTCACAATACAACTTCATTGGTGAAGTTATTGGTTTTCTCAGCTCTTCCATGATTCTTTGACCACATCATTTCTCAAATTCGTTGAGCCATTGACTTGAACTCAACTTTTGCACTACTTCTTGCTACAACACTTTGTTTTTTGCTTCTTCAAGTCACAAGGTTTCCCCTAAACAAATCTACACTACCTTGATGTAGATCTTTTATTTGTTACTGAAACTGCCAAGTCTGCATATGTATAAGCTTCAATTCCTCTTTGTTCAGATTTCTTGAAGAATAGGTGAACTCTTCAAGTATCTCAGAAAGTGAAACATTGCTTCTTCATGTTCCTCCATTGGGGAGTGCATAAATTGATTCACTAAGCTTATTGCAAAAGCTATGTCTGCCTTGTATGTGATAAGTAGATTAACTTACCAACTAATCTATGGTATCGCCCTTTATCAATTGATCTTCCTTCTTTATTTTTGAATTTTACATTTGGATCAATTGGTGTGTCAGCTGACAACAACCACTCATCCCAGTATCTTTTAAAAGATCAATCACATATTTGTTTTGAGAGATCACAAGACCTTTCTTTTATAAAGCAATTTTCATACCAAGTATTTTAAAGCACCCAAGTCTTTGATATCAAACACCAATGCTAGATGCTCCTTGAGACGCTTTTTTTCATCCACATCATCTCCTGTAAGAATGATATCATCGACATAAACTATAATAACTGTTATTCTATCTCTTTGTGAGTGTTGGTAGAACATTTGTGTGATTAGCTTGCCTTTGTGAGTAACCTTGTTTTAACAACCCAAGTGAACAATTCAAACCAAGCTCGAGGAGACTGCTTTAGACCATAGAAAGATTTCTTGAGTTTACATACTTGAGTTTCAAATTTTTCTTCAAAACTTGGGGATCCATGTGCACTTTTTCAAGTTTCTCATTTAGGAAAGTAGTCTTCACATCTAGCTGCTGTAAAGACCAATCAAGATTAACAACAATGGATCAAAGAACTCTAACAGAATTTAACTTGGCTACTGGAGCAAATGTCTTAAGATAGTCTATTCCGTATGTTTGAGTGTACCATTTAGCCACCAATCGAGCTTTGTATGTGTCTAAAGATCCATTTGGTTTGAATTTGGTTGTGAATACCCATTTACAGCCCACTATTTTTTTCCTGCAGGTAATTCAACTGTTCTCATGTACTTGTTTTTTCAAGAGTGTGCATCTTCTCTAAAACAACCTCCTTCCATTTAGGAACCTGTAAAGCATCTTTCACGTTTTTTGGTATTTCCATAGTATCGAGACATGAAACAAAAGCTGAGAATATCGAAGATAAGACTTTATAGAACACAAATTTAGACATGAAATATTTGACAACATTTTTAACACCTTTTCTTTTAGCAATTGAAATATCTAGATCAGGAAATTCATTGCTAAATTATGAATTTTACCTGGATTTTTGACAAGATCTTGAGGGTTGGATTCTTAGTGATGAATCTGGTGGATTTCACTTTCTTGATTTCGGTTTTTTCTTGAGTAAACTAGTAACTCCTTTGTTTGTTCTCTGCTCTCATGATCAGACTCTACACATTCATACTCCTTTTTATTATCAATATTAACATCATTCAAGTCCTTTTTATTAACAGCATTAACATTATTAATTTCTGTGTGGATCATAAATTTGTTTTCCCCATTATTAGAATCCCTATGTTGTATATTCCTAGTGTTTTATTGATCAATTATTGAATCTTACTTGCTATAACTCCCTCCCTGAAGATTAGAATCAAAGTAAGATTGTGTTTCAACAAATTTGACAACCATGGTAACAATAATCTTCCCATCAATTGGATCATAATTTTTTATTAGAAGCATACCCAACAAAGACATTTTTTTTTTGCTCTAGGATCTTGTTTACCTTGATTATGAAGATGAAAAAAAACACTACACCAAAAACTTAGAGGAATAAATTTGTGATTAATTTATAGTTAGGAAAACTATCTTTAAAAAGACTGAAAGGAGTTTTATAGTTTAGAGTTATATTAATAAGATATGTAGTTGTTAACAAGGCTTCTTCCCAAAAATAACGTGGTACTTGATTAGTGAACATTAAGGCTCTAATTACTTCCAAAAGATGACAGTTTTTTTTTTCTGCAATCCCATTCTGTTGTGGTGTATTTGTACAGGAGCTTTGGTGGACTATTCCATGTTTAGTTAAAAAAAGCCTAATTGGTCACTAAAAAATTCCCCACCATTGTCATTTTGAAATTTTTTTATTTTCACACCAAATTGTGTTTTCACCATAGCATAAAAGATTGAAGCACATTTTTAACTTCATATTTATTTATTTAATAAAAACGCCCAACAAATGTGAGTATGATCATCAATAAATGTGACAAATCAACGTTTTTGTGAAAAAATTGAGACCCTCGAAAGCCCCTGAACATTACTATGAATTAACGAAAAAGGTTTGTAAGCTTTATATTTTTTAGGTGGAAAGAATGATCAATGATGTTTAGCTATCTCACAAAATTCACAGTGATATAAAGGATTTTTATTTTTAAATAGATCAGGTAACAAATGTCTTAAATAGTAAAAGTTAGGGTGTTCAAGCTTAGAATGCCAAATCATAACCATATCAAAACTAAAAACAGAGTTTAAACATAAAGTAGTTGTTGGTCATCATCAAGAAAGTAAATTTTCACCAGATTTTTTAATAGTGTTTCTCAACTATTGCCAAGAATGACCCATCTGCTACTTTGATATTTTTGTTTCTTGTAAAATGTGTGTAAGTTGAGAAAAGAAAATGACTACTAGTCATGTGATCACTAGCTCTAGAATTGACAATCCACGTGTTTGTTTTACAAGGCTTGACATTGGAAAAATAGAAAAATAAATATCTGATTGGAAAAAGGAGCAAGGAGGACTATTGGATGAGTTAGAAATAGAAGAATTCATCGGAAATTGTGGTGATTGAAAAAGCTTGTGTAGATGCTCTAATTGTTCCAAAATGATTAGAGACCTTTCCAGAGAACTTTGCTGCTCATGATATCTATTAGTCATTTGAAAAGCTTTGCTATCCCCAGATTGTGAACCACGACCATTGCCACCCTTTTTTCTTCCCATTTGTTGGTTTTCCATAAGCTTTCAACACATTTCTCGAGTGTGCCAATATTTTTTACAGTGGTCGCACCAAAGTTTCTTCTTCTTTTCATTGCCATCATCTTTTTTAACAGTCAAAGAGCAAAATTATCATTGTTAGCTTCAAATCCTGGTCTTAACATTACTTTTCTCCTAGTTTTCTCTTTTAACCTCAGAAAAAATCTCAGAGTGCTAGAAGTGGTTTTTTCTTAGGATCTGAGATCTCACTATCAAATTCTTTATTTAAACCAGCCAGAAATAAATAAGCTAGCTCATTCTTTTCTTTTTACATAGCTTTTACACTATCTTCGGGACACCCTCATTCATCATTATAACATTGATCTAGTTCTTGCCAAAGAGACGTCATCTCATTATAATAAAAAGTAACTTCCTTTTCCCCTTGCCTAGCTTTCCAAAGTTTTATTTTTAACTCAAAGATTTGTGAAGTGTTTTTTAAATCTGAATAGGTGTTGTTCACAGTGTCCCAAACATCTTTAACAGTCAGGAGAAAATGAAAAAGTTTACCTATGGATGCTTTCATGGAATTAATAAGCCACACAATCATCATAGAATTTTTTGACCTCCACATGCTCATCATTGGATCGCCCACTTGTGGTTGCTTGACTTCTCCAATTAAATGACTTACTTGCCGCACCCATCAATTGCTAACTTCACGGACTGCAACCATTCAAGATAATTCTTACCATTCAGGTTGTGAGATGTTTGCTGAAAGGAGAGGTGAGACACCTCTGTCCCTTGAGTCATTGCACTCTCGGTAGTTGTTTTGACGGTAGAACTTTCTATCTCTGTTTGGTTGCTGGATTTCTTGTCTCTTGTGAAGGCTGTTTTAACCATGATGTTACTGTAGATTTAACCTAGTTCAAATGCCATGAAAGTATTCATAAAGTATTCAATAAAACTGTTCTAAATTTTATTAAGTAAAGAAATGAATTTAAATAGAAAAAGACTCATAACCTAACTGGGAAAATAATTCCCTTATTGTAATAAACTACTAAAAGATAAAATAAAAATATTCCTAAAAAATCTCAACTGATTAGTCTCAGATTTATCTACCTAAATAATTTAAAAATTATCCCAAAATATATATGGGGCTTCTCGTATTTCAACACATTGAATTTGACCTTGTAAGGGTGCAGATTTTAGGAAATGAGGATCTGTTACCCTTAAATGAAGTTATCTCAATTATAAGAGTGGAGGAAGGATGAAGAGGTGTTATGATGGAGGACTTGGGAAGTGATGGTTCAGCCTTAATCTAGAAGGCCAATGGAAACAAGGAGCTGCAACAACAGACTGGATCCAAGACTACTAAATGTTGGTTGGCCGTTGACTGATCGTTGACCGGTGTTGATTAACCATTGATTGTTGACTGTTCTAATATATATTTTTAAATACTAGAATTTCCTTTTTCCTTTTTTTTTTGAATTATCTATATTTTATATAATGTGTTATAATTTTTTTATTTTATATAATTAATATATTTTAATTTTTTAAAATTTTTAATTTCATAATTATTTATATATTTTATTAATTTTTATATGTTTTTCGAGTTTATATATATTTTTATTTTTTGTACATTGTATAATGTCTTTATAATTTTTTTATTTTAAATAATGTATATATTTTTAAAAATTGAACTTTTTGAACTTAATAAGTTTTTATATTTTTGAATTTTTATATATTTTAGATATTATATATATTTTTGAATTTTGAGTAGTTTTTTTAATGGATACCTTGACTTCAAATGCCATGTGTAAAGGAATGGCATGGGGCACGTTCTCAATGATTGTTGGTGCCACTTGTTTCTTTTTTTGAAATATTGTTAACTCTTTTGACCAAAGACTATAATGGAATGATAGTTTGATATTGTTCTATTTCTTAGTGGAAAAGGTATAGCATAAAAAAGTAAAAAATAAAAGAAATAAAATAGAACTTCAATCAGGCTGGTCATTTTGTGCCTATCACCTTACCAAAAAGACTGCCTAGGTGCAATAAGCATGTGCCTGATCAAATGCACCTTGCTGAAAGGGTTTGAGGCACTTTTGTGTCTGACACTAAGGTGCAATGCCTGGGCACATGCCTAGACAAAACTAGGTGCCATTAGAACGGATGAAGAACTAAAGTTATATATGTTTTCCAGGTTCTGGATTGGGTACTGGGGCATAATGAAGCACTATTTAGGCGGGCTCAACTAAAAGCCCTTGTCTCCATCCATAGCCAGGAGGTAAATCAATTTGATGTCACTGCACATTACATAGTAACCCCTTAGCAGAAGTTTGCTAATTTTTGAAAAATCCTATAAATAGCAGAAGATAACCATTACATTCATTTCTTTTTCTCACGATGAAGATTTCTTTCTTGATTTAACTTTGTAGGCTGGAAAAGGAGGTGAGCTAACACATGATGAAACAACAATTATTAGTGGAGCACTAGATTTGACTGAAAAGGTATGCATCACAATAAAGTAACTTCATTGATAGCTTTTAGTCTTCTTCTACAAAGATGATATGGTTGAGGACTGCTACTGTAGTAATGGTCACTTTCTGTGCAGAAGTGAAATATTGTAAATTAACATAAGATTTAGATTTTGCATACACATTTCTTTCTGTATGTGACTTTACTATGACCGGTTTGAAACAATTTCTTCATTTTCCTTGGCTTCTTAAACTAATTTTTCCTGTTCTGTTATGATAAATGGACAGACTGCTGAGGAGGCTATGACACCTATAGAATCAACTTTCTCTTTAGATGTCAATTCAAAGTTGGACTGGTAATATTTTCTCCTCAATTCATATTGTAGTTTGATATAAGGATTAATACTTCAATCATAAGTGCTAAACTAATTCCCTCTTCCAGATCTGTCATAAAAAGAGATAAATATGTTAAAACTTTCTTCAGCTTTTCCTATACTTTCTTCTAAGTGAATGAGCAATTTATAACTACTTATTAACTGATGCCTATTGATTAACTTGTTTATATTATTAGTTTCTATCATAAAGCTTTTATATGTGTCAATGAAGTCTAGCAATATAACTGCTGCATCTATTCCTTTTTTGTTGTTTCCTTAATCTTAGTTGAAACTTGAAATGCTAAAAGAATTAATGTAATAAGTTTCTCATTTATGTCTCTCTGTTCTTTAATCTTGAATGAATTACTCCAGGGAGGCAATGGGTAAGATCCTCGCTCGTGGTCATAGCCGAGTCCCTGTCTACTCAGGGAATCCCAAAAATATTATTGGACTTCTGCTGGTATGTGTTTGACTTAAACTTTAGATGAAGTCTCATGGCAGTCCTGCTTTCGGCTCTAAAGCTTTGCTGATTTTGTTGGTCATTTTGCTTATTCTGGATTTGAAATCCTTTTTGGAAATTGGAATAAGGTGAAAAGCCTTCTCACCGTACGCCCTGAAACTGAGACACCTGTCAGTGCTGTTTCCATCCGAAGAATTCCAAGGTTTCTTAATTATTGATAAATATGGTTATGATTTCTGTATAAGCATATAATATCCTGCTAGTTTAGAGTTCATGTATGGGATGTTGGACAGGGTTCCAGCTGATATGCCTCTCTATGATATTCTGAATGAGTTTCAAAAGGGCAGCAGTCATATGGCAGCTGTTGTCAAGGCTAAAGGAAAAAATAAGAACCTTCCTCCAACTGTTGATGGACTAAAGTCCGAAGAAAACAAAGTCTCCAGTGCAGATACCCAGCTGACTACTCCTCTGCTATCCAAGCTGGATGGGAAGCCAGAGAGCATTGTAGTTGACGTTGATAAGTTTTCAAGACCTACCAATACAAGCCGGCTAGATGCTGTAACAAATGGATTGTCTATCACATCAGAGGACATTGAAGATGGTGAAGTTATTGGTATTATCACCCTAGAAGATGTTTTCGAAGAATTATTGCAGGTAAATTACAGTAAAACCTCAATAAATGAATGATCAATATGTTAATAATCTTGTTTAATCAATAAAATCCCAGTCTTCAATCAATGTATTAAAATAACTAATTGCTAAATGCATATCATAATAATTTTTATTAATTTTTGAGGCCTAAGAAATAAATTCATAATCCTGAAAAAAAGGGACAATATATATATATAGAGAGAGAGAGAGAGGAGGTTGCCATAAAGAAGTTTTTTCTTGACAACTAATTTTAATTCTTCTTCCTTTTCCCCCGTAAAATATGCATCTAAAGTTTTTATTTTCTTTGTACCTAAACTTCGTCCTTCATTTTTTGCAATGCATACACAATACTCAATGCATTCTTTTTATAATATCACAAGAGTTGTTTAAGGTGAAATGCTTGAAATATTTCTTCTGAAGAACGGTTAGTATAACACTGTTGTCCTTTGGATTTTATTGTATTCATTGGACATATTCATGACCTCCTGAATAATTTTCCATTTGTAGGTGATTCCACCACTATATCTAGTGTTGTTTATTCATATGTCGTCTAACTAAAAGAAGAAGATAACATAAAGTGTATATGGATATCAATTAATAAATATTAATTTACAGTAAATGAATAATTTATTCATTCATCCATAATAAAGTAAGTTCTTTACAATAAATCTTTTCTTAGTACGAACTGTATCATCTTTAAAAGGTTTAGTATCGCTACTGATTTGTTACTAACACAGGAGGAGATAGTGGATGAAACCGATGAATATGTTGACGTGCATAAAAGGTATTGGACTGTTAGAACTTCAATATTCATTCAATTATCTTCTAAAAGAAAATGAAAAATAAGAATGGATTCCATATCATCTATTTTGTAGAATCCGTGTTGCTGCAGCTGCAGCTGCTTCATCAGTGGCACGTGCACCATCAAGTAGGAGGCTAACTGGTCAGAAGGGAGTGGTAAGGAAATGTTACTTTGAGCATTTTCTTCTTTTTTTTTTGTCTGTCACGGATGTATCTGCTTAATCTGTTCGGAACTTGCATCTTCAAAAGATTTGAAACTACTAGTGAAACATCAAAAACTTTTGAACTTAATTGAAAAAGAAAAAAGAAGGTTTCTGATTTATTTATAAAATAACAAAGCATTAATGTTTTCCTTTGCGTACTCTGACTAAAAAAAAGAAAATATAAATGAAAGACTTTTAAATAAAAAAAATTAATAGCTTATAAGTAAAGAGAAAACACATTGTAAGGTACTACAAAAGTTGTATACTGCTTCATAATCACTAGCTTCTCTAGCTTAAATGGTTAGTATTGGAATATGCGCAATTTTTTTTAGAGATGGACAAGATTTAAAGCTTGAGATTTTGTCCAAATTCTTTTGGGTTTGCTTAGTAGAGTAGAAAAAATTGGAAGGATGAAAAATTAACGGGTAGAAAACTAAAATGATGGAAAATATAAAATTTCTTTCTATAGGTGTGCTTGGTATGAAAGATAAAAAAATAGAAAATAAAATAAAACATTTGAAATGGTTAGTATTTTCTTCCCCCCTCCATTGCTTGGTAGAGTTGAAAAATGAAAGAAAATAAAATAAAACATTAATGTAGAATTTTGATCTAGCATACACATCTATCCTATATACTTTCCTCTCTTTACTTTTCTGCTTTCTGCACCCATCATTCCACTTTTTCACTCAATCTAGCACACCCTTAGTGTACTTTTTTAAGGTGGTACAGTGAGAGATGACCATCACATCACAGATAAGGACTCGTACAAAAATACTGCATCTCCTAGTAAATTTAATTCTATAAGACTACCAAATGAATTCTCCAAGTTGGTGGAGTTTGAGTATTGGTGTTTCTTCTGTTTATAATTTTGTCCAGGGGGTCCAAAGCAAAGGTCAAGCCACGAAGAAACCTGCCTAGGATGGTTCACTCCTTTACTAGGGTTCAAGGTACACCTGCTGAGAGAAAAAGAGAAGAAACAAGTATATAATTGTTCGGATTAATGTCAGCAATGAGGGGTGGGTTCATTGACATGATTCCTCTGTGTCTTGATGATTTTTTTCCCTGTGCATAATGGCTTTCTATATATATAATAAGGAAAAATGTGATTAAAACTTCCAAACATACTATATTTTTCATTTTGGGTCAAGAAATATGGAATTGTACCATGATTTTGTGGGGATTGATTTGATTCAAGTTTTTGGTGTAACTGTCCTCTTGAAATAAACAATTAGTTAACTGGCCTACAGCTGGGGAATGGAAACTTGGATTAAATCGGGAAAACCCCATTGAATGCAGCTTTGTTATCATTGTATTTCAATTCGTGAACTGATTCTTCAAGCCATAAAATTATCTATTCGAATTTTCTGCTTTGCCTTGAACTTCAAAGATAAGATCAAGTTGATGGCAGTGGTGAAACATATTTAACTGTTTTCGGAACTTGTGTTCTTCGGTGTCAACTATAGTCATTGGGAAAGATGATTAACTCTATCAACCTCCAATATTCTAAGGGTCAGATCGTAATGTATTGAAGTCAGGTTTATATGTGAAATTCTTACGACTCAGGTTTGTTTAAACACAGAAAAATCATTTTTATAATTATAATGTAATTTTTTTTTTTTTGTTTTTAATAACTTAAAACGACATTACCATAAAATGTTGCCTTTTTCAAATAAATATATTTTGATAAGTATCTTTAAAGAAATAAAATTATTCAATCTTTAAAATTTTAAATTTCACAAAACAACTCAAATCTAGTCATTTTCAATAAGTAAATGATTTCAAGTGTTGATAATGTAGCTTTCGAGATTCGTTTAAGTCGAATTTGAGGGGTTACACGATATTGAGTATTAGGTAAGGATCATTCATTGAATGGTGCGATCATCCATTGAGTATGCTCAAAGACTAATCATGAGATGATTGTAGTTACGTACTTATTTTTGTTTGTTACTATAAGATAATACCATTGTTATTTTCGTTTCTTTTTTTATGTGTATAAATAAATTGATGTATGGGCCTGAGAATAATATGGTTATCTTTAAAAGGTTATTAGTCAAGTATTCTTATGGGCTGAGACAATAGTAATACATTAAGACTAATGTGTAGTTGATTGATGAAAAAGTATTGTCATTGATATAGAGATGTCAAAATTAATACATGAGTATTTGTTAGAGAATAACATACTGGTATGAATCACCATGAGTATGTTTATTGGATATTATGTAATAGTCACAAACATTACTCATAGTGATAACTATGTATATGAACCTCAGATTTGAGATCATCATTGTCTCAACATCGTGAGTTGTATATTTTGATATAGTTAAACATTTACCGTAACAAGTTGAACTATAAAGACTAATGTTGGATATACAATACAATCCATGTAGTAGGATATAATTTATCAATATATGATTTATCTGTCCTACACAATGGGAATATTGGGTAACTTGATGAAGTAAGACTAGAAATACATGGTTATACTCAAATAAGTTTATATGAGATATCACACTTATTTGTTTAACATAGTTTACTCAGATTATCAAGAAATATGAGATTGGACTATATAAGTTTGATTATATCATGACTTGTGTCCAATCTAGACATAAAGAATAAAAATGATATGATACATGAAAAATTCATCACAGAAAGGTGATCGCCTCCAGACGTACTAACGCCTAGAGTGTGAACACTGCTTCCGGAAGATAGAGATTTGAGGCGATGTCCGCAAGTATACAGGTCAGGTTGTAAAATAGATTTGTGTTACAACGAAACACTTGGAAAAGTATTCCGAGGATCATACCCAAAGGAGGCTTTGCATTAAGTTAATTTCAATCTAAGCACAAAAAGATCTAATTAGTAATTTAATCAAGTTATATTACGAAGCATAAATAAGAGATTTTTGGGTTTATAAATAATAATAAAATAAGAAAATACGAAAAATAAATAATACGGGAAATGTGAAAGTAAATTTATCAGATATGGTTATGGGTGATTAGCTTGCTTTGGTATGCTTCATCAATCATAGTTTTGGGCTTTCCATCAAGCAGCTAGTCATTACCCTAGCAAGATCTTTTGAGACATCCACTAAAATAATGAGTAAGCAAGGACTACTTATCTTTCGATCTCACAGTCCAAATCGGCTCGAGGTTAAGGTGTTCACTGATGGACCATACCAATTTTAGGTTAATTCTCACCTTGATAACTTCTTGGGGTTGTTAGGCCTAGGGTTTGTTTTACATACTTTCTTTCCCTAATAGCTGATTCGTTGCAAGACAATTAATTCATCATACCTCCACTTGTCAATCCCTCATAGAGTGATTAATTTCTCATGGTTTTTATAAATGATATAAAATCGATGTATGAGGTAAACATAAAGAGCAAAACGAAAATATAAGATTCAGGAAAAAAGCTTGATTTGTATTAAGAATTGAAATGAATCCACAACGTTTGATCGTATTCACAAATTGGATCTCCTGAAATAAAGAAAGACAAAACAAAAATAAACTAAAACCTTTTCAATTCCTCATAGTGGGATTAATTTCTCATGGTTTTTATAAATGATATAAAATCGATGTATGACGTAAACATAAAGAGCAAATCGAAAATATAAGATTTAGGAAAAAAGCCTGATTTGTATTAAGAATCGAAATGAATCCACAACGTCTGATCATATTCATAAATTGGATCTCCCGAAATAAAGAAAGACAAAACAAAAATAAACTAAAACCTAAGAAAAAGAGAAAAACCTAAACTAAACTAAAGAGAGAAAATTTAAGCTAATGGAATGGTGTGTAAAACAAGTGCCAAAGGAGCCTATAGAGAAAAACCTAAACTAAACTAAAGAGAGAAAATTTAAGCTAATGGAATGGTGTGTAAAACAAGTGCCAAAGGAGCCTATTTATAGATTTTAGGTGGTCATCGTCCTTAACTCTAAGTTAGTTGACGTTCTCGAGCTTTAAGTTGAATTGTGCTGACCAAAACATCCTTGTATCGTAATTATTTTCTGTCCAAAGTCGATGTCGTGACACACCAAGTCCTGTGTTGCGACATAGAAGTTAGTATGATCTTCTTCGGGGTGTTTTTAATGGTATGTCGTAATACCCTCAGGCTGTGTCGAGACATCGAAGGCAATCTCAGAATTTCTTCATTCTACTCTTTATGTTGCGACATCGAATACTCTGTGTTGTGACATAATGATCAGTATTGATGTGGTGAAGCATTGAGGAGACTTAGATAACGAGGTCACTGCCAAGAAGGCATAATACGCCAAAGCGTGAATTGTTACGTCACCAAATACATTATGACGAAATGACTAAGGATAATGGACGAGTTGAGCTCAAAGGTTAAGTCACATATGTGTTTTCGTACACGTCTTTACAATTGTTGTTCATCTAACTTGTGATAACATAGATTAATACATGTGTCGACCACTGGAACAAAGGAAATTTAGTTGATCTGGTAAGTGAAGAGAACTGTTCCCTTCCTTCCCTATGAAGTATTCTCAAACTATAAAAGGGTGAGCTGAGGGGAAAATCCTCTCATCTTTTAGGATGAGCCCGGAATGAGAGGATTAGCCTTGAGAAGCCCTTTGTAAGGTAATCTTCCGGACAGCAATTCTGCTTAACTTGGTAAAGCTTTGCTATGTGATTTTTGTGTTTGAAGTAGATGGAAAAATGAGTTAGATGAGGAGACCTTGATGTGTTTTCTGTTGATTAATGTTTAAGAGTTATTGATATACTCGAAGGAAACCCAAATATGATGTCTAAAGCTACAAAGGGTAAGGATCTTGTGATTATTTCGTGAGGATCTTGTGAGGTTCCATAAGGATCTGGTGAGGGTTCTGTGAGTACCTTATGAATTCTTTGAGTGTTTTAACTTTTTGTTGCATGTATGTTTATATGCTTGTTTTTTCTTTGCTAAATGACCTTTTGTGCGATGGAAATGTGAACTATGCATGTGTGATACGTCGATTCTGTGAAAATGTGTATTTGATAAGCTTGTAGTGTTGCTTGATGCCTAAGTGACAATGTGCCTTTACTATGAAAAGAAAAGCATGAACACAATGTATATGCAAGAAAGCATGATCTAAATGACAAGTCTCTGTTCTATTGAAAAATATGTACATGCATGATTGTGCTCGAAGCACGACTGTCTTTACATAAGGAGTCTGAGTTGCATGTTTGGATATGTAAATGCATCTGCATGTTGAAGTCTGTTGCAAAGAGTTAGTCAAGCATGAGTCTGCATGTGGAATTCTACTTACATATGCAAGTCTGTTTGGACAATAAACACAAATTTTGATATGTAAATGCATCTGCATGTTGAAGTCTGTTGCGAAGAGTCAGTCAAGCATGAATCTGCATGTCGAGTTTGCTTACATATGTGGGTCCGTCGAGAAAATATACATGGATTATATGATATGAACCACGAATATGTGCATGTATGAGTGTGCTCGATACACGACTATCATTGCATAAGGTGTCTGAATTGCATGTTTGGATATGTAAATGCATTTGCATGCTAAAGTTTGTTGCAAAGAGTCAGTCAACCATGAGTATACATGTCGAGTTTGCTTGCATGTGCGGGTCTGTCGAGACAATAAACACGAATTTTGATAAGGAAGTCCATGACCATGGCAAGTGAAGACTAAATTGTGTAAGACCTAGTCCAGGTAGCTATGACATCATATGGGGAAATGAAGACCACATTGTGTAAGACATAGTCTTAGTATATGGTGTCATGTAGAAATGAAGAGAAGGATGGTTAGGTGAGTACAAGCGATGAGGGGCAAACCTCAAGACGTGTTTAGGGGAATCTCTATCGTAAAAAACACCATTACCTAAAAGTGATGCCTTTGTGACTGTTCTCTGATATGTGAAAGTCTTTGTGACTATTTTTTGATATGTAAAAGCCTTTGTAGCTGTTTTTTGATATGTGAAAGCCTTTGTAGCTGTTCTATGATATGTGGAAGCCTTTGTGGTTGTTCCTTATAACATGTGAGCCCCAATGGCGAAACTTGTTATATGTGAAAGCCTTTGTGGCTGTTCTCTGATATGTGGAAGCCTTTGTGACTGTTCCTTATTACATGTGAGCCTTAGTGGCGGAACTTGTTATATGTGGAAGCCTTTGTGACTGTTCTCTGCTTTATATATGAGCCTTTGTGGCGAAATATATGTGAAGCCTTTGTGATTGATTATGTTAAAAGCGTCTTCATGACGAAATCTGTTGAATTTATCTAGGCGCCTTTGTGGCTATCTAATGATGTCTGGATTACTTTGTGACTATCTAATGATATGTGGATGCCTCTGTGGCTATCTAAGTTAAGTGGACGTCTTCATGGCTATCTGTTAATTAATTGTGTGTTTGTAGCTTCCAAAGACAACGGAATACATCTGAAGTAAAGAATATGCCTTAATGGTGCAGTCTGTGAAATGACCTTGAGACAAAGATTAAATGGCAAAGTCGATGTGGTAGACTTTGAAGAGAAGTGTAACTATCCAGCTTAAGACAACAAAAGAATGGCGAGAAATGCATGATGATGAGAAGCGAACAAAATCTGCCTTGACCACTAGTAGGAAGGTGAAATGGAAAGCAAGTTACCAGTACAAACTCGTAAGTAAGTCAAATGATGCTAGCTGAGGTAAGAAATATGGAGTAAAAGCTATGTAGAGATTTAATACATGTTTTGTTGAGTTAGATGAGTATATGTCTAGTTCCATAAAGTAAAGTACAATGTTTTATACTTAATATGAAATGATGAATAAATGTATGATAATGTCTCACTAAGTTCTTGTGAACTTATTATGATTGCCTCTAATTTTAAGATTTGTTAGAAAGAAGGGAGATGAGAGATGATGCCAAGGCTATGTAATAGGAGTATTGGTCTATGTTGATATGCATACAGAGAAGAAAAAGATCGTGGTTGTCGCATCCCACAATTCTATTAAGTGTTATGAATATTAAACAAGCTTGAGAAGTGGTGTAGTGGTTAAGTAGCTTTAGTAACTCTTAAAAGACCCAACTTCTAGCCTCCATAACATTATTTTTTTTTAAAAATTCATGCAAAATTTGGTCAACCTTTCCCAAGCAAAACCGTCCATCCTTTTGCATGCAACTCTTATTCTTCATTTTTTTGTAACTCCACACTTTGAAATGTGAAAAGATGAAACTCTTAAAATTATTGTGCATTACTCTCCCTAACACTCTTGTCCCATCTTGAATGTTTTGTTGGGGAAGTTTCACTAGGTGACCGTCCATCCCACTCCCTCTCACTCTCTCATTTTGTTTTGTTTTCACAAAATTTTCTCTCTTTTTTCCTCCTTCTCCCCCTCCTTGTGTCGCCCCCTTAAGGTTTCTCTTTCTTTTTCTTTCTTTTATTTTTGCTTACTATTTCTTCTACAAATCGAAACACTACCCAACAACCACCAAATCACCACCCTACCACTACCGAATCAACACCATATAACCACCACACCACCACCACATCAAAATCATATCATTATTCAAGTACCACCAACTAAAAACACATTTCTTTACTTGTTTTTCTTTTCTTCTATTTCTACTTTCTTTGATCATCATTTAGAAACTTCATTTCTTTTCTCCTACTGAAATTTCAAGTGCTTCTTGGAGACTTCATAAACCTTTAAAATATTGTCAATTCAAGTATATTTTATTTCCTCTTTTAATTTTATTCTCTCATCTATTATATTTTCTTTTCATGAACACTAATCCAATTCAGTCAAACTTTTTATTAAACTAGATCCTCAAACCAACTCAACTCATCAACTTTAGAAGTGTTCATCTTGGATCAACTTGGAATAAAGGAGTAAGTATAAAAGTTGTGAAGTTGTGGATGATTTTTATTTTTGATAATTATTTTATTGGAGATAAAAGAATTCTAGTTACATGAACGATTTCTTTAGGTGTGAATCAAAGTTTTTAATCTCTTGGATTGGAGGTGATCAAGCTCTAGTTGGAATTACGATTTTAATTGAAAAAATTATACATTTTATGCAAGTTAAATACGTAAGGATTTAACTAGAAATTTATCGACTTATTATACAATTGAAAATATAATATTTTATTGTTACAAGTGCATGACTTTATGGTTATTAAGGTATGTTACTCTTACTTGAGTTTTATGATATGATGTGACAAATATTGTTATGATTTAATAAATATTTTCTAATCTCATGTTGTGCAAAAAATATGACCATTTGTTTATTGTAATAACATGGATTCTCATGTATATTGAAACCTACATGTATATGAAAGCATGATTATCATGTTTATTGATTTCCCGTGTGATTTGTATGCCATATGCATTACATGGGGTTGGGACATGTGTAAGGAGGAAGATGTGATAATATTAATATGCAAATTTGATGGTTTATCCACTACCTGCATGTTTTGGCAATTTGTCTACGAATTTGGTGGTTTTGTCCACAACTATATGTACTGGCAGTTTGTCTGCGAATTTGGTGGTTTCGTCCACATATATGTTGGTGTGTTTTGGTTGGATGAGTTCTTGGGAACTCTTTTTGGTGTGTACCAGTAATGTGTAGGATGTTTTAAAATAATTTGTATAATTGTTTTATAAAAATTGCATTGTCATGACCATGTGCATAAAAATTGGTTATTTTATATACTAAGTATGAGTTTATTGTTATTTAATTTGTTATAAAATTCACATTGAGCTTAAAAGCTCACCCTATTAGTTTCATAAAATTTTTAGATGATTCACAAGCATAGGAATTGGATTCAGCATACGGAGGAGTCACTCGGATGAAGTTTTTAATAACTGATTTATAAACTATTCGGGTTGTTATTTTGGACATTGGACATTGAACTTTTTATGAGTTATTTGTACTTTTAAATTTTAAATTGCCATGCATGCATGTTTAATGAATTGATAAATATTTTTAATTTGTTATGAATATTTTATTAAGTGGATCTTTGCTCGATGTTTTTACGACACAACGATTGTGCAAGCTTACACACGTTGATGCAAGTATAGTTGATAGACAGAGTTATCGGATATCGATCCCACGAGGAAATGGTTCCCGAAGTTTTAATGTTGGAGCAATCAATAATAAAAATCAGTGTAATGCGAGTAAGGATGTCACCGCAATTAAGTCAGATCTGCACACTAAAATAATCATTACTGTCAACATAATTAGAGTTAAATATCAGAGGTTAAAAGTCAGTGTATTGAAAATAAATCCAAATGTGTTGAGTGTTGAGTGCTAAAAATTTAAATGCAGGAAATATAAAAGTGATCAAGTGTAAAAGGGTGGAAGTGGTTCACTGATTGTACAGGTTGCAACGCTGGATGCGTCGACAAGGTAGAGTATAGATGAATTATCGCAGCAATGAAATCCCTTTGAGTTCTTACCTACAATAGCTCCCTACTTAATCCTGACTCAAATACACTACTCCACCTCTCGGTGCGAGCAATGATGTGTATCTAAGAACAAGTAACTGGAGTCTGTCCCAGTCCTGAGCAACTCTCTTTAGCCTACTTGTTAATCTAACCTGTCACCGCATCTCTCGATGTCAGTGTACTGCAATTTCACTTTTGTGTTTAGATCGGTTAAATTCAAGAATAAACAGATAGGCAATGTAAAGGAAGAATCAAAATGATATAACATTAAAAGATACTCTCGTATTCATTTAACATTATCAGAATTCATCATCGTTCAAGAAGAATTAATGAGTACAACGAAGTTTACTAACTCTAGATTACTAGGCTTACTCCCTAATTATTCCTCTTTCTTGACATATAGCACTTCTTGTCAGAAGCAGTTGTAGGCTTGCTTCATCAATTCACCGATTCCAGTTCAAATCTTCAATTCACATAGAATTTCTAGAATTAAATCCCTTTTCCTCTTGATACCTTCTTCCTTCTTTGTTCTTCTATTTATAACCTCTAAAATGTTATAAGATTTAGTCTTCATTTTCAAATCCAGATCTAAATCTTGTAGCTGTCAAAATTAGTTAAATTACAACTGTGCACTCACGCAGTTCTAGTGTATTCTTTAGAGATCTGCAGATTGTCGATGTATCGTTGGATGCATTTTGAAAGAATAATTGTGGCGACATCTGTGAAATTCCTACGTCTGGTGCTTCTAGTTGTGAATTAAGCTTGATTCCTCTCAATTGAGGTTCAGTTTCAATGCGACGACATTTCATGGTCGTAATGTTTAGCTGATCTTGTGCTAACAATATTAAGACACAATATATCGACTACATGCGTCGATATTAGTACAAAAATATGTGAAAATAACAAGAATTCAAACTATCTAACAATGAATTAGAAAACAAGTGAACTAAGTATAAAATGCTAATGATGTATGCTAAATTAACTACAAAAGGGACAATTTAAACACTAAATTGAGACAAAAATCTATGTCATTTGTAATACTATCACACCCCTAAACTTGAGTTCTTTAAATTTCTAATGTTCAAATTGCATTCATATAATTAGAAATGTCACCACAATCTTTATTCACACAACTTGTATTCTTTAAATTTCTAATGTTCAAATTGCATTCATATAATAGAATGATGCGTCGACAATTTATAAGTAAGAACAACTAAAACTGCAACTTCATCAATGTTAGTATCATGCATTGAATCTTATCCTTCCTTGAACCATTTCAGCAATTTATTCTTTTTTCTTTCTTTCTTCTTTTTCTCATTTTTTTCATTCAAGTGATTGAGAGATGTCATTGCATTACTCTACCTTTATTCCTGGGCAGTAACGATAGGGTGCAACAAACCCCAGGAGGCATGTAATTGCGCCGACACACACGCCTGCAGATACAACCTTCGGCTAGATAAGTTTTCTTTTCTTTAACAGCAGCGGAGTGTTCCCCTTAAGAATCATGATGCACTCATATTTGAGTGACCTTTATTCATACAATGTCGCTATATTGGTCAGTGAGCTCAAGATTCAAACATCAACACTATACATTCATTGAAACAATTTCAATCATTCATTACAAAATAGCATGTTCATCACTCATTCATTCTCATCCAATTTCCACATCAACATTTAAACAATTCAAGAATTACGCAATAAAATAAAAATTATGGTCACATTTTTGTTGAAAATTGTCAATTTTTCATTACTGAAGAAAAATAAAAATCAAATAAGAAGATGTAGTTGCATTTCCAAATCACATTAATTCCCCTCCAAACTTAATGTCTGCATTGTCCTCAATGCACTGATAATAGTTATATAAAATGTATGGAAATGCAACGATAATGAGCTATACCAAAAAGAATGCAGTGACAATAAAAATGCAGGCACAATAAAATGCAAGAATGCTAACTAAAAAGGAATTTACCAACTTATTCAGCAGCAGCCGATACAGAGGTTACTTTTGTTTTCTTCTTTTTTTTTTCGAGCACTCTTCCTTGTCATGGTGTTTTCTCTTTTTCTTACCTTTGTGCCGCTTCCTCTTCTTATCCCTCGAACCAATCGGATCGATGGACTGCTTCTCTTCAGCAGGTTGGGTGGTGGCCTTATCCAGATCATCAGATGGATGGATTTCAACCAGCGGAGCCGCATAAGGCACAATTGCTAACGGGTTAGGTTCTTCTGCAATGCTGGTGACTACCTCAGCCTGACTTGTAGCAAGTGGAGTCTCGTCTGAGCTTGATGTGCCCACAACATCCTCTCAATGATCGTTATGGGGATATTGGGTTCCTTCTCGTCCTGCACTAGGGCAGGTTTGGTGTCAATGTGTTCGTCATCCTTCGCTTAATCCTTCTCAGCATGATCATCTAGATTTACCTCCTCTTCCTCAGGTTGAGTAGGTTTAGTTAGACTAATGTCAGTGTATCTGACATCTTCATTCAGCACAGCCTCCCTTTCCGCCATATTTGTTCTTAAGCTATTTGAGAACTCATCCTCAAAAAAATGAGTAGGTTGGCTTACCATTAGGAGTAGGTTGTTCGGATGAGGAATATTGCATTGGGTGGTAGATGGTTGAAAATTACGGGAAGTTTGAAAGTGGGGTCTGAGTGATTTGGCGTAATGCAGTGACAAGAGCTTCATTCCACGCCTTGGTATATGCATAGAATTTATGGAGCCGGAAGTCCATGTCATCCACTATACTATCAGTGTGGATAGATTGTCTATCGAGGTGTTCCAAGTGTGACTCCATCAGGGCCAGTGTCTGTCATTTGTGTCATTGTCGGTGCATCAGATTTGTTGGCCTTCTTTTTACCTTTCCCTTTTTCCTTTTCCTTAGAAGTCACTTTGGCCATCGATGTGTCTTTGCCCCTTGTCATCCACTCAACGAAAATGTCATTAATTGGGACTTTATTATCCACGACTTCTTCATCCTCTTTTGGCACAATACCCTTATGCTGGCAAAGAAGCATAATAAGAGATGGGAAAGGGATAATACCAGTTTGTTTCCCCGTTGCTTCCGTAACCTGGGCATGTATCAACTCTCCAATGTCGATGTGACGATGATGCGAGATGGAATGTAACAAACACATACGATCCAAAGTGGCTGTAGTACTGTGGGTAGAAGGCATCACTCAACTATTAACAAAGTGAAACCATACCTTACAGAAGGTCGTCAGGTAACGTCTATGCATTGTGAAATTATAGAATCCACTGCTCGTCTATAAGGCATTGTCGACGTAAAGGTTGATCATCATCTCAGTGTGGCTATCATCATTTAAACTGTACATGAAGTGCGAGTGGTCGTCTACCCATTCTGGTATCCGTAATAGGACGTTGATGTGTGCCGCACTCCAGGGCATAAGTCCTTCTCAAACAAAAACAAATTCTTGTTCTTGATCCACCAATTTTATGTAAAATTCTTGAACTAGAGTAGGGGAATAACCAGAGGGGTGGTCACAAAAAGGCTCCCCCCTAAGCGATTGATAGTATGGTGGACTTGTTCCCAAGGGGAAACTACAGAGACAATTAGAGGCCTTGCTCAGGATGAATATTGCGTTTAAGCATGGTGTTGTGATATCTTTCTTTAGCCGTAGTTGTGAGAAACAGTACTAGGCCTGAGGGTGGTGGTGTCATAGATGGAATCTCGATAGGGGTGGTTGGAGTGGTTTTAGATGAAGGTTTAGGATTAGCTTTAAAAGCGGGAGTCTTAGCCATGATTGGAAGAAAAAGAATATAAAGAAAAGTTGCAGAAGGATATTGCTTCAAAAGAGAAGAGAAAGAATCTGTAGATGGTTTGAGGAGATGGTTGCAGGAACAATGGCGATTGTGAAGAAAAAAGGTAACTGCAATGGGGGATTATATAACTTAGGTGCAATGAGTGGAAAAACACGGGGAAATGTTGCGTTTGCAGCCATAATTGCTAGGCTACAGATCGTACTGTTTTAGTTTAATCCAACGGTTACGGTGAAATGAAATCAATAGGCGTGATTCTTGCCCAAAAAGTAATGCTGACTCATTGCAGAATGCGCCGACATAATATGCTTCCATGCGTCGACAAAAAGAGGATTTTTATTTTTCTAAGACTCTGAAACAACACAAATAAAAGTAAAGCAAATAAAAGAAAATGAATGAATGCATCAACATTATTTAAATATCACCAGGTTGACAGTTTCATCTGGTTCACAGACATATGAGCTGACATAGTATTTGAGACGCTGACCATTAACTTTAAATTGTTGGCTATCCTGTAAGTTCTCTATTTTCACCGCACCGTTAAGGAGTGCTTCGACAACTCGGAATGAAATGGACCACCTTGATCGTAATTTTCCTAGGTGCAGTTTCAAACGTGAGTTAAATAAGAGCACCAACTACCTAGGATGAAATTGTCGATGCAATATGAGGTTGTCATGCCATTTTTTCGTCTTTTCCTTGTATATTGTCACATTCTTGTAGGCATGGCATCAGATCTCCTCTAATTCTGTGATGTCCAACATTCTTTTCTTACCAACTGCATCATAATCTAAATTTACCTGCTTAATTGCCCACATGGCTTTATGTTCCATCTCGACAGGTAGGGGGCAAGATTTTCCAAATACTAGCTGATATGGCAAGATCTGCAAGGGAATTTTGTAAGTGGTTCGAAGTGCCCACAATGCATCAGGTAACCGTACAAACTAGTCTTTCTTAGATGGGTTAACCACCTTTTCAAGTATTCCTTTAATTTTTCGATTAGAGACTTTAGTTTAACCATTAGTTTGTAGGTGATATGCGTTGGTCATTCAATGATTCACACCATATCATTTTAATGCAGTTGCCACCTGGTTATTATAGAAATGAGTGTCTTGATTGCTAATCAATGCTCGCGGTGTTCCAAACCGTGTGAGAATGTACGTGGAAATAATTTCAACACTGTCCGAGTGTCGACTTTTGGTACCGCAATAGCTTCAATCTACTTAGAAACGTAGTCAACAGCTACTAGTGTATGCATATTTTCAAAAGAGTTTGGAAATGGTCACATGAAATCAATACCCCAAACATCGAAAAGTTCTACCTCCATGATAGGTTGTTGGAGCATCTCATTGCGATGAGAAATGGAACCAGTACGTTGATAACGAGCACACTATTGTACGAAATTATGAGCATTTCGAAACAAATTGGGCTAATAGAATCCGAGTTGCAGTACCTTTGCAGTAGTCCTTGTTCCACGAAAATGACCTCGTAAGGAGCATCGTGGCAATCTTACAGTATTGACATCATTTCTTTTTTAGGAACACAACGTTGAATTATATTGTCAGCGCATACCTTGAATAGGTATGGCTTGTTCTAATGATATTTAGCAGCATCGTGTATGAACTTGAATTTTTTTATGACCAGTTGCACTCATGGGTAGCTTTTCACACACAAGATAATTGACTACATCAGCATACCATGGCGATGTGTCGACAGTGAATAGTTGCTCATCAGGAAATGCTTCGACAATCTGAGTCTGTTGTCCATCTACGCTTCCACTTTCCAGTCGAGACAAATGATCAGCTACCTGATTCTTGGATCCCTTCCTACCTTTGATTTGAACATCAAACTCTATGAAGAGCAGGATCCATCTAATGAGTCTAGGTTTAGCATCTTTTTTGTTGAAAAGGTATCTCAAAGCTGAGTGATCCGTGTAGATGTAGTCTTTGTGCCGACAAGATAAGAGCAAAACTTCTTAAATGCAAAGACCACTACTAGTAACTCTTTCTCAGTTGTGGTGTAATGAACCTGCATTTCAGTTGGAATTTTACTAGCATAGTAGATAGCATGAAATACCTTTTCTTTCCTTTGTTCGAGAACAGCTCCTACAGCGAAATCGCTAGCGTCACACATTAACTCGAATGGTTGCGTCCAATCCGGTGCGATGACAATCAGAGCTTGCACCAACTTTATCTTTATTATTGTAAATGCATCCAAACAGATGTCATTGAATACAAACTTTTTATTTTGTTCTAATAAAGAACATAAAGGTTTAAGTATCTTGGAGAAATCTTTGATAAATCTTCTATAAAAACCCGCGTGTCCAAGAAAGCTTCTTATTGCTTTGATAGTTGTAGGTGGTGGTAAATTTTTAATGATATCTACCTTTGCTGTATCGACCTCAATGCCTTGACAAGAGATGCGATGGCCAAGGACAATCCCTTCAGTTGCCATGAAATGACATTTTTCCCAATTCAGAACCAAGTTCGTTTCCTCGCATCTTCTCAAAACATTTGTCAAGTTGTCAGCATATTGGTCGAAACTCTGTCTATAGATCGAAAAATCATCCATGAATACCTCGAGTGAGTCTTCAATCATATTCGAGAATTCACCATTATACATCTCTGGAACGTTGTTGGTGCATTACACAAGCCAAACGACATCTGTCGGAAAGCAAAAGTCCCAAAAGGGCATGTAAATGTGGTTTTTGCTTGATCTTCCAACGTAATAGCTATTTGGTTGTATCTAGGAAGCAATAATAGGGTTTACCAGCTAGCCTATCTAACATTTGATCAATGAAAGGTAGCGAGAAATGATCCTTCTTTGTGGTCGAATTCAACCATCGATAATCCATGCACACACGTCATCCAGTTATGATGCAAGTAGGGATCAACTCATTTTTATCGTTGGTCACAACGGTAAAACCACTTTTTTTGGAACACATTGAATGGGGCTTACCCAATTGCAGTTATAAATAGGGTATATTATGCTCGCATCCAACCATTTGATGATTTCCTTTTTCACCACTTCTTTCATTTTCTGTTTGAGTCGTCTTTGTTGCTCAATGGATTGCTTCCCTTATTCTTCTAACCTTATCTTATGCATGCAAAAAGAGGGACTAATGCCTCTGATGTCTGCGATGCTTCAGGCTATGGCTTTCTTGTGTTCTTTTAAAATTTCGATGAGCTTCTCTTCTTATATTGCATTGAGGGATGCGTTGACAATAACAGACAATGTCTCGTTATCTCCAAGGAATACATATTTCAAATGTGTCGGTAATGGTTTTAACTCTAAGGTAAGAGCTTGCTCTATAGACGATTTAAAGATTGAAATTATCCTGTTAAACAAATCCAACGACTTTATTTGCCAATATCTACGCAACTCACAATTGTTCACCTCCTTTTTGTCAACAAAGGCTTCTATGATATCATCAGTAGATGTCACTGCATCAGTATCAAACAATTTTGAATTCCTGGTATGAAATTCTTCAAAAATAATTTCGTCCAACACATCAATGTGGTGACATTGTTCTTTGGGCCCTAATGGTGCTGCTTCAAACACAGTGAAGGTTACGTGGTCATTATTATGGTGCATCACTAGTTCTCCCTTAAACACGTCGATAAGTGTTCGTCCCGTTACTAAAAATGGTCTTCCCAAGGTAATGGATACCTCCTTATCAGCTTCGCAATTTAGGATGATAAAATCAGCAAGGAACACCAACTTATCAACTTGAACAAGAGCATCTTTGATTTGTCCCTCCGGTTGTGCTAGAGATCTTTCGCTAATTACAATGTCACCACAGTGGGCTTCGTTGATCCGATTCCTAGCTTCTTGAAAGTAGACAAAGGTATTAGGTTAATACTAGCTCCTAAATCACATAATGCTTTACCTAAGTAATGATCTCCGATGGAGCATGGAATTGTGAAGCTGCCAGGATCTTTCATCTTGGTTGGCAACTTGTTTGTGAGTACAGCACTGCACCCCTCTGTGAGCGTAATCGTCTTGATGTCGGATAGTTTCTTTTTCTTTGATAGTAGCTCATTCATGTATTTCCCATAACTGGGTATCAGCACAAGAGCATCTATTAGAGGTATACTAATGTGCAATTGCTTCAAAGTAGAAACAAACTTTTGGTAATCTTTGTCATGGACTTTTTCTTTGAAATGTTAGGGAAATGGAAAAGGTATGGTGGCATAGGGTTACTGTGGATATATTGGTTGCTTTGACAGTGGTGTTTGTGTTGACAACTTAATTGGACAATCCGTAGGTGCAGGTTGTACTTCAATCGTTTCTTTAGCAGTGTTTTATGATTAATTTCCTTCAATTATAACCTCCTCTTGTTGCTTCGAAATGGATGCTTTGACATGGTCTTGGTTAGAATTGCTTATCTCTACTGTCTGTTTGCCACTCCTTTGTGTAATTGCTTTGCAATGCTCCTTCCCTCTTTGTATAGGATTTTTAGTGTCACTAGGCAAAGTGTTTGGTAATCTGGAGTTAATATTAGAGGCCAACTGTCCAAGCTGGGCTTCCAATGCTCGTATAGAAGAAGAATTGCCTTGCACTATCGCCTCAGTTCTTGTGATATATTCGCGCATCATAGCCTCAAAAGCAGTCATATGGTCTACCTTTGATTGAGAAAATTGCTATTGTTTATGCTGATGAGGTTGTCATTGCATTTATGGTTGCAAGCTTGATTGTGGTTGCAATTGACTATGTGACTACATCGATTCAGATTGAGGAAGTTATGCAATTGACTATTGTTGTACTCTCCTTGGTTCAAAGAATTTTCATATCGAAATGTGGATGTATTTTGATTTCCCCAAGGTTGTTACGAACGATTGTTGTAGAAGTTACCAAGTGAACCCCCTCGGATGTTGTTGACATAATATGCATTTTCTACATGCTATGGGCAGTGTTCATAGCTGTGGTTATCGCCACAAATCTCACACAAAAATATCAATGCATCCAATTGCTGGGCCATTTGTATAGAATCAATATTGCTTGTTCCATTCATGTTGTTAATGATGTTAGCCAAGGAAGATACCTGTGCTGACAATGCAGAAATAACATCTAATTCAAGAACTCCAGGGTTAGTTTCACCTGTGTAGAACGAGAAATCAGATATTGGTAATTGTTTTGGGCTATCCTCACCAGAATTTGAATAGCTTCATCATATGTGCAATCTAACAATGGATCGTTTGCAGATGCGTCGACAAGATTCCTTGTCTGAGCATTCAAACCATTATAAAATATCTCAATTTGAGTCTCTTGTTGAGTCCCATTCATTGGGCAGAGTCAAAGCAATGCTTTGTAGCGCTCTCATGTTGTGTGTAAATTCTAGTCATCGAGTTGATGATATGTAGTAATGTCATTTTGCAACCTTGCATTCATTGTCGGTAGATTAAATATCAAAACAAACTGTGTTGCCAATGCATTCCAGGATGTAATGGATCCAGCCGACAAACCTAAAAACCATGTTTGTGCTTTTCCTTCCAACGAGTAAGGAAAATAATTGCATTTTCAAGGCATCATCAGGGACACTGTGTTGACTGAAGGATGCACAAATGAGTAAGAACAATTTCAAATGTTCGTGTGCGTCTTCATGCGAAAAACCTAAATATTGTCCATTTGAGTTGATTATTTTAAACATCACCGGCTTTAGTTCAAAGTTACCAGCCTGAATAGTTGGTCTCACAACCCCTGGTTACAGATCATCGAGTATAGGCACAACAAAATCTCTTATTGTCCTATTTTGTATTTGTTCTTCTTGTGGGCAGCGTGGTGGTAAATCTTATGGCAGCACTGGAGGAATGTTATCCTGTGGCAGTAGTGGTGGTAGATTATTATTGTTGTTGTTACCAGCCATCTTCCTTTCTTCTTGCCTTCTCCTCCTAAGTGTTCTCTCAAGCTCCAGATCAAAGCTTACAATATACTTAGGATTTCTCCTTGTGCACATACAATACCTTCAAAACCAGAAAAGAACAATAAACAAATTAATAGAAGTTAAAAGTTAAGTAAAATTGATTGCAGCAACAAAAATAAACATCGAACAAACGTCAATTTCTCCGGCAACGACGCCAAAACTTGATCGATGTTTTTACGACACAACGATTGTGCAAGAATATTTGATATACAGACCTATCGAATATCAATCCCACGAGGAAATGGTTCCCGATGTTTTAATGTCGGAGCAATCAATACTAAAAATCAGTGTAATGCGAGTAAGGCTGTCAACGCAATTAAGTTAGATCTGCACACTAAAATAATCATTACTGTCAACGCAATCAGAGTTAAATATCAGAGGTTAAAAGTCAGTGTACTGAAAATAAATCCAAATGTGTTGAGTGTTAAGTGCTAAAAATTTAAATATAGGAAATATAAAAGTGATCAAGTGTAAAAGGGTGGAAGTGATTCACTGATTCTACAGGTTGCAACGTTGGATGCATCGACAAGGTAGAGTATAGATGAATTATCGCAGCAATGAAATCCCTTCGAGTTGTTGCCCAGAATAGCTCCCTACTTATTCTTGACTCAAATACACTACTCCACCTCTCGGTGCGAGCAATGATGTGTATCCAAGAACAAGTAACTGGAGTTTGTCCCAGTCTCGAGCAACTCTCCCTAACCTACTTGTTAATCTAACCTGTCACCGCATCTCTCAATGTTGGTGTACTGCAATTTCACTTTTGTGTTTAGAGTGGTTAAATTCAAGAATAAACGGATAAGCAATGTAAAGGAAGAATCAAAATGATATAACATTAAAAGATACTCTCGTATTCATTTAACATCATCAGGATTCATCATCGTTCAAGAAGATTTAACGAGTACAATGAAGTTTACTATCTCTAGATTACTAGGCTTACTCCCTAATTGTTCCTTTTGCTTGGCATCTAGCACTTCTCATCAGAAGCAGTTGCAGGCTTACTTCATCAATTCACCGATTCCAGTTCAAATCTTCAATTCACACAGAATATCTAGAATTAAATCCCCTTTCCTCTTGATACCTTCTTCCTTCTTTGTTTTTCTATTCAAAACCTCTAAATGTTGCAAGATTTAGCCTTCATTTTCAGATCCAGATCTAAATCTTGCAACTGTCAAAATTAGTTAAATTACAGCTGTGCACTCACGCAGTTCTAGTGTGTTCTTTAAAGATCTACAGATTGTTGTTGTATCGTTGGACGCATTCTGAAAGAATATTTGTGGCGACATCTGTGAAATTCCTGCGTCTGGTGCTTCCAGTTGTGAATTAAGCTTGATTCCTCTCGATTGAGGTTCAATTTCAATGCGACGACATTTCATGGTCGCAATGTTCAGTTGATCTTGTGACTGCAATTGCCCAATATTTCATTCCTAGATTGAGTTCCTATGCTGACAATATTAAGACGCAATATATCGACTGTTTGCATCGACATTAGTACAAAAATATGTGAAAATAACAAGAATTCAAACTATCTAACAATGAATTGGAAAATAAGTGAACTAAGTATAAAATGCTAATGATGTGTGCTAAATTAACTACAAAAGGGACAATTTAAACACTAAATTGGGACGAAAATCTATGTCATTTGTAATACCATCAATGTCTATCAAGATTAAGATAAGTTTGGATGAACTTTAAATTCTGATAAACATTAGAAGTAGAGTTCTATTTCATTCATACTTTTTATATCTATAAATATAGACTTTGGAGAAGCATTGTAAATTGACTTTCATTGATAAATAAAAATACGATATCTCTTTTGCTCTCCTATTTTCTTAGTTCTTTACTCTTTATTATTTTATTTTATAACACGTTATCAGCCTGATTCTCTTTTATTTTATAATACGATCACTCCGAATCTGTTGCTCAAGTTGTTGTCGTCAATTGCCTTTTAGGGCTATTGCAATTTCAATCTTCAATTGAAAATTGCGCACTATGGGTAATCATTATGCAAAGAAATTTATATAATCCTTACATGGTAAGTTTTTCTCCTTGGTTGATTGATTTTTGGTAAAATTATTTTATGAAAAAATATTATTAATTTAAGGTTTCTTTTAAACTAAGATTCTTTTATTAAATTATAATTATGAATGATATTTGGATGATTAACATTTTTGATGATTAAATTATTGTTATTAAATATACTTGAAATTTAATTAAAATTATGAGAGAGAATATTACTAATCAATTGCCTTTGATTAAAGGGGAAAAGTATTGGATCTAATTTACTCATTAATTTGTTATTGTTGAATGATTGGATTATACATTTTAGATTTAATTATAAATTACAAATAATTTATTAGAGCATCATAAGATTTTATAACATATATATGGTATTGAAAGTTGGTACAATGTGTATCGGATAACTTTCATTGTACACAAAAATTTTTATTGTTTATTAAATGATTTTTACTATTAGATTATAAATGTTATTACGAAAACAAAGTTATTTTACTACTTGAAATAGTGCTCTTGATAATAGTCACGGTGATAATAATGATGTTAAAGATCTTCAGGTATATTTTACTATGATTTATTTATTATATCATGTTTATTATAAACTAATCATGACAACATGAATAGATAGATTCTGATTTGAAATCCACGCATGTTTGTGATGGTGATTATGGAATAATCAAAATAAAGAAAATAAATTATATAATCACGGACCACTAAAAGTGGGAACATAGTGATGAATAAGAGAACAATGAGAGTTCTCAAGATAACTCTTCAAAAGGTAAAGATAATTTTTATGTTACGGTTGGATGCACCTGAAGTTGCAAGTTTTTAAAACTGTGATTATAACTTTACAGTATTCCAAATAAGTTCTAAATTAAAATTATGTGGAAAAATATTACTGATGAGAACCTTACAAGAGAGAACTTGTTCAACTTTTCATGATTCAAATGTGCTCCTACAGTAGCAATATCATGAAAAAAAAATTACTTATGGTTGAACAAAATTTTTTAACCTTGAAACTTAATCATTCTCTAAAAAGAATGTAACTATATTTGATAAATTCGAAAGACATATCCATTGACATGAATGTAGTAAATTGGACTATAATAATAGTCATGGGGATGGTCGTAATAAATTTTCTCACCAATAGAAGTGGGAAAATAAAGAAAGTAAGAAAAGACTAAGAATTTCCAAGAACTCTTTAAGAAGAGAGACACCTTAGGTGTGAAAAGTCACTGGTTATGTACCTATTGTACACTTGGAAAATAAAATTCACTCTCAAAGTTTGCTATTAATAAATTTGTATTGGATTGAAAATTTACTATTGGAGTTTAATTTGCTTATTTCTTATCGTCAAGACTAAGCACAGAACGAAAAAGGTACGTCTTTAAATATTAAATCGATTTGATATATGGTTTAAATATTTGAGATGATCTTCTTTTTCTAAGTTTTGATTATATGGGTTAAATATAGTTTTAAGCATCTCATTGTTCATGAAAATGAATATTAACTGATTTATTTATGTCTCTAAAGTAAGTTTATAATTAAATACTATATTTCATTAAAACATATCTAGTATGCAAATTTATGTTAACAAACCAATGAATTTTACAGTTATTCAGATTTGATTTAGTTCAAAGAATTGTTAAAGGTAGTAGTTCATACATTTTATATTATTCTATTTCCTAATTATTTAGAGAAATGACATGAGCAATTGTCAATGGTTGGATATTGAATTAAATTTCATGCATGTTTTATGATGATGGTTATGAAAAAAAAATTACTAGTTTTTCATTATGTCATATTTTTATGTTTGAGATTTGACTTTTATTGATATACTTAATATAGGTTTGTTTCTATACATGACCTAGGCAGATATTCTTGGTAGTTAAATTGATTATGCAAAACTCTTGTTAGAAGGGCTTTAAAAGTATTTGAATTGATCTCATATCTCCTTATGGGTAAACAAAATAAAGAGTTATTTGTTCCACCATTTTTGCTCCATTCCCCGAAGTGAATGTAGCAATACATAACAAATATGAAAATTTAACTTATTGTCATTATTGATAATTTCTAAATGGAACCTAAGCTCATCGTTATTATTACCTTTGAATTGAATCGAGCTGCTCGTATCATTCCCCCCTTCCACAAAAGGATTTGCCCTTGAATCTACAATATCAAATGGAGAAAGATAAGCGACATTAAAAGTGGCACTAATATTATACTCATCGGGAAGATCGATTTGATATGCATTATCATCACCACTTGGGTCCAATTTCGTCTTGCGTTTAGTTAGAAATCGTTCTTTTCTCATGTGGACCCAAACCCAGTCACCAGGCTCAAAGATAACTTGTTTGCGCCCCTTGTTAACTTTGTGGGCATTCACCTAATTTGTTTTTTAGATTCTTTATCTTGCTTTCTCATGCATGGATTTTACCAATTCATCTTTCTTTCCAAGCGTCTAGAGCCCTAAGTCAAATCCGCGACTTTGACAAACTTTACGATCCAACTTTTTCATCCACATTGTCATTCTTTATCATTTGGAATCAGATTTTGGGCGTTTTGGGTGTTCTTGGTTGCTTTCTAAACTAATTTCCATTGCAGACAGCCTGTAAGCAGTTTTTTACCTAGAAATATTTTCAAAAAAAATATTTTTGAGTGGGTAAACGTTTTTCAATTGATCTAAAATTTTATATACTGATTCTTGGAACTATATTACAGTATAAAAATATTTCTCACAAAAAAAAGTGATCGAAAAAGTGTAGAAAAAAATACAAAAAAAGAAAAATTAAATAAAAACTTATGGGGGTTGAATTTTGTGCTGAAAAATTTCAAATCAAATATACATCATTCAAGGAGGCTCCAGTTTAAATTTGTGATTTTTGGAAATCGAAAACACCTCGAATGAAGTTTGTCAAGTTTCTTCGCAGTTTTCGGGTTTTTGGGTTTCAACATTTTTAATTAATTCTTAGCTTTAGGTTTCCATTTGGTTTTGATTTTTATTGTTTCTTTGCAAATTCTAACACTTTCTTGTTTCTTGTGTTAGTAGGTTAATGAATGTTGCACATTCCTTCCTCCCTGCAACACAATTCTTTGGTGTCTAGCCGATTTTGGACTTATAGTGCTATTAGGTTGTTTTGTTAGTTTGATTCTAATACATTCTGATTAATTGATATAAACACTTTTAAAAGACTCATAAGATTAATTTTTACCTCATTGAGAATTTGATATTTTTTCTGAGTGCATAACAGTGAGGTTTGCTTAATTTTTTTTTCTTTTTTGAGTGTTGTGCTCTTTCCAGGCTTTCATAATGTTTTGTGATACTATGATTGGGAAGTTGCAAAGGGATCAAGAGGTTCAAAATGCTCGGGCTCAGCAATTGGACACTATTCTAGACACGAACAATAAAATTTTGGAAAGTTTATTTGCCAAAATTGAGCGTCGAAGTCGTAATTGGGGAGATAATGATCGTGGGTAACATTTTTTAGCTAAATCAAAGTTCTCAATTCCATGATTTCATGGACAGTATGATCCTGAATCATATTGTGAGTGGGAATAAAAAATTGAACTTATGTTCTGTTACTATAAATGCCCGAAAAAGGAAAAAGTCTCATTGGTGACCAATTGATTTTTAGATTATACGTTGAGTTGGTGGATTCAACTTGGAATTAATCGTCAACGAAACTATGAAAGGGTAATTGAAACATGGGACGAGTTGACACAAATCATATGAAAATGTTTTATTACACCTCACTATTATAGGGATATTAAACGGAGACTCCAACGTCTTGTTCAAGGTAATCGATCTATTGATGAGTACTTTAAGGATATGGAGATGCTTATGCAAAGAGAAAATATGCAGGAGGATGAAGAAACTACCATGGTGCGATTTGTGGATGGTTTGAACATTTCGATTGCCAATTCCCTTAACCTTCAAACCTACATCGCTCTTGGGGAAGTGGTACACAAAGCAATTGGGATAGAGCGGCAGTTTGAACAACATTAATATCGTCCATTTGGTTCATCACAATATTATAAAGGTACGATTTATATATCTACTTTCAAGAATTCGAAACCTACTTATATTCTACTAATAAGTTGATACCAAAACATGATGAGACTAAACCTTTTGCGAGGAAAAGTGGGGATCCTACAAAACCTTCTTATACATCTTCTAAGCAACCTACTTCTACTAATTCTTCCCTTAAACAAATAAAGAGCTCGTGAAATTGAATGTTTTAAGTGCAAAGGGCATGGGCATTATAGTCGTGATTGTGTCAGCACAAGACTTTTGTTTATCAAAGAAGATGGTGAGTATACTTTTGATTCAGATAACACAGATTTGGATATGCCTGAATTGATTGATGATGCCAATGATGGAAGTGAGTTTTATGGTGAATAAGAGTTGGTGGAACCATTAAATGATGTTCCTTGTCTAGTTGTGAGGCATATCCTCAACATTCAATTAAGGGATGACCATGATCTTCAAAGGACTAATTTATTCCATTCGAGATGTTTGATTCAAGGTAAATTGTGCTCCCTTATCATTGATAGCAGAAGTTGTGCTAACATTGTGAGTAGTTACCTTGTGGATTCTCTTGCTTTGCCATGTAGAAAACACCCTTCACCATACTATCTTCAGTGGCTTAACGAAGGTTTGGAGGTTCGTGTGGTAAAACAATGCTTGATCACTTTTAATCTTGGGACTTACATTAATCATGTTTGGTATGATTTTGTTCCCATGCATGCTGCTCACTTGTTACTTGGTAGACCATGGTAGTACGATCATGATATTATTTATTATGGTAAATTGAATCGATATTCCCTTATTTTTCATGGGAAGAAGTACATTTTAGCCCCTTTGAATCCGAAAGATGTTCACAATGATCAAATCAAGATGATGAAGTTCTGTAATGACGTTATGGAAAGTAAGAAAGAAAATTCAAAAAAGGCTGAGAGAAAAGAGGCCACTACTAAAAATAGACAAATTAATGATGGCCCAATGGTGAGTGAATCCTCTTGTGAGAAAAAAAAAAGAGTGATTCACAATTTTTATGCAAGTGGAAAAGATGTGTGATGAGCCTTCCTCACTAGATAGCCTTGCATCCTTGTTCAATTTAGGAAACATTGTTTATCTTTGACTAATCTCCATGACTCTTTGCTAGTGGTTTTGTGTCTCTTTTGTAGGAATATAAATATATTTTTGAAGAGGCACCTAAAGGATTGCCACCTTTGAGGGGTATTGAACATCAAATTGACTTAGTTCCTAGGTCAACAATTCCAAATCGACCAGCTTATCGAAGCAATCTCGAGGAGACGAAGGAGTTACAAAAGCAAGTGGATGAACTTTTGGCGAACGATCACTTTCGTGAAAGTTTAAGTCCTTGTGCAGTGCTAGTAATTTTGATGCCAAAGAAAGTTGGTACGTATCGAATGTGTGTCAATTGTAGACCAATTAATCAAATTACTATTAAGTATAGGCATCCTATTCCAAGGCTTGATGATATGTTTGATGAACTTTGTGGGGCATGTATCTTTACAAAGATTGATTTAAAAAGTGGTTACCATCAAATTCGAATAAAAGAGGGGGATGAATGGAAAACAACCTTTAAAACTAAGTTCTATTTATATGAATGGCTCGTTATTTTGGTTTGACTAATGCACCTAGTACTTTCATGCGCTTGATGAACCACGTTTTGAGACCTTATTTGGGTAAATTTGTCGTAGTATATTTTGATGATATTTTGATTTACTCAACTTCATTAGGTGATCATGTTTTCCTTGTTAAATCTATTTTGGACATTTTGAGAATTGAAAAGTTATTTTCCAATCTTGGTAAATGCACTTTTTGTTGTGATAAACTAATCCTTTTAGGTTTTATAGTAAGCGCTTAAAGTATTCATGTTGATAAGGAGAAAGTAAAGGTAATTAAGGAGTGGCCCACTCCTAAATCAATTATCGAGGTGAGATCTGTCCATGGTTTGACAAATTTTTATAGACGTTTTGTGAAGGATTTCTCCACTAATGCCTGAAGTTATAAAAAAGTTTGGGGGTTTTAAGTGGGGAAAAGCTCAGGAAAAGGCTTTTCAAGCCTTAAAGGATAAGATATGTTCTGCTCTGGTTGTTAAATTACTTGATTTTTCTAGTACTTTTGAACTTGAATGTGATGCTTTAAGTATTGGAATTAGTGCTATATTGATGCAAGAAAAAAGGCTAATTGCATATTTCAGTGAAAAACTGGTTGTGCCGCAATTAACTACTCAACTTACGACAAGGAGTTGTTGGCATTATTTTGTACTTTTCAAGTTTGGCAACATTACTTGCTACCAAATGAGTTTGTTATCCATACGGATCATGAATCCCTCAAATGGTTAAAAGGACAAGGTAAGTTGAGCAAGAGACACGCTCGATAGGTAGAATTCATAAAGACATTTCCATATACAATTAAGTACAAAATAGGTAGAGAAAATGTAGTTGCTGATGCATTGTCTTGTCGATATTCCTTGATAACTACATTAAATGCTAAAGTCTTAGGGTTTGAACATATTAAAGATTTATACTTAAATGATGTTGATTTTGCAAATGTTTTTTCAAATTGTGGGAATGGTGCCTTTAATAAGTTTTATCTTGTAGATGGGTTTCTTTTTCGCCTAAACAGGTTATGTATTCCCCAATGTTCCATGAGAGAGTTATTAATTCGTGAGGCACATAGTGAGGGCTTAATGGGACACTTTGGTGTTGCCAAAATACTAGATATTTTATAGGAACATTTTTATTGGCCGCACATGAAGAAGGACATTGAAAATGTATGTTCTAAACGTATTACTTGTAAACAAGCAAAATCTAAGGTAATGCCTTATGGACTTTATACTCATTTGTCGATTCCTACTTCGCCATGGGTAGACTTATCCATGGATTTCATTCTTGGTTTACCACGAACCAAAAAGGGTCGAGATAGTATATTTGTTGTCGTTGATAGTTTTTCAAAGATGGTTCACTTCATTCCTTGTCACAAAACAAATGATGCTACACATGTCTTTGACTTATTCTTTAGAGAGGTGGTATGCCTACATGGGATACCTCGCACAATTGTATCTAATAGAGACATAAGGTTCCTAAGCCACTTTTGGAAAGTGTTATGGGGTAAGCTTGATACTAAATTATTATATTTTACAACATGTCACCTACAAACTGATGGACAAACTGAGGTAGTTAATCGAATCTTAAGTGTTTTATTACGAGCTGTTGTGAGTAAGAACATTAAAAATTAGAAAGAATTCTTGCCATTTGTTGAATTTTCATATAACCGATCTATTCATTCTATAATTGACTATTCCCTATTTGAACTTGTTTATGGTTTTAATCCTCTAACCGTACTTGATCTTGTTCCTTTGCCTATAGAAAATATTTCTAGTTTCGATGGTGAGTAGAAAGTTGAATTGGTAAAATCCATGCAAGAGAAAGCAAGACAACGAATCAAAAAAACAAATGAGGTGAATGCCTACAAAGCTAACAAGGGGAGCAAACAAGTTATCTTTGAGCCCGATGACTGGGTTTGGGTCCATATGAGAAAAGAACGATTTTCGAATAAACACAAGAGGAAATTGGACCCACGTGGTGATGGACCTTTTCAAGTACTCAAGTATATTGACGATAATGCATATCAAATTGATCTTCTCGGTGAGTATAATATTAATGCCACTTTCAATATAGTTGATCTTTCTCCATTTCATATTGTAGATTCGAGGGCAAATCCTTTTGTGGAAGGGGGAATGATACGAGCAGCTCGGTTCAATTCAAAAGTCATAATAACGATGGGCTTAGGTTTCCTCAAGGACTAATCACAAGATTCAAATCCAAGCAGCTAAAGTCAAAACTCAATTTATTCATTCAAGATTTTGTCACAAGACAAATTCGAGAAGAAGAGTTGAAACTTCAAGATGATGGATTTTGGAGCAATGATGAAAAGGGACTAATTTTGTTCGTGGGCATAAACTCTCAATATATGATGATAAGCCCATGTGGACAATGTTAACAAGCTTAAACGTTTCCTATTGGGTTTGGATTTTAGGCTTAATTTTTATTAAATATGTGTCCAATATTATAGTTATTAGTCTTTATTATTTTATTCTGAATTGTTAATAATTATTAGTTTAAGTTATTTAGGAGTTTTATGTCAACGAGAAAGATTAGTTTAAAACTATTTCTTCTTTAGATTAATTAGAGTTCTAGTTTACTTAAGAGTTTTATTTAGATTTCTTTTACATAGGGCTAGGTATTGTACAAAAAAGCACACAATTGATTATTATTCAAATTCTCTTTGAGTTTGTTATTTTGAAGAATTGTTCTTGAGGTTTCTTTTAGAAGAGTTTTAACAATCTTTTAGATTGTGGGGATTATCTTCAAATTTTTTATTGCCAAGTTTTCTTTCTTGGAGGGGAACTTAGAGCCACCTGAAGGGGGTTGTAGATTCTTCGTGTTCCAATGCTTCTTAGTACATCTACATACCACATTCTTTTAATTTCGTTCTATTTATTTTATTTGCTTCCTTTTCAATTTTAAATTTCTTAGATCTAATTTATATTCGTTGATATTTCAAGTTGTTTCAAAATTCATCTTTCTTTCCGAGTGTCTAGAGCCCTAAGTCAAATTCATGACTTTGACAAACTTTATGATCCAGCTTCCGCATCCACATCGTCATTCTTAATCAATATTTGAAGATTTTGACATATTCCCTGAAGTGAATATTGCATAAATTATTTGGAAATTATATTATATGACTTAGTGTCATTATAAACTTCACATTGATTTAGACATTTCTAATAGTAAATGTCACAATGATACTTATATGTGGATACAAAGTGAAAGGAATGATAGTAAAATTATCAATTTGCTACAATTTAGTACAATTGAAACACATGTAAAGTAAACCAAAAGTTTACTGGTACAAATATATTTATTACCTGGTATGACCAATTAGACCATCCTGGATCATATATAATGAAAAAATTAATTGAGACTTCATATGGACATTCATTAAAGAACCAGAAGATTTTTTTAATTTAAAAAATTCTCATTTGTTAATTGTTCTCAATGAAAATTGTAATTTGAAAGACTAGTATTCAAGATTGAATACGTAGAATATGACATATTATGTGATGTTTTTATGTGGGGGAGTAAATACGCGTTGCATTCTTTTTCCCTTAATCGAGGTTTTATCCCATTGGGTTTTCTTGGTAAGGTTTTTAATAAGGCAATATATTATGCGTAAGGTTTTTAATAAGGCAACATATTATGCTTATTATAGATATGTGTACTCTTTTTCCTTTACTAGGAAATATTTTTTCCCACAGAGTTTTTATTTTAGTAAAAATTTTAACGAGACATATTATCTACCAATTGACATCCAAGGGGGAGTATTATGAATGTTTTATTAAGTGGATGTTCATCAAGATCAAGTTAAGTTTGGATGAATTTTAAATTCTAATGAACATTAGAAGTAGAGTTCTATTTCATTTATACTTTCTATGTCTATAAATACAAACTTTGGAAAAGCATTGTAATTTACTTCTATTGATCAATAAAATACGTTCTCTCTTTTTCTCTCCTATTTTTTTTTTCTTTACTCTCTATCATTTTATTTTATAATAGAATTGTTGTTATTAAAATTATTTGGGTTTTTATTTAATTTTAAATAAACTTATAAATTTATGATTTTCTAAGTATTTTCAAAAGTGTGCTGCGAAAGATTTCTACCAAAATCATTTTTAAGAAATAATTAAAAATATTACAAATTCTTTGTTTTAATGATTTAAAAATGATATCTCGATAAAATAATGAATTTTTCAAATATTTGTATTTTAATAAGTGTTTTTTTTAAAAAAAAACTTAATTACTTGGTATTTAAATTTTAAAGTTTTCATAAAAACAACTGAAACCTAATTGCTTTTAACAAGTAAATATTTTCAACGATTTTAATGTGACTTCCGAAATTTAGCCATATCTTCCAGACCGAACTTGGGGGTTACAGTGGCAAAGCTATGATCTACACCAAAGGAAAGGCTAAAAGAGTCATACAATTAATTATAAGTAACGACAACACAAGTTTATAAGAGAAGCCTTATGGCGAAGTTAAAATCTGCGCATAAACGCGAATACTCTCTATAGTGATAGAAGAAAGGCCAAACCAATAGTTATATTACTGACATTGTAAATGTAATTTGACATTGTAAAAGAATTTACACTCACTAAGTAAAACGAGGTGATTGAGAGTAAAAAATTTAAAAATTTTATCAAGTCATTACTAGAATAATTACATAGAAAAGAATTTAAGTACGTTCATCCTTAGACGTAACACCCAACACTCAAATTCGATTAATCAAATTGGGAGGAGGGCGTTACATGGAATCCCTCTTACTTTTTTTTTTATCAAAGAAGAATGGCAGTATATTAATTCAAAAGATTTGGGTATATAGTGAGCCCATAGACATCTTAATCCAACAAAGTTTCAATACAAGCTTGTGGCTCTGTACAAACACAAAAGGTCCCTATTACAGAAAGTACTTGGGCTATTTGATTGAAAACTGCTTCCTAAACGATCTAAACGATCTGCACATTGATTCCTCTCTCTAGATGTGCTTGAGTGACGCTGAGATGAGTTTAGACATGAGTGATCTGCAACCATATAAGTGTAGAGAGAGAAAGATAATTAATAACACTATTACAGATAATGTTAATAACAACCATGGAATAGCTTTCAATTTCGATATGGGTAACATTAAGCTATAATGTAAGTAGTGGTGGAATCAAAAAATTATTTTTTTGGAGTTGAAATTAAATTGTTTATCATTATGATAGTAAAAATATAATTTCACTATTTTAATAGTTTGTATTTTTATAATTTTTAAATGATTAAATTAAAATTTTATCATTTTTTTAAATTAAAATGTAATTTTATTATTAATAATTTAAAATTTTATAAATTATAAAAACTTAAATAAAAAAAATATTTTAAGTGAGCAAGACCTGCCAGCTCCTTTGACTTCGCCACTAAAAGTGAAGCAGAAGGCAATTTCTAATTGCCCATAATTCCGTTTCTATACTGGTAGCGATAGGGATATGTCCGAAAGATCCACCAACCCAATCACCCCTCGTTCTTATGATAGTAAAATTTAAGCAATATGAACCGATAAGTATCTTGGAACAAGCAGTAGTAAAATATTCATCATTGCTGTCCGAGTGTTTGATTATTTATTTATTTATTTTGCTTTTATTTAGATTTAATCAAGAACAATTAGGCGTCAGAGTTGTGTTTCCACAAATAGCAGCCTCTGGAATCATATAGGCCTAAAAAGTTAGCGAATAAGTATTGTCTCAACACATATATGGGTAGCTTTCTCTGTAAGAATATTGAGAGTGTAAAGGTAGTTTAGAAAAGGTTAAAATATGCATCAAGTACTTGTATTATTTATAAATTTAAAATTTAGTTCATCAATTTCTATTTAAAGAAATTTAATATCTTTATTTATAAGATTTAAAAATACAAGGGAATTAATCCTTTTTTGGTTAGTTGTACTCATTTTGAGGTATTCTTGATGAATTCCTTATTATGTTAAAAAAAAAGATACAAACGGATTACAATCTAGACAGATAATTTAAAAGTGATTAACGCCTTGACTGAAAAGGAGATGGAAGACTCAGGCACCACTGTACTTAGAAGGGTACAAAGAATCTTGCGATCTGAAGGTCAATGGCATATTCGATATGCTCCCAGAGAGAAAAATTTAGTTGCAGGTCGGATGATTAAACTCAGTCAGTCTAATATGGAAATCAAGTCTACGAATGTTCGACGAACCTCCCAATGAAATTTTGGAGATTTTTCATCAGGATACAGATTATAATGTTTTTGAACAATTGATTTAATGTAATTTTATTCTAATTCTCACAGAAAAAATACAAAGAAATTTATTAACATTATTAAAGTTTTTTTATTAAATTTAAATCTATTATAAAATCATTTTTTTATCAAATGATCATTAAGTGAGTATTTTCTTATTTCAAAATATTATACCAACGAATTTAATAAAAGAATTTTAATAATATTAATAATTAAAATTTAAAATTTAAAAAATAAAAATAATAAAATTTAAAAAAAAAAAAAGAAAAAAGAAAAAAAAGATATGACTAGATTTTATATATACCAAAAATATCAACATTATAACTTCTAAAATTTATGCACCCAGATTGATTGACTACACATTCAAGAATCTTTCATCTCTCTCACTTTTCCACTACCATTTTTCTCTTTTTGATTATTTGGTAATCTCTTCCTTTCTTCCAGTGTTGAATTATTTCTTACGGAATTAGCTAAATCAGAATTCTGTTCAACGCTTTTACCAAATTAATAAATTTGCTAAAAAAAAAGGAAAGAAAGATATAAACTAGTGCAAGCCATATTCCATCATTATTTACAGCTAATATAAATGCATTTGGATATGAATTCCCTTTATAGATCATATTTTTATAACTAATTAGAGGCAGCAATGAAATTGCAGATCAACATCGACTTTCCTCCTCTCCACCGTAAACATAACTACCAGAGAAGCCAACATTACCTGGTCTGTTCTTTTTTTTGTTTTTGTTTTCTAAAATAGTGTAGTATCATTAATAGAGGTGTTCATGAGCCGGACTGGTTCGGATCGAGTCGAATTTAAACATGATATTAACATATTTTATTCTTACTTAAACTCAGTTCGATTTGAAATTTAGGTTTAAAATTTTATTCAAACCCGTCATATTTGTAAAAGAGTAACCTAAGCTCATTTTAGACACACTTATATTATTTTTTAATTTTTTTAAAATATTTATTTTATTTTATTTTAATATTTAATATTTTTATATATTTTTTATTTATTGAATTTTTTTATATAATCATCTTAATATAATATATAAAAATAAATAATATAAATTATTATAAACTTAAAGTAGGTTAGATCGAGTCAAGTTCGGGCCTTAAATGTTCAATCCCGAGCCCGATCCTTATTTTAAACGAGTTTAATTTTTTCTTCAAGCCTATTTTTCAGACTTAATATTTTTGTTTAAATTCTCTTAAATTTCGAGTGAACTTTTTAACCTGAACAAATTATTCTGCTCATAAACAAATCTAATTATTTAACTTTTTTCTTTTCAACTTTCAAGTGTCTAATGAATGATGATATGAAAATATTTATAAAATAGTAAATTATTACTTAAATCAAACACTCCCCAAGCGCATAACTACCTTTAATAACAAGATATTATGAAAGTGACTTGCAAAAGAAAGAAGAAAAAGCTAAATTGGAGTTCTATTTCCTATCATACCGATTACCACTCAATCCACGTCGTTTACTAATTAATATAAACAGGTTTCATTGTCAACAACTCAAGTTTTTCAGCTCTCACAGTAATTACACCGATTTTGTATTTTGCTCATAATGATTAGGAAGTGAATATTAAACATTATCTATGCTACCAAGTTGCGAAATAGTTTATATTTATATTAGAAATAAAAAGAGAACAAGTAGTTATTGTCAAAACTTGGGGTCTTCAGTCCATGAAATATGAAGTCAAGTAGGCATTAAGATTGCAGAGTACGGATTAAAAGCATTTATTTATTTATTTCTTCTGATGAAATGATGGGTTGAGCGTGCGATTTGAATATAAGTGCTGAACTCACTTTAAATATCAAATTCAAATGGTAATGGCACTAAAGATAGATATTATAGACTAAATGATCTTCCATTAATTGGATATTCAAACACATTTGCATGGAGCCCCAAAGCTTTATTTTGAGGCGTCAATTATTATACTTCCATTACTTCTTGATGATTGATTCGGTTCCACTTTTGGTTATTAAATTATCATCAAATTTGATTTTGAAGTCATTTGGAAGTGTCACAGTCCAAGATTCAAGATTAAAAGAGGTTTAAAATATTATTTTCAATTTTTAAGGGATCAAATTTTTTTATCTTTTAAAGGCTAAAAAAAATTTACTAACTTTTAAGAAGTTTAAAATTTTTTACCTTTTGAGGGTTCAAAATTTTTTATCAATTTTTAAAGGTTTTAAATTTTTTTTCGACTTTTAAAAATTATAAAACTCTATTTATTATTTTACTTATGACCTAAAAATATCAAGAGTGATCCTATCATCATGCATCATCATCATTTTTACATCTTGGGGTCTGTTTTACAAAAAGCTTGTTGAGAAGGGCCTATAAAGCAAAAAAAAAAAAAAAAATTGCACCTCGAAAAGTAAAATAAGAATTCACCATATCCACCAAAAGCAAGGTTTTTTACTTAAATGTTACAAAAAAAATAATTAATAATCAAAATGGTACCCCCAAATTATTATTTATCAAAATGGTATGTTTAGTTAAGTGAAGGAACTTTAAGTGACGGTACTAAAGGGTATTTTTGACACGTGTTTTTTTTAATTTTTTTATTATTTTTATATATTTAAAAATAAAAAAAATATTATTTTATTAGTGGAGGAACTTAAAGTGGCTGCACTCAAGGGTTTTTTTTTAGAAAAATACGAGAAAAATAGGACAAAAGAATACCTGACACCCAGTGGAGGAACACGAAGTGGCAGCACCAATGGAGGATTATCAAGTGGGGGCACTAAGGGGTGTTTTGCCACTTGGCAGCGCCTAATTGTGTCGTGTGTGTGTGTTTATTTTATTTTATTTGTGAAAATAAATTTGGGTGGTTAGGAATTTTTATGGTTTGTGATAAAAATTAAATGAAATAAAATTTTTGTTATAAAATAGGAAAGGGGGAAGCAAATAAAATTTTTAGGGTTTGTGGTGTTCCTCCACTGGGTGTCAGGTATTTTTTTGTTGTATTTTTCTGAAAAAAGCATCTGAGTGCCGCCACTTTAAGTCCCTCCACTAATAAAATAATATTTTTTTATTTTTAAATATATAAAAAAAATTAAAAAAATATGTGTAAAAAATACCCCTTAGTGTCGCCACTTAGAGTTTTTCCACTTAACTAAACATATCATTTTGGTAAATAATAATTTGGGGATATCATTTTGGTTATTAATTATTTTTTTTGTAATATTTGGATAAAAAAACCCCAAAAACATCTCCTTTTTTTTATCTGTATTTCACTTATTTTTTCATTTTCCTTAGTTAATCAGATATTTAATTAACACAAATACATGAAAGAAAAATCTATTTTAAATATATATCCGAATATTTAGGGATGTTCAATTGGTTAACCGATTTGAATTATCATTAATCGAATTAACTGATCCTTTTAATTCTTTAATTATTAATCGAAGCGAATTTAAAAAAAAAAAAATTAACCGAATCAAACTTTTTCAGTTAATTCGGGCGGTTAACTGAATTAACCGAAATTTATATGTTTTTTGATTTTTTATTAAAACAATTATAAAACATTTAAAAAATTAATCGAATTAAACGACCGATTAATACTTATATATTATAATATTATTTATTACGTTTGATTAATTCGATTAACCGATCGATTTTGAATCGAATTAACCATTAACTAAATTTTAAAAAAGTTATTAATCGACCCCGATCAAATTAATTCGATTAATCGACCGATTAACTAAATTTAATCGATTAATCAAATTAATTCAATTTTATCCGAAATTTACACACTCCTACCATCACCAGTAGGCAATAACATATAAAGATATTGATTTACCTTTAGTTTGTAGTTTGTTTTTCCTTAGAGGAATCACGATAAGAAACTCGGAAAGCTATCATGAGCTAGTCAATAATGGGTTAAATTATAACATACTTTTCCCAATACAATCCTATAACTGCATACTTTAATTTTTTATATATTTTATATATCGGATAATTTAACTGCAGTAATCCTGAAGGACATCCTGCTAAACCACTTTTGTAATACTGATAAATAAGACTTTTTTCAGAGGCACATTCACAATTTTGAAATATTTATTGAAGGGTAGGTTCTTCCTCTGAGCCCACCTTCCTTTGATTCCTCAAGGCCCCACTTCCATTCATTGCATCTATCGAAAAATTCCAATTCTTGCTACCATTTTCTTGTGTTTAGTACAGCTCAATTGGAAAAAGAAAAATAAGCAAATTGTCATTTTCTGCTAATTTCCAGTAATGTTCATTGAGGTAGCTGGTCTGCTACCGATAAGTCATGGAATGTCATTAAGTCAAATAAATTTTAATACGTTGTGAAAAAAATCTTCCAAGCTAATTTAGTCCATCCTTGCCAACGCGTGGTTTAGTTGTTACTACTATGCTTTATTCTTCATCAGTTTTTTTTTATATTTTCGTATAAGTTTAATATAAGATTTTGTATTTGAATTTAACAATTTTTTTATTTGGTTCCTAAATTTTTTTTTTAACTTAATTTGGCACTTAAATTTTTTTGGATCTAATTAGGTATCTGAACATGACATTTTTTTTTTCTAATTTGGTACCTAAGTTTTTTTAGATTCAGTTTGGTACTTAAATTTATTAAATATTATAAAAATTATGCAAAACAATAACGGTATTGAATTTTTTGTTATGCTACAAAAATATTATCAGTTTTAGAAAAAATTCATGTTAAAAATAAATTTTGAGCTATGCTTAACGAATTAATATAAAAAAGATTAAGTATCAAATTAGAATAAAATGTCAAGTTTAAATATCAAATTGGACCTCAAAAAATTTAAATACCAAATTAAAAAAAAATGTTAAATTTAAATACCTAATTAAGAAAAAAATATCAACTTTAAATACTAAATTAAATAAAAAAATTTAAATACTAAATTAAAAAAATCAAATTTAAATACCAATATTATATTAAACCTTTCGCATATAATGTAAAACATATATAAATATCAGATGATACAACCCTTGGTGTTTATAATTTTATTTGCCAAAGGATGATAGGTTTATACGTCAACTTGTAGTTTAATTATTTTCTTTGGTACATAACTTGTAGTTTAATTTCCCTCGACAACCAAACTCGAGGAAAGAGCCGGGAAGTAGTGTGTAATAAATACTATTTATGCGGATTACAAATCAATAATCAATGTCCACCACAAAGAGAAGCAAGTGCTTATTATATAAAGTTCCACTTCTATCAGTCAAAGCTGTTCCACCTTATTCTGCCTATGAAAATGCTACATACATTATATACATATATATTGTGTGATAAATTAAAGATAAAACCTGTTCATGGTCTAAGCTTTTGGGTTAATTATCTCTGTCTCAACTCTCAAGTCTATGCCAATGCTTAAAAGTCAAAACAAATTACTGAAATGGAGTATATATTTCACTTTAAGTTTTCAGCTTTGAGGGACAAAACGTTGCAATAGTTTTGGGAACAACCAGGACAAGTGATATTTAAAATATATTTTGTTATCCAAATTATTCGTTAAATTTAGTTAATTATTTTGCGACACCTGACACTTTTAAATTAAATTTAAATTATAATATTTTTTAATTTTTTACTCTCCTTCCTTCCTCAACTTTCTTTCTTCTTTTTTTAATGCATTTTTAAACTACTAAATAATTTTCATTGCAATCCTCTAACCATTTTTTTCTACTATCCTTCTTCCTAGTATTTGGATTTCATACTTTTTTTGAGCTTTTTTTTTCATTATAAAGATTCATCCAGCATAATTATTTTATGCAAAATATATAGGAAAGAATGAAAAAGATTATTTTTAAAAAATGTTACAAAGGTTTTGAATTGGTATGAGAAAAGAATAAAAAATGAGGTTTAAAAATTAAAAACAAGCTCGTTGAAATTTTATTTTATTTTTCGAAAATTGAGTTATTGGGTAAAATAAAAAATGATGAATATGTTTTTAATTTTTGTAACAATTCGGTTTTCAGTGGTGTCAGAAACAGTGATTTCGGGATCACAATTCTGACGAATCAAGTCATAAATTTTTTTATTTTTAAATTTATAATGACATTAGCATCGTATTAAATTTTGGTTAAAAGATTTTATCGTTTAAATAGTTAATTAAATAAAAAGGGATGAATTGTAAGAGTTGTAAAAAATTGGAAATTATTGATTAACGTGCCAAATTGGAAGGGGAAGACCTAGGAAGGTCCTTATAGGGTAATTAAACCCTTGATTTGGTGAGTGGACGGTTTAGCCTTTAAATTTGGTTAAAAATGAATGAAATTACTTAAGGGCAAAAAGGTAATTTGATAATAAGGTAATATAACAAAACATAAATCAAATCTTCTTCATTAAGGAAAAAGAAGAAAACCCTAGTTGAAAGCTTCCTAGGTTCGGCCAAGCTTAGTACTCCTTTGGGAAGGTAACTTTTCATCTGTTTTTAATAATTTCTATGTTTTTTAGTCTATATTAGCTTAATCTAGCAAACTTGAGGACTAATTTGTAATTTTATCAAATGTTATAAATCTTGTCATTGTTGAATAAGCTTGCTCTTGGAAGTTTATGAAAGTTTTGGAAGTTTGGTTGTTAGATTTGTTAATTTTGTAAAGTGATTTTTAATGATTTTAGGGTTGAGGACCAAATTACTAAAATGATGAAAATTTCATGTATTTGTTATGAAATAACTGCTTGTAAGGTGTGGGCATATACCCTTTGATGTTTGGATGGTATATGTTGAAAATGAAAATGGTTATTTTGCATGTTTTGTTTTTAAGCACTAAATTGAATAAAAGTAAAATGTTAAGGGTAAATTCATAAATTTCCTAAAAAGGATATAAATGCAGGAAATGATTTAAATTTCATGATTTAATGTGGAAATTTAATGATTTATTAATTTAGATCACGAGCGAGCGACAGATCGTGGAAAAGGAAAAATCACAGAATAATCCCTAGAGTTTCGTTTTGCTACAAATTCGTCCGGTAAGTTCGTCTAACTATAATCTATTTGATAAATGCTAACCTTATTTGTTTTGGTTCTATTCTTAATGATGGAACGTGATAGAAGACGCAAAAGAAATAACATACTTGCTCGTTTGAGCAATACTAGCTCATTAAAGCATTACTGGATTGCATGAGCTATTTTCATTGGAAGACCCGAAGGGGGTATTGGATACAGATACGGAAAAAATGGAGATGATTGTTCATACTCTCTTTCTCATTTAATAGTTATTTCGTAAGTTAACTATATAACGAACTTACTAAGCTCTGTAAGCTTTCTTGTGTATTGTCTCTATTTTGTAGATTTGTTTTGCTATTGAAGATCGGATCCCTAAGAAGAATCACACTATCCCGGGAGCTCGTTTGGTAGTCTTTCGTATCACTTGGCTTATATGGCATGTAGTAGGATTGTGAACTTAATGTGTATGATGTGTAATGTCATTTGAAATGAGGATATCTTGATACTTGTTTCCGAATGTGTTTTGTGTTTTGTAATGATTATATGATCATCATGTTGTTGTTCAAATAGGCATGAGTTTAAGTGTTCAATGTGTAATGGATTTGTACTTGTTGTGTTTAAGATGGTTGAATAAAAACTTAAGAGAATTATGTGCATTTTGAAATTTTGCTTACTTGTTTCGGTAGAAGTGACACTTGTATCGATAGAACTATCTCAAGTATTGGTAGAATTTTAGCACTGTTTCTGAATTTCTTTCCGACTTGACTACTATAGATACTTGTCCAACAGGTATCGATAAAAGTCTTCAAAAATCTTGGAAATGACTTTTTTGCTCTTATTGAGTTGTGTTGACATTAAATTAATGATTTATGTCGTGCGTAAACTTTTACTTACTTAAAATATGATTAAAAGGAATATTATTGAAATATAAATGGTGATAGATGATCGAAAAGACCCCGAGATCCTAACCAGTGACGATGTCGGGTGTTACAATTTTTCTAAAAGCTTAAAGAAATAATGTTTAACTTTTTCTTTTTTGAATGTATTAGAGTTGTGTGACCCAAATTCTTATTAAAGAAATAAAATACAAGTGGCAAAATAAGGGAATCCTTATAGAAGTATACTTCTACTATTTGATTTTGTTTAGAATAAGGTGTTTCAATCTTACTACATTACTTCTGTTAGAGATTGATTAAAATAAGTTTTTCAACCTATAAATAAACATAGTCGTCTCCTCTTGTAATCATTCGATTTTCAACATTAGTGAATTTTCTTCTCCTTTGCTCGTGGTTTTTTTCCTTAAAGGAATTTTCATGTAAAATCTGTGTTATTTTTCTTCTTTGTTTTTCTTTGTGATATTTCATTGCCATTATCGACATTCAATTTTAACAAACTAGTATCAGAGAATGTCAGATTGTTTGTCTCAATCATGGCAATGGAGATATTTCACTGTTGGATCACAACACCATATTCGCATTATGGCAGGTAAAGATGCAAACAATTCTTGCGCAGGTGGATTTGGAGGATGCTCTGTTAGGGTTGGATAAGATGCCTTCAACTTTGACAGATGAAGAGAAGAAGCATAAAGATTGAAAGGTTTTAACGCAATTACAATTGCATCTATCGAATGAAATTGTAACACCTAAAAACCCAAAACCATCTTCGGTCCAAGGTCTTAGGGTTTACAGTACTTTTCGAGTCTTTTTTTTTTCATACAATTCAATCACAATTTATACAATTATAACTTGTAGCTCAGAATACTAACTACATTTAATTTTACACATTCATTTACAACCTTTCAATCAATCAATAATCAAATTCAATCGCACAAGAACTTAGGAATCACGTACAAATATTTTCCATCAAGGATCACATGGTCTTGTATCTCAAAGAAACAGTTCTCATCGGTAGCTAACCAAACTATAACAAAAAAATACTTATCATTGCATCGCATAAGGAATCAATATTTATTTCACAAATCATGACATCCATTTTTCATGTTTGTAACACCCAATACCCGAAAACCATCGCCAGTTAGGGTCCTGGTGTCTTCCTATTCATTTATCATTGTTCATCTTTTAATTTCATGTCATACATAATCATTTAAATATAATCATAACTCAAAGAGGGCAAAAAGGTCATTTCCATGATTTTTGGATACTTCTACCGGTACTTGTTGGACAAGTATCGATAGTTGTCAAGTCAGTAAACAGTTCAAGAATATTGCAGACTTCTACCGCTACTTGAGATAATACTACCGATACAAGTATGTATTCTACCGAAACTTGTCATGCTTCTATAGATACTAAAAACTCCAGAGAGTTAAGAAGTTTTACCCTACAACTTCTACCGATACAAGTATTCAATCTACCGGTATTACTATAAACAAAACTACTGATACTTCGAATGTTACTACTGATACAATGTAAGTCAATAACCAACCTCTCCCCTACTCTGTACGTCTACCGATACATGTAAGAATTCTACCGAAACAAGTATACAAAATTTGATTATTCACACAAGTCCTCAAGTTTATCAACCATCATTCAATACAAGATTCTTATCCAAATTCTCATCCTGCAAAATCTATACATGACAATACTTGTTTCATCATATAACACAAAATATAACCAATCAATCACAAGTATTCTTAAATTCACATGTCAATTCATTACCAAATATATTTGCTTAATTACAACATCAAGCAAACAAGCAAGTTTAGTTCAACAAAGAACCCCAACTATCCAAAATCAAGCATTTCAAGGGTAACATCATCCTAGTACATGACATATAACCAAGTGATGTAAATACTACCGAATGAGCTCCCGAGATAGTGTGATTTCTTCAAGATGATTCGATCTTCAAATAGAAAACAATCTAGAAAACAACAATAACATCTTTGGTAAGCTTCAAAGCTTAGTAAGTTCGAAGAGTTTAAAGAGTTATAAATGATATGCATAAAGCAATTATATCTCAACCGAGCTAGGATGAACTATTGCTTCCTCAAGACATATTTGGTGTTCCAACTTTCTTGTCTATAACTTTTTGTTACCAGTACTCGATGCTGCTCACACGAGCTGTTGAGGACTCGTAACGTATGTGGTACCCCAACCATCGGTATGATGCTTGTTTGTGCTATAAACTGTTCCCTAATGATGCTACTCACACGAGCTGTCGAGAGTATCCATAAAGCATAGTCCCAGCCATCGTAGGGCCTATAATCCATTTAGGATCCATATCTCTTTCTCGAGTCATGATACTGCTCACATGAGCTGTCAAGGACTCACAACATAGGTGGTACCTCAGCCATCGATACGATATCTGTGCCTATAACTGTTCCCTAATGATGCTGCTCACACGAGCTATTGAGAATATGCACTTATGCATAGATCTCAGCCATTGTAGGGCTTGTAATCCATTCTTGGATTCTTTTCTCATTTCTTGACTCACGATGCTGCTTGCATGAGCTGTTGAGGACTCGCAACATATGCGGTACCTCAACCATCGCTTCGGTTTCAAATCATCTGTTCATAGCTTGATATCTCTTTCATTCATTTCTTTTTTATCTTTCACAATTTCATGTACCATAACCTATTCTATAACAATCATAAAGAATACAAATAATATACTATTTAAATGTAAATTTAACGTTACGAACTTACCGGATAAAATTGCAGTTAAAGTGAACTCTAGGGGCAAATTCGTAATTTTCCTTTTTCCACGATCGGGACACGATCTTGATCTATTACAATAATGTCATTCAATAATTTAAATAAACATGAAATTTCTAATCATTTTATGCAAATAAATCTTTTTGGTATTTTTACAAAATTACCCTTAACTTTTCATTTTAATTCAATTTAGTCCTTTAGCTCAAAACTTTCAAATTAACCATTTTATTTTAACTTTTTAGTTTGCCGAACATTTAAGTGCCTATCAACAGCCCACCTTTGTAATTATTTCACCTCAATTCCTTTCAATTTTAACAATTTAACATTTTAGTCCTTTGACATAAAAATTAATTTACAAAATCATCAAATCTAACATCCAAGCTTATAAATCTCCCATAAATTTTCAAGAACAAGCTTATTCATCAATGAAAAAATTTATAACATTTGAAAAAATCACAAATTAGTCCTCGAGCTAGATAGATTAAGCTAATACAGACTCAAAAACATAAAAATCATTAAAAATGGATAAGATTTACTTACTAAATTAGCAAACCCTAAAATGGTTGAAGCTTTCTCTATTATCCCATGGCTTATTCGGTCTCCTAAGGTAGAAAAATGTAGAAGAAGATACATTTGCTTAATAATTTTTACTTTAAACCATTTAATTATCAAATTACCAATTTATCCTTTAATGTTTTCCTTAAATTGTTAACAAATATAAGCCCATAACCGTCCACTATGGCTATTAATGGCTCAATTACCACACAAGTCCTTCATTTTAGCTTTCTTTAACCTTTTAACTAATGGAAACTAATTTTCTATCCTTCACGATTTAATCCTTTTTACTTAATTAACTATCTATACAATAAAATTTAATAACCAAATTTTAATACGATACTAATGACTTTGTAAATATTAAATAATTAATATTTATAGTCTAACACATTGAATTTGTGGCCTCAAAACCACCGTCCCCGATCATACTAAATTAAACTAATTAGTAAATCCTCATTTTATTAGGATTTAATTTCAATTTATCAAAATCTAAAGAGTTTCACATCATTTCTATTATTAGGCCATTTAAAAAGGGTTCAATTTGATAATTGGTCCTTCAATTATATTAAATTTTAATTAAACAAACTTGTTTCCAATTTAGTCCTAAACTAATTAGGATTTAATGAAAAAATAACCAAAAAGTTTGTGGATGGTAATCATATCCACCACCGCTTGGACATTTTGACCATGGTGTAATTACCACTTTGGTCCCTTTTATTTTTAATCAATAGCAATTAACTTTTATCTCTTTTACAATTTACTCATTTTTTTTAATTAAGTAATTAATCATCAAAATTACCCAACCGAACTTCATTTAACATATAATAAGACTGTAAATATTTAATAAAAATATTTATGACACTTAATTTAAAAAACGAGTCCCTATACCTCATTTGCTAAAACCACTTGACTTTGGAACCAAACTACTTATACTAAATTTTAATTCAGTAATTAAAATTCTTTAATTTAAATTTCCATATAAAATTCTTATTGACTTATTTAATTTAAACATTCATTATAAATTTTTTTTCATTGGGTTTGTGGTCGAAATCACTATTTTTGATACCACTAAAAAACGAGCTATTACAGAAATTATACAGGATGTGTTAAAGGAGAAGACCGCTGCTACATTATGGGCAAAACTGTAGCAGCTATGCATTTCGAAATCCCTAACCCACAAATTACAAATGAAACAATGTCTTTATTCTCATTGTTTGGAGGAAGGTGCGCCTGTACACAAACACTTGAATGTGTTTAAAGAAATTGTCTCAGATTTGGAGGCCATAGAGGTTCAGTATGATAAAGAGGATTTATTGTTAATTATCCTTTGTTTGTTGTCACCGTCTTATTCAACCTTTAGAGATTCAATCTTGTGTAGTCACGAATCTCTCACAGTGGATGAAGTCTATGCTTCCTTAGCCTCGTATGACAAGATAAAGCATCTTGTGGCTGGATTTTACTCTCAGGGATAGGGTCTCACTATTTGTGGGAGACAAGGACTAAATACTAATGATAATTGTAATAGCCTGTTTTACAGTGGTGTCAGAAACAGTGATTTCAGGATCATAAACTTGACGAGAAAATTTTTATAATGAGTGTTTAAATTAAATAAGTCAATAATAATTTTATATGGAATTTTGAATTGACGAATTTTAATTATTGAATTAAAAGTTAGTATAAGTGGATTGGTTGAAAAGTCAAGTGGTTTTAGAAAATGAGGTACCAGGATCTCGTTTCTGAAATTAAGGGTCGTAAATATTTTTATTAAATATTTACATAGTCTTATTATGTGTGAATTGAAGTTTGGTTGGGTAATTTTGATGATTAATTGCTTAATTAAGGAAAAATGAGTAAATTGTAAAAGAGGTAAAAGTTAATTGCTATTAATTAAAAAATAGTAAAAGGACCAAAATGACAATTAAAACATGGTCAAAAAGTCCAAGCGGGGTGGATATGATTGATTCCATTAAATTTTGGGTTATTTCTTCATTTAGTCCTTATAGTTTAGGACTAAATTGAAAATAAGTTTGTTTAATCAAAATTTAATATAATTAAAGGGCCAATTATGAAATTGGACCCTCTTTAAATGGCCTAATAATAGAAGTGATATGTAAGTCATTATATTTTGGTAAATTGCAATTTAATCCTAATAAAATGAGGATTTACTAATTATTTTAGTTTAGTATGATCGAGAATGGTGGTTTCAAGGCCACAAATTTATTGTGTTAGACCTTAAATATTAATTATTTAATATTTACAAGGTCATTAGTATAATATTAAATTTTGGTTGAGAAATTCTATCGTTTAGGTAGTTAATTAAGTAAAAAGGATTAAATCATAAAAGGTACAAAAGTTAAATTCTATTAATTGAAAGGTATGTCAAGGTACTTAATGGTAATATAACCATTAGTGACTTGAGTGGACAATTTTGATTTAAATTTGGCTAAAAATTCAAATGTAAACAAAGGGTAAATAAGTAAAAAAGTAAATAAAAGGTATTAAACTAAAATTAAAGAAGAAAGAATCATCTTCTTCATGAAGGAAAAATCGAAACCCCATTTTGAGGAGAAGAAACATTCGGCCAAGCTAGGGTTCTTCAAATAGGTAGGAAAATCTTACCCATTTTTAGTAATTTTTATGTTTTTGAGTTCGTTTTAGCTTAATCTAGCTAACGCAAGGACCAATTTGTGATTTTTTCAAATGTTATAAATTTGGCCATTGATGAATAAGCTTGTTCTTGAAATTTTATGAAGGATTTATAAGCTTGGTTGTTAAATTTGATGATTTTGTAAAGTAATTTCTAGTAATTTTTATGTTAAAGGACTAAATTGTGAAAGTAATAAAAGTATAAGGGCTTGGTCTTAAATAATAGAAAATATGAGCTTTAGAGACACCCAAGATAATTCGACTGAAGTTATTTTAAAATAAAATGATCAATTTACAAGTTTTGAGCTAAAGGACTAAATTGAATAAAAGTAAAAAGTTAACGGTAATTTTGTAAAAATACCAAAAATGCTTAATTGCATGAAATGATAAAAATTCATGTTGATTTAAATAATTGAGTGAAAGTATTGTAATAGATTAAGATCGTGTCATCGATCATGGAAAAGGGAAAATTACAAATTTGTCTATGGGGTTCACTTTAACTGCAATTTTGTCCGGTAAGTTCGTATTGATAAATTCCAATTTTAATTGCATATTTTGTGCTTGTATACAATTGCTGTAAATTTAGAATGATGATCGAAAGTGAGGAAGACGGGAACAAAGGAAAGGAAGTGATAATGGGCTTTGAATCGTAAATGCTAAAAGGTCTGATGACTTTGTGTAATCGTGAGTTATATGAATCCTATTACGGATTAAAAGTCCGATGACTCTGTGTCATCGTGAGTTATATGAAATCCTATTATGGATTAAAGGTCCGATGACTCTGTGTCATCGGGATTTATATGAAATCCTATTACGGATTAAAGATCCGATGACTTTGTGTCATAGTGAGTCATATGAATCCTATTATGGATTAAAGGTCCGATGACGGAGCTCCTACAGTTGCTATGGATTCTCTACGGCATCATGAGTTATTAAATGATAAATGAATCCGAGAAGGGATATACAACTGGTTTGGTTTGTTTGATTTCAGATTTTACAACACTTGATATTCGATAAATTTATTTAATTATATGAACTTGCTAAGCTATGAAAAGCTTAACTGTGAAATTGTTGTTGTTTTGTAGATTCTATTTTGCTGCACGAAGATCGGATCGTCTCGAAGAAATCGCACTATCTCGGGAGCTTGTTCGGTAAACTTTAAATCACTTGGTTATATGGCATATGCTAGGATGATATTATTTTGTAAATGTTTGAATCAGGACAATCAATACCTTGTAAGAATTATTGAATGTTTAACCCTTTTGTATGCTTGTTTCATGTTGAAAGTAGGCATCTAGTACTAGAAAGGGATGTTATGTTGATCTTGATCACTTGTATTGTCTACTTAAATCATAAGTTTATGAAATGAATGTTTGGTTGTTGAACTTGTGTGAAAATATGAATTTTGCATACTTGTTTCAGTAGAACTATTGCATGTATTGAAAGAAGTACAAGGTAGGAGAGAGGTTGCATTCTGACTTTTATTGTATCGGTAGTACTAACAAAAGTATCGGTAGTTCTGTTAATAGTAGTATCGGTAGTTTGAATACTTGTATCGGTAGAAGTTGCAAGGTAAGACTTCATAGCATTTTGGAATTTTTAATATTGGTAGAAGCATGACTTGTTTCTGTGGAAGAGACAGTTGTATTGGTAGATTTATCACTTGTATCGGTAAAACCTGCACTATTTTTGAACTGCTCACTGACTTGACTACTACCAACACTTGTCTAACAGGTATCGGTAGAAGTCTCCAAAAATAGTGGAAATGATATTTTTACCCTTAATGAATTGTGACTTTATTTCATTAATAATTTATGATGTGTTAAACATATTTCTTTGTTAAATTATGATTAAATGAAAAGGTATTAGGAGATAAACTGTGATAGATCATCGAAAAGACACTAAAACCCTAATCGATGATGATTTTGGGTTTTGGGTGTTATAATTACGTGGTGATAGTAGGAATGATTGATGTAGCTTGGTTGATAGTTGTGGTATTGTGATTTGATATAGAATACAAATGTTATGATAACTGATATGAATATTGACTCTTTCTTGTTTAATTAGTAATGAAGGTTGTGTTTGAGACACAGGGTTGTGTGATCCTAAGTTCTTGTATGAGTATACTTTATCTGTGATTGATTTGTATGTATGAAAAAACTCACAAAGTTCTGTAAACCTTGAGATCCTAGATCGGAGATGGTTACGATTTTTGGGTGTTACATTTAGTGGTATCAGAGCTACGATTTAGTCGATTCTCGGATTAAGTATAGTGTGAATAAATTTTAGAAAGTACATGACATATAAACCTGTTATAATGTGATATTGATTGATTCGATCTAACTGCTGTTTATTTTCAGATTTTAAAGATGTTATTTGAATTTGAACGTGACGAAATTTACGGAGTTAATAATAATATTTGACTATTGATTCTGGTGTAAGTTATAGTATATTAGTTTCATAAATATTTGAAACAAGGAGTGGTTTTATAATCGCTACCTCTAAGTATAGGTAAATAAAGTGGGATCGAAGACATATGGAAGGATCTGAAATTCTGTGCCTAATATTATTCCTGGTATGATATATTCTTTCAATATTATTTATTGGGTCACTGATTGAGATTGAGTTAATTTATTTATATATTGCATTGTATTAATATGGATAGGGGCCTATTTCCTAAACCAATGAGTTTGAATTTGAATCATAAGCTGTTGGGATAAAGTTGGCATGTCGAAACCATCTGCTGAAACTTTATGACTGTGATTTTTCTGACGATTTGATGTTACTATCTTTCATGAATTTGGTATTAATTTGAAAATGATTAACTGAAGTTATATGATACCGTAATGAATTATAGATTGAAATGAATTGATTGAAATGTTGAACTGATGTACTAATTATGATTGAGTCAGGTAAATCAGAGTTGTTCAGATTTTTTTGTACAAGAGATGATCTAAAATGATTGAAAACAATATATATATAATTGACTACTCAATTAAAAAAAAAAAGAAAAAAAATTGGATTTGAGGATAACTATGTACTGTTTACCAATGAGTATTTTGATTTATCTCCTGAAAGATTTCTGGGATTTCTACTTGAATCTAATAATGAAATGAATTCAAGATATAGAATAAAAATTTTAAATCTCATACAGAAAACTTGTTCAATAAGTTAAAAGGACATAACAGTTTATTTGAAACTTAATAAAAAATTAGTTATTCAGTTCTAGTTACAGATATGAGATATTGAAAATTTCTTTGAACTTGAGATAATCATTAAAGAATTCTGGTAATATTGTTTAGATTAACTAATGTCCCTGTTGATTTATGAATATCATTAATCAGGTTGATCAATCTTATCTAGATATTTAGAAATAGTCGTAATTATGATTATTGATGTTATTCTGATAGATTTCAAATAGATTCTGTGTATGTGTAATATGTGAGAAATGTATTATAGACTATGTGTGAGAAATGATTTACGTGAAAACTATCAACGGTAAATTTTGGTTCAGTGAGGTTGATTTTCTTGGTTATGTAAATTTGACAGTTGGATTTGAGTAGGTTCGGGTAAAAAGATTTTTCTATCGTTATATAAAAACTTCCGAAAACATCTTTGGAAATTTCTGTTTTGATCTATCTTGAATCTGGGAAGGAAATTGAACATCAAGTATCGTCTAAATTATCACTGCTTATTATGATTCCTGAGTAGGGAAAGTCAAGATAAAGTTTGTGTTATTTGAGATTGTTATTCTCTATATTTCAATGAGCTAGTAATGATTTTTGTTGTGAGAAAAAACATTAGAATAAACAAGTACTACTGGATAAAAATTTCGAGGACAAAATATCCTAAGGGAGAGAGTTATAACAATTCGTTTTTTAGTGGTGTTGGAAACAGTGATTTCGAAATTATAAACTTGACAAGAATATTTTTATAATGAGTGCTTAAATTAAATAAGTCAATAATAATTTTATATGGAATTTTAATTGACGAATTTTAATTATTGAATTAAAAGTTAGTATAAGTGGTTTGATTCAAAAGTCAAGTGGTTTTAGAAAATGATGTACCGAGACCTTGTTTATGAAATTAAGGGTCGTAAATATTTTTATTAAATATTTAAAGAGTCTTATATGTGTGAATTGAAGTTTGGTTGAGTAATTTTGATGATTAATTAATTAATTAAGGAAAAAAGAGTAAATTGTAAAAGAGGTAAAAGTTAATTGCTATTGATTAAAAAATAGTAAAGGGACCAAAATAGTAATTAAACCATGGTCAAAAAGTCCAAGCGGTGTGGATATGATTGATTCATTAAATTTTGGATTATTTATTCATTTAGTCCTAATTAGTTTAGGACTAAATTAAAAACAAGTTTGTTTAATTGAAATTTAATATAATTAAAGGACCAAATAGGAAATTGGACCCTCTTTAAATGGCCTAATAATAGAAATGATATGAAACTCATTAGATTTTGGTAAATTGCAATTAAATACTAATAAAATGAGGATTTACTAATTATTTTAGTTTAGTATGATCGAGAATGGTGGTTTCAAGGCCACAAATTCAATGTGTTAGATTAATATTTACAAGGTCATTAGTATAATATTAAAATTTGGTTAAGAAATTCTATCGTTTAGGTAGTTAATTAAGTAAAAATGATTAAATCGTAAAAGGTAAAAAAGTTCAATTCTATTAATTGAAAGGTAAATGAAGGTACTTAAATGGTAATATAGCCATTAGTGACTTGAGTGGACAATTTTGACTTAAATTTGGCTAAAAATTCAAATGTAAACAAAGGGTAAATAAGTAAAAATGTAAATTAAATGTATTAAACTAAAAATAAAAGAAGAAAGAATCATCTACTTCATGAAGAAAAAATTGAAACCCCATTTTGAGGAGAAGAAAAAGTTGGCCAAGCTAGGGTTCTTCAAATAGGTAGGAAAATCTTACCCGTTTTTAGTAATTTTTATATTTTTGAGTTCGTTTTAGCTTAATCTAGTTAACGAAGGACCAATTTGTGATTTTGTCAAATGTTATAAATTTGACCATTGATGAATAAGCTTGTTCTTGAAAGTTATGAAGGATTTATAAGCTTGGTTGTTAAATTTGATGATTTTGTAAAGTAATTTCTAGTAATTTTTATGTTAAAGGACTAAATTGCGAAAGTAGTAAAAATACAAGGGTTTGGTCTTAAATAACAAAAAATATGAGCTTTAGAGACACCCAAAATAATTCGGCTGAAACTATTTTCAAATAAAATGGTCAATTTACAAGTTTTGAGCTAAAGGATTAAATTGAATAAAAGTGAAAAGTTAAGGGCAATTTTGTAAAAATACCAAAAATGCTTAATTGCATGAAATGATTAAAAATTCATGTTTATTTAAATAATTAGTGAAATTATTGTAATAGATAAAGATCGTGTCATTGATCGTGGAAAAGGGAAAATTACGGATTTATCCTTAGTGTTCACTTGAATCGTAATTTCATCCGGTAAGTTTGTATGAGTAAATTCCAATTTTAATTGCATATTTTGTGCTTGTATAAAATTGTTGTAAATTTTGAATGATGATCGGAAGTGAGGAAGACGAAAACAAAGGAAAGGAAGCGATAACGAGCTTTAGCCGTAAATGCAAATAGGTCCGATGACTCTATGTCATCGTGTGTTACATGAATCCTATTACGGATTAAAGGTCCAATGACTCTGTGTCATCATGAGTTATATGAAATCCTATTATAGATTAAAGGTCCGATGACTTTGTGTCATCATGAGTTATATGAAATCCTATTAGGATTAAAAGTCTGATGACTCAGTGTCATCGTGAATTATATGAAATCCTATTACAGGTTAAAGGTCCAATGACTCTATGTCATCATGAGTTATATGAAATCCTATTGCAAATTAAAGGTTCAATGACTTTGTGTCATTTGAGTAATATGAATCCTATTACGGATTAAAGGTCCGATAACGGAGCTCCTGCATTAGTTACGGATTCTTTATGGCATCGTGAGTTATTAAATGAGAAATGAATCCGAGAAGGGATATACAGCTGGTTTGGTTCATTTGATTTTAGATTTTACAACACTTTATATTCGGTAAACATATTTAACTTTACGAACTTGCTAAGCTATGAAAAGCTCACCTGTGAAATTGTTATTGTTTTACAAATTCTATTTTGCTGCATGAAGATCGAATCGTCTCGAAGAAATCACACTTCTCGGGATCTTGTTCGGTAAACTTTAAATCACTTGGTTATATGACATGTACTAGGATGATATTATTTTGTAGATGCTTGAATCGGGACAGTTAGCACCTTGTAAGAATAGTTGGATGTTTAACCCTTTTGTATGCTTGTTTAATGTTGAAAGTAGGCATCTAGTACTAGAAAGGGATGTTATGTTGATCTTGATCACTTGTATTGTCTACTTAAATCATAAGTTTATGAAATGAATGTTTGGTTGTTGAACTTGTGTGAAAATATGAATTCTGCATACTTGTTTCGGTAGAACTCTTGCATCTATCGGTAGAAGTATAGGGTAGGAGAGAGGCTGCATTTGACTTGTATTGTGTCGGTAGTACTAATAGAAGTATCGGTAGTTCTGTTCATAGTAGTATCGGTAGTTGGAATACTTGTATCGGTTGAAGTTGTAGGGTAAGACGTCATAGCTGTCTGGAGTTTTTAGTATCGGTAGAAGCATGACTTGTTTCGGTACAAGAGACACTTGTATTGGTAGATTTATCACTTGTATCTATAGAACCTGCACTATTTTTGAACTGCTCATTAACTTGACTACTACTGATACTTATCTAATAAGTATCGGTAGATAAGTATCAGTAGAAGTCTCAAAAAATCATGAAAATGACATTTTTACCCTTAATGAATTGTGATTTTATTCATTAATAATTTATGCTGTGTTAAACATATTTCTTTGTTGAATTATGATTAAATGAAAAGGTATTAGGAGATAAACCGTGATAGATGATCGAAAAGACACCGAAATCCTAATCGGTGACGATTTTGACTTTTGGGTGTTATAATTATGTGGTGATTGTAGGACTGATTGATGTAGCTTGGTTGATAGTTGTGGTATTGTGATTTGATATAGAATACAGATGTTATAATAATTGATATGAATATTGACTCTTTCTTGTTTAGTTAGTAATGGAGGTTGTGTTTGAGAGACAGGGTTGTGTGATCCTAAGTTCTTGTATGAGTATACTTTATCTGTAAGTGATTTGTATGTATGAAAAAAGAACTCGTAATGTTTTGTAAACCCTGAGACCCTAGATCGGAGATGGTTACGGTTTTTTGGTGTTACAATAATCGTGGGAGGACATAGGAACAAAATTGTCGAAATAAATCTCAAGGTAGATCAAAATCTTCAAACGAAAGTAAAACTTGTAACTTTTACAAGAAGAAATGGTACATTAAGAAAGAGTGCTACAAGTTGAAAAATAAGATCAAAAGGAAGGTGGCAAATCTAATGGGAAAATAACTAGAACAATCTGGAGAAGCTGATGTAGCAAAAGACTACAATGATGGTGAACTCTTAATTACTTCTGTTGACAATTCTAAAGTGAGCAAGGAGTGGATTCTCCATTCTGGTTGCACTTTCCATATGAGTCCCAATCGGGATTGGTTTTCAACATATGAAGTCGTGTCTAAAGGTGTTTTTTTTTGGGAAATAATGTTTCATGTAAAATCTTAAGTGTTGGCACAATCAAAATTAAGATGTTCAATGGAGTCATTAGAACACTTAGTGGTGTTCGACATTGTCATGTCGGTGTTCGACATTGTCATGCCCCAATTTTACTTTATCAAGAAATATTGAAACTGCTAGCTCCTATGTTTTAAATTAAGTGCGCAAGTTTGGACGCAAAGGAATTATTGGTCAAGTGTTTGTGTGATTAATTAACTATTTAATAGTGCTAGAAAGAACATATGTTTTCTCCCTACTTATTGGTTAAGTTCTTCCCATTTAGTTATCTTTAGCACATATTTTAGCTTTTTTTAGTTTAGTTAATTGCATTTATGACTCAATGGACCTTAGCCTACTTACCCTTAATTTTGTCATTATCTGGTACTAATGTCACTGCATGATCATTTTCAGATTGTGTCCAGGATTATCGTCGCATCCGATAGTTGTCTGGATAAGAAAAGAAATGTGTGAGCTTTCCACTTTGGTATAACCAACTTGTATAACCGTCAATAGCTTGATTTTAATAAAAGGACACCTGCACAATTTGGATAGAGTATAAATACCCACAAGGAAAGAGAAAAAAAGGTCTTTTTGGGAGGAGCCCTAACCTTCTTCAACCTACCTTTTGAAGCTTTCGGCTATGAAGGCTTCAATTTCTCACGGGTGAACCGATGTGAAAGGGATGTATAACAGCTCTTGACGAGGAGCCCTAAGTGCGATACAAGAGGGAAGTGAGGGATCAAGTCGAGTTGTTTAGGAGTGGTATTCTCCACTTGCTTCTTTTACATTTCTTTTCTAAACGCTAGTGATTACTTTCTATTTCATGTTTGTATGGAAGTACACATGATTTCCAGGTTAAATATTATTTTATTCAACCTTGCTTCTACTGTTTAGTCTTTAGGTTTGAATTTTTTTAGCGTGGAAATCTTATTGTAGTCACTGTCACTGGAAGGTGTAGTGACAGTTTAAGATAACAAGCATGACAATGGAAGTTGCTTGAGGATTAGAGGAATTTAATTCACTTGTTCTTAATTGTGTTACATTACCATCATCGGAAGGTGTGGTTAATGTGCATGTTTAAGTCTTAGGTCAAATATAGAAGTTAAGCTTGGTAAGATATTCATTGCACTTTATTGCAGTGACAATCACCTATCCTTTCATATCTTGTGAGCAACACTTAGTATTTTGTTAAATATTCACGTTGGGGATCCCATTTTATCATTATCACATTTAGTGTTTATTTTCAAGTTATTGCTTCGATAACTATTCTCACTATTTATCTCGTTTTATTTTGTTCACTGCACTGACATTAATAAACAAAAGACAACCATCCTCGTGGGATTGATATTCGACAACTCACATCTGTCTACTTTACTTGCATCGACAGTGTACGCTTGTACAATATTGCTGTGATGTTAAACAGCCGATCACTATCCTAGATGTCCTAGGTTAAAGCCCCTTTGTTCACATATTTTTATTTAAAATTTTGGACAATTTTAGCATGTGTGGATAAGCATGGCCGACCACCTATACTTGCCTTTTGGGGAGGATTTGTTTCCTCTAATAGGTGGTCAAAATTGCCAAAAGTGAGGAAACATGATCCCCTTTATGCTCCAAGTCTCCCTCACTTGCCTTAACCTCTAATTACCATCCTTGTGTGTGTTGACCAAGATCTCTTAACCCTTTTGGTTGGCCCAACCCTTTGCCCCTCTCATTCATCCTTCATTTTTATTTTGTACCTCCTAGCACCACCACTTTTTCTCTCTTATTGCCGCTAACCTCCACCACTTCCTTTGCATATTTTTCTTCCTCCACTGTGTATCGAACAGCCACCTTTCGAGCACCACCACCCAAGGCCGAGCCCCTCTTCCTTTGCACCACTACTTGAACCATTGTCGAACCACCATCGAATCGTCACTGTCACCGTCACCACCGTCAGTGACAAAAAAATTCTCCTTTTTCATTTCATTTTCTTTTTATACCTTACGTGCCGATTCTCATTTCTAATTGTCATATTCTTATAGTTCGATAACTTTGCTAAATCTCTCAATTATCCAAACATCGTTCCTTTTCGAATCGTTGTTTGTTTCTTAGTGACTAATGAGTAAGTAATCAATCAAAGGGATTAAAGGACTCTTAGATCTAACATTTCCATGCCATGGTCGATTGATATAGGTATCATGCATGGGTGTTAGTATAAATTATACTATGTTTTATTATTGTGTTAATACTAATGCTACTTCGTCACTTTAAAGGGCAAGTCGAGAATCAAAGGAGGGACCCTTAATTTCGCTATGAAAACCCATATTCTGAAAGTCTTAGATCTTGGGGTAAGTATTAAATGATCTTTAGATCTCGATCTCGTTAAGTGAATAATTTTGTTAAAGGTTCTAACCTATGATCCTCGTTGTGTAATAGATCATCGTACAAATAGATCGAGCGAAATCATGATTAAGGCAAACGGATCTACTAATCTAAGTGTGGGATCTTAGTGTTCTTATGTGTTTATGTTGTTTTAATAATTAATTAATAACTATGATAAGTGAAATATAAATCGTATGAGAGAGTTGTTAAACAACTCAATGCGAAGGATCCATGTAAACCCTAAACCAAGCCTAGAAGTTATGGCCCAATTTGAGCGATCATATCGGCTACGTAAAATGGCCAAAATGCGAGTTTGAAATCAGTTGTAATTTTTTTTTAAAAACACGATTTGAAATCATTTTGCATTTTGATCGTTCTAAAACCATTGTTGAAAACATACGTATTTGAAGGGAAAAACATTTTGATTGGTGATTACGAGTTTATTCTAAATCCTTTAACATTATAGAAATGAATTTATTTGAAATCATCACTTAATTTATTTAATCCAATTTGTCATGCATCTTACGTAAGAACGCCAAAATCACAAAGTTATCATCCATGCACAGTTTAAATAAAAACATATAAAAGTCCTAAAATAAAAAGTAAAGTCCTCAAAGTCCAAAGTATAATAAAAAGTCCATAATTCATAAAAAGCATAAATGTTCGAGAAAGTCACTCCATCGATCGAATTCGAGTCCTAGCCGCAAGGATTATCTGAAAATACAATAAAATAACATGGGTGTGCCTTTGAAGGCTCTGTGTGAGATTTCCCACAATAAACACATAATCACATATAAGGCAACAAATATGAATCATAATACACATAAATTTCACATAACTTTAGGATCACATATATCATCAATGTTTCTAATCACATATAAGGCAACAAACATGAATCATCATACACATCAATTTCACATAACTTTAGGATCACATATATCATCAATGTTGCTATGCATGATCATGTCGATGCACATTTTGTAAAAGTTCCTACCCATCTCCACTACACACCACATTCGAGTTTCCCAAAACTCGTCCATCTAACAAAGCCATTTTTCGTGGACAAGACACCACATAATTACAGTAAAATGGTCACATAAACACATAATCACTTTGTAGATAAATTGCCACATAATTGCCAAAAATGACCCTATAATCACTTTGCACATAAGCTACCACATAATTGCCAAAAATGACTACTTATCTTCAACCTTTCACAAATCTCACCCTGTGCATGTGACATGACAATCTTCTAACACATGTGAATCATTTAACACTTTAGGCATAAAGATATGCTAGCAAAATCACTTATTTCACTTCTAACATGTTTAACATGCTTTTCACATTAGATCATAGATCTTGATAATCACGTATGCACATTTCACATTATTCACATACTCAAATCACATAATCAATTTTAGCCACATATCACATGTCATGTGATCAAGATTTGCATACTTAATCATATATCAACAATAATCATGAACAATATGGATATTGGGTTAGAGTCTTTCTCAATGTTATTTGTTAATAGAAACGATCTATAGAAATCTAAACGATACTTATCCATGATAAAAAACTCTCTCAAAAATGAGTACTTGTAGTGAATTCAAGGGTCTCTCCTTTGATTTTCGTCTTGACCTTCAAAGCGATGGTGATATATTAGTAACCTTAATAAAATATAATAAAAATTAAACTAACATCCCGTGCAAAGCCCTAATACCATTCGGCCAAGACATGGGGATGCTAGATCAAGGTTCCTTTAATTCATTAAAAATCCTTTACTTACTCTTCGATCACCAGGGAATGGATGATTAATTGAGAAGGCTCAATTTCAAAAAAAGGGATGGTTTCACATAATAATCGAACTGCAAAATTTAGAAGTATTAATGAGTAAGGATCAGCATTAGAGAGTAAAAAGAGAAAGAACAGAAACAAGGAAGTTTTTGGTTACCGACGGCAGCAGCAATGACAATGGTCCAATGGTGGTTCGATAGAGGTTCGATTGTGACACACGGTGGTGGTTCAAAGGTTCAAATTAGGGGAGAGGAGAAGAGAAATAGAAGAAAAAAAGGAGAAAAAGAGAAGACAGGAGGGTTCCACATTGGCACACGACGATTCTAGCGGTAACGGATGGAGGAGGGAGGTGTAGATGGCTTGAGGTTCGACCTCGAGTGGTCGTTGTTCGATACGAAATGGAAGAAATAAAAATTATGAAAACATAAGGATGAGTGATAGCATTAGGAAGAACTATTGATTTCTCCTTACTTATGGTATAATTTGTTCCCATTTGTTCATTTTTAGCATACATTTTTAGTATTTTTAATTTAGTTATTGCGTTTTGTAACGTAATTAAGTTCAACCTAATTTCCTTTAAATTTGTCATATTTTTACTACTGATGTCACTGCATTAATTTGCTTAGTATTGCGCCCAGAAATGTCACTGTGGGAACCTGTCTAGAAGTATCAATGCATGAAGGTGTCCAGAGTTGTTGCTGCATAAGAGGATCCAAATTTGTGCCTAAAAATGTCGCTGCACCTAACAACTATCTGGTTAACACACCACAAATGTGTGAGTTGTACAGCTGGTATAACCAACTTGTACAGGTAGAGGATGTTAGATCTGGAAGGTAAGATACCTGTACTATGAAGTTATTGTTAAATACTGAAGAGAAGGAGAGAGAAAGGGGGATTCTTCTTGGCTTTTCGACAAATTAAATTTCTTCTTCAACATTTTTTCAAGCTGGCATCCATGGCAGCTTAAATTCCTGAGGGTAACCTGATGTTGACGAGAAGGCAGTCCTGCTATTAACGAGGAGCATTCTAAGTGCGATCCAAGAGGAGTGTAAGAGAGTGATTCAAGTTAACTAGGAATAGGATACTTCAATTTATTCTATTATTTCTTTTGCTTAACATTGATAAGTTTTGATAATTTGAGTTGTATGGAAGTACAATTTCATTTCAAATCTGAATGATTTCTATTTCAATATTTCCTTTGCTATTTATCTTTGGATTTAATTGTTCGACCATGGAAGTGTGATTGCAGTCATTGTCACTGGAAAGTGCAATGACAAATTAAGTTAACAAGCAAGAAACGGAAGTTGCTTGAGGATTGAAGGAATTCAGTCTACTTGTTCTTGAGCTTATTACATTGCCAATACTGGAAGGTGTGGTTAGTGTGATTATTTGAGTCCTTGATAAACAGAGAAGTTAAGGTTGGTAAGATTTCATTGTGCTTATTTGCGGTGACAATTTATCTATTAGTAACCTTCTGATCACATTTAGCTTTATGCCAACTCTTCAACTCAAGAAACCCTATTCTATTATCATTACTTTACTTCTTAATTTTTTCAATATTTATTTGAGAAATTAATCTCATTATTTTACTGCATTTCTTATTTTATTGCTTCGACACTTAACATCACAATCTCTCTTGTTTTAAATTTTGATTGCATTGACAACTATAAACACAAACAACCATCCCTGTGGGATCGTTATCTAATAGACTTACATCTATCTATTATACTTACATCGATAGTGTTCGCTTGCACAAATTGCTATGACGTTCATAGCGCGATCAATGGGTGTCAACGGCCAAAAAGAGAGAATGTAACAGCCTGATTCATATCAAATGAATGCGGAAGAGGATCGTAAAGTTGTCAAGTCGCGGATCTACCCTAAAGCTCTGGACAAATGAAATCTGAAATGAAAACAAAAAAGGATAGATTAATTGACAAGAAGAATAATCAAACGAAATTGAAATGAAAGAAAGATGAATGACTGGTAACGAATCTAATAGAGAACGGAATTAGGGTTTTTTGGATGAAAGAAACTGTCCTTGGACCTCAAGAAAACGTCCCAACTAGATTTGGAAAATAAAACACAAACAAATTCATTAGAAGTGATTTAAAAGATAAAAGCAAACTGTTTAGGCAAGCATGATTGAAACAGCAAGAAAAGATTGGATCTCCTAATTTTTGATGTGTTTCTTGATGGATCAAGGTAGGAGAACGTCCCTCTTGAATCAATTTTAACCAAGAACGAAAATCAACTAAATCAGTAACCCTAAACAGCAAGAAATAAACTAAATCAAACTAGAACGATAGACTAAAGATAGAAAAGAGAAGATAATGTCCTAAGAAGCCTTGGAAACAATAAGAATTCACAACTCCCTTCAATGGCTCTAATTTCCCCTCCAAGAAAGAGATCTTGGCAAGAAAAAGCTTGAAGATGATTCCCAGAGCAATTCTTGAAGAAAAACTCAAAGAGAATTATTATTAACTCAAAATAATCAAAATCAAGTGTTTTATTTACAATTCTAAGGCCTATATATAGTCAAGCTAAATAAATCTAAATAAAACTCTTAATTAAACTGGAACTCTAACTAATCTAAACAAGAAGTAGTTTTAAACTAAAACTTTCTTGTTGACATTAAACTCCTAAAAACTTAAACTACTTAATAATTATTCAAAATTCAGAATAAAAATAAAATAATAAGAGCTGATAATACAATATTGGGCTCATATATAATAAAAATTAAACCTAAAACCCAAACCTAATATGATTTAAAATCGAATTAAAAGCCCGAAATTCGTAATTCTCGTCATAATCACGTCCAAAAATTCTGTCCACGCAGTCTTTATTAAAACGATCATAAGTTGAGTTCCCGAACTTGAAATCAAGTGATTCAAAGTGTGTTTCAAAGATAAGAGATAGATCTTCGAAATCCATGCAGACATCTCAACCCATAAATACCTGGATCCCATACAAAAAGTCGTTGCAAGTCTTCTGATTTCCTCAACTTGAAAATTGACAGCTTTAGTTTCTTGGACCAAGATTTCCAAGATTTAAAATCTTGATTTTCTTGATTCTTGAAATTGTTTGGAATGGAAAAATTGGACAAAGATTCGGTTTCTTGATTTTCTTGAAAACAAGAAAGTGAATCTTGATTTTCTTTTTCGATCGTGTGCGCATCTAGGTCCTTGGTAACGAAGTCTTGGATGGTCCCGTTCAATCTTGCTCGAATTTGCTTGGCCTTCGACCTTATTATTAGGCCTTGACAAACTTTGATCCCATCACATTCATAAGCTTGAATTTGGTCCTTGCGACTCGTATTATTCCCCACTTCCTCAAGAAGATTCGTCCTCTAATCTTTAGCTCTCTCCCACAAGTAAAAGTATCGATTGATGGTTGAGTAATTTAATTGGAAGTCTACCAATGGATCTTTAAAATCCTTTAGCAAGGAAACACCACTAAACAAATTTGAGTTATGGTTAGTTAAAACATAATCATTCCTCACTTTTGTATGAGTATCTTCTTGTTTTTCATTTTCATTTTCCTCTTGAGAACTCTCCAATTTTACCTCATATGGATTATCATTCACCAAATTTGGACCATCAAGTAGACTTTTATCACTCAAGATCTCTTTTCTCTCGGTCTTTTCACATATTTTTTCCTCACTTCCATATCCCCCTCACAAGTATTTTGAATATTCAATTCAGTACAAGGCATCTCAGTCGGAGAACATGACGTTTCTACTTCATCTATAGATTCAAGGGAAAATTTCTCATTATCATCCTTTTCTGGTTCACAAAGTTCACCATCACAACAATTCTTTTTTTCACTAGAGTAAGAGTCAACAAAAGGCACAAAGTCATACTTACTTTCTTCTCTAGTTGAATATTGGATTGGACATTAAAAACTTTCATGATCTTTTAAACTACACCAATAACATTGCTCAAAATGTGAGAGATCACTTGGAATCCTCCTTTCTTTTGGCCGTCTCTACGTGAAGTACTCATAAATTGATCTACTTCCTTGACCAAATCGTCCAAGTCTGGTTTTGACCTCCCTATAATAATGTGTTGGGATAAAGCTTTTTGGCATAAATTGTTTCAACTCATCCCATGTGGTAATTTCTCTCTCGTAATTTCGTTGGCGACTTATACCAAGTTGAGTTCACCAACTCAACGTATAGTCTGAAAACTCAAGGGTCACCAATGAAACTTTCTCATCTTCTGGGCGTTTATAGTAACGAAACATAAGCTCCATTTTTTATTCCCTCTCACAGTATGCTTCGGGATCATTCTTTCCACGAAATTGAGGAATTGTGAACTTCGACTTTGTCAACGAAGACTGTCTTCGATTATTAGGAACTAAAGGATCTTCATCCACACGAGTTACATGTCTAGCTTGATGTCTACGAGCACGAGGTTGTTCAAACCCATCATCATCATTAGCACCCCAACATTGAGTCCTTTGCTCAGTTCGCAACTGATTTAAGGTATTGTTCAACTGATTGAACATGGTTTCGAACTTATTAGTGATGGCATGGAGATATAACTTTGTTGCGACACCAGTAAAATTTTCGATGTTAACTAGCGGTTTGTCACTCTAGTCATCACTCCCTTTTCTACAATGAGACATTGTGACAAATTTGAAAAATAAACACAACACTCAAAAAAAAAGAAAAAAAATTAAACAAACCTTACCGTTATACACTTAAAAAGAAAATTTAAATTCTCAATGAGGTAAGAATTAATCTTGTGAGTCCTTTAGAAGTATTTATGTCAATCAATCAGGATGTATTAGAATCAAACTAACAAAGTAATCCTAATAGCACTATGAGTCCAAAATCAACTAGACACCAAAGAATTGTGTTGCACGGAAGAAGGAAGGTGCAACATTCGATAACCTACTAACACAAGAAACAATAAAGTGTTATAATGTGTAAAGAAACAATAAAAAGAAAAAAACAAATGAAAACCTAAAACGAAGAATCATAAAATTGTAGAAACTTGAAAACCCAAAAAAATTGCGAAGCAACTTGACAAACTTCATTTGAGGTGTTGCTGATTTCCAAAAATCATGAAATTTAAATTGGAGCCTCTACAAATAATGTGTTTTTTATCTAGAAATTTTTGACACAAAATTCAACCCACGGAATATTTGTTATTTTTTTATTTTTCTCGTATTTTTCTTTTTCTCTACTTTTTTTCATTTTTTTTGTGGGAAATATTTTTTTATACTGTAATATGGTGCCAAGAATCAGTATATAAAATTTCAGATCAATTGAAAAACGTTTACCCACTCAAAAATATTCTTTTCGAAATAAATTACTGGGTAAAAACTGCTTGTTAGATATTTGTAATAGAAATCAGTGTAAAAAGCAACGAAAAACACCCAAAACGCCCAAAATCTAATACTAAATGTGAAAGAGGATAGTAAAGTTGTCAAGTTGCGGATCTATCTTAAAGCTCTAGACAAATTAATATGAAACGAAAACAAAAAAAGACAGATTAATTGACAAGAAGAATAATCAAACGAAATTAAAATGAAAGAAAGACGAATGGCTGGTAACGGATCCAATAGAGAACGAAATTAAGGTTTCTTGGATGAAAGAAACCATCCTTGGACCTCAAGAAAACATCCCAACTAGATCTGGAAAATAAAAACACAAACAGATTCGTTAAAAGTGATTTAAAAGATAAAAGCAAACTGTTTAGGCAATAATGATTGAAATAGCAATAAAAAATTGAATCTCCTAATTTTTGATGTGTTTCTTGATGGATCAAGGTAGGAGAACGTCCCCCTTGAAGTAATTTCAACCAAGAATTAAAATCAACTAAATCAGTAACCCTAAATAGCAAGAAATAAACTAGATCAAACTAAAACGATAGATTAAAGATAGAAAAGAGAAGATAACATCCTAAGAAGCCTTGGAAACAATAAGAATCCACAACTCCCTTCAATGGCTCTAATTTCCCCTCCAAGAAAGAGATCTTGGCAAGAAAAAGCTTGAAGATGATTCCCACAACCTGAAAGATTGTTAAAACAACTTCTAAAAAAAACTCAAGAGCAATTCTTGAAGAAAAACTCAAAGAGAATTATTATTAACTCAAAATAATCAAAATCAAGTGTTTTATTTACAATTCCAAGGCCTATATATAGGCAAGCTAAATAAATCTAAATAAAACTCTTAATTAAACTAGAACTCTAACTAATCTAAACAAGAAGTAGTTTTAAATTAAGCTTTCTTGTTGACATAAAACTCCTAAAAACTTAAACTACTTAATAATTATTGAAAATTCGGAATAAAAATAATAATAAAATAATAAGAGCTGATAATACAATATTGGACTCATATATAATAAAAATTAAACCTAAAACCCAAATCCAGTATGATTTAAAATCGAATTAAAAGCCCGAAACTTGTAATTCCCGTCATAATCACGTCCAGAAATTCTGTCCGTGCAATCATTATTAAAACGGTCATAACTTGAGCTCCCGAACTTGAAATCAAGTGATTCAAAGTGTGTTTTGAACATAAGAGATAGATCTTCGAAATCCATGCATACATCTCAACCCATAAATTCCTGGATCCTATACAAAAAGTCATTGCAAGTCTGCTGATTTCCTTAACTTGAAAATTGGCAGCTTTAGTTTCTTGGACCAAGATTTCCAAGATTTAAAATCTTGATTTTCTTGATTCTTGAAATGGTTTGGAATGGAAAAATTGGACCAAGATTTGGTTTCTTGATTTTTTTGAAAACAAGAAAGTGAATCTTGATCTTCTTTTTCGGTCGTGTGCGTATCTAGGGCCTTGGTAACGAAGTCTTGGATGGTCCCATCAATCTTACTCAAATTTGCTTGGCCTTTGACCTCATTATTGGGCCTTGAGAAACTTTGATCCCATCACATTCATAAGCTTGAATTTGGTCCTTGCGACTCTATCATTGATTTTTAATGTTGTCGAAAATAATAATTTCGGGATCACAACTTTAATGAGTCGAGTCATAAATTTATTTATTTTAATATTTATGATGTCATTGACATCGTATGAAAATTTGGTTATGAAATTTTAATGTTTAGATGGTAAATTGAGTAAAAAAGATTAAATCGTAAAAGGTGTAAAAGTGGAATTTCATTGATTTAAAGCATTATATGATAATTGGAGGGTAGGTTAGGGTATCAAAATGATAATTAGACCATTGCCTAGGAGAGTGGATGAAATTGGGTTAAAAATGGGAAGAAAAGACTTGTTAATTAAAGGGTAGAATAGTAAAATGAAAAAGGAAATTATTTTAACCTAAAATCATAACTAAATTATTTACTTTCTTCATCTTCTTCAGAAAACAAAGCAAAGAAACCCTAAAAACCTTAAGGGAAGTTTCAACCAAGCTTAGAGCTTCAATAGGTGAGTGATTTTTCACCCGTTTTTAGTGATTTCTATGTTTTTGAGTTCGTATTAGCTTAATCTAGCTAATCTAGGGACTAATTTGTGAATCTATCAAATGTTATAAATCTTACCATTGTTGATAATGCTTGTTCTTGAAAGGTTTTGATAGACTTGAATGCTTGATGCTTGGGTAAGATCTTTTTGTAAAGTGATTTTTGATGAAATTTGAATTTAAGGACTAAAATGCAAAAATGATGAAACTACATGTATTTGGTATGAAATAATGGCTTGTAAGGTGTGAACTCATTCCCTTTGATGTTCGGCTAGTATAGTGGAGGAAGGGAAATGATTATTTTGCATGAATTGTGCTTAAGGACTAAATTGAATAAAAGTAAATGGTTAGGGGTATATTCATAAATTTCAAAAAAGGATTATATTGTGTTAAATAATTCAATTATGTGATTTAAAGAGGAAATTTGGGTGATTTGTTGATGATGCAAGCACGAGTAGTAAGCATGGACCTTGCGAGCTTGGAAGATGTGAGCACTAGTGTTGTGAGCACTCATGTTGCGAACGCTGGAGCTGTGAACACTCATGTTGTGAATACACAAAACGCAAACACTGATGTTGCGAACACTCATGTTGCGAGCATCGGTAAAGGGTAAAAAAGAGAAGAGTTATTGATAAGAGAAAATGAGAGAAAATTCCAAGAGTTAGAGAGGAAGAAGCAAGAAATTGTGAATGAAAAAGAAAATGAAAGAAAAGAAGTTGAAACAAAAAGAGAGTGTGAGGAAAAAGAAAGTGAGAGTGATGAAAGTATGAGTGAAGAGATTGAGAGTGAGAAAGAACTTGAAATTGAAAAAGAAAGTGTGCAAGAAATTATTCAAGCAAGAGGGATGAGTGATTTAGTTTTAACTAACCATGACTCATTATTGTCTTGTGAAGTTCCGTTGCCACAGGTTCCTAAAATTCCATCATCAGAATTTTCACTTCATTATTCACCAAACGAGAGGTGATTCCAATTGGACGAAAAAGGTAAGTTTGAGAGTGGAAACATTCTTCAAGTTGTAGAAGGAAAGCTATGTAAAGATCTCTTTGAGATTCAATCAAGTCAGTGTTCTTTGAATGTTGTTGGTAAGTTTGTCGATGATTTTGCTGTCAAAGACCTCTTAATAATATTTCGTCTTGTCATTATTCTTTGAATATTGGTGAAGCATTTATCTCAAAACGTTTTCCTCATAACATGCCTTGTCCTAGTCTTTGTGACCTAAGCTCACAAATTGAAACATCCATTGGTGACTTTGGTTTTACTAGATGCCTACACAATTCGGTTGATGAGATTGATAAAGAATTTCCACATAAAATGCTTAGCTTGTTGGATTCTAGTTGCTATGTAAGTTACTTAAACCCTTGTGGTAAAACTGCATTGATCAAAATTTATATTCAAAGAAGGATTGAGGGTTCTGATTGTTTGGATTTGCATGTGATAAATCTCCCTTTTTTTTGGTATGTGTGACTTGAGCTTGAAAGAAACACACTTGCTCCATGAAGATATGGTGGATCGAAATCGAGTGCTTAAATCTGAAGGTAAGCAAGGTAAGGTCCTTTTTGAAATTAAATCAAAATGGCATTCTTTGATTCTTGATGACAAGTTTGTCATTGATTTTGAATTAAAAGGTATTCATTAATATGCTCCTTTTCATTGACTTTCTATTTTTAAAAATGAGTTTTCACATGCTAATAAACTTGGATTGTTTAAGGTTAATAGCTACGTGAAATTCATGTTGTGTAAAGTGGAAATGTTTGTGGATTTACGCATTCTTTTGAATGAAGTTTGAGAGTTTTGTTTATCTGAACATGCATTTGCTTAATTCTTCTTTGTTTAGCATGTATAATTTTAGCTTGAAAGAATGACATTTGATTCATTCCAAAATAAGTGATCTGAATCATGTTTTCAATCTCGAAGATTGTTGTTTTATATCATTAAAGGGAATCGAGCACTGGATTTTTACATCACTTAAATTTATGAAATGTGTCCGACTGATCTATGTGTCACCATTGATATCAAAAGCGAAGTTTGTACATTGTGATAAACTGGTAAGACGACACTTTTTTTTGGATCCAGGAGTTCAGTTGTTCTTACAAAGTTTGAAAGGTGATGAATTGAAGGATCAAATTTATTCTAACTTTGTTCGTCAAGATGTTTTTCAAGTTTTTAAGCGAGTTGTAATTAACTCGATAGCTGGTAAGTGCAACATAAGAGACCGCGAACAAAAAAGTTTCTTCACGAGAAAATGACCTGATTTGAGGATTTTATGGAGTAAACTTGGACCTAAGTTATTTTCTACAACATGCCACCCCAAACGGATGGACAAACTGAAGTTGTGAATCGAGTGCTCTCTACCTTGTCAAGAGCAATCATTCGGAAGAATTTGAAAACATGGGAAAAATGCTTGCCGCACATTAAGTTTTGTTGGAGCCCAATTTGTTCGACCCAACATTTAGATAAACCAAATAGATGAATTTTGAATTTAAATTTATTTTAATTTCCCTTAACAAATTTTGAGTCTAAAAATACACCCTAACCCAACAATTACATGACCCAAATGCTCAAAGAGCCCAAAAAGCCCAAACCAAAATTTTTTTTTCAACAAACCCTAAGTTTGTAACTACCGCCGCTAGCCCTCACCAATCAGCTGTTGCCACGTCACCCACCACCTCCAGCACCACTGAAAGCTGCCACCATAGTTGCACCTGCAAAGACAAAGAAGACAAGACAAGGAACAACCAAATACAATAATTGTAATCATGGCTATAAAAGCCCATTTCTTTAACTGTAATGATAGGTTACACACCGGTAATTTGTACCCAAAATACATAGTTTATAAAAAGTCAGATTCGAGATAGTCTATAAAAAGTCAGATTCGAAATATCAAGAATTTCAGCAGTTAGATAAAGCTAGGTATTTTGCCATTTCCATACGCATATATATATATATACACACACGCATACATATACTCCATTTTACTTTCATTTCTTCTTATTTTTTTACTTTATTTTATTTACACTTTTGAAATAGAAAATTTAATAAATTAAAAACAAAGAAAAAAACAAGGAAAAAGTAAGTTCTGAAAGGAAAGAAATACTAAAATTTTACAAATCTGTTTTTTTTAAGATTGGGAAAAGATCTCACCTAGATCTAAGTTTTTTTTTAAAAAAAAAATAAAAGGAAAAATAAACATAAAAATTAAAGCTTGGTTAAAAAAAGATCTAAAAAAGAATTAAAAAAACAAAAATCAAACCCTGGGCTAGATCCGTTTGGATCTAAGCCTGGATCGGCTTTTTTTTTTAAAAAAAAGAGGATTTATAAAAAGAAAAAGAGGATTTTTTTATTTACCCGAGCACCACACACAGTGTTCGTTGACGATCGGAGATGACGGACGAGCGTCAGAGTACGGTCGAAGATGACGAGTCACGACGGAAGACTAAGCAGACCGAAGGTTGACATGAACGGTCGGATGAGGGGAGGATTTTTAGAGAAAATATAGGAAGCAAATAGATTTTTTTAAGTGAGATGGAAAGTGTAATTTTTAGTTTTTTTTTTTACTTAAATATCACCCCCTTACACTGCCGTTTTTGAAAGCAAATTTCTTAAATGAAAAGGATAATTACTCTTTTAATCCCTCCAAATTTCATTTTATTTAAAGTTCATTTTCTTCCTTAAGTTTTTGTTAAAAATTAGCAACTTGATTTTACCTTTTCTTAAAATTGGTTCATAAACCATTATTTTTAAAAGCAAAATGAGAATTTCCCATTTAACTCCTCTTTTAAACAAACTTAATGTAATTTAGTTTTTTTTTATCTTTAAAAAATTTTCAAATTATATTACTGTTTTGTACCATTTTTAATCCAACCCTTTTTTTTTACTTCCTTTAATATATTTATCTATTTCTAGATTTTAAATAAAAAAAAAAACTTTGATTATGGTTTTCTCTTTTATACTTATTTATCTTTTTAAATATTATTTTATGTGTCTCACGTATCAAACATGTATGTATACATAATTTTTTTATATATGCTATGATATTTTTTTATTTAGTTGGTGTTCTTTTTAAAATTTATTTTAATATGAATTGTTTTACTTCATCATGCTTTTATTTGTTATTTTTAAGGACATGTTGATTTACCATTTCAATTTTCAATTTTTTCATGTGCGTTTGTTCATCTTTTTGAAAGGAACGTTAGTTTTGATAAATTAAGTGATTTCAAAAATTTAAAAACTATGTTCGTTATTTCAGATTTTGAAAATTATGTCTTAACTTACTAGGCACGATTTTTCTTCAAACCGAAATAATCGAATACCCTTTAAAAGTTTGAAATTTGCATCGAAGGAATGCTCGTATTTTCGAATCTCAACATGTTATGTCCTATCTCACTAGACGTGATTGCTTTCCTCGATCATTTCGAAATAACGAGAGTTCCTCATGAAATTCGATTTTCCTTCTTAAACGTGTACATCAAATAAATCATGCATTTAAGTATTTTAAATTTTACTCGAGTTTTCAAATTTTTAACAAATCAAGACCCGAAAATAATCGATGTGGTACCAATTTTGGGCATGTGAGGGTGCTAATCCTTCCTCACATGTAACTGACTCCCGAACCCATTTTCTGGATTTCGAATACCAAAACATTTTTCAAAACTGATTTTAAACATTTTATGATGATCCAATCACAGCAAAAAGGATTGGTGGTGGCTCCCATATTTTGATTTTAAAAATAGTTTTCGAGACCATTTTTCTTTTCGAAAAAAAAACATTTTGACAGCTTAGCGACTCCATTGGGGAAAAATAAGAGAGTCAAGTCAAAAGTCGAATATTTTCGAGGCCTTTAGTTAAAATTTTCAAAACTCGATTTAAATTGATGTATGATCCTTTTGTATTTTCATTGTGTTGATCCTTTGCTTTTTCTATGAAATATTATGATGATCCTTTGCATTTTTTGTGAAATACCATGAGAATATTATTGCTAGTATAAGTTTGCATTCATTTGCATCGGTTACTACACCTTTTAAATGAAACTAGGAAGCTACTCCTTCGTGAGGTTTTCACCTCCGTGCAGGATAGTGAATCGCTTTCAGGATTACATCAGTACCAATGTTTTCGTGAAGTTCACACTTCCGTGCAGACATATGGAAAATGTGTCCCCCTAAACCAAACTCATCCGTATAAGCCTGTAATGGGTGAGGACCGAGGAATTTGTTGGTTTGAGTACCCTAACTTTAGAACTTGAACCACATGTAGTGAATCCTAGTTGCTTACCTTAGGATAGAACTACAGCAAGTTGTTAGCAGTCTCCCAAGTCTAGGAGCTGTTAGCAGTCTCCCAAGTCTAGGTTCTTTGTTTTATATCTGTATCTTGTTATCATACTACCATGTTTTCTTTTGTTTTTTAATTGTTGCTTGCTTACATATTCATACAAGGAAAGGTGTGGACTTAAGCTTAATTACTAAATAGAAAGTTGGTCATAAGAAAATGAGTATCTTGATAAGGTAGTCACGCACATATGGTCAAAAGAAAGACGGAAATTGATGATTTGCTACATGAGTAAGACTGAAATGAAGACCACACAACGAACCAAACTTTGATCCAAATACGAGAAGTGATCGATCACTTAATCATTCAAGCTGACATTTTGGACCAAAGATCAAAGACAAACTAGTGTGAAATTGGATGATGTCCTACGGAGATTAAAAGCTTTCGAACACTAAAGCACGATCATGTGCGTATCTGCCTTATGCAAAGAAATTTGTTTTCTAGTAAAGTTTTCTAATAGAATTGAGCTATGAGTCAATGTCTTTCTTATGCATACATGCACTCATGAGTGGCATATTTTATTAACTGGCATATAATTCCATGAGAGCCTACCTTAAGCGAAACCATGTCAAACCTTAGTGGTTACCTAGGTAAGAAATACAGTTATATTCTTGTTTCTTTATTTTCAATTGAAATTTATTTTCAAGTTTTATTCTCATATTAATCATACTAATTTTGAATTTGTTTGCATTGTATTTTCATCCAAAAAAGGGTGTTGGTTCTTGTTCTATTGCTAAATGGAGAACTGGTCATAAGATAACGGATTCCTTGATACGGTAAAGGTCAATGTGGTCGTGCGTATGTGGTCAAAGAAAAACGACAACGAAAAGTGATAACCTGTCAAAGGGGTACATATCAGAGTTTTGGGATTTCACCCAAATAAATTAAACCCATAACAGTTTGTAAAAGCTAAAAGAAGCATGGAAGACAAATGAAGTAGATGTCTAATTCGAATTTGATGATCTATCTTACCTACTCAAGCTAGATTGCTTCATTTTCAGAAACGTGAACAATACGATATGTCCCTCCACTACCCGAGGGTTCAGAATAATAAAGCTTATTCTAGACAAGTGAACATTGGGTTGCAACCCTGATTAAAGAAAAAGAAGAGAATAAGCACATTGCTTTGGAGAACCTGCAAAACATAGTACACTCAAATGAAAAATGTCGAAATTTTGCCTCAAATACGCATTTGCTAATCGTCTGCCCTAAGGTGTTAGGGCACATAGAAGACGTGGTTGCAGATTTGCTTGAACGACGCGACAAGAAAATTACTCATGTTCTAGTAACCTTAACCACTAAGCACATTTCACAAAAATGACAAAAGAAAGTGCATTGGTGCACAACTTTTACTAGTAGGTTTAGTGGCCATTTTTGGAAAGTCAAAAAAGTCTCTCATCGAAAATTCTCCAAGGACTACTCTCCGTCGAAGGAATTTATGGCTATCCCAAACAATATAATGTCGCCAAAGCAATTGGAAATAAATGAGGAATGACTCTAACGCTCTTAGGGGCAAGTCTGAGATAGGGACCATGTCGCAAGCAATGACTCGACCAAGTGCAAGAAACGGCTAACCATTTGCAAACTTTAGCCATTCAAGACCAGCACCTTGGACTGGAAATCAGGATCAAACCGAAGCAAATTAGGCATAACCATACATGTATCTGCTGTATGCATAGGAAATTTTTTTCTAGTAAAGTTGTACTAAATGGAATTTAACTAGAATCAACATCCTTTTGCATGCATTGTACCATTCATTTGCATTGCACTTCATGCATTAAATTTCAATGAAATCTCCCATATTTGAAACATTCGTGTGAGAGAGAGTCATCAACCCTAAATGAAAGCTGAGAGGAAACATGATAAATCAAGATAAGGAATGATAAAATTTTGAGCAAAAGTCATGTGGAGAGTGGAACCTATGGAGAGTTCGTCCTTACACCCTCGGAAGTGTTTTGGACAACTAGACTGTGAAGGAACTTCCTGTAGTTTTAGGACTTTCCCAGAAAAATATTCAGAACACACTTATCACTCTAAGTCCGAGAGTAATAGGGATCCTTTTATAAAAGGGCACATGACCACTATCTTTTACTTCGATGAAAATGATGCATTTCTTGTGTCTCACTTGGCAAACATCTTTTATTTTTTTTTTAGCCAAATAGTTGTTCATTCTTAAATTCATTCTTTTACCCATATGTTGGATCCCCATATATCAAAGACACGAGTGACACTGCTGTTGACTTAGACCCTTCTGAGTAAGACATGTGACCAGAAAAACTTTGAGGCTTTGAAAATGATCAAGAATGTAACTTGTCTCCCAATCTACTACAGATGGTTGAGCAAGACACGAAACAAACATCACCTTGAAGAGTTGTGATTTTAAGTGAGAATCGAGACATGTGTCTTTGTAGAAAGAAGGCAAGCTACCTCGAGAATCCAAAGATCTTTGCATGATCTTATCAAAGCATGCCAAGTTTAAGGAATCGATGTCGTGACACACAGGCTCTCAGAAAAGGAAGAATGCAATCAAATTCAATAGAAACTTCAAAAATTGAGGATTGACGTGTTAAAAAAAAGAAAGAAAAAACAAATAAAAAAAGGGTCAAGATAAAAACCTGCCAAGGATATCTTGAAACCTAAGGCAAAAAAAGAAAGGAAAGTCAAGCAAAAACCCGCAAAGGGTATCTTGAAAATTTATTCTCCTTCATTTTTGCACGTCGTGACCTCTTTCTATGAAGCATGGTCATTACCAAGCCAACTTTGTAAAAAAGTTTCTAATGAGCATCAATTCATCCTCATGATCATTGATTACTACTTCTTATGCCAATCGACGGTTAAGCAGATTATTGAAAATGAGATTATATGTCGATATGGGATGCCAAAAAGGATCATGTTCGATGATAACTTGAATTTGAGCAACAGCATGATAGCAAAAGTCTACAACCAATTCAAGAACAAGTATCACGACTCAGCACCTCATCGCAAAAAAAAATGTGAATGAGGCATTGGAGGTGACCAATAAGAACATCAAAAGGATTCATAGCAGAGACCTAGAAAGGCTCGGCATGAGCAATCACCATTTGTCTTCGAGACTTATCAGGCTTCTATCAGAACATTCACTAGGGCAACACCTTCCTCACTAGAATGAAAGTTGTCCTACCCATTAAAGTCGAGTTTTTTTCTCTCTAGATTTTGTTAGAGCTGATGAAGCAGAATTGATCCAATCCAGATATAGTCAGCTAAACTTTGTTGAAGAAAAGATACTAAAAGTCATCTGTCATGATTCAAATGACAAGGGTTTACGACAAAGAAGGATCCGCTCTAGAAAATTTCACGAGAGAGCATTGGTTTTAAAAAGGATCTTACTTACAAAAGTCTTCCAAGGAAAATGGATGTTGAATTGGGAAAGGCCCCATGAGGTGAAGAAAGTTTTTAGAGAAGCTTTGATTTTGATCGAAATAGACGACAAAGACCTGCCCAACTTCGTGAACTCGGATTCAATGAAGAAAAAATAAATGAAAAAGAAAGAAAAGAAAGAAAAAAGGAAAAAAGAAAAAAGAAAAAATGGAAAAAGAAAATAGAAAAAAATGGGAAAAAGAAAAGGAGAGGTCGAGGTGAAAACTCGTAGAGGGCATCTCGAAACCTAATGAGACTTGAGTTGAAAACATGAAAGGGCGACTTAAATTTTGAAGAAAGGAGTGTGAAATGGTCCCCTCTCTCAAAAGTAGCAAGGTGGAGAAACTTTACACCTTGAAGCATTGATGAAGTACTCCAAGTTTCATGAACACATGTCAAGCTCAGAATAGTCCTCATTAAGTTTTCTCAGTGAATCTCATACTTTGATATCTGGGGCACCTAACCTTATTCTTGGCCCACTTTTTAACCAATATGCGTCGTTTTTAATCTTTTCATTCATGTGAGCTTCGCCTTCAATAAAATCTCATTCACCTTGCGACCATGTTCAAGCAATTCTGCATCAAAATAGAAATTAATAAGCCAACAACCTTTCCATTCATGTGACCTTTGTTTGGAATCAAATTCAATTTCATCCACCTTATAACCTTGATTCAAACATCTTTGCATTTGAAATAACGGTTAGTGGTCAGCAATATAAGGAATAGAAGGATTTCTGCATATCATTATAGAAAATTTCTAAATAGTATAGGAACCTGAAACAGGATCAGTAGTTGGAAATAACCAAATTCGAGGGTTAGAAGAGTCTTGGAACAAATAATTCAAATTACGACTACCTTTTTAGGTTTCATAACAGATATACCATACCAAAAGAAGCACATAATAGCACATCGATGATAAGACTTAGACAAACGACGATGGATGTCAGCTAAGGATTAAAAATAAAATCATTTCTCAAAAAAAAACATTTTTACGTTCATCATTCATACTCACCTGCTTAGGAGCATTTGATTCATCCTAATCATGACATCCTAACAATCTGGTCTACATAGAGACCTATTAAAGCATATTCTACAGGTTTCATTACCGTGAAATGGCGAAATGAGCTGAGAAAAACATGAAGATTTGAAAGGAAAGGTTGACCCCGCAACGGCGAACCCGATACCTTAAAAGATGTGACGAGAAAGGTTGAGGTCGTAACGGCGAACTTGGTACCATAAAGATTTAAAGGGAAATGTTGATGCACAACGATGAACCTAGTACCTCAAAAATGTGATGAGAAAGATTGAGGCCACAACGTCGAATCTGGTACCATGAAATGTGATGGGAAAGGTTGAGGCCACAATGGCGAACCTGGTAACATGAACATTTGAAGGGAAAGGTTGAGGCCACAACGGAAAACCCGGTACCTTAAAAGATGTGACGGGAAAGGTTGAGTCCACAATGGTGAACCCAATACCATGAAGATTTGAAGGGAAGAATTGAGGTCGCGACGGTGAATCCGGTACCTCAGAAGATGTAATGAGAAAGATTGAGGCCACAACGGCGAATTCGATACCATGAAATATGATGGGAAAGGTTGAGGCCGTAACTGTGAACCTAGTACCATGAAGATTTGAAGGGAAAGGTTGAGGTTACAACGGTGAACTCGATACCTTAAAAGATGTTGAAGGGAAAGGTTGAGGCCGCAATGGCGAACCTGATACCTTAAAAGATGTAACGAGAAAGGTTGAGGCCGCAACGGCGAAATCGATACCATGAAATGTGATGGGAAAGATTAAGGCCGCAATGGTGAACCCGGTACCATGAAGATTTTAAGGGAAAGGTTGAGGCCGCAATGGCGAACTTGGTACCTTAAAAGATATGAAGGGAAAGGTTGAGGCAGCAACGGCGGACCCAGTACCTTAGAAAACAAGATGGAAAAGATTAAAGCCGTAATGGCGAATCTTATACCATAAAGTCGAAGAGTAGCAAATTGAAGTTGCAATGACGAATCTTTTACCTCGAAGTTACAGTGAAGCATATCAAAACTAAAAATGTAAGTCTTTATCTCTCTGAAGTTATAGTAAGAGCAAGATAAAGCTTCGACATTAAAACCTATCTCCCTGAAATTATAGTGGAATAGAGTGAAGTTACATCATTATTCAATTTTTTACCCTTAATCAAGAAGGGTAGAATAAAGATTTTGATCTTTTACCCCCGCCCGGTGCAGATCATAGTCAGCCAATCTCTTACCCTGAGCTTGAAGCAAATTACAGCTATCCGATCTTTTACCCTATGCCTGGGGCAGATTGCAGCCATCCGATCTTTTACCCCGAACTTGAGGCAGATCACAGTCAGCCAATCTCTTACCCCGAGCTTGGGGTAGATTGCAGCCATTCGATCTTTTACCCCGAACTTGGGGTAGATCACCATAAGCTAATCTCTTACCCCGAGCTTGGGGCAGATTGCAGCCATCCGATCTTTTACCCCGAGCTTGGGGCAGATCACCATTAGTCAATCTCTTACCTCGAGCTTGGGGCAAATCACCATCAATCAATCTCTTACCCCGAGCCTGGGGCAGATTGCAGCCATTCGATCTTTTACCCCCAGCTTGGGGCGGATCACCATCAGCCAATCTCTTACCCCGAGCATGGGATAGATTGTATCCATCCAATCTTTTACCCCGAGCCTAGGGCGAATCACCATCAGCCAATTTCTTACCCCAAGCTTGGGGCAGATTGCAGTCATCCAATCTTTTACCTCGAGCTTGGGGCAGATCATCATCAGCCAATCTCTTACCTCGAGCCTGAGGTAGATTGTAGCCATCTGATCTTTCATCTCGAGCCTGGGGCAGATCACCGTTAGCCAATCTCTTACCTTGAGCTTGGGGCAGATTGCAGCCATCCGATCTTTTACCCTGAGCTTGAGGCAGATCACAACTATACAATCTCTTACGCTGATCTTGAGGCAAATTGTAGTTATCCAAAACAACGAAGTGGTCATCTGTTATCCAAAACAATGAAGTGGTCATCTTCCTGATGAGATATAGAGAAGAAGATCAAGAAATGAAACCACAACACACCTCGAAGCGTCAGTAGATTAAATCAAAGACCAATGACGAATTTCAATCTCTTTGAAGTTGCAAGTGAATTGAGCGAAGCTACAGTAGCAAATTTTGCCTTTTTGAAATTGCCTTAAGGCAATATAGAATCACAACATTGAAGATGTAGAGAAGCGGATGCAGCGAAGTGGAATGACTGATAAAGCGAAGGGTGGGCTAGTTGAAGAAAGAGCGTTTAAGAAATGAGACATGACAAAATTGGGCCTCCTTTTTGGTCTTTGCTTTGTTCCTATTACATAGCAACAAGCAAAGAGGGGCAGCTTTAGGAGCCCAATTTGTCTGGGCCCAACATTTAGATAAACCAAATAGATGAATTTTTAATTTAAATTTATTTTAATGTCCCTTTACAAATTTTGAGTTTAAAAATACACCCTAGCCCAACAATTACATGACCCAAATGCTTAAAGAGCCCACAAGGCCCAAACCAAATTTTTTTTCAGCAAACCCTAAGTTTGTAACTTGATCTACCGTCGTCGCTCACCTTCACCAATCAGTTGTTGCCACGTCACCCACCACCTATAGCACCACCAAAAGCTGCCACCATTGTTGCACCTGTAAAGACAAAGAAGACAAGACAAGGAACAACCAAATACAATAATTGTAATCTTGGCTATAAAAGCCCATTTCTTTCACTATAATGATAGGTTACACACCGACAATTTATACCCAAAATACATAGTTTATAAAAAATCAGATTCGAGATATCAAGAATTTCAGTAGTTAGATCAAGCTAAGTATTTTGCCATTTCCATACGTGTGTATATATATATATATATACACACGCATACATATATTCCAATTTACTTTCATTTCTTATAATTTTTTAACTTTATTTTATTTACACTTTTGAAACAGAAAATATAATAAATTAAAAATGAAGAAAAAAACAAGGAAAAAGTAAGTTCTAAAAGGAAAGAAATACTAAAATTTTACAAATCTATTTTTTCAAGATTGGGAAAAGATCTCACCTAGATCTAAGTTTTTTTAAAAAAATAAAAGGAAAAATAAACATAAAAATTAAACCTTGGTTAAAAAAAAGATCTGAAAAAGAAATAAAAAAATGAAAATCAAACTTTGTTTTAAAATGGGATTTTAAATCATCCCGTTTTTGAAAACCCAGGCTAGATCTGTTTGGATCTAAGCTTGGATCGTCTATTTTTTTTTTTAAAAAGGGATTTATAAAAAGAAAAAGAGGATTTTTGATTTACCTGAGCACCACACACGGTGTTCACTGATGATTGGTGATGACGGATGAGCTTCGGAGTACGGTCGGAGATGACGAGCCTCGAAGGAAGCCTAATCAGACCAAAGGTTGACATGAACAGTCGGATGAAGGGAGGATTTTCATAGAAAATATAGAAAGCAAACAGATTTTTTTAAGTGAAATTTTTAGGGTTTTTTACCTTAAATATCAACCCCTTACACTGTCGTTTTTAAAAGCAGATTTCTTTGAAAAAACGAAAAGGAAAAATTACTCTTTTAATCCCTCCAAATTTCATTTTATTTAAAGTTCATTTTCTTCCTTAAATATTTGTTAAAAATTAGCAACTTGATTTTACCTTTTCTTAAAATTGGTTGCAGACCATTTTCTTTAAAAACAAAATGAGAATTTCCCATTTAACCCCTCTTTTAAACAAACTTAATGTAATTTAGTTTTTTTATCTTTTAAAAATTTTCAAATTATGTTATTGTTTTGTACCATTTTTAATCCAACCCTTTTTTTACTTGCTTTAATATGTTTATCTATTTTTAAATTTTAAATAATCAAAAAAAATTTGATTATGGTTTTCTCTTTTATACTTATTTATCTTTTTAAATATTATTTTATGTGTCTCACGTATCAAACATGTACGTATACATAATTTTTTTATGTATGCTTTGATTTCTTTATTTAGTTGGTGTTTTTTTATTTATTTATTTTAATATGAATTGTTTTACTTTATCATGCATTTATTTGTTATTTTTAAGGACATGTTGATTTACCGTTTCAATTTTCAATTTTTTCATGTGCGTTTGTTCATCTTTTCGAAAGAAACATTAGAGTTTTGATAAATTAAGTGATTTTAAAAATTTAAAAACTATGTTCGTTATTTCGGATTTTGAAAATTGTGCCTTAACTTACTAGGCGCGATTTTTCTTCAAACCGGAATAATCGAGTACCCTTTTAAAAGTTTGAAACTCACTGGACATGACTTCTTTCCCCAATCATTTCGAAATAATGAGACTTCCTCACGAAATTCATTTTTCCTTCTTAAACGTGTACATCAAATAAATCATGCATTTAAGGATCGTATTTTAAATTTTACTCGAGTTTTCAAATTTTTAACAAATCAAGACCTGAAAATAATTGATGTGGTACCAATTTTGGGCGTGTGAGGTTGCTAATCCTTCCTCACATGTAACCGACTCCCGAACCCATTTTCTTGATTTCGAATACCAAAACATTTTTCAAAACGAATTTTAAATGTTTTGTGGTGATCCAATCACACCAAAAAGGATTGGTGGTGACTCCCATATTTTGATTTTAAAAATATTTTTCAAGACTATTTTTCTTTTCGAAAAAAAACGTTTCGCCAAGTTTGTTTACAACCGATCTATACATTCAGCCACCAATCATTCACCATTTGAAGTTGTTTACGGGTTTAATCCTTTAATTCATTTACCTTCTAATCAATTTGTGCATTTAGATGGCAAAAAGAAAGATGATTTCGTGAAAAATCTACACCAAAAAGTGAGGGAAAACATTGAGGATAGAACCAAGCAATATGCAAGTAAAGCCAACAAGGGACGTAAACGAGTAGTCTTTGAACCCAAAGATTAGGTTTGGCTTCACATGCAAAAAAAAAAATTTCCAGCTCAAAGAAGATCCAAGTTGCTCCCACGAGGAAATGACCCTTTTCAAGTGCTGGAAAGGATTAATGAAAATTCGTTCAAATTGGACCTTCCAGGTGAGTATATTGTTAGTGCGAGCTTTAATGTTGCTGATCTATCCCCTTATGATGTAGGCGATGGTTTGAGGACAAATCGCTTTAAAGAGGGAGGGGATGATGCGAGCATGAGTAGTACGAACACAAATAATGCGAGCATGGAGCTTGCAAGCTTGGAAGATACGAGCACTGGTGTTGTGAGCACTCATGTTGCGAGCACACACAATGCGAACACTGATGTTGCAAACACTTGTGTTGCGAACATGGATGAAGGGCAAACCTCGCACGATCCAATTGAGCTACCTAGAGGACCAATCATGTGAGCACAAACCAAGAAATTCAATCAGACTATCACGGGTTTAATTAAATGAGATTGGGAAAACACTTCATGCATTCCATGCATTTCTTATAACTCGTGCACTTCTTGCAACACATGCATTCCATGCAATGTGCTGCACCTAAAACTTTAATTTATTTAGTTAATTAAATTGCTAGAGAAAAAGGTTTTAACCATTTAGTCATTTTAGTCTAAGTCTTAATTATGTTTTGTGTTATTCTGATAAGTCATTAAATATGTACTAGGTTACTTGTTAGCTTTAGTCAAATATTATTGCCCATTTAATTATATGTTCTAACCAGCATGTTTAATATGTTTTAGGGATATCAATGGCTAGCCAACACAAGTTTTTAATGCACCTACCAACATTTAAAGTGCTAAAACCACCTCTCCAAAAGGGCATTTTGTGATCAGCAATTCAATGTTCTCTTCATGCATGGCTAATTGGTTTCATCAAAGGTCTCAAGGTACTTAAATGTTCAAAGGCTGATCATGGGAATATGAAAAGTGGTCGTTCAACTTACTCAAAAATCATTAACGCACTGCCTACATTTATTCCAAGTGCATGGGAACTTCAGCCGAATTTAAAGAACACTTCTTCCTAGCCAACCAAGCACTAAATTCGACCAACTACTCTATTGAAGCAGCCACCACATTAACTTAAAGTGTATGGGGAATATTGTATGAATTTATGATGTAATTTTGATTAAATATTTCATGACTTTTTAGCTGGTCATTTGTAAGCCTTTAAATATGAGGTTGGAACATTTTGTATCAACTTTTGATGAATTTTAATCTTACTGTGAGTTTACAAACTCCTTGTTTTTATTTGACTCAAATCAACTTATCAAATAACCCTTGTGATGTCATTTCGATTCTTTCAAACTTATCACTTCATTAAAGTGTGGCGTTCACCCTTATATCGTCTGGTTCCTATCTTGCTAGATAAAGGGTCACGGTTCTTCTTATTTTTGTTCTAAGTACTAATATAAGGATTGGGTTAGTATTCTTCTATAATATTGGTTCATTCTTGAGTCCTTAAATCGAATCCAAGCCTTTCCATCTATATCCTGACACATCCATCCATCCATTCTCTCTAAAACCTACCATTCTCATTTCCATCCTTCACCAAATTCATCTACGAACTATACTTCTTAATTTCGATCGGGAACTCACACGACTCATAATCATTCTTCGAGATGAGCTCGCATAAGTTGAATTAGATTACGATCATACCACGGATCACGAAAAAAGGAAATTAGTAGAATAGTCCCTAGAGCCTAACCACAATTACAATGCAGTCTGGTAAGTAATGTTAAATTCTTACTTGTAACTGCTTATAACTGCCTTCTTTATGACTGTTAATAAATGAGAAACGAAAATTGAAGACGTGAAAGATGGAAATGACGAAAGGAGAATTACTCGACCTAATGCCAAAGATTTAAAATGGTTCGATGGCTAAGATCCTTTATTTGTTGCGGATTCTCTAAACATTGTGAGTCACTGTAAAGTGAAAAGAAATCTAAGATTTGATTACAAGCCCTACGATGATTGAGATTTATGCTAGTTTGCATATTCTCGTTAGCTTAGTGTGAGCAACATTGTAGGGAACAGTTATACCGTATCGATGGCTGAGGTATCGCATGTGATGCAAGTCCTTGTCATCTTAGTGTGAGCAACATCGTATACTGGTAACATAAATGACCTTTGAGTCAATAAGGATGGAATCATATTATGGATCACCAGAGTACAGTTTTGTTTTGGCTCGATTGAATTATAGATTGTACCATATACGTTATTTGGTAAATTTATGAACTTTACGAACTTGCTAAATTATGAAAGCTTACCTATGAATTTGTTGTTGTTTTGTAGATTATTTTACTACTTGAGGATCGGATCGTCTCTAAAAAGTCACACTATCGCAAAGCTTGTTTGGTAGGTTTTCACCACTTGGTTATATGGCATGTACTAGGATGAAGTTGCCTTTTGTACTACTTGTATAGCATTATTGAATTCCTTATTATGAATTTTTGTTAAACGTTGAACATAATTTTGTATGCTACTTCAATGTGATATACATACCTTATCAGATGTATGAAATGTCTTGAAAACTATGAACAATGTATTAGCATATTGTATTTTGAAGTTATGAAATGATGAATGGTTGATAAACTTGAGTTTATGCATGATTAATTAAATTCTGCATACTTGTTTCGGAAGAACTCATGCTTGTATCGGTAGAAGTACAGGGTAGAAGAGAGGTTGTTCAGTGACTTAAGTTGTATCGGTGGTTGTATGACAGGTATCGATAGTTCTGTTCATAGGAGTATCGAAAGTCTATGTACTTGTATCGGTAGAAGATACAAGGTAGGACATCTTAGCTCTCTGAAGCTTTTAGTATCGATAGAACGATGGCTTACTTTGGTAGATGTCTCACTTGTATAGATAGAACAGTCATAGGTATTGGTAGAAGTCTGCACTATTTCTTAAATTGTTTACAAACTTGAAAACTACAGATACTTATCCAATAGGTATCGGTAAAAGTCTCCAAAAATTATGGAAATGACATTTTTGCCCCTTTTACATTGTGTTGATATTCATTTAATGATTTTTGGTCAGGCATGATGTAATATTTTATTAAATATGATGTAAAGGATTTAAAAATTGAAAGATAAATTATGATAGATGATTGGAAGACCTCCGGGACCCTAACCGATGATGGTAACAGGTTTTGAGTGTTACATTTAGTGGTGTCAGAGCTTTAGGTTTAGCCATTTTTGGGACTATATTGACTGTGTTTAATGATCTAAAAGTACATGCCTAAATTATGTATTTCTGTTCTTTTTTAGACAGCTGTCAGATGCGGTTATAATTCTTGGCGTAATTTTGGAAATGTAATGCAGCAACATTAGTAGTATGATATGACAAAATTAAAGGCAACTAGGCTAAGGTTCATTAAGTTAGAAAATGCAATAAACTAAACTAAAAAATTCTAAAATATGTGCTAAGGATGCCTAAATGGGAACAACTTAACTATTAAGTAGGGAGAAAATAATGGTTCTTTCTAGTACTATCACACCCCCAAACTTGAGTTTTTACTTGTCCTCAAGTAAAATAGAAACTAGCAAGGCTACATAAAAGAGATTCACCAAAGAAAATGATCATTCTAGCAACTTGAATCATCTAAAATCTCAATGAATGAATCACATTCAAATGACAGAATATTGCATCGATAACACATAAGTATGAATTAATAAGTTTGCAACTTCATCAAAGCCAACATCATGTTTCAAATCCTAAATTCTATCTACCAATTCAACATTTATTAAACAGTAATATATACATATATCTTTTTCTTCTTTTCTCTTTTTTTATGTCATTAAGGGATGTCATTGCATTACTATACCCTTGTTCCTAAAAAGTAACGATGGGGTACAATAAACTCCTAAGGAGTACGTAATTACGCCGACACACACTCTTACAGCGATAACCTTTGGTCAAATTCATTTTTCTAACACTTGCATTATAGTGTTCCCCCTGGAACAGTTCACAATACACCTAATTGGAGTGTTTATTACTTATAACTAAATACATATATAAACAGCTGTAAAGGGTAGATTCATTCAAGATTGAAAGAATAATGCTAGTCATCCATTACTAATGCAATCTAAATCATTCATCAAAGAATTGAAGATATAATATTCAGTTAAATTTATCCAACTTATTCATTAATAGTTCACATGATTCAAGAATTAAGCATCAAATGTAACAAAAAAATAAACACATTTGCAATAACCATTCATAACCTTGCATGTTTCATTAAACTCAAAAAGAAATTTTTTTTGAAATGTGGGTGCAATTACATTTCCCACCCTTATATACATTCCCCCAAACTTAAAGTCTACATTGTCTCTAATGCATTAAAATGCAATGACAATGGAAATGCAATGACAATGAGAATTCAATGACAATGCTTACTAACAAACTAAAAATTACAGCTACATGTTATGAATGAAAACTACAGCAAAAAACTTAAATAAAACTAACTCAGTTTTCCACAACCGTCGACGTGGATGCATGGTGCTTTTTCTTCCTTCTCTTCTTCTATTCCTTTCTATGCTTCTTGTCCTTGGAGTGCTTTTGCTTCCTTTCTTTGGGCTTTTCCTGTTCCTTAGATTGCTCCTTGATATCCAGTTGTGCCCCAGCATCATCAATTGCATTTTGTGTCGGATGGATCACCTCAAGTGGTGTAGACCATTATTACCAAAGGATTGTGGTGTTCCTTATTAATTTCCTCTGTAGCTTCTACCTGACTCGCTCCATCCTGCTTCAAGTCCTCAGTTGTTGCACCCACAACTTCAAGTGCAGTGACAGTTTCTTCAACTGATTCTTTCTCAACTTCTTTCTTTTCATTCTTCTCTTTCTCTTCTTCAACCTGAGTGTCCTCCCCTTCAGTAGGAATTTCTTCTTCAGCAACATGCTCCTCCTGACCAACAGTGAAATCATCTTCGAAAAGGCTCTCAATTTTTCACAAAAATTCCTCGACATCCCTTGATTCTGCTTCCTTCTCGTCATCAAAGACATGCACCAAGGGAGGGGAAGCCACCAATTGGTCTTTGTCCCTTAAGTCAACCTTCACAGATGAGGACTCATACTCTCTGATGATTAGGGAAATACTGGGAATTCAAGCAGTGGGGCTTTGCTCAACTACCTTAATGTGGTCATGGTTATGCTATGAACGTCATAGCAATTTTGCAAGCAAACACTTGTCGATGCAAGTATAGTCGATATGTGTAAGGCTATCAATTATCGATCCCACAGAGATGGCTATCTATGCTTAAAATTGTCAATGCAAAAGAGGTCAAAATAAGAAGAACTGTTAGGAATAATGTCAACGCAAACTGGTTAAAACTACATAGGTTAAGAGTAAAAATTGTTAGTGCAAATGTAATATAAAATGAATTGATTGTTGAGATGTTGCAATGTAAACTCAGAAATACAAAAGAAATAGATCAAGTGTAAAGAAGTGGAGAGGATCACTAACTTCACAAGTTAGCAATGCCCAATGTGACTACAAGGTAACATATAGATGAATTGTCACTGCAATTATGTTCCAATGAGATCGTAATAATATCAACTCTTTGTTTTACAAAGACCTAGGTACCCACAACTACCACACTTTCTAGTGCTGGTAATGCTGAGCACTCAAGAACAAGTGACTAGAATTCCTCCTTGTCTCAAGCAATTTCCTCTATCTTGCTTGTTAATCTAACTTGTCACCTCACCTTCCAGTCACTGTGACTGTAATCGCACTTCCGTGGTCGAAATAGTTATATCCAAAGATAAACAAATGAGAATTGAATAGAACTCAAACCAAATTTGATATTAAAAGATAGTTCAATATTCAATCAATTATCAATAGTATTCATCAACATTTTAAGAGGGATTAACGAATGAATTGAAGCATCCTTTTCCTAGTCTACTAGAATTCTCCCTTAATCTCTCCTCTTGCGTTGCACCAAACAGTTCTCGTTAGAAGCTGTTGCGTCCTTGTGGCATCGAGTCACCTTCCTCAAGAATTTAAGCTTCCATGGCAGCTATCTTCAAAAATAAATAAGAAAATTATAGATTTGAAATCTTCACACCTTGATGATCCATCTTCTCTTTCATCCTTCTATTTATAATCACTAGCCATTCCAGATCTTTCTCCCTTTTCAGATCTAACTCCTTGATGAAACTGTAAAAGTTGTTAATGCCAGCTATACACTCATGCAGATCTAGTTTGTTCACTGATCAGTTGCAGATTGTTGCAACATTTTTGGATGCAAAATATGATTTTAATTTTTCATGACAATTTGCCATTCTATTAAGCTGGTGCTTCTGGATATGTTAGTAGCGTGAATTTCTTTATAGAAGCTTTCATGTGATGACATATTCAGCTGCAATTCTAGATCAACTTGTAACTTTGAATGTTTTCCTACTCTGATCTTCCCAGGTAGATTTCTGCGCTGACAACTTTAGATGCAAAACTAGTACTAAATATAGTGACATTAGTAGCACAAAAGCAATAAAATGAAAGAAAATAAGATCCAACAACACTGAGTTAGAAAATGTAAATACTATATATGAAATGCTAATAATGCATACTAAATATGATTCAAAAGGAACATATTATACATTAATTTAAGGAGAAATTGAGTGTCATTTCTAATGCTGTCACAACAGATCTGTTCTAGGCCCTAGTGTAAGCATAGAATAAATTTTGTGTCCTGTCCTTGTCTTCCATTGTAACGACAAACTTGATTTGCCTTCTGCTTATGGAATCTGCTATCTTCTCAACCTCCTTCATTTTATGCCACAAATGAGTCTATGTAGTCACATTTGCTCCTTTGTTCTCTGCTTTTGCTTTGCCCTTCCTTTTGCTTGCTTCTCTTCTTTCATTGTGGGCGTATACTTCTAACGATTCATTCTCTCAATTGATGCTTCATTGTTCTCTAGAATTTCTTCTCCATCTTAGGGCACAATTCCCTTTTGCTGGCACAGCTACATCACCAGTGATAGGAAAACCAAGATGCTCGTTTGCCTGGTAGCACATTCAGTGATTTCTTGATGTAATATTACCCCGACATCGATTTTCCTTCCCTTGATAATGGAGTGTATTAGGCACATTATATCAAGGGTGACAGTGGTGCTGTACGTAGAAGGCTTCAATCTACAGTTTACAAAATGGTTCCAGACTTTGCTTTGCAGCATTAAAAAGAGTCTATGCATGGTGTAGTTGTTATGATTTGAACTTGTCCATGTGGCTCCTTCAACACAGAGATCCTTCACTAAAAGGTCTATCTTATCATCATTGATTTCCTCAAAGAACGCAGCATGTTCATCCCTATCTATCTTGGTGTTGCAAAGTTTGTTGATGTGTTCAATGTCCCAAGGGATTAATCCTTTGTGAACAAAAACGAACTCTGACTCATGGTTAGTAAGATTAGCATAGAACTCAAGTACCAGAGACGGGGAGTAACTTCCAAGGTGTGTGCAAAAGGTTTCCCATTTTCGCTTTGCGATGGTCTTGTGAACTTGTTTTCCCAGTTCTTGTCGTCACGATAGGATAAAGCCTTGTTCTGGGTGACAATTTCTTTTCAGCATGCTTTCTTGAAAACTGTCTTTGGCTACTTTCGTGAGGAATATCACCAGCTCTTTTAACATTGAAGGCTCTATTTCACGAACAGCTGTTGTAGAGGACGAAGGTTCTGCGATGGATCTGGTTGCTTTCTTCATTGCTCCTCGAGTTCTTGCCATGGTTTTGGTAATTAAGAGAGTTGTAATGCGAAAAAGGTGCAAGCTTTAAGAAAGGTTGTGAATAAAAATGGTGTCTTTCTGATTTTCACAGTCGACACAAAGGAGGGTAGTTATAGTGAGTGAAAAGGAAGATGGAAAGGCGTGTTTCTTATGTAATAGAGGAAATGACATAAAGTCTTGTAGAATAAATGTGCTCAATAGGAATTACACCCATTCAAATTAATCCAATGGCTGGGTGCCTATTGATGAAACGGTGGAATCTGTTTCTTGATATGCTCTGATTTTTTGATGAGTCAACACTTGCATACAATGTACGAGTTACGTCGATAAGGAGATTTGAATGCATCGAAAAAAGAATCGAATTCTTCTACAAAAAATACAAAGTGAAATAAACTTAAACAAAAACAAAAGAAACTAAAATTACATGATAAAAATTAGATGAAAAATTTGACCAATTTAATGGTCTCTTCTTGCTTGTGATTACTATGCCCAAAATAATGCTTCAGTTGCTGTCTATTCATTTTAAACTGGTGTCAATCATGTAAATCCTTAATTGTGACTGCAGCATGATGAAATTTTTCGACAACTTCGAAAGGTCCAGACCATCGTGAGCGTAATTTACATGGCTACAGTTTCAGTCTAGAATTGAATAATGCACTTGTTGAACCGGAATAAATTGCCACTGCAAAATGATTCTATCATGCCATTGTTTGGCTTTTTCCTTGTAAATTACAGCATTTTCATAGGCATTTCACCTAATTTCCTCTAGTTCAGTGATGTCTAATAGTCTCTTCTTTCCAGCAGCTTAATAATCCATATTAACTTGCTTAATCGCCCACATTGTCTTGTGCTCCAGTATAACTGGCAAGTGACATACTTTCCCAAAAATTAGCTGATACAATGACATCCCTAATGGGGTTTTGTATGTTGTCCTCAATGCCCACAAAGCATCATCAAGTCTAAAAGACCAATATTTTCTAGAAGGGTTCACAACCTTTTCGAGAATATTTTTAATTTGCATTTTTGACACCTCGGCTTCTCCGTTGGTTTGTGGATGATAAGTGGTAGCCATTCTATGATTAACTGCATATCTCTTCAGTGCAACTACCACTTGGTTGCAATGGAATTCTATTCCCTGATCCCTGATCAATGCTTTTGGTGTGCCAAAGCGGGTGAGTATATGCTTGTGAAAAAATTTAAGCACTGTCCTTACATCATCTTTTGAGACTACAACAGCTTTAACTCACTTCGAGACATAGTCAATAGCAACTAGAATATAGACATTTCCAAATGAACTTGGAAATGGTCCCACGAGATCCATACCCTAAACATCAAAAAGTTCAACCTCCATAATTGGTTACTGTAACATTTCATTGTACCGAGATATAAAACCAGTGCGCTGACATCTATCGTATTGATGCACAAAATTGTTGGCGTCCTTAAATAATGAAGGCCAGTAGAATCCCGATTGATGAACCTTAGTAGCAGTTCTCATTCCACCTAAATGACCTCCATAGGAGCATAGAAACAATACTTCAGGATTGAAAGCATTTCTTCTTTCAGAACACAATGCCGAATGATATTGTCATTGCATACCTTGAATATGTACGGCTCGTTCCAATGGTATTTCTCTACTTCACGAAGAAATCTTTCTTTCTTATGGCCTGTGGCTCCTAGGGTATTTTCCCACACACGATGTAATTAACCAAATCTGCATACCATAGGGTTGCGGCTACAGCAAATAATTTCTCATCTGGAAATGCGTCGTCAATTTGAAGTAAGTTTTCATCTTCACTGCCAACTTCTAGGTGAGATAGATGGTTTGCAACTTGATTCTCTAAACCCTTGCAGTCTTTGATCTTTATATCAAATTCTTGCAATAGTAGGATCCAGCATATTAATAGTGATTTTGCATCCTTCTTTGAAAAAGGATATCTCAACGTCGAGTGATTAGTAAACACAGTAACATTTACGCCAACAAGGTATCAGCCAACAATTCTTTCTCTATAGTTGTATAATTAATTTGAGCCTCTGTAAGAGCCTTGCTGGAGTAATAGATTGCGTGAAACATTTTTTTCTTCCATTGTCCTAGGACAACACCCACAACAAAGTCGCTTTCATCACACATAACTTCAAATAGTTGAGACCAATTTGGTGCAACGAAATGGGTGCATCTACAAGCCACATCTTTATTTAAATGCATGTATCCAAACATGCATTGTCAAAGAGGAGTTTTTTATTTTGTTCCAGCAGTGAGCATAAGGGTTTTGCAATTTCGAAAAAATGTCAAAAAATTATCGGTAAAGCCTCACATGTCCAAGAAAACTACGGATACCCTTCACATTTGTCGACAGATGTAACTTCTTAATAATTTCCACCTTAGCTCTGTCCACTTTGATACCTTGACTGGAGATGCGATGGCCTAACACAATTCCTTCAGTTGCCATGAAATGACATTTTTCCCAATTTAGGACAAGATGTGTGTCTTCACATCACTTCAGGACTTTATCCAGATTACCAGCGCATTGATCAAAATTATTCCCATAGATTGAGACATCATCCATAAAGACCTTTAAAGAATCCTCAATCATACCCGAGAATATTTCTATCATGCACCTTTAAAATATGGCTGATACATTGCAAAGATCGAACAACATACGGCGAAAAGCAAAAGTGATCGCTTGACCCTCCGATGCAATGGAAATTTGATTGTAGCAAGAATAACCATCTAAAAAGCAATAGTAAGCTCTTCCAACAAGCCTATCTAACATCAGGTCAATGAAGGGAAGTGGAAAGTGGTCCTTCCTTGTGGCTGCATTAAGTTTGCGATAATCCATACATATTTGTCATCTTGTAGGAATGCATGTAGAAATTAGGTCATCTTTATCATTGCAAACCACAGTAATACCACTCTTATTAGGAACGCATTGCACTAGACTAACCCAATTGCTATGCGAAATAGGGTAGATAATTCTAGTGTCAAGCCACTTTATAATTTCCTTTTTAACAACTTCCTTTATTTAATTTCTCGTTCAACCTTCATTGTTGCTTAATCGATTGCTTGCCTTCATCTTCCAACTTGATTTTGTGCGTACGAAAAGATGGAGTAATCCCTCGAATATCAGCAATGCTCCAAGCAATAGCTCATTTTTGTTGCTTAAGAATATGGATTAATTTCTCTTCTTGAGTTACGTGTAATATTAAGGAGACAATAACTGGGAGAGTTCTGTTGTCGCCAAGAAAGACATATTTCAGATGAGCAGGCAATGGCTTCAATTCTACAATAGGAGCTTCTTCAATAGGTGGCTTAAAAACTGGAGCCGTTTTATTAGCTAAGTCTAAAGATTCAATCTGCCATCCATGCCTGAGCTCAATATTATTAGCTTCAACCATGCTATCACAATCAGCTAAAAATTCAGCTTCAGATGTCACCACAAATTCTTCAGACAGTAATGTGCTTTGGTCATTGAATTCTTCCTCAATTAAATCATCCAACATATCAACAGTGTGACATTCTTCTATATCCTTGCATGGAAAAGATTCAAAAACACTAAAGGTAACATGCTCATCATTATGTCGCATGGTTAATTCACCTTTTTAGACATCGATAAGAGTTCGTCCGATGGTGAAAAATGGTCATCCCAAGATTATGGGAACCTCCTTGTCTGCCTCGCAGTCAAGTATAATAAAATCAGTCGGAAAAATGAATTTATCCACACGAACTAAAATGTCTTCGATCTACCCTTCAAGTTGAGCTAAGGATCGATCCACTAATTGCAACGTCACTGCAATGGGTTTCATGTTACCAATTCCCAACTTTCTGAAGGTAGATAGTGGCATAAGGTTGATGCTAGCTCCTAAATCGCATAAAGCTTAACACAAATAGTGGTTGTCGATTGAACACGAGATCATAAAGCTTTCAGGACCTTTCATTTTGGGAGGCAACTTATTTGTCAAAACAGCACTACAACCCTGTATGAGTGCAATAGTTTCAATATCAATGAGCTTCTTCTTCTTGGACAAAAGCTTCTTCATAAATTTCCCAAAACTAGGAATTTGCACAAGAGCGTCCACTAAAGAAATATTAATATGAAGTTGCTTCAGTGTGTTCAGGAACTGTTGATACTATTTATCATGCTCATTTTCTCTGAATCTTTGTGGAAAAGGCAAAGGTGGAGATACATCAAATTATGCCGACACCTTTGGTTGATAGTTTTGAGGGTCAGGCATTAGACATGGGAGTGACGATTTGTGGAACTTCCTTATTTGGTATATTGATAAACCCTTCAGATTCAACTTTCTCACCATGGATCCCTTCACTAGTGGTTGGAGGTGTTGTAGTAGAGCCGGTAGTCGACTCAGTAGTTTGTTTACCACTCCTAAGAACGATAGCCTTGCAGTGTTCTTTCCCTTTCAAATTGGGATTTTTTGTGTCACTAGGTAGTGTACCTGGTGGTCGAGTGTTTAGATTTGAAGCAATTTGTCCCATTTGTGCCACCAACGCTCGAATAAAAGATGAATTCCCTTTCACAATAGCTTTCGTGCGAGTGATATGCTCCCGCATTAAGGCTTCAAGTGCTGCTAACGGATCAGAAAGGGAAGCTTGTGTGTACTGGTGTTGCCTATGACCTTGAACATTCTGATTTTGCATTGCAGATTGTTGTGGCTGCATTTGGCTTTGCTGTTGATTCATCTGAGTCTCTTGACTATAATTCTACTGTGGTTGACTGTAATTCCCTTGTCTTTGGTTATAATTGCCTTGTTTAGATGAATTCCCATATCGGAATGTTGCAACATTTTGTCCAGCATTCTGAGTTCCCCAAGACTATTGATTGTGTGCAAAATTATTATAAGAGTTTCCATAAGAATTGTTTCAGATGTTATTGACATAGAAGGCATTCTCTGCATGTTGTGGACAGTCTTCATAACTATGGTTGTCATCACAAATCTCACAAAAAAATGTAGGAACATCAACTTGTTGAGCGACTTGTATAGGTGCAATGTCACTAGTCCCTTTCATATTTTTTATCATATTCACAAGAGAAGAAACTTGAGTACTAAGTATAGATATTACATCCAGTTCAATAACTCCTGGAGTAGCATTTGCTTGTACAGATCTAGAGATAGGGTACTGATAATCATTCTAAGCAATTCTCTCAAGAATTCTAACAGCTTCATCATAAGTACAATCCAGCAAAGGTCCATTGGCTGATGCGTTGACAAGATTTCTAGTTTGTGAATTCAACCAATTGTAGAAAATCTCAATCTGTGTTTCTTGTTGAATATAGTGCATGGGTAAACGTCGAAGCAAAGATTTATGACATTCCCATGCAGTGTGAAGATTCTCATCATCCAGCTGATGATAAGCTGTAATATCATTTCAGAGACAAGCATTCATTGTCGACGAATTAAAGCGTAAAACAAACTATTTTGTGAGTGCATTCCACAAAGTAATTGAGCCAGTAGGTAGCCCAAGGAACCACGTGCGAGCTCTTCCTTGCAACGAATAAGGACATAACTGCATTTTCAAAGCGTAATCAGGAATGCCTTGTTGACTAAAGGAAACACAAATTAATAAGAATGATTTGAGATGCTCTCGTGCATCTTCATGTGGCAGTCCAGCATATTGCTCATTAGAATTCAACACTTGAAACATTACTGGCTTGAGTTCGAAATTTCTAGCTTGGATTGTTGGCCTAACAACTCCAGGTTGCAAACCATCCAAAATAGGTACGACAAAATCTCGTATAGTCCTGTTTTGTATTTAATCTTCTTACGACAGTGGTGGATTATTAACATTTTGTGGCTGTATCGAAGGTATAGCAGGATTTTGTTTCTGCATTTATGGTATGGTTGCATCATTTCTAGGTAAAGCCATATTACACTACTCTTGGCGTCTCCTTCAAATAGTTCTTTCAATTTTTGAATCCAAACCAGCAATAAACTCTGAATTGCTTCGAATCATAAAACACCTAAAATAGAATGTGAAAATATCAACAAAGAGAAAGCAAGTTAGTAATAACTTAAGGTTAGATAATAAAGATAAAGTGCAAAAACATAAATAAACATCAAACAAACGCCATTCTTGACCACGATGCCAAAACTTGATCGGCTGTAAACGTCACAACAATAATGTGCAAGCGTACACTATCGATGCAAGTATAGTAGACAGATGTGAATCTGTCGGATATCGATCCCACGAGGATGAATGTTTGTTGTCTATTAATGTCGATGCAATGAATTAAGTAAAATGCGATAAATTGTGAGATTGGTTGTTGAAGCAATAATGCGAAAATAAAAACGAACTATGATAATAATAAAATGGGGTCCCCAATGTGGATGTTCAGCAAAATACTAAGTGTGGCTCACAAGGTTTTAAATGATAGGTGATTGTCGCTGCAATTACAATGAATATCTTACCAAACTTGGCTTCTCTATTCGATCTAAGACTTAAACATGTGCACTCACCACACCTTCCGATGATGGCAATGTAACACATTTAAGAACAAGTGGATCAAATTCCTAGATGATTAAACAATAAAAGCAAGATTGAATAAAATATCATTTAGTCTAGAAATCAAGTGTACTTTCATAAAAACATGAAATAAACAGTAATCACCAGCTTTTTAGAAAAGAAATGTAAAAGAAGCAAGTGGAGAATACTATTTCTAGAAGAACTCGACTTGATCTTCCGATTTCCTTTTTGTTTCGCACTTAGGACTCCTCGTCAGGAGTTGTTCTGCATCTTTCCCACATCAGTTCTCCCATGAAAACTTTAAGCCTCCATAGCCACAAGCTTCAAGATCTAGGTTGAAAAAGAATAACCATCGAAGAAGACTTAAGATGATTCCCTTTTCTCTCTCCTATTGAGTATTTATCTTTCGCCAAATTGTGCAGGTGTCCTCTCCTCAAAATCTAGCTGTTTAAGGTTGTACTAGTTAGTTACACCCAACTGGACAGCTCACGCAATTTCTATTCTTATCCGGACAGCTGTCAGATGCAAGGACAATTTTGGGCATAATTAGTAGTAAAATATGACATAATTAAAGGCAACTAGGCTAAGGTCCATTGAGTTAGAAAATGCAATAAACTAAACTAAAAAATGCTAAAATATGTGCTAAGGATGCCAAAATGGGAACAACTTAACTATTAAGTGGGGAGAAAATAATGGTTCTTTCTAATACTATCAATGAGAAAAACTCAATGGCATTGTAACACGTAGGTTTGTGCAAGTGTACATAGTTGTTATCAAGTAATAAGTAAGTATCGAGTTATCATCTCCACAAGGATTGTATATATGCTAATCAATTAATTGTAAAATTATATTAACAACTTGGTATTAAAAACACAATATAGTTGAATGAGTGATGATTAAAATTAAATGTAATTAAACTAAATGCAAATGATCCCTAATGCAAATCAAAGTGGTTGTCACCCAAAACTCTTATCAAAGAAGACTCCTTCGTTTCTTCGCTTCGCTCCTTTGCTGATGGTTCTCCAAGGTGGTCAAGCAAGGGCTCTTTAAGAGGCTTAATTAGTTAAAATCTCTATGAAGAGATGATGCTAGGTGACAATGAGAGAAAAGATGAGAGAGTTGAGAGAATGAGAGAAGATTGATGAGTAAAAGGATGAGGGATGATTTGACATGGTGAAAATGGGGTTTTATTTATAGGTGAGGAGTAAGGGTTTGTTTACTAAAAATAAAGATCTTAAAATCCTTCATTCTTCTCAAGTGGGTGGCCAGCCATCACTCAAGGAATTTGAGTGGAATTATGCTTTAATTTAAAGCAATCTTCATGCCACATCAACTAGGGATTGAGAATTAGTCAACAACAAATCTTCGAGCCAATCTCTGATTTCTTCTAAAGTGCAATGACCTCTTGAAATTAAACTAAAAATGGTTTATTTAGGAAGCCATGTGTAGCCGAAATTGGGCTAAGTCCCTCTTCAATTTGGATGGTTTTGTGATCCAGCAAAATTATCAGACCTGTCCAAAATAATTTGTTAAAAGACCAAAGAATAAAATTAACCCAATTATTAAATAATTACATAAAACCAAATTATTAAGGAAATATTTTATATTAAATTATTAAATATATTTCATGTTTTATCATTTAATTTAATCATGTATGGCCTACTTTGTACTTTAAAAATATATTATGTTTAAATAACTATAAAATAAGTCATTTTATGCATGAAAACTATATAATAAATCATAAAATCACATTTTGATAATTTCTATGTCCTAATTCCATATTTTCACATATTTAACCAATTTATTAAATAGTTACTTAGTCTTAACAATGAATTTAAGTAAAAAGGTGATAAATTACATAGGGAAAAAACCTATATGTTTTTCAGCTTACACATCCCTAAACTTAAATCGTTGCTCGTTCCAAGTAAATGTTCATGAACGAAAAAGGTCTTGCTAAGGCAAAATTGCTAAAGGTATAAGCAACATCAATCTTTGTCTCATAATCATGCATCAATAAATTCATGTTCATAGATCTTCTTTATTAATAAGTAGTTCACATGCAAACATTATTCAGAATTTTATACTAAGTTTCAAGATATGTCAACACGAATCATGGTTTGTATGTATGTCACAATTATAGATAACATTCTTCACTCAACATAATTTCTCATTAATTTAAACAAAACAATCATAAGGCTTATTTGGGATCTTCATATGTTGAACTTAGTACTTCCTCTCCACTAATTTAGGTGAGATAATCATCAAATTAATAGGTCTTTTATAAGGTTGTAATGGGACTCGGTTAAAGGTAGGGATTTAAATATGTGAAATTTCGGTTTCAAAATCTTAACCTTCAACTTTGTCTTGGATCTTTCGAAATACAACCTTCTTCTTTGAATGAATCTTTGGAACACCCCAAACTTATTTTGAACTCATGCTCATACATTTTTCTTTCAGAGATTGAGCAAACTTTTCTTCGCTCTTTCTTTCTCTGTTCTTTTTTTAGCATGAGCACGTACATCTTTTTGAAATTTTCCTCAAATGTTGATCACCAAGACAACTCTAGTTAAGATGAGTGCACAAAATAGGATAACTTAAAAAGATAGTAATGTGGCTTAATATGTAGGTACATTAAAATAAACATGCCATTAAGCTCAAAATTACGGTTTCAAGGGTTTATTATCATAAGGTTAGCTTGAAAAGGCTCAAACGATCCAAAGGACAATGCTTATATCATTTTAGATTTTTATGTCTCCTAGGATTTTTTCTCAAGAAAGTTACTTAGTCAATTCTAAAGATATACCTTCATGCATGCCTAATCTCAAGAGAAACTAAGTTTTCATGGCCAACATTACCTAAGACTAAGATCATTCAAGCATTTCATCATTCATGATAACATATATTCAACTCAGGTAGAATCACCATTCCTGCTTGCATTCAAACGATCTTATAAAAAAATTTCTCTAAGTATTCATTTATTAAAACATACTTATGAAAAAATGACTAAAACATACTTGATAAAAATTTGAGCAAACGATTTACGTGGGATAAGGTAATCATGAAACCTTGACCAATGTACCTTGCTGCTCGGACTGTTTGGTGGCCATAATTCATGAACCCAATTACCATAGGGAGCATATCGTTAATATCTATGAATAATTTTATGTTTGTTTATTTCTCTTGTTTGAACCAAGTCATGAATCTCATATTGTTTTTTTTATTTACAATGAAAGAAGTTGGAAATAAGTTGTTAATAATAGATTACCGAGAGAAATGGGGAATAGAAATTTCGACCCAAGATTTAATAATTGGTCCATTCTTATCCTAGGTAAAGTCCATTGTGTTGCAATAGAAATAAACAAAAACAAATAAGTTTTAGCCTTTAAAAAAAAGCAATGTCCTCTTGCAAGAACAAAATAATGAATGAAAACTGAACACGAGGTAGGGTTGTAAGAAAAGAGAGGTGAGTCATTAAGACTCTTAAATACCAAGTCTTTCTTAACAATCCAATCCTAGACATGTTCATTCCCATTACCACATCACTTAGTCATTTTCTTTCTAAAGAAGTGTTATGCTTATTCATGTTTTTTATATTTTATTATGTGGAAATAAAATCCTAATTACAAAAGAAATAAATTCCTAAGGACCCAAAAACAAACAAACAAATAAATAAAAAAGACAAGAATCTCCCTTTTTATTTTTCTGACTCATTCCCCTTTGTCTTTTTTTTCTTCAGCTCCATCTTCACTTTCATAGTTGTTATCTTCCTTCCATGTCTCGAAGATAGTATCTAGGAACTCAAGAACAAAATTGTTAGAGATATTCTTAGAAGTGTTTCGAATTGAGTCATCTCTAATCTTCGTATATTTCCAGTAAGTTTGTTGTTGATTGTGGATAAACTTGCATGTATTCATCATGATTGACAACTTTGATTTCTTTGAAGTACTTGCAAAAGACAGCATTGGAGTTGTAAATTTAGGTTCAAAACTAGGCTCGACTGATTAATCTTTTGGCTCAACTTTTGGTTCAGGGTTTGTAGGTTCCTCAATTGGTTTAAGACTATTTGGTTCCTTTTCAGATTCTACTGATTCAGTGTCAGGAACTGAATCAACTTCAGTTTCAGTTTTATTTGATGACTTATCGATTTTTAGCTCAGTTAGCTCTTCTTGGTCGCCTTGGTTTAGTTCATGAACCTTCTCTACTAACCTTTCAAGATCATAATTTGTAATGCACCCTTGAAGATATTACCCCTTCAAATTTTCTTGTGTTTTAACATGGGCCCTTAAGCAAAGTGAAGTGATTAATGATGGGAAATAGGCACTTCCTATCTTCTTTTTGTCACAATCATGGATCTTGAGAATAATTTTCCCGACTTTAATGGACTTTTCTATCAAAATCGCATATAGTAAGAGCATTTGTTCCATCGAGATGGTGGAACTATGCGAGATAGACATAAAACTGTAGCGAACGAAGTAAAACTATACCTTTGCTACCGGTTTTAGGTATTCCCTTCGGCAAGAATGGCTCCCATACATTCTTATAATCCATTGGGATCCCAAATTTGTCACAACATCAAGCAATTGTTAAAGAAAATTCAAATTGATATTGTTCATCATAGGGTTGTACTCATCTTCTTCAACATCAGGTAAGTTAAACAAATCATTGATGGACTTAGAATAAGAGATACCTTTTTCTTTCGAACAGTGACTTCAGTAGCATCTTGCAGAGTCAAACTAGCATAAAACTCTCGAACTCTTTCATCATCAGGAAATGAACGAGCATCACAAAATTGTTCCCACTTGAAAGCATTGATTTTCTTTCTAATCGACATAGGAACAACCATCAAATCATGACTCTTTAAATTAAAGCCTTTTTTCGACATCATAGGTTGATGCTTGAAGATTGAATCAAATCTCTCTTTCACTTTTTCATCTATCATAAGCAGGTTTTTAGGAGTAGTCTTTGAAGATCTAGTTCTTTTGCGAGACATGGTATTTCTCAAAAATTCGGTAAAGTTTCGGCATAAGGGAGAGCAGAGAAATCAACAAGGTGGTGTAGGGACTTGCTGCGACGACAACCTTGCGACAACAAGGATGGTACGATGACAGTAGCAATGGCGTGCGATAGAAACGGTGACGTGCGGTAGCGATGATGGTGCTCCGACAAACTCCTTACAGTGGTAATAGGTGGTTTCGACAACAAGTGAAGAAAAGCTAGGGTTTTCTTCGAGATTTAAGGCTAGCAGTACAAGGGGAAAATTTAAGGATTTTTAAGGTTTAAGCAAATTACTTTGAGGAATGTGAAAAATAGTGTGATGAAGTGGGGTTTATATAGGGAAAATTAGGGCAACATGTAGCAAAAATTTAGCTACATTAGGGTTACTTAGGTTGCAAGCAATGGAAGTGGTAGCAATGCATGGGTATTTCCCTCCTTTTTGTTGTCTTTGGCCTCAAATTCAAACTGTATTTACAGACTCAACTTAAAAACAAACTGATTAGTACTTGGGCCAAATTTGATTCCCTTTATTAACATAACAATTAAAATTAAAACAAAAAATGAAACTTAAAAAATTTTAAAACTTAATTAGAAAAGTTCTTCTCAACAAATTACATTAAGTTAATTCTCAGGAAAGGTTGGAGGGGTCACAGTGGTCCTGCTTAAGTTCTAATCTGCTTAGACAGAATTAATTAAATATACTAAGTTAAGAAAAATAAGTTCTAATTATTTATTTATTTACAAATGAGTTCATGAAAAATCAAGGGTTTATTAAATTGAACGATGATTCAACTCGCTCAACTTCACCATCCAAATAATGCTTGAGACGTCGACCATTAACTTTAAACGTACCTCCGTAATTATCGTATAATTCAACAGCTCCATAAGGATAAACTTGGTAGACGGTATAGGGTCCTTTCTATCGGGCTTTGAGCTTTCTAGGAAATAACTTCAACCTTGAATTAAATAATAACACCTTTTGACCTTCTTTAAACTCACGAGGTTGTATATGACTATCATGCCACCTCTTCGATCGTTCTTTACACATCTTGGCATTCTCATAGGAAAACAACCTTAGCTCTTCTAACTCATCAAGTTGTAACATCCTTCTCTTATCGGCTTGCTTAAAATCAAAGTTCAACTGCTTCAAAGCCCTATGAGCTTTATTCTCCAGCTCAATGGCAAATGACATGCCTTTCCAAAGGCTAACCGATGAGGAGTCATTCCTAACGGTGTCTTAAAGATAGGCCCATAATGCTAAGGTGTACTACCCTTTCAAGGATACCTTTGATTTCACGGTTCACTCTTTCAACTTGCCATTCGATTGAGGGTGACAGGCAGTAGAAATCTTGTGCTTCACATCATATTTTTCAAGCAACCACTTAAGTCATTTGCTCACAATGTGAGAACCTTCATCACTAATAATAGCTCTTGGGGTCCTAAATCGTGTAAAAACATGCTTATGTAGGAATCGCATGACTACCTTAGCATCATTTGTAGGGTATATTTCAACTTCAACCCACTTGGATACATAGTCCATAGCAACTAAGATGTATTTGTTCTCATACGAAGAAGGAAATGAGCCTAGGAAGTTAATGCCCCATACGTCGAATAATTCAATCTTTTAAATTTTTGTCAAGGGCATCTCATTCCTCCTTGATATATTTCTGGTCCTCTGACATTTATCACAGTTCTTCACATAAGCATAAGCATCTTTAAACAATGTAGGCTAAAAGAAACCTACTTGTAAAATCTTTACTGTAGTACGAACCACCAAAGTGTCCCCCACTCGGAGATGAATGGTAATGATACAAGATCTTGACAATCTCACTTTTAGCTACACACTTTCAGATTGTATTATCTGCACATTGTGTAAACAAAAAAGGATCCTCCCAAAAATAATACCGACTATCATGAAGGAATTTTTTCCTTTGTTTGTATGTCATTTCTCGAGGAATTATTCCACATGCAAGATAATTGGAAAAATCTATGAACCAAGGTGTTTCATGAATTCGACTTACCTCAAATAGGTGTTCATTTGGGAAATTCTCGTTGATAGGCACACATGATTGATATACCTCATCTTGTTCCAGCCTCAATAGATGATCAGCTACTTGATTCTCGACACCTTTTGTCTTGGATTAGCCTCGATTAGGATCTTTCTTCATGAGCAAGTATTTAATGGCCGCATGGTCAATAAATACTGTAACTTTGGTACCTATAAGATATGAATGAAACTTGTCAAAAGCAAAAACTATAGCAAAGAGTCCATTTTCAATTACAGTATAATTGAGTTGGCCCTCTATCAAAGTTTTGCTTGCATAGTAAATAGGGTGGAATACTTTGTTTCTTCTTTAACCCATCATAGCTCCAATGACATAATCACTTGTATCGTACATCAACTCAAAAAGTGAGTTCCAATCAGGTGTAACGATTATTAGGGCTGAGTTTAACCATTTTTTTAGATCTTCAAAAGCTTTCAAATATGATTTGTTGAAATCAAACATTGTATCTTTCTCTAACAACAAACACAAAGGTTTAGAAATTTTTGAGAAATCTTTGATAAACCTTCGGTAAAAACCGATATGACCTAAAAAACTTCTGACTCCTTTCACATTAACTGGGGGTGGTAATCTTTCAATTATGTCCACTTTTGCTTTATCGACTTCAATTCCTCTCTTTGAGATTTTATGCCCAAAGACAATCTCTTCCTTAACCATAAAGTGGCATTTCTCCTAATTAAGGATAAGATTCGTCTTTTCGCATCTCTTAAGTACCTTAGCCAAATTACTCAAAGATATATTGTAAGTGTTACCAAAAATAGAAAAATCATCCATGAAAACCTCAACAAAATTTTCAACCATATTAGTGAATATTGTCATCATGCGTCATTGAAATGTTCTAGGTGCATTGCATAAACCAAAAGGCATTCGCCTAAAAGCAAACGTACCATATGGACAAGTAAAGGTTGTTTTATGTTAGTCCTCCAGAGCTACAACTATTTGATTATATCCTAAATAGCCATCTAAAAAACAATAGAACTCATTACCTACCAATCGATCTAACATCTGATCCATAAAAGGCAATGGAAAATGGTCCTTTCAAGTGGCTTTATTCAACTTTTTGTAGTCAGTTTCTTCAACCAGTAACAATTCTCGTCAAAATCAACTCGTTTCGTTTATTCTCAACAATCGTCATTCCACCTTTCTTCGTAACACATTTCACAGGACTTACCCACGAACTATCTGAAATAGGGTAGATGATTCTCGCATCTAATCATTGGATCACTTCCTTTCTCACAACTTCTTTAATAATAGGATTGAGCGTCCTTTGCCTATCAATTCGAGCTCTTTCACCTTCCTCTAAAATAATTTTATGCATGCAAAAAGAAGGGCTTATACCTCGAATATCAGCTATGGCCCAATCGATTGCCTTCTTAAATTTCTTTAGAACAGTAATTAGTTTCTCCTCTTGATCTTTTATCAGTTCTGCTGAAATAATCACAAGCAAAGTAGAACAGTCACCTAAATAAACGTATTTTAAATAGGAAGGAAGTACCTTTAGTTCGAGTTTAAGCGATTCCTCGATTGACAACTTTGGTTGCACAAATTCTTCAGCTTCTAACTCCAATGGTTCAAGTCATGTGGACTGGATAAAATTTCTCGGATTAGCTTCCATCAAACCCATGTTTTCTTTACCTTCTTCATCCTCCAAAGGGTCAAACTTTAAGGCATTCGACAATGGATCTTCTTCAAAATTGCTTTATGATAGCATTAGAAAAGACCATTGATTTCTCCTTACTTATGGTATAATTTGTTCCCATTTGATCATTTTTAAAGTGCATATTTAGTCTTTTTAACTTAGTTATTGCATTTTCTAACTTAGAGAAGCTTGGCTTAATTTTCTTTAATTTTATCATGTTTTTACTAATAATGTCGCTGCATTAGTTGTTCAATATTGTATCCAAAGATGTCACTGTAGGAATCTATCTTGAAGGATCAATGCATGAAGGTGTACAGAGTTGTCGCTGCAAAATAACATCCAAATTTACGCCAAGAACTATCATCGCAACTAACAACTGCCGAATGAACACACCAGATTTACATGAGTGTACAGATGACATAACCAACTTGTATAGCTAGTGAAAGTTAGATGTTAAAGGGAGGACACTTGTACTTGGCAATGGATGTTAAATACTGAAGAGAAAAGATTTTTATCATCTTCTTCTTAATTTCTTCGGTGGATAAAATTTCTTCTTCAATTTATTCTCGGGCTTGCTTCCATGGCAACTAAAGCTTCTTAGGGCTACCTGACAAGAGGAGGAAGGTAGTATACTGCTCGTGACCAAAGCATCCTAAGTACGACACAAGAGGGAGAGTAAGGGAGCATTTCGAGTAAGCTAGGAATAGAGTACTCCATCTGTTCTTTTTATTTTCCTTTCTTAAACGCTGATATGTTTTGATAATTTGAGTTGTATGGGAATACAATTTAATTTCAGATCAAGTTTGATATCTATTTCAATCTTTCCTTCATTGTTTATCTTTGAATTTAATTGCTTGACCATGAAAGTGTGATTGTAGCCACTGTGACTGGAAAGTGTAGCGACAAATTAAGTTAACAAGCAACTCAATGGAAGTTGCTTGAGGATTGAAGGAATTCAGTCCACTTGTTCTTGAATATATAGCATTGCCAACTCTGTAAGGTATGGTTAGTGTGAGTATTTGAGTCTTTGATAAATAGGGAAGTCAAGGTTGGTAATATTTCATTATGCTTAATTGTGGCGACAATTTATTTGTTATTAACCTTCTGATCACATTTAGCGTTTTACCAACTTCTCAAGTCAGGGAACCCCATCTCATTATCACTGTTTACTTCTTAAATTTTATTGAATTGCTTTGACAAATTACTCTCATACTTTTACCTCATTTCCTTATTTAATTGCTCTGACATTATTTATCACAATCTCTTTAGTTTTAACTTTCTTTGCATCGATAATTATAAACGTAAGCAGCCATCCATGTGGGATCGATATATGATAGATTCACTTTTATCTACCATACTTGCATCGATAGTGTACGCTTGCACATATTTGCTATGACGTTCATAGCGCAATCAAGTTTTGGCATTGTTGTCAAGGAAGACGTTTGTTTGATGTTTATATTTGTCTTTGCATTTATTTGTTATTTCTTAATCTTTATTTGTTATTGATTTGTTTTCTTGTTGTTACTATTTTTCACTTGTTTTAATTTAGGTGTTTATGGCTAGGAGAAATCCTAAAAATATTATTGACTTAGATCCAGAGATCGATCGAACCATTAGTAGGAGCCGACAAGAACAAAGAAACATCGCTTTGCCAGCAATCAATGCTAAAATACCACCGATGTCACCACAGAATCCTCCAATACAGCCACAAGTTATCAATAATCCACCACTACCACAAGAAGATCAATTGCAAAATCGAACCATCCTAGATTTTATTGTTACAGTTTTGGATGATTTGCAGCCAAGTGTTGTTTAACCGGTAATTCAAGCTGGAAATTTTGAGCTAAAACCAGTCATGTTCCAGATGTTAAATTCTAATGGGCAGTATGATGGATTGCCACATAAAGATGTGAGAGAGCATATTAAATCTTTTCTACTGATTTGTGCTTCTTTCAGTCAGCAAGGTGTTTCTGATGATGCCTTGCGAATGCAACTGTTTCCTTACTCATTGCAAGGATGGGCTCGAACTTGGTTCTTTGGATTACCTACTGGATCGATTACGACGTGGAAAACACTCGTAACTCAGTTTTTTTCACGTTTCAATCCACCAACAATGAATACTAAGCTTAAAAATGATATCACTGCATACCATCAACTTGATGACAAGAATCTGCAGACTACATAGGAGCCTACAAATCTCTTTTTAGATGGTGCCCCATGCATGGAGTTCAACAAGAGATGCAGATCGAAATCTTTTACAATGGGCTGAATACACAGATAAGAAATCTTGTCGATACATCTGCTAATGGTCCTTTGTTGGACTATACTTACAATGAAGCTATCTGAATTCTAGAGAGAATTGCTCAGAATGATTATTAATATACGATCTGTAGGGGTTGTCAATTGAAGGTAAATCTTGGAGTTTTAGACTTGGATGCTATATCTACTCTAAGTACACAAGTTTCTTCGCTCGCAAACATGATAAAGAACATGAAGGGGACTAGTGAAATTGCACCTATTCGAGTTGCCTAACAATTTGATGTCCCTACATTTTGCTATGAAATTTGCGGCTACAACCACAGTTATGAGGATTGTCCATAGCATGCAGAGAATGCTTTCTATGTCAATAACATCCGTCGGCACCCCTATGATAACTCTTACAATAACTCTACTAGAAACCAACAACCTTGGGGAAATTAGAATGTTGTGACGTTTAGATATGGAAATTCATTTAACCAAGGCAGTTATTGACAAGGGAATTATAATAAGCAACAACAGAATTATAATTATCGTTCACAATTAAAAGAACAAATGCAATCACATGCCCATGTACAACCACAACAAACTTTAATACAACATCCAAATATTCATGGATAGCAGCAGCAGTACAAACAACCACAAACTGAACCCACAACATTCTTCGAAAATATGATTTGTGAATTTATGATGCGAATAGAAGGTATAGTGCAAGGAAATTCCTCTTCTGTCTGAACATAGGAAACACAACTGGGGCAACTGGCTTCGAATATGAACACAAGACCACCAGGTGCTTTATCGAGTGACAAAGAGAAACTAAGCTCAAGAGGGAAGGAGCATTATAAGGCTATCACTCTTCGAAGTGGAAAGCAAACTGTCGAGCCAAGCACTAAATCAAAGGCAGCACTTGACATCATTAATGATCTAGACCAGGGTGAGGATAGTGCACCTGAAGAAGCTACAAAAGAATCAATCAAAGTAGCTCCACCAGTTATTACTCACATGCTAACGATAAGGTCGACAAAGTTATCGATGCAGTTTCCAATGTCGATGCAACTTGCTATGTCGAGGCAAACAGATGATCCCATGCCCTTGCCATTCCCACAACAATTCAAGGAATAAGAGCATGATAGAAAATACCAGTAGTTTCTTAATACATTACACCAACTTCATGTCAACATACTTCTTATGGATGCATTGGTGTAGATCCACACTTGGGAAATTTATGAAGGAGCTATTATCTAAGAAGAATAAGCTAACTGCGATTGAAACAATTGTGCTCATAGAAGGATGCAGTGCAGTGCTGACAAATAAGTTGCCACCTAAGATGAAAGACCCTGGAAGCTTTACAATCCCATACTCGATTGGTAATCATTATTTGGGTAAAGCTATATGTAACTTAGGTGCGAGTATCAATTTGATGCCACTGTCAACATTCAACAAATTGGGAATTGGTCACATGAGGCCTACTATAGTGACATTACAAATGGCAGATAGGTCATTAGCGTAACCTGAAGGACAGATTAAAGACATCCTTGTTCGCGTACACAAGTTTATGTTCCCTATTGGTTTTATTATACTTGATTGTAAAGCCGATAAAGAGGTACCCATAATCTTGGGACACCTATTCTTAGCTACGGGACACACTCTCATTGATGTGTACAAAGGAGAATTAACAATGTGTCATAATGGGGAACATGTTGCTTTCAGTGTCTTCGAAGCCACTCCCTGTCACAACAAGGAAGAATGTCATCACATTGATGTGTTGGATAAATCATTTAAGGGAGAATTCAACTAGCATAGCACAAGATTTATTGAAAATTTTGTGGTGACATCGTGCAAAGATGTTCTACTAAACTGTGACAACATGGTTGGTGTGAACAAGATTGAGATTAAGCCAAACTGGTGTATGCAACCTCCTGCGTTGATTAATAGAAGGAATCTAGCTTTGAGATAATCTATTATGAAAGCTCTTACTATGGAATTACAACCACCGCATACTTCTCTGAAGTTCAAGTCCACTCTTTTGTTGGTGCATAAATATTATTACAGCTACATTTCGTCTGCTGACTCAGCAAAGGATCAAAACGTATCAAAAAAGAAATCATGACGATTCATCCTTTTGAAGCCCAACAATTAGATTAGTTTAAAAAAGGTCGGTCTGATTGAGTACATTTATTGAGTGCAGACTTGCTAACCCTTCTCTATAGTACATACAAACACGCCTTCTCTCTCTATAAAGCATTTGGATATGAATTCCCTTTATAGATCAGACTAGTGCAAGCCATATTCCACCAATATTTATAGCTAATATAAATGCATTTGGATATGAATTCCCTTTATAGATCATATTTTTATAACTAATTAGAGGCAACAATGAAATTGCAGATCAACATCGACTTTCCTCCTTTCCACCGTAAACATAACTATCAGAGAAGCCAACATTACCTGGTCTGTTCTTTTTTTTTTTTTGCTTTTGTTTTTTAAAATAGTGGAGTATCATTAATAGAGGTGTTCATGGGCCGGGCTAGTTCGGACCGAGTCGGGCTTAAACATGATATTAACATATTTTATTCTTACTTAAGCTCAATTCGATTTGAAATCTAAGTTTAAAATTTTATTCAAACCCATCGATATTTGTAAAAGATTAATCTAAGCTCATTTTAAACCTACCTATATTATTTTTTAATTTTTTAAAAAATATTTATTTTATTTTAATATTTAATATTTTTATACATTTTTTATATAATCATCTTAACATAATATATAAAAATAAATAATATAAATTATTATAAAATTAAAATGTATCAGGTCGAATCGGGTTCGGGTCTTAAATGTTCAAGCCCGACCCCAATTCTTATTTTAAACGAGCTTAATTTTTTTCTTCAAACTCATTTTTTAAACTTAATATTTTTATTCAAATCCTCTTAAATTTCGGATGAACTTTCTGACCTGAACAGATTGCTTTGCTCATAAACAAGTCTAATCATTTAACTTTTTCTTCTTTTCAACTGTCAAGTGTCCGATGAATGATGATATGAAAATATTTATAAAATAGTAAATTATTACTTAAATCAAACACTCCCCAAGCGCATAACTACCTTTAATAACAAGATATTATGAAAGTGACTTGCAAAAGAAAGAAGAAAAAGCTAAATTGTAGTTCTATTTCTATTATACCTATTACCACTCAATCCAAGTCGTTTACTAATATAAACAGGTTTCATTGTCAACAACTCAAGTTTTTCAGCTCTCACAATAATTACACCGAGTTTTTATTTTGCTAATAATGATTAGGAAGTGAATATTAAACATTATCTATACTACCAAGTTGCGAAATAGTTTATATTAGAAATAAAGAGAGAACAAGTAGTTATTGTCAAAACTTGGGGTCTTCAATCCATGAGAAATGAAGTCAAGTAGGCATTAAGATTGCAGAGTACGGATTAAAAGCATTTATTTATTTATTTCTTCTGATGAAATGATGGGTTGAGCGTGCGATTTGAATATAAGTGCTGAACTCACTTTAAATATCAAATTCAAATGGTAATGGCACTCAAGATAGATATTATAGACTAAATGATCTTCCATTAATTGGATATTCAAACATATTTGCATGGAGCCCCAAAGCTTTATTTTGAGGAGTCAATTATTATACTTCCATTACTTCTTGATGATAGATTCGGTTCCACCTTTGGCTATTAAATCATCATCAAATTCGATCTCGAAATCATTTGAAAATACGGCCGTCCAAAATCCAAGATTAAAAGAAGTTTAAAATATTACTTTCAGTTTTTAAGAGATCAATTTTTTTAAATTTTAAAGGCTAAAAAAATTTTACTAACTTTTAAGAGGTTCAAAATTTTTTTAACTTTTAAGGGTTTAAAATTTTTTTTTATTAACTTTTAAGGATTTTAAAATTTTTTCTTTGACTTTTAAAGAAAATAAAACTCTATTTTATTATTTTAGCTAGGACCTAAAAATATCAAGAACGATTCTAATCGTCATGCATCATCATCATCATCATTTTTACATCAAACCTTGGTGTCTGTTTTACAAAAAACTTTGTTGAGAAGAGCCAATAAAGCAAAAAAAAAAAAAATTGCAGCTCCAAAAGTAAAATAAGAATTCTCCATATCCACCAAAAGCATCTCTCTTTTTGATCAGTATTACATCTATTTTTCATTTTCCTTAGTTAATCAGAAATTTAATTAACACAAACACATGAAAGAAAATTTTATTTTAAATATATATTTGAAGGTGTTCAATTGATTAACCGACTTGAACTATCATTAATCGAATTAACTGATCCTTTTAAATCTTTAACCATTAATCGAAGTAAATTTTTTTAAAAAAAAGTAACCGAATCAAACTTTTTCGGTTAATTCTGGCGATTAACTGAATTAACCGAAATTTATATGTTTTTTGATTTTTTGTTAAAACAACTATAAAACATATAAAAAATTAATCGAATTAAACGACCGATTAATACTTGTATATTATAATATTATTTATTACGTTTGATTAATTCAGTTAGCCGTTAATTCGGTTAGCCGATCGATTTTGAACTGAATTAACCGTTAACTAAATTTCAAAAAAATTATTAAACGATCCCGATCGAATTAATTTGATTAATCGACCGACTAACTAAATTCGATCGATGAACCGAATTAATTCAATTTTATTCGAAATTTGCATACTCCTACCAATACCAGTAGGCAATAACATATAAATATATTGATTTACCTTTAGTTTTCGTGGTTTGTTTTTGCTTAGAGGAATCACGATAAGAAACTCGGAAAGCTATCATGAGGTAGTCAATAATGGGTTAAATTATAACATACTTTTCCCAATACAATCCCATAACTGCATACTTTAATTTTTTATATATTTTATATATCGGATAATTTAACTGCAGTATTATAATCCTGAAGGACATCCTACTAAGCCACTTTTGTAATACTGATAAATAAGACTTTTCTCAGAGGCACATTCACAATTTTGAAATATTTATTGAAGGGTAGGTTCTTCCTCTGAGCCTTCCTTTGATTCCTCGAGGCCCCACTTCCATTCATTGCATCTATCGAAAAATTCCAATTCTTGCCACCATTTTCTCGTGTTTAGTACAACTCAATTGGAGAAAGAAAAATGACCAAATTGTCATTTTCTGCTAATTTCCAGTAATGTTCATTGAGATAGCTGGTTTGCTACCGATATGCCATGGAATGTCGTTAAGTCAAATAAATTTTAATACGTTGTGAAAAAAAATCTTCCAAGCTAATTTAGTATATCCTTGCCAACGCGTGGTTTAGTTGTTACTACTATGTTTTATTCTTCATCAGTTTTTTCTTTATTTTCGTATAGGCTAAATATAACATTTGGTACTTAAACTTGACACTTTTTTCTGATTTGGTTTTTAAATTTTTTTTGACTTAATTTGGCACCTAAATTTTTTTGGACCCAATTTGGTATCTGAACATGACATTTTTTCCTAATTTGGTACCTAAGTTTTTTTAGATTCAGTTTGATACTTAAATTTATTAAATATTATAAAAATTATGCAAAACAATAACGATATTGAATTTTTATGTTATGTTACAAAAATATTGTCAGTTTTAGAAAAATTCATGTTAAAAATAGGTATTGAGCTATGCTTAACGAATTAATATAAAAAATAATAGGCACCAAATTAGAAAAAAGTGTCAAGTTTAAATATCAAATTGGACCTCAAAAACTTTAAGTACCAAATTGAAAAAAAATGTTAAATTTAAATACCAAATTAAGAAAAAAAATCAACTTTAAGTACTAAATTGAATAAAAAAATTTAAATACTAAATTAAAAAAAATCAAAATCAAATATCAAATATTATATTAAACCTTTTGCATATAATGTAAAACATATATAAATATCAGATGATACAACCCTTGGTGTTTATAATTTTATTTGCCAAAGGATGATAGGTTTATATGTCAACTTGTTAAATTATTTTCTTCGGTACATAACTTGTAGTTTAATTTCCCTCGACAACCAAACTCGAGGAAAGAGCCGGGAAGTAGTGTGTAATAAATACTATTTATGCGGATTACGAATCAATAATCAATGTCCACCACAAAGAGAAACAAGTGCTTATTATATAAAGTTCCACTTCTATCATCAAAGCTGTTCCACCTTATTCTGCCTGTGAAAATGCTATATACATATATACATATATATTGTGTGATAAATTAAAGATAAAACCTGTTCATGGTCTAAGCTTTTGGGTTAATTATCTCTGTCTCAACTCTCAAGTCTATGCCAATGCTTAAAAGTCAAACAAATTACTGAAATGGAGCATATATTTCACATTAAGTTTTCAGCTTTGAGGGACAAAACGTTGCTATAGTTTTGGGAACAACCAGGACAAGTGATACTTAAAGTATATTTTATTATTCAAATTATTCGTTAAAATTTTTTTTAGTTAATTATTTTGCGACACCTGACACTTTTAAATTAAATTTAAATTATAATACTTTTTAATTTTTTTACTCTCCTTCCTTCCTCAACTTTCTTTCTTCTTTTTTTTAATGCATTTTTAAACTACTAAATAATTTTCATTGCAATCCTCTAACCATTTTTTTCTACTAACCTTCTTCCTAGTATTTGGATTCCATACTTTTTTTGAGCTTTTTTTTTTCATTATAAAGATTCATCCAGCATTAATTATTTTATGCAAAATATATAGAAAAGAATGTAAAAGATTATTTTAAAAAAAATGTTACAAAGATTTTGAATTGGTTTGAGAAAAGAATAAAAAATGAGGTTTAAAAATTAAAAAAAAAAGCTCGTCGAAATTTTATTTTATTTTTTGAAAATTGAGTTCTTCGGTAAAATAAAAAAAGATGAATATGTTTATAATTTTTGTAACAACCCGGTTTTCAGTGGTGTCAGAAACAGTGATTTCGGGATCACAACACCGACGAATCGAGTCATAAATTTTTTTATTTTAAAATTTATGATGACATTAGCATCGTATTAAATTTTGGTCAAAAGATTTTATCGTTTAAATAGTTAATTAAATAAAAAGGACTGAATTGTAAGAGTTGTAAAAAAGTGGAAATTGTTGATTAACATGTCAATTTGGAAGGGGAAGACCTAGGAATGTCCTTATAGGGTAATTAAACCCTTGATTTGGTGAGTGGACGGTTTAGCCTTTAAATTTGGTTAAAAATGAATGAAATTAGTTAAAGGCAAAAAGGCAATTTGATAATAAGGTAATATAACAAAACATAAATCAAATTTCATCATCTTCTTCATTAAGGAAAAAGAAGAAAACCCTAGTTGAAAGCTTCCTAGGTTAGGCCAAGCTTAGTACTCCTTTGGGAAGGTGATTTTTCATCGTTTTTAGTAATTTCTATGTTTTTGAGTCCGTATTAGCTTAATCTAGCTAACCTGAGGACTAATTTGTAACTCTATCAAATGTTATAAATCTTGCCATTGTTGAATAAGCTTGCTCTTGGAAATTTATGAAAGTTTTGGAAGTTTGTTTGTTAGATTTGTTAATTTTGTAAAGTGATTTTTAATGATTTTAGGGTTTGAGGACCAAATTCCTAAAATGATGAAAATTTCATGTATTTTTTATGAAATAATTGCTTATAAGGTGTGGGCATATACCCTTTGATGTTTGGCTAGTATAGGTTGAAAATGAAAATGGTTATTTTGCATGTTTTGTTTTTAAGGACTAAATTGAATAAAAGTAAAATGTTAAGGGTAAATTCATAAATTTCCTAAAAGGATATAAATGCAGGAAATTATTTAAATTTCATGATTTAATGGAAAAATTTAATGATTTGTCAATTTAGATTACGAGTGAGCGACAGATCGTGGAAAAGGGAAAATAGCAAAATAATCCCTAGTGTTTCGTTTTGCTACAAATTCGTCCGATAAGTTCGTTGTAACTATATTCTACTTGATAAATGCTAACCTTATTTGTTTTGGTTCTATTCTTGATGATGGAACGTGATAGAAGACGCAAAAGGAATAACATACATGCTCGTTTGAGCATACTGGCTTGTTTGAGCAATATTGGCTCGTAAGAGCATTACTGGATTGCATGAGCTATTTTCACTAGAAGACCGAAAGGGGTATTGGATACAAATATGGAAAGAATGAAGATGATTGTTCATACTCTCTTTCTCGTTTAATAGTTATTTCGTAAGTTAACTGTACAACGAACTTACTAAGTTTTGTAAACTTACCTGTGTATTGTCTCTGTTTTGTAGATTTGTTTTGCTGTTGAAGATCGGATCCCCAAGAAGAATCACACTTTCCCCGGAGCTCGTTTGGTAGTTTTTTGTATCACTTGGCTTATATGGCATGTAGTTGGATTGTGAACCTAATGTGTATAATGTGTAATGTCGTTTGAAATGAGGATATCTTGATACTTGTTTCCAAATGTGTTTTGTAATGATTACAATATCATCATGTTGTTGTTCAAATAGACATGAGTTTGAGTGTTAAATCTATAATGGATTTGTACTTGTTGTGTTTAAGATGGTTGAATATAAACTTAAGAAAATTATGTGCATTTTGGAATTCTGCTTTCATGTTTCGGTAGAAGTGACACTTGTATCGATAGAACTATCTCAAGTATTGGTAGAATTCTGCACTGTTTCTAAATTTCTTTCTGACTTGACTACTCCAGATACTTGTCTAACAGGTATCGATAGAAGTCTTCAAAAATCACGAAAATGACATTTTTGCCCTTATTGAGTTGTGTTGACATTCAATTAATGATTTATGTCGTTCGTAAAGTTTTACTTATTTAAAATATGATTAAAAGGAATAATATTGAAAGATAAATGGTGATAGATGATTGAAAAGACCCCGAGATCTAATCGGTGATGGTGTCGATTTTCGGGTGTTACAATTTTTTTAAAATCTTAAAGAAATAATGTTTAACTTTTTATTTTTCGAATTTATTAGAGTTGTGTGACCCAAATTCTTATTAAAGAAATAAAATACAAGTGGCAAAATAAGGGAATTCGTATAGAAGTACTTATACTATTTGATTTTGTTTAGAATAAGGTTTTTCGACCTTACTACATTACTTCTATTACAGATTGATTAAAATAAGTTTTTCAACCTATAAATAAATGTAGTCGTCTCCTCTTGTAATCATTCGATTTTCGACATTAGTGAATTTTCTTCTTCACTGCCCGTGGTTTTTTCCTGAAAGGGATTTCCACGTAAAAATCTGTGTGTTGTTTTCTTCTTTGTTTTTCTTTGTGATATTGCATTACCATTATTGACATTGAATTTTAACAAACTGGTATCAGAGAATGTCAGGTTGCTTGTCTTGATCACAACACCAGATTCGCGCTGTGGCAGGTAAAGATGCAAACAGTTCTTGCGCAGGTGGATTTGGAGGATGCTCTGATAGGGTTGGATAAGATGCCTTCAACTTTGACAGATGAAGAGAAGAAGCATAAAGATCGAAATGCTTTATCGCAATTACAGCTACATCTGTCAAATGAAATTCTACAGGATGTGTTAAAGGAGAAGACCGCTGCTGCATTATGGGCAAAACTGTAGCAGCTATGCATTTCGAAAACCCTAACCAACAAATTACAAATGAAACAATGTCTTTATTCTCATTGTTTGGAGGAAGGTGCATTTGTGCACAAACACTTGAATGTGTTTAAAGAAATTGTCTCGAATTTGGAGGCCATGGAGGTTCAGTATGATAAAGAGGATTTATAGTTAATTATCCTTTATTTGTTGTCACCGTCTTATTCAACCTTTAGAGATTCAATCTTGTGTAGTCACGAATCTCTCACAGTGAATGAAGTCTATGCTTCCTTAGCCTCATATGACAAGATGAAGCATCTTGTGGCTAGATTTGACTCTCTGGGATAGGGTCTCACTATTCATGGGAGACAAGAACGAAATACTAATGATAATTGCAAATGCCCATTTTACTGTGGTGTCGAAAATAGAGATTTTGGGATCATAAACTTGATGAGAAATTTTTTATAATGAGTGTTTAAATTAAATAAGTCAATAATAATTTTATATGGAATTTTGAATTGACGAATTTTAATTATTGAATTAAAAAGTAGTATAAGTGGATTTGTTCAAAAGACAAGTGGTTTTAGAAAATAAGGTATCAGGACCTCATTTCTGAAATTAAAGGTCGTAAATATTTTTATTAAATATTTACAGAGTCTTATTATGTGTGTATTGAAGTTTGGTTGGGTAATTTTGATGATTAATTGCTTAATTAAGGAAAAAGGAGTGAATTGTAAAAGGGGTAAAAGTTAATTGCTATTGATTAAAAAATAGTAAAGGGACCAAAATGGTAATTTAACCATGGTCACAAAGTCCCTTGCGGTGGTGGATATGATTGATTCCATTAACTTTTGGGTTATTTATTCATTTAGTCCTAATTAGTTTAGGACTAAAATGAAAACAAGTTTGTTTAATCAAAATTTAATATAATTAAAGGACCAATTATGAAATCGAACCCTATTTAAATGACCTAATAATAGAAATGATATGAAACTCATTAGATTTTGGTAAATTGCAATTAAATCTTAATAAAATGAGGATTTACTAATTTTTTAGTTTAGTATGATTGAGAATGGTGGTTTTGAGGCCACAAATTTAATGTGTTAGACCTTAAATATTAATTATTTAAAATTTACGAGGTCATTAGTATAATATTAAATTTTGGTTAAGAAATTCTATCGTTTAGGTAGTTAATTAAGTAAAAAGGATTAAATTGTAAAATGTACAAAAGTTGAATTCTATTAATTGAGAGGTAAGTCAAGGTACTTAAATGGTAATATAGCCGTTAGTGACTTGAGTGGACAACTTTGACTTAAATTTGGCTAAAAATTCAAATGTAGACAAAGGGTAAATAAGTAAAAATGTAAATTAAAGGTATTAAACTATAAATTAAATAAGAAAGAATCATCTTCTTCATGAAGGAAAAACTGAAACCGCATTTTGAGGAGAAGAAACACTTGGCCAAGCTAGGGTTCTTCAAATAGGTAGGAAAATCTTACCTGTTTTTAGTAATTTTTATGTTTTTGAGTTCGTTTTAGCTTAACCTAGCTAACCCAAGGACCAATTTGTGATTTTGTCAAATGTTATAAAATTTTTCATTGATGAATAAACTTGTTCTTGAAATTTTACGAATGATTTATGCGCTTGGTTGTTAGATTTGATGATTTTGTAAAGTAATTTCTAGTAATTTTTATGTTAAAGGACTAAATTGCGAATGTAGTAAAAGTACACGGGCTTGTTGTTAAATAACAGTATATATGAGCTGTAGAGACACCCAAAATAATTTGGCTGAAGTTCGTATTGGTAAATTCCAATTTTAATTGCATATTTTGTGCTTGTATACAATTGCTGTAAATTTGGAATAATGATCGAAAGTGAGGAAGACGGGAACGAAGGAAAGGAAGTGTAATGGGCTTTGAGCCGTAAATGCAAAAAAGTCCGATGACTTTGTGTCATCATGAGTTATATGAATCCTATTACGAATTAAAGATCCGATGACTCTGTGTCATCGTGAGTTATATGAAATCCTATTACGGATTAAAGGTCCAATGACTCTGTGTCATCGTGAGTTGTAAGAAATCCTATTACGGATTAAAGGTCCGATGACTCTGTGTTATCGTGAGTTATATGAAATCCTATTACAGATTAAAGATCCGATGACTCTATGTCATTGTGAGTCATATGAATCCTATTACTAATTAATGGTCCAATGATGGAGCTCCTACAATTGTTGCGGATTCTTTATGGCATCATGAGTTATTAAATGAGAAATGAATCCGAGAAGGGATATACAACTAGTTTGGTTCATTTGATTTTAGATTTTACAACAATTGATATTCGGTAAATTTATTTCACACCTGTGAAATTGTTATTGTTTTATAGATTCTATTTTGCTGCATGAAGATCGGATCGTCTTGAAGAAATCACACTATCTCGGGAGCTTGTTCGGTAAACTTTAAATCACTTGGTTATATGGCATGTGCTAGAATGATATTATTTTCTAAATTTTTGAATCGGGACAATCAGTACCTTGTAAGAATTATTAAATTTTTAACCTTTTTGTATGCTTGTTTAATGTTGAAAGTAGGCATCTAGTACTAGAAAGGGATGTTATGTTGATCTTGATCTCTTGTATTGTCTACTTAAATCATAAGTTTATGAAATGAATGTTTTGTTGTTGAACTTGTGTTAAAATATGAATTCTGCATACCTGTTTCGGTAGAACTCTTGCATGTATTGGTAGAAGTACAGGGTAGGAGAGGTTGCATTCTAACTTGTATTGTATCGATAGTACTAATAGAAGTATTGATAGTTCTGTTTGTAGTAGTATCGGTAGTTTGAATACTTTATCGGTAGAAGTTGCAGGGTAAGACTTCATAGCTCTCTGGAATTTTTAATATTGGTAGAAGCTTGACTTGTGTCAGTGGAAGAGACACTTGTATTGATAGATTTATCACTTGTATCAGTAGAACCTCCACTATTTCTGAACTGCTCACTGACTTGACTACTATCGATACTTGTCTAATAGGTATCGACAGAAGTCTCCAAAAATCGTGGAAATGACATTTTTACCCTTAATGAATTGTGATTTTATTTCATTAATAATTTATGCTATGTTAAATGTATTTTTTTGTTAAATTATGATTAAATGAAAAGGTATTAAGAGATAAACTATGATAGATGATCGAAAAAACATCGAAACCCTAATCAATGATGGTTTTGGGTTTTGAGTGTTATAATTACGTGGTAATAGTAAGAATGATTGATGTAGCTTGGTTGATAGTTGTGGTATTGTGATTTGATATAGAATACAGATGTTATGATAATTGATATGAATATTGACTCTTTCTTGTTTAGTTAGTAATGGAGGTTGTTTTTTAGACACAAGGTTGTGTGATCCTAGGTTCTTGTATGAGTATACTTTTTCTGTGATTGATTTGTATGTATGAAAAAAACTCGTAAAGTTCGTAAACCTTGAGATCCTAGACCGAAGATGGTTACGATTTTTGGGTGTTACATTTAGTGATATTAAAGCTACAATTTAGTCTATTCTCGTACTAAGTGTAGTGTGAATAAAGTTTAGAAAGTACATGGCATATAAACCTGTTATAGTGTGATATTGATGGATCTAATTTAACTCCTGTTCATTTTCAGGTTCTAAATGTGTTGAATTTGAACGTGACGAAATTTATGGAGTTAATAATAATAACTGACTATTGATTTTGGTGCAAGTTATAGTATATTGGTTTCATAAATAATTGAAACAAGGAGAGACTTTATAACCGCTACCTCTGAGTATAGGTAAACAAAGTGAGATCGAAGACATATGGATGGATCTGAAATTCGGTGCCTAATATTATTCCTTGTATGATATATTTTTTCAATATTATTTATTAGGTCACTGATTGAGATTGAGTTAATTTATTTATATATTGCATTGTATTAATAATGGATAAGGGCCTATTTCCTAAACCAATGAGTTTGATATTTGAATCGTAAGTTATTGGGATAAAGGTGGCATATCGAAACTATCTGTTGAAAATTTATGACTGTTATTTTTCTGATGATTTGATGTTACTACCCTTTCATTAATTTGGTATTAATTTGTAAATGATTAACTAAAGTTCTATGATACCGTAACGAATTACAGACTGAAATGAAATGATTGAAATGTTGAACTGATGTACTAATTATGATTGAGTCAGGTAAATCAGAGTTGTTCAGATTTCTTTATACAGGAGATGATCTAAAATGATTGAAAACAATATATATATATATATAATTGACTACTCAATTAAAAAAAAAAAAAATTGGATTTGAGGAAAACTTTGTACTATTCACCAATGAGTATTTTGATTTATCTCCTGGAAGATTTTTGGGATTTTTGTCTGAATCTAATAATGAAATGAATTCAAGTTATAGAATAAAAGTCTTAATCTCATATAAAATACTTGTTCAATAAGTTAAAAGGACGTAACAATTTATTTGAAAGTGAATAAAGATTTAGTTATTCAGTTCTAGTTAAAGATATGAGATATTGAAAATTTCTTTGAACTTGAGATAATCATTAAAGAATTCTGGTAATATTGTCTAGATTAACTAATGTCCTTGTTGATTTTTGAATATCATTAATCAGATTGTTCAATCTTATCTAGATATTTAGAAACAGTCGTAATTATGATTATTGATCTTATTCTGATAGACTTCAAATAGAATCTGTGTATGTGTAATATGTGAGAAATGTATTATAGACTATGTGCGAGAAATAATTTACGTGAAAACTATCAACGATAAGTTTTGGTTTAGTGAGGTTGATTTTCTTGGTTATGTAAATTTGACAATTGGATTTGAGTAGGTTTGGGTAAAAAGATTTTTCTATCGTTATATGAAAACTTCAGAAAACATCTCTGGAAATTTCTGTTTTGATCTATCTTGAATATGGGAAGGAAATTGAACACTAAGTATCGTCTAAATTAGCACTGCTTATTATGATTCCTGAGTAGGGAAAGTCAAGATAAAGTTTGTGTTATTTGAGATTGTTATTCTCTATATTTGAATGAGCTAGTAATGATTTTTTTGTTGTGACGAAAAACATTAGAATAAACATGTACTGCTAGATAAAAATTTCGAGGACGAAATATTCTAAGGGGGAGAGTTATAACAGTTCGTTTTTCAATGGTGTTGGGAACAGTGATTTCAGGATTATAAACTTGTCGAGAAAATTTTTATAATGAGTGTTTAAATTAAATAAGTCAATAATAATTTTATATGGAATTTTGAATTGACGGATTTTAATTATTGAATTAAAAGTTAGTATAAGTAGTTTGATTCAAAAGTCAAGTGGTTTTAGAAAATGAGGTATTAAGACCTTGTTTCTGAAATTAAGGGTCGTAAATATTTTTATTAAATATTTAAAGAGTCTTATTATGTGTAAATTGAAGTTTGGTTACGTAATTTTGATGATTAATTACTTAATTAAGGAAAAAAGAGTACATTGTAAAATATGTAAAAGTTAATTGCTATTGATTAAAAAATAGTAAAGGGACCAAAATGGTAATTAAACCATAGTCAAAAAGTCCAAGTGGTGGTGGATATGATTGATTCTATTAACTCTTGAGTTATTTATTCATTTAGTCCTAATTAGTTTAGGACTAAATTGAAAACAAGTTTGTTTAATCAAAATTTAATATAATTAAAGGACCAATTATGAAATTGGACCCTCTTTAAATGACATAATAATAGAAATGATATAAAACTCATTAGGTTTTGGTAAATTGCAATTAAATTCTAATAAAATGAGGATTTACTAATTATTTTAATTTAGTATGATCGGGAATGGTGGTTTCGAGGCCACAAATTCAATGTGTTAGACCTTAAATATTAAATATTTAATATTTACGAGGTCATTAGTATAATATTAAATTTTGGTTAAGGAATTCTATCGTTTAGGTAGTTAATTAGGTAAAAAGGATTAAATTGTAAAAGATACAAAAGTTGAATTCTATTAATTGAGAGGTAAGTCAAGGTACTTAAATGGTAATATAGCCATTAGTGACTTGAGTGGACAATTTTAACTTAAATTTGGCTAAAAATTCAAATGTAAACAAAGGGTAAATAAGTAAAAATGTAAATTAAAGAAGAAAGAATCATCTTCATCATGAAGGAAAAATCGAAACCCCATTTTGAGGAGAAGAAAAAGTCGGCCAAGCTAGGGTTCTTCAAATAGGTAGGAAAATCTTACCCATTTTTAGTAATTTTTATGTTTTTGAGTTTGTTTTAGCTTAATCTAGCTAACCTAAGGACCAATTTGTGATTTTTTTCAAATGTTATAAATTTGGCCATTGATGAATAAGCTTGTTCTTGAAAGTTTACGAAGGATTTATAAGTTTGGTTGTTAGATTTGATGATTTTGTCAAGTAATTTCTAGTAATTTTTATGTTAAAGGACTAAATTGAAAAAGTAGTAAAAGTACAAGGGCTTGGTCTTAAATAATAGAAAATATGAGCTTTAAAGACACCCAAGATAATTCGGCTAAAGTTATTTTAAAATAAAATGGTTAATTTACAAGTTTTGAGCTAAAGGACTAAATTGAATAAAAGTGAAAAGTTAAGGGTAGTTTTGTAAAAATACCAAAAATGCTTAATTGCATGAAATGATTAAAAATTCATGTTGATTTAAATAATTGAGTGAAATTGTTGTAATAGATAAAGATCGTGGAAAAAGAAAAATTACAGATTTGTCCTTGGAGTTCACTTTAACTGCAATTTCCTCCGGTAAGTTTGTATTGGTAAATTCCAATTTTAATTGCATATTTTGTGCTTGTATATAATTGCTGTAAATTTTTGAATGATAATCGAAAGTGAGGAAGGTGGGAGCAAAGGAAAGGAAGCGATAACGGGCTTTGAGCCGTAAATGCAAATAGGTCCGATGACTATATGTCATCGGGAGTTACATGAATCTCTGTGTCATCATGAGTTATATGAAATCCTATTATGGATTAAAGGTCTGATGACTCTATGTCATCATGAGTTATATGAAATCCTATTACGAATTAAAAGTCTGATGACTCTGTGTCATTGTGAATTATATGAAATCCTATTACGGATTAAAGGTCCAATGACTCTATGTCATCGTGAGTTATATGAAATCCTATTACAGATTAAAGGTTCCATGACTCTATGTCATCATGAGTAATATGAATCCTATTACAGATTAAAGGTTCGATAATGGAGCTCCTGCATTTGTTATGGATTCTCTATGGCATCGTGAGTTTTTAAATGAGAAATGAATCCAAGAAGGGATATACAGCTGGTTTGGTTCGTTTGATTTTAGATTTTACAACACTTTATATTCGGTAAACTTATTTAACTGTACGAACTTGTTAAACTATGAAAAGCTGACCTGTAAAATTGTTGTTGTTTTATAGATTCTATTTTACTGCATGAAGATCGGATCGTCTCGAAAAAATCACACTATCTCGGGAGCTTGTTCAGTAAACTTTAAATCACTTGGTTATATAGCATGTACTAGGATGATATTATTTTATAAATGCTTGAATCGGGACAGTTAGTACCTTGTAAGAATTGTTGGATGTTTAACCCTTTTGTATGCTTATTTAATGTTGAAAGTAGGCATCTAGTTCTAGAAAGGGATGTTATGTTGATCTTGATCACTTGTATTCTCTACTTAAATCATAAGTTTATGAAATGAATGTTTGGTTGTTGAACTTGTGTGAAAATATGAATTCTGCATACTTGTTTCGGTAGAACTCTTTCATGTATCGGTAGAAGTACAGGGTAGGAGAGAGACTGCATTCTGACTTGTATTGTATCGGTAGTACTAATAGAAGTATCGATAGTTCTGTTCATAGTAGTATCGGTAGTTTGAATACTTGTATCGATAGAAGTTGCAGGGTAAGACTTCATAGCTCTTTAGAGTTTTTAGTATCGATAGAAGCATGACTTGTTTCAGTAGAAGAGACACTTGTATTAGTAGATTTATCACTTGTATCGGTAGAACCTATACTGTTTTTGAACTTCTCACTGACTTGACTACTACCAAAACTTTTCCAACAGGTATCGATAGAAGTCTCCAAAAATTGTGGAAATGATATTTTTTCCCTTAATGAATTATGATTTTATTCATTAATAATTTATGCTGTGTTAAATGTATTTCTTTATTAAATTATGATTAAATGAAAAGGTATTAGGAGATAAACTATGATAAATGATCGGAAAGACACCAAAACCCTAATTGATGATGATTTTACGTTTTGGGTGTTATAATTATGTGGTGATAGTAGGAATGATTGATGTAGCTTGGTTGATAGTTGTGGTATTGTGATTTGATATAGAATATAGATGTTATGATAATTTATATGAATATTGACTCTTTCTTGTTTAGTCAGTAATGGAGGTTGTGTTTGAGACACAAGGTTGTGTGATCCTAAGTTCTTGTGTGATTGATTTGTATGTATGAAAAAAAACTCGTAAAGTTTTGTAAACCCTAAGACCCTAGACCGAAGATGATTACGATTTTGGGTGTTACAATAATCGTGGGAGGACATAAGAACGAAATTCTCGCAATAAATCTAAAGGTAGATCGAAATCTTCTTAAGTAAAACTTCTAACTTCTGCAAGAAGAAATGGTACATTAAGAAAGAGTGCAACAAGTTGAAAAATAAGATCAAAAAGGAGGTGGAAAATCAAAAGGGAAAACAACCAGAACAATCTGGAGAAGCTGATGTAGCAGAAGACTACAATGATGGTGAACTCTTAGTTGCTTCTGTTGACAATTCTAAAGTGAGCGAGGAGTGGATTCTCCATTTTGGTTTCATTTTCCATATGAGTCCCAATCGGGATTGGTTTTCAACATATGAAGTCGTGTCTAAAGGTGTTGTTTTTTAGGAAATAATGTTTCATGTAAAATTGTAGGTGTTGGCACAATCAAAATTAAGATGTTCGATGGAATCATTAGAACACTTAGTGGTGTTCGACATTGTCACGCCCCAATTTTACTTTATCAAGAAATAGTGAAACTGCTAGCTCCTATGTTTTAAATTATGTGCGTAAGTTTGGACACAAGGGAATAATTGGTAAAGTGTTTGAGTGATTAATTAACTATCTGATAGTGTTAGAAAGAACATATGTTTTCTCCCTACTTATTGGTTAAGTTGTTCCCATTTAGTTATCTTTAGCACATATTTTAGCATTTTTTTAGTTTACTTAATTGCATTTAATGACTTAATGGACCTTAGCCTACTTACCCTTAATTTTTTCATTATATGGTAGTAATGTCGTTGCATGAGCATTTTCAGATTGTGTCCAGGATTGTCACCGCATCCAACAGCTGTCTGGATAAAAAAAGAAATGTGTAAGCTATTCAGTTTGGTATAACCAACTTGTACGACCGATGATAGCTTGATTTTGATAAAAAGACACCTGCACAATTTGGTTAGAGTATAAATACCAACAAGGATAGAGAAAAAGAAGGTCTTTTTGGGAGGAGCCCTAACCTTCTTCAACCTACCTTTTGAAGCTTTCGGCTATAGAGGCTTGAGTTTCTCACGGGTGAATCAACATGAAAGGGATGTAGAACAGCTCTTGACGAGGAGCCCTAAGTGCGATACAAGAGGGAAGTGAAAGATCAAGTTGAGTTGTTTAGGAATATTATTCTCCACTTGCTTCTTTTACATTTCTTTTCTAAACACTGGTAATTACTTTCTATTTCATGTTTGTATGGAAGTACACATATTTCTAGGTTAAATGTTATTTTATTCAACCTTGCTATACTGTTTAATCTTTGGGTTGAATTTTTTTAGCATGGAAATCTTATTGCAGCCACTGTCACTAGAAGGTGTAGTGACAGTTCAAGATAACAAACATGACAACGGAAGTTGCTTGAGGATTAGAAGAATTTAATCCACTTGTTCTTGACTATGTTGCATTGCCATCATCGAAAGGTGTGGTTAATGTGCACGTTTAAGTCTTAGGTTAAATATAGAAGTTAAGCTTGGTAAAATATTCATTGCACTTTATTGCAGTGACAATCACCTATCCTTTCATATCTTGTGAGCAGCACTTAGTATTCTGTTGAATATTCATGTTGGGGATCCCATTTTATCATTATCACGTTTAGTGTTTATTTTCAAGTTATTGCTCTGATAACTATTCTCACAATTTATCTCGTTTTTATTTTGTTCATTGCACTACCATTAATAAACAAAAGACAACCATCCCCGTGGGATTGATATTCGACAAGCTCACATTTGCCTACTATATTTGCATCGACAGTGTATGCTTGCACAATATTACTGTAACATTAAACAACCGATCAGTATCTTAGATGTCTTAGGATAAAGCCCATATGTTCACATATTTTTATTTAAAATTTTGGACAATTTTAGCATGTGTGAATAAGCATGGCCAACCACCTATACTTGCCTTTTGGGGAGGATTTGTTTCCTCTAATAGGTGGTCAAAGTTGCCAAAAGTGAGGAAACATGATCCCTTTTATGCTCCATGTCTCCCTCACTTGCCTTAACCTCTAATTACCATCCTTGTGTGTGTTGACCAAGATCTCTCAACCCTGTTGGCTGGCCAAACCCTCTCCCCCACTCATTCATCCTTCATTTTTATTTTGCACCTCCTAGCACTACCACTTTTTCTCTCTTTTGCCGCCAACCTCCACCACTTCTTTTGCATATTTTCTTCCTCCACTGTGAATCGAACAATCGCCTTTCGAGCACCACCACCCAAAGCCGAGCCCCTCTTCCTTTTCACCACTACTTGAACCATTACCAAACCACCATCGAATCGCCACTGTCGCCGTCACCACCGTCAGTGACCAAAAAAATTCTCCTTTTTCATTTCGTTTTCTTTTTATCTCTTACGTGCTGATTCTCATTTCTAATTGTCATATTCTTGTAGTTTGATAACTTTGCTAAATCTCTCAATTATCCAAACATCATTCCTTTTCGAATCGTCGTTCGTTTCTTAGTGACTAATGAGTAAGTAATCAATTAAAGGGATTAAAGGACTCTTGGATCTAACATTTCCATGCCATGGCCTATTGATATAGGCGTCATGCATGGGGTGTTAGTATAAATTTTACTATGTTTTACTATTGTGTTAATATTAATGATACTTCATCACTTTAAAGGGAAAGTCGAGAATCAAAGGAGAGACCTTTAATTCCGCTATGAAAACCTATATTCTGAAAGTCTTAGATCTTGGGGTAGGTATTAATATGATCTTTAGAACTCGATCTCGTTAAGTGAATAATTTTGTGAAAGGTTCTAACCCATGATCCTCGTTGTGTAATAGATCATCGTACAAATAGATCGAGCGAAATCCTGATTAAGGCAAACGGATCTACTAATCTAAGGTGTGGGATCTTAGTGTTGTTATGTGTTTATGTTATTTTAATAATTAATTAATAATTGTGATAAGTGAAATATAAATCACATGACAGAGTTGTTAAACAACTCAATACGAAAGATCCATGTAACCCCCTAAATCGGACCTAGAAGTTATGGCCCAATCTGAGTGATCATATCGGTCACGTAAAATGGCCAAAATGCGAGTTTGAAATCAGTTGTCATTATTTGTTTAAAAACACGATTTGAAATCATTTTGCATATTGATCGTTCTAAAACCATTGTTGAAAACATACGTATTTGAAGAGAAAAACATTTCGATTGGCGATTACGAGTTTATTCTAAATCCTTTAACATTGTAGAAATGAATTTATTTGAAATCATCACTTAATTTATTTAATCCGATTTGTCATGCATCTTACATAAGTACCCCAAAATCACATAGTTATCATCCATGCACAGTTTAAATAAAAACATATAAAAGTCCCAAAATAAAAAGTAAAGTCCTCAAAGTCCAAAATATAATAAAAAGTCCATAATTCATAAAAATAATAAATATCCGAGAAAGCCACTCCATCGACCGAATCCGAGTTCGAGCCACAAGGATTATTTGAAAATACAATAAAATAACATGGGTATGCTTTTAAAGGCTCAGTGTAAGATTTCTCACAATAAACACATAATCACATATAAGGCAACAAACATGAATCATCATGCACATCAATTTCACATAACTTTAGGATCACATATATCATCAACGTTGCTATGCATGATCATGTCGATGCACATTTTGCAAAAGTTCCTACCCATCTCCACTACACCACATTCTAGTGTCCCAAAACTCATCCATCCAACAAAGCCATTTTTCGTGGACAAGACACCACATAATTACAGTAAAATGGTCACATGAACACATAATCACTTTGTAGATAAACTTCCACATAATTGCCAAAAATGGCCATATAATCACTTTGCACATAAGCTACAACATAATTGCAAAAAATGACCACTTATCTTCAGCTTTTCACAAATCTCACCTCGTGCATCTGGCATGACAATCTTCTAATACATGTGAAACACTTAACACTTTAGGCATAAAGATATGCTCTCAAAATCACTTATTTCACTTTTAACATGTTTAACATGCTCTTCACATTAGATCGTCTTGATAATCACATATTCACATTTCACATTATTCACATGCTCAAATCAAATAATCAATTTTAGCCACATATCACATGTCGTGAGATCAAGATTTGCATACTTAATCATATATTAACAATAATCACATCAAAACATACAACACATGCTTTTCATCAAAAGTGTTAAGTACAAGTCACTTACTTGGATCTTTCACTTTGAGTCATTTTACAACTCTTTTATGATTAAAAATTTCACTTATCATATTTTATCAATTTAATAATTAAAAATAAGACATACACAAAAATAACACTAAATCTCACACATTAGTTTAGTAGATCTTTAGCCTTAGTCCGTAATCACAATTTCTATTGATCTACTCTTACGATAATCTATTGAACAATATGGATATTGGGTTAGAGTCTTTATTAATGTTATTTGTTAATAGAAACGATCTATAGAAATCTAAACGATACTTATCCATGATCTAAAACTCTCTCGAAAAATGAGTACTTGTAGCGAATTCAAGGGTCTCTCCTTCGATTTTCGTCTTGACATTCAAAGCGATAGTGATATATTAGTAACCTTAATAAAAATTAAACTAACATCCCATGCAAGGCCCTTATACCATTCGACCAAGACATGGTGATGCTAGATCTAGGTTCCTTTAATTCATTAAAAATCTTTTAGTTACTCTTTGATCACTAGGGAGTGGATGATTAATTGAGAAGGCTCGATTTCAGAAAAAGGGATAGTTTCACAAAATAATTGAACTACAAAATTTAGAAGTATTAATGAGTAAGGATTAATATTAGAGAGTAAAAAGAGAAAGAACTGAAACAAGAAAGTTTTTGGTTACCAACGGTGACAGTGATGACAACAATCAGACGGTGGTTCGATAGAGGTTTGGTTGTGACACATGGTGGTGGTTCAAAGGTTCGATTTAGGGGAGAGGAGAAAGAAATGGAAGAAAAAAGGAGAAAAAGAGAAGAGGGAAGGGTTCCATGTTGGCGCACGACGATTCTAGCGGTAGTGGATTGAGGAGGAAGGTGTAGATAGGTTGAGGTTCAACCTCAAGTGGTTGTTGTTCGATACGCGATGGGGGAAAGAAAAATTATGAAAAATATGGATGGGTGATAGCATTAGAAAGAACCGTTGATTTCTCCTTACTTATGGTATAATTTGTTCCCATTTGTTAATTTTTAGCACACATTTTTAGTATTTTTAATTTAGTTATTACGTTTTCTAACGTAATGAAGTTCAACCTAATTTCCTTTAGATTTGTCATGTTTTTACTACTAATGATGCTGCATTAGTTTGCTTAGTATTGCGCCCAGAAATGTCATTGTAGGAACCTATCTAGAAGTATCACTGCATGAAGGTGTCCAGAGTTGTCGCTGTATAAGAGGATCCAAATTCTGCCTAAAATTGTCGCTGCACCTGACAGCTGTTTGGTTAACACACTAGAAATGTGTGAGTTGTAAGCTGGTATAACCAACTTGTATAGCCAGTAGATGTTAGATTTGGAAGGTAAGACACCTGTACTGTGAAGTGGCTTTTAAATACTGAAGAGAAGGAGAGAGAAAGAAGGATTCTTCTTGGCTTTTCGACAAATTAAATTTCTTCTTCAACATTTTTTCAAGCTGGCATCCATGGCAGCTTAAATTCCTGAGGGCAACCTAATGTTGACGAGAAGGCAGTCCTGCTCCTAACAAGGAGCATCCTAAGTGTGATCCAATAGGAGTGTAAGAGAGTGATTTTAAGTAAACTAGGAATAGAATACTTCAATTTATTCTGTTATTTCTCTTGCTTAACGTTGATAAGTTTTGATAATTTGAGTTGTATGGAAGTACAATTTCATTTCAGATCTGAATGATTTTTATTTCAATCTTTCCTTTACTGTTTATCTTTGGATTTAATTGTTTGAACACGGAAGTGTGATTGCAGTCACTATCATTGGAAAGTGCAGCGACAAATTAAGTTAACAAGCAAGACAATGGAAGTTGCTTAAGGATCGAAGGAATTTAGTCCACTTGTTCTTGAGCTTATTACATTGCCAAAACTAGAAGGTGTGGTTAGTGTGATTATTTGAGTCCTTGATAAACAGGGAAGTTAAGGTTGGTAAGATTTCATTGTGCTTATTTATGGTGACAATTTATCTATTAGTAACCTTGTGATCACATTTAGCTTTATGCCAACTCTTCCTTTGACAAATTAATCTCATTATTTTACTGCATTTCTTATTTTATTACTTCGACACTTAACATCACAATCTCTCTTGTTCTAAATTTTAACTGCATTGACAACTATAAACACAAACAACCATCCCTGTGGGATCATTATCCGATAGACTTACATCTATCTATTATACTTGCATCGACAGTGTTCACTTGCACAAATTGCTGTGACGTTCATAGCACGATCAATGGGTGTCAGTGGCCAAAAAGAAAGAATGTAATAGCCCGATTTTCAGTGGTGTCGAAAACATTGATTTTGGGATCACAACTCTGACGAGTCGAGTCATAAATTTATTTATTTTAATATTTATGATGTCGTTGACATCGTATTAAAATTTGGTTATTAAATTTTAATGTTTATATGGTGAATTGAGTAAAAAGGATTAAATCGTAGAAGGTGTAGAAGTGAAATTTCATTGATTTAAAGCATTATATGATAATTGGAAGGTAGGTTAGGGTATCAAAATGGTAATTAAACCATTACCTAGGAGAGTGGATGAAATTGGGTTAAAAATAGGTAGAAAAGACTTGTTAATTAAAGGGTAGAATAGTAAAATGAAAAAGGAAATTATTTTAACCTAAATTAATATCTAAATCAATTATTTTCTTCATCTTCTTCACAAAACAAAGTAAAGAAACCCTAGAAACCTTAAGGGAAGTTTCGGCCAAGCTTAGAGCTTCAATAGGTGAGTGATTTTTCACCCGTTTTTAGTGATTTTAATGTTTTTGATTTCATATTAGCTTAATCTAGCTAATCTAGGGACTAATTTGTGAATATATCGAATGTTATAAATCTTACCATTGCTGAAAATGCTTGTTCTTGAAAGCTTTTGATAGATTTGAATGCTTGATGCTTGGGTTAGATTTTTTTGTAAAGTGATTTTTGAAGAAATTTGGATTTAAGGACTAAAATGCTAAAATGATGAAAGTACATGTATTTAGCATGAAATAATGGCTTGTAAGGTGTGAACTCATTCCCTTTGATGTTCGGCTAGTATAGTGGAGGAAAGGAAATGATTATTTTGCATGAATTGTGCTTAAGGACTAAATTGAGTACAAGTAAACGGTTAAGGGTAAATTTATAAATTTTCCAAAAGGATTAAATTGTGTTAAATATTTCAATTATGTGATTTGATGAGGAAATTTAGGTGATTTGTTAATGATGCGAGCACGAGTAGTACGAACACGAATAATGAAAGCACGGACCTTGCGAGTTTGGAAGATGCGAGCACTGGTGTTGTGAGCACTCATGTTGTGAACGTTGGAGCTGTGAACACTCATGAACACTGATGTTGCGAACACTCATGTTGCGAGCATGGATGAAGGGAAAAAAAGAAGAGTTGTTGATAAGAGAAAATGAGAGAAAATTCCAAGAGTTGGAGAGGAAGAAACAAGAAATTGTGAATGAAAAAGAAAATGAAAGAAAAAAAGTTGAATAAAAAAGAGAGCGTGAGGAAAAAGAAAGTGAGAGTGATGAAAGTATGAGTGAAGAGATTGAGAGTGAGAAAGAACTCGAAATTGAAGAAGAAAGTGAGCAAGAAATTATTCAAGCAAGAGTAAGGAGTGATTTAGTTTTAACTAACCATGACTCATTATTGTCTTATGAAGTTCGTTTCCATAGGTTCCTAAAATTCCACCATCGAAATTTTCACTTTATTATTCCCATACGAGAGGTGATTCCAATTGGACGAAAAAGGTAAGTTGGAGAGTGGAAACATTCTTCAAGTTTCAGAAGGAAAGCTAGGTAAAGATCTTTTTGAGATTCAATCAAGTCGGTGTTCTTTAAATGTTATTGGTAAGTTTGTCGATGATTTTGCTCTCAAAAGACCTCTTAATAATATTTCATCTTGTAATTATTCTTTGAATATTGTTGAAGCATTTGTCTCAAAACATTTTCCTCATGACATGCCTTGTGCTAGTCTTTGTGACCTAAGCTCACAAATTGAAACATCCATTGGTGATTTTGGTTTTACTAGATGCCTACACAATTCAGTTAATGAGATTGATAAGGAATTTCTACATATAATGCTTAGCTTGTTTGATTCTAGTTGTTATGTGAGTTACTTAAACCCTTGTGGTAAATTTGCATTGATCAACATGTATATTCAAAGAAGGTTTGTGGGTTCTGATTGTTTGGATTTGCATGTGATTAATCTTCCTTTGTTTGGTATCTATGACTTGAGCTTCAAAGAAACACACTTGCTCCATGAAGATATGGTGGATCGAAATCGAGTGCTTAAATCTATAGGTAAGCAAGGTAAGGTTCTTTTTGAAATTAAATCAAAATGGCATTCTTTGATTCTTGATGACAAGTTTGTCATTGATTTTGAATTAAAAGGTATTCATTAATATGCTCCTTTTCATTGGTTTTCTATTTTTAAGAATGAGTTTTCACATGCTAATAAACTTGGATTGTTTAAGGTTGATAGCTACGTAACATTCATGTTGCTTAAGTGGAAATGTTTGTGGATTTACGCATTCTTTTGAAATAAGTTTAAGAGTTTTGTTTCTCTCAACATGCATTTGCTTTTTTCTTTGTTTAGCATGTATAATTTTCGCTTGAAAGAACGACATTTGATTCATTCCAAAATAAGTGATATGAATCATGTTTTCAATCTCAGAGATTGTTGTTTTATATCATTAAAGGGAATCGAGTGCTGGATTTTTACATCACTTAAATTCATGAAATGCGTTTGATTTATCTATGTGTCACCATTGATATCAAAAGCGAAGTTTGTACATTGTGATAAACTAGTAAGACGATACTTTGTTTTGGATCCAAGAGTTAAATCGTTCTTACAAAGTTTGAAAGGTGATGAATTGAAGGATCAAATTTATTCTAACTTTCTTTGTTAAGACATTTTTCAGGTTCTTAAGTGAGTTGTCATTAGCTCGATAGTTGGAAAGTACAACATAAAAGACCGTGAACAACAAAGCTTCTTCACGAGAAAATGGCCAGATTTGAGGATTTTATGGAGTAAGATTCGACCTAAGCTGTTGCTTTCTACAACATGCCACCCCCATACGGATGGACAAACTGAAGTTGTGAATCAAGTGCTCTCTACCTTGTTAAGAGCAATCATTCAAAAGAATTTGTAAACATGGGAAGAATGCTTGCCGCACATTGAGTTTGCTTACAACCGATCTGTACATTCATCCACCAAGCATTCACCATTTGAAGTTGTTTATGGGTTTAATCCTTTAATTCCTTTAGATTTAATTCCCTTACCTTCTAATCAATTTGTGCATTTAGATGGCAAAAAAAAGGCTGATTTTGTGAAAAATATACACCAAAAAGTGAGGGAAAACATAGAGGAGAGAACCAAGTAATATGTAAGTAAAGCTAACAAGGGACGTAAATGAGTATTCTTTAAACCTGGAGATTGGGTTTGTCTTCACATGCGAAAAGAAAAATTTCAAGCTCAAAGAAGATCCAAGTTTCTACCACGAGGCGATGACCCTTTTCAAGTGCTAGAAAGGATTAATGAAAATTCGTACAAATTGGACCTTCCAAGTGAGTATATTGTTAGTGTGAGCTTTAATGTTGCTGATCTACCCCCTTACGATGAAGGTTACGATTTGAGGACAAATTGCTTTGAAGATGGAGGGGATGATGCGATCATGAGTAGTGCCAACACGAATAATACGAGCATGGACCTTGTGAGCTTGAAAGATGTGAGCACTGGTGTTGTGAGTACTCATGTTACGAACACTCATGTTGTGAATACATATAATGCGAACACTTGTGTTGCGAGCATGGATGAAGGGCGAGCCTCGCACGATCCAGTTAAGCTACATAGAGGACCAAGAAATTCAATTAGGCTATCACAGGTTTAATTAAACGAGATTAGGAAAACAGTTCATGCATTTCATATAACTCGTGCACTTCTAGCAGCACATGCATTCATGCAATGTGCTGCACCTAAAACTTTAATTTATTTAGTTAATTAAATTGCTAGAGAAAAAGGTTTTAACCATTTAGTCATTTTAGTCTAAGTCTTAATTATGTTTTGTGTTATTTTGATAAGTCATTAAATATGTACTAGGTTACTTGTTAGTTTTAGTCAAATATTGCTGCCCATTTAATAATATGTTCTAACCAGCATGTTTAATATGTTTTAGGGATATCAATGACTGGCTAACACAAGTTTTGAATGCACCTACCAACATTTAAAGTGTTGAAACACCTCTCCAAAAGGGAATTTCGTGATCAACAAAGGAATTCAATGTTCTCTTCATGCATGACTAATTGGTTTCATCAAAGGTCTCAAGGTACTTAAATGCTTAAAGGCTGATCATGGGAACATGAAAAGTGGCTGTTTAGGTTACTAAAAAATCATTAATGCATCCCCCACATTAATTCCATGTGCATGGGAACTTCAGCCGAATTTAAAGAACACTTCTTCCTAGCCAACCAAGCACTAATTTGGCCAAGTACTTCATTGAAGCAACCACCACATTAACTTAAAGTGCATGGGGAATATTGTACGAATTTATGGTGTAATTTTGTAATCCTTTAAATATGAGGCTTGGAACATTTTGTATCAAATTTTGATGAATTTTAATCTTATTGTGAGTTTGCAAACTCCTTGTTTTTATTTGACTCAAATTGATTTATCAAATAACCCTTATGGCATTAGTCTGATTCTTTCACACTTATCACTTTATTGAAGTCTGGCGTTCACCCTTATACCGTCTGGTTCCTATCTTGTTAGATAGAGGGTCATGATTCTTCTTGTTTTCGTTCTAAGTACTAATATAAGGATTGAGTTAGTATTCTTCTATAATATTGGTTCGCTCTTGAGTCCTTAAACCGAATCCAAGCCTATCCATCTATATCCTTACACATTCATCCATCCATTCTCTTTAAAGTCGACCATTCTCATTTCCATCGTTCACCAAATTCATCTACGAACTATACTTCTTAATTTCAATCGGGAACTCACATGACTCGTAATCATCCTTCGAGGATGAGATTGTATCAGTTGAATTAGATTACGATTATGCCATGGATCGCAAAAAAAAGGAAATTAGTAGAATAGTCCCTAGAGCCTAACCACAACTTTATGTAGTCCGATAAGTTCGTAAAGTTAAATTCTTACTTGTAACTGCTTATAACTTCCTTCTTTATGATTGTTGAAAAATGGGAAACGACAATTGAAGACGTGAAAGATGGAAACGACGAAAGGAGTACAGGGTAGGATTCTCTATTGTCATTTCCCATTTTTCAACTTGTAACTGCTTATAATTACCCGACCTTGTGCCAAAGATTTAAAATGGATCGATGACTAAGATCCTTTATTGGTTGCGGATTCTCTAAACATCGTGAGTCACTATAAAGTGAAAAAAATCCAAGATTTGATTACAAGCCCTACGATGGCTGAGATTTATGCTAGTTTACATATTCTCGTCAGCTTAGTGTGAGCAGCATCGTAGGGAGCAATTATACCGTATCGATGGCTGAGGTACCGCATGTGATGCAAGTCCTTGTCAGCTTAGTGTGAGCAGCATCGTATACTGGTAACAGAAATGACCTTTGAGTCAATAGGGATGGAATCAGATTATGGATCATCGAAGTACAGTTCTGTTCTGGCTCGATTGAATTACAGATTGTACCATATACGTTATTTGATAAATTTATGAACATTACAAACTTGCTAAACTATGAAAACTTACCTATGAGAATTTGTTGTTGTTTTGTAGATTATTTTACTACTTGAGGATCGAATCATCTCTAAGAAGTCACACTATCGCGGAGCTCGTTTGATAGTTTTTCATCACTTGGTTATATGGAATGTACTAGGATGAAGTTGTCTTTTGTACTACTTGTATGGGATTATTGAATTTCTTATTGTGAATTTTTGTTAAATGATGAACATAATTTTATATGCTAGTTCAATGTGATATACATACCTTATGGGATGTATGAAATGTCTTGAAAACTATGAACAATGTATTATCATATTGTATTTTGAAGTTATGAAATGATGAATGGTTGATAAACTTGAGTTTATACATGATTCATTGAATTTTGCATACTTGTTTAGTAAGAACTCATGCATGTATCGGCAGAAGTATAGGGTAGGAGAGAGGTTGTTCACTGACTTCAGTTATACCAGTAGTTGTATAATAGGTATCGGTAGTTATATTCATAGGAGTATCAGAAGTCTATGTACTTGTATCGGTAGAATATACATGGTAGGACTTCTTAGCTCTCCGGAGTTTTTAGTATCGATAGAAGGATGACTTGTTTCGGTAGATGTCTCACTTGCAACGATAGAATTGTCATGGGTATCGATAAATGTCTACACTATTTCTTGAATTGTTTACTGACTTGACAACTACCGATACTTATCCAATAGGTACAGATAAAAGTCTCAAAAAATTATGGAAATGACATTTTTGCCCCTTTTGCATTATGCTGATATTCATTTAATGATTTTTGGTCATGCATGATGTAATATTTTATTAAATATGATGTAAAGGATTTAAAAATTGAAAGATAAATTGAGATAGATGATTGGAAGACCCTCGGGACCCTAACCGATGATGGTAACTGGTTTTGAGTGTTATATTTATTTGTATCAGAGCTTTCGATTTAATCATTTTTGGGACTATATTAACTGTGTTTAATGATCTAGAAGTACATGTCATATGAACCTATGATAGTATGATATAGATGAATCCAATCTAACCACAGTTTTTGCAGATAATCACAAGATGTCTGACTCAGAAAGAGAGGAAACTAACGAGGTAAACAGCAATGTCTCAACTGATGATTCCGGGGCTAGTCATGGTGCACTGATATTATCGATGATAGAAAATGGAGCAAAGAACATGTTCTTCGAGTTGATTGGACAGTGGTTCTCGAAGTTCATGAGTGATCAACTGTAATCGTCACAACAATAATGTGCAAGCGTACACTGTCGATGTAAGTATAGTAGACAGATGTGAATCTATCGAATATCGATCCCACAAGGATGAATGTTTACTGTCTATTAATGTCGGTGTAATGAATAAGTAAAATGCGATAAATAATGAAAGTGGTTGTCGAAGCAATAATGCGAAAATAAAAATGAATTGTGATAATAATAAAATGGGGTCCCCAATGTGGATGTTCAGGAGAATACCAAGTACGGCTCACAAGGTTTTAAATGATAGGTGATTGTCCTTGCAATAAGGTGCAATTATTATCTTACCAAACTTGGCTTCTCTATTTGATCTAAGACTTAAAGATGCACACTCACCACACGTTCCGATGATGGGAATGTAACACATTTAAGAACAAGTGGATCAAATTCTTCTAATCCCCAAGCAACTTCCATTGTCTTGCTTGTTAGTTTAAACTGTCGCTGCACCTTTCAGTGACAGACTGCAATAACACTTCTGTGGTCAAAACATTCAAACCCAAAGATTACATATTGAAAGCAAGGTTGAATAAAATATCATTTAGTCTAGAAATCAAGTGTACTTTCATACAAATATGAAATAAACAGTAATCACAGCGTTTTAGAAAAGAAATGTATAAGAAGCAAGTGAAGAATACTATTCCTAGGAGAACTCCACTTGATCTTCCAATTTCCTTCTTGTTTCGCACTTAAGACTCCTCTTCAATAGTTATTCTACATCTTTGCCACATTGGTTCTCCCATGAGAACTTTAAGCCTCCATAGCTTCAAGATCTAGGTTGAAGAAGAATAATCATCGAAGAAGACTCATGATGATTCCCTTTTCTCTCTCCTATTGAGTATTTATCTTTTGCCAAATTGTGCAGGTGTCCTCTCCTCAAAATCTAGCTGTTTATGGTTAGACCGGTTAGTTACACCAGACTAGACAGCTCACACAATTTCTGTTCTTATTCAAACAGTTGTCAGATGCGGCGATAATTCTGGGCGCAATTCTGGAAATGCTAATGCAGTGACATTAGTAGTAAAATATGAAAAAATTAAAGGCAACTAGGCTAAGGTCCATTGAGCTAGAAAATGCAATAAACTAAACTAAAAAATGCTAAAATATGTGCTAAGGATGCCTAAATGGGAACAACTTAACTATTAAGTAGGGAGAAAAGAATGGTTCTTTCTAGTACTATCACACCCCCAAACTTGAGTTTTTACTTATACTCAAGTAAAATAGAAACTAGCAAGGCTACATAAAAGAGATTCACCAAAGAAAATGATCATCTAGCAACTTGAATCATCTAAAATCTCAATGAATGAATCACATTTAAATGATAGAATATGGCATAAATAACACATAAGTATGAATTACTAAGTTTGCAACTTCATCAAAGCTAGCATCATGCTCAAATCCTAAATCTATCTACCAATACAACATTTATTGAACAATAATATATACATATATCTTTTTCTTCTTTTCTCTTCTTTTTTTATGTGACTGAGGGATGTCATTGCATTATTATACCCTTGTTCCTAAGAAGTAAGGATGGGGTGCAACAAACTCCCAGGGAGTATGCAATTACACCGACACACACTCTTGTAGCGACAACCTTTGGTCCGATTCATTTTTCTAACACTGCATTAGAGTGTTCCCCCTTGAACAGTTCACAATACACCTACATTGGAGTGTTTATTATTTATAACTATATACATATATAAACAACTATAAAGGGTAGATTCATTCAAGATTGAAAGAATAATGCTAGTCATCCATTACTAATGCAATCTAAATCATTCATCAAAGAATCGAAGATACAACATTCAGTTAAATTTATCCAACTTATTCATTGACAGTTCACATGATTCAAGAATTAAGCATCAAATGTAACAAAAAATTAAACACAATTGCAATAACCATTCATAACATTTCATGCTTCATCAAACTCAAAAGTTATTTTTTTTGAAATGTGGGTGCAATTGCATTTCCCACCCCCATATACATTCCCCCAAACTTAAAGTTTGCATTGTCCCCAATGCATTAAAATGCAATGACAATGAGAATGCAATGACAATGCTTACTAACAAACTAAAATTTACAGCTACATGTTATGAATGAAAACTATAGCTAAAAACTTAAATAAAACTAACTCAGTTTTCCATAACCGTCGATGTGGCTGCATGGTGCTTTTTCTTCCTTATTTTCTTCTATTCCTTTCTACGCTTCTTGTCCTTGGAGCACTTTCGCTTCCTTTCTTTGGGCTTTGCCTGATCCTCGGATTGCTCCTTGATATCCAGTTGTGCTTTGGCATCATCAGTTACGTTTTGTGTCTGATGGATCACCTCAAGTGGTGTAGACCACTATTGCCAAAGGATTGTGGTCTTCCTTATTAATTTCCTCCACAACTTCCACCTGACTCACTCCATCTTGCACTAAGTCCTCAATTGTTTCACCCACAACTTTAGGTGCGGTGACAGTTTCTTCAATTGATTCTTTCTCAACTTCTTTCTCTTCATTCTTCTCTTTCTCTTCTTCAACATGAGTGTCCTTCCCATCAGAAGGAATTTCTTCTTCAGCAACATGCTCCTTCTGACCAACAGTGAAATCATCTTCGAAAAGACTCTCAATTTTTTGCAAACATTCCTTGACATCCCTTGATTCCGCTTCCTTCTCGTTATCAAAGACGTGCACTAAGGGAGGGGAAGCCACCGATTGGTCTTTGTCCCCTAAGTCAGCCTTTTCGGATGAGGACTCATACTCTCTAATGATTGGGGATATACTGGGAATTTAAGGAGTGAGGCTTTGCTCTACTACCTTAATATGGTCATGGTCACGCTATGAATTTCATAGCAATTGTTTAAGCGAACACTTGTCGATGCAAATATAGTTGATAGGTGTAAGGCTATCAATATCGATCCCACAGAGATGGTTGTCTATGCTTAAAATTGTCGATGTAAAAGAGGTCAAAATAAGAAGAACTATTAGGAATAATGTAACGCAAACTGGTTAAAACTACATAGGTTAAGAGTAAAAATTGTTACTGCAAATGTAATACAAAATGAATTGATTGTTGAGATGTTGTAATGTAAACTGAGAAATACAAAAGAAATAGATCAAGTGTAAAGAAGTGAGGAGGATCAATGACTTCACAAGTTAGCAATGCTCAATGTGACTACAAGGTAACTCATAGATGAATTGTCGCTGCAATTATGTTCCAATGAGATCGTAATAATATCAACTCTTTGTTTAATAAAGGCCTAAGTACCCACAACTAGCACACTTTGTAGTGCTGGTAATGTTGAGCACTTAAGAACAAGTGACTAGAATTCCTACTAGTCTTAAGCAATTTTCGCTGTCTTGCTTCTTAATCTAACTTGTCACCGCACCTTTTAGTGACTGTGACTGCAGTCGCACTCTCGTGGTTAAAACAGTTAAATCCAAAGATAAACAAAATGAGAAGAATTGAATAGAATTCAAAGAAAATCTGATATTAAAAGATACTTCCGTATTCAATCAATTATCAATAGTATTCATCAACATTTTAAGAGGGATTAACAAATGAATTGAAGCATCCTATTCCTAGTCTACTAGAATTCTCCCTTAATCTCTCCCCTTTCGTTGCACCAAGCACTTCTCGTCAGAAGCTGTTGCGTCCTTGTGGCATCAGATCACCTTCCTCCAGAATTTAAGCTTCCATGGCAACTATCTTCGAAAATGAATAAGAAAATTATAGATTTGAAATCTTTACACCTTGATGATCCATTTTCTCTTTCATCCTTCTATTTATAATCACAGGCCATTCCAGATCTTTCTCCCTTTTCAGATCTAACTCCTTGATGCAACTGTAAAAGTTGTTAATGTCAGCTATGCACTCATGCAGATCTGGTTTGTTTACTGATCAGTTGCAGATTGTTGCGACATTTCTAGATGCAAATTATGATTTTAATTTACAGTGACAATTTGTCATTCTCTTACGCTAGTGCTTCTAGATATGTTAGCAGTGTGAATTTCCTGATAGAAGTGTAGAAGCATTCATGTGATGACATATTCAGTCGCAATTATGGATCAACTTGTGACCACAAATTTGAATGTTTTCCTACTCTGATCTTCTCAGGTAGATTTCTGCGCTTACAACTTTGGATGCAAAACTAGTACTAAATATAGCGACATTAGTAGCACAAAAGCGATAAAATGAAAGAAAATAAGAGCCAACAACACTGAGTTAGAAAATTTAAATAATAAGTATGAAATGCTAATAATGCATGCTATATATGATTCAAAAGGAACAAATTATACATTAAGTTAAGGAGAAATTGAGTGTCATTTCTAATGCTATCAGGTCATAATAGAGCTGTTCCAGGCCCTGATGTTGGCATAGAATAAATTTTGTGCTCTGTTTATGTCTTCCACTGTAACGGAAAGCTTGATTTTCCTTTTGCTTATAGAATCTGCTATCTTTTCGACCTTCTTCATTTTACGCCACAAATGAGTCTCTGCAGTCACATTTACTCCTTTGTTCTCTGCTTTTGCTTTGCCGTTCCTTTTGCTTGCTTCTGCTTCTTTCATTGTGGGCATATCCTTCCCACGAGTCATTCTCTTAATTGATGCTTCATTAATTTGGCCTTTGTTCTCTAGAATTTCTTCTCCATCTCGAGGCACGATTCCCTTTTGCTGGCACAACTGCATCACCAGTGATGGGAAAACCAATATGCTCGTTTGCCTGGTAGCACATTCAGTGATTTCCTGATGTAATATTGCTCCGACATCGATTTTCCTTCCCTTGATAATGGAATGTATCAAACACATTCTATCAAGGGTGACAATGGTGCTATGCGAAGAAGGCTTCAATCTGCAATTTACAAAATGGATACAGACTTTACATTGTAGCATTAAAAAGCGTCTGTGCATGGTGTAGTTGTTATGAGTCGAACCCATCCATGTGGATCCTTCAACATAGAGATCCTTCGCTAAAAGGTCTATCTTACCAGAACTGATTTCCTTAAAGAATGCAGCGTGTTCATCCCTATCTATCTTGGTATTGCAGAGCTTGTTGATGTGTTCTGCTTCCCAAGGGATTAATCCTTTGTGAACAAAAACAAACTTGACTCATGGTTAGTAAGATTAGCATAGAACTCACGTACCAGAGATGGAGAGTAACTTCCAAGGTGTGTGCAAAAGGTTTCCGATTTCAACTTTACGATGGTCTTGTGAACTTGTTTTCCCAGTTCTTTTAGTCATAACAGGATAAAGCCTTGTTCTGGGTGACAATTTCTTTTTGAGCATGCTTTCCTAAAAACGGTCTTTGGCTGCTTTCGTGAAGAATATTGCCGGCTCTTTAGACATTGAAGGCTGTGTTTCACGAATAGCTGTTCATTGCTTTCTTCATTGCTCCTCGAGTTCTTGTCATGTTTTTGGTAATTAAAGAGAGTTGTAATGCGAAAAGGTGCAAGCTTTAAGAAAGGTTGTGAATAAAAATGGCGTCTTTGTGATTTTCACAGTCGCACAAAGGAGGGTGTTTATAGTGAGTGAAAAAGAAAGATGGAAAGACATTTTTTTATGTAACAGAGGAAAGGATATAAAGTCTGGCAGAATAAATGCATCCAATAGGAATTACACTCGTTCAGACCAATCCAATGGTTGGGTGCCTGTTGATGAAACGGTGGGATCTGTTTCCTGATACTCTGATTTTTTTATGAGTCAACACTTGCAGTACAACGTACGAGTTGCATCAACATGGAGATTTTAATACATCGACAAAGAATCAAATTATTCTGCAAAAAATACAAAGTGAAATAAATTTAAACAAAAACAAAAGAAACTAAAACTACAAGATAAAAATTTAAGGAAAAATTAGAAAAAATTGACCAATTTAATGGTCTCTTCCTACTTGTGATTACTATGCCCAAAATAATGCTTCAGTCCTTATCCATTAACTTTAAATTGGTGCCCATAATGTAAATCCTTAATTGTGACTGCACCATGAGGAAATGCTTCGATAACTTCGAAAGGTCCAAACCATCGTGAGCACAATTTACCTGGGTGTAGTTTCAGTCTAGAATTGAATAATAGCACTTGTTGACCCGAAATAAATTATCTCTGCAAAATGATTCTATCATGCTATCGTTTGGTTTTTTCCTTGTAAATTGCAGCATTTTCATAGGAATTTCGCCTAATTTCCTCTAGTTTAGTGATGTTTAATAGCCTCTTCTTTCCAGCAGCTTCATAATCCATATTCACTTGCTTAATCCCCATATTGTCTTGTGCTCCAGTTCAACTGACAAGTGACATGCTTTCCCAAAAATTAGCTAATACGGTGACATCCTTAGTAAGGTTTTGTATGCTGTCCTCAATGCCCACAAAGCATCATCAAGTCTAGAAGACCAATCTTTTCTTGAAAGGTTCACAACCATTTCAAAAATATTTTTAATTTGCATTTTTGACAACTCGGCTTCTCCGTTGGTTTGCGGATGATAAGTGGTAGCCATTCTATGATTACCTCCATATCTCTTCAGTGCGGCTGCCACCTGGTTGCAATGGAAGTTTGTACCCTGATCACTGGTCAATGCTTTTGGTGTGCCAAAGCTGGTAAGTATAGTTTGTTGAAAAATTTAAGCATTGTCCTTGCATCATCCTTTGGGACTGCAACAGCTTCAAACCACTTCGAGACATAGTTAACAATAACTAGAATATAGACATTTCCAAATGAACTTGGAAATGGTCCCATGAAATCCATACCCTAAACATTAAAAAGTTCAACCTTCATAATTGGTTGTTGTAACAATTCATTGTGCCGAGATATAAAACCAATGCGCTGACATCTATCAAATTGATGCACAAAATTGTTGGCGTCCTTAAATAATGAAGGCCACTATAATCTCGATTGAAGAACCTTAGCAGCAGTTCTCATTCCATCGAAATGACATCCATAAGGAGCATTGTGACAATGTTTCAGGATTGAAAGCATTTCTTCTTCCGGAACACAACACTGAATGATATTAACATTGCATACCTTGAATAAGTACGACTCGTTCCAATGATATTTCTCTACTTCATAAAGAAATCTTTCTTTCTTATGGCCTGTGACACCTAAGGGTACCACACACGATGTAATTAACCAAATCTTCATACTATGGGGTTACGGCTACAACAAATAATTTCTCATCTGGAAATGCGTTGACATTTGAAGTAAGTTTCCATCTTCACTACCAACTTTCAGGCGAGATAGATGGTTTGCAACTTGATTCTCTGAATCCTTGCGATCTTTGATCTCTATATCAAATTCTTGCAAAAGTAGCATCCAGCGTATCAATCATGATTTTGCATCCTTCTTTGCAAAAAGATATCTCAACATCGAGTGATCAGTAAATACAGTAACCTTTGCGCCAACAAGGTATGAGTGAAATTTGTCGGAAGCAAAGACTACAATCAACAATTCTTTCTCTATAGTTGTATAATTAATTTGAGCCTCTGTAAGAGTCTTGCTAGTGTAATAGATGGCATGAAATATTTTTTTCTTGCGTTGTCCTAGGAAAGCACCCACAACAAAGTCGCTTTCATCACACATAACTTCAAACGGTTGAGACCAATTTGGTACAATGAAATGGGTGCATCTACAACCTGCTTCTTTATTTGAATGAATGCATCCAAACATGCATTGTTAAAGAGGAATTTTTTATTCTGTTTCAATAGTGAGCATAAGGGTTTTGCAATTTTGGAAAAATCTCGAATAAATTGTCGTTAAAACCCTACATGTATAACAAAACTACGGATACCCTTCACATTTGTCGGCAGATATAACTTCTCAATAATTTCAACCTTAGCTCTGTCCACTTCAATACCTTGACTGAAGATGAGATGGCCTAACACAATTCCTCTAGTTGCCATGAAGTGACATTTTTCCCAATTTAGCACAAGATGTGTGCCTTCACATCGCTTCAGGACTTTATCCAGATTGTCAGCACATTGATCAAAATTATTCCCATAGACTGAGAAATCATCCATAAAAACCACTAAAGAATCCTCGATCATACCCGAGAATATTGCCATCATGCACCTTTGAAATATGGCTGTACATTGCAAAGACCGAACGACATACGACGAAAAGCAAAAGTGCCAAAGGGTAGGTAAAAGTTGTTTTTTCTTGATCCTCCGACGCAATGGCAATCTGATTGTACCTAGAATAACCGTCTAAAAAGCAATAGTAAGCTCTTCCAGCAAGCCTATCCAACATCTGGTCAATGAAGGGAAGTGAAAAGTGGTCCTTCCTTGTGGCTGCATTAAGTTTGCGATAATCCATACATACTTACCATCCCATAGGAATGCATGTAGAAATTAGCTCATCTTTATCATTGCGAACCACAGTAATACCACTCTTATTAGGAACGCATTGCACTAGACTGACCTAATTGCTATCCGAAATAGGGTAGACAATTCCCACATCAAGCCACTTTATAATTTCCCTTTTAACAACTTTCTTTATTTTCTCATTCAACCTTCATTGTTGCTCAATCAATTGCTTGCCTTCGTCTCCCAACTTGATTTTGTGCATACAAAAAGATGGACTAAGGTCTCGAATATCAACAATACTCCAAGCAATTGCTCGTTTATGCTGCTTAAGAATATGGATTAATTTCTCTTCTTTAGTTGCGTGTAATATTGCGAAGACAATAACTAGGAGAGTTCTGTTGTCGCCAAGAAAAACATATTTCAGATGAGCAGGCATTGGCTTCAATTCCACAATAGGAGTTTCTTCAATAGGAGGCTTAAAATCGAAGCTGTTTTGTTGGCTAAGTCTAAAGATTCAATCTGCCATTCATGCTTGAGCTCAATATTATTAGCTTTAACCATGCTGTCACAATCAGCTAAAAATTTAGCATCAGATGTCACCGCAAATTCTTCAGACAGTAATGTGCTTTGGTCATTGAATTCTTCCTCAATTAAATAATCCAGCACATCAACAGTGTGACATTCTTCTGTATCCTTGCATGGAAAAGATTCAAAAACACTGAAGGTAACATGCCCATCATTAAGTCACATGGTCAATTCACCTTTTTAGACATCGATGAGAGTTCGTCCAATGGTTGAAAATGATCGTCCCAAGATTATGGGAATCTCCTTGTCTGCCTCGCAATCAAGTATAATAAAATCAGCCGAAAAAATGAATTTATCCACACGAACCAAAATGTCTTTGATCTACCCTTCAGGTTGAGCTAATGATCGATCCGCTAATTGCAATGCCACTGCAGTGGGTTTCATGTTACCAATTCCAAACTTTTTGAAGGTAGATAATGGCATAAGGTTGATGCTAGCTCCCGAATCGCATAAAGCTTTACGTAAATAGTGGTTGTTGCTTGAACATGGGATCATAAAGCTTCCAGGACCTTTCATTTTGGGAGGCAACTTATTTGTCAGAACAGCACTACAACCCTCTATGAGTGCAATAGTTTCAATATCAGTGAGCTTCTTCTTTTTGGACAAAAGCTTATTCATAAATTTCCCATAACTAGGAATTTGCACAAGAGCGTCCACTAAAGGAATATTAATATGAAGTTCCTTCAATATGTTCAGGAACTACTGATACTGTTTATCATACTCATTTTCTCTAAATCTTTGTGGAAAAGGCAAAGGTAGAGATACATCAGATTACGTCGACACCTTTGGTTGCGTTGACAGTTTTGAGGGTTGGACATTAGACATAGGAGTGACAATATGTGGAACTTCCTTATCTGGTATATCAATAAACCCTTCAGATTCAACTTTCTCACCATGGATCACTTCACTAGTGGCTAAAGGTGCTGCAGTGGAGCCGGTAGTCAGTTCGGCAGTTTGTTTACCACTCCTAAGAGTGATAGCCTTGCAGTGTTCTTTCCCTTTCAAATTAGGATTTTTCATGTCACTAGGTAGTGTACTTGGTGGTCGATTGTTTAGATTCGAAGCAATTTGTCCCATTTGTGCCTCCAACGCCCGAATAAAAGATGAATTCCCTTACACGATAACTTCCGTACAAGTGATATGCTCCTACATTAAGGCTTCAACTGCTGCTAATGGATCAGACGGGGAAGCTTGTGTGTACTGGTGTTGCCTATGACCTTGAACATTTTGGTTTTGCATTGCAGATTATTGTGGCTGCATTTGGATTTGCTGTGGATTCATCTGAGTCTCTTGATTGTAATTTTGTTGTGGTTGACTGTAATTTCCTTGTCTTGGGTTATAATTGCCTTGATTAGATGAATTCTCATATCGAAATGTAGCAGCATTTTGTCCAGCATTCTGAGCTCCCCAAGACTATTGATTGCGTGTAGAATTATTATAAGAGTTTCCATAAGAATTATTTCAGATGTTATTGACATAGAAGGCATTCTCTGCATGTTGTGGATAGTCTTCATAACTATGGTTGTCACCGCAAATCTCACAACAAAATGTAGGAACATCAACTTGTTGAGCGACTTGTATAGGTGTAATGTCACTAGTCCCTTTCATATTTTTTATCATATTCGTGAGAGAAGAAACTTGAGCACTAAGTACAGATATTAAGTCCAATTCAAATAACTCTCGGAGTAGCTTTTGCTTGTGCAGCTCTAGAGATAGGGTACTGATAATCATTCTGAGCAATTCTCTCAAGAATTCTAACAGCTTCATCATATGTACAATCCAGAAAAGGTCCATTGGCGATGTAATGACAAGATTCCTCGTTTGTGAACTCAGCCCATTGTAGAAAATCTTAATCTGTGTTTCTTGTTGAATGTCGTGCATAGGGCAACATCGAAGCAAAGATTTATGATGTTCCCATATAGTGTGAAGATTCTCATCATCCAGCTGATGATAAGCTGTAATATCATTTCGGAGACGAGCATGCATTTTCGGCGGATTAAAGTACAAAACAAACTTTGTTGCGAGTACATTCCATGAAGTAATTGAGCAGGCAGGTAGCCCAAGGAACCATGTGCGAGCTCTTCCTTGCAACGAATAAGGAAATAACTGCATTTTCAAAGTGTCATCAGGAATGCCTTGTTGACTAAAGGAAGCAAAAGTCAATAAGAATGATTTGAGATGCTCTCGTGCATCTTCATGTGGCAGTCCAACATATTACCCATTAGAATTCAACACTTGGAACATTACTGGCTTGAGTTCGAAATTTCTAGCTTGGATTGCTAGCCTAACAACTCTAAGTTGTAAATCATCCAAAATAGATACGACAAAATCTCGTATAGTCTTATTTTGTATTTGATCTTCTTGCAACAGCGGTGGATTATTAACATTTTGTGGCTGTATCGGAGGTATAGTAGGATTTTGTTGCTACATCGGTGGTATGGTTGCATCATTTTGAGGTAAAGCCATATTACGCTATTCTTAACGTCTACTTCCAATAGTTCTTTTAATTTATAGATTCAAACCAACAATAAACTCCGAATTGCTTCGGGTCATAAGACACCTAAAATAGAATGTGAAAATAACAACAAAGAGAAAATAACTTAGTAATAACTTAAGGTTAGATAGTAAAGATAAAGTACAAAAACATAAATAAACATCAAACAAAAAGCCATCACAAGCAATGGAACCAAAACTTGATCGGTTGTAAACGTCACAGCAATAATGTGCAAGTGTACCCTGTCGATGCAAATATAGTAGACAAATGTGAATCTGTTAGATATCAATCCCACGAGGATGAATGTTTGTTGCCTATTAATGTCGATGTAATGAATAAGTAAAATGCGATAAATTGTGAGAGTGGCTGTCGAAGCAATAATGCGAAAATAAAAACGAACTGTGATAATAATAAAATGGGGTCCCTAATGTGGATGTTTAGAAAAATACTAAGTGCGGCTCACCAAGTTTTAAATGATAGGTGATTGTCGCTGCAATTACAATGAATATCTTACCAAACTTGGCTTCTCTATTCGATCTAAGACTTAAACATGCGCACTCACCACACCTTCTGATGATGACAATGTAACACATTTAAGAACAAGTGTATCAAATTCCTCTAATCCCTAAGCAACTTCCATTGTCATGCTTGTTAGTTTAAACTTTCATTGCACCTTTCAGTGACTGCAATAACACTTTCGTGGTCAAAACATTCAAACCCAAAGATTAAACAATAAAAGCAAGATTCAATAAATTATCATTTAGTCTTGAAATCAAGTGTACTTCCATACAAACATGGAATAAACAGTAACCACCAGCATTTTAGAAAAGAAATGTAAAAGAAGCAAGTGGAGAATACTATTCTTAGAAGAACTCGACTTGATCTTTCGATTTCCTTTTTGTTTCGCACTTAGGACTCCTAGTCAGGAGCTGTTCTGCATCTTTCCCATGTCAATTCTCCCGTGAGAACTTTAAGCCTCCATAGTTGCCAGCTTCAAGATCTAGGTTGAAGAAGAATAATCATTAAAGAAAACTCAAGATGATTCACTTTTCTCTCTCCTATTGAGTATTTATCTTTCGGCAAATTGTGTAGCTGTCCTCTCCTCAAAATATAGCTATATATGGTTGTACCGGTTAGTTACATCAAATTAGACAGCTCACGTAATTTTTGTTCTTATCCGGACAGCTGTCAGATGCGAATACAATTTTGGGCACAATTAGTAGCAAAATATGACATAATTAAAGGAAACTGAGCTAAGGTCCATTGAGTTAGAAAATGCAATAAACTAAACTAAAAAAATGCTAAAATATGTGCTAAGGATGCCAAAAATGGAACAACTTAACTATTAAGTGGGGAGAATATAATGGTTCTTTCTAGTACTATCAATGAGAAAGAACTCAATGGCACTGTAATGCGCAAGTTTGTGCAAGTGTACACAGTTGTTATCAAGTAATAAGTAAGTATCGAGTTATTGTCTCCACAGGGATTGTATATATGCTAATCAATTAATTGTAAAATTATATTAACAACTTGGTGAATTAAAAACACAATATAGTTGAGTGAGTGATGATTAAAATTAAATATAATTAAACTAAATGCAAATGATCCCTAATGCAAAATTAACCTAAGTATGAAAACTATATGATAGATTTTAGCAAAGATTGAACACAATTCACAACAAGTATAACATAAATAAACTAGGACAATTACTTTAATTAAACTCAATTCATTATCAACATGCTTAATAACATTCGAAAAAACATTTCATGACAACTCGACCTTTCATGAGTTTGGAAACCACATTACCTCCTTTCAGAATCCTTTACTTAGTAAATACGCATTTTACTGATCCTTATTTACTAAGGGTTTCTTAGCATTTGTGTGAGGCAACAGAGACATGTTAGGTTTGAAACAGTTTAATCACACAAATCTAAAAACTATGCAGATAACCGAGCTTGGTTAGAGTTGTTATGCAACCTGCAATTTAATCGAGTGAGGATCTAAATTGAGCATGCACATTTTAATTATGTGTCCACTAGCCATCATCTGGTTAGGATCGCTAAGCTAATTCTAGTGCATTTCAATCACGTATGAACGAAGTATAGACTTGATATTTAATTGAAAATATGATCGATTGAGCAACAAATATCATAAGCATGAATTAAACAAATATTACTTAAACAAAGCAATTATCCTAGCTTAAAAAAATTAAGCTGACATTGTTCTAAACAAGAACAAAGAACTCATAGCAAAAATCTTAAGATCAAATTAAAGAAAAAGAAAGAATCAACCCAAATCAAAGTGGCTGTCACTCAAAACTCTGATCGAAGAAGACTCCTTTGTTCCTTCGCTTCGCTCCTTTGCTGATGGCTCTCCAAGGTGGTTGAGCAAGGGCTCTTTAAGAGGCTTGATTAGCTAAAATCTCTATGAAGAGATGATGCTAGGTGACAATGAGAGAAAACATGAGTTGAGAGAATGAGAGAAGATTGATGAGTGAAGAAATAAGGGATGATTTGAAATGGTGGAAATTGGGTATTATTTATAGGTGAGGAGTAAGGGTTTGCTTACTAAAAATAGAGAGTTTAAAATCCTTCATTCTTCTCAAAAGGGTGGCTAGCCATCACTCAAGGAATTTGAGTGGAATTATGCTTTAATTTAAAGCAATCTTCATGCCACATCAACTAGGGACTGAGACTTGGTCAACAGCAAATCCTCGGGCCAATCTCTGATTTATTTTAAAGTGCAAGGACCTTTTGAAATTAAACTAAAAATGGTTTATTTGGGCAGCCATGTGTAGTCAAAATTGGGCTAGGTCCCTCTTCGATTTGGACGGTTTTGTGATCCAGCAAAATTATCAGACCTATCCAAAAAAAATTAATTTGTTAAAGGACCAAAGAATAAAATTAACCTAATTATTAAATAATAAATAAACCCAAGTTATTAATAAAATATTTTATATGAAATTATTAAATATATTTTCATGTTTTATCATTTAATTTAATCATAAATGGCCTACTTTGTACCTTAAAAATATATTATGTTTAAATAACCATAAAATAAACCATTTTATGCATGAAAACTATATAATAAATCATAAAATCACATTTTGATAATTTCTATGTACTAAATCCATATTTTCACATATTTAATCAATTTATTAAATATTTACTTAGTTTTAACAATAAATTTAAGTAAAAAGTTGATAAATTACATAGGGAAAAAACCTATATATTTTTCAGCTTACACACCCCTAAACTTAAATCATTTCTCGTCCCGAGTAATGTTCATGCACGGCAAAGGTCTTGCTAAGGCAAAATTGCTAAATGTATAAGCAGCATCAATCTTTGTGTCATAATCATGCATCAATAAATTCATGTTCTTAGATCTTCTTTATTAATAAGTAGTTCACATGCAAACATTATTCATAATTTTATACTAAGTTTCAAGATATGTCAACATGAATCATGGTTGGTATGTATGTCACAATTATAGATAACATTCTTTACTAACATAATTTCTTATTAATCTAAAAAAAACAATCATAAGGCTTATTTGGGATCTTCATATGTTGAACTTACTTCCTCTCCACTAATGTTGGTGAGATAATCATCAAATCAATAGGTCTTTATAAGGTTGTAATGGGGCTCGACTAAAGGTAGGGATTTAAATATGTGAAATTTCGATTTCAAAATCTTAACCTTCAACTTTGTCTTGGATCTTTCGAAATACAACCTTCTTCTTTGAATGAATCTTTGGAACACCCCAAAACTATTTTGAACTCATGCTCATACATTTTTCTTTCAGAGGTTGAGTAAACTTTTCTTCGCTCTTTCTTTCTCTATTCTTTTTTTAGCATGAGCATGTACATCTTTTCGAAATTTTCCTCAAATATTGATCACCAAGACAACTTTAGTTAAGATGGGTGCACAAAATAGGGTAATTTAAAAAGATAGTAATGTGGCTTAATATGTAGGTACATTAAAATAAACATGCCATTAAGCTCAAAATTACGGTTTCAAGGGTTTATTATCATAAGGTTGGCTTGAAAAGGCTCAAACAATCCAAAGAACAGTGCGTATATCATTTTAGATTTTTATGTCTCCTAGGATTTTGCCTGAAGAAGTTACTAAGTCAATTCTAAAGATATACCTTCATGCATGTCTAATCTCAAGAGAAACTAAGTTTTTAAGGCCAACATTACCTAAGACTATGATCATACAAGCATGTCATCATTCATGATAACATATATTCAACTAAGGTAGAATCATCATTCCTGTTTGCATTCAAACTATCTTATAAAAAAAATTTCTCTAAACATTCATTTGTTAAAACATACTTATGAAAAAATGATTGAAACAAACTTGAAAAAAAATTAAGCAAATAATTTGCGTGGGATAAGGTAATCATGAAACCTTGACCAATGTACCTTCCTGCTCGGACTGTTTGGTGGCCATAATTCATGAACCAAATTACCATGGGGAACATATCATGAATATCTATGAATAATTTTATGTTTGTTTCTTTCTCTTGTTTGAACCAAGTCATGAATCTCATATTGTTTTTTTCTTTACAGTGAAAGAAGTTGGGAAGAAGTTGTTAATAAAATATTACTGAGAGAAATGGGTAATATAAATATCCACCCGAGATTTAATAATTGGTCCATTCTTAACCTAGGTAAAGTCCATTATGTTGCGATAGAAATAAAAAAAAAACAAATAAGTTTTAGCCTTTAGAAAGAAGGAATGTCCTCATTGCAAGAACAAAGTAATGAATGAAAATTGAACGCCAGGTAGGGTTGTAAGAAAAGAGAGGTGAGTCATTAAGATTGCTTAAATACCAAGTCTTTCTTAACAATCCAACCCTAGACATGTTCATTCCCATTACCACATCACTTAGTCTTTTTCTTTCTAAAGAGGTGTTAGGCTTATTCATGCTTGTTATGTTTTATTATGCGGGAATAAAATCCTAATTACAAAAGAAATAAATTCCTAAGGACCTAAAAACAAACAAACAAATAAATAAACAAGACAAGAATCCCCCCTTCTATTTTTTTGACTCATTCCCTTTCTCTTCTTTTTCTTCAGCTCCATCTTCGCTTTAATAGTCATTATCTTCCTTCCATGTCTTGAAGATAGTATCTGGGAACTCAGGAACAAAATTGTTAGAGATATTCTTAAAAGTATTTCGAATTGAGTCATCTCTAATCTTTGCATATTTCCAATAAGTTTGTTGTTGATTGTGGATGAACTTGCGTATATCCAGCTTGATTGACAACTTCGATTTCTTTGAAGTACTTGCAAAAGTCAGCATTGGAGTTGTAAATTTACGTTCAACACTTGGCTCAACTAGTTCATCTTTTGGTTCAACTTCTGGTTCAAGGTTTGTAGGTTCCTCAATTGGCTTAGGACTATTTGGTTCCTCTTCAGATTATACTTATTCAGTGTCAGCAACTGAATCAACTTTAGTTTCAATTTTTTTATGACTTATATCGATTTTTGGCTCCGTTAGCTCTTCTTGCTCGCCTAGGTTTAGTTCATGAACATTTTCTACTAACCTTTCAAGATCATAATTTGTAATGCACCCTTGAACATATTACCCCTCCAAATTTGCTTGTGTTTTAACATAGGCCCTTAAGCAAAGTGAAGTGATTAATGATGGGAAATAGGCACTTCCTGTCTTCTTTTTGGCACAATCATGGATCTTCTTAAGAATAATTTTCCCAACTTTAATGGACTTTTCTGTCAAAATCACATACAATAAGAGCATTAGTTTCATCAAGATGGTGAAACTATGTGAGATAGACATGAAACTATAGCGAACGAAGTAAAACCATACCTTTGCTACCGCTTTTAGGTATTCCCTTGGGATCTCGGATTTGTCACAGCATCAAGCAGTTGTTGAAGAAAATCCTAATTGATATTGTTCATCATAGGGTTGTACTCATCTTCTTCAACATCAGTTAAGTTAAACAAATCATTTATGGACTTAGAAGTAAGAGGTACCTTTTTCTTTCGAACAATGACCTCAGTAGCATCTTGCTGAGTCAAACTAGCATAAAACTCTCGAACTAGTTTATCATTAGGAAGTGGACGAGCATTAAAAAATTGTTCCCACTTGAAAGAATTGAATTTCTTTCTAATCGGCATAGGAACAACCATCAAATCATGACTCTTCAAATTAAAACCTTTTTCCGGTATCATAGGTTGATGCTTGAAGATTGAATCAAATCTCTCTTTCAATTCTTCATTGATCATAATCGGGTTTTTAGGAGTAGTCTTTGAAGATCTAGTTCTTTTGCAAGACATGATATTTTTCCCGAAAATTCGATAAAGTTTTGGCACAAGGGAGACGAGAGAAATAAACAAGGTGGTGTAAGGACTTGCCACGACGATAACCTTGTGACAACAAGGATGGTGTGGCGGCAGTAGCAACGGCGTACGATAGTAACGACAGCGTGCAGCGGTGACGATGGTGCTCCGACAAACTCCTTACGGTGGCAATGGGTGGTTTCGACAACAAGGGAAGAAAAGCTAAGGTTTTCTTCGAGATTTAAGGCTAGCGACACATGGGGGAAAATTTAAGGATTTCTAGGGTTTAAGCAAATTGCTTTGAGGGATGTGAAAAATAGTGTGATGAAGTGAGGTTTATATAGGGAAAATTAAGGCAACATGTAGTAAAAATTTAGTTACATTAGGGTTACTTGGGTTGTAGGCAATGGAAGTGGCGGCAATGCATGGGTATTTCCCTCCTTTTTTCTGTCTTTGGCCTCAAACTCAAACTGTATTTATAGACTCAACTTAAAAACAAATTGATTAGTACTTAGGCTATATTTGACCCCCTTTATTAACATAACAATTAAAATTAAAATTAAAATTAAAACAAAATGAAACTTAAAAAATTTTAAAACCTAATTAGAAAAGTTCTTCTCAACAAATTACATTAAGTTAATTCCCAAGAAAGGTTGGACGAGTCACAACGGTCCCTCTTAAGTTCAAATCTCCTTAGACATAATTAATTAAATGTACTAAGTTAAGAAAAATAAGTTCTAATTATTTATTTATTTACAAATGAGTTCATGAAAAATCAAGGGTCTATTAAATTGAACGATGATTCAACTCGCTCAACTTTACCATCCAAATAGTCCTTGAGACGTTAACCATTGACTTTAAATGTACCACTATAATTGTCGCATAATTCAACTGCTCCGTAAGGATAAACTCGGTAGATGGTATAGGGTCCTTTCCATCAGGACTTGAGCTTCCCAAGAAATAACTTCAACCTTGAATTAAACAATAACACCTTTTGACCTTCTTTAAACTCGCAAGATTGTATATGACTATCATGCCATCTCTTCGATTGTTCTTTACATATCTTGGCATTCTTATAGGAAAACAACCTTAGCTTTTCCAACTCATCAAGTTGTAACATCCTTCTCTTATTGGCTTGCTTAAGATCAAAGTTCAACTGCTTCAAAGCCCTGTGAGCTTTATTCTCCAACTCTAATGGCAAATGACATGTCTTTCCAAAGGCTAACCGATTAGGAGTCATTCTTAATGGTGTCTTAGAGATAGGCCCATAATGCTAGGCGTACTAACCTTTCAAGGATACCTTTGATTTCATGGTTCACTCTTTTAACTTGCCCATTCGATTGGGGGTGATAGGCAGTAACAATCTTATGCTTCACATCATTTTTGTCAAGCAACCACTTAAGCTATTTGCTCACAATGTGAGAACCTTCATCACTAATAATTGCTCTTGACGTCCCAAATCATGTAAACACATGCTTATGTAGGAATCAAATGACTACCTTAGCATCATTTGTACGGTATGCTTCGGCTTCAACCCACTTGGATACATAGTCTGCAGCAACTAAGATGTATTTGTTTCCATACGAAGAAACAAACGAGCCTAGGAAGTCAATGCCCCATACGTCGAATAATTCAATCTCCAAAATGTTTGTTAAGGACATCTTATTCCTCCTTGATAAATTTATGGTCCTTTGACATTTATCACTGTTCTTCATATAAGCATAAGCATCTTTAAACAATGTAGGCCAAAAGAAACCTACTTGTAAAATCTTCACTGTAGTACGTGAACCACCAAAGTGTCCCCTACTTGGAGAAGAATGGCAATGATACAAGATCTCGACAATCTCACTTTAGGCTACACACTTTCAGATTATATTATATGCAGACTTTTTAAACAAAAATGGATCCTCCCAAAAAAATAATACCGACTATCATGAAAGAATTTCTTCCTTTGTTGTTATGTCATTTCTCGAGGAATTATTCCACATACAAGATAATTGGCAAAATCTATGAACCAAGGTGTTTCATGAATTCGACTTACCTCAAATAGGTGTTCATTTGGGAAATTCTCGTTGATAGGCACACATGGTTGAGTTACCTCATCTTTCTCCAACCTCGACATATGATCAACTACTTGATTCTCAACACCTTTTCTATCTTAGATTAGCCTCGATTAGCATCTTTCTTCGTAAGCAAGTATTTAATGGCCGTATGGTCAATAAATACTGTAACTTTGGTACCTATAAGATATATATGAAACTTGTCAAAATCAAAAACTATATCAAAGATTTCTTTTTTAGTTTCCGTATAATTGAGTTGGGCCCCTGTCAAAGTTTTGCTTGCATTGTAAATAGGGTGGAATACTTTGTTTCTTCTTTGACCCATCATAGCTCCAACAACATAATCACTTGGATCGTACATCAACTCAAAAGGTGAGTTCCAGGTGTAACAATTATTGGGGCTGAGTTTAACCATTTTTTTAGATCTTCAAAAGCTTCGAAATATGCTTTGTTTAAATCAAACATTGTAACTTTTTTCTAGCAACAAACACAAAGGTTTAGAAATTTTTGAGAAATCTTTGATAAATCTTCGGTAAAAATCGACATGGCCTAAAAAATTTCTGACTCCTTTCACATTAACTGGGGGTGGTAATCTTTCAATTACGTACACTTTTTCTTTATCAACTTTAATTCCTCTCTTTGAGATTTCATGCCCAAAAACAATCCCTTCCTTAACCATAAAGTGGCATTTCTCCTAGCTAAGGACAAGATTCGTCTTTTTGCATCTCTTAAGTACCTTAGCCAAATTACTCAAATAAATATCGTAAGTGTTACCAAAAATAGAAAAATAATCTATGAAAACCTCAACAAAATTTTCAACCATATTAGTGAATATTGTCATCATGTGTCATTGAAATGTTCTAGGTGCATTGCATAAACCAAAAGGCGTTCACGTAAAAGAAAACGTACCATATGGACAAGTAAAGGTTGTTTTATGTTAGTCCTTCGGAGCTACAACTATTTGGTTATATCTTGAATAGCCATCTAAAAAATAATAGAACTCATTACCTACCAGTCGATGTAACATTTGATCCATAAAAGGCAATGGAAAATGATCCTTTCGAGTGGCTTTATTCAACTTTCTGTAGTCAATATAAATTCTCCAACCAATAACAGTTCTTGTCAAAATCAACTCGTTACGTTCATTCTCAACAATTGTGATTCCACCTTTCTTCGACACACATTGGCACAGGACTTGCCCACGAACTATCTGAAATGGGGTAGATGATTCTCGCATCTAACCATTAGATCACTTCCTTTCTCACAACTTCTTTCATAATAGGATTGAGCCTCCTTTGCCTATCAATTTGAGCTCTTTCACCTTCCTCTAAAATAATTTTATGCATGCAAAAAGGACTTATACCTCGAATATCAGTTATGGTCCAACCAATTGCCTTTTGAAATTTCTTTAGAACAGTAATTAGTTGCTCGTCTAGAACGGTCACCTAAATGAACATTTAGTTCAATTTTAGGTGCTTCCTCCATTGACAACTTTGGTTGCACAGATTCTCTAGCTTCTAACTCTAACGGTTCAAATTGTATGGACCGAATAAAATTTCTTGGATTGGCTTCCATCAAACCCATGTTTTCTTTACCTTCTTCATCCTCTAAAGATCAAACTCTAAGGCATTCTCGAATGGATCTTCTTCAAAATTGCTTTATGATAGCATTAGAAAAGACCATTGATTTCTCCTTACTTATGGTATAATTTGTTCTCATTTGATCATTTTTAACATTCATTTTTAGTCTTTTTAACTTAGTTATTGCATTTTCTAACTTAGAGAAGCTTGACTTAATTTTCTTCAATTTTATCATGTTTTTACTAATAATGTCACTGCATTAGTTGTTCAATATTGTATCCAAAGATGTCACTGCAAGAATCTACCCTGAAGGATCAGTGCATGAAGGTGTACAAAGTTGTCGCTGCTAAATAACATCCAAATTTGCGCCAAGAACTGTCATCGCAACTAACAACTACCAAATGAACACACCAAATTTGCGTGAGTGTACAGCTGGCATAACCAACTTGTATAGCTAGAGGAAGTTACATCTTAAAGGGAGGAATCTTGTACTTGGCAGTGGTTGTTAAATACTGAGGAGAAAATATTTTTATCATCTTCTTCTTAATATTTTCGGTGGATAAAATTTCTTCTTCAACATATTCTCGAGCTTCCTTCCATGGCAACTAAAGCTTCTTAGGGCTACCTGAAAAGAGGAGGAAGGCAGTATACTACTCGTGACCAGAGCATCCTAAGTGCAACACAAGAGGAAGAGTAAAGGAACATCTCGAGTAATCTAAGAACAGAGTACTCCATCTATTATTTTTATTTTCCTTTCTTAAACGCTGATATGTTTTGATAATTTGAGTTGTATGGGAATACAATTTAATTTCAGATCAAGTTTGATATTTATTTCAATCTTTTCATCATTGTTTTTCTTTGGATTTAATTGCTTGACCATGAAAGTGTGATTGCAGTCACTCTGACTGGAAAGTACAGCGACAAATTAAGTTAACAAGCAAGTCAATGGAAGTTGTTTGAGGATTGAAGGAGTTCAGCGCACTTGTTCTTGAATATATAGCATTGCCAACACTGGAAGGTGTGGTTTTGAGTATTTGAGTCTTTGATAAATAGGAAAGTCAAGGTTGGTAAGATTTTATTATGCTTAATTGTGGCGACAATTTATCTGTTATTAACCTTGTAATCACATTTAGTTTTTTGCCAACTTCTCAAGTCAAGGAACCCCATCTCATTATCACTGTTTACATCTTAAAATTTATTGAATTGCTTTGACAAATTACTCTCATACTTTTACTGCATTTCCTTATTTAATTTCTCCGACATTATTCATCACAATCTCTTCAGTTTTAACTTTCTTTGCATCGACAATTATAAACATAAGCAGCCACACCTGTGGGTCCGATAGATTCACTTCTATCTACTATACTTGCATCGATAGTGTACGGTTGCACATATTTGCTCTGACAATCATATCACGATCAAGTTTTTGCGTCGTTACCAGGGATGACATTTGTTTAATGTTTATATTTGTCTCTGCATTTATTTGTTATTTCTTAATCTTTATTTGTTATTGATTTGTTTTCTTGTTGTTACTATTTTTCACTTGGTTTATTTTAGGAGTTTATGGCGAGGAGAAATCCTGAAAATATTGTTAACTTAGATCTGGAGATCGATCAAACCATTAGTAGGAGGCGACATGAACAAAGAAACATGGTTTTGCCAGGAATCAATGCTAAAATACCACCACTTCTTCCACAGAATCCTCCAATACATCCACAAGTTATCGATAACCTATTGCTACCACAAGAAGATCAATTGCAAAATCGAACCATCCAAGATTTTGTTGTTCTAGTTTTGGATGATTTGTAGCCTGGTGTTGTTCGACCAACAATTCAAGCTGGAAATTTTGAGTTAAAACCAGTCATGTTCCAGTTGTTAAATTTTAATGGGCAGTATGCTGAATTTCCACATGAAGATGTGAGAGAGCATATTAAATCTTTTCTACTGATTTGTGCCTCTTTCAGTCAGTAGGGTGTTCTTGAAGATGCCTTGCGAATGCAACTGTTTCCTTACTCATTGCAAGGATGGGCTTGAACTTGGTTCATTGGATTACCTACTAGATCGATTACGTCATGTAAAACACTCACAAGTCAATTTGTTTTACGTTTCAATCCACCGACAATGAATGCTAAGCTCAAAAATTATATCACTGCATACCATTAGCTTGATGACGAGAATCTGCATACAACATAGGAGCGCTATAAATCTCTTTTTAGACGATGCCCCATGTATGAAATTCAACAAGAGATGTAGATCAAAATCTTTTACAACAGGTTGAATGCACAGATAAGAAATCTTGTCGATGTATTTGCTAATGGTCCTTTGTTGGATTATACTTACAATGAAGCTATCCGAATTCTAGAGAGAATTGCTCAAAACAATTATCAATATCCGATCTCTAGAGGTTCTCAAGTGAAGGAAAAACCTAAAGCTATTTAGTTGGATGCTATATTTTCTCTAAGTGCACAAGTTTTTTCACTCACAAACATGATAAAGAACATGTAGGGGACTAGTGAAATTGCACCTATTCAAGTTGCCTAATAAATTTATGTCCCTACATTTTGTTGTGAAATTTGCGACAACAACCACAGTTATGAGGATTGTCCATAGCATGTAGAGAATGCTTTTTATGTCAATAACATCCGTGGACACCCCTATGGTAACTCCTACAATAACTCTACTAGAAACCAACAACCTTGGGAAAATCAAAATGTTGTGACGTTTAGATATGGAAATTCATCTAACCAAGGCGGTTACTAACAAAGGAATTACAATGAGCAACAATAGATTTATAATTACCGTTCACAGTTACAAGAACAAATGCAGCCACGTGCCCATGTACAACCACAACAAGCTTCAATACAACATCCAAATATTCATGGACAGCAGTAGCAGTACAAACAACCACAAACTGAACCCACAACAGCCTTTGAAAATATGATGTGTGAATTTATGATGCGAACATAATCTATAGTGCAAGGAAATTCCTCTTCTATCCGAGCATTGGAAACACAACTGGGGCAACTTGCTTCAAATATGAACACAAGACCACCAGGTGCTTTACCAAGTGACATAGAGAACCCAAGCTCAAGAAGGAAAGAGCATTGTAAGGCTATCACTCTTCAAAGTGGAAAGCAAACTTTAGAGCCAAGCACTAAGTCAAAGGCAGCACCTGGCATCATTAATGATCTAGACCAGGGTAAGGATAGTGCACCTCAAGAAGCTACAAAAGAATCAGTCAAAGTAGTTCCACCAGTTATTACTCTCATGCCTACAATCAGACCGGGAAAGTTATCGATGTAGTTGCCAATGTCGATGTAACCTACTATGTCGAGGCAAACAGATGACCCTACACTCTTTCCATTCCTACAGCGATTCAAGGAACAAGAGCATGATAGAAAATACCAGCATTTTTTTAATACATTACACCAACTTCATGTCAACATCCATCTTGTGGATGCATTGGTGCAGATCCTCACTTATGGGAAATTCATGGAGGCTAAGAAGAATAAGCTAACTGTGATTGAAACAATTGCGCTCACAAAAGGATGCAATGCAGTGCTGACAAATAAGTTGCCACCTAAGATGAAAGACCCTGGAAGCTTTACAATCCCATGCTCGATTGGTAATCATTATTTTGGTAAAGCTTTATGCGACTTAGGTGTGAGTATCAATCTGATGCCACTGTCTACATTCAACAAATTGGGAATTGATCACATGAGGCCTACTGCAGTGACATTGCAAATGGCAGATAGGTCATTGGCGCAGCTTGAAGGACAAATTAAGACATCCTTGTTCGCGTAGACAAGTTTATGTTCCCTATCGATTTTATTATACTTGATTGTGAAGCTGATAAAAAGGTACTAATAATCTTGGGACACCTATTCTTAGCTACGAGACACACTCTGATTGATGTGTACAAGGGAGAATTAACAATGTGTCATAATGGGGAACATGTCACTTTTAGTGTCTTCGAAGCCACTCCTTGTCGCGCAAGGAAGAATGTCAGCACATTGATGTACTGTATAAATCATTTAAGGGATAATTCAATTAGCATAGCACAAGATTTATTAAAAATTTTGTGGCGACATCGCATAAAGATGTTTTACTAAACTGTGACAGCAAGGTTAGGGCGAATAAGATTGAGATTGAGCCAAACTGGTCTATGCAACCTCCTACGTTGATTAATAGAAAGAATCTAGCTTTGAGATCATCTATTGTGAAAGCTCTTACTATGGAATTACAACCACCGCATATTTCTCTGAAGTTCAAGTCCACTCTTTTTTAGGTGCATAAATATATTATTGTCGCTGCATTTCGTCTGCTTACTTACCAAAGGATCAAAACGTATCAGAAAAGAGACCATGACGATTCATCCTTTCAAACCCAACAGTTAGATTGGTTTAAAAAAGGTCGGTTTGATTAGATGCATTTATTAAGTGCAGACTTGCAAACCCTTCTCTGTAGTACATATAAACACGCCTTTTCTCTCTATAAAGTAATTTTTCTACGCCGACTGTTTCAATCACAAACCTCCATTGCTATACTTAGAAATTTGCTTTAATTTTTCATCCTTCTTAGTCTACTTTTACGACCACCAGATATGGCCAGAATAAGAGCAGCAACCCTCCAATGAACTAGTGATGTTCCTAACTAAGGCAACCAAGGAACACTTCCAAAGACAATATGCTAAAGAGAAATTTCCATCTAGAATAAGGTTTTGACTTGTCGAAGCAAAGGGACCTTGGAAAGCAAGTAACTGGCACCATTGCGAGAATGGGCTAGGAGACATACTACAACTATCCTAGGGCCTATTCCCCATCTATGATGCGAGAATTCTACGCCAACCTTACTAACCAAGAGTTCGAATTTATATTTTTTCGTGAAGGATTAATACCATAGGTCGCAACCATCAATGCCATATATAATATTATCATTGATGAGGATGAGCATGTGGAGTTCATTGAAAATTAACTGTAGAAGGGATCGAGATGTTGATAAAAGACTTGTGTCTCGAAGGTGCTATGTGGACAGGTTCAAATATGAGCAACTACACGATGCATAGGAGATTTTTGTCACTACAAAGTAAGGTGAGGTTTCATTTCATTAATAGTCGTTTATTGCCTTCTACGCACAGTACAACAGTCACGCTCGATCGAATGTGTCTGATACATTCAATCATAAAGGGTAGAAAGATAGATGTCGGTGCAATTTTGCATCAGGAAATTACGGAATGCACAACAGAGTAGACATGTATCTTGGTATTTCCCTCTTTGATAACACGATTATGTCAGCAGCGAGGTATAATGCCTCGTGAAGGAAAGGAGATCCTAGAAAACAAGGGCCCAATCAATGACGCGTCAATTGAGAGGATGACTCATGGTAAGGAGACTCCTATAATATAGGAAGTAGATACCAGGAAGATGAAGAAGAGCAAGGAAAAAAATAGCAACCGCAGTACACATGTGATTGCAAACCTAGCATTGTGGCATAAGGCAAAGGACTTGGAGCAGATTGTCGAGGCTATTAACATCAGACAAATAAAACTAGTCACCATAATTGAAGAAATGGAGCATTCACAAAATCTATTTTATAACTACACCAGGGCATGGAATAGTGCCATGTTGACCACCATGAGGAGAATGAGCACAATACCTTTGCCAGAATTCCCTATCTTCCCTCCGATCATCAGGGAAGCCGAACCTTCATCTGATGAAGTCGATTCTAGAAAGAAGGATAACTCCATAGCTTTTCCTCCAATATTGCATATTTCGAATTAAGGAGGAGAGGTGGAATCAAAGGAGTAGAGGTTTGCTTAAGGAACTTTGCCAGCTTATTTGAGGAGGATTTCCTTGCTAATCTTGAGACTGTTGATGCTGTTGAAGAAGAAATTCCTATCGAGGGAGAAGCTACACCCGTTAAAGAGATGAGAAAAGAGGAGAAGGAAGAAGAAAAAGAAGAAGGAGCCAGAGCAAATTCATCAGAGGAATTTGTCCCTGCACCAATTGTGGGTGCAATAAGTGAAGAAATGGCACCATCTGCTGCGAGTCAAGTAGAGGCTGTGACAGCACCAACTGAGGATCCAAATCCATTGGCCATCATAGTATACACTAAGCTATTTGCAGAGATCCATCCTTCCGACGTCACAATCGATTAAGCCAGGGTTCAGCTTACTGCTACGGAGCAATCAGGAGATAAGGTGAAGCCCAAGGAGAAGAAACGCAAGCGCATGAAAGACAAAAAGTGCCATAAAGTAGAAAGGAAGCGTAAGAAATAGAAAGCCAATGCAACCACATCTTTAGCTACTGCAAATTCAGTGAGTTTTTCAGTTTTCAGTTTTAATTTTAATGCATATCGTGTAGTTGTAGTTTGTTTGTTATTGCATCTTTTGTTTTTGCATTTTTATTGTCACTGCATCTACATTGTCATTGCATTTCCATATATATTTGTAAATTAATGTCAGTGCATTGGGGACAATGCAAACTTTAAGTTTGGGGGCAATGTATATGGAATGAAAGTGCAAATGCACCCACATTTTAAAAATTTTTCCTTTGAAGTTTGATAAAAGCATGCAACGTTATTGGAAATGTGCTTGAATTTTTTTTCATTTGATGCTTAATTCTTGAGTCATGTGCAATGCTAATGAATGAGTTGGACGAATTTGATTGAATGTTATCTCTTCAATTTTTGGATGAATGATTTAAATTGCATTAGTAATGAATGAATAGTATCATTATTTGAATCTTGAATAAATTTATCGTTTATAGCTACTTGTGTATAAGTATAGTTGTAAATAAAAAAACTCCAATGTGGGTGTATTGTGAACTTTAAAGGGGGAACACTCCAATGCAAGTGTTAGAAAAAGTAATCTAGCCAAAGGTTGTTACTAGAAGAGTGTGTGTCGGCGCAATTACATAATCCCTAGGGTTTGTTGCATCCTATTGTTACTTCCTATGAACAAAAGTATAGTAATGCAACGACATCCCTTAGTTACATAGAAAAAAGGAAAAGAAGAATATATATATATGTATATTACTGTACAATAAATGTTGTTTTGGTAGAAAGAATTTAACATTTAAAGTATGATGCTAGCTTTAATGAAGTTGAAATTTTAATTATTCATACCTATAAATTGTCAGCGCAATATTCTGTCATTTGAATGTAATTCATGCATTAGGATTTCAGATGATTTAAGTTGCTAGAATGGTCATTGCCTTGATAATTTTTTTTTTTGCTATAACATTGCTAGTCTTTATTTTACTTGAGGACAAGTAAAAACTCAAGTTTGGGGGTGTGATAGCATTAGAAATGACCATTGATTTCTCCTTACTTATGGTATAATTTGTTCCTATTTGATCATTTTTAGCATGCATTTCTAGTCTTTTTAACTTAGTTATTGCATTTTCTGACTTAAGGAAGTTTAGCTTAATATTTTTTAATTTTATCATGCTTTTACTAATAATGTCACTACAATAGTTGTTTAGTATTGTATCCAAAGATGTCACTACAAGAATCTATCCTGAAGGATTAATGCATGAAGGCGTACAGAGTTCTCGCTGCAAAATAAAATCCAAATTTGCGCCCAGAACTATCGCCGCAACTAACAACTGCCTAATGAACACACTAGATTTGTGTGAGTGTACAGCTGGCATAACCAACTTGTACAACTAGAGGAAGTTAGATCTGAAAGGGAGGACACCTGTACCTGGCAATGGATGTTAAATACTTAGGAGAAAAGATTTTTATCATCTTCCTCTTAATTTTTTCAGTGGATAAAATTTCTTCTTCGACATATTCTTGAGCTTGCTTCCATGGCATCTTAAGATTCTAAGGGCTACCTGACAAGAGGAGAAAGACAATATACTGCTCGTGACCAGAGCATCCTAAGTGTGACACAAGAAGGAGAGTAAGGGAGCAATTCGAGTAAGCTAGGAATATAGTACTCCATCTGTTCTTTTATTTTCCTTTCCTAAACGCTGATAAGTTTTGATAATTTGAGTTATATGGGAATACAATTTAATTTTAGATCAAATTTGATATTTATTTTAATCTTTCCTTCATTGTTTATCATTGGATTTAATTACTTGACCTTGGAAGTGTGATTGCAATCACTGTCATTGAAAAGTGTAGAGACAAATTAAGTTAACAAGCAAGTCAACGAAAGTTGCTTGAGGATTGAAGGAATTCAGTCCACTTGTTCTTGAATATATAGCATTGCCAACACTGGAAGGTGTGGTTAGTGTGAGTATTTGATAAACAGGGAAGTCAAGGTTGGTAAGATATCATTTTGCTTAAATGTGGCGACAATTTATCTGTTATTAAGCTTGTGATCACATTTAGCTTTTTGCCAACTTCTCAACTCAGGGAACCCCATCTCATTATAATTGCTTACTTCTTAAAATTTATTGAATTGCTTTGACAAATTACTCTCATACTTTTATTGCATTTCCTTATTTAATTGCTCCGACATTATTCACCGCAATCTCTTTAGTTTTAACTTTCTTTGCATCGACAATTATAAACATAAGAAACCATCCTTATGGAATTGATATCCGATAGATTCACTTCTATATACTATACTTGCATCGATAGCATATTTTCTATTTGACGTTCATAGCGCGATCACTTTACATAAAAACCAAGGTTTCTATCTCTTCCATAACTAAACACTCTTCTATCAGATCGAGAAATTTCATAGCTTTAGGAATGTTAAAGGTTACCTGGTCGTCTTGAACTTGCAGGGTGAGTTCACCTTTCTGCACATCAATTAACGTTCTTCCCGTAGTTAGGAAAGGTCTCCCAAGGATGATCAGTACTTCCTTGTCTGCTTCAAAATCTAAGATAATGAAATCAGCAGGAAAAATAAATTTATCGACTCTTACCAAAACAACCTCAATTTTTCTTTCGGGATATGCTAAAGATCGATCTGCTAGTTGAAGCGTCACAGTTGTAGGTCTTACTTCACCTATCCCTAACATCTTAAAAATAGACTTAGGTATCAAGTTGATACCAGCTCCTACGTCGTACAAAGCTTTACCACAGTAATATTCACCAATGCAGGGTATAGTAAAGGTTCCAGGGTGTTTCAATTTCAATGGTAGCTTGTTCCACATGAACGTACTGCACTCCTTCGTCAAAGTAACAGTATCATACTCACTAAGTCATTTCTTCTTGGATAGTATATCCTTCATAAACTTCACATAGTTCAACATTTGTTCTAAAGCCTCCACCAACGGAATATTGATGTGCAACTACTTCAGAACATCCAAGAACTTCTTAAATTGCACCTCCTATTTATGCTTATGTTGCTGTCATCTTTACGGATATGAAGGTTATGGAACCTTCGATTGAATCGGACAACTCTTCCAAGGAGGTAAATTTGCATCTAAAGAATATGTTAAATTATCAAAATTCACTAATTTAGGGTTTACCTCGTCATACTTTGTAGATTTTGATTCTTTCAATATAGGAACTTCAACAGCTAGTTGACTTTCCTCCTTCTCAACAAGCTCATCTTCAACATAAATAACTTGAGGTTCCAGAATCTTACCACATCGCAATGCCATTACCTTGCAATGTTCTTTAGCCAAGCTTCTTAGATTCTCAGTGTCGCTCGGTGAGGTTCCTTGCAATTTATTACGAAGCTCCATTGCAAACTGACACATTTGGTTTTCCAAATTTTTCAGTGTTGCTACTTGGCTCTTGATCAAAGCGTCATTCTTTGCCATGCACGCTTTCAACAAGTTCTCCAAACTGTTTGATGACTCAGCTTGAGGTGGTTTTGGAGCTAGCCGATTAAACCCTTAAGATTGGTTGGGTCTATGCTGTATAAAGTTGTTGCTTAGTCCATTTTCTTGATTACTCCAAGAAAAGTTAGGATGATTACGCCATGAAGGATTGTAGAAGTTGGACTGGGGTCCTTGTCCATTCCTATTTTGATGTTGATTCCCTTACATAGTACATTGACTTGGGATTTGATGGACAATTCTAGAAAGAATGACCTTCCCCACAATACACGCAAGAAACTACTTCAAACGAACTTGGTGGATGAGCTGTAAAATTACTAACACTATTAGAGGTAAACTATTTTAACATAGAGGAAATAGATGATACCTAAGCTGATAATGAATTGAGGGCATCAACTTCATGAACTCCGGCTACACGTCTTCTTGAAGCTGCTCGATTTGTTGGCCATTGATAGTTGTTGCTAGCGATCCTCTCTATGATCTCATAGGCCTCACTATAAGACTTAGACAAAATTGCAACATTCGCCGAAGTATCTATCATCAATCTTTGAAACCAGTTATCGAGACCATTACAAAACGTCTCCAACTAGATACTGTCGAAACCAATTTTTGAAAAAAATAAAAACAAGTATCAATTGATATTTTGGAAAATGGAAATGGAGTTGCTACCAATAATTTTTAAAAACAGTGTAATTGGGTCACCTCTCGAGATTTTTTTAAAAAATCATTAAAATAATTTTGGTCTTTGAAACCATCAAACGAGTTCGGGAGCCAGTTATGCATAAGGAAGAATTAGCACCCTTACACACCCAAAATTGGTGCCTAATCGATTATTTAAAATCTTATTTGTTGAAAATTACAAATTCGAGAAAAATTTAAATCGCGATCTTTAAATGCATGAATGTCATATTTATTCTATTTTGAAAATAAATTTTGTTTCTGAAGAAAGCTCTTTATTTCGAATTAATCGAGAAAAATTCACATCCAGTAAGTTAGGACATGACAATTCGAGCATTCAAAAATGACGAGCTTTAAAAAAATCTCATGTTTAAATTTTAAAAGGATATTCAATTATCTCGGTTCAAAGAAAAAAGCCATATGATTTTTCAAATTCCCGAGACAAAAGATATTTCCTTGATTTATTAAAACAATTTGAGTATTTTTTTAAAAAAAAAATTTCATGTCATGCAAAAATATGCACATGATTTTCAAGTATACATAATAAAAAACAATATATACAAAAAATACAATACAATAAAATAATATACATATACGATAAAATAAATAAAGAAAAAAATTATATTAAAATCGGGCTAAATTTGAATTTTTATGAACTTCAGGTGTTAAATCAGAGTATTTGGAAAGTTTGGGGGTCAAATCAGAATTTTTGATAAATTTAAGGGTTAAATTCAAATTTTTAGAAAGTTTGGGGTTAAATTCAAATTTTTGGAAGGATTAGGGTCAAATTTAAATTTTTGGAAATTTTAGAGGTTAATTTTGAATTTTTTGAAATTTTAAGGATCAAATTTGAATTTTTTTTAAATTTAGGGGTCAAATTTCAATTTTAAAAAAATTTAAGGGTCAAAACATAATTTTAAAATAAAGTAGGGTATTCACGAGCAATAAACCCAAAAAAACATGACACGTGGCAGCCTCAAAGATTCTTTTTGGCCAAGGACCGAATTGAAAACCAAGTGAAATTATAGGGCCGAATTGAAAAGAAAAAAAAGAACGACATCAAGGATTAAATTAAAACCTTTAAAAAAGTGGAGAGAACTACTGGGCAATGTTCCCAATGTTTTAAAATAAGTAATAATTCTCCCCCCAAACGGCGTCACTTTATTTGGCTATATAAGCCATTTTTACGTTTTTTTTTTTCATTTTCATTCACTCTTCTAAAAAAAACCAAAACATCCCCTCTTTTCTCTCCATGGCCAATCGGTCAAACAACAAAAAAAAGGATGAGGGCAAGCTACCACCATGAGCCCGCCGTGGCCAATGTCGACAACCACCATGGACGGTGGTTAGAACCTGGAAAGCGGTGGAATTCAAAGCGTTTTGAAGGTAAAAAAATATCCCCAATATACTTACTATCAAATATATATCAAGAAAAAAAAGTTAGATCTAATGATTTTCAAAAATATGGAAAAAACAACTTGATACCTTGATTTGTTTTTTGCTTCCGATTGCTTTGCTCGTATCTTTGCAATTACTAAGAATCTTAGTATATTATTTTGTAGTATTTTTTTTGACTCTATTATATTTTTGTGTTGAGCTTTTATAACCCTTTTTACAACAATTTTTTTTTGAATTTTTAGGTGATGTGCGTGAGGTGGAATCCGGATTCGAAAGAATCGACGACAGAAACGACAATGGCTGCGCGACGGCATGGGCGTGCTGGTTGCGGCAACAGATTCAAAAGCTAGGGTTAGGGTTTTTTGTTTTGTTTAAATTTGGGCTAGTAGGGGTATTTGGGTATTGGGCTAGATAGAATTGGGTTATTTTAATGTAATGAACTTTATTTTAGGTTAATTTTATTTTATATTTATTTATTTATATTTATAAAATAATAATAAATTAATTAATTAAATAAAAGAAATAAATAATAATAATAAATTAAATTGGGTTTTGTATGGATGAAATTGGGCCTGTATAGTTTCCCTTCTTTGCTCGTTGTTTTTTAACTGCTCTATTCTGCCTTATCCACTTCACTGTAACCTCAAGAAGATAGGATTTAATGTTGTAGCTTCATCTTGCTCCACTGCAGGTTCAAGGAGAAAAATTTGCTTTCATGACTTTAATCTGACCCACTACAACTTTAAGGGTATATGATTTGTTCTTGTAGCTTCATCTTGCTCTACTGCAACTTCAGAGAGTTAAGGATTCGCCTTCGTAGCTTCACTCCATTTCTTTGCAACTTCAATGAAGACCGAGGTCTACTACTGTGAGTTTTAATTCGCCCCTCTACAACTTTAGGGGTATATGATTTGCTTCTGTAGCTTCAATCTGCCTCTCTATAGCTTTAGAGGTAAAAGATTAAATTTTTTCTATCTGCCCCATGGTCAGCGTAAGAGATCTGACGGTCTTCAATCTACCTTATGGTCGGGTAAAAGATTTAATTGCTTCAATCTACCCCATGGTCGGGGTAAGCGATCGGATGGTCTTTAATCTCCCCTCTGGTTAGGGTAAAAGATTGAATTGTTTCAATCTGCCCCATGGTCAGGGTAAAAGATTAGAGGTTATAACTTCACTCCATTTCAGCTTCAAGAGTATAAGATTTGTCCTTGTGACTTCAATTTACCCCTCAACAGCTTTAGGTGAATGAGATTCGCCATTGCTTTAGGAGTATAGGACTCATCGGTCTATCGTCATTCTTTGAGGATATGACCTATAGAACCTATTTTATAGGCCTCTATCTAGGCCATGTGTTTAGGATGCCATGATTTGAATGAATCAAATGCTCTTATCTAAATGCGCATGAATGGTACTGATATGCATGCAAAGATGTCATTTTAAAATGGTTTTTTATTGTTTTAGTCCTTAGGTTGTCACTGATCATCTTTTACCTTAGTTCTAACATTGATATGTCACCATGCCTTTTCTTCAAGTTTGGTGCTCCTGATACAAAATCCAAAGAGGTAATCATAAGCTGAACTTATTCGTTTCAGGGTCCCTTCAACCAACGGATTCGGTTATTTCCGACTAATGGTCATTTTTCAGTCGCTGTATTATTTAGAATTTTTTAAAGTAATATGCAAAAATATTTTTATACCTTATACCATTAAGTCCATTAACCATTATGTCAATGAAATGAATGCTCTAAGCAGGGTTACAAAAATGAATAAGATTGAATTTATTGGCAATAACGCTTGAATGGAAAAAAAATGAGAAGACATCAAACATTAATTAAAGCATCAGCCAAGATTACAAATGTTGGTAAAAAATTAGCAAACATTGATCAAGAATTGCTAAAGTGAGCAATAAGAAATAAAACCAGATGCCCTATATATCAATATAAGAACTTTTTCGAGTAAACTTGGTGAGGACCACTTTGAGCCCTATGTGTACCCATGGAAGCTATTGCACTTTGTCGATGCCTAAGATGCAATGTCTCTCCATCTTGCTACTTCTAAGAAAGAATCTCTTCATGCCCAATCCTTGATCCAAATCTAAGCTGCCCTTTTGGGTTTTTGACTCAAATCTCTTAAGGCTTTGAGACGCCCTTTACGGGTTTTCATCTCAGCCCCACCTTTTTTTGAGCTGCCCTTTATGGGTTTTCAACTCAACCTCTCTTTTTTTAGGCGAAGTACTTCTTCACTGAATTTGAGTTCACGGGATTTGACAAATATTTGTCATCCATCTCAGTTAGAATCGAAGCTCTTCTAGAGAAAGCCTTTTTTACCACATATGGACCTTCCCAATTTGGCATCCATTTGCCTCGGAAGTCCTTTTGTATAGGAAGGAACTTTTTCAAAACTAGATCTCCCTCATGGAATTCTCTAGGGCGAACCTTTTTATCATAAGCCCGCATCATCCTTTTTTGGTACATCTGGTCATGTCGGATAGCTTTCAGCCTTTTCTCTTCAATTAGGTTTAGATGGTCATATCCTAACTGGATCCACTCAGCCTCATCTAACTTTACTTCTGACAAGACTCGGAAGGAAGGAATTTCGACTTCAATGGATAAAACTACTTCCATTCCATATACTAACAAGAAAGGTGTTTCCCCAGTAGAAGTTCTAACTAACGTTTGATAAGCGTAAAGAGCAAAAGGTAGCTTCTCGTGCCAATCTTTGTAGGTTTGTCATTTTCCCCACGATTTTCTTGATGTTTTTATTAGCTACTTCTACAGCTCCATTCATTTTCGGGTGATACGGTGCTAAATTTTCGTGCTTGATCTTGAACTGACTATAGACCTCTGCTATTGTGCTATTATTCATGTTCAAATCATTGTCGGATATGATCTTCTCTAGCATCCCATACCGACATATAATTTATTTTTTCAAGAATTTACTGACTGTTGATCTCATAACACTAGCGTAGGAAGCAGCTTCCACCCACTTAGTAAAGTAATCGATGACCATAAAAATGAATCTATGTCCATTAAAAGCTTTTAGCAAGATTGGTCCAATGACGTCCATGCCCCACATAGAAAAAGGTCATGGAGAGGTGAAGGAGGTACATGAATTTTGTCTCCGTAAATTTGACACTTGTGACACTTCTTAGCATATTTAATGCAATCTCCTTTCATGGTTGACCAATAATACCTGAATCTCATAATTTGTCTAGCCATCGTGAAACCATTGACATGTATTCCACAAACACCTTCATGGACTTCTTCTAAGATTTTCTTAGCCTCAACAGAATCAACACACCTCAACAAGACTTGATATTTTCTCTTTTTATGCAGTATATCCTCATTAATGACATAGTTAATTGCGAGCCTTCTCAATGTTATTTTGTCATTCTCGGTGGCTTGCTTAGGGTCCGTAGCAAATCAGGAGATAAACTACAATCTTAGACTTCTTCAAAATCCTGAGATTCCTCTAAACACACATCCTACTCAAAATGAGGCTCTAAGTCGACAATGATGTTACTCATATCATTGATATCTAGGGATATATCATATGGACCAAAAAGATCCGAAAGATAAATGAATTTAAGCATGTTTATTGCAGTATGAGATGGATGAAAATAATAATGAATATTTTTGCCAATTTGGGTGAAAGAAAGTGCATCTTTTTTATTGAAAATAAAAAGCAAATGAACATGTGCCCTTTACAAAAAGATCCCAATTACTTTCGGCTTAGGGCAACTAACGTGTTCTGAGCATTACTTTGGAAAAGACTTAAAAGTTATAGTGAGCTCTTCCGCAGTCTAGTTGCCTAGAATGCTTCTGAGGGCGTAAGGGCAAATTCTTGAAAAATTCCTTTGTTCACTCATCCCTTCGAAAATAGTGCTGATGTTCAGATTCTCCATTATTCCTGCCAACCTATCTTCTGTCAGCTTTTGCTCGGGGTTAATAATACCTCCCGATACGAGTGACTTTGAAATATGAGGAATGAGCATTGGGTTGCTTTCGGTCTCTTCCCTACTTATTCGTGCTCTTCTCTTCTCTTGTTTTTTCTATAGTTATTCCTTTCTCTATTTCATATTTTCCCTTTCCTCAGAAGCACAAACATCATTTGTCTCTTCACCTTTCCTCTCCTCAAAGAACTCAAGTTCTTTATTATCCATCAACTTTTGTACCAAGGTTCGAAATTCGACACACCCTTGGATTTTATCCCCCTCCACATCAAGAAACTCACAATAATTTTTAGTTGTGGTCACTACGTCCTCTCTCTCTTGCATGATCAAACCCCTGTTGACCATCTATTCCTAAACCCATTTAAATGGATACTTGAGCTCCCCCACATCATTCCTGATTCTCTTGCTCCTCTCTTCCATTATTGCATTCACCCTTGATCGGGATGGTTTGGCAAGGGATTTTCAGCCACATTAGGTCCTGTAGATTTATCGAACCTTATGATCCCCATCTTAATAAATCTTTCAATCAGCTTCTTGAAAGCAATATAATTCTCGATGGAGTAACCCGTTATTCCTGTATGGTAGTCACATTGAGCATTTATATCATACCAATTTAGGACCGGGGGTTGCATTGGTTTTAAATAATAGGGGGACACCACTTGGGCATCGTATAAACTCTTATAAATGTCCTTGTATGTCATCGAGATGGGAGTGAATTGGATTCTTTTGGTGTTCGGCCTCAAGCCTGATTCTTGCCTCGATATACTTTGATAACTGGTTGTCGAGGCTTCATACTGTGTTACCATGACCGGTTTGTAACATCTGCCCGATATAAGCTTATATTATTCACCTCATTGTCATTCCTTCTAGGAGCGAACCTTTTGATACTCCCTCCGGCATCGATTTTTCCGCTTCGGGTTGCTTTTTTAATCATTTCTCCTAAAATGATCATATCGGAGAAACTTTTAGTAGCGTTTCCCAGCAGATGATTGATATACTATGCCATCAAAGTACTAAAAAAGAGCATGGTTGTCTCTTTTTCAGACAATGGTGGCTGTACTTGGGTGGCCATATCTCTCCACCTTTGAGCGTACTGCCTGAAGCTTTCAGTCGGCCTTTTCTCAGCATTTGCAATGTGATCCTATCAGGAGCTAAGTCGATGACATGACCGTATTGCATCATGAAAGCCTGTGTCAAATCCTTTCAAGAACTGATCTTGGCACGAATTAATTTATTATACCACCTTGCAGCTGATCTCGTCAGACTGTCTTAGAAATAGTGGATTAGCAGTTGATCATTATGGACATACCTGTCATCTTTCTACAAAACATGGTGGTATGTGCTTCCGGGCAGCTCAGCCTGTTGTATTTCTCGAACTCTGGAACTATAAATTTAGGGGGAAGTACCAGGATGGGAACCAAACTAAGCTCCTTAGTATCAATCCCACAGCACCCCTCAATTCCTTTTAAAGCTCTAAACCTCTCCTCTAACCATTTACAATGCTCCTCTAACTGGTTAGGAAGTTCGACTCTTGTTTTTTCTGACTCCATCACCTCATTTAAATCTGGTATGCCAAAGTCGACAGGGTTATTTCCTAGGTTACAACTAGAACCCATTTGGTAGTTTGCCAATTTTGGTGTGCCAAACAAGCACGATTGCAGGTTAATAGTGACAGATGCTCCTCAAGCACACGTTTCTTGTGGAGTCTGGATCGGCGTGGGAGTAACATTTGAAGGACACGGAAGACCATCACTTCGTTCCTTTGGGAGAATTACAATACCCTTTCCTTATTAGTTTTCTCAACCAGTAATTGAGTGAACTTATTGATAATGTCTTTTTGGGACTCAATAATCTGGTCCTTCATATATTACTGTACTTTTGCTAACTGTTTATCCATCTGATCCTGCATTTCTTTTTATATCTACTCCAACTTTTCCAATCGCTGATCCATTGCTCTTGTCATAGCACGAGTGTAGTAACGGTGTGGTTTTTCTAGTGTAACTTTTAGAGAAAAAATTTTATTTATTAGAAACGTCTTTCTTGATATTTTAATGCATGAAAATGCAATGCAAAACTTTATTAATGCATGAAAATACGATGCGAAATTTTATGAATGCATGAATGCATATGCAAGAAAGGTATTGACTCTCAATTGAATTCTGATAGAAAAATCTTACTAGAAAACGAATGTCTTTACATAAGATAATTACAAATAAGGCCTTGCCTTAATGCTCAAAGTCTTAATCTTTTAAAAGAGACATGCTAACTTTTGACTTTTATCAGACACCGAATCATACTCTTTACTCAACGCATCTGCCTAGACAGCTAACTTTTGCAAGTATTCTGCCACTTCTCTCACTCATGTCAATTCTTCACCCAAGATATGGTCTCGGTCTCTGACTTGCCTCTGAGAGTGCTAAAGTTGCCTATTACCTATTTCAAAGATTCCGTCAAGGGACTCAATCCGATTTTCAAAATTTTGTAATGCATCTTCAAGCTCCTTTACCCTTCTCTTTAATTCTGCATTTTCAGCCTGGCTTGCCCTCAATTATGTCATAGGTTTATGACTGCGGTGCCTCTGCAATGACTCCTCTAACTCGGCTACCCAGCTTTCAACTCAGCTTTCTCCACTGATTCGCTCGAGTCCTTTCCTCTTGTAAGTTATTTTCAGTCACACTCATCCGAGTGAAATCCCAGTAATCCGATACATGACCATTAGCTAGGCTATCACCCTTCTCACGTTGTTTATCCTCTAACCACATACACACGACCACATTATCCTCTACCTCATCAAGATACCCTTTTTCCATGACAATTCTCTACTAGTAATTGAACTCCAATATCTTTCCTAATATGAGGATGCAATGTAAAATAAAATAAAAAATAAAACAAGTTAGTACCCACAGTCATAAAATGTATAAACAAATATATAACAAAGAACCTACGAATCTATTAAGTGGTCTCTAAAGGTTTGGTATAGTTCTACCTAAGGTGGACACTTAGGGCTTATTATATGCGGTTTTCGATTCTAAAGTAATGGTACCCAAACCAGCAGATTCCTCAATCCTCACCCATTATAGGCTCATATGGACGAGTTCGGTTCAGAGGGACACATTTCCCGTATGTTTGCACGAAAGTGAAAACGTCACGAAAACATAGGTACAGATGTATCCCGAAAGCGATTCACTATCCTGCACGGAGGTGAAAACCTCACAAAGGATTAGCTTCTCACTTCCACTTAAGCGGTGTAGTAACAAATGCATGTATGCAAAAACATAGACATATAATATCAACATGCTATTATCACAACAAACATATAAAACACAAAAAAAATCTATAGGATCGCAAATTAAATTAAATCGAATTTGAAATTTTCAACGAAAAAGATAAAAAATAATCGACTTACGGCTTAACTCACTTATTGGTCCCTAGTGGAGTCGCCAATCTGTCGAAACCATTTTTTGACAACAAATAAAAACAAGTTTCGATTTATATTTTGGAAAATGGAAATGGAGTCGCCACCAATAATTTTTTTAAAACAGGTGTAATTGGGTCACCTCTCGAGATTTTTTTTTAAAAATCATTAAAATAATTTTGCTCTTTGAAACCATAAAACGAGTTCGGGAGTTGGTTATGCATAAGAAAGGATTAGTACTCTTACACGCCCAAAATTAGTACCTAATCGATTATTTAAAATCTTATTTGTTAAAAATTAAAAATTCGAGAAAAATTTAAATTGTAATCTTTAAATGCATGAATGTCATATTTATTATATTTTGAGAATAAATTTTGTTTTCGAAGAAAGCTCGCTATTTCAAATTAATCAAGAAAAAGTCACATCTAGTAAGTTAGGACATGACAATTCGAACATTAAAAAATGATGAGCTTTAAAAAAAATCTCGTGTTTAAATTTTAAAATGATATTCAATTATCCCGATTCAAAGAAAAAAACCACACCCAGTGAATTAGGACATGATTTTTCAAATTTCCAAGACAAAGGACATTGCCTTGATTTATTAAAACAATATGAGTATATTTTTTTTAATTTTCATGTAATGTAAAAATATGCACATAATTTACAAGTATACATAATAAAAAAATATATACATAAAATACAATAAAATAAAATAATATACATATAGGATAAAATAAATAAAGAAAAAATTACATTAAAATCGGGTTAAATTTGAAATTTTGAAAACTTCAGGGGTCAAATTAGAGTATTTGGAAAGTTTGGGGGTTGAATTATAATTTTTGAAAAATTCGGGAGTAAAATTCAATTTTTTGGAAACTTTGGGGGTCAAGTTTAATTTTTTGGAAAGTTTAGGGGTCAAATTTGAATTTTTGGAAAGTTTAGGGATCAAATTTGAATTTTTGGAAATTTTAAGGGTTAAATTTGAATTTTTAGAAAATTTAGGGATCAAAACATAATTTTAAAATAAAGCAGGGGTTTCACGGGTAATAAACCCAAAGAAACTTGACACGTGGTAGTTCCAGGGACTTTTTTTGGTCAAAGACAAAATTGAAAACCAAGTAAAATTGTAGGGTTGAATTGAAAATAACAAAAAGAATGATATCAAGGATTAAAATGAAACCTTTAAAAAAGTGGAGAGACTTATTGGGCAATTTTACTAATGTTTTAAAATGAGCAATAATTCTCCCCCCCAAACGACGTCACTTCATTTGGCTATATAAGCCTTTTTTTATCTTTTTTTTTTTCATTTTCATTCACTCTTCTAAAAAAAAAAACCAAACATCCCCCCTTTTACTCTCCATGGCCAATTGGTCAAATCACAAAAAAAAAGGACAAGGACAAGCCACCACCGTGAGCCCGTCGTGGCCGATGTCGACAGCAACCGTGGACGATGGTTAGAACCCAAAAAGCGGTGGAATTCGAACTGTTTTGAAGGTAAAAATATCCCTAATATAGTTGCTTTCAAATATATATCAAGAAAAAAAAGTTAGATCTACTGATTTTCGAAAATATGGAAAAAGAAATAACTTGATACCTTGATCTGTTTTTTGCTTCCGATTTCTTTGCTCGTATATTTGCAATTACTAAGAATCTAAGTATATGATGGGTATCGAATCCACCAAATATAAATATTCCTACGACAAATAATACAAAACAGTAGTATAAGGAAGTAGGGTCGATTCCACAGGGACTGGTTGCTGTAATCTGCTCTCGTGTCTTCCTCTTGAACGTCGTGTCAAAGGACGTGCCCACGACTCGTGACTGTCTCCTAAAAAAATGAAAATAAAAGAGTGGAGTTTAGAGATAAAACGTCAACTAAAATAAAACAAAAATAAAATAAATTAAGGGAAATAAATGTTGCTACTAAATAATTAATCGAGATAAAGAAATGAGAAAAACTATATTTAATAAGCTTAGACTCAGCCTCGGTTTCCTCTGATCTTGAATCGATCCTTTAAAATTAATCTTCCCTTTTTAATTGATAAGCTGGTTATAGCGCTCGAGAACGTCCCAACGCCAACTTTTCCTCTAGTAGCCGATTCCGAATACGACCTGCACATCGACCCTTGCCGAATGTCTAACCACATCGCATGTGCTCGTGATTTAAGACTTCAACAGCTTTGCGCTCTGAAAAGCCCAACTCGAATTAATGGCCTCAACCGCGTGGGTCGTTTAAATCCAGTCTCTACCACCCTTGATTGAATCCAACTAGCTTTTCCCACTTGGACACGCCAATTTGTTCGCAGGAACTCGAATTCAGCACGGGCGATTTGACTTCCCAATTGTACGCTAACCTTCCTCAACTCAATGCGCGCTTTTTGAATTGAAGTCGAATTAACTTTAAGGGGTGAATTTGTACTACCCTATAAATCGAAGTGATAGTGAGTATAGATAACAAGGTTTTTATCCCGGTTTCATAACTCATGATTATTTCTTCACGGAGTGATAATCGGGGCTAAGGCTAAAAAGGATTTAGTGACGCATGATTTTACTCATGCTTGGTGGATGGATTGCTTGTGAATATGAAATATGGAAAGGGAAGGGGTTAATGTAGCAATTGAACAAATTTATAAAAGTGAATGAAATGGAGATGGAAATGGCAGACTAGTCTGACGCAAAAAGACAAGAAGAATAGAAAAGGAACAATTTCTTAATTGCTTCAAAGGATATTCAAGTGCATTCAATTGAATCCTAAGTAATCCCTATTTATATACAATTGGATTACTAAATATAGCCTAAGTCCTATTAAAATAAATCACCCATTTGCTAAAAATAAATAATTTAGTCATAAGAAAATAACAACTTATAAAATAAAAAATAAAAAAATAACAAAAATAAGAAAATAATAATTTTTGACTAAGTCTTATTTGACCACTTCCACTAAAAATTCCGTTTGCAATTTTAAGCCTTCAATGTCCCTTGAATTCAACTATAGTCCGTCTGTTCTCGTATTTCTTTAGTTTTAGTCCATTTTGCTTGCCTTTGAGTGAAAATACCAACTTGTGTACCTGATAAGAAAATATAAGAAATTAAAAGTATTTTCCTCACAATCAACCCAAAATACACAAAATAAAGTTACACAAATTATTTACTATCAAATTCCCCCTACTTAGCTTATGCTTGTCCTCAAGCATAATGTTTATTTTATATTAAAACTATTTGACAAAAAATTTAATAAATCCAAATTTCTTTCATTGATTAAGTGTCATGCAACAATTAGAGAAATTAGAAATAAATAATTACTTATATCTACTCAAACCACATTTTATAAACTTTCAAATACTATGAAATAAAATCAATCACTTCACAAAATTGCAACTTAATTACACTTGCTAAATAATTTGTACCCAATTTTATTTAATATGTACACACATTTTTTTCTCTTTTCTTCTTTTTTTTTCGATTTTATTTGAGGCCTAATCAAATCTTTTTACGCGAATTGAGATGACAAACCAAGCTCCTCAACCCGGTTACTCAATTTGAAAAGTCGATAGCTTAATTTTCATGGTAGCTCGGTTAATGGAGTGTTACAAGTTTCTATTCGTTACTCGAATCTTTTTACGCGAATTGAGATGACAAGCCAAGCACCTCAACCCGGTTACTCAATTCAGTCACTTTTTCGAGTCTTCACTCGTAACCAAGTCTAATTTATTTATGCACATGATTTGGGTACATACTTAGGCAAGTTTAAAAGTCTCTAATATTGTGAAGATGTCTGACTTTTTCCATAATATTCTCAAGTTTATAGAATGCAAATATGATTAAAATAAGCAACCATTTATTTATAATTTCTTAATTATTTAAATGAACCTAGCAATAAAAGAAAGATGTATTTGCAAAACAAATTATCAAATAAAATTAACACAAAATAAACATATTTGCAAGAAAGAGCATGGCATGCAAATAAATCCCCTCCCCCCTACTTAATTCACACTGCCCTCAATGTGTGATATAAAATAATAGAAAGAAAGGGCAAAGTGTACTCCCCTTGTAGCTTAATGAGGTGGAAGGCGACGTCGGTGCTCGTGCACTAGTATCGAAAGGATGCGTTCGATGTTAGCTTCCATCCAAGCGAGCTTCAAAACGGTCCATTCTTTCCTCCATGGTGGAGTGGGGCTGCTCATCTCGATCCCTTAAAGCAAAATTTCGTGTTTGTTAGAACACTTTATTATTTCGAGGTGTGTATGTTCCTAGAGGAACAAAATGAAAAGAAGAAGGGGTGCCGACAAGCAATCCCATAGAATCCAAGCAATAAGTATCTAATGGATCCATGTTATAAGTATGTGTAAGAGATAGAAAATTGAATGAAGGAAACAAATCCATAGCTAGATGCAAGATGTATGCAACTAAGATTAAAGGTCTACGTGCTCTAATTACTGTATGAAAATTGCGTGCAAACCAATATCCGAGGTTGACTCTATAACTAGAGAACATGCACCATAAAAAGAATAATCCAGTTCTAGTTAAAACAGCAGAAGAATCATTACGGCCCGAAAAATTGAAAGCTAGAAATTGATGGATATATATCTAAGGGCTGGTTCATGCACCAACAAAGACTTTGCAGTTCTAGAATTATATGTTCGATCACTCGAGTTGGTTAGAGCTGAGTAAGCTTCATTAACATCAAAATCTCGAGGTATGTCTAACAATGCACGATGGTATGAATCGATACCAACATCTACATTACTAGCAAATCCCACTGCAACGTTAAAATTAGAAAGAAAAATATTGAATGTTCTACCAAGTAATCGAAAGCAAATAATATTCGGAGTTTCAACTATTCGAATGGCGTACATGTTAAAATTAAATGTGGCATAGAATTCATATACAAGTTCATAAAATGTACCACATTTAATTTCAGCATACGATGACCAACCAATAGACTCAAAATATCCTTTTACGTTACCATGCAAGTTAAGTGTTTCAAGAGTGCTTACATGAACGAACTTACATACAGACATTGGTTGGTGTTGAATCTCCTTGTATCTTGACTAATGCTCCGGTGTCGTAAAATTGAGAAAGCCTCGAAATCTTGATTCCGAAGGCATCGTGCGAGTGCACCTTCGTTGTCCGTGCCTATTTCATCAATTGTGTTCTGTCGATGGACTGTTTGGTGGGCTCGGCATATCAGAGGCATCAATACCACTATCCTATTCCAGTTCATCTTCTTGCTAATTTCTTGAAGTCCATCTAGGACGTTTCGCTCTGTTCGACGGTGGCTCGTTTAGGTTTAATGGTCCTTCTTCCTTATGAGATGAGGAGCTGGTCTCGTCTGATACATTTGCATGAAGTGCTGTTAGTGGTAAAATCGAACGAGAGGTGGAAGTGTTATACCTTACTGTTTTGGGTGCATCCGATTAACTTTCTAGCTCTTCTGGTTCAAATGGAGTCGGACTCCTATGACGCCATTATCGAGTCAGTTTAGTAGTCCGTACTGGTGGTGGTGGTGGTGGTGAAGGAGAGTTGGAATCATCATCATTAACGTTCATGATCGGAGGTGCTGTGTCGATTCTGACCTCGATTTAAGGATGCTGGAAATGGGTTAGCCGAGTAGCTTCGTGTTCGTACCATTTTTCTGTCTTTTCTTATTTCTTTCCTTAAGGTGGTTCGCGGCGTCAAACGGTGGCGGCGAACGGTAGAGGGCGGCGAAAATGTTTATTCGGTGAAGTTTTGGTGGTTCAATGGTGGTGATGTGTTTTTATTTTGGGTGGTGTATGTGATGGTTTTTAGGTGGGTGTAGAAAAATAGGAAAAAAAATGGTGGCTTGAAGGTGAGAAAATGTAAATATGGTGGTGGTTTTCGGTTCCAATAATGCGAATGGTGATAGAGGAAAGGGACGACGATGGTTCGGCGTTGAGCGAGAGGTGGCGGACAGCGGAGGGCCACGAACGTGTTAAAGAAACAATAGGTTTGAGTGCTTGGTTGGGGTTTATAGGACTTGGGTTTTTATGGTGGGGGTTGGGTTGTGTCGATTGTCTATGGGGGAAGGAAATCGAACGGTGGTGGTTCTTTAGTAATGGTGGCTGGCGATGGTAGATTAGGGTGGTGTTCGAAGGTGGTGGGTTCAAAAATGAAGAAGAAAATTTTGAAGAGAAGTGGAGGAAAATGGTGGTGATAATGAAAAGAAAAAGAAAGGAGAGCCGAGGGAAGGGACGGTGGCCGACGGTATGTGTGATGACGACTGAGTGGGAGGGACGGCGGCTGCTATTTGGAAGAATGTGAAAGTGTTTAGGGTTTAGGAAAAATGGAAAAGGTAAAAGTAATTTTGTATTTTGATATCTACTTTCCCCCCTTTTTTTCCTCTCCTTTTTTCCTCTTTCTTTCTTTGCTTTTGGGTTGCCAAATCTGCCTAATATTCTCCCTAAATTGGGCCAGGTGTGCCTAATTTTTTTTTTTTCATTTGTTTTGGGTTGGTTGGGAATTGGTTTTAGTTGGGTTTGGATTATAGTGTTGGTTAAGGGTTTGTTTTATTTGGATGGTGAATTTAAAGGTTATGGGTCTTTAGTGGTTATTGGGTCTTCTTGTAGGAGTTGGGTTAATTTAGGAAAATGGGTTTGGCAATTTGGGTGTTTTAATTTAAGGGGCATGAGTTTTTTTTATTTGGTTTGGGTGTTTTATTTTGGGTTAAATTTTTAAGAAATGGGTATTTGGAAATTTGGGTATTTCTGAACTGGGTATTTGGGTATTTGTTTTCGTTACCCATTGTATGCCCATACCATGACTCGTACAATATTCTTGAAAATAAAATAGCAGCTTTTACAAATGGACCTGGAAATAACAAGTGAAAATTGGATCAAATAAGTTTTATTAAAAATAAAAATACGAAATTAAATTCAACAAATTTGGGTTGCCTCCCAAAAAACGGTTTTGTTTAACGTCGTTAGCTCGACGACCTGAAAATTTATTCAATGGTTCTTCAAGCATCAACTTCTCAACCACTTGAACTTGAAGTTTTAGTAAAACGGCTTTAGGCGTTGACCATTTATTTTAAGAATTTTCTCGGGTTCTTCGCTTCTAACCTCTACTGTACCATGTGAAAAAATGTGAGTAACAATAAAAGGTCCTAACCACTTGGTTCGAAGCTTACCTGCAAAAATTCTCAGTGTTAGGTCATAAAGTAGTACTTTTTGACCAATTGAAATTTGTTTTCGAGAAATTTTCTGGTCAAGGAACGCCTTTTTTTTTGCCTTATAAATTTCGGCGTTCTCATACGCGTCTTGCCGAATTTCTTCCAACTCTTGAATACTTAGTTTTTGAAAATCACCTACAATGTCTAACTCCATATTGCACCGTTTCACCGCCCAAAATGTCATGTGGTCTAATTCCACTGGGAGGTGACATGGACATACCTAATGGGCACTTGAATACCGTGCGATCTGCCTATAATGCGTCGTTCAAGCGTAGGCTCCAGTCTTTACGGTCTGGTTTCACGATTTTTTCAAGAATTGACTTTATTTCACTATTCGAAATCTTCGCTTGACCATTTGTTTGTGGGTGATATGCTGTGGCAACGCGCTATGTCACCCCATACTTTTCAACAATGCACTGATCACTTTTTTGCAAAAATGCGTTCCTCGATCACTAATCATTACTCGCGGCATGCCGAACCTAGAAAAAATAAAATTCTTTAAAAAGTCCACAATGGTTTTAGCATCATCGCGACGGGTAGCTTTAGCTTCTACTCATTTAGAAACATAATCAATAGCAAGTATTATGTAGACATTACCAAATGACAACACAAACAGGCCCATAAAATCAATGCCCCATACATCAAAAATTTCGTATACATGCACAAGACTTAAGGGCATTTCATTTCATCGACTTAAATTTCCTACCTTCTGGCATTTCTTGCAAGTCTTACAAAACAAGTAAGCATCACGAAAGATATGTGGCCAAAATAATCCGCATTCTAATACTTTATGTGCAGCGTGCTTAGGACCAAAATGACCTCCACAACCATAAGTATGACAGAAAGTTAGGATAGACTGTACCTCAATTTCAGCAATACATCGTCTAATTACCTGATCCCAGCAATGCTTCCAAAGGTATGGATCGTCCCAAATGTAGTACCAAGAATCTCGCTTAAGTTTGCCTATTTCAGAACGAGTTAAGTTAGAAGAAATTTTACCTGTTGCGAGATAATTTACCATGTTCGCGTACCATGGATAGGTGGTTTGGGCTGCAAGTAGATGTTCACCCAAAAAATCATCTTTAAGGAGCATGCCTTCTTTTGAAATCGTTAATCGACTTAAATGATCTGCTACTAAATTTTCACACCCCTTTTTATCATTGATTTCGAGGTCAAATTCCTGTAGAAGCAAAATCCACCTAATCAGCCTTGGCTTCTCCTCTTTCTTTCCGATTAAGTACTTTAATGCTGCATGATTAGAATAAACGAATATTTTAGTGCCTAACAAGTATGATCTAAATTTTTCCAAAGCAAAAACAATAGCTAAAAGTTCTTTCTCAGTTGTTGAATAATTGCTTTGGGCTGCATCCAATGTTTTAGAGGCATAAGCAATGACGTGCGGCTCCTTCTCTATTTTCTGTCCAAGAACAGCTTTGACACTATGATCGCTCGCATCGCACATAAGCTCGAAAGGGTAGTCCCAATTTGGCAGCTTCACTATTGGAGCTGAGACTAGCTTGTGTTTAAGAGTGTCGAATGCGTCCTTACATGCTTTATCAATCTCTAACTCTTTTTCTTTCTAGGGCAGGTTACAAAGCGGTTGACAAATTTTTGAGAAATCCTTTATAAAGCGCTTGTAGAAACCTGCATGACCAAGGAAAGAGCGAACTTCCCTCACAGTTGTGGGGTATGGGAGTGAGTTAATAATATCGATTTTAGCTTTATCAACTGTAATCCCTTCAGCAGAAACGATGTGGCATAGAATTAATCCCTTATCAACCATGAAATGATATTTTCATAATTTAACTCAAGACTAAATTCTAAACATCTTTTTAAAATTTTTGTAAGGTTTAACAAGCATTCATTGAAGGAATTTCCATAAACCGTAAAGTTATCCATGAATACCTCTATTATTTTCTCAACATAATAAAAAAATATGCTTACCATGCACCTCTGGAACGTGGCCGGTGCATTGCATAGTCCGAACGACATTCTTCTGTAGGAAAATGTACCAAAAGGGCACGTAAATGTCATCTTCTCTTGGTCCTCCGGTGCCACTAGAATTTGAAAGAAATCTGAGTAACCATCGAGACAATAATATTGAGATTTTCCTACTAATCGTTCTAACATCTAATCTATAAAAGGAAGTGAAAAATGATCTTTTCGAGTTAAAGAGTTCAACTTCTAGTAGTCTATACAAACCTTTCATCTATTTTGGACTTGAGTGGGAACCATCTCACCTGCCGAGTTTTCAATTACGGTTACTCCAGTTTTCTTGGGTACCACGTGAATCGGGCTGACCCAGCTACTATCGGATATGGCATAGATCATCCCAGCATCGAGCAGCTTCTGAATTTCTTTCTTTATGACCTCCATCATTAGTGGATAAAGGCATCTTTGTGCTTCCCTCGTTGGGCTAGCGTTCTCTTCGATTGGTATTCTGTGCATATAGGTTGACGGAGTTAACCCTTTAATGTCAGCAATCGACCATCCGATCGCTTCCTTGTAATCCCTTAAGACTTGAACTAAATTTTCCTCCTCCAACTTTGAAAGTTTACTCGAAACAATCACTGGTAAAGTGTTTCTATCTCCTAGGAAGGCCTACTTAAGGTGTTTAGGTAGCGACTTTAGTTCTAAATTCGAAGCCTGTAAAATCGAAGGCAACAATTTAGTTTCAGATGGAGTTAGCTCAAAATTCTTACCTTGACTTCGCGTAAACTTCGGAGCTTCCATAAGAAAAATGGCTTCACGAACTTGATCCTCGATTGTCATTAGTTCTTCTAATTTTTCTATTTTTTCAAGATCTAAACTCCTGCACAAAACGGTTTGTAATCCGTCTACCTTAGAATATTCAAAATGCAAATTCGTTAGTGGTTCAATAATATCAACACAAGAAACATTCGACGTTGCATTAGGTCGGCCCATGGCTTCATAGACATTAAATTTAACAACCTCACCATCAAATTCCATAGTAAGTGTCCCACTATGAACATCAATCTTTGTACGCGTAGTAGTTAAGAACGGTCTCCCAAGTAGAATATCAGAAGAGCTCTTCGAGTTATCATCCTCATGTCAATGATATAGAAATCTGCGGGAAAGATTAACTCATTTACCTTAACGAGGACATCTTCCAACACCCCTTCTAGATATATGCATGACCTGTCCGCCAATTGAATTATCACCCCTATTTCTTTCAAAGGACCAGTATTTAGAGATTTTAAAATAGATAAAGGCATGACATTGATGGATGCTCCTCAGTTGCACATGGCTTTCTTAATGCAAACATTACCTATTTTACAAGAAATTGAGAACATACCTTGATCCTTACACTTTGGCAGAATTTTTCTCAGTAACACGGCGAAAACGTTTTCTCCCATATTCACCCACTCGTTTCATTGAAGAATCTTCTTCCCGGTACATAGTTCCTTCAAGAACTTTGCATAGCGAGGAACCTGCTTGATCGCATCGAGTAAGGGAATGTTGAATTCCACCTTTCGAAATGTCTCTAAAATTTCTTTATCCTCTCGCTCCTTCTTGCCTTGGGTGAGCCTTCTTGGAAATGGAGGTTGCACAATAAGTGGTTTCGGTGGTGACGACTCTGCTTGAGTTTCTGAATTTGATTTCTGTTCTTCACGTTCAATGTCGTGGGCACGACTCGTGCCAGTCACAGGTTCTAAGACCTTACCACTCCTTAACGTCATAACGCTTGCATTATGCTGAGGGTTTGGTTCTGTTTGGGATGGTAGCCTTCCTTGAGACTCCAATCGACTAATCGTGAGTGCTAACTTGCTCATCTGCTTGTCTATTTCCTGTAAATGTAAGTTAGTTTGTTCTTGAAATTTTTCAGTGTTAGTGGCTAACCTTTCAACAATAGCTTCTAACGACGTCTTCGGACCTAGTTACTACTGATTTAGAGACGGCCTTTGTTGATACAGTTGATTAGATCGAGGATTCAATCCATAACTTAAATTCGAATGGTCCCTTCATCTCGGATTGTATGTGTTCGAATAAGGATCATACTGTCTTTGGGGTGGACCTGAAAATTTTTCAGCAGCATTTGCTTGCTTTGCTGATTCCTCGTGTAAGATTGGACATGAGTTTGTCGGATGATCTGACATATTCTGCATAGCTTCGCTGGGCCTGACTTATTTGCAAGCAAATTTTCCACAATATTAGTGAGCTTATTTATTTTATTTTCCAAAGTTAGAGTACTTATCCCATGAACCCGTCTCGTGGGTTCTGTAGTCGGTCCAATTTGTTGAGAGTTCACAGCCATCGTTGAAATCAACTCTCTTGCTCTTTGGGGAGTCATGTTGACAAGTGCTCCTCCACTGGCTGCATCGATCATCTTCATCTCCATAGGGAATAGTCCTTCGTAGAAATACTGCAGTAGTGACTACTCGAAAAGTCCGTGTTGTAAGTCGCTTGCGCACAACTTTTTATACCTCTCCTAGTAGTCGTAGAGCGTTTTGGTGTCCTTTTACCGAATATCTACTATGTCTCATCTCATCTCAGCTACTCGTGCTGCTGGAAAGAATCTGTCAAGAAATAAACGAGACATATCAACCCATGTATTAACCGATCCCGGTGGTAAATAAAACAGTCATTCTCTAGTGGAGTTGGCTAATGAAAAAGGAAATGCATGATGTTTAATTTGGTCTTCTATTACTCCCTGAGGTTTCATGCTCGTGCACACCATGTGGAATTCCTTCAAGTGCTTGTGTGGGTTCTCGTTTTGAACCCCATAAAAAGTTGGCAATAGATGGATCAAGTCGGACTTTAACTCGAATGGTGTTCCTCCCGTTGGATAAGTTATACACAACGGTTGTTGTTCATCTTGTGCTGCTACAAGTTATCGAATAGTCTAATTTTGATCTTCCATTTTCTTTGCTTCCTCGTCTCCGAATATTTCTTTAGTGAAAGCTTCTTCTTCAAAATCTATTTGCAGGCGTTTTTCATGAGCTTCTTTTCTTAACCTTCAGGCTAATTTCTCTATCTCAGATTCAAAGTCGTTGAGAGGTGTCTACTCAGACCTTGTCATAAAGAAAACAAATGAAAGTTAGAAAAATGTTACCTGTTCCCGACAATGGCGCCAAATTTTAATGGGTGTCGAATCCACCAAATATAAATATTCCTACGAAAAATAATACAAAATAGTAGTATAAGGCAATAAGGTCGATTCCATAGGGACTGGTTGTTGTAATCTACTCTTGTGTCTTCCTCTTGAACATTGTGTCAAAGGACGTGCCCACGACTCGTGACTATGTCCTAAAAAAATGAAAATAAAAGAGTGGGGTTTAGAGATAAAACGTCAAACTAAAATAAAAAAAATAATAAATTAAGTGAAATAAATATTGCTGCTAAATAATTAATCGAGATAAAGAAATGAGAAAAACTATATTTAATAAGCTTAGCCTCAGCCTCGGTTTCCTCCGATCTTTAATCGATCCTTGAAAATTAATCTTCCTTTTATAATCGATAAGCTGGTTATAATGCTTGAGAACGTCCCAACTGCCAACTTTTCCTCTAGTAGCTGGTTCCGAATATGATCTGTAAATCGACCCCTACCAAATGTCTAACCACGTCGCACATGCTCGCTATTTAAGACTTCAACAGCTTTGCACTTTGAAAAGCCCAACTCAAATTAACGGCCTCAACTGCGTGGGTCTTTTAAAAATCCGGTGTCTGCCACCCTTGACGGAATCCAACTAGCTTTTCCCACTCAGACCTGCCAATCTGTTCAATGGAACTCAAATTCAGCACTGCTGATTGGACTTCCCAACTGTACACCAACCTTCCTCAACTCAACGCGCGCTTTTTGAATTGAAGTTGAATTAACTTTAAGGGGCGAATTTGTACTACCCCATAAACCAGAGTGATAGCGAGTACCGATAAAATGGTTTTAATTACGGTTTCGTAACTCATGATTATTTCTTCAGGGAGTGATAATCGGGGCTAAGCCTAAAAAGGATTTAGTGACGCATGATTTTACTCATGCTTGGTGGATGGAAATGGTGATGGATTGCTTGTGAATATCAAAGATGGAAAGGGGAGGGGTTAATGTAGCAATTTGACAAATTTATAAAAGGGAATGAAATGGAGATGGCAATGGCAGACTAGTCTGACACAAAAAGACAAGAAGAGTAGAAAAGGGACAATTTCTTAATTGCTTCAAAGGATATTCAAGTACATTCAATTGAATCTTAAGTAATCCCTATTTATATACAATAGGATTACTAAATATAGCCTAAGTCCTATTAAACTAAATTACCCATTTGCTAAAAATAAATAATTTAGTCAAAAGAAAATAACAACTTATAAAATAAAAAATAAAAACAAAAATAAGAAAATAACAATTTTTGACTAAGTCTTATTTGACAATTTCCACTAAAAAGTCCTTTTGCAATTTTAAGGCTTTAATGTCCCTTGAATTCAACTATAGCCCATCTCTTCGTGTATTTCTTTAGTTTTAGTCCATTTTGCTTGCGTTTGAGTAAAAATATCAACTTGTGTACCTCATAAGAAAATATAGGAAATTAGAAGTATTTTCCTCACAATTAACCCAAAATACACAAAATAAAGTTACACAAATTATTTACTATCAGTATATTATTTTGTAGTATTTTTTTTGTCTCTAATACATTTTTGTGTTGGGTTTTATAACCCCTTTTACAACAAAATGTTTCAAATTTTCTGGTGACGTGCGTGAGGTGGGGTCTAGATCTGAAGGAATCGATGATGAAAGTGGTGGTGATGACGGCGTGATGATGTGGGCGTGCTAGTGGTGGCAGATTTAAAAGCTAGGGTTAGGGTTTTTTTGTTTTGTTTAAATTTGGGCTAGTAGGGGTATTTGGGTATTGGGTTAGATAAAATTGGGTTATTTTAATGTAATGGACTTTATTTTGGGTTAATTTTATTTTATATTTATTTATTTATTTATATTTATAAAATAATAATAAAAAATTAAATTGATGGATGAAATTAGGCCTGTACAGATACAATGAGGAATCCCATGATGAGGACACTTAAGAAGTAATTCCTTGAATTGTTCCCAAGCCTCGTACAAAGACTCGTCATTCAATTATTGGAAAGTTGTGATCTTGTTCCTCAACTTATCATTTTTGCTAGGCGGGAAATACTTGACTAAAAACCTTTCTGCTATTTCTTGCCATGTAGATATGGAACTTGGTGTTAATGAATTGAACCATGCTCGTGCTCTATCTCCCAACGAGTACGGAAACAACTTCAACCTCAGTGCGTCTTCAATCACGCTAGCTATCTTGAATCAATCACTCACCTCCATAAACAATCGAAGGTGGAGATGTGGATCTTCCATGGGCATACCACTGAATTGGCCCACAGTTTGTAGCATTTGAAATATCACTGGTTTCAACTCAAATTGGGGTGCCTAAATATTCGGCTGTCTAATTCACGGATTTAACTCATTGAAAATTGGCACAACATATTGTCTGATTCATCAATCCCTATCATCGGCAATGAGGATGGGATTTTGCACATGATCAGCTCCATTACCTTGTCCATGATTCTGATTTCCATGGTCCATCTTGGCTTGTCTTTAAGCTAATCATTCACGTCTTCTCTATTTGAAAGTTTGCTCAATTTCAGGGTCCATAGGAAGTAAACGGATAATTTGATCTATACTTATAAACACCTGAAAAGAAAATCACAAAATTAAAAAAAATAAGTTAGTAAAATAAAAACCAAATTGAAAATAAATAATTTCACAAAAAATGACTATGGCAACAATTATCAATCCCCGGCAACGGTGCCAAAAAACTTGTAATGCATAGATTTGTGCAAGTGTACACAGTCGTTATCAAGTAATAAGTAAGTATCGAGCTATTGTCTCCACAGGGATTGTATATATGCTAATCAATTAATTGTAAAATTATGTTAACAACTTGGTGAATTAAAAACACAATATAGTTGAAAGAGTGATGACTAAAATTAAATGTAATTAAACTAAATGCAAATGATCCTTAATGCAAATTAACCTAAGTATGAAAACTATATGTATGAAATAAATTTTAACAAAGGTTAAACACAATTCACAATTATAACATAAATAAACTAGGACAATTACTTTAATTAAACTCAATTCATTATCAACATGCTTAGTAACATTCGGAAAAACATTCCATGGCAACTTGACCTTTCATGAGTTTGGAAACCACATTAGGTCCTTTTGAAATCCTTTACTTAGTAAATACGCATTTTACTGATCCTTATTTACTAAGGGTTTCTTAGCATTCATGTGAGGTAACAGGGACGTGTTAGGTTTGAAATAGTTTAATTACACAAATCTAAAAACTATGTAGATAACAGAGCTTGGTTAGAGTTGTTATGCAACCTGCAATTTAATCGGGTTAGGATCTAAAATGAGCAAACACGTTTCAATTATATGTCCACTAATTATTGTCTAGTTAGGATCGCTCAGCTAATTCTATTGCATTTCAATCGCGTATGAACCAAATACAGACTTGATATTAATTGAAAACATGATCGACTGAGGCACAAACATCATAATCATGAATCAAACAAATATTATTTAATCAAAGCAATTATCCTAGCTTAAATAAAATTAAGCTAACATTGTTGTAAACAGGAAAAAATAACTCATAGTAAACATCTTAAGATCAAATTGAAGAAAAAGAAAGAATAACCCAAATCAAAGTGGTTGTCACCCAAAACTCTGATCGAAGAAGACTCCTTCGTTCCTTAGCTTCGCTCCTTTGCTGATAGCTGTTCGAGGTGGAAGACCAAGCGCTCTTTAATAGGCTTAATTAGCTAAAATCTCTATGAAGAGATGATGCTAGGTGACAATGAGAGAAAATATGAGAGAGTTGAGAGAATGAGAAAAGATTAATGAGTGAAGGGATGAGGGATGATTTGAAAAGGTGAAAATGGGGTCTTATTTGTAGGTGAGGAGTGAGGGTTGCTTACTAAAAATAGAGAGTTTAAAATCCTTTATTCTTCTCAAATGGGTGGTCGACCATCTCTCAAGAAATTTGAGTGGAATTATGCTTCAATTTAAAGCAATCTTCATGCCACATCAACTAAGGACTGAGACTTGGTCTACAGCAAATCTTCGGGCCAATCTCTGATTTCTTCTAAAGTGCAAGGACCTCTTGAAATTAAACCAAAAATGGTTCATTTGGGCAGCCATGTGTAGCCAAAATTAGGCTAAGTCCCTCTTCAATTTGGACGGTTTTGTGATCCAGCAAAATTACCAGACCTGTCCTAAACAATTTAATTAGTTAAAGGACCAAAGAATAAAATTAACACAATTATTAAATAATTAAATAAACCCAAATTATTAATGAAATATTTTATATTAAATTATTAAATATATTTTCATGTTTTATCATTTAATTAATCATGCATGGCCCACTTTGTACCTTAAAATATATTATGTTTAAATAACCATAAAATAAGCCATTTTATGCATGAAAATTATATAATAAAGCATCACATTTTGATAATTTCTATATTCTAAATTCATATTTTCACATATTTCATCAATTTATTAAACATTTACATGGTTTTAACATTTAATTTAAGTAAAAAGGTGATAAATTACATAGGAAAAAAACCTATATATTTTTCAGTTTACAGGCACCACCTCCTCCACCCCTTGTTACACATCCTGCTGCTCGAACGATAGCACCTCCAGCTATGCCTCTACCACCTCTAGTAGAAGAATAGAGACGTCGTATTCTGACCGACAGGGTTAGAAAGTATTAAGCTGAAGAATTCCGAAGAAATATAGAAGATGATCCCTCTAGAGCTGAATACTGGTTATAGAATACCTTTAAAGTCTTGAACGAGATAGCCTGTCCTCCGAAAGATTATTTGAGGTATGCAACTTCGTTACTGAAAGACAAGGCCTACAGTTGGTGGACGACGATTCTAGTAGTGACGCTTGAGAATGAGGTTAGCTGGGATTTCTTTCAAATAAAGTTCAAAAAGAAATATGTCAGCAAACGATTACTAGATAAGAAAAAGAAAGAATTTTTAGGAATTGAGAAAGGGAAACAAAATAGTGGTAGAATATGAGCGAGATTTTGTGCAACTTAGTAGGTATGCTTGGGAGATTGTACCTACATATGAGACGATGTGTATTCGTTTTGAAAACGGACTGAATGACGTGATCAAGATAATGAAGGGTGGTTCTGAGTTGTGACCGTTTATGGTTCTAGCTTATAGAGCTCAAGAAATGGAAGAAATTTACAATAACAAGAGGTAGAGAGAGAAGAGGTTTCGGGAGTCCAAAAAGAAGAATATCACCAAGACTTTTTCTATGCCACTGTCGAAGAAATTCAGAGAAAATAAAACTAGCGGGGCAATCTCTTCTAGGTGTTTGAGCAGGAGTAGATCAGGACCACCAGAGTCTAGATTTTAGAATCATCCTGCAGATAGTGTAGCTAGTGTTCATAATGCACCTAATCCAGCAAAGTGTATGATGTATTTCAGAGGCAAAGTGTGTGTTCCTAATGATTAAGATTTAAAATGTGACATTCTGACGGAAGCTCACAGTAGTACTTATTCCATCCATCCAGGGAGTGTGAAAATGTAGAACTGAAGAAGATGTACTGGTCGTCAGGTATAAAATGGCAAATCTCTGAGTTCGTGATTAGATGTTTGGTGTGCCAGCAAGTAAAAGTTGAGAATCAGGTATCGTTTGGATTGTCATTGATGCGAGCAGTAATAATGCGAGCATGAACCTTGCGAGCTTCGAAGATGCGAGCACTGGTGTTGTGAGCACTCATGTTGAGAACACTGGAGCTGCGAGCACTAATGTTTCGAACACTCGTGTTGCGAGCATGGGTGAAGGGCGAGGCGGGTTTAATTAAATGAATTTGGGAAGGCACTTCATGCATGGCTGATTGGGTTCATCAAAGGTTTCAAGGTGTTTAAATGCTCAAAGACTGATCATGGGAACATGAAAAGTGGTTGTTCGATTTACTCAAAATCATTAATGCACCACCCACATTTTTTCCAAGTGCATGGCGAATTTTAGCAGAAATTAAGAGCACTTCTTCCTAGCCAACCAAGCACTAAATTCAGCCAACTACCCATTGAAGTAGCGTAATTGCATCTGTAACGTCACATTAGTTGTGTAAGTAAACACACGTCGATGGAAGTATAGTTGATAGAATAATTCTATTGGATATCGATCCCACGAGGAATGGGTTCTTGATGTTCAGCTGTCGAAGAAACTAATACTAGAATTAGATGAAATATGAGTAAAGCTGTCAGCGTAATTAAGTCATATCTGAACACTGAAAGTGTTAATACTATCAATGCAATCAGAGTTAAATGCCAAAGGTTAAATGTTAGAGCAACGAAAAGTAAATCAAAATGTGTTGAGTGATAAGTGAATATTTAATTGTAGAAAATATAAATGTGATCAAGTGCAAAGATCTGGAGTGGATCACTGATTTTGCTAAGTCGCAACGCAGGATGCATCAACAAGGTTTTGAATAGATAAACTGTAGCAGAAATGAGGCTCCAATGAATTTTTACCAATAACAATTCCCTATTTAGTCACGACTCAAATACCCACAATTACTCCACCTCTCGGTGTGAACAACTTTGTGCACCCAAGAACAAGTGATCAGAATATCTTCTAATCTAAAGTAGCTATCGCCTAACTTACTTGTTAACCTAACTTGTCACCACATTTCTCAATTTCGGTAGACTACAAATCCACTCTCGTGTTTGATGAAGTTAGATCTAGGAATAAACAGATAAAAAGCATTAAATAAGAATCAAAGTGATGAAATACTGAAAGATACTCTCGTATTCATTCAAATATTAATAATAGTTCATCATCCATAAGAAAGGACTTAACGAAACCATCAAAATATATTATCTTTAGGCTACTCGGATTACCCTCTAACTGCTTCTCTTACTCAGCATCAAGCACTCCTCGTCAAGAGTTATTGCTCGTCTGCTCAGTCTGCTCACCAGTCTCCAGCAATAAATTCCAAAAACACATTGCAAATTTAATTCTTCAACTCTTGATATCTTTCTCCATATTTTCTCATCTATTTATAGGCTCAAGAAATTGTAGATTTCCTCCATTCTCAGATCCAACTACATTGTACAGTTGTAAAAGTTTGTTATTGATAGCTATGCAGATCTGATTTGTTTACTAGACTATTGCAGAATGTCGATGCAAATTATAATTTGTGGTGACAATTTGTCGTATTTTTGGACCAACTTGTGGCCGCAACTCTGAATGACTTCAAGAATGATAGATCTTATCTTTTTTTAGATCAAGATCTAATTACAGCTGTCAAAGTTAGTTAAATTCCTCACATAGATTTGGTGTGATCTTTATAAATCTGCAGATTATCGTCGCATCTCTGGTCGCGATTTGAAATCTTTAATTCCGATTACAACATGTAAAATTTCTGCACTGGTGCTTCCAGATGTGCTTGTGGCTTGAATTCACTCAAATAAAGTAAAGATTTCTATGCGTCGACATCTCTGGCCGCATTTCCAGGCTATACTTGTGGCTGCATTATGAATATTTTTTAGCCTTGATCTACTGAGATGCGTCCTTACGCTGACAATTTTTAGACGCAATATATATATGCTATATGTGGCGACATTAGTGCATAAAAAGAGATAAAATAACAAGAATTTAAACCAAACAATAATGAGTTAGAAAACATAAAAACTAAGTATGAAATGTCTATTATGCATGCTAAATATGTCATAAAAGAGACAATTACTACACAAATTTAGGGAGAAAATCAGTGTCATTTCTAATGCTATCAGACCCCCAAACTTGAGTTTTTACTTGTCCTGAAGTAAACAAAAATTAGCAAAGTCACAAGCAAACATGTCACCACAATCATTATTCCTCGCAAGTTGAATTCCCTGAAATCCTATTCATATGATAGAATAATATGCCGACAATTTATAGGCATGAATCATTGAAAACTGCAACTTCATAAATGTTAGTATCATGCATTGAATCCTAATCTTCCTTTAACCAATACAACATTTATCATAAATTTCTTTTTCTTTTTCTTTCTTTTTATGTGACTGAGAGATGTCATTGCATTACTATACCCTTGTTCCTGGGCAGTAATGATGGGCTGCAACAAACCCCCAGGAAGTATGTAATTGCGCCGACACACACTCTTGCAGTAACAACCTTTGGCTAGATGTTTTTTCTAACACATGTAGTGGAGTGTTCTCCCTTGATAAGTCACAATGCACTCACATTGGAGTGTCTTTTTATTAATATATGTCACTGCAATTGGAAAGTTAATTCAAGATTCAAAGATTGATACTACCCATTCATTACTAATGCAATCCCATCATTCATCCCAAAATAGAAGGACTCAATATTTATTCCCATTCATCCAATTCACGCATAAGCATTCCAAACAATTCAAGATTTAAGCATAAAATAAAAAATTATGGTCACATTTTTTTCTTGCAACTTTGCATACTTTCATTGAACTAAAGAAACCAATAAATTCTCAAAAATGTGGGTGCAATTGCATTTCCATTTCACACAAATTCCCCCCAAAGTTAAAGTGTGCATTGTCTCAATGCAATGACATTAATAAATAAATATATATGTATATATATGAAAATGCAATGACAATGTAGATGCAACGACAATAAAAATTCAATGACATTAATAATGTAGGGACAATTATACTACAGCTACATGATATGAATGAAATCTAAACTAAGTGCTAAAAAGTAAAAACTAACTCAGTGTGCTGCAGCCGAAGATGTGGTTGCATTAGTTTTCTTCTTCTTGCACTTCCGTTCCTTATTGTGTGGCCTCTTCTCTTTGGTGCACTTCCTCCTTCGTTCATTTGGCTTGGCCGGACTTGTGGATTGTACCTTAAAAGCAGGCATCACAGACTCCGCCTGACTCGCTTTAGGTGGTGCCAAATCATCAGATGATGCATCCATAAGTTCAGGTGCGGTGACAAATTCCTCAGCCGAATTTGTCGCGACATCAAGTCATGTTCTTCTTTCTTCTTTTACTTTTGTTTAAGCTTTGCATGATTTGTGGATTGCTCCTCAGTTTCTATCTCTGCTCTGGCATCATCAACTACTTCATTCATTGATTTAGTATAGACCACTATCGCCCAAAGGTTTTCATCAATAGCTTTCACCTCACTCGCTCCATCTTGCTCCAAACCTTCAGTTACTGCACCCACAACTTCAAGTGCAGGGACAAATTTCTCAGCTAAATTTGTCTGGATATCTATTTTTTCATCTTTTTCTTCCTCGATATAAACTTCGTCCGTTTAACAATAAGTCAGTAGGTGCAGTACAGCTGTACAAAATTGCGTTGACAATGGAATCCTAATGTGTCGACAATGGAATCCTAATGTGTCTAAAATGGTGTTTACTTATTCCTCAATCATTACAGACACAATATTTATTCCTTCTGCTTCAAGTGCTTCGTACTCTTTTATTCTTTACACGGTCCCAAAAATTTTTCACTCTTTCTTGCATTTTTTCCAATTTTGTAACTTCTTAATTACGGATATATGCATAAAAATAATGCTTTCATTGAAATCACATAATGCCATTCTAATATACCGATCACCAATGGAATAGGGTATTGAGAAGCTCTTGGGATCCTTAAATTCTTGGAGCAATTTAATTGTCATGACAGTGCACCCTTCAGTAAGTGTGATTGCTTCGACATCTCCCAATCTTCTCTTATTTGACAATGTGTCTTCATGTTTTTGAGGTTGTTTTGCTATAGCATTTGTGGCGACAAAGTGATCTGATTCTGTCATCGTAGTATTTTGTTTAACCTCTTCAGTTGCAGTTTGCTATTCAGATTACCCTGACATCTTTCCATTGTTGAGATTTGAATTATCTTCTTTTGCTGTAGCATCTCTAACAACTTCATTTAGTTGAGTTTCACTTCTGGGAATGATTTCCACACAATGCTCTTGCCCTTGTGATATCGAATTCTCAATATCAATCGACAAAGTTTCTTATGGTCGCAAATTTGTTACGCCAACAATCTGGCCAAATTGATATTCTAAAGCTCCCATGGATTCAACTTGATTCTGAAGCACAACATCAATCTTGGAAATATATTGTCTCGGCAAATTTTCAATTGATGAAAACTCTGATGTTTCGTCTTGTTGGATATTTTGCCTTGACAAAGGTTGATCATAATTAGACAATGTCCAATCGGATCTAACATCATTGTCTATACTTCCAAGGTCTTGATTGTTCCAACAAAAAATTTGATGTTCCTCCCACCCTGGCGTGCAAGTGTTGGAATATGGATTTTCATTTCGATAGAAATCCCCATGTCGTACACATTTACTGGATTTGATGGGCATTCTTCAAACTAATGGTTGCCCCCACAGTAATTACAAATTGTCACTCCAAATTTCCATTTTGCAACTGCTGTAGCACTCTGCATATTAGTCAAAGAAGATACTTGGGCTATTATGGCATCAAGCTCCATTTCTACAGCATCACTCATGTTAATCCAAAATCTTGAGGTTCTATATACCTCGTTCCTAGACATATTTCACTAAAAAAAATAAAAGTAAATAACAAAAAGAAAACAACTTAGTGACAAATAAAATTTAGATAATAAAGAATAAATGCAAAGATAAAAATAAATATGAAACAAACATCAACCTCGGTAACGATGCCAAAACTTGATCGCGTCTGTAATGTCACATTAGTTTTGAGAGCGGACACACATCGATGCAAGTATAGTTGATAGAATAATTCTATCGGATATCGATCCCATGAGGAATGAGTTCTTGATGTTCAGCTATCAAAGCAACTAATACTAGAATTAGATGAAATATGAGTAAAGATGTCAGTGCAATTAAGTCAGATCTGCACGCTGAAATTGTTAATACTATCAATGCAATCAGAGTTAAATGTTAGAGCAACGAAAAGTAAATCAAGATGTGTTGAGTGATAAGTGTTGAATATTTAATTGTAGAAAATGTAAATGTGATAAAGTACGAAGATCTGGAGTGGATCACTGATTTTGCTAAGTCACAATGCAGGATGCGTCGACAAGGTTTTGAATAGATAAACTGTCGTAACATTGAAGCTCCAATGAATTCTTACCAATAACAATTCCCTGTTTAGTCACGACTCAAGTACTCACAATTACTTCACCTCTCGGTGTGAACAACGTTGTGTACCCAAGAACAAGTGCTCAGAATCTCTTCTAATCCCACGCATCTCTCGCCTAACTTACTTGTTAACCTAACTTGTCACCGCATCTCTCAATGTTAGTAGACTGCAAAGCCACTCTCGTGTTTGATGCAGGTAGATCCAGGAATAAACAGATAAAACACATTAAATAAGAATAAAAGTGATCAAATACTGAAAGATACTCTCGTATTGATTCAAATATTAACAATAGTTCATCATCCATAAGAAAGGAGTTAATGAATACATCGAAATATACTATCTCTAGGCTAATCGAATTACCCCCTAACTGCTTCTCTTACTCAGCATCAAGCACTCCTCGTCAGGAGTTATTGCTCGTCGGCTCAGCCAACTCACTGGTCCTTGGTAAAAAATTCCAAAAACATAGTAATTTGCAAATTTAATTCTTCAACTCTTGATATATTTCTCCATATTTTCTCCTCTATTTATAGGCTCAATAAATTACAGATTTCCGCTATTCTTAGATCCAACTACTTTTTACAGCTGTAAAAGTTTGTTATCGACAACAACGCAGATCTGATTTGTTTACTGGATTGTTGCAGAATGTTGGCGTAATTTATAATTTACGGTAACAATTTGCCACATTTTTGGACCAACTTGTGGCCGCAACTCTGAATGGCTTCAAGAATGATAGATCTCATCTTTTCTCAAACCCAAATCTAATTACTGCTGTCAAAGTTAGTTAAATTCTAGCTGTGTACTCACACAGATTTGGTGTGATCTTTATAAATCTACGATCTGAAATCTTTAATAATGGTGACAACGCGTTAAATTCCTACGCTGGTGCTTCTAGATGTGCTTATGGCTTGAATTCACTCAAACAAAGGAAAGATTTCTTTGCGTCGACATCTCTAGTCGTATTTCCAAGCTATACTTGTGGCTGCATTCTGAATTTTTTTTAGCCTTGATCTACTAAGATACGTCCTTGCGTTAATAATTTTTGGACGTAATATATATATGCTAATTGTGGTGACATTAGTGCACAAAAAGAGACAAATAATAAGAATTTTAACCAAACAATAATGAGTTAAAAAACATAAAAACTAAGTATGAAAATATGCCATAAAAGAGACAATTAATACACAAATTTAGGGAGAAAATCAGTGTCATATCTAATGCTATCATAGCCACCACATTAAACTTGAAGTTCATGGGGAATATTAGACGAATTTATGGTGTAATTTTGATTAATTATTTCTTGACTTTTTAGCTGGTCATTTGTAAGCTTTTAACTATGATACTTGGAACATTTTGTATTAACTTTTGGTGAATTTTAATCTTATTGTGAGTTTGCAAACTCCTTGTTCTTATTTGACTCAAATTGTCTTATCAAGCAACCCTTGTGGCGTCAATTTGATTCTTTCAAATTTATCACTTCTTTGAAGTGTGGCGTTCACCCTTATATCAATTGGTTCCTATCTTGCTAGATAGAGGGTCCTGATTCTTACTTGCAATTCGTTCTAAGAACTAATATAGAGGAATTGGGTCAATATTCTTCTATAATGTTGGTTCATTCTTGAGTCGTTAAACTGAGTTCAAACCTATCCATCGTTATCCATTATATATCCATTCAACCATCCTTTTACAACTCGCTATTATCATTTCCATCCTTCACAGAATCCATTACGAATGATACTTCTTAATTTTGATCAGGAACTCATGCGACTCGTAATCATCCCACGAGGACGAGTTTGCATTAGTTGCAGCCTATCACCATCCCTGAGTGAAAATGGGAGCGAGTCACTATGGACTTTGTAATAGGATTATCGAGGAAGGAAGATTTGATCTGGGTAATAGTAGATAGATTGATGAAGTCAGGTCACTTTATCCCTATTCGGGTGGATTATCTGCTGGAGAAGTTGGTTTAGCTATATGTATCTGAGATTGTGCGAATGCATGGAGTACCAATATCTATTATTTTTAACAGGGATCCACGCTTTACCTCGAGATTTTGGGGTAAGTTACATGAAGCTGGGAACTAGGTTTAACTTCAGCATTGCATATCATCTGCAGACGAAAGGTCAATCTGAGCGAGTGATACAGATTTTGGAGGATATGTTGTGATGTTGCATACTCGAGTTGGAGGGCAGTTGGGAGAGGTATCTGCCATTAGTAGAGTTTGCTTATAATAACAACTACCAGGCTAGTATTAAAATGACACCATTTGAGGCACTATACGGTAGGAAATGCAGAACACCATTGTACTAGTCTAAATTGTGCAAGCCTAAATTGGTTGGAACTAACTTGATACACGAGATCAAAGACAAAGTTCGGGTTATCTGTAATTGTTTAAAAGCATCTTCTGATCGATAGAAGTCCTACGTAGATTTAAAAAGGAAGGATATTGAGTTTGTCGTCAGAGATCTAGTTTTCCCTAGAGTTTTACCTTGGAAGAAGGTGTTACGATTTGGTAGAAAGGGCAAGCTAAGTCCACGATTTATTGGACCGTATGAGATCCTAGAGAGGGTTGGTCCTGTAGCTTATAAGTTGGCTTTACCACTAGAACTCGAGAAACGTATTTCATGTTTTGATGCTGAGGTGATACAGATCATATCTTTCACATGTGATTACACCTTGTGAGGTAGAGATATAGCTAGATCTATCATATTTAGAAGAACCAGTCAGAATCTTGGCTCGAGAGGTAAAAGAGCTGTAAAATAAAAGGGTTGTGGAATCGTCACGGGTTGGAAGAAGCAACTTGGGAAATAGAGGCATCAATGAGACCACAGTATATTAACCTATTTACTTGTAAGAAATTTCAGGATGAAATTTCCCTAAGGAGGGAGAGTTGTAATAGCCCGATTTTTTGTGGTGTCGAAAATAGTGATTTCAAGATCACAACTCCGATGAGTCGAGTCATAAATTTATTTATTTTAATATTTATGATGTCGTTGACTTCGTACTAAAATTTGGTTTTGAAATTTTAATGTTTAGATGGTGAATAGAGTAAAAATAATTAAATCATAAAAGGTGTAGAAGTGAAATTTCATTTATTTAAAGCATTATATGCTAATTGGAGGGTAGGTTAGCATATCAAAATGGTAATTAGCCCATTTCCTAGGAGAGTGGACGAAATTGGGATAAAAATTGGAAGAAAAGACTTGTTAATTAAAGAGTAGAATAGTAAAATGAAAAAGGAAATGATTTTAACCTAAAATCATAACTAAATTAATTATTTTCTTCATCTTCTTCACAAAACAAAGCAAAGAACCCCTAGAAACCTTAAGGGAAGTTTCATCCAAGCTTAGAGCTTCAATTGGTGAGTGGTTTCTCACCCATTTTTAGTGATTTCTATGTTTTTGTGTTCGTATTAGCTTAATCTAGCCAATCTAGGGACTAATTTGTGAATCTATCAAATTTTATACATCTTTCCATTGTTAAAATTTCTTTTTCTTGAAAGCTTTTGATAGATTTGAATGCTTGATGCTTAGGTTATATCTTTTTGTAAAGTGATTTTTGATGAAATTAGGTTTTAAGGACTAAAATGCTAAAATGATGAAACTACATGTATTTGGTATGAAATAATGGCTTGTGAGGTGTGAACTCATTCCCTTTTATGTTTGACTGGTAAAGTGGAGGAAGGGAAATGGTTATTTTGCATGATTCGTGAATAAGGACTTAATTGAATAAAAGTAAAATGTTGGGGGTAAATTCATAAATTTCCTAAAAAGGATTAAATTGTGTTAAATAATTCAATTATATGATTTAATGAGGAAATTTGGGTGATTTGTTTATTTAGATTACGATCGTGCCACGGATCGCGAAAAAGGGAAATTAGTAGATTAGTCCGTGGAGCCTAACCACAACTGCAATCTAGTCTGGTAAGTTCATAATGTTCTTACTTGTAATTGATTATAACTACCTGCTTTATGATTGTTGAAAAGATAGGAAATGAAAATTCAAAAAGTGAAAGATGGAAATGATGAAAAGAGAATTACCCGACCTTGTGCCAAAGATATAAAATGGTTCGATGGCTGAGATCCTGCATTTGTGGAAAATTCTCTACAGCATCGTGAGTCATTGTAAAGTGAAAAGAAATCCAAGAATGGATTACAAGCCCTACGATGGCTGAGATTTATGCTAGTTTGTATATTCTCGTCAGCTTAATGTGAGCAGCATCGTAGGGAATAGTTATACTGTATCGATGGCTAAGGTACCACATGTGATGCGAGTCCTTATCAGCTTAGTGTGACCAGCATCGTATACTAGTAACAAAAATGACCGTTGAGTTAATAGGGATGGAATCAAATTATGGATCACCGGAGTATAGTTCTATTCTGGCTCGATTGAATTACAGATTAAAACATATACGTTATTTGGTAAATTTATGAACTTTACAAACTTACTAAGCTATGAAAGCTTACCTATGAATTTGTTGCTGTTTTGTAGATTATTTTGCTGCTTGAGGATTGGATCGTCTCTAAGAAGTCACACTATCGCGGAGCTCGTTTGGTAATTTTTCATCACTTGGTTATATGGCATGTACTAGGATGAAGTTGTCTTTTGTACTACTTGTATGGGATTATTGAATTCCTTGTTGTGAGTTTTAGTTAAATGTTGAACATAATTTTGTATGCTAGTTCAATGTGATATACATACTTTATGGGATGTATGAAATGTCTTGAAAACAATGAACAATGTATTAACATGTTGTATTTTGAAGTTATGAAATGATGAATGGTTGATAAACTTGAGTTTATGCATGATTCATTAATTCTGCATACTTGTTTCGGAAGAACTCATGCATGTATCGATAGAAGTACATACTTGTCTAACAGGTACCGATAGAAGTCTCCAAAAATCGTGAAAATGACATTTTTGCCCCTTTTCCATTGTGTTGATATTCATTTAATTATTTTTGGTCATGCATGATGTAATATTTTGTGAAATATGATTTAAAGGATTTAAAAATTGAAAGATAAATTGCGATAGATTATCAGAAGACCCTCAAGACCCTAACCAACAACAGTAATGGGATTTAGGTGTTATAGAGAAAATGGTGGTGTTTGGTGACTTGAAAATGAAAAATGAAGATCAAATAGGAGGGGAATAGGGTGTGGCCGACCAAATGGGTGAGGCTTGATCAACACTCACAAAGATGGTAACACTTTATTTTAGGTAAGTGAGGGAGACATGGAGCAAAAAGAGTATCATGCTCTCTCACTTTTGGCAACTTTGACCTTTTAATGGAGGAAATAAACCATCCCTAATATGGAAACAAAGGGTAGCCGGCCATGCTTATCATACTTGCCAAAATTATTCAAAAAATTTAATTAAAAAATTTTAGAGTTATAAAACTTGAACCTTAAACCACTAAGATAGGCAAGCATTCACTAAACCACTAGACTACTTATTTCCTTGTGTCCTAACTTCCGGAATTCATTTAAAAATAGGTGCTAGAAGTTTTACTGTTTCTTGATAAAATAGAATTGGGGTGTAACAACTCTAACTTCCTAAAAAAATTCATCCTTGAAATTACCTAGCGAGAAATGGTAATAATATTGTTATCACATTGCATCTTCTATCTCCCAAGTAACCTCACTAGAACCGTGATTTCTCCATAAAACCTATACGAGAGGAATCTACTTCCTTTGCAACACCTTGACTTCTCTTTCTAGTATTTGTATCAATTCCTTTTAAAAGATAAGTCCAGTCGAACCTCGATTTCCTCAATTAGCACTATATGAGAAGGGTCAGATCTATATCACCTCAACATCATGAAATACGTCGTGGATACTATCCAATTCTAAAGGCAACTCTAACTGATACACAACTGGTCCAATTCTTTTGATGATGCAATAGGGTCCAATAAACCTAGGGCTCAACTTCCTTTTACAAAAAAATCTTGGCACTTTCTTCCACGGTGAAACCTTTAAGAAGACTTGCTTACCAACATTGAACTCGACATCCTTCCTCTTCAAATAAGAATACAATTTTTGTCTATCTAATGCTGCTTTTAGTGTAGCTAGAATAACATTCACTGTATTCTTAGTCTCATGTACCAATTCGGGTCCTAACACTTTCTTCTTGCTCAACTCAGTCCAACACAGAGGGGTTCTACACTTGCTTCCATATAGAGCCTCATATGGAGCCATTTGATTGCTCAATCAGAAGCTATTATTGTATGCAAACTCTGTAAGCGATAAATGTCCTTCCAACTTCCTTGAAAATCGATAACGCATCCTCTAAGCATGTCATCGAGAATCTAGATAACCCTCTCAGGTTGACCATTAGATTGTGGATGAAATGTAGCGCTGAAGTTCAACCTTGTACCAAGGGCCTCATGAAGCTTCTTAAAAAATCGAGACGTAAACTTGAGCTCCCGATCAGAGATGATGGAAACTGGTAGCCCATGGAGTCTCACAGTTTTAGAGATGTACAATCTCGCCAATTTCTATAATGTGTAGTCGGTACGCACTGGAAAGAAGTAAGCGACCTTTGTCAAACGATCGACAATCACCCACCCAGAGTCTTTCTTCGATGGTGTTAATGGCAAACCACTCACGAAATCCATGGTGATGCACACCCATTTCCAAAAAGGAATCTGAATGGGTTGGAGCAAACTAGAAGGAAATTGGTGCATAGGCTTGACTTGTTGGCACGTCAAGATCTCGCCACGAAGGCAGTCACATTCATGCTTTAACCTTGGCCACCAGTATTGTTCACGAAGGTCACGATATATCTTGCTCCCACCGAGATGCATAGCATAAGGGCTACTATGCAGTTCCCTAAGAATAAATTGCCTCAACTCAAGATCTGAAGGTACACAATATCTACCATGAAAGCACAGAAGTCTTTCCAAATTAAAGGTAAAATTAGAAGTCTAACGTTCTTTAACGTGTTTCACATGAGGTGCAAAAGATGTATCCGACGATTACTTTGACTTAGTCTCTTCCAGCGGAGTAGGTCACACTTGCAGTTCTGTTAACAACCTACCATTCTCGAACAGTCTCAACCTAGCAAACAATGTGAAACGAGTCGCAAGGCCCAAAATTGAGGTTATGAATGCGATGGGCTCAAACTTCCTCAAGGACCAATAAGATGGTCAAAAGCCAAGCAAATTCGAGCAAAATTGAACGAAACCATCCAAGACTTCGTTACCAAGGCCTTAGATCCACACATGATCGAAAAAGAAAATCAATATTCACTTTCTTGTTTTCAAGAAAATCAAGAAACCGAATCTTGGTCCAATTATGCTATTTCAAACAATTTCAAGAATCAATAAAAACAAGATTTCAATTCATGGAAAAAGAAACTGAATCTTGCAGCCAAGGCACATTGGATTTCTTGTACAACCTTGAACGGGCCAAATTCGATAGCAAACGGATCACAAGACCAAGTTCTTGCAAAAAGGACTATTAAGATATCTACAAGTTCATCTTGAAGTTTAGAAAGTAATTTAATTGAATATCAGGCCAAATTATTAAGTGGCCCAAATTGGAAAGTATTTAAATTTTGGTCTAATTTTTATTTTAATAAGTGGATCATCATGTAAGAATTTAGCCGAAGGAGCCCATTCAAGCCCTTTGGCCGAAATTCCTCATATCCATACTTAAATTTGTTTTTTTTAATTTTATTTAATTACCTGTCATGGTTAGAATTCTATTAGGGTTAAGAAAGTTTATTTCGTGGGCCATCTTTGGTCATAATTTAACTGACAACTTGTGATTTTCCTATGCTGGTACTTCTAGGTGTGAATTCAGCATGAGTTTACTCATTCGAGGTTCAAATTATGTGCGGCAAGATCCCTGGTCGAAATTCCAAGCTGATCTTGTGGCTGCCTTCTTCTTCCAGCATTGATCTTCTAGGCTAAGTTCCTGCGCTGACAATTCTAAGGTGCAATACATCGACTGCTTGCGGCGACATTAGAACAAAAAGAGATAAAAATAACAAAAAATTAAACTAACTAGCAATGAGTTAGGAAATATAAAAACTAAGTATGAAATGCTCATAATGCATGCTAAATAAGATACAAAAGAGACAATTAAAACACCAATTTAGGGAGAAAATATATGTCATTTGTAATGCTATCAACCAATTTCGTCCGGTCTTGCTGAATTTCGTCTTCCGGTGTTTCTTATCTTAAGCCACCCATCCTTCCACTTTATTAACTGTTCTATTTCACCGTATCCACTTCATTTCAACCTCAAGAAGATAGGATTTAATGTTGTAGCTTCATCTTGCTCCACTGCATCTTTAGGGAGATAAAGATTTGCTTTCATGACTTTAATCCAACGCACTGCAACTTTAGGGGTATTAGATTTGTTCTTGTAGCTTCATCCTACTCTACTGCAACTTCAAAGAGATAAGGATTTTCCTTCGTAGCTTCACTCCACTTCTTTCCAACTTCAGTGAAGATCGAGGTCTACTGTTGTGAGTTTTAATTCGCCCTTCTACAACTTTAGGGGTATATGATTTGCTTCTATAGCTTCAATCTGCCTCTCTATAGCTTTAGAGGTTAAAGATTGAATTGTTTCAATCTGCCCCATGGTAGGGGTAAGAGATCTGATGGTCTTCAATTTTCCCTCTAGTTAGGGTAAAAGATTGAATTGCTTCAATCTGCCCCATGGTTGGGGTAAGAGATTGGATGGTCTTCAATTTGCCCTCTAGTTAGGGTAAAAGATTGGATTGTTTCAATCTGCCCCATGGTCGGGGTAAAAGATCAGAGGTTACAACTTCACTCCATTTTAGCTTCAGGAGTATAAGATTCGTCCTTGAAACTTCATCTGCCCCTCTATAGCTTTAAATGGATGAGATTCGCCATTGCAGCTTCAATCTACCTCTCTACAACTTTAAGTGTATGAGATTTGCTATTGTGGCTTCAATCTGTTCCTCTACAACTTTAGGGGTATAGGACTCGTTGTTCTATCATCATTCTCTGAGGATATGACCTGTAGAACCTATTTTATAGGCCTCTATCTAGGCCATGTAACTAGGTTGGCATGATTTGAATGAATCAAATACTCTTATCTAAATGCGCATGAATGGTACTGATATGCATGCAAAGATGTCATTTTAAAATGGTTTTTTATTGTCTTAGTCCTTATGTTGTCACTTATCGTCTTTTACCTAACTTCTAACATTGATGTGTCATCATGCCTTTCCTTCAAGTTTGGTGTTCCTGATACGAAATTCGAAGAGGTAATCATAAGCTAAACTTATTTGTTTCAGGGTCCCTTCAACCCTCGGATTTGGTTATTTCTGACTAATGGTCATGTTTCTGGTCGTTGTATTATTTAGAATTTCCCAAAGTAATATGCAGAAATCCTTTTATATCTTATACCATCAAGTCCATTAACCATTATTTCAATGCAAAGAATGCTTTGAGCAGGTTTACAAAAATGGATAAGATTGAATTTATTGGCGATAACACTTGAATAGAAAAAAATGAGAAGACATCAAACATCAGCCAAGATTACAAATGTTGGTAAAAAATTAGCAAACATTGATTAAGAATTGCTAAAGTGAGTAACAATAAATAAAACCAGATGCCCTATATATTAACGTATGAACTTCTTTGAGTAAACTTGATGAGGACCACTTTGAGCCCAATGTGTACCCATGAAAGGTATTGCACTTTGTCGATGCCCAAGACGCAATGTCTCTTCATCTTGCTACTTCTAAGAAAGAAGCTCTTCATGCCTAATCCTTGATCCAAACCTGATCCACCCTTTCGAGTTTTCGACTCAAATCTCCTTAAGCCTCGACACACCATTTACAAGTTTTCATCTCAGCCCTACCTTTTTTTTTGAGCTGCCCTTTATGGGTTTTCAACTCAACTTCTCTTTTTTTTTAGGCGAAGTACTTCTGCACTAAATCTGAGTTCTTAGGATTTGACAAATCTTTGTCGTCCATCTTAGTTAGAATCGAAGCTCCTCTAGAGAAAGACTTTTTTACCACATATGGACCTTCCTAATTTGGCATCCATTTGCCTCGAAAGTCCTTTTGTATAGGAAGGATCTTTTTCAAAACTAAATCTCCCTCATGGAATTCTCTAGGGCAAACTTTTTTATCATAAGCCCGCATCATCCATTTTTGGTACATCTGGCCATGCTGGATAGCTTTCAGCATGTTCTCTTCAATTAGGTTTAGCTGGTCATATCTTGACTGGATCCAATCAGCCTCATCTAACTTTACTTCTGACAAGACTCAGAGGGAAGAAATTTCGATTTCAATAGATAAAACTGCTTCCATTCCATATACTAATGAATAAGGTGTTGCCCTAGTAGAAGTTCTAACTAACGTTTGATAAGTGTAAAGAGCAAAAGGTAGCTTCTCATGACAATCTTTGGAAGTCTTTGTCATTTTCCCCACAATTTTCTTGATGTTTTTATTAGTTGCTTTTACAACTCTATTCATTTTCGGGCGATACGATGCTGAATTGTGGTATTTTATCTTCAACTGACTGCAGGCCTTTGCTATTGTGCTATTATTCAGGTTCAAAGCATTGTCAGATATGATCTTCTTTGGCATTCCATACCAACATATAATTTTTCTTTTCAAGAATTTAATGACTGTTAATCTCGTGACACTAGCGTAGGAAGCAGCTTCCACCCACTTAGTAAAGTAATCGATGACCACAAAAATGAATCTATACCCCATTAGAAGCTTTTGGCAAGATTGGTCCAATGACGTCCATACCCCACATAGAAAAAGGCAATGGTGAAATCATAACATGGAGAGGTGAAGGAGGTACATGAATTTTGTCTCCGTAAATTTGACACTTGTGATACTTCTTAGCGTATTTAATGCAATCTCCTTCCATGGTTGACCAGTATTACCCGAATCTCATAATCTGTCTAGCCATAGTGAAACCATTGGCATGTGTTCCTCAAACACCTCATGAACTTCTTCTAAGATTTTCATAGCCTCAATAAAATCAACACACCTCAACAGGACTTGATCTTTTCTCTTATTATACAGAATATCCCCATTAAGGACATAGTCAATCGTGAGGCTTCCCAATGTTCTTTTGTTGTTCTCGGTGGCTTGCTTAGGGTCCATAGAAAATTAGGAGATAAACTAGAATCTTGGACTTCTTCAAAATCCTGAGATTCTTCTGAACACATATCCTGCTCAAAATGAGGCTCTAAGTCGACAACGATGTTACTCATATCATTGATATCTAGGGACCTATCAATGGACCAAAAAGATTCGAAAGATAAATGAATTTAAGCATGTTTATTGCGGTATGAGATGGATGAAAAGAATAATGAGAATTTTTGCCAATTTGGGTGAAAGAAAGTGCATCTTTTATATTGAAAATAAAAATCAAATGAACATGTGCCCTTTACAAAAAGATCCCAATTGCTCTCGAGCTTAGGGCAACAAAGGTGTTCTGAACATTACTCTGGAAAAGACTTGAAAGTTATGGTGAGTTCTTCCGCAGCTTAGTTGCCTAAAATGCTTCCAAGGGCGTAAGGACAAATTCTTGACAAATTCCTTTGTTCACTCATCCCTTCTGAAATAGTGATGATGTTCAGATTCTCCATTATTCCTGCCAACCTATCTTCTGTCAGCTTTTGCTCGGGGTTAATAATACCTCCCAATACGAATGACTTTAGAATATGATGAATGAGTATTGGCTTACGTTTGATCTCTTCCCCACTTATTCGTGCTCTTCTCTTATTTTGTTTTTTCTGTTGTTATTCCTTTCTCTGTTTCATATTTTCCCTTTCCTCAAAAGCACAAGCATCATTTGTCTCTTTACCTTTCCTCTCCTCAAAAAACTAAAGTTCTTTATTATCCATCAACTTTTGTAACAAGGTTCGAAATTCGACACACCCTTGGATTTTATGCCCCTCCACAGCACCCGTAGTAATTTTCAGTTGTGGTCACTACATCCTCTCTCTCTTGCAAGATCAGACCTCTGTTGACCATTTGTTACCAAACCCATTTAAATGGAGACTTTACCTCCCCCACATCATTCCTAACTCTCTTGCTCCTCTCTTCCACTATTGCATTCACCCCCTGATCAAGATGGTTTGGCAAGGGATTTCCAGCCACGTTAGGTCCTGTAGATTTATTGAACCTTACGATCCCCATCTTAATAAATCTTTTGATCATCTTTTTGAAAGTAGTGCAATTCTCGATGGAGTGACCTGTTATTCCTGCATGGTAATCACATTAAGCATTTGTGTTGTACCAATCTGGGAACCGAGGTTGCATTGGTTTCAAGTAATAGGGGGACACCACTCGGGCATTGTATAAACTCTTGTAAAGCTCCTTGTATGACATCGGGATGGGAGTGAATTGAATTCTTTCGGTGTTCGACCTCAAGCTCTATTCTTGCCTTGGTCTACTTTGATAATTGGTTATCGAGGCTTTAAACTGTGTCACTATGATCGATTTTGTAACATATGCTCGATATAAGCTTATATTATTCACCTCATTGTCATTCCTTCTAGGAGCAGACCTTTTGGTACTCTCTCCGGCATCGATTTTTTCGCTTCAGATTGCATTCTCAATCATTTCTCCCGTCATGACCATATTGGAGAAACTTTTAGTAGTGTTTCACAGTAAATGATTGATATACGATGCCTTCAAAGTACTAAAAAAGAGCATGGTTGTCTCTTTTTCAGATAGTGGTGGTTGTACTTGGGTGACCATATCCCTCCACCTTTGAGTGTACTGCCTGAAGTTTTCACCCGACCTTTTCTCAGCATTTTGCAACGTGATCCTATCAGGAGCTATGTCGGTGACATGACCATATTACCTCATGAAATCCTGTGCCAAATCCTTCCAAGAACTGATCTTGGCATGACTTAATGATTATACCACCTTCTAGCTGATCCCGTCAGACTGTCCTGGAAATAGTGGATTAGCAGCTGATCATTATGGACATACCCGTCATCTTTCTGCAAAACATGGTGATATGTGCCTCCGGGCAGCTCGCCCCATTGTATTTCTCAAACTTTGGAACTTTAAAGTTAGAGGGAAGGACTAGGTTGGGAACCAAACTCGGTCCCTTAACATTGATCCCACAGCACCCCTCAATTCCTTCTAAAGCTCTGAACCTCTCCTCTCTACCATTTACAACACTCCTCTAACTGGTTAGGAAGTTCAGCTATTGTTTTTTCTAACTCCATCATCTCATTTAAATCTGGTATGCCAAAGTTGATAGGGTTATTTTTAGGGTTACAACTAGAACCCATTTGGTTGTTTGTCGGTTTTGGTGTGCCAAACAAGCACAATTGCGAGTTAATAGTAATAGATGCTTCTCGAGCACACGTTTCTTGTGGAGCCTGGACCGGCGTGGGAGTAACATTTGAAGGACACGGAAGACCATCACTCCCTTCCTTTGGGTCAATTACAATACCCTTTCCCTTATCAGTTTTCTCAACCAGTAATTGAGTGAACTTATTGATAATGTCTTTTTAGGACTCAATAATCTGGTCCTTCATATCTTGCTGCACTTTTGCTAATTGTTCATGCAACTGATCCTACATTTCTTTTTGCATTTGCTCCAACTTTTCCAATCGCCGATCCATTGCTCTTGTCTTAGCATGAGTGTAGTAACAGTGTGGTCTTTCCAGAGTAACTTTTAGAGGAAAATTTTAATTTATTAGAAATGTCTTTCTCTATATTTTAATGCATGAAAATGCGATGCAAAACTTTTTGAATGCATGAAAATGTGATGCGAAATTTTATGAATTCATGAATGCATATGCAAGAAAGGTATTGACTCTCAATTGAATTCTGATAGAATAACCTTACTAGAAAACAAATGTCTTTAAATAAGATAATTACAAATAAGTCCTCGCCCTAATGCTCAAAGTCTTAATCTTTTGAAGGAGACATGCTAATTTTTTGCCTTTATCAGACATCGACTCATACTCTTTGCTCAACCCATCTGCCTAGGCAACTAACTTCTACAAGTATTCTGCCACTTCTCTCACTTGTGACAATGCTTCATCCAGGATATGGTCTCGGTCTCTGAGAGTGCTAAAGTTTCCTATTACTTGTTTCAAAGATTCCCTCAAGGGACTCAATCTGATTTTTAGAATTTTGTAATGCAGCTTCAAGCTCCTATACCCTTCTCTTTAATTCTGCATTTTCATCTTCGCTTGCCCTTAATTATGTCACAGGTTTACAACTGTGGTGCCTTTGTAATGACTCCTCTAACTCGGCTACTCGGCTTTCAACTCAACTTTCTCCATTGATCTGCTTGAGCCCTTTCCTCTTGTAAGCTATTTTGAGTCACACTCATTCGAGTGAAATTCCAGTAATCTGATACATGGCCTTCAACTAGGCTACCACCCTTCTCACGTTGTTTATCCTCTAACCACATATGCACAGCCACATTGTCGTTTACCTCATCAATATACCCTTTTTTCATGACCAGTTCTCTACCAGTAATCAAACTCAAGTTAATACCTTTCCTAATATGAGGATGCAATGGAGAATAAGATAAAAAATAAAACAAGTTAGTACTCACAGTCATAAAATGTATAAACAAATATATAACAGAGAACCTACGCATCTATTAGGTGGTCTCTAAAGGTTTGGTATAGTTCTACCTAGGGTGGGAACTTAGGGCTCATTATATGCGGTCTTCGGTTCTAAAGTAACCAGCAGATTCCTCAATCCTCACCCATTATAGGCTCATACGAATGAGTTTGGTTCAGAGGGACACATTTCCCGTATGTTTGCACGGAAGTGAAAACTTCACGAAAACATAGGTACGGATGTATCCCAAAAGCGATTCACTATCCTTCAAAGAGGTGAAAACCTCACGAAGGAGTAGCTTCTCACTTCCACTTAAGTGGTGTAGTAACAAATGCATGAATGCAAAACCATAGACATATAATATCAACATGCTATTATCACAACAAACATACAAAACACAAAAAAAATGTATAGGATTGAAAATTAAATTAAATCGAATTTGAAATTTTCAATAAAAAAGACAAAAACTAATCGACTTACGGCTTGACTCTCTTATTGGTCACTAGTGGAGTCGTCAAGCTGTCGAAACCAATTTTTGACAAAAACAAAAACAAGTTTTGATTTATAGTTTGGAAAATGGAAATGGAGTCGCCACCAATAATTTTTTTAAAATAGCTATAATTGGGTCACCTCTCGAGATTTTTTAAAAAAATCATTAAAATAATTTTAGTCTTTAAAACCATAAAACGAATCTGAGAGTTGATTACACATAAGGAAGGGTTAGCACCCTTACACGCCTAAAATTGACACATAATCGATTATTTAAAATCTTATTTGTTGAAAATTAAAAATAGGAGAAAAATTTAAATCGTGATCTTTAAATGCATGAATGTCATATTTATTCTATTTTGAAAATAAATTTTTTTCTGAAGAAAGCTTGTTATTTCGAATTAATCGAGAAAAAGTCACATCTAGTAAGTTAGAACATGACAATTCGAACATTCAAAAATGACGAGCTTTAAAAAATCTCGTGTTTAAATTTTAAAAGGATATTCAATTATCCCGCATCAAACAAAAAAGCCACACCTAATGAGTTAGGACATGATTTTTCAAATTCCCGAGACAAAGGACATTGCCTTGATTTATTAAAACAATTTGAGTATTTTTTTTAAAAAAAAAATTTCATGCCATGCAAAAATATGCACATGGTTTACAAGTATACATAATAAAAAACAATAACATAAAATAATATACATATAGGATAAAATAAATAAAGAAAAAATTACATTAAAATCGGGTTAAATTTGAACTTTTTGAAACTTCAAGGGTCAAATCAGAGTATTTGGAAAGTTTAACGGTCAAATTGGAATTTTTGAAAAATTCGAGGGTCAAATTTAAATTTTTGGAAAGTTTAAGGGTCAAATTTGAATTTTTTAAAAGTTTAAGGGTTAAATTTGAATTTTTGGAAAGTTTAGGGGTCAAATTCAAATTATGGAAATTTTAGGGGTTAAATTTGAATTTTTGGAAATTTTAAGGGTCAAAACATAAATTTAAAATAAAACAGGGGTTTCACAGGCAATAAACCTAAAAAAATCGACACGTGGTAGCCCTAGGGATTCTTTTTGGCAAGGACCGAATTGAAAACCAAGTGAAATTATAGGGTCGAATTGAAAATAACAAAAAGAATGACATCAAGGATTAAATTGAAACCTTTAAAAAAGCGGAGATACTTATTGGGCCATTTTTACCTTTTTTTTTCATTTGGCTATATAAGCCATTTTTACCTTTTTTTTCATTTTCATTCACTCTTTTAAAAAAAACAAACATCCCCCCTTTTCTCTTCATGGCCAATCGATCAAACAACAAAAAAAAGGATGAGGGCAAGCCACCACCGTGAGCTCGAGGTGGTTGGTGCAGACAACCACCGAGAAAGATGTTCAGAACCTGAAAAGTGGTGGAATTTGAAGCGTTTTGAAGGTAATAAAATAACCCCAACATACTTGCTTTCAAATATATATCAAGAAAAAAAGTTAGATATACTGATTTTCGAAAATATGGAAAAAATAACTTGAGACCTTGGTTTGTTTTCTGCTTCCGATTACTTTGCTCGTATCTTTGCAATTACTAAGAATCTCATTATATTATTTTGCAGTATTTTTTTGTCTCTAATACATTTTTGTGTTGGGTTTTTATAACCCTTTTACAAAAACAATCTTCAAATTTTTCGGTGGTGACGTGTGTGAGGTGGGGTCCGGATCCGAAGGAATTGACGACTAAAGTGACGACGACGACGACACGATGGCGTGGGCATGCTGGCGGCGACGGTAGATTCAAAAGCTAGGGTTAGGGTTCTTTTTGTTTTGTTTAAATTTGGGCTAGTAGGGGTATTTGGGTAGTGGGCTAGATAGAATTGGGTTATTTTAATGTAATGGACTTTATTTTTAGATAATTTTATTTTATATTTATTTATATTTATAAAATAAAAAAATTAAATTGGGTTTTGTATGGACGAAATTGGGCCTGTCCAGATACAATGAGGAATCCCAAATTATTAATGAAATATTTTATATTAAATTATTAAATATATTTTCATGTTTTATCATTTAATTTAATCATGCATGGCACATTTTTTACTTTAAAAATATATTATGTTTAAATAATCATAAAATAATCCATTTTATCCATGAAAACTATATAATAAAGCATCACATTTTGATAATTTCTATGTTTTAAATTCATATTTTCACATATTTCATTAATTTATTAAACATTTACTTGGTTTTAACAATGAATTTAAGTAAAAAGGTGATAATTTACATAGGAAAAAAACCTATATATTTTTCAGTTTACAGGCACCACCTCCTCCACCCCCTATTACACAACCTATTGCCAGACCTGTAGTACCTCCAACTATGGCTCCACCACCTCTAGTGGTAGAATAGAGACATTGTATTCCAACTGATAGGGTTAGAAAGTATTAAAATGAAGAATTTCGAAGAAATATAGAAGATGATCCCTCTAGAGCTGAATACTGGTTGGAGAATACCTTGAGAGTCCTGAACGAGATGGCCTGTCCCCCGTAAGATTATTTGAGGTATGCTACTTCTTTACTATAAGACGAGGCCTACAGTTGGTGGACGACGATTCTAGCAATGATGCTTGAGAATGAGGTTAGCTGGGATTTCTTTCAAATAGAGTTCAAAAAGAAATATGTCAGCAAATGGTACCTAGATAAGAAGAAGAAAGAATTTTTAGGAATTGAGACAGGAAGTTCGCTCAATTTTAGAGTCTACAAGGAGTAAATCGATAATTTGATCTATGCTCATAAACACCTGAAAAAGAAAATCACAAAATTAAAAAGAATAAGTCAGCAATGTTAAAAATAAAAATCAAATTGAAAATAAATAATTTCACAAAAAATTACTATGACAACAATTATCAATCCTCGGCAACGGTGCCAAAAAACTTATAACGCATAGGTTTGTGCAAGTGTACATAGTCGTTATCAAGTAATAAGTAAGTATTGAGTTATCGTCTCCACAATGATTGTATATAAACTTAAAAACACAATATAGTTGAATGAGTGATGATTAAAATTAAATGTAATTAAAGAAAATGCAAATGATCCTTAATGCAAATCAACCTAAGTAATGCAAAATATTTGTATGATATAGATTTTAACAAAGATTAAACACAATTCACAACAAGTATAGCATAAATAAACTAGGACAATTACTTTAATTAAACTCAATTCATTATCAACATGCTTAATAACATTCGGAAAAACATTCCATGGCAACTTGACCTTTCATGAGTTTGGTTTGAAACATGCTTAATAACATTTGGAAAAAAGTTACGTCCTTTCGAAAACCTTTACTTAGTAAATACACATTTTACTGATCCTTATTTACTAAGGGTTTTTAGCATTCATGTGAGGTAACAGGGACGTGTTAGGTTTTAAACAGTTTAATCACACAAATCTAAAAACTATGTACATAACAGAGCTTGGTTAGAGTTGTTATGCAACCTGCAATTTAATCGGGTTAGGATCTAAATTGAGCATGCACATTTAAATTGTGTCCACTAGCTGTCTTCTAGTTAGGATCACTCAGCTAATTCTAGTGCTTTTCAATCACGTATGAACCAAATATAGACTTGATATTAATTGAAAACATGATCGATTGAGGTACAAACATCATAACCATGAATCAAACAAATATTATTTAATCAAAGCAATTATCCTAGCTTAAATAAAATTAAGCTAACATAGTTGTAAACAATAAAAAATAACTCATAGCAAACATTTTAAGATCAAATTAAAGAAAAAGAAACAATCAACCCAAATCAAAGTGGCTATCACCCAAAACTTTGGTTGAAGAAGACTCCTTTGTTTCTTAGCTTCGCTCCTTTACTGATAGCTCTTCGAGGTGGCCGACCAAGGGCTCTTTAACAGGCTTAATTAGCTAAAATCTCTATGAAGAGATGATGCTAGGTGTCAATGAGAGAAAAGATGAGAGAGTTGAGAGAATGAGAGAAGATTAATTAGTGAAGGGATGAGGGATGATTTTAAATGGTGAAAATGAGGTCTTATTTGTCGGTGAGGAGTGAGGGTTTGTTTACTAAAATAAAGAGTTTAAAATCCTTCATTCTTCTCAAATGGGTGGTCGACCATCACTCAAGGAATTTGAGACTTTATCACATCAAGTAGGGATTGAGACTTTGTCAACAGCAAATCTTCGGGCCAATCTCTGATTTATTCTAAAGTGCAAGGAATTCTTGAAATTAAACAAAAAATGGTTCATTTGGGCAGCCATGTGTAGCCGAAATTGGGCTAAGTCCCTCTTCAATTTAGACGGTTTTGTGATCTAGCAAAATTAATAGATCTGTCCAAAACAATTTAATTTGTTAAAGGACCAAAGAATAAAATTAACCTAAGTATTAAATAATTAAATAAACCCAAATTATTAATGAAATATTTTATATTAAATTATTAAATATATTTTCATGTTTTATCATTTAATTTAATCATGCATGGCACATTTTTTACTTTAAAAATATATTATGTTTAAATAATCATAAAATAATCCATTTTATCCATGAAAACTATATAGTAAAGCATCACATTTTGATAATTTCTATGTTTTAAATTCATATTTTCACATATTTCATTAATTTATTAAACATTTACTTGGTTTTAACAATGAATTTAAGTAAAAAGGTGATAATTTACATAGGAAAAAAACCTATATATTTTTCAGTTTACAGGCACCACCTCCTCCACCCCCTATTACACAACCTATTGCCAGACCGGTAGTACCTCCAACTATGGCTCCACCACCTCTAGTGGTAGAATAGAGACATTGTATTCCAACTGATAGGGTTAGAAAGTATTAAAATGAAGAATTTCGAAGAAATATAGAAGATGATCCCTCTAGAGCTGAATACTGGTTGGAGAATACCTTGAGAGTCCTGAACGAGATGGCCTGTCCCCCGTAAGATTATTTGAGGTATGCTACTTCTTTACTGTAAGACGAGGCCTACAGTTGGTGGACGACGATTCTAGCAATGATGCTTGAGAATGAGGTTAGCTAGGATTTCTTTCAAATAGAGTTCAAAAAGAAATATGTCAGCAAATGGTACCTAGATAAGAAGAAGAAAGAATTTTTAGGAATTGAGACAGGGAAACAAAATAGTGGCAGAATATAAGTGAGAATTTGTGCAACTTAGTAAGTATGCTTGGGAGATTGTATCAACAGATGAGGCGATGTGTATTTGTTTTGAAGATAGACTGAATGATGAGATCAAGATAATGATGGGCGGTTCTGAGTTGCGATCGTTTGTGGTTCTAAATGATGGAGCTCAAAAGATGGAAGAAATTTACAATAACAAGAGGTGGAGAGAGAAGAGGTTTCGAGAGTCCAGAAAGTAAAATATCACCAAGACTTTTTCTATGCCACTGTCGAAGAAATTTAGAGAAAATGAAACTCACGGGGTAGTCTTTTCTGCGTTTTTGAGTAGGAGTAAATTAGGACCACCAAAGTATAGATTTCAGAATTGTCCTACAAATAGTGTAGCTAGTGTTCGTAATGCACCTAATCTAGCATGCGATCACTGCTGTAGGTACCATGCAAGTGAGTACCGGAAGATGAAAAGACCTTGTTATCGATGCAGATCTACAGATCATTTCATGCGAAACTGCTCAATGACTTCAAAAGTGAAAGAGGAACAGAGTGTGAAACCCCTTATGACTCCACAAAAAGGCAGATGCTCATGATAAAGTAGCAGTATAGGCAGGAATCGAGGTGATAACAGGGGTAATGTTACCAGATTAGATATTCGAGCACCTACACGAACATATGCCATCAGAGCTAGAGAAGAGGCTACCGCTCCCAATGTTATAACCTGTATATTTTATCTTTTTAATGATATTATTTGTGCTTTGATTAACCCAAGGTCGACTCATTCATATATTTGCACTGCCTTAGCAACTAATAAAAATAATATCGATCGAGTCGATTGAATTTGATGTACAAGTCACAAACCTGTTGGGTCATAGTGTTATTGTTAACTTGGTGTGTCGTAAATGTCCACTGAAAGTCTAAGGCTGTGAATTTTCTACTGACCTAATATTGTTACCTTTTATTGAGTTTGATGTGATCTTGGGTATGGATTGGTTATCCGAGCATGATGCAGTAGTGAACTACAAGTGAAGAAAGATTGATTTGAAATGCCCGACAGGTGAAGTGATCATAGTTGAGTCCGACAGATTGAATAGTGAAACCAGAGTGATCTCAGCTCTATCAGCGTAAAAAATGGTCCGTAAAGGCTGTGAAGCATTTTTGGCTTACGTACTAGACACATGGGGTTTTGAGCAGAGCTGAAACAGGTACCGATTATTAACGAGTTTACAAATGTATTTCTGAAAGAGTTATCGGGTTTGCCGCCAGTCCGAAAGTAGAGTTTGAAATTGGTTTGTTACCTGGCACCACACCGATCTTGATTTCCTCATACAGAATGTCACCAGAGAGTTAAAAGAATTAAAGGCTAAGTTGCAAGAATTGTTAGACAAAATTTTTATACGATTGAGCCTAGAGTGCACTTGTGCTATTTGTTAAAAAGAAAGATGGTTCAATGGGAATGTGTATAGACTACTGACAGTTGAATAAGGTAACAATCAAGAATAAATATTTGTTTCCTCATATTGACGAATTATTTGATCAATTGAAAGGTGCAACTGTATTTTCCAAGATAAATCTCCAATTAGGTTACTATTAGATGCGAGTGAAAGATTGTGATGTGATGAAAATAACATTCAGAACCAAGTATGGACACTTTGAGTTCCTAGTGATGTCATTCGAGTTGGCTAACACCCAGTAGCATTCATGGATTTGATGAATTGAGTGTTCCAGCCTCAGTTGGATAGATTTTTAGTGGTGTTTATCAATGACACACTGATTTATTCTAGAACAGATTCAGAGCATACTCAGCATCTAAGAGAAGTGTTGCAGATTTTGTAAGAAAAACAGTTGTACGTAAAGTTTAGCAAATGCGAGTTCTAGCTTCAAGAGGTTGGTTTTCTAGGTCATGTGGTATACGTAAATGGAATAAGAGTGAAACTGAGCAAATTTTTAACTATTCTCGTTTCGAAGGTTTCGAAGAATGTTTCGGAGGTACATAGTTTCCCAGGATTACTAGGTTATTATCATCGGTTTGTAAAAGATTTCTCCATTATAGCTTTGATGATGACGAAATTGTTACAGAAGAATTTCCAGTTTGTTTGGTTAGAGAACTGTCAACAGTGTTTTGATCAATTGAAGAAATTGTTAACAAAAGCTACGGTATTGGTGCAACCTGAGTCAGGGAAAGAATTTGTTGTTTACAGCGACACATCTTTGAATGGTTTGGGTTTTGTTTTGATGCAAGCTGGGAAAGTAATAGCTTATGCCTCACAACAGTTGAAGTCACACGAAAAGAACTATCCGACTCATAACCTGGAGTTAGCTGCCATAATCTTTGCATTAAAGATTTGGCATCATTATCTATATGGTGAGAGATGTCATGTATTCACCAACTATAAGAGTTTGAAATATTTGATGACACAAAGGGAGCTAAACATGAGACAATGTTGATGGTTAGAGCTATTGAAAGATTATGACCTTGTTATTGATTATCATCCAGGGAAGGCTAATGTTGTTGTCGATGCTCTAAGCAAGAAATCGTTGTTTTCTTTGAGGGTAATGAATGATCATTTGTCATTGGAGAGTGATGGTTCTGTTACCGTTGAGCTCAAGACGAGACCATTATTTCTATAATAGATTCGAGAGTTGCAAAAAATGATCCAAAGCTTGTGGCTAAGAAAGAGTGATATAGAGTGATGCCACCACGGGGTTTACAGTTGATACGGATGATATGATGTATTTAGAGGCAGAGTGAGTGTTCCTAATGATAAAGATTTAAAACGGGAGTGTGAATATGTATAATTAAAGAAGATGTATTAGTGGTCAGGTATGAAACAATAAATCTTTGAGTTCGTGATTAGATATCTGGTGTGTCAGCAAGTAAAAGTTGAGCATTAGGTATCGTCTCAATTGTTGTTGATGTGAGCACGAGTAGTTCGAGCACTAATAATGTGAACATGGACCTTACAAGCTTGAAAGATGCGAGCACTCACGTTGCGAACACTAGAGCTGTGAGCACTGATGTTACAAACACTCGTGTTGTGAGCATGGGTGAAGGGCGAGCCTCGCACGATCTAATCAAGCTACCAAGTGGACCAATCACGCAAGCACAAGCTAAGAAATTCAATCAAATTTTCATAGGTTTAATTAAACAAATTTTGGAAGGCACTTCATGCTTGGTTAATTGGGTTCATCAAAGGTTTCAAGACGTTTAAATGCTCAAAGACTGATCATGGGAGCATGAAGAGTAGCTATTCGGTTTACTCAAAATCATTAATGCATCGCCCATATTTATTGCAAGTGCTTGGGGAATTTCATTTATTTAAAGCATTATATGCTAATTTTTGTGTAGGTTAGTGTATCAAAATGGTAATTAGACCATTGCCTAGGAGAGTGGACGAAATTGGGTTAAAATAGGAAGAAAAGACTTGTTAATTAAAGGGTAGAATAGTAAAATAAAAAAGGAAATGATTCTAATCTAAAATCATAACTAAATTAATTATTTTCTTCATCTTATTAACAAAACAAAGCAAAGAACCCCTAGAAACCTTAAGGGAAGTTGCGGCCAAGCTTAGAGCCTCAATAGGTGAGTGATTTCTCACCCCTTTTAGTGATTTCTATGTTTTTGAGTTCGTATTAGCTTAATCTAGTTAATCTAGGGACTAATTTGTGAATCTGTCAAATTTTATAAATCTTAACATTGTTGAAAATTCTTTTTCTTGAAAGCTTTTAATTGATTTGAATGCTTGATGCTTGGGTTAGATATTTTTGTAAAGTGATTTTTGATGAAATTAAGGTTTAAGGACTACAATGCTAAAATGATGAAACTACATGTATTTGGTATGAAACAATGGCTTGTGAGGTGTGAACTCATTCCCTTTGATGTTCGACTAGTAAAGTGGAGGAAAAGAAATGGTTATTTTGCATGATTTGTGACTAAGGACTAAATTGAATAAAAGTAAAAGGTTAAGGGTAAATCCATAAATTTCCCAAAAAGGATTAGATTGTGTTAAATAATTCAATTATGTGATTTAATGAGGAAATTTGGGTGATTTGTTGATTTAGATTACGATCGTGCCACGGATCGCGAAAAAGGGAAATTAGATCGAGCCACTTCAGCTTAGCCTTTATAATTTTTTTTAATCCAATTTAATTTGAATTAAAAATATAATTATAAAACTTAATTTAGCTTCATATTGTACTGAACCTTGACTTGAAAAATATTATTCTTAGCTCTTCATTAACTCGATGTAAAAATTCCTTCAACAGTGTAAGCTGTTAACAGCGTCTACTACGTCGATTTTCACCAATTGTGCAAATCTGTCGAAGAATCATCAAATTTATGCTCAATATTTATAAAAAATAATTAATAATCAATATGTTGGAAATTATAGAAAAAAATAATTATTTTATAAATAAATTATATTTTTTGACATTAATCTCAGAATTTGAATGAAATTAGGTCAAAAAGGGTATGAAAAAGTCTATATATTTTAATCGTTCCACCTTTGATGCCTCCTAGAAAAGCTAGAAAAATTGTTGAATCCGAACCATCACGGGGTACAAACCCTTCAAATTTTGTGAATGCAAATGTAGAAAGTATTTCAATGAACTTAAAGGAAAAACATTCATCCAAGAGAGGGGTTTTGATCCTTTGATGGTTTTATGCAAAGAAATTTGGCCTCTAGTTAGGTACCATAGGTGGGAAAGATTCTGGACAATCCCCAGAGAACCTGCAGTTACCCTAATAGTACAAGAATTTTATGCTGCTTTGAAATATTATATCTCTAGGGCTAGTGATGAAATCACATGGGAAACTTTAGTGATTAGAGGAATAATTGTTAAGGTAACCCTTAAAATTATATCTAAATTCTTCTATGCTCAATATTATGAACATGATTTCTTAGACCAAATTGATATACAATATTTTCATGATATAGATATGAATGAGGTAATTTCATACTTAACTAAGGGAAGGGGGAATGGAAATTTAGGCCAAAAACTAGTATCCCTCCTTCGTTTAATCAAGCTACTATGTTCCCAAAAGCCAAGATGTGGATTCAAATTGTGTGTACACAAATGATACTTGCTTTAAATGTTTCTAACATTAATTATTTTCAAGCAGTACTATTGTTTGTAATTTTCCAAAAAAAGTAGGTTTATATAGGGAAGTGGATCCACCAAAACATGAGTCGATGTGTAGGAAGTCAAAAAGTGGGGATTTTCTTTCCTCACTTAATCATGACTTTTGATCTGCCAGTTTTATACATAGCAGATTGAACTAGTTTTCACACTTGAAGAACTTGAAATTAGGCATTTTCTTTATGTTTTCATAGGATTTAACTTAGATTTTACCTTTTGAATAAATTGTGTAAACCGAGTGTTAAAAGATTACTTTATTGTCTTTAAGGTCGCTTGAGACCGAAAGGTTAGCTAACATACTTCATGAGTGTGTAGGAGACCATGAAAAGTTGAACAAATATGAAGCTGATCACTTTGTCATGACATAGGATGTTCTATGTTGCAATAAATAGATCAGATTTGAAGATTAAGGAGATTGGATTCTTTGTCGTAACATAAATAGGCTATATCGCGACAACGCCTGCACGATGACACTAAGTAGGGGACTGACTTCTTCATCGCGACACAAGTCTTGGTGTATCATGACGTCTACCCTTGGACGCAGTTTTTGCATCGAGAGAAAGGCATTTTAGTCTTTACAATTCCACTTAAACACGAAGGATGGTAGCTGACCTAGAGTTGATGAAAAAGGCTGACGAAGGCTATAAAGAGGGCCTTTAGCACTAGGGTTAAACACACCTTTTCTTAGTTTTCAGTTTTACTTTATTATTTTCATTTAGAAATGAGATTGTAACTTTCATATAAACATTCGAGGAATTTTTCCCAATAGATTACCAGTACAACTAAAGTTTCTTCTATTTCATTAAATTAATTTTATGTTTGATTATATTATTGATTTTACGATGTTTAAGAACACCATGAGGAACTAATTCTATTTTGGGGAATTAGGGAGTGAAAGTACGAATATTTAATTGTTGTATAAATAGGGAGTTTTCAAATCAGATCAGCTGTTTGGGAAAGGAAGAGCATGAAACAAACTAGGTCAGACAACCCTAGAAAGTCATTTAGGTGAGAATGAACCAAAAATTGGTATTGCCTATCCATGAAAACCTTTTCCCCGAACCGATTTTGACTGTGGCATCTAGCAATAAGTAGTCTCTATCGAGTTGCTATGCTGGTGTAAGATCAGTAGATCCAACTAGGGTAGCAACTAGTTGATTAAAGGAAAATCCCCAAAACCGAACAACTAAAGAAGTCATACTGAAGCGACCTAATCTCCCTAAAGTCGTTTATCGATTCTTTACATCTTGTCTTTTACTTATTTCATTTCTTTTATGTTTTTCACAACCATCACTTTTATTTTATTCTCATACTATAATCCATAAATTTAGTACCAATTAATTCTATTCTTTATAGGGATTTAATGCACTATCTCTTTACACCTCTTTTGGGTACGATCCGTGAAATACTACCAAGTATTTCATTGTATAAATCTATATTACAACCTGACCCGTATACATGCGAAAGTCAAAAACCTACATTGAATGAGAGTACGTTTGGAGGGGGTCAAGTTGCTGGTGCTGTTGCGAGGGAGGCAATGCTTTAGTGATTTATTTTTCTTCTTTGATTATTAGAATAATTAGGAAATTTTATTGTTATAGATACAATTTTTTATTTTTATTTTTTGGTTATTTTATTTTATTCTTAACTTTTATCTTTTCTTTACTTGTTTTAAATTCAATTTATGACTCAGAGCTAAGGAAACTTAGTAGATTCGATTTTTGAACCTGAGGCATTGATAAGACAAAATCGCAAAAATAGTTAGTCAATGGAAAACCCACCACCACCGGAAGAGCAATGAGAGCAAAACAATCCACTCGGAGATCTTGCTAATATTGAAAACATCCATATATCTCCACAACTCCCCACAAATGAACTAATGGCAAAAGCACAAAGAACTTTTAGGGAGTACTCTATGCCTACCATATATTTAACATAAGGGAGTATCGCTAGACCTACTATAGCCAGTAAAACTTTTCAAATTAAACCAAGCATGATTCAAATGATACAAAATAATTTGCAGTTTAGAGGGACCATGGCTGAAGATGCTAGTTTACATCTAAAGTGGATTTTACAATTATGTGATACTTTTAGGTATAATGGTGTTACTGATGATGCCATACGTCTTAGACTGTTTCTTTTCTCCTTAACTGATAACACTTTTTCTTGGCTAGATGCACAGGCACCAGGTTCTATAACCACATGGGATGAACTAGCAAAGAAATTTCTACAGAAGTTTTTCCCTATGGGTAAAGAATCCAACTTCAAAGAGAATTATCAACATTTCGATAATTCAAGGGTGAGGGGTTCCATGAAACATGGAAACGATTTAAAATGCTGGTACAAAAATGCCCAAATCATGGTATGCCGAAATGGATGCAATTACAGACATTCTATAACAGATTGGATGCATTGTCCAAATCAGGATTAGATCGTGTAGCATGAGGGGCCCTAATGAACAAAACATATCACAATGCTATGGGCTTACTGAGATGTTCATTTCTGGGCAAAAAGCTGCTTTAGTAAAAAGGATCCAACAGGATTATAAGTACAAATAGTTGTTGGAAAGACTAAACTGAATCGAGTCTACCATAAGGGCACTATCGTCACAAGGAGAATTCAGGCCTATATACCATTATCTTACCAACACTGACGAGGCTAACTATGTTGGTAATAGAGGTGGGAGTCCCTATTCAAGCACTTATAATCCAGGATGGAAAGACCATCCTAACTTTAGATGGGGAGGAAGTCAAGAAGAGAGCGGTAACAACAATAACACACAAACAAGTAACCCTAGTTACCAACCTCCATTCTTACAGAGGAAACAGGAAAGAACAGTACAAAATGACCATACTGTATGTGGTTAAAGGTTAGATAGGACTGAGTGAGAGACGCAGTCCATGAGGGCAGATGTGAAATAAGTGTAGTTTGATTGCACTAATAATGCTAGAACGGTAGCAAAGTTAGAGGAACGAATGGACCAATTGGTGAGTATGATATGCGATCTCACAAGGCAAATTGGTATCGACATCCCTAGCAACACTGAGAACAATTCTCGAAGTGGGGGGAAAGAGCAAGTAAAGGTGATTGAGTTAAGATCAAGAAAAGTATTGAGTACCCCAGAACAATCTAAAAGGGGAGAAAAATGCAACAACTCTAATGAGGTTGTAAACTCCCCTTCTAAAGTCATAATACCCAAAGAGAAACCAATGAAAGAGGCACTTGAGAAGAAAGAAGACATGCCTAAGGAAAATAAAGGTACCCCAATTCCTTTTTCAAAATGGTTAGAAGAGAAAAAGAAATAGAATGATGATGATTTTGTAATCTTTCTAAACCTTTTTAAATCTTTAAATGTTAACTTACCTTTGATTGAACTTATAGAAAAGGTACTAAAGTATGCCAAGTTCTTAAAAGAGATTATGTCAAGGCATAGGAAGATCAAGGTAGGTGAGTAAGTGGAAATAAATGCATCATGCAACACAATTATTTCTAAATCCATTCAACAAACACTGAAGGATCCCGACAATTTTACGATTCCAATCAAAATTGGGAATCTTCACTTTAATAGAGAATTATGTGATCTTAAAGCAAGCATAAACTTAATGCCTCATTTGGTGTTTAATAAACTTTGGAGTGGAGCTCTAAAAAATACCTAATTGACTTTGCAACTAGTCCAAGTAAGAAGTTTCATCATCCTACAGATTTTGTGGTGTTAGATTTTGAAGAGGATAGGGATATACCCATTTTGATAGGAAGGCCATTCCTAGCCACGTCTAGATCCACCATTGACTTAAACACCAATGAACTAACAATGAGAATTAATGGTGACATAGAGACTTTCAAATGTGAGGATAAAAATGGTGGAACAGAAAAACAAAATGAGCGTTGCCACTTGCTTAATTTAGATAAAAGAAAAGGATTCAATAAAATCCCTTTCATGAGCAAAAAATGAATCAATAAGTTTTAAGAAAGGGATCTATTTAAGGAAATGGAAAAACTCAATGGGAGATGGACTAAAATGGAACAAAAAAGAACTTGCTTGAAAGGGTAAGCATACCAAATGAGTTCAATAGTAAGATATAATGGTAAAATGGTGGTACTAACTTCTGTATATTATTGTATTTATTTCTAGCAAGTTTTTATTTTAGCAATTAACAGGAAATACGGGTATGTTGTGACACATCATCCTTTATATCGCAACATAGGTGACATAACCAAGAAAAACTAGACTGATGTCGATGTCACAACGTAGATCTCTCCATGTCGCGACAAAGGGAACAAACTGGGTGATGTTCGGAACTGAGCAAGAAGTTAAATGAACATTCAAGCAAGGGGAGAAGCACACGAAACTAGGTTTTAAGTTCCTATTTTTATACTCTCTTATTTGAAATGCTTCCAAGATAAGTTAAATGAACTGTAGAATCTGAAACATCATTGGGTTTGTGAATGCAAATGTGGAGAGATATTTCAATGAGCTTCAAGGAAAGACATTCATTCAAGAGAGGTGTTTTGACCCTCTGATGGTTCTATGCAAGGAAATCTAACCTCTAGTTAGGTACCATAGGTGGGAATAATTTTGGACAATCCCCACAGAGCATTTAGTTAACCTAGTAGTCCAAGAATTTTATGTTGCTTTAAAAGATTATATCTCTAGGATTAATGATGAACTCAATTGGGATACCTTAACGATAAGAGGAGTTAGTGTTAAAGTCACCCCAAAAATAATATGTAAATTCTTTAATGCGCCATATTATGAACTAAATTTCTTAGACCAAACTGATCTAAAATATTTTCATGATATTGATATAAATAAGGTAATTACATATTTAATTGAGGGAAGGGGGAATGGAAATTTAGGCCAAGCACTAGTATTCCTTCTTCGTTCAACAAAGCAATTATGTTCCCTAAAGCCAAAATGTGGATTCAAATTGTATGTACACGCATAGTACCTACTTTAAATGTTTCTAATGTTAATGCTTTTCGAGCAATACTATTATTTACAATTTTTCAGAAAAAGCAAGTTTGTATAGGAAAGTGGATCCACCCAAACATGAGTCGATGGGAAGCCAAAAAGTGAGGATTTTCTTTCTTTACTTAATCACGACTTCATGTAAAAGGGAGGGAGTGCCCATGACATCTAGTGAGCAAACATTGAAGTGGTCAAAGAGTGTCATTGGTGACACACTCATCTGACAATATGTATAGCTTCTTGCTAAACAACTAAAAGAGGGGAAGATGAAATCACGAGCTTGGCGGCTACACCAACTTCGAAACAAAGGTTTCCACCAACCCAACAAGAAGTTGGTGAAGGAAGTTATCCAAAGCTTGATTGGATGATACAATGGATGCAAGAATCAAGACTGGTGTTTCAAGAGTTTACTCGATAACACAACATTAGGGTCCCTAACTACACACAAGACATGTTTGGGATGGTGGATGAGGAGCATAATGAGGAGGAACCAGAAGAGGGAAACAATAGTGATAAGGATGAGGAAGAGATGGATGGTGATGAATAAGTGTTTTAAACAATTTAATTTTTAAAAGACTTGAAATTTTGGATGATTCTTGGTTTTTACTTTTTAAGGTTTATATAATTTGTAGGAGTAGGAGTAGGATTAAGATTTATTTTTGCATATATATGCCTTAATTCTTTTGTAGGAACCCCACAATATGGAGACACAAATTTTAAGCATTTACAATAAAAGGGAGAAGGACAACCACCGTAAGAAGAAGAGGACCTTCACGATCAATCGGGTAACTTCTTTCCTTACAATTTAAGGGGCTACACATTGAGGACAATGTTTTTTTCTAAAGTGTGGGAGGTAACATAGGAATTTTTGCATATAGTTTGTAGTTTTAGTTTTTCTTTCGATGTGTGCTTGAGCTTGTAGAAATATAAGTGATTGGTTAGGAGCATGTATAATAGGTTAATTGTATTTCTTGATAAATTTGACATGATTATGAGGCATTTTTAAATATTTGAGCATGAAATTACTAAGTTCTATATGTTACATTAAGTATAGATAGAGAAGTAGTATTGATTGCAAATGATGTGAATGATATAAGGAAATGAACATGCTATTATAGATAATGGATAGTAATTTTGAGAAGTGACTAAATTGATATTTATGCATATTAAAGTGTTTAGGGATGGCCTAAGGCATTGTTTGGTTGTATTTAGAGCTAAAAAGTGAAACCCTATTTTGAGTGTCCAATTAGTACCTATCTTTGAGCATTATAACCCATCTTGATGAACCACACTATAAGCCTCTAAAGCCTAAAATGAAAATTTGTTGGTAATCTTTTCTTCGGTCCTGTATTACATGATAATAGATGTGTGACCATATGTATTGAGGGTAAGTACACAATTATGATGGAGGTTATGAGATAAAGAGTGAAATAGGAAAATCGATATGGTATATGAACTTTAGTTAGCCGAAAAGAGAGGAATAGTGAAAAATTTGAAAAGAAAGAAGGAACGATGAGTAGAAATAAAAGAGAAATTTGTGAGTAAGAAATCATTAGAAAAGTGAAAAATTCACAAGGTTACCAAAAAGAATAAAAAGAAGTCTTACTCAAGAAACAAAAGACAATACTCATAGTCTAGCTAAAAGGACTAAACTATATTGAGATTCCTTAATTGGAGAGAAAAGGAAGGTGAGAGAAGGAGTGATAAGGGGGTAAGATAGAATGGGACATTAAGGGGAAGAATAGGGAATAATACAATGTGCCAAACAATTTTCATGTTTGTAACCTTTTGTGCTTAACTGTTCTTTGAAATTCATACATTTCCTAAGCCAAAACACTTTACAAGTCGAAAAGCCCTATACGACTTAAACAACTCTATGCGTGAATAGATATGGAAATTGTATGTTCTTATTATAACTATCTATATTGTGCTACGATAATCAAAGTACTTATATTAAGCATTGATGGAGTTATATCGATGAGACTTTGATATTTGTATTTCCTATAAATTACCGAACTTGTATTCTTTCTAACAAAAAAATGGTAAAATTCCTCACTCATCATATTATAATTATTGTGAAATACATAGTGCCTAGAGTAGATGTTGCGAACCTAATCATTGTATAATACAGAATCCAACATATTTTTTTTCTTTCTTATTTTATTGCTTTATGATTACTTTTTTTTTTTGTTTGCTTGAGGACAAGTAAAGACTTAACTGTGGGGGAGTTCGATCTGTCGATTTTATTCCTAGCAGATTAAACTAGTTTTCACACTTGAAGAATTTGAAATTAAGTATTTTCTTTATGTTTTCACAGGATTTAACTTAGATTTTACCTTTTGAATAAATTGTGTAAACCGAGTGTTAAAAGGTTACTTTATTGTCTTTAAGGTCGATTGAGGCCTAAAGGTTAGCTAACATACTTCGTGAGTGTGCAAGAGACTATGAGAAGTTGAACTAATAGGAAACTGATCACTACATCATGGCATAGGATTTTTTACATTACAACAAAGAGACCAAACTTGAAGATTAAGAGGACTGACTTCTTTGTCACGACATAAATAGGCTATGTCGCGACAACACCTGCACGATGACACTATGTAGGGGACTGACTTCTTTATCGCGACATTGATCCGTGGACATGGTTTTTGCACCGAGTGGAGGGTGTTTCGATCTTTACAGTGCCACTTAAACAAGAAGGAGGGCAGCCGACCTAGGGTTGATGAAAATGACCGGCCAAGGCTATAAATAGAGCCTTTAGAACTAGGGTTAAACACACCTTTTTTAGTTTTCAGTTTTACTTTGTTATTTTCGTTTATAAACGAGATTGTAACTTTTGCATAAACATTAGAGAAAATTTTCCCGACAAATTTCCAATACAATTGAAGTTTCTTTTATTTCATTAAATCAATTTTATGCTTGATTATATTATTGCTTTTATGATGTTTAAGAACACCATGATGAACTAATTCCATTTTGGAGAATTAGGGAGTGGAAGTATGAATATTTAATTATTGTATAAACAAGGATTTTTTTAAATTGGATCAGCTATTTGGGAAAGGAAGAGCATTAAACAACTAGGCCTAACAACCTTAGAAAGTCATTTAGGTGCAAATGAATAGAAAATTGGTATTGTCTACCCGTGAAACCCTTTTCCCCAAACCGATTTAAACTGTGACATCTAGTGATAAGTAGTCGCTATCGACTTGTTTTGCTAGCAGAATATCAGAAGATCCAACTTGGGTAGTAACTACTTGATTGAAGGAAAATCCCCAAAACCTAACAATTGAGGAAGTCATACTGAATAACCCAACTGGTGGAATCTTTACATCTTGTCTTTTACTTATTTTATTTCTTTTAATGTTTTTCACAACCATTACTTTTATTCTATTCTCGTACTATAATCTCTAAACTGAGTACTAATTAATTCTATTCTTTGTAGGGATTTAATTCACTATCGCTTTACGCCTCCTTTGAGTATGATCCTCGGAATACTACCAAGTATTTAGTTGTACAAATCTATATTACAACCTGACCTGTATACTTGCGGTAGCAGAAAACCTACACTGAAAGGGAGTACGTTCGGATGTGATCAGCTTTGTGTAAATGGGCAAGAGTCCCAATGACATCTTGATGCGAGCATCAAAGTTGATGTGCTGACTTTACCTCAACGCCTAATTACAAGGTTAAAGGCAAGGAAGATGAAGGCAAGTTTAAATGGATTTGTGCAAGAATTCATCACAAAGGCCTTGGACGCACATACAAGCCAAAAAGAAAACCAAGATTCACTTTCTTGTTTTCAAGAAAATCAAGAAACCAAATCTTGGTCTAATTATGTCGTTTGGGGAGATTTCATAAACCAAGAAAACCAAGAATCCAAATCATGGAATTCTTGGTCCAAGAAACCGAATCTTGAAGTTGACATCTGATGGATAATATGTTCAAGCGTAAGCGGATCTATCTCGGAAGGAAACCATGTGCAAGACCAAAATTGGCCCATTTACACATCACTAAGCCCAACTTAATGTTTTGGACACCATTTGGAAGCTGAGAAGAACACGCATTGCAAATCAAGCCCAACAAAGCCCAAATAGAATTTATCTTAGTTTTTCAAGTAGAAATTTGGCCCAAGCACAAGCCATTTAAGCCTTAGCCGAAATTCCATATTAAATTATTGTTTTAGTTTTATTTATTAGTTATTTAGTTATTTGATTATTCTGTTAACTTGTATTCAGTTATTTATTTGACTTTAAACTGCTAAGTTTGATTAAGAGTCTGACTTTGGGGGTTATTTGAAGGCCTTAGCCAGCCCTCTTTATGTGATTCAGTTTTAATTCTTTTATTCATTAATCAAGTTCTCTTAGGTCTTATTTATTTTAGAAGTTGCTTCGGTAGTCTCTTTGATTGCAGGAGTAATCTTCACCATTCTTCTTGCCTTGATCTTCATCTTGAAGGGGAGAATTAGAGCCCTTAGTAGGTGGTTGTAGATCTCTTTGTGGATTCAAGGCTGCCAAGGACACCTTTCAAACACCATCATCATCTTTCCATAATTTATTCTCTTTAAAAAATCTATTTTATTATTTCTTTATTATTTTATTCTAATTTTGTTTGATTTCGTTTCAGGTCCTTAAACCACCAAGATTCGTCTTTTCCCACCCGAAATCAGCAAGATTCATCATAAAATTAGGGGTTCTTGGGCATTTACATTGTTCGGAATCTTTAATTACAAAAATGTTTTCTTTTGAGCTTAAAAATTTGTTTAACAAATCTATTTTGTTCCCCTTTCAGATATGACTGCGGACGAATTCTCCACTTAAATTAGGATTCTTTAAGTTCAAGAAACCCTAAAATTCATATCTTGTGCCTAGATTTGTACTACATATCAGTCTTTGTTATTGGGGTTTCTTTACTGATTTTGTTTTGTTAGTTCCAGCTAATATATTTTCCTTCAGATCTGACTTGTTTCTTTGTTTTTCAATGTGTTTCAGATCCAACAAACAAACAAGCCATATCTAAATGTCTAGAGCCCTAAGACAAATCTGTAATAAGACGACTTATGATTCTATTTCATGCGTGTTTTTTTATCAACTGTTATCAGATTTCAGGCGTTTGTGTGTGTTTAGTCTTGAAAATGAAAGAACCAAAGGTTCAAACCAAAAAAGAAAAGAAAAAGAAAGAAAAGAAAAGAAAAAATATCCTCACACATAATCGAATCTGTTGAGTTTATTTCAATTTGCACTTCTTTTGGAACACTCTAAACGAAGTCTGTCTCGTTGCCTCTATACTCATATTCGTGTTTGGGTTTATTTTCTTTTACTCTTAGATTAAGTATTCATTTTTTTTAAGCTTTCCTTCTTCTTTTACACAATCTAACACTTTCTCTTTTTCTTGTGTTAGTAGGACAAAAAAGTTGCCTTCTCCTTCCTTTAAGCAACTTAATTCTATTGGAGTCTAATCTTTCTTTGGATTCATAAAGCTCTTAGGTTCTTTGATTAGTGATTAAACTGTGATTTAAAAAGTGACGTGTTAATCTAACTTTTATTAAAACATTCATAAGAGTTTTTCTAGCCTCATTTAGAACTTTATTTTCTTTTTTTTTTGAGTGCATAATGGTGAAGTTTGATTTTATTTGTGAGTGTTGTGGATTTCAAGATGGTTACCACTCGTAGTAACAAAGGAAGTGAGGAAACACATGAGCAAGTACCAGATACATTAGAGGCTTTTACAAGTTCCATCGCAAAGCTGGAAGAAAATATGAATGAGCACTTAGCCCAAATACAAGAACATCAAGGCAAGCAACAGGTTGATCTTTTTGCTCAATTAACACAATCCATAGAGCAACTAAGTACTTAAGTTGAGCATCAACACAATCGTAATGCTGATGGTGATGAGTTTGAGGTTGACCAACCTCGTAGTCATGATGCTCATAGAAATCGATGTGGTGATGGTCCTCGTGCACGTCCTATTCGTAGAGGCCCTCGTGAGTTGGTTGAAAACTTTGGTTACCATGATTATAGACAACCCTCCTTGGCTAAACCAAAGTTTTCCATTCCATAATTTCATAGAAAAAATGTTCCAGGTGCTTATTGTGATTGGGAAGCAAAAATGGAGAATCTATTTCAGTACTTTACATGTATTGATAATGAGAAAGTGTCCATGGCAACTTCATAATTTTCTGATTATGCCTTGCATTGGTAAACTTAACTAGGACTTAGTCACCACCGTAACTATGAGGGTGTTATTGATACATAGGAAGAACTCAAGATAGTGATGTGTAAATGTTTTGTCCCTCCTCACTATTATAGGGGCTCGAAACAAAACTTCAAAATTTAATGTAAGGTAATCGGTCCGTTGATGACTACTTAAAAGAAATGGAGACTCTAATGCAAGTGAGCTAATATTGAAGAAGATGATGAGTCTACCGTGGTTCAGTTTGTTAAGGGGTTCTTATGAACATATTACGATTGCAAACCTATATCGACAACTGGAGGATCTTTTAGCTAAAGGGTATGTAAGAAAAAGCCTAGATCCTTGTGTCGTTCCTGTTTTATTAGCGCTTAAGAAAGATGATACGTTTCGCATGAGTGTTGATTGTTACCCAATCAACAAAATTACGGTAAAGTATAAACATATTATTCCTAGACTTGATGATATGCTTGAAGAGTTGCATGGATCTTCTATCATTACTAAAATCGACTTAAAAAGTGGGTATCATCAAATTCACATGCGGGAAGGGGATGAATGGAAAACAAACTTTAAAATGAAATTAGGATTTTATGAGTAGTTAGTAATGCCTTTCGGGTTAACTAATGCACCTAGTACTTTCATGCGCTTAATGGATCATATTTTAAGGCTTTATTTGGGTAAATTTGTTGTTGTTTACTTTGATGACATTCTTATTTACTCAACTTCTTTGAATGACCATGTTCAGCATGTTAAATCTTTTTGGACATTCTACAGACAGAAAAATTGTATGCCAACCTTTATAAATGCACATTTTGTTGTGATAAGCTAATCTTTTTGGGTTTTATAGTTAGTGCACAAGGTATTCATGTCGATGAGGACAAAATAATAGCAATCAAGGAGTGGCCTACTCTTAAAACAGTTACTGAAGTAAGATCTTTCCATGGTTTAGCTAGATTTTATCGCAGGTTTCTAGAAGATTTTTCTTCTATTGGTGTCCCATTAGCCGAAATAATTAAGAAATCTATGGGTTTCAACTGGGGTACACCTCAAGCAAAGGCTTTTCAAACCTTAAAAGATAAGTTGTGTTCTGCTCTATTCTTAAATTACCTGATTTTTCTAACACTTTTAAGCTAGAATATGACACTTTAGGTATTAGGATAGGTGCAGTCTTGATCCAAGACAAGAGGCCGATTGCATATTTTAGTGAAAAAGTTAAATGGAGCACAACTGAATTATAAAACCTATGATAAGGAGCTTCTTGCTTTGTTTCAATCTCTTAAGGTTGGTTACTTGCTACCAAATGAGTTCGTAATTCACATTGATCATGAGTCCTTTAAGTGGCTAAAGGGACAAGGTAAATTAAGTAAGAGACATACTACGTGGTTCGAATTCATTGAAACATTCCCATGTGTCATTAAGTACAAAATGGTAAGGATAATCTTGTCGCTGATGCTTTATCTGGACGATATTCTTTAATAACTACTGTGAATGCTAGAGTCTTAGGATTTGAGCATTTGAAAGATTTGTACCTAAATGATACTGATTTTGGACTTATCTTTGCTAATTGTGGGAATAAAGCCTATGATAAGTTTTATCTTTTGGAAGGTTTTTTATTTTGCATGAACAAGTTATGTATATCACAATGCTCCATGAAGGAACTATTAGTTCGAGAGGTGCATAGTGAAGGACTTATGGGACACTTTGGAATTGCGAAAACATTAAATATTCTACAAGAACACTTCTTTTGGCTACACATGAAATAGGATGTCGAAAAGGTATGTTCTAGATGTATAACTTGCCGACAAGCAAAATCTAAGGTAATGCCTCATGGGCTTTATACTTCTCTACCGATTCTTTCTTCTCCATAGGTTGATCTATCCATGGATTTTATTTGTGGGTTGCCACGAACTAAAAAGGGTCGAGATATTATCTTTTTTGTTGTTGACAGGTTTTCAAAGATGGCTCACTCATAGCTTGTCACAAAACCAATGTTGCTACACATGTGGCTGATTTATTCTTTAAAGAGGTCGTGCGGCTACATGGAATACCTCGCACCATTGTTTCTAATAGAGATGTGAAATTCCTACACGATTTTTGGAAGGTACCGTGGTGTAAGATTGGCACAAAAGTCCTTTATTCAACTACTTGTCATCCCCAAACCGATGGACAAACCGAAGTGGTAAACCGAATCTTAGGAGCTTTACTTAGAGCCGTGGTGGGTAAGAATCTCAAAACGTGGGAAGAATGTTTACCTTTTTTCGAATTCGCATATAATCGATCTATCCATTATACAACTAGTTATTCTCCCTTTGAAATTATTTATGGTTTTAACCTACTTACTGTACTTGATCTTGTGTCATTACGTTTAGATAATATTTGCAGCTTAGACGGTGAACAGAAGGCTGAGTTGGTAAAATCCTTACATGAGAAAGCTTGACAACGAATTGCCAAAACCAATGAAGTCAATGCCGACAAAGCCGCAAGCAAGTTATTTTTGAACCCGGTGATTGGGTTCGGGTGCATATGTGCAAAGAGAATTTTCCAAACAACGAAAATCGAAATTAGACTATAAGGGTGATGGACCATTTCAAGTCCTCAAGTGGATCAACGACAACGCTTACCAAATAGATATGCCTGGTGAAATAATGTGAGTACTACATCCAATGTTTCTGATCTCCTTCCCTTTGATGTTTCAGATTCGAGGATGAATCTTTTCGTGGAAGGGGGAATGATGCAAGCATCAAAGTTGATGGGTTGACTTTACCTCAAGGCCCAATTACAATGTCAAAGGAAAGGAAGATGAAGGCAAGATTAAATGTATTTGTGCAAGAATTCATCACAAAGGCCTTGGACGCTCATACGAGCTAAAAAGGAAAACCAGGATTCATTTTCTTGTTTTCAAGGAAATCAAGATAATCAATAAACCAAATCTTGGTCTAATTATGTCGTTTAGGGAGATTTCGTAAATCAAGAAAATCAAGAATCAAAATCTTGGAATTCTTGGTCCAAGAAACTGAATCTTGAAGCTGACATCTGATGGATAATATGTTCGAGCATAAGTGGATCGATCTCGAAATTGGCCCATTACACATCACTGAGCCCAACTTAAAGTTTTGGACACCATTTGGAAACTGAGAAGAACAAGCACTGCAAATCAGGCCCAACAGAGCCCAAATCATATTTATCTTAGATTTCCAAGTAGAAATTCGGCCCAAGCACAAGCCATTTAAGCCTTAGCCAAAATTCCATATTAAATTATTGTTTTAGTTTTATTTATTAGTTAATTAGTTATTTGATTATTATGCTAAGTTGTAATCAGTTATTTATTTGACTTTAAACTCCTAAGTTTGATTAGGGGTCTGACTTTGGGGGTTATTTAAAGGCCTTAGCCACCCCTCATTATGTCATTCAGTTTTAATTCTTTTATTGATTAATCAAGTTCTCTTTGAGTCTTAAGAAATTCTCGTAGGTCTTGTTTATTTTAGAAGTTACTTTGGTAGTCTCTTTGATTACAGGAGTAATCTTCACCTTTCTTCTTGCCTTGATCTTCTTCTTGGAGGGGTGAATTAGAGCCATTAGCAGGTGGTTGTAGATCTCTTTGTGGATTCAAGGCTACCGAGGACACCTTTCAAACACCATCGTCATCTTTCCATCTTTTATTCCCGTTAAAAATTTTGTTTCATTATTTCTTTATTACTTGATTCTAATTTCATTTTATTTCGTTCCAAGTCCTTAAACCACGAAGATTCATCTTTTCCCACCCGAAATCAGTAAGATTCATCATAAAATTAGGGGTTCTTGGGCGTTTACATTGTTTGAAATCTTCAATTACAAAACAGTTTTCTTTTGAGCTTAAAAATCTGTTTAACAAATCTGTTTTGTCCCACCTTTCAAATCTGACTTTGGATGAAATTCTCAACTTATATTAGGATTCTTTAAGTTCTAGAAACCCTAAAATTCATCATTTGGTGCCCAAATTAGAACTACATCTCAGTCTTTATTATTAGGGTTTCTTTACTGATTTTGTTTTGTTAGTTCTAGCCAATTTATTTTCCTTTAGATCTGACTTGTTTCTTTGTTTTTCAATGTGTTTCAGATCCAACTAGCAAACAAGCCTTCTCTAAATGTCTAGAGACCTAAGACAAATCCGTAAGTGCTTGTTTTTTTTATCACATCCACTAAGCAAACACTGAAGCCATCAAGGAGTGTCATTGGTGATACACTCTTCCTAAAATATGTGGAGCTTCGTGCTAAACAACTAAAAGAAGGGAAGAGGAAATCATGAGACTCGACGGCTACCCTAGCCTCCATACAAATGCTAGCACCAACCTAACAAGAAGTTGGTGAAGGAAGTCATCCAAAGCTCAATTTAATGATACAATGGATGTAAGAATCAGGACCAGTATTTCAAGAGTTTTCTCGACAACACAACATTAGGGTCCTTTACTACACACCTAACATGTTTGGGATGGTAGATAAGGAGAATGATGAGGAGGAACCAGAAGAAGGGAGCAACAGTGATAAGGAGGAGGAAGAGATGGACAAGGATAAATCAGTGTTTTAAATAAATTTTAATTTAATCCTTTTAAGACTTTTAATTTTTTGATATTTTTGGTTCTAAAGACTTATATAATTTGTAAGAGTAAGAGTAGAAATAAAATTTATTTTTGTCTATATGTGCTTTAACTTTTATGTAGGAACCCCACATTATGGAAATACAACATTGCGAGCATTCAGGAAAAAAAGAAGAAGGACAGCCACCATGAGAGGAGTTTTCATGATCAATCGGGTAACTTCTTTCCTTACTATTTAAGGGGCTACACATTGAGGACAATATGTTTTTCTAAAATGTAGGGGGAACATAGGAATTTTTGCATATAGTTTGTAGTTTTAGGTTTTCTTTTGATGTGTGCTTGAGCTTGTAAAAATACAAGTGATTGGTTAGGAGCATGTATAATAGGTTTATTGTATTTGTTGATAAATTTGACATGATGAGGAGACATTTTTAAATTTTTTAGCATGAAATTACTAAGTTCTATATGTTACATTCAACATAGATAGAAAAGTAGTATTGATGCCAAATGATGTGAATGATATGAGGTAATGAGCATGCTAGTATAGATAATGGATAATAATTTTGAGAATTATATGACTAAATTGATATTTATGCATATGAAGGTGTTCAGGGATGATCTAAGGCATTGTTTGGTTGCATTTAGAGCTAAAAAGTCAAACCCTATTCTAAATTTTCAATTAGTACCTATGTTTGAGCCTTATAACCCTCCTTGATGAACAACACTACAAACCTCTAAAGCCTAAAATGATAATTTGTGTGTACTCTTTTCTTTAGTCCTATATTACATGATAATAGACGTATGATCATATGGATTGGGGGTAAGTAGACACATTATGGTGGAGGTTATGAGATAAAGAGTGAAATAGGAAAATCAATATGGTATATGAACTTTAGTTAGCCAAAAAGAGAAAAATAATGAAAAATTGAAAAGAAAGAAGGAAAATGAGTTGAAATAAAAGAGAAATTCATGAGAAGAGTGAAAAAGTCACATGGTTACCAAAAAAAATAAAAAGGAATCTTACTTAAGAAACAAAAGAGAATATTCACAGGCTAGCTAAAAGGATTAAACTATATTGAGATTCCTTAATTGGTGAGAAAAGGAAGGTGAGAGAAGAAGAGATAAGGGGGTAAGACGGAATGGGATACTAAGGGGAAGAATAGGGAACAATACAATGTGTCAAACTATTTTCGTGTTTGTAACCTTTTGTGCTTAACTGTTCTTTGAAACTCATACCATTCCTAAGCCTCAACACGTTACGAGCCGAAAAGCCCTATGTGACTTAAACAACTCTATGCATGAATAAATATGGAAATTGTATGATCTCATTATAACTATTTCTATTGTGATACGATAATCAAAGTACTTACATTAATCAAAGTACTTACATTAAGTATTTATGGAGTTATATCGATGACACATTGATATTTGTATTTCTTGTAACTTACTGAAGTTATATTTTTCTAACCAAGAATGGTAAAGTTGCTCACTCATCATGTTATAATTATTAAGAAATTTATAATGCCTAGAATAGATGCTACAACTCTAATATTTGTATGAAATGAATTCAAGCTCCTTTGATTATTTTCTTGCTGTATGTTCTTGAGGACAACCAAAGACTTAAGTGTGGGGGAGTTTGATCTACTAGTTTTATACTGATCACCTCCGAACGTACTACCTTTTGGTGTAGATTTTAGGCTTCTACAAGTATACGGGTCAGGTTGTAAATATAGCATTTTTACAATGAAACACTTGGTAGTATTCTGAGTATCGTACCCAAAAGAGGCGTGAGGTAATAGTAAATTAAATCCCAAAAAATAATAGAAGTAATTAGTAATTACTTTAGGGATTACAGTACGAAGTGCAAAAAAAAAAATTGTTTCTGAAAAGCATAAAAAGAAAAGAAATAAAGTAAAGAGTTGACATGTAGAAGATCTATAAACGACTTTTGGGAATTAGGTCGCTTCCGTATGAGTTCTTCAATTGTTGGGTTTTTGGGGATTTTCCTTTAATCAACTAGTCACTACCCTAGTTGGTTCTCTCAATCTTCTGCCAACATAGCAAGTTGATAGAGACTAATTATTACTAGATGACACAGTCTTTGCTTGTCCTCAAGCAAACAAAACAAAAATAAAGAAAAATGAAGAGCTTGAGTTCATAGCTATACAAAGAGTGGCTCAGAGCATGTAGTCTAGGCATCATATATTTCTTAATAATTTTGACACGATAATTAAGCAACTTTACCATTTTTTATTAGAAACATATTAAATATTTTAATTATAGGAAATAAACTTATTAATGTTTTATCAATATATATCCATCAATGCCAAATATAAGTATTTTAATTATCCTTGTAAAATATAGACAACCATAATGAGATTATGCAATTTCCGTATCTATTCTTGCATAAAGTTGTTTAAGTCACATAGGGCTTTTTGGCTTGTAACATGTTAAGGCTTAAGATAGGTATGAATTTCAAAGAAAAGTCAAACACAAAAGGTTACAAACACGAAAATAGTTTGGCACAGTGTATTGTTCCATATTCTTCCCTTTTATGTCTCACTCCATCTATTTCTCCTTCTCTCACCATCCTTTCTTCCCCATTTTAGGAACTCTTAATTATAAAGTAATCCCCTTAGCTAGCCTTTAAGTATTCTTTTTCCTTTTGTTTCTTCGAGTAAGATTTTGTTTTTCTTTTCCGTCTTTTTGGGTGACTTTATAATTTTCTCACTATTCACATGTTTTTGTACACATAATTCTTTTGTTTCTACTCATTTTTCTTTTCTTTTTGTTTTTTTCTATTTTTTTCCCTTTTTGGCTAAACTAAAGTTCAGACATTATATTGAGTTTCCTATTTTTATTTTGTAACCTTTACCTTAATGAGTTTACTTACCCTCAATATCAATGGTCATACATCTATTTCCATGTAGAACAGGACCAAAGAAATGAGTATACACAAATTTTTCTTTTTACGAATAAAGAGGCTTACTGTGTGGTTCATTAAGAATGGTCGTAAGGCTTAAAGATGGATACTAATTGAAAATTCGTAACAGGGTTTGGCTTTTTAGCTATAGATGTGTCCAAACAATGCCTTAGGTCATCCCTGAACACCTTAATATGCACAAATATCAATTTCATCACACATTCTCAAAATTATCATCTATCATATATACTAGCATGCTCGTTTCCTCGTATCTTGCACATCATTTGGTATCAATAATAGCTTTCATGCTATACTTAATATAACCTATAGAACTTAAAAGTTTCATGCTTAAAAATTTTCATCATTCGAAATTTATCAATCAACACAATCAACCTATTGTACATGCTCCTAACCAATCAGTATTTCTACATGCTCAAAGCACACATAAAAATAAAAAAAGGAAAAACTAATAATAAAATCTATATTCCATAAATTCTTATGTTACCCTTCCACACTTTAGAAAACACATTGTTCTCAATGTGTAATCCCTTCATATAATAAAGGATAGTAGTTAACCGATTTTTCGTGAATGTTCTCTTCTTTTAATGTTGGTTATCCTTCTTCTTTTGGCGTGAATGCTTGAAATTGTTACGTCTTCCATAATATGGGGTTCCTATAAAAAGAATTTAAACATATATACAAAGGCAAATTCTAATCCTACTCTTATGAATTATATAAGTCTAAAAATAAAAAACTAAAAATTATCCAAAATTAAATTGTCTCAAACAATTATTCTTCCTCATCCATCTCATTTTCCTCCTCCTCACTGTCATTCCCTACTTTCGGCTCCTCATTTTCTTGTTCCTCATCCGTTGCCCCAAACATGTCTGCAATGTAGTTAGGGACCCTAAGGTTATGTTTTCGAGAAACCTCTTAGAAGATCGATCCTGATTCGTGCATCCATTAGATCATCAAATCCAGCTTTGCATGAGTTCCTTCGCCAACTTCTTGTTGGGTTGGTGCCAAACTTCGTGTGGATGTTGGTGTAGGCGTCAAATCTCATGATTTCTTCTTCCCTTCTCTTATTTGTTTGACACAAAGTTCTCCATATTGTTGGAAGAGTGTATCACTAATGACACTTTTCGACGGCTTCAAGGTTTTTTCAATGGATATCATGGGCACTCCTACCCTTCTACACAAAGCTGTGGTTAGGTGAGGGAGAAAATCCCTACCTTCTGGCTTCTTACACAACGGCTTATGTCTCGGTAGATCCATTTCCCTATAAAAACCTACTTTTTCTGCAAAATTACTAATAACAATACTGCTCGAAAAGCATTGACATTAGAAACATTTAAAGTAGGAATCACGGGTACAAATAAATTGGATCCACATCTTAGCTTTAGGAAACATGATGGCTTGACTAAATGATGTGGGAATCATAGTGCTGGGCCTAAATTTCCATTCCCCCTTCCTTTGGTTAGATAAATAATTACCTCATGCATATCTATATCACTAAAGGATTCTAAATCAATTTGATCTAAGAAATCCTGTTCATCATATGGAGCATTAAAGAAACTACAAATTATTTTGAGGTTTACCTTAACAACAGGTTCTAGGGGATTGTCCAAAAATGTTCCCATTTATGATACCTAACTAAAGGCCAAACTTCCTTGCACAAAACCAACAATGGATCAAAACCCCTTTCTTGAATGAAAGTTTTTCCTTGAAGTTCAATAAAATATTTTTCTACATTTAGATTTAGAAAATTTGAAGGAGTTGTACCCAATGATGGTTCAGATTCTACCGTACATCTAACCTTCTTAGGAGGCATTCTAGATAATAAAGATGTAAGTATAGGAACTTTAAACCTGGATAGGTGTGTCTCTCCCCTTTGCTTGGAAACCTAAAAAGTTAAAAGAGAAAATTGGAGGAAGTAAAGGATTTTTAGGTTTTTGATGAGTTCAAATAAAATAGAATGAGTTAAAATGATGTTTTAATATTTATAGGGGTTAATATTTAGTGTTTTAAGGTGTAAAAATTTGAAAAAATAAACCCTTAGCCATCAAGTTACATAGTTTGGACCGGGTCAGCCCTGTAGAATTTGTAGTTGATGTCGCGACATAGGTAGTCTTTATCGTGACATGCCCTTCAATTCCTCTAGGTCACGGCATATTGGAGGCGTGTTGTGACATTCTCCTCAACCCCGATATTTTTCGATTCTGTTTTCTTTGTCACGATGAGATGGTGTCCAAGTCGTGATGTCAGCTTCAGTCTTGCTCTTCTAGATTTTGTCACCTTTTTTGCGACATAGTTGATAGTGTGTCTGATAGCATTACAAATGACATATATTTTCTCCCTAAATTGATGATTTAATTGTCTCTTTTGTATCTTATTTAGCATGCATTATAAGTATTTCATACTTAGATTTTACTAGTTTTGTTTAAATTCTTGTTATTTTTATCTTTTTTTGTACTAATGTCGCCATAAACAACCAATAGATTATGCCTTAGAATTGTCAACGTAGGAACTTAGCCCAGAAGATCAATATTGGAAGAAGAATGCAGCTACAAGATTAGCTTGGAATTGTGACTAGAGATGTTGTCGCACAGAACCTGAACATCAAATGAGTGAATTCAAGCTAAAATCACGCCTGGAAGCACCAACGCAGGAAAATCACAAGTTGTCGCCACAATTAACGATTTTAGATTGCGCCTAACAATTCAGCGACAACCTACAGATCTCTAAAGAAAACATTAAATTTGCGTGAGTGCACAGCTGTACTGTAACTAACTTTGACAGCTACAAAAACTGGATCTGGATTTGAGAATGGAGGGTACAAAACCTACAACTTTTGAAGGCTATAAATAGAAGAAAGAAGATGGAAGAAATCATCAGGAGGGAAGGAATTAAATCTGCAATTACTTTGTGTTTTTTAAGTTTTATTGGAGATCGGTGAGCTAACTGGGCAAAGGAGCAACAACTCAAGACGAGGAGTGCATGATGCAGGCACAAAAGGAGCAGTTAAGGAATAATCCTAATGGTCTAGAGATAGTAAGCTTCGATTGTATTTGTTGACCCCTCTCTTTATGTTCATGAGTTACTCTTGACAACTGAATGAATATGAGAATATCTTTTAGTGTTAGATTACTTTGAATATTACTTAATCTTTCTCATCTATTTATTCTTGAATTCAATTGCATTAAACACGAGAGTGGAAGTGCAATCTATTGACATCGATAGATACAGTGACAAGTTGAGTTATCAATCAAGTTAGGCGAGAACTACTTGGGATTAGAAGAGAATCTATCACTTTTTTTTAAGTGCACTGTTGCCTACATCGAGAGATGGGGTAATTGTGGGTACTTAAGCCTTGATTAAATAGAGAGCAGTAGTTGGTAAAATTTCCTTGGAACCTCAGTGCTGTAACAATTCATCTATACAATACCTTGTCGACGCATCCAGCATTGTGAGTTAGAAAAGTTAGCAATCCACTCCAAATATTCACACTTGATCACACCTTTACTTTTATGCATTTAAATACTCAACACTTCAACAACTCTTTGATTTACATTCTGTTGCTTTGACAATTAACTTTGACTGCATTGACAATATTAACAGTTTTATTGTGCAGATCTAACTTAATTGCGCTGACATCTTTACTCACATTTCATCTAATTCTAGTATTATTTGCTTCGACATTTGAACATAAAGAACCCATTCCTCACGGGATTGATATCCAATAGAATTGTTCTATCAACTATACTTGCATTAACGTGTGTCCACTTGCAGAACTACTGTGACGTTACAAACGCGATCAGTGTCACAACATACCCCTATTTGCTATTAAATACTAAAAGAAAAACATGTTAAAATGATATACAATAATATACAAAGTTAGTACCACCTCTTTACCTTTAAGTCTTACTACTAGATTCAACCGGTATGCTTACTCTAGCTGACTGGATCTAACTTTTTTCACCTTTAGCCCACTTCTCATTAGATCTTTCTAATTCTGTCAATCGATCCCTTTCCTTCAATAGATTAATTCTTTCCTTTTTCATGAATGGGCGTCGATCATGCCCTTCTCCCTTATTCAATCCGAGCATATGACATTGTTCATTGTGCTCCTTAATTTCATCATTTTTGTCCTCACATTTGAAAGTTTCTACCTCACCATTGATTCGCATAGTAAGCTCGTTATTGTTTAAGTCGATGGTGGATCAAGATGTAGCTAAGAATGGTCTTCCTAATAAGATGGGGATATCCCTGTCTTCTTCAAAATCCAGAACAATAAAATCTGTAAGGATAATGAAACTCCTTTCCTGAACTAAGACGTACTCTAAAATTCCCCTCGGTCGTACAGATGACCAATTTACTAGTTGTAGAGTAACTTGGGTGTTCTTAAGATCTCCACTCCCTAACTTCTCGAATACTGACAAAGACATTAAATTTATGCTTGCACGAAGATCACATAGAGCCTTGTTAAACTGAAGATTCCCAATTTTAATTGGAATAGTAAAACTGTTGAGATCCTTTAGTTTTTAGTGAATTACCTTGGAGATAATAGCACTGTAGGATGCATTCACCTCTAATTGCTTGCTTACTGATAGCATTAGAAATGACACTTAAAATCTCCCTGATTAGTGTATAATTTGTTCCTTTTCTATCATATTTAGCCTACATTTTCAGCATTCCATACTTAGTATTTGCATTTTCTAAATCAATGTTGTATGTCTTACTTTCTTTCATTTTATTCCTTTTGTGATACTAATGTCATTGTATTGAGTGTCAGTTTTGCATCTAAAGTTGTCAGCGTAGAAATTCACCTTAGAAGATCAGAGTGGGAAAGCATTTAGAGTTGCGGCCAAAGATGTCACCACATAAATGCTTCTACTTTTTATCAAGGATTTTACACTACTAACACATTCAGAAGCACCAAAACATGAGAATGTCAAGTTGTCACAACAATTTAAATCATAATTTGCATCCAGACATGTCGCGACAATCTGCAACTGCCTAATGCACAAATCAGATTTGCGTGAGTGCACAGCTAGCAATAACAAACTTTTACAGCTACAAAAAGGGAGTTAGATTTGAGAGGGGGTAGGCCTGTACTTTTTAGTGATTATTAATAGAGGGGAGAGAGTGAAGATCATCATCAAGCTGTGAAGAATTTAATTCTAGAATTTTCTCATTCTTTCTCAAAGTTAGCTACCATGGAAGCTTGATTTCCAGGAGGGTAATCTAACGCAACAAGGAGGCGACTACTCATGACGAGGAATACCTAGGTGCAACGTAAGAGGAGCGATTACAGGAGGATTCTAGTGGACTAGGAACAAAATGCTTCAATTTCTTCTTTAATTCCTCTTGAATGGTGAAGAATTCTATTGACTATTAATTATATATGGAAGTATCTATTAATGTTAGATCTATTTTGATTTCTACTCACTTCTTCTCATCAGTTTATATTTGGATTTAATTGTTTTGACATTGGAAGTGCGATTGTAGTCACAGTCACTGGAAGATGTGGTGACAAGTTAGATTAACAAGCAAGACAGCGGAAGTTGCTTGAGGCAAGAAGGAATTCTGGCCACTTGTTCTTAAGTACGAAGCATTACCAGCATTGGAAGGTGTGGTAATTATGAGTACTTGGGTCTTTGTTAAATAGAAAAGTTGATAGTAGTAAGATCTCATTAGAACTTAATTGTAGCGACAATTCATCTATCAGTTACCTTGTAGTCACATTTATCATTGTCAACTTGTGACGTCAAGGATCCCCCTATTTCTTTACACTTGATCTATTTTTTTTAATTTTCTGAATTTACATTTACAATATCTTCCACAACAATTCATTTTCTATTAATATGCGCTGACATTTTATTCTATATTTGCATTGACAGATTTAACTCTTTGATTTGTGCAGTCTTAACTAAATTGCGTTGACATTACTCTTAACAATTCTTTTCATTTAAACTTTAGTTGCTTCGACAAATTTAAGCAACAAGAACACCATCCTCATGGGATTGATATTCGACAGACTCATATGTGTCTATTATACTTGCATCGATAGTGTCCGCTTGCACATAATTTCTATGACGTGTACAAGTTGATCAAGTTTTGGCGCCGTTGCTGGGGATGACGTTTGCTAGATGTTTATTTTTGTAGTTGCATTTACTATTCCTTTTCTAAATTTTATTGATTACTAATCTTTTGTTGATTTTCTTTTAAATTCTTGTTAGGTGTTTTATGTCCACCAGGAGAAATCCTAACAAAATTGTTAGTTTTGATCCGAAAATTGAAAGAACTATTCGGAGGAAGAGACAAGAGCTAAGAAAAATGGCTGGAAATGATAACGATCTACTACCTTTGCTACCAAAAAATCTTGTTCCTCCAGTATAGCCACAATGAATCAACAATATAGCACTACCACAAGAAGAGCAAATTCCAAATAGGACAATTAGAGACTTCATTGTTCCTGTGCTCGATGATCTACAACCAGGGGTTGTTAGACCAGTAATACAAGCTAGGAATTTAGAATTAAAACCGTTGATGTTGCAAATGTTAAACTCGAATGGGCAATATGCTGGTTTGCCTCACAAAGATGCGAGGGAGCATCTCAATCTTTTCTGCTCATATGTGCTTCCTTCAATCAACACGGTGTTCCTGATAACACTTTAAAGATGCAATCGTTCCCTTACTCTTTGCAAGGAAGGGCACGTACATTTTTTCTTGGTTTAACGACTGGATCTATTACTTCATGGAATGTGCTAGAAACTTAGTTTGTTTTGCGATTCAATCCACCCACAATGAATGCTAGACTGCGAAATGATATTACGGCAACCATCAATTGGATGATGAGAACTTGCACACTACGTGGGAACGTTACAAAACTTTGCTTCGACGTTGTCCCATGCACGAAATCTAATAGGAGATACAAATTGAGATTTCTATAATGGATTAAATGCACAGACAATAAATCTTGTCGATGCATCTACTAATGGTCCTTTGTTGGATTGCACTCATAATGAAGCTATGTGAATCTTATAAAGAATCACGCAAAATGATTATCAGTACCCGATTTCTCATTCTGCTCAGGTTAAACAAAATCTTTGAGTTATTGAGTTAGATGTCATTTCAGCCCTAAGTGCACAAGTATCCTCTCTGGCAAACATGATTAAGAACATGAAGGGGACAAGTGTTGTTGCCCCTATTCAAGTAGCCCAACAAATGGATGTTTCGACGTTTTCTTGTGAAATTTACGGCGACAACCATAACTATGTGGACTGTCCACAACATGCTGAGAATGCATTCTATGTCAATAACGTCTGAGAGAATTCATATGATAACTCATATAATAATTCAAGTAGAGCTCAACAACCTTGAAGGAATCAGAATGCGTCCACATACAGATATGAAAATTCCTCAAATCAAGGCAACTTTAGACAATGGAGTTACAATCAGCAGCAACAGAATTATATTCACAATCCTCAAGTGCATGCACAGCCTGATCAAATGTAGTCGCATACTCAGATGTAGTCATATAATTATATACAACCACATGCTTAAATGAAGTCACAATAAACTGTGCTGCCAAATATACAAGGACAGCATCAGCAACAGCAACAACAGTATTCTCAACCAAGATCAGATCCATTAGCTACTCTTGAAGCTTTGATGCGTGAGCATATTACAAGGATAGAAGCTATTGTATAGGGAAATTCTTCTTCCATCCGAGCATTGGAAGCTCAACTAGGACAATTAGCTTCTAACATGAGCACACGACCACCAGGTGCTTTGCCTAGTGACATTGAAAATCCAAATCAGAAAGGGAAGGAGAATTGCAATGCTATTACATTGCGGAGTGGAAAGAAAATTTTCGAACAAAGCAGCAGCTTTAACCAAGCACCTGTCGACACAAACAAACCAAAGCAACAAGGAGAAGTTGCATCTGAAGAAGATACAGCAGAAGTAAATGAGGAGGCACCACTAGTAGTCACACCAATGCTGACCATTCGTCCTACGAAGTTGTCGATGCAACTACCCACGTCAACACAACCGATTATATCACAACAAACCACTATGAACATACCTTTTTCATTTCCCCAGCGATTCAAGGAGAAAGATCATGGCAGAGATTATCAAAAGTTTGTAACTACCTTGAAATAATTACATATTAATATACCTCTAGTTGATGCTCTTGTGCAGATTCTCAGTTATGGAAAATTTATGAAGGAGCTATTATTAAAGAAGAAGAAGTTATTCAACATTGAGACGATTGTGCTCGTAGAAGGGTGTACCGCTGTATTGACAAATAAACTGCCACCAAAAATGAAATATCCTGGCAGTTTCACAATTCCATGCTCCATTGGAAACCATTACTTAAGTAAAGCTCTATGTGACCTAGGAGCTAGCATTAACCTTATGTCATTGTTAACTTTTCGAAAATTAGGAATTGGTCATATGAAGCCCACTACAGTGACATTACAACTTACGGACAGATCTTTGGCACAACCTGAAGGATAGATTAAAGATGTTCTCATCCATGTCGATAAGTTTGTGTTCCAGCCGACTTCATGATACTTGATTGTGAAGTTGAGAAGGAGGTGCCCATTATTTTGGGATGCCTATTTCTCGTAACGGGACGCACACTTATAGATGTTTTCAAGGGTGAGTTGATCATGCGCCATAATAATGAACATTTAACTTTCAATATTTTCGAAGCATCTCCTTCATGAAGTAAGGAACAATGTCATCACATTGATGATCTGGACAAGTTAATTATAGAGGAAGTTAATGAACGAAGTTTAGCAGTACCAGAGGAATATGTGGTGACATCGAAAGATAATGCCCTACCTGAATGTGACCACAAAGTTTAGGCTATTGTCTTTGAGCTTAGACATGGCTGGTAATTGGAATATTTGGATTTGACTAATAGGACGATCCCTATTTTTAAACCATCGATTAAAGAAGCTTCGATTCTGGAGTTAAATCCATTGCAACGCATCTGAAATATGTTTTTCTGGGTGACAATGATACATTGCTAGTAATTGTCAATGCAAGACTCAACGTGAGCCAAGAAAAAAAATTAATCAGAATATTGATGCAGCACAAAAGAGCCATCACTTGGAGCATAGTGAACATTAGAGGCATTAGTCCCTCTTTCTACATGCATAAAATTAGGCTGAAGATGAAGAAAAATAGTCAATTGACCAACAACAAAGATTAAATGAGAAAATGAAGGAAGTAGTGAAGAAAGATATTATCAAATGGTTGGACGCAGGCATAATCTATCCAATCTCGGACAATACATGAGTGAGCCCGATCAAATGTGTGCCTAAGAAGAGCGCCATCACGGTTGTAAGAAACAATAAAAATGAGATAATCCCTACTCGCATTGCTACAGGTTGGCGAGTGTGTATGGATTACCATCGTCTAAATGCGGCCACAAAGAAGGATCACTTCCCACTCCCATTCATTGATCAAATGTTGGATAGGCTAGCTGGTAAGGCCTATTACTGTTTTTTTTTATGGATACTCTGGGTACAACCAGATTGTAATCGCGCCGGAGGATCAAGCAAAAATGACTTTTACTTGCCCATTTGGAACCGTTACTTTTCGACGAATGTCATTTGGTTTGTGCAATGCAGCAGTTACATTCCAGAGGTGCATGATGGCTGATGGTATTACAAATGACATAGATTTTCATCCCAATTTAGTGTTTAAATTGTCTCTTTTATAGTTAATTTAGCATACATCATTAGCATTTTATACTTAGTTTACTTGTTTTCCAATTCATTGTTAGATAGCTTGAATTCTTGTTATTTTCACATATTTTTGTACTAATGTCGATGCAAGAAGTCGATATATTGCGTCTTAATATTGTCAGCATAGGAACTCAATCTAGGAATGGAATATTGGACAATTGCAGTCACAAGATCAGCTGAACATTACGACCATGAGATGTCGCTGCATTGAAACTGAACCTCAATTGAGAGGAATCAAGCTTAATTCACAACTGGAAGCACCAGACGCAGGAATTTCACGGATGTTGCCAAAATTATTCTTTCAAAATGCATCTAGCGATACAGCTACAATCTGCAGATCTCTAAAGAACACACTAGAATTGCATGAGTGAACAGCTGTAATTTAACTAATTTTAGCAGCTGTAAGATCTAGATCTGGATCTAAAAATGAAGGTTAAATCCTATAACATTTTAAAGGTTATAAATAGAAGAACAAAGAAGGAAGAAGGTATTAAGAGAAAAGGGGATTTAATTCTATAAATTCTGTGTTAATTAAAGATTTGAGCTGGAATCGGTGAACTTATGATGCAAGCCTACAATTGCTTCTGATGAGAAGTGCTAGATGCCAAGCAAGAGGAACAATTAGGGAGTAAGCCTAGAAATCTAGAGATAGTAAACTTCGTTGTACTCATTAGTTCTTCTTGAACGATGATGAATTCTGATGATGTTAAATGAATATGAGAGTATCTTTTAATGTTATATCATTTTGATTCTCCTTTACATTGCTTATCCGTTTAGTCTTGGATATAACCGCTTTAAACACAAAAGTGAAATTACAGTACACCGATATCGAGAGATGCGGTGATAAGTTAGATTAACAAGTGGGTTAGGGGAGAGCTGCTCGGGATTGGGATAGACTCCAGTTACTTGTTCTTGGATACACATCATTGCTCGCACCGAGAGGTGGAGTAATGTATTTGAGTCAGTATTAAGTAGGGAGCTATTGTGGGTAAGAACTCGAAGGGTCTTCATTGCTACAACAATTCATCTATACTCTACCTTGTCGACGCATCCAGCATTGCAACTTGTAGAATCAATGAACCATTTCCACCCTTTTACACTTGATCACTTTTATATTTCCTGCATTTAAAATTTTAGCACTCAACACTCAACACATTTGCATTATATTTTCAATATATTGACTTTTAACCTCTGATATTTAACACTAATTGCATTGATAGTAATGATTTTTTTTACTGTGCAGATCTAACTTAATTGCACTGACATCCTTACTCTCATTACACTGATTTTTAGTATTGATTGCTCCGACATTAAAACATCGGGATCCATTTCCTCGTGGGATCAATATCCGATAGCTCTATCTATCAACTATACTTGCACCGACATGTGTACTCTTGCACAATCGTTGTGTCGTAAAAACATCGATCAAGTTTTGGTGCCGTTGCCGGGGAAATTGGTGTTTGTTTGATGTTTACTTTTGTTTCTGCAATAAATTTTACTTACTTAACTTTTAACTTCTATTAATATGTTTATTGTTCTTTTTTGGTTTTGAAGGTATTGTATGTCCATAAGGAGAAATCCTAAGGATATTGTAAGCTTTGATCCAGAGCTTGAGAGAACACTTAGGAGGAGAAGGCAAGAACAAAAAAAGATGGCTGGTAACAACAACAATAATAATCTACCACCACTGCTGCCACAGGATAACATTCCTCCAGTGCTGCCACAAGATTTAGCACCACCATGCCCACAAGAAGAACAAATACAGAATAGGACAATAAGAGATTGTGTTATGCCTATACTCGATGATCTGCAACCAGGGGTTGTGAGACCAGCTATTCAGGTTGGTAACTTTGAACTAAAACTGGTGATGTTTCAAATGGGCAATATTCAAGTTTTCCGCATGAAGACGCACGTGAACATTTGAAATCGTTCTTACTCATTTGTGCATCCTTCAGTCAACATGGTGTCCCTGATAATAACTTGAAAATGCTATTATTTCCTTACTTGTTGTAAGGAAAAGCACGAACATGGTTTTTAGGTTTGTCGTCTAGATCCATTACATCCTAGAATGCATTAGCAACACAGTTTGTTTTGAGATTTAATTCACCGACAATGAATGCAAGGTTACAAAATGACATTATTGAATATCATCAACTCGATGAAGAGAATTTACAAACAACATGGGAGCGCTACAAAGCATTGCTTCGATGCTACCCAATGAATGAGATTCGATAAGAGACACAGATTGAGATATTTTATAATGGTTTGAATGCTGAGACAAGGAATCTTATCGACGCATCTACAAACAATCCATTGTTAGATTGCACATATGATGAAGTTGTTCGAATTTTGGAAACGATAGCCCAAAACGATAACCAATATTTGATTTCTCATTCTGTACAGGTGAAAACTAACCCTGGAGTTCTTGAATTAAATGCTATTTTTGCATTGTCAGCACAGGTATCTTCCTTGGCCAACATCATTAAGAACAAGAATGGAACAAGCAATATTACTCCTATACAAATGGCCCAGCAATTGGATGCATCGATATTTTCGTGTGAGATTTGCAACGACAACCACAACTATGAAGACAGCCCACAGCATGTAGAAAATGCATATTATGTTAACAACATCCGAAGGGGTTCATTTGGTAACTCCTATAACAATCGTTCGCAACAACCTTGGGGAAATTAGAATACATCCACATTTCGATAAGGAAATTATTCGAACCAAGGAGGTTATAGGCAATGAGGGTGCAGTAATAGTCAATCGTAGAACTATCATCAGAATTCACAAGTACATCCTCGATCTGAATCGATGCAGTCACATGGTCAATTGCAACCACAATAGTGATTACTGCCACAATCAAGCTTGCAACCACAAATGCAAGGACAACCTCATCGGCATCAACAGTAGCAAATTGCTCAACCAAAGGCAAACCCTATGATTGCTCTTGAGGCTATGATGTGCAAACATATCACAAGAACTGAGGTGATAGTGCAAAGCAATTCTTCTTCTATACGAGCATAGGAAGCCCAGCTTGGACAATTTGCCTCTAATCTTAACTTTAGATTACCAGGCACTTTGCCTAGTGAAACTGAAAATCCTACGCAAAGAGGGAAGGAGCATTGCAAAGCAATTACAATAAGGAGTGGCAAACAAACAGTAGAGATAAGCAATTCTAACCAAGACCATGTCGAAGCATCCATTTTGAAGCAACAAGACGAGGTTATAACTGAAGGAAATCAACTGCTAAAGAACTGATTGAAGTATGACCTGCACCTACGGATTGTTCAATTAAGTTGTCAACACAAACAGTACTATCGAAGCAACCAATATATCCACAGCAACCCTATGCTACCATACCTTTGTCGTTTCCCCAACGTTTCAAAGAAAAAGTCCATGACAAATATTACCAAAAGTTTGTTTCTACTTTGAAGCAATTGCACATTAGTATACCTCTAATAGATGCTCTTTTGCAGATACTCAATTGTGGGAAATACATGAAGGAGCTACTATGAAAGAAAAATAAACTATCCAACATCGAGACGATTACGCTCACAGAGGGGTGCAACACTGTACTCACAAACAAGTTGCTAACCAAGATGAAAGATCCTGACAACTTCACAATTCCATGCTCCATCGGAGATCATTACTTAGGTTAACATCTTAAATACTATGTCAGCCTAGATGTACATAAACCAAACAAAACTGTCAACTTGGTGATATTTAAATAATGTCGATGCATTCATTCATTTTCTTTTATTTTCTTTACTTTTGTTTGTGTTGTTTCTAATTCTTAGAAAACTAAAAATCCTCTTTTTGTCGACGCATGGAAGCACATTATGTCGGTGCATTCTACGATAAGTCAGTATTACTTTTTGGGCAAGAATCGCGTCGATTGATTTCATTTCACCCTAGCCGTTGGATTAAACCAAAATAGTACGATCCAGCCTGACAATTAATGGCTGTAAATGCAACATTTCCCCATGTTTTTCCACTCAATGCACCTAGGTTATATAATCCCCGATTACAGTTACCTTTCATCTTCACAATCGCCATTATTCCTACAACCATCTCCTCAAACCATTTGCAAATTCTTTCTCCCCTCTTTCAAAGCAATATCCTTCTACAACTTTTCTTTCTATTATTTTCTTCCAATCGTGGCTAAAACTTGCGCTTCTAAAGCTAGTCCTAAACCTTCATCTAAAACCACTCCAACCACCCTTATCGAGATTCCATCTATGACACCACCACCCTCAGGCCCAATACTGTTTCTCACAACTGTGGCCAAAGAAAGATATCACAACACCATGCTTAAACGCAATATTCAAGCTGAGCAAGGCCTCCAGTTGTCTTCACAGTTGCCCCTTGGGAAACAAGTCCACCACACTATCAGCCACTTAGGGTGGGAGTCTTTTTGTGACCACCTCTCTGGTTATTCCTCTACTCTGGTTCGAGAATTTTATGCGACCTTGGTGGATCAAGAACAAGAATTTGTTTTTGTTCGAGAAGGACTTGTGCCTTGAAGTGCGACACAAATCAACATCCTACTACGTATACCAGAACGGGTAGACGACCACTCACACTTCTTACACAGTTTAAATGAGGATAGTCTCACTGAGATGAATACCGACCTTTGTATCGACAATGCCACATGGACGAGCAGTGGATTCCACAATTTCACAATGCATAGACATTACCAGACGACCTTTTGCAAGGTATGGTTTCACTTTATTAATAGTCGAGTGATGCCTTCTACCCATAATACTATGGCAACTTTGGACCATATGTGTTTGTTACATTTCATCTCGCATCATCGTCACATCGACGTTGGTGAGTTGATACATGCCCAGATTACGAAGGTAGTAGGGAAGCAAACTGGTATTATCCTTTCCCATCTCTTATTATGCTTCTTTGCCAGCATAAAGGTATTGTCCCAAGAGAGGATGAGGAAGTCGTGGATAATAAAGGCCTAATTAATGACATTTCCATCGAGCGAATAACAAGGGGCCAGGACACACCGATGACCAAAGTGACTTCCAAGGAAAAGGAAAAAGGGAAAGGTAAAAAAAAGGCCGACAAATCTGATGCAATTACAATGGCACAAATGATAGAGACACTTGCCCTAATGGAGTCACACTTGGAACACCTCGATAGACGGTCTATGGACGCTGATAGTATAGTGGATGACATGGACTTCTGGCTCTATAAATTCTATGCATATACTAAGGCGTGGAATGAAGCTCTTGTCGCTGCATTGCGCCAAATCACTCAGACCCCACTTCCTGACTTCTCGCAATTTCTAACCATCTACCGCCCAATGTAATATTCCTCATCCGAACAACCAACTCCTGATGGTAGGCCCACCCCTGTACCCACTCACATCCATGTTTCTGATGATGACAACGATGGAGAGCAGTCGTCAGATGATGATGTGCTGCATCGTAACTTTGCTCATTTTTTTTAAGATGAGTTCTCAAATAGCTTAGGGGCAAATATGGCTGAAAGGGAGGCTGTGCTGAATGAAGATGTCGAATACGCTGACATTGGCCCAACTGAACCTACTCAACCTGAGGAAGTGGAGGAAAATTAGGATGATCATGTTGAGAAGGATGAAGAACAAGAGGATGAAGAGAAGGACGAAGCGAAGGATGACGAACAAATTGACATCGAACCTGCCTTGGTGTAGGACGAGAAGGAACCCGATATCCCCACAACAATCATTGAGGATGTTGTGGGTGTATCAAGCTCAAATGAGACTCCAATTGTTGCGAGTCAGACCGAGGTAGTCACTAGCATTGCGAAAGAATCTAACTCGTTAGCAATTGTTCCTTATGTGGTTCGCTGGCTAAAATCCATCCATCCGATGTGACTATTGATGAGGCCACCACCCAACTTGCTGAAGAGGAGCAGTCCACCGATCTGGTTGGTTTGAGGGATAAGAAGAGGAAGGGACACAAAGATAAGAAAATGAGAAAACACCATGACGAGGAGGAGTGCCCGAAAAAGAAAAAGAAGAAAACAAAAGTAGCCTCTGTATCGGTTGCTGCTGAATAAGTTGGTACATCCCTTTTTAGTTAGCATTCTTGCATTTTATTGTGCCTGCATTTTTATTGTCACTACATTCTTTTTGGAATAGCTCATTATCATTGCATTTCCATACATTTTGTATAACTATTGTCAGTGCATTGGGGACAATGCAGACATTAAGTTTGGGGGGAATTAATGTGATTTGAAATGCAACTACATCTTCTTATTTGATTTTTATTTTTCTTCAGTAATGAAAAATTGACAATTTTCAACAAAAATGTGACCACAATTTTTATTTTAATGCATAATTCCTGGATTTTTTGAATGCTAATGTGGAAATTGGATGAGTATGAATAAATGATGAATCTGCTATTTTGGAATGAATGATTGAAATTGTTTCAAGAATGAATGTATGGTGTTGATGTTTGAATCTTTTGTTGGTACGATACTCTACTTATCACTTTAATACTTGACCGTTGTGTATAGTTGCACATGCTATAGCAATATTAAATTACATGCGACAAGTTTTTGGCATCGTTACCAGGGAATTAAGTAAGATTTTATTATATTGTTTAGCTAACATTTGATTTCGTTATTTTTAAATTTGTTTTGATTTTTGTTGTTGCAGATTTTTGTAGAAATTCTATGAGAAGGAGTGGGGATAATTTGTTGTTAGATCCAGAAATAGAAAGAACGTTGAGAAGACGTAGAAGACAGTTACGAGAGCAAGAAATGGAGAGAAGTGAAGGAAGGGAAAATCCTGAAGTTCTTGTTCCTGTTGTTCGTGAGCCAGAGGTTGTGAATGTTCCACAAGTAATTGATGATAGAGACAGACCAATTCGAGAGCATGTAGTGCAACTTCTTGATAATCTCGGTCCAAGTATTTTGCGGCCAAAAATTGATGCTACTCATTTTGAGCTAAACCAGTTATGATCCAGATGTTACAAATTGTTGGGCAGTTTGGAGGACTGTTTACCGAAGATCCAAGGATGCACTTCCAATTAGTTTTGGAGGTATGTGATTCTTTTAGACAACAAAGTGTTCCTGAAGATGCCTTGCGATTGAAACTGTTTTCATATTCTTTGTGTGATCGTGGAAGAGCATGGTTAAATGCTTTGCCATCGGGTACAACTTCATCTTGGAATGAGTTATGTCAAAGATTTTTTGCAATATAATCCGCCAAATACGAATGCAAAGTTGAGAAACGATATTACATCATTTAAGCGACTAGATGATGAAACACTTTATAAGGTGTGAAAAAAAAAAGCTCTCTATGGGTACAATACTCTACTTATCACTTTATTACTTGAACGTCATGTACATTTACACATTTGCTATAGCAATATATTTTACATGCAACAACAATCAATTTAAAAAAACCAGTTGGCAGTGGGAGCCATCTATAATCCTATCTATTATTATGGGGTTTAATGTATTTGTCCTTTACACTTAGAAACATTACAACAAATGGAAAAAAGTAATGGGTCGAATAAAGGAATTCCCGCAAACTGTTTGATTCAAATTTATCACTATCGATTCAAAGACCCATTAATCTAACTCCACAAACATTCGTAACTTCTGCCACTATGCATATTTTCTTACACCTAGGCTTAACTTATAACTTATTATTTATTATTTAATCATCATGTCTTCTCAACGGTATTTAATTAATAAAAGAAATTTTTAAAAAATTATCGCCCGTGGCATTTGAGAGCAAAAGCATCATCATATGAGAATAAAAATTTATCAATTGAACACAAGAGTGTTAGCTTTGCTCTTTCACCGGACATTATAAAACTATTATTTAGGTATCGAAACCACTAAAAAGAAAAAAATTCTGTTTGCCCACTGCTTTTTCTGAAAACAACTAGCCCACCCACATTGTTGGGTAATTGCTTCTATTTTATATTGGGGATAAGGACATAACATGAAGTACCAAAAAATATTTATATACTATTTATAAAACTGACAATTCTTTCTTTTTCTTTAAAAAAAAAAAAAAGAGACAGGAATCCTCTTGTGAGCCACATTTCTCCATTGATCGGTTTACTAACTAATCAGTAAAATACAAGATATAAGACTTTAAACAAATGACACCCTTCAATATAAATTCATGGGAAGTCTTCTTGAAATATATGAAAAACAAAAAAAAAGTGACTCATATAGCAAAGATGTCTGTCGGGAAATTTATAATATATGAACCAAACACAACATATTTAAGTATATTTATATAAAATCCTATTTTATAAATAGGAGCCAGACCGAAGTCAGCCTACAAACCCTTTGACCTACTAATCACAATAATTACTCGGGTGGCATCAAATATACATGTTTCCAGCTTCAAAGATTAAAATACAATAGCAATGGAAATGTTTGTCTTGCTATTGCCAGCTTATAGTTTTTGGAATGTTTGTTTATTTACTCTAAAAATGATTACCAATTTTTGTTTTCCTTGTTTTATGCCAAAAGTGAATTTGGGAAAATGTTATTTTAAGTTAATTAGAAATTTATAAATATTTGTTTATTAACTTTTTTTAAAATAAAGAATATTATATGTAGGAAACTATGCTATCAAGTGTATGTCTTTTAGACTAACAACTTTTGTTTATTATTTATTGCTCAAAACCACTATTGTTTGAGAATAACTATGGCCAGAATAGTTATGATTAGAACAAGGCTTTAGTTATAACAATTATCATTCAATGTAGTTATTTGAGCATAGCTTCTGTTAAGAATAGTTAAATTTTTTAATAGCTCTTATTGGTAGTAATGACGTTTCAGAAGTAACTATGTTTAGAAAAATCATTGTTTGAAATTGGTATTTAGAACAATTGTATTTTTCTAAAAGAGTCATTATTCAGAATAAACTTTACCAAGAAAAGCATCACCAAAGAACAACTCTTATTCAGAACAACTTCTACATTGAGAACAACTCACTTTGGAACAAGTCAAAATAAATATTATTCAATAATAGTTCTCATCCAAGAACAACCATAATCTTACGTTTCAAGAGATGTTCTGCCAAAGATGTTTCATATGGTACCATTTCAACAAAGTAGAAGAAGTGGAAGTAACGCCAAAATATGGTAGGGTTCTTAGGTTATCTTCATTATTGGGATGTTTCTGAGAGGTTGGCTTGGTGGATCAAATATGGAGGTAGTTAAGAGGTTTTTTCCTTTTAACATTTTACTGTAACACTGAGTGACTTTCCCTGCTTTCAGAAACATAGTGGGTTCTTCTTCACTATTCACCTTAATCATTAATGTAATTGTAATTGAAAATTAATTACATTATTCATATTAATTATCAATATTGTAACTCCTATTCCTAAAACACTATAAATTGGAGTTTTTCACAACTAGTGAAAAACTTTTGGCACTTTCGACATTTTCAACATTTTGAACTCTCAAAAGATTCTCTCTGAAAATTCTCTCAACATACTTCTTTGTTAAGCCTGATCATCAACCATATTTCTCTTCCTCCGTATTACCAACCACCACCTGCCACTACATTCACTGTTCTAAGATCTACTCTAGTCTTTCTTTCCGCCTTCTTATAGTACATCTCATTCACTTGTTTGTAACACTTCCTCTCTTCATAAAAAATCCTCTACATTTTAGTGACTCTGTAACATTAGGTGAAAATTTCCACTTATCTTTTACCGAAAAACATGGACCCCCTATTGGAAGCCAAGGCGCAACTATTCCTGTCTACATCAAAGAATTGATTAACATGATTCAAGCCTCTTAGGAGAGGATGCTAAGCTTGGAGAAGAAGAACATGTTGATGATGGAAACCATATCCAAGCTTGCATCTTCTTTGTCTGTTCCAAAAATTCAACTTGTGAATGGAGATGGGAATACTTCTGGTGAAACAACTCTTCCAAAGGTGAACACCAATAATGGAAACAACACACCCGTTAAGTCATTGTCATCTGGAAAACCAATACCAACATTGCTCCCTTTATTACTACTATTGGAATTACTCTCACTACTCTCAATGTTTCTACTGGTGTTGATGGTACCTATATTGTGATTATTTCTGAAACAACTTATCAGGGCTATGTCACTAAGAAGGAGGCTCAAAGGTTACATGAGGAGAAGAACAAGAGCTTGAGCTTTTCTAAGTTTGATCTCAATCTACAATACTTAGCTAGGGTAGCTTCAAAGCCATATCTTAAGGAATACACTAGTCCAAAGTTCATGTAATTCAACGAGAGGACTAGTGATGCCCATGAGCATGTGATGAAGTTTATGGAAACACTTAGAGTAGCTAGGTTGGATGATTACTTAAAGTTAAAATAATTTTCTAAGCCTTTGGTATAGAAGGCATACACTTGGCATGTCATCCTTACTCTTGGTTATGTTAAGTCATTGAGCCAAATGTGTAGGATGTACGATGGGTTCTTTTCCACTTAGGTAAAGGTACCTTAATTGATCTTGGAAAAGAGCACTAGAAATCAAGTGAATACCTTATATAGTATATTCAATGATTTAGAGAAAGAGTGGTGGGCATTCAAGATTCTCACGATGAGAAGAAGTTGGTGAAAGCATGCATCTAAGGAATGTTTGATAAGTATAGGTTTCATTTGTAAAACTTAACTCTCCAGATTTTTGCTATACTAGTTGAAATTACTAGAAGAACTAAAAATATAATTCAAAGGAAAAGAGGAGTTAATCACTTTGCAAGGAGAGATACACCTACAATGAATGTGATTCCGGAAGGAGGAATAGACAAAGAAAGAAGAGACCCACTGTCGCGTGTAAAATAATATTACTGTAGCATGTACAAGTGTACACAACGTTCAAGTAATAAAGTGATAAGTAGAGTATCATACCCACAGAGAGATTGGTATTCAGAAGAAATTGTTAAGACTATTGACAAAAGAATTTGTGTATACAAAATAAATGTGATAACAAGATAGTTTGTGTTTGCAAAGTGCGTGTCATAACAAAATGCAAAACAATAAAGTTGATCAAGAATTAACCAAGTAGAGCATCGGATCTACTAAGCACTTATCAAGCTTAGCAGAAATGATTGGCAAAATCTTCAGTGCAAGACAAGGTTGCAATCAATAAATCTGGAATATTGCAGATCCAAGTTCTAGATCTATGAATGTCTTAGCAAATATCTGCTTTTACAAAATATCTCAGAATGACTAAGTAATGATGTGCTAATTTAATGTAACAACTTTTTATGGTGAACACACATTATATTCCTATAACATGCATTTTCCTAACAAAACTTATCTCACCCTTAATGAATGCAGCTCAACATAGTTTCTACACATATCTTTCGATATATGCTTATTACATTGACTTATGCTCCAGCAAATCCTTCTTGTGTTCAGTCGAGATTATGCACATGAAAAACAAGAGTTTATTCTTAAGATTGACAGCATGTAGAATTAACAATAATTAAGTCATAAATCAATGAAGAGATTTAATAGAGAGATATTGGTAGGAATAAAAAAAGTTTAGAAATATTCATCCCTTAACTGGTCAGAGTAAGGGTGAAAATTGTTGCTTAGATAAAATAACAGACAGATTTAAAGATTAATAATACTCCTTGTTGAGACCCAAAAAGAACATCACGTAGCATTCCCGATTCTTCTTCGCTTCACCACAGCAACGTCTCTTTGCTTCGATTGTTTTGTTATAGCATTGTTGAGCTCTGCTCCTAACGACAGCTGATAACTCTACCTTCTACACTTCAAACCTGCCGTGTGACTCTCCTAATTTCCCTCCTTCCGAATTCTAATGCAATAGCACTCTAGCTTTACTTGAATAAATGCTTTGATATCTTTTTCCTTCATCAAAATGCTATTTATTTAGGAGCTTGGCCACACAATACACATTGCCAGATCCGCTTTTCTAGGGGTTCTAGAGCCCTCTTAGAGCTTTCTAGTGTAGACCATAATAGATCTAGCTTCTTCAGCAGAATCTTGCACGCCTAGTACTGCAAGAGTGTTTAGTAGTTATAAAGTTTTGCTACTTCCACTCCCTAACAGTGCTTCGTTATTGGGCCTCGTACTCTTTTCTTTCTTCACCTTTCCTGCATCATGAAACATGTACCAACAAGCGTAGTTTGCTATAACAAAAAGGGTAAAAACATATATATTTTGCCAATTAAGTGCACTGTAGCTCCAACGACAAAAACACATAAATATACTACAAATGTTATAGCAAATTTACTTATGATCAAATAAAATGTTCTAGCAAAAGTATGTAATATAACTATTTTTCAAGAGTTATCACACCACAACCTAATTTGTGTTCCAAAAGAGATAATGTAAGAAGAGTTCAAAATAATTATGTTGATTCTCAACTATTTCATGTTCCATTGGATAGAGTAAAGGTACTTCTCCAAGAATGGATCAGAGATGGAAATATTAATATGCCCTATGTTTCACGTCCCCCAACTTCAGATGAAAAATCCAACCCATGGTATTGTAATTATCATCGAACGGTCGGTTATCCACTTTTTGAATGCAAAAATATTTGAAAGATATTCCATTGAAGAGTGCAAGCAAGAGAAGTTGTTATTGGAAATAACAGGTTGCAAAACAATCCTTGAGGGTATGTTAATGTAATAACTTGTTCTCATCAAGATGATTCTTCTCTTTCTCTCAATAAATTTGGAGATGCACAAGTGAGTTCTATGGTTGCTTCTTACATAGTCAATTCTTCATAAAGACTTTAAATTTTAGACACTTCTTTTATTAGCTTTGATTTATAGAAGAATTGAGAAAAGAAGTTGTTATTGCACTTCTTTAGATAGAATGTGAACAGTATAGAGAATGCAACATGGTTGGAAGGCTCGTGGGAAATATAACAGTTGAGTATGAGAGTGTCATTGTTTTCATTGAGGCGAATAAGTGAACTTATATTTTTTACCACAACAAGTCAATCTATGTGGAAAGTACTATTAATGGTTTGCTTATTCGAAGAACATTCATTAATGATGCCTTATCTATGAATCTTATGCCTTTGTCTACCTTAAAGGCAATAGCTATTGATGTGAAAAGTTTACATCGTCCCATGACCATCTCTTCTTTTGATAAGAAAGATATTGTGACGTTGGGGCAAGTGAAAATGAACTTAAAAAATGGGGTCGATTCAAGATCAAACTTACTTCCATTTTATTGGTGAAGATATGGCTTATCATCTTCTCACAGGAAGACAATTTCTCCTTACCTACAATATCATCACTTATTTCTATCATCAATGTATTAAGGGCTACTTGAGGGGAAAAGAAGTATTCATTCCAAGTAAAAAGGCATCATTTTAATAGAATATGGTGAATCATATAAAAGCATTTTTCTTTGAGGATCAAGTAAAGGATAGAGAAACGACTATTGCTAGGCCAATAGGTGTTCCACTCCCAAAATGGGAAGAAATATCTGAGAATAAAGATGAAAACTATAGGAAGAAGACGTGGGGGTGGAAAAAGAAGACGTGGCAATGCTCCTAGGAATGTAGTAGAAAGTGAGGCTAGACCGAATATTGGAGTGGGTTCTTATACTTGTGAAGATGGGAAGATTGTTTACTACTTATGATGGGGTGCAAGTTCTAAAGAAATGCTTTCTTATGGCCCCATTCCTTGGGAACCTCCTAATGTACAAAAATCTTGTTTCCAAGAAAAAGAAAGAAGACAAGAGATTCAAGGGGTTGTACCTGCGTTAGAACAACTACAAGATCAACCAAAGCAAAAAAAAGACAGTTAAACAACTCTTCATTAGTAAGTATATCTCAAGTGAGAAAAGAGTTGGCCTTTGTTAATCTTTTGAGGGAGTTCCAAGATGTATTTTCTTGGACATATGAGCATATGCCTATACTCGAAGAAAATCTTGTTACTCATGAGTGGCACATTATTCCCTGAACTAAACCTTTAAAGAAGCATGTTTGAGTATTTCAACATGAGATTGAAAGCTAGATTAAAATAGGAGATTGACAAGATTTTCAAGGTTGGTTTTATAAAGCCAAGATATCACCCAACTTGGATAGCCAATGTCCTTCGAATGCGGAAGACGAATAGGACAATCAAAGTTTTCTTGGACTTAAGGATTTGAATAAAACATGCCCTAAAGATGATTCTTTCTTTTGAATATTGATAGTTTGGTTGATGTTACTACTGGTCATTAGATGTTCTAATTCATGGATGGGTTCAGTGGTTACAATCGAATCAAGATGGCCCCGGGGGATGGAGAGAAGACAACTTTTCGAACTTCTTTTAGTAATTTCTATTAGTTTGCCATGCCATTTGGATTGAAGAATTTTGGTGCAACTTATCAACATGTCATGATTGTTATCTTCCATGACATAATGCATGAATGTATAGAGAACTATGTAGATGACATAGTGATGAAATCCATAAAAGCATCAGATCACTTTAAGGTTTGAGAAGAGTATTTGAATGGTGTAGAAAGTATTGATTTCGTATGAATCCTTTAAAATACATATTTGGAGTTTCAATGAGAAAGTTTTTAGGCCTTGTCATACAAAGAAAAGGCATTGATGTTAATCCGAGAAAGGTAGAAGCTATTTAGTCTATGTCACCTCCAGCTAATCAAAACCAAAAGTTTGTTGGGGAAAGTATTACATTTAAACGTTTATTCCAACCATGGGAGAAATTATTGTTCTTTTTCAATTTTTTTTTTAAAATGAGTTATATTTTAATGGGGTGAATAGAGGGCATTCGAGAAGATCAAAGAGATTTTACCTCTCCAACAACCATGGCAATGCTTGTCAAGGATAAGATAATAATGTTGTATTTGACTTCTAGTTCACATTTAATTGGCAGTCTAGGACAAAAAGTGGAGGAGTAAGAACAACCTATGTATTACTTGAGTAAATGTTTACATAGGAGTGAGTTAAACTACTCACCAATGGAGAAACATTATATTTTCTTGATCTTTGCTACAAAAAGCTCTAACATTACTTCCTAGCTTACAAACTCATTATAGTAACCAAGTCCTATCATATCAAACTTTTTCTCTTTAGACTTACTTTGTCAAGGACAATAGCAAAATGAATTATTTTTTTACGGGATTTGGTTATTTCTATTGTTCAGTAAAAAGCTAAAAAATCCCAAGTACTTTTAGATCTTCTAGCTCATTTCCCATCTCAAAATGGAGAAGCATTGAAATATTCTATGCAGAACAAATTCCATGAAGATGTATGTTTAGTAATTGTATACCAAAGGGAGTGGAAGTTACATTTTGATGGTTCTGCAATCACTTTTAAAGGAAGTGTAGGAATAGTCTTAAGCTTGTCAAGTTGATCCCTTTATTGAGAGTATTGAGTTAACCTCCTCTCATGTGAGTTGAAGAGAAATTTTCATTGGAATGGGAAGCAAAAGAAGTAGAGCACTCATTGATTCCAAGTTTAGAGTTAAACTCCTTAGAATCAATTACAGAACATATTTCTTAGCCTTGAAATTAGACTTTTCTTGTACTAATAATCAATCAGAATATGAAGCATTGATCTTGGGTTTACATATTACAAATGTTATTAGGATCAACAATATTTGTATCCATGGAGTTTCTAATCTTATTTTGAAGCAAACAAATGGAAAATTTTCTTTGAAGGAGCCTATGTTAGCTTCTTATAGAACTCTTGTTTAGGCCTTATGGAAGAAATTTCAAAATGTAAAGTGTGAACATAGTCCAAGGTCTACAAATAGGTATGTTAATGCTCTTGCTACTATTTCTCTAAAAATTCATATTCCCAAAGCGAGTCGGAACATTAATATGTCAGTGATAAAAAGAAGTTTATCCTACCTAGTAAATGAGTTGTTATGTCCTCCAGAATATAAAGATGATGAAGATTGGAGGGTTCCTATAATTGAAAAGTTGGTCCACTATCACATTGGCTATCTTATCGCTTACTACAATGAGCCAGGTATTTTTGGCTTACAATGTCCAACGGACGCTCTATAACTATAAAAGTATTGTTCCAGATGTGATAAACCTCTAGATGTCAAGGAACATAACGTCATAAGGAGTGTAGGTGATTGGCATAAAATTTACATTAATTATCTCAAAAATAGTGTTCTTCCAACAAATAAACATGATGGAAGACAACTTAATAGAAGGGCTCAAATATTTAAAATGAACAAGAAAGATTTGTTCTAAATCTCATTTTCAAGAAGACCATTGAAGTCATTTTTTTTTCCAGCCAACATGCATCCATTATTGGAAGAAGTGCGTAGTTGAAGCAATGAAAACAAGGAGGTAAAACACTTTACTAGAAACTCTTAGACATTGGGTACTATTGGCCTACTATGGAAACATGTACATTAAGTCATGTAAGGAAGTGCCACCAATGCCAAGTTCATGGAAATGCCATACATGCTCTAGCGATAGAGCTTCACAAACATCTCTACTCCATGGTCTTTTCATACATATGCATTTCATATGATTGGTCCAATCAATCATCCATCTAAGGGTTACACGTGGATACTAATAGCAACAAAGTGTTTCACCAAATGGTAAAAGTGATGAATTTCATCTAAGAGAACATTATCTATCGATTTGAAATACCTAAAAGGATATTTTTAGATAATGGAACCCCTTTTATCAATTCCAATGTAAGGGAACTACTTGCTCTGTATGATGTTGATTATGTGAAGTCATCCCATACTATCCCAAAGGAAATGACCAAGCTGAAGCTACTAACAAAATCGTACTTAAGATCGTTAGTAGGATGCTCCATGAAGATCCGAAGTTATGGTGTGAAGCACTTCTAGTGGCATTGTGGGCATATAGAACTTCTAAATGTGGTCTTACAAAGGCAACTTATTTTTCTCAAGTTTATGAAATTGAAACTATTCTACATGTAAAGATAATTGTGCCTACTGCAAGATTTGCTTTGAGTTCCAAGCTCAATAATAATCATTTATGAATGTTGTAGCTTCAAGTATTACGAGATAAAAGAGATAAAGTAAAGAAATTATTAATGTATTGATCACGTTTGTAACGTCACAATGATTATGCAATCGAACACATGTCGATGCAAGTAGAACAATTCTATTGGATATCAATCCCACGAGGAATGGGTTCTTGATGTTTAAATGTCGAAGCAACTAAAGCTAGGATTAGAGAAAATGTGAGTGAAGATGTCAGTGTAATTATGTCATATCTGCACACTAAAATGATTAATACTGTCAATGCAATCAGAGTTAAATGTCAAAGGTCAAGTGTCAGAACAACTGAAAGTAAATCAAAGTGTGTTGAATATTTAAATGCAGAAAATATAAATGTGATCAAGTGGAAAGGATTGGAGTGGATCACTGATTTTACTATGTTGCAACGCTGGATGTGCCGACAAGGTATTATATAGATGATTTGTCGCAGCAATGACGCTACAGTAAATTCTTACCAATAGCAGTCCTCCGTTTACTCGAGACTCAAGTACCCACAATCACCCCACCTCTCGGTGAGAGCTACTTTGTGCACTCAAGAACAAGTGACTAGAATCTCTTCTAATCTCAAGCAACTCTCATCGTCTTACTTGTTAAGCTAACTTGTCACTACATCTCTCGATGTCGGTATACTACAAAGCCACTCTCGTGTTTGATGCGGTTAGATCTAAGAATAAACAGATAAAAAGCATTAAATAAGAATCAAAGTAATCTAACAATGAAAGATACTCTCATATTCATTCAAATGTCAATAGAATCCATCAACATAAAAGAGGGATTAATGAATACAATTGAAGCTTACTATCTCTAGACTATTAGGACTATTCCTTAATCGCTCCTCTTGTGTTGCATCGAGCACTCCTCGTTAGAAGTGGTCGCTCTTTTACTCTATCAGCTCACCGTTCTAGCTTAAATCTCCAAAACACAAAGTAATTACAGAATTTAATTCCTCTACCTCTTGATGATTTCTTCCATCTTCATTCCTCTATTTATAGCCTTCAAAAGTTGCATATTTCAGCCTCCCATTCTCAGATCCAGATCTAATTTTTGTAGCTATCAAAGTTAGTTACAGTGCAGCTATGCACTAATGCAGATTTGATGTTTTCTTCAGAGATCTCTAGGTTGTCACTGTATTACTGGGCGTAATATGAGATCGTTAATTGTAACGAAAACTTGTGATTTTCCTACACTGGTGCTTCCAAGTGTGAAATCAGCTTAAGTTTACTCATTCGGGGTTCAGGTTCTGTGTGACGACATCTTTGGTCGCAATTCCAAGCTGATCTTATGGCTGCATTATTTTTCCAACATTGATCTTCTAAGCTGAGTTCCTGTGCTGACAATTCTAAGGCACAACATATCGGTTGCTTGTGGTGACATTAGTACAAAAAGAGATAAAATAACTAATTTAAACTAAACTACAATGAGTTAGAAAATATAAAAACTAAGTATGAAATGCTTATGATGCATGCTAAATAAGGTACAAAAGAGAATTAAAACATCAATTTAGGGAGAAAATATATGTCATTTGTATCACACCCTCAAACTTAAGTTTTCACTTGTCCTCAAGTAAACAAAAACTAGCAAAGTCACAAGCAAAAATGCTACTATAATCATTATTCTCACAACTTGAATTTTCTGAAATCCTAATGCACAAATTATATTCACATGATAGAATAATACGCCGACAATTTATAGGCATGAATAATTAAAACTGCAACTTCATCAATGTAAGTATTATGAAATGAATCTTAATCTTACTTGAACCAACTCAGCATTTATAGCAATAAAAAAATTTTCTTTTTTTCTTTTCTCTTTCTTTTTCTCATTTTTTTCAAATGATTGAGAGATGTCATTGCATTACTGTACCTTTGTTCATGGGCAGTAACAATGGGGTGCAACAAACCCCCAGAAGGTATGTAATTACGCTGACAGGCACTCTTACAGTGACAGCCTTTGGCTAGATAATTTTTCTAAACCTACAGAGGAGTATTCTCCCTTGAAAAGTCACAATGCACTCACATTCATTACTGAAGTAATTCCAATCATTCATTCAAAAATAGAAGACTCACTATCCATTCACATTCACCCAATTTACACATCAACATTCCAAGCAAATAAAGATTCACGCATAAAAATAAAAATTGTGGGCACATTTCTGTTGAAATTTTGCATATTCTTATTAACAAAAGAAACAAGCAGAATTCAAATATGTGGGTGTAATTGCATTTCCATTTCACATTATCTCCCCCTAAACTTAATGTCTGCATTCTCTAATGCACTAACAATATTAAACAGATATAATGGAATTGCAATGATAATGCAACTAAGTTAGCAAAATGAATGTAATGACAAAAGAAAATGCAGTAACAATAAAAATACATGAAAAAATATCTACAAAGAAGTGTACTAATTTATTCCTCAGCAGCTGATGCAAAGACTACCTTTGTTTTCTTTTTCTTTTTCTTTGGGCTCTCATCCTCTTCCTTGTGCTTCTTCTTCTTTTTATCTTTGCACCTCTTCTTTTTTTTATCCATCGAACCAACTGGACCGGTGGATTGCTCCTCCTCAGCAGGTTGGGTGATGGCCTCATCGATTGTTATTTATGATGGGTGGATTTCAGCGAGTGGTGCCACATAGGGTACAATGGCGAGAGGATTCAGTTCCTTGATGCTACTAGCAAGAATCTCAGTCTAGCTCGAATCAAGTTGAGCCTCATCAGTGCTTGATGCCCCCACACTCTCAGGTGTGCCAACTACATCCTCAGCGATCGTTGTTAGGGCATTTTCTTCCTTCTCCTCCTACACCCCGACAAGTTCCTTTATTTCAGTCTCTTCTTCTTTTTTCTTCCTTCTACTCTTCTTCCTTCTCCTTCTGCTGGTTATTTTCTTAGTCCTCACCTTCATCCACTGCGCCTACACTCATGGGTATAATCGGGGCAGTCAGTTCCTCCACCATAGCTGCACGCTTAGCCATATTTGTACCAAGGCTATTAGAGAACTCATATTCAAACAGACTGGCAATTGTACGATGACAATCCTCCTCAACATTGGAGTTCCCTTCTTGTTCTTCATTATCAGATATATGAATCCTTATTGGTGCATAGGCAGGCCTACCATCAAGAGTAGGCTGGTCAAAGAAGGAGGCTTGCATCGAGCAGAAAATATTGGGGAAGGCTGGAAAGTCTAGCAATGGTCTAGTGCTGATTTTGTGCAATGCAGTGACAATGGCTTCATCCCATGCCTTTGTATATGCGTAGAAGATATGTTGCCTGTGGTCTATATCTTCTAATACACCTAGAGTGTGGATTATACGCATATCGATGCGATTAGTGTGGATTTCCAAAATAACCATTCTCTTTGCTACTTGGGGATATGTGGGCGCATCAGTTTGTGCTTCCTTCTTCTTCCTTTTTCCCTTATCCTTCTTCATTGAGGCTTTTTTTGCCACTGGCGTCTCCTAATCGCGAGTCATCCTTTCAACAGAGATGTCATTGATGGGACTCTTGTTCTTTAACACCTCATCGCCATCTCTAGGCATAATGCCCTTCTATTTGCAAAGCAACATAATTAGAGAAGGGAATGGTAGTATACTAGTTTGGTTGGCAGCGGCTTCCGCAATTTTGTCGTGGATGATTTCTCCAATGTTGATGTGTGTACATTGTAAGATAGAATGGAGAAGACACATACGGTCTAGTGTCACCATAGTGATGTGAGTGGACGAAAGAATACGACTATTGATGAAGTGGAACTACACTTTGCTAAAGGTTGTGAGATACCTCCTATGCATAGTGTAGTTGTGGAACCATTACATGTCCAGGTGGCACCATCAACATAGAGATCCTTCATAATCTGAGTAGTGACTTCATCATCCAGTCGATGCATAAACAGAGAACGGTATTCCACCCTCTTAGGGATTCGTAACAGCACATTGATTTGGGTGGCACTCCACGGGATGAGCCCCTCCCTCACAAATACAAATTCCTGTTCAGCATCAATGAGGTTTGCATAAAACTCCCTTACTAGTGTGGGAGCGTAGCCAGCGTAGAAGAACTCCCATCTTAAACTGCTGATGGTTCGGGCAACGTGTTTCCCCAAGGTCTGATGTGTGGACAATTGCATACCTTGCTTTGGGTGGAGATTTTGCTTCAGAATGACATTTTGATAATGTTCCTTGATTGCAGTCATCAAAAATAGGACTGGCCCTAAAGACAGTGGTGGTGTTATGGTCGGAGCCACAGTGGTTGAAGTTGAAAGGGTGGTTTTAGAAGGAGTTTTGGAAATGTTCTTTGATGCTCTAGTTTTCGCCATGGTGACTGAAGAAAGAAGTGAGAAAAACTTACAGAAAGAAGTTAACTTGTGAACGTAAGAAAAATAGAAGTAGTGGAAGAGATGAGATGTAGCAATAATGGATACTGTGAGTAAAAATAAATCTGCAAGAAAAACTGATTTTATAACCTAGGTGTTGTAAAACTATGATGATTGCAAAGGTTATAGGGAAACGTTGCGTCTGCAACCATTAATTGCAAGGCTACAAATCATACATTTTCATTTGATCTAACTACTGGGATAGAAGACAGATTAATTAACGCGATTCTTGCTGAAAAAGTTTTGCTGACTCATCACAGAATGCATCGACAATTTGTGCTTTGATGCATAGACAAAAAGATGATTTTTATTTCTGCAAAGAACGTAAAACAAAACAAGTAAAACTGAAACAAATAAAAGAAAATGTAAAAATGCATCAACATTATTTGAATGTGACCAGATCGATGGCCTCGTTTGGTTTCTTGACATCTAGGCTCACAGCCGTTGGCCATTCACCTTGAATTGTTGTCCATCTTTCAAATTCTCAATTGTAGCTGCACCGCTCTAGAATGCATCGACAACTTTAAAAGGGACTGACAATCTTGATCGCAATTTACCTGGATACAATTTTAAACGAGAATTAAACAAAAGTACTAACTGATTAGGGCTAAATTGTCGACGCAAAATGATATTGTCATGCCATCTCTTGGTCTTTTCCTTGTATATTGCGGCATTCTCATAAGCATGTCGGCGTATTTCTTCCAGTTCTGTGATGTCCAAAAATCTTTTTCTTCCGGCAGCATCATAATCCTTATTCACCTGCTTGATTGCCCACATTACTTTATGTTCAAGCTCAACTGGCTGGTCACAAGACTTACCAAACACTAACAGATATGGCGACATTCCCAGTGGGGTTTTATATGTAGTACGAAGCACCCACAATGCGTCTTGTAGCCACGAAGACCAATCTCTCCGAGATGGATTAACCACCTTCTCAAAGGACACTTTTGATTTGATGATTGGATACTTCGGCTTGACCATTGGTTTGTGGGTGATATGTAATGGTCATACGATGTTTCACACCATATCTCTTTAATGTTGTCGCCACTTGGTTGTTATGAAAATGAGTTCATTGGTCACTTCTTAATGCTCTTGGTGTTCCAAACCTTGTAAGAATGTAAGTGTGAAAGAATTTCAACACCGTCCAAGCATCATCCTTTGGCACTACAATTGCCTCGATCCACTTCGAGACATAGTCAATAGCAACTAAGATGTACACATTCCCAAAAGAGTTGGGAAATGGTCCCATGAAGTTTGTACCCCAAACTTCGAAGAGCTCTACTTCCATGATAGGTTGTTGGAGCATCTCATTGCACTGAGATATCGATTCAGTGCATTGACATCTATCATTATTGTATAAAGTTATGGACATCTCGAAACAATGTGGGCCAATAGAATCTTAACTATAGGACCTTTGCAGCAGTCCTTGTACCACAAAAATAGCTTCCATAAGGGCATCATGGTAATGTCCCAAGATTGAAGTCATTTCTTCTTCAGGTAAACAGCGACAGATAATGTTGTCGGCGTCTACCTTGAATAGGTATGGCTTGTTCCAGTGGTAATTTGTAGTGTCGCACAGAAACCTGATCTTTTTGTGACTAGTAGCACTTGGTGGTAGCTTCCCACACACAAGGTAGTTGACAACATCTGCATACCAGGGCGACGCGTAAATAAAGAATAACTGCTCGTCTGGAAATACTTCGTTGATTTGGGAAATTTGTCCATCTTCACTTCCAAATTCCAGTCGAGATAAATAATCCGCTACTTGATTCTCAGATCCTTTCCTATCCCTAATTTCAACATCAAACTCTTGAAGTAGTAGGATCCATCGAATTAATCTTGGTTTGGTGTCTTTCTTTGTAAAAAGGTATCTCAATGCAGAGTGGTTTGTATACACCGTAATCTTTGCACTGAAAATATATGAATGAAACTTGTCAAATGCAAAGGTCACTGCTAGCAACTCCTTCTCAGTAGTTGTATAATTAACATGCGATTTAGTTAGAGTTTTACTAGCATAATAAAAAGAATGAAATACCTTCTCTTTTCGTTGGCCTAGTACAGCTCCCACAGCAAAGTCACTTGCGTCGCACATTAATTCAAATGGTTGTGCGACGACAATTGGAGCTTGTACCAGCTGCTTCTTTATTTTCATGAATGCATCTAAATAAGCATCATCAAACACAAACTTTTTATTTTACTCTAACAGTAAGCATAGTGATTTAGCAATCTTGGAAAAATCATGTATGAATCTTCTATAGAAACCAACATGTCCAAGAAAGCTTCTTATTGCTATCACATTTGTGGGTGGTGGTAATTTCTCGATGATTTCAACCTTTGCTTTATCAACTTCAATGCCCTGACAAGATATTCGATGGCCAAGGACAATGCCTTCAGTTACCATGAAATGGCATTTCTCCCAATTTAGAACTAGGTTTGTGTCCTAGCGTCTTTTCAGAACTTTCGCCAGATTGTCAGTGCATTAGTCAAAATTTTGTCTATAAACAGAGAAATCATCCATGAATACCTCTAGAGAGTCCTCAATCATGTTTGAGAAGATCGCCATTATACACCTCTAGAATGTTGATGCCGCATTGCACAACCCAAACGACATACGTCGGAAGGCAAAGGTTCCAAAAGGGCATGTGAATGTAGTCTTTGCTTGATCTTCTGGCGCAATGGTAATTTGGTTGTACCCAGAGTAGCCATCTAAGAAGCAATAATAGGCTTTACCAGCCAGCCTATACAGCATCTGGTTAATGAAAGGTAGTGGGAAATGGTCCTTTTTTATGGTTGCATTCAGTCGACGATAATCCATGCATACTCGCCAGCTAGTCGCAATATGAGTAAGGATCAACTCGTTCTTGTCGTTGGTTAGGACTATGAAACTACTCTTCTTTGGCACACATTGGACGGGGCTCACCTAATTATTTTCAAAAATGGGATAGATGATGCTCGCGTCTAGCCACTTGATAATTTCCTTCTTCACTACTTCTTTCATCTTTTCATTAAGTCTTTGTTGTTGCTCAATTGATTGATTCCCTTCGTCTTCCAACCTTATCTTATGCATGTAAAAAGAGGGACTAATCCTCTGATATATGCAATGCTCCAGGCTATGGCTCTTTTGTGCTGTTTCAAAATCGTGATAAGCTTATCTTCCTGCGTTGCGTCGAGGGATGCATTGATAATAACTGGTAATATATCATTGTCACCAAGTTAGACATACTTTAAATGCATCGGCAATAGCTTCAACTCCAAGGTAAGAGCTTGCTCAATAGATGGTTTAAACATCGGGGTTGTCTTGTTTGACAAATCCAAAGATTCCAATTGCCAATTTTGTCTTTGCTCACAGTTATTAACCTCTTCTTTGTCGATACATTCAGCTAGAATCTCATCGATGGATGTCGTCGCATCCTCATCTGACACTACTGAACTTCTTGCATTGAATTCTTCCATAATGATTCTATCCAACACGTCAATGTGATGACTTTGCTCTTTAGTTCTGGACGGGGATGCCTCAAAGACACTGAAGGTCACATGCTCATCGTTATGTCACATGGCAAGTTCTCTTTGGACACATCGATAAGTGTACATCGCATTGCTAGAAATGGTCGCCCCAAGATAATGGGCACCTCTTTATCTGCTTCGCTGTCTAAGATTATGAAATCAACAGGGAACACGAGCTTACCAACTTGGACAAGGACAAATTTAATTTGGCCTTCAGGTTTTTGTCAGCAAGTTGTAATGTCACCGCAGTGAGCTTTATCGATCCTATTCCTAACTTCTTGAAAGTAGATAAAGGCATAAGGTTAATACTTGCTCCCAAATCACATAAAGCTTTACCTAAATAATGATTCCCAATAGAGCATAGGATTGTGAAGCTGCTAGGGTCTTTCATCTTTGTTGGCTACTTATTTGTAAGCACAGCGCTGCACTCCTCTGTGAGCTCAATCGTCTCGATTTCAGATAATTTTTTTTTTTATAACAACTCCTTCATAAATTTCCCAAAGCTTGGTATTTGCACAAGAGCATCGACAAGAGGTATATTAATGTGTAATTGTTTCAAAGTAGAAACAAACTTTTGATACTTTTTATCATGTACTTTCTCTTTAAATCTTTGCGGAAATGGAAAAGGTATTGTAGTAGTGGATTGTTGTGAAAAACTTGGTGGTGTCGACATTGGCAGTTACGTTAACAACTTTGTTAGGTGAGCTGTAGGCATAGATAACACTATAGTTGGTTCCTCTTCATTTACTTCTGCTTGGCTTCCTTTAGCTGCATCCTCTTCTTGTTGTTGTGGTTCAGATGCGTCGACATGGTCCTAGTTAGAACTGTTTGGTTCAGCCGTTTACTTTCCACTCCTCAGCGTAATAACCTTGCATTGCTCCTTCCCTCTCATTAGGTTTTCAGTATCACTAGGTAGATTACCCGATAACCTTGCACTCATATTAGAAGCCAACTGTTCTAGTTGGGCTTCCAATGCTCGGATGGAAGAAGAGTTGCCTTACATTATTGCTTCAGTTCTCGTGATATGCTCATGCATCAATGCCTCAAGAGCAGCCATAAGATCTGACTTAGGTTGAGGAAACTATTATTATTGATGCTGATGATGTTGTCCTTGCATATGTGACAACACAGACTATTGTGGTTGTAATCGAGATTATGGTTGCATCTGTGCCTGCATTTGTTCAGAATGAGAATTTACTTGGGAATTCTTATTATAATTCTGTTGTTGGTTGCTATTGTAACTCCCTTGTCTATAACCCCTTTGATTTGAGGAATTTTCATATCTTAACGTGGAAGCATTTTGATTCTCCCAAGGTTGTTGAGCTCGGTTGTTGTATGAGTTACGAAACGAAATTCCTCTGATGTTGTTGACATAGAATCATTTTTCGCGTGTTGTGGGCAGTCCTCATAATTATGGTTGTCGCCGCAAATTTCACAAGAAAATATCGACGCATCCATTTTTTGAGCCACTTGAATAGGAGCAACATCACTTGTCCCTTCCATATTCTTTATAATATTGGCAAACGAGGATACATGCGTACTCAATGCAGTAATGGCATCTAACTTAAGAACTCCAGCGTTAGTTTTTACCTATGCAGAACTAGAGATTGGATATTGACAGTCATTCTGAGCAATCCTCTCTAGAATTCTTACAGCTTTATTGTAGGTACAATCCAACAATGGACCATTAGCAGATGCGTCGACAAGTTTCCTTGTCTGATCATTCAAACCATTGTAGAAGATCTCTATTTTGGTTTATTGCTAAATACCATGCATTGGGTAGCATCGAAGAACCATGTTCTCGCATTCATTGTCGACAAATTAAAACGCAAAACAAATTGTGTTGCTAGCACATTCCAAGATGTAATGGATCCAGTCGGCAATCCCAAGAACTATATTCTCGCTTTACCCTGCAATAAATAAGGAAATAATTTCATTTTCAAGGCATCATCAAGGACACCATGTTGACTAAATGATGCACAAATAAGTAGAAATGATTTTAAGTGTTCTCTTGCGTCTTCATGAGGCAAACCAGAATATTGCCCATTTGAATTGAGCATCTGAAACATCACCGGTTTCAACTCAAAATTACCAACTTGAATAGTTGTTCTCACAACCTTTGGTTGTAAATCATCAAGAATAGACACAACAAAATTTCTTATTGATCTATTTTGCACTGGTTCAGCTTGTGATGGCGGTGGTGGAATATCATTAACGATTTGTGGTAGCACTGGAGGAACTCCATCTTGCCGCAGTACTAGAGGAACTCCATCTTGTCATAGCACTGGTGGTAATTTGTTGTTATTTCCAGCCATTTTCCTTTGTTCTTGTCTTTTCCTCCTAAGTGTTCTCTCAAGTTCTGGATTAAAGCTTGAAATATCCTTAGGATTTCTCCTTGTGGACATGCAATATCTATAATTAAAAATAAAAAAATAGAAAAGTAAACAAATTAGTAAAGATTAGAAATTAAGTAAGTAAAATAATTGTAACTACAGAAGCAAACACCAAACAAATGTCAATCCCTGGCAACGGCGCCAAAACTTGATCGCGTTTGTAACGTCACAACGATTGTGCAAGCGAACACACGTCGATACAAGTATAGTTGATAGAACAATTCTATCAGATATCGATTCCATGAGGAATGAGTTCTTGATGTTTAAATGTCTAAGCAACTAAATCTAGGATTAAAGAAAATGTGAGTAAAGATGTCAGCGCAATTATGTCATTTCTACACACTAAAATGATTAATACTGTCAATGCAATCAGAGTAAATCTCAGAGGTCAAGTGTCAGAACAACTGAAAGTAAATCAAAGTGTGTTGAATGCAAAGAATGTAAATGTGATCAAGTGGAAAGGATTGGAGTGGATCACTGATTTTACTAAGTTGCAACGCTAGATGTGCCAACAATGTATTGTATAGATGAATTGTTGCAACAATAACGCTCCAATGAATTCTTACCAATAACAATCCTCCGTTTACTCGAGACTCAAGTACCCAAAATCACCCCCACCTCTCGATGTGAGTTACTTTGTGCACTCAAGAATAAGTGACTAGAATCTCTTCTAATCTCAAGCAACTCTCGTCGTCTTACTTGTTAACCTAACTTGTCATCGCATCTCTCGATGTCGATAGACTACAAAGCCACTCTCATGTTTGATGCGGTTAGATCCAAGAATAAATAGATAAAAAGCATTAAATAAGAATCAAAGTAATCTAACAGTGAAAGATACTCTCGTATTCATTCAAATGTCATTAGAATCCATCAGCATAAAAGAGGGATTAACGAATACAATTGAAGCTTACTATCTTTAGACTACTAGGACTATTCCTTAATCGCTCGTCAGAAGTGGTTGCTCCTTTGCTCCATCAGCTCACCATTCCAGCTTAAATCTCCAAAACACAAAGTAATTGTAGAATTTAATTTCTCTACCTCTTGATGATTTCTTCCATCTTCATTCCTATATTTATAGCCTTAAAAAGTTGTAGATTTCAGCCTCCCATTCTCAAATCCAAATCTAATTTTTGCAGCTATCAAAGTTAGTTACAGTACAGCTATGCACTCATGTAGATTTGTTGTTCTCTTCAGAGATCTGTAGGTTGTCACTATATTACTGGGCACAATCTGAGATCATTAATTGCAGCGACAACTTGTGATTTTCATGCGCTGGTGCTTCCAGGTGTGAATTAAACTTGAGTTTACTCATTCGGGATTCAGGTTCTGTGCGGTAACATCTCTGGTCGCAATTCCAAGCTGATCTTGTGGCTGCATTCTTCTTTCAGCATTGATCTTTTGAGTTGAGTTCTTGCACTGACAATTCTATGGCACAACATATCGGCTGCTTGTGGCGATATTAGTACAAAAAGAGATAAAAATAACAAGAATTTAAACTAAACTACAATGAGTTAGAAAATATAAAAACTAAGTATGAAATGCTTATGATGCATGCTAAATAAGGTACAAAAGAGATAATTAAAACATCAATTTAGTAAGAAAAAATATGTCATTTGTAATGTTATCATGTACCAAAGAATATTAAGTAGAGCTTATGACAAATTGGTGTTAAGGAGAAATTTTGAAGAGGGAGAGTTGGTGCTACATGTTGCAAAACAGATTAGAAGAAGAACACCTGCCTCTAAGTTTACACCAAAATGGGAAAGGCCATACACTATTCATGAAGTCAATGAGAGTGGATATTGTAAGTTGTTGAATCCTAAGAACAATGCTATCATAGTGCCTATAACTTTCAATATATCAAAATATATCATGTATGAAACCCATTTACTTTTTATTTTCTAGCATAGTCTAATATAAGAAGAATTCATACCTCTACTCTCTTTTGTACAAGTATGATATTTTATCAATACATGAAAATTCAGCCACAACTTTACTGTTCATATTTTGGCTACACTTTATAACTTATAGCCGTAGCTTTATCACTTATACTTTGGCTATTTGTTGTTTTTACCATTCTAGTTGCAACTTTATCGCTTATTTTGGTTGAGATTAATACATTGACCACATCTATAATGCTTTATAAAAGGCTTGGATAAATCTCTTGAACATTGGATTGAGAGATATTCTTTCCAAAATGTGAAGTTGAGAACGGTTCTCCTTGGTTGCAAATATTCTTAAATTTTTTTATTGTATTAATAAAAGAGTGATTACTTCTTACAGAATAAAGAAATGCATTCATTTTATTACAGAAACATTGAATGTTCAATCCAAGGAAAATTCAAAAGAAATGTGAAATAAATAGATAAAGTACTTTTAATAAGCTATATAGCTCAATGTAGGCGAGCTACTGCTGCTAAAATGAGAAATAGTGTTTAATTGCTTCTTCAAGTATGCTTCATGCTCATTCGTTGACTCTTAACTCTTTCTTCAAGGAAGCAACTTTCTTGGTAACAACTTTTAACTCTTCTTCCAATTGAGTTTTGTTTCCTTCCATGGAAAGAAAAGCTTAGGATCTAGATGCGAAGGAGTCAATAAAATCAAGCTTAAATCCAACTCTCGTAACATCATCCATGAACCGTAACATTAGTCGTAACTTTTCCAAAGCAATGTTAGACCATAGAGCATCAGTTATTACTAAAGCTTTTCCTAGTGCATCCAATGTAAAGAAAATGATATCTAGATTTTGGACAATGCATGTATCCTTAAACTTACATCTTTTTTTATAAATAATTTCCAAATATTTCTTATGCTTAGAAAGAACAGAGAAGCCATGAAAATCAACTATGGAAAAAGAACCCCCTGAACATGTTCCAAAAGTTTTGGACACACTAGTAGCATCACCATGCACTAAGGTGAAGCATGAGGAATAAACTTAGTAAGAATCTTTTCATTTTGAACATCTTGAATCTCAAGCTAAACAACTTCAATCTCAACATTAGTCTCAATAGCTTGAACATCATCTTAATGAACAATAGAGTGAGTTTGAATATCATCTCGATTAATATCACTAAAATCATCATTAGAGTCAATGCCAGTTAAAGATCTACAACTTTCTATATGAATATTCTCAAAAATAGCAGTGTCATGTTTCATTTCATCATCAAGAAAATCATCATCATAATGATTACTTGGTTCATCAGTGGAAGACTCTCCACCCTTATCAACACCAAGATCCTTCTCCGACAAGAAGGAAACTTAAAAATAAAAAAAAATTGCATAGTGTTAATAGAATAAAATAGAAACAAAGATAGTTAGAAAAACTTACTTGTAGGTGAATAAATCTTTATTCTTTGGATGATTAGAAGTTCCGGAAGCGTAAACACTAGCAGCCTCTTCATCCATTTGGTTTTTTTTCTTAGAAGAAGCATGTATCAATCATAAGGATATGTCACTCTTTGTAACAACTGAGAGGTTGATGTGTTTCCTTGAATCGACTAAAGGAGTGCAAAAGCTCGACCAATCAAAAATGCATTGGCTCCAATAAGCAAACCACCCATAACTACAATTACTAGTCCTATCAAATGAAGGCATAATACAACCTATGATTTCTTTACACCTCTTATTTATTGTGGATAAAAGAAACTCAAAAATACAATTTGAGAAACCAACATCTGGGGGTGAAGGAGGTTTACAAAGAGACACTTGATCATACTCAAATTGGTGAGCTACTCTACAAATCGAATATACCTCCATTGAGTGTAAATCTCTATTGGCCTTAATACTAGAGCTTTCAATCATAGAAGGAAGCATGGTAGAATCACCCAAAGAAAGAACTCAATCTCTTATATGTTCAGCTTTAAAGGACGAGGTCACCCAAGAATGGCATAAAAATACTCTCGATTTCCAAAACCATTCTTTTCTATATGTATGGTAAACGAGTAAATTCCTTAATGATATCAAGTATTTGAAGAATATTTCCTTTAGACTTCTGATTATGTCATAGCCAAGCTCTACAGTTAGTCCCAAAAAATTTGTTAGAAGAGGTATAAGGAGAAGGACCTAAATTAGGTGGAGGAGCACAAGCACAAAACCTTTCCCACAAACACATTTGAATGAAGGAAATATCGACATAAGTTAAAATCTTATACTGACCAATAGATATTCCAATTTTCATATGGTACAAATCTAATTGCTTGTAGAGATTTCCCAAATATAACAAAGCTAAAGGGAAGCGAATACCTTGAGCAATCTTAATAGCTACATGATCAAAGAATGGACTAATTACATGATCATTATGTCCTGAAAAGATATGTCGAGCTAGCCACATCACTAGAGAAGCACTGTGCTTGGGTGTTCCCACTTTTTTTGGAAAACTGGCATATTATTCCAGAAATTCTATATTTAGTTGTTCTCACTTTGTTAGGGAATGCTATAAGTTGTTTGTTATTTATTTGGTGAAACAATGTAACTAGTGATTTTAGAAACACTTTGCTTAACTGTTCCCACATTTTTTAGTGAAGCACTACCAATAGTTATTCCAAAATTTTAGGGAAAAACACCAACTTTTTATTCTCAAATTTTTACGAAAGAGCACTAACTTGCTATTCCCAAAATTTTAGCGGAAAGTAACACATGCTCTTCCAAACTACTATAAGTTGCTCTTCTCAAATTTTTGGAACAACTTTTGCATGTTCTTCCCAATTTATTGTTGTTATTATTAAATATAGCTTGTTATTCTAAATTTTTTATATCTTTGCTTTTATACATGAATTTTTTCTTTCTCTCTTCACTCATAAAAAAATTCATGTTGGGGCAATAAAGTGGGAAATTCAATATTTTTTTTTCTTTTTCTACATAACATGAATTTTATTTTATTTTTATAAGTATATAATTCTTTTATTTATTTATTTATTTTTACTCCATTTTTTGTATAAGAACTTCTTCTATTAAGAATTTTTATATAGGGGCAAAATGTAGATACTCAATTTTGGTTACTAACATTTTATCTCTCCATTGAAATAAAGAATATTATATTTCTAGAAATTGTGCTACCAAGTGTATCTTTTTCGGAGAAACAACTTTTTTTAGAATAATTGATATTCAAAACAACTTTTATTTGAGAATAACTATGTCTAGAATAGCTATGTTCAGAGGGCTTTAGTTAGAGCAACTATCGTCCAGTGTAGTTATTTGGGAACAACTCCTATTTAGAACTATTAAAATTCGAAACAACTCTTGTTTAGAATAATGACATTTCAGGAATAACTATGTTTAGAATAACCATTGTTTGGAACAACTTGTATTTAGAACAATTGTATTTTTTCAAAAGAGCCATTATTCAAAAAATATTTTACAAAGAAAAACATCACCACAAAACAATTATTATTCGATACAACATTTATATCAAAAACTACTATGGTGAGAACAACTTACGTTTGGAACAAGTTAAAATAACTATTATTGAGAAACAATTTTCATCCAAGAACAATCATCATCTTATGTTTCAAGATATATTCTACAAAAGATGTTTCAAATGGTACCACATCATTTAAGTAGAAGAAGTGGAAGTAATCCCGAAATATAATAGGGTTCTTGGATTATCTTTACTATTGGAATGTTCCAAAAAGCTTTGCTTGATGGATTAGATACGGAGGTAGTTAGGAGGTTTTCATCTTAACTATTCCTATAACACTAAGTTCTTTTCTCTCTTTTCAAAAACATAATGAATTCTTTTTTACTATTCACATCATCAACAAACCTTTCACAATTGGTGAAACAACCTTTGACATTTTTAGCATTTTGATTTCTTAAAGGATTTTTTTTGAAATTCTCTCAACTTACTTTTTTGTTAAATCTGATTGTCAGTCACATTTCTTTTTTTCCACCTTACCGATTACCACCTACCATTGCGCTTATTGTTACGGGATTTGCTTTAATATTTTTCTCCACCTTCTTTCGCTATATCCCCTCACTTGTTTGTAATGCTTCAATTCTATATGAAGAAAACCCTCTACAACATCCCATCATCAAAACTTTAAAAATATATTGACAATTTTGAGGTGTTCCCCCGTGCGTTGAGAGTCTTGAAATCCCTGTGAAGCCACTTGTTAAGACTTAAAAGTACTCTTTTCCACGCACCATAAATACCCAGCCTAATCATCTCATAGTTGTGCAGGTTTTCACCAAATCTGACCTTCAAAACTGCTGCTATAATTTGTGATATTCATTCAGGTTCAATCTTTCCTCATTCAAGCCCCTCCCCACCCCCGCTCTCATTTGTGGTGGAAAGCATAAATAGTTGCTTTTGCGTAAAAGTAAAGAAAAGAACCTTTCCTCCACTAGCTTATTCCTTTTACATCCATCATCACCATTTTCAGCCGAGCTTCTCTGCACCATTAGACACTCTCTTTTGCCTCTTCTTGGTCTTAATTTTCTCTTCAGCTTGGAAAGGCCACTTTCTTCTACGGGTCGCCGCAAATTTGACAATCAAAGGTATAGCGCGTCGATGGAAATATGCAGGCTTATTGAATTATTATCTTTGCTGCCTGTTACATGCTTTTATAGGATAAATATAGCTAGAAAACTAGCTCTGATTGGTTACTTGCTATGGTTTTGTTTGTATATTATCCCCAAACTCCTTTTTCTTTTTCCCGTTTCCAAGTAGATTTTGCAACTGGTTGGGTTCTTCCACTTTTGCAGGGTTTAAGATGAAACTTTCTATGTCTGCCAGCAAACTATTACAACCCCGAGTGAATTTGGGGCTCAACCTGGAGACTTTCTTCCGCAGAAAGGATAAGGTGGTGTTTGTAATAGGAGCAACCGGCACCGGCAAGTCCCGTTTGGCAATCGATCTGGCCACCCAATTTCCAGCTGAAATTGTAAATTCAGACAAAATGCAAGTATATAAAGGCCTTGACATACTAACTAACAAAGTCACTGTAGAGGAGCGCCGTGGGGTTCCGCACCATTTGCTAGGCATAGTAGACCCAAGCTCCAATTTCACATCCATGGATTTCCAACATCATGCTTCACTTGCTGTTGAATCCATACTAGCCGAAGGTCACCTCCCAATGATCGCCGGAGGCTCCAATTCATACATCGAGGCATTGGTGAATAATGACCCTGAATTTCAATTAAGATACGAATGCTGCTTCCTTTGGGTTGATGTGTCATTGCGTGTGTTACACTCCTTTGTGTCGGAACGGGTTGATAAGATGGTGAAAACAGGTTTGGTCGATGAGGCGGAACAAATGTTTGATCCAATGGCTGATTATTCCCGAGGGATTAGGCGTGCGATTGGGGTCCCCGAATTGGACCAGTATTTCCGTGCTCGATCAATTCTTGATGCCAACATTAGAGCTAGGATGCTTGACACGGCTATTTCAAAAATCAAGAAAAATACATGCAGTCTAGCTTCTCGCCAGTTCCATAAAATCCGCCGCATTTATAACCAACGGAATTGGAGAATGCACCGGATTGATGCCACCGAAGTTTTCCTAAAGCGTGGCAATGAGGCCGATGAGACATGGGAGAGACTTGTTGCGGGACCAAGCACAATGATAGTGGACAAATTCCTCTTTGAAAAAATTCGTGTGCCCACCATTTTGCCGTCTACCGCCTCATCATCGGTCCCTATCGCCGTCGTAGCAGCCGCATCCCGTTAAAGGTAGGACCCGCAGAATCTCACACATGCAAATGATGTCCCACGTGGCATCATGCCACATGGCAGGCTGGCATCCTATACCTCTCTCTCTATATATTTTTTATCTGAATTTGTTTTTCAATGATTAGTCAATAGTCATAATTAAAAATAAAGAAAAAAGAGTTTACCGGTTGGAGATCGGAGAAGTTATAGTGTACAGGTTTCTGCGAGCCAGGTCGTTAAACGGTGTACATTTGAAAGCCGTAAAATGGAAGCATTTTAGAAATCCAGGCAGGTTGCTTTGTTCCGTACTTGGGTGCGGCCGCCTGCATGTATCATCATGATACAGGAGATTGTCTTCTGTGGGGTCCAAGCATTTGTTCATATAAGAAGTCTAATAAGTCCATGGGTCCCAAGTCCTTGTGTAAGCTACCCCGTAGTGGCATTTTAGTCTCTTTGATCTTTTGAGTGTGACATGACCTGTGTAACTTTTTTGCTTTCTTACAAATGATAACAATTATAATACGAAGAAATGAATGGAATATCAAAAGCTGTCCATCTTTAAGAACCCATTGATTGCTTAATCAAGTACCTCTCATTCTAGATCGGACGGTTTTGGAATCTTGAAAATTTAAGAGACCTTTAAAAAAAAAAGAAAAAACGATCCCTTGCTTATGGAGAGAGTATATGCTTTAATTGACATTTGATGGCCATCAACGACTATGATTGAACATTTCTGTGGGATTCTTGGTAAAAGTATAAGGGCCACGACAATTGCACTTGGGTCAATGCAGAAGCCCTTGTCCTCTTCAATGTCATATTCCAATAAATATAATATCTTTTCAAATGAGTAGTGGTACCATATTACATATCTATTTTGATTTTAAGGTAGTACGAAATGATACACTGAAAGTGTACAGTTTTGTTTTAATTCTGATTTGTCTTTAACTTGCATTGATGCAATACGTTTGTATAGGATGATATAAGACTTTATTTTTAAAATATTTATATTTATATTTAAAATAATATATGATCATTAAATTAATTTATTGAACTTAATTCATAATTTATAATATTTTAAATATATTAATATGTTTGGGTAAAAAATATATATCAAACAAAATTATAAATACTTGTTTAAAACTTGTGCTATGCACGGGTTATACTTATCAATTATGAATTTGATAACACATAATAATATAATAATAATAATAAACTAAATAAGATAATTTTGTTGAATCCAACAAATAGTTTCAGTAGAAATGAGGATTATGTTCATCTTAAGATATCCGAGTTCGAGCATCTGTGTTTGCAACGTGTGTATGCGTTGTCAAAAGGTTAAAAAGATATGAACAGATATTACCATATAATCATATCAATATATTAAAAAAAAAATTTCTTACCAAATATCACAAATAATGATTATATATCAAAGCGAATTTTTTATGTTAAAAAATATTTTTATTATTTACTGCAAAAATATATAAAAAAATATTAAAAATAGTTAAATGTTAGAAGATCATAAATCAAAATGCAAGTCACTAAGCTTGAATAATTTTTTTATAAAATAGTGAATAAAAATAAAATAACTAACATCTTAAATCTAAAATCTTATATATATATATATATATATATATATATATATATATATATATATATATAAGATCGAGGGGATATCATTTACTCATTTCTCGAGTTATGAATTTCATTATTGTAAATGATGTCACATATTGCAGAAGTTGTACACGCAATGCACTAGCTTTCGGTTCCTTATCTATTTGAACTCGAATTTTTACTTATCAAAGTATACGAGCCATACATACATATTCTGTTATCCACTTAGGAATAATGTATGTCAGATTTTTAACATCACTTGTGAATAAATCCATAAACGGATTTAGGATCTATTATTTTTTGGTCTAGTCTAATGTACTGTCAGTCTAGTTGATCACATCTGTCTCTATTTTTTGAAAGTCATTCGCTTCGATGTCCAAACAAAGCATGTAACACCCAGCTTTGGCGGGCCCTGAATGGCGTGTAAATCGAAAGAAATTTGAGTGGCAGAGTCTTATTCGCCTAATTGATGCTCTTGGTGTATATATTGGGCGCATAGTTGATGTTGGAGTATTAGGTAAGGATTGCTATCTAAATGTGTGTAGAGGCGAAATGAAGAATTTTGGTAAGAGTATTAAGGGTTTTTGGATAATGGGTATTGCCAAAGGAATAGTACGCCAAGTTTACTTAGTTATTGTGCTAGTTAAGTTCTAATGAATTGGTTAGGGATGAATGAAGCGATGAATTAAATATATATTAAAAATATGGATTCTCACATACGTTTCCTTACAGTTGTAAACCATTTATAGGACAGGTTAAAAGGGATTGTGACACATGCTTGGTTCCTTTAAGAGAATGTGAGTTTTATTTATATATTGGTAAGGGCTTGAGAAGAAAGGAGAATTATCTTCTTCTTTCCACTCTAAATACTAGGGTTGATTTGCCTTGGAGTTGAGGATAGATCTTCCTTGTTGAGCTAAAACCAAGGTTCAGAGGTCAAGAAGAAGGTTTTTTCACATCTTGGTAAGTATTATGGTTTTATATGTTAATTTCTAAAAGGATAAGTTTGTTAGGAGTGTGAACAGTAAAATGCTAAAGTATGGCATTGTATAAGGATTCTCTAGGTTTGAGATGATGACAAAGAAATATGAATGAGTTTTTATGGTATTGATATGTGTTACAAGTAGTGGATTACTGAAGTTTCTTTATGGTTGTTTATATCTAGAGATCAAGTTGTTGTTCGGGAGTATCAATTGAGTCCTTAAGCCAACTCTTGCATGTATGATATTCATTCTTGAAGAGAAAAACGTGAAAGTCTAGTACATCTTTTTCATGCCCCGCAAAGCCTCTTTAAATACCCTCCAATATCTCTTAGATAAGAGTTCAAAATAAAGTTTTAAAAATTAAAATCCTAATCAACCCCTAAAAAATAGGGCTTTGAAGAATTCTTCCATAAAGATAGGGGTTCGTTGAAAACTGTTGATAAATCATGCAACTTTGTTTATCTAAGCATAAGTCGTGGGCATGCCCTATGCTTTGACTTTTTCTGCCCATCTCCTTAGTTCACGAAAATTCATGCAGCTTTTCTCCGAGCATAAGCCGTGGGCATGCCCTATTTCCAACTATTTCTGCACATCTTTTAGTCCACAAAATACTCAAACTTCATTTTGTTCCATAAAAACCTTCATATGGCTTCCAAATGATTCTAACTCTCTTTTTATCCTACGAAATACAAAATTCAACCGAAAGATGAGTTTACAAGCATATTATGACATCAAAACACATGACAAACTTCTCAAAATATATACAAAATTACAGTCTAACAATGATGTTCATTAGAGATGTCTCTGTAGGAAGTGATCGAATAATGAAACTGAAACTAGCAAAGGATGGTATGATGAATATGCTATTATATGAATATTGGTTGAGCTTTGCATTGTATTGTTTATATGGATTTGACAAGTTTAGAGAATGTGATAAGTATTCTTGTCACACCCCAAAATTGGGCCTAGAAGTTTCGAGGGTAAAATTGGAATTTTAGCCCAAATGTGTTCGAAATTTCATAAGTTTGGTAACCAATAATATTTTCAATAATGGCTATTAGAAAATTAAATCAATTTTTGAAAACAACTTTTAAATAGCTTTAATTTTCAAAATAGGACTAATAAGAGTCAAAATTAAGAGTTTTTATGAAGTAATTTGACCAAATGTTCAAAATCAACCTAAAACCCCCTTTTTCAATTGAATTTAATGTCAACTTCTCCTCCCCATAATTTGTGTCATCCTTTGCTCTCTCAGTCTCTTCTAATTTCTTTTAAATGCCAACTCTTAATTTTCTTTGAATTCTAATAACCATAAAACCTTAAATACCTATAAAAACCAAGAGAATCACCCAAAACCTTCATCACCTTCATCATCTTCATCATCTTTTAACGTTGTTTTTTTTTAGAATCGTGTCAAAGCTCATTTTTCTTTAAACTAAGGTAACCAGTCGACTTTTTATGAGTTTTAAACGATATTTAGTCCTTTAAAGTAAGTTTTTAGTCATTAAAATGTAAGTTTTGAATAAAAGTCGAAAATAGGGTCTTTAATGGTAAAATTCGAGTTTGTATATAAAAACTTGATATAAAGTGTTTCTCAACTTGTTTTAACATGATTAAAAGGTTTCTAAAATTAATTTGAAGTTTCGTTTAGTGTTTCTCAACTTGTTTTAACATGATTAAAAGGTTTTATTATAGCCATTGTGTGTCGGACATATTCGGTAATTTAAAACATATAGTTTTGTGTGGTTTAAAGGTTGGGAATCAGTCACAGGTAAATATGTAGATGAATGGAATTCGTTTGATACGAAAAGATTAAGTGTAGACCGATATATTTGAATTTAAAATTTACTCGGTTTAAGCTTTCGGTTTAAGAGAACATAGCTTAGACTATTGTTTATGACTATATGAGATTTACGGATGATTGATTTTTACTTGTATATGTGTGCGAATTTGGGGTTGAAGCGTTGGAATCAATAGAACCTTCAACAAGCATAGATAAAGGCAAAGGAAAGCTTGTCTAAGCTTTTGGGTTTTTATAGAAAGCGTATATTTGGTGAGTGTTTTGGAATCACTATTCATAGATGATTCATTATGTATTTGAGAATTTAAAGATAGCCTAAACCCCTACTCTAAATTCCGAGTGTAAGTGTTCTTATATCTATGCTTAAATATTAATGTGATTTGTGCTTAAATATTAAAATTATTATGTGGATTCTCATTTTGCAGTAAAAACAAGATAGGCCTGGCTATACGGAATTTGTGGGGAATTCGAACACATAATCAATGCATACCTTAGTTTGTATGACGAATTTATGGCCTAATTGGATGCTGTGGGAAACTTCTTTGGACCACCCCTAAGACGATATGATCCTTATACAAATACATACAACCCAGGGTGGAAAGACCATCCTAACTTGAGATATGGGGCGAATCCACGCTATAACCAGCCATACCAAAACTGGTTCCCACAACAAGTGCAAAATTTAGGTACTTCTTTAGAAGCTATGAAAATTAAATTAGCAACTAATATGCTTGATTTTCAACAAAAAAAGAGGCATCTATAAAAGGGTAGGTTACAATCATAAACAAGACCTAACCCAAGACAAAATGCGAATGCAGTGACGCTACAAAGTAGGAAAGTAATGGAACCAAATCCTGGCATAAATCTTGCCTAAGATTCTACACAGAAAAAGTAGAAGAGCGAAGAACAGGTCCGTTCGAAACCGCCATTACCCAGAATTCAACTTCCGTTTTCAAGACGGTTGAGACAAGACCAAAAATGTAAGAACGAAAAAGAGATCCTCGAAATGTTCAAAAAAGTTGAGGTAAACATACCGTTGTTGGATGCTATTAAGTAGATTCCATGATATGCCAAATTTCTTAAGGAACTTTGCGCCAACAAACGAAAATTGACTGGAAACGAAAAGGTAAACATTAGTGAGAATGTGTCTGTGATTTTAGAACGAAGGGTGCTAACAAAATGTAAAGATAGAGGCATGTTTGCAATACCATGCAAAATAGGTCCCTTCGGAATTAAAAAAGCTATGTGTGATTTAGGGGCTTCTATAAATATAATGCATTTTTCTATTTATGAATCACTTAATGTGGGTTTTTTGAAGGAAAAAGGTGTTATAATCCAATTGGAGGACAGGTCCATTGTGCATCCCGAAAGAGTCCTTGAAGACGTGTTAGTGAAAGTTAACGAACTGATTTTTCTTGGAGATTTTTATGTAGTGAAGATGGAAAAGGATAATACTCTTGGGTCTTCTGACATCTTATTAGGGAGACCTTTCCTTAGTACCACAAATACTAAGATTGACGTGCGAAGCGAAACCCTCACGATAGAGTTTGACGGGGAAATCGTGAAGTTCAATGTTTACGATGCCCTTAGTCACTCTAGTGAAATCTTGAACGTAAACTCTGTCGATATAGTGGAATCCCTAGTAGAAGAGACTTCCTAGCTACTTTATGAAAATGAGCTCAAAACACTATTTGATGATGATTTTGATTTTTATCCAAATTATGAATTATTGCCTCCTATGAATACTAAACTTTTACCTTCTATTGTGCAGGCACCAGAGTTGATGTTGAAAGGGATAGTGAGACTCTACCGGTTATAATTTCGAATAAACTCTCTGAGTGTGAATAGGCAAATTTGATTCAAGTACTAAACAGCCATAAGGAAACCATCGGTTGAACCATCATCGACTAAAAAGGGATAAGTCCTTTGACATGAACTCATAAGATCTTCTTGGAGGAAAATACGAAATCGAGGCTAAAAGTACAAAGACAGTTAAACCCAAATATGATGGATGTGGTGAAAAAAGAGATTATAAAGTTGTTAGATGCTGACATGATTTACCCCATTTTTTTCGGCAGTTGGATGAGTCCGGTACAAATTGTGCCCAAGAAAACGGGAATGACCGTGAAGAAAAATTCTATGGACGATTTGGTACTTGTCCGTGCAGAATGGGTGGCATGTCTGCATAGATTACAGGAAGTTGAACTCATATATTAGAAAAGATCATCTTCCCCTTCCTTTTATAGATCAAATGCTTGAACGTTTAGCTGAAAAATCTCATTATTGTTGTCTTGATGGATATTCAGGTTTTTTTAAAATCCTAGTTGCACCTGAGGACCAAGAAAAGACCACTTTTACATGCCCATTTGGCACACTTGCATATAGGAGGATGCCATTTGAACTTTTCAATGCACCGACCACCCTTCAAAGATGCATGATGAGTATATTCTCAGAATACGTAAAAAATATTATTGAAGTTTTTATGGATGGTTTTACTATGCATGGGGAATCTTTTGATGAATGCTTTAAAAATCTTAGGAAAATTTTAAGTAGATGCATAGAATTTAATCTTGTCTTGAATTACGAGAAAACGTCATTTTATGGTAGATAAAGGTTTAATTCTAGGTCACAAAGTTTCATCTAAAGGGATTGAGGTTGATAAGACTAAGATTATTATTATAAATTCTTTACCATACCTCTCGACTGTGAGGGAAATTTGTTCTTTCCTTGGCCATGTAGGATTTTACAGGTGCTTTATTAAAAACTTCTTGAAAGTAGCTAAGCCACTATGCAAGTTATTGCAAAAAGACAAGAAATTTAAGTTCAGCCCGAAATACAAAAAAGCTTTTGACATGTTAAAACAGAAGTTGGTCCCCACTCCTATAATCCAAGCACCAAATTGGAAATATCCCTTTGAAATCTTGTGCGATGCAAGTGACCGAAGTGTGAGGGCCATGTTGGGGCAAAAGATTGATCGAGAGCCCCATGTTATTTGCTATGCTTCAAAAACCCTAGATGTTGCGCAAAGCAAATACACCACCATAGAAAAAGAACTTCTAGCCATTGTATTTGCTTTAGATAAATTTTGGTCTTCTTTATTGAGATCTAAAGTTATTTTTTTTTTGACCATGAAGCTCTTAGGTATCTAATTGTGAAGAAGGAAGCGAAGCCGAGGCTCATGAGATGAATTTTACTGCTACAAGAATTAAACATCGAGATTCGAGATAAAAAGGGATGCGAAAACTTGGTGGCTGATCACTTGAGTAGGGTAAAACTGTGTTATAACGACATTTCTATAAAGGATGAGTTCCCTAATGAAGGCCTATTTTCGGCCCAAGAGTATTTTCCATGGTATATGAATATGGTAAACTTTCTTGCTACAGGTTGTTTACCTACTGGGTTATTTAGTCCCATGAAGGAAAACCTTAAAAGAGAGGCTCAATATTATATTTAGGATGACCCATGCTTGTGGAAACATTGCTCATATCAGGTGATACAACGATGTGTTCCAAAAATCGAGGTAACATCTATACTTACCTTTTATCATTCGCATGCATGTGAAGGTCACTTTGGCCCTAAACGGACTACTCATAAGGTATTGAAATGTGGACTATATTGGCCCACAATTTTTTGTGATGCATATGAATTTTGTAAATCCTGTGATAGATGTCAACAGATAGGCAACATTACTATGCAAAATCAAATACCCCAATCCCCAATTCATGTATGTGAGATTTTTTATATGTGGGGCATTGATTTTATGGGCTTGTTTATCTCTTCATTTGGAAATATATATTTACTCCTAGCAGTAGACTATGTTTCTAAGGGAATAGAGGTGATTCCTACTCGAAATGACAATGCTAAAACTATTATGGAGTTTCTAAAACGACGTATTTTTCCAAGTTTAGTACACATAAGGCCTTGATCATGATCGTGGAAAACATTTTTGTAATAAAGTGATGGAAGCGCTCATGAAAAAATACGGGGTTCATCATCGTATAGTTATGGCTTATCACCCAAAAACGAACAGCCAAACAAAAGTCTTAAATCGAGAAATCAAGATTATTTTAGAGAAAACGGTTCAACCTAATCGGAAGGATTGGAGCCTTCGGTTAAATGACGCTCTTTGTACCTATCGGACGACATATAAGGGCCCAATAGGTATGTCCCCATTTCAGCTTATTTTTTGCAAGGCTTGCCACCTTCCGGTAGAATTGGAACATAAAGCTTATTGGGCTATATGACAATGTAATATGGAGTTAGAGCCCGTAGGAAGAGCTAGGAAATTAGACATCCAAGAGTTGGAGGAGATTCAGAATGATGCCTATGACAAATGCTCGTATCTACAAGGATAAAACAAAATTGTTTCATGATAAGATGATATCCCAGAAGCATTTCTCAATAGGACAAAAAGTGCCACTTTACATTTCAATTTTAAAATTGTTTCCCGGTAAGCTTCGATCTCAATGGTTAGGACCCTTTATTGTGACTAAATTATTTACTAATGGTGCAGTTGAAATAGAGAGTGAGGAAACAGGGAAGCGGTTCACAATCAATGGTCAAAGGTTGAAATCATTTTATGAAAATTTCCAAACTTAGACGATTGAGAAAATTCATCTTGAACAACCTTAATATTGATTCGAGTCGTCGAGCTAATGACATTAAACAAACGCTTGTTGGGAGGCAACCCAATTTGTATTTTTAATTATTTTTTATTTTTAATTTTCTATTTATTTATTTATTATATGTCCAGGAAACTCAAGGAATTTATTTCACGAAAAATCGGTGACGGTAACTCTATACGAAAAGGGCACATTTTGGTAAAACTCCTATCCTTACAACCAAACAACCATTGCCCATATTCTCTATCCCACCTATGAATAACGCATCCCTTCCCTTAGCCTATCCCTATACCCAAACACCACCCAACCTGTTTAAACATATTTTCAAACCCTAATTTTTTTCTTTCCATCTTTTCTCCCCTAGCCACCGTTCACCCTCTCATCCTCCCTAGTCGTCGTTCATCCTAACATAATGGCTCGTACCTATAATCGCACCGTCGCCAAGCCCTCCTTCACCATCAACCCCATCACCATCGATTCACGATACCATAACACATCCAAATACCCGACACCTTCACCCATTCCCTCTCTTTCGCCTTCATCATTCGTCGCACCTTCTCCTTCTCCCTCACCGTCGGTCGGCCCTAACCCACCATCTCCCCCACACGATACTCGCTCACCATCATCGAACACATGACCACGCTCCCCGTCTATAACACCCTCCCCTTGCCCACTCAACCCATCCTTACTATTACCGAACCCACCAACCCTTTCGCCGGTTCAAGACCTGACACTACCTTCACCGATCAGAAATCCGACACCCTAACGCTCCGTCTCGATCTCCATCTCTATTCTCATAACAAGCCGACGCCATCCCATTCGGTAAAAATAAGAGCACGATAACTCGTGTGCCATCGCCCTCAACCCGTCGCCATTCGATCCAACCTTCTCATGAGCTCGAAGCCACATCTTCTGCCGAAAGTAAATAACCTACGTCGAAACCCGATTTGCTCAGCAACTCCACGACACACTAAAAGATTGCCTACAGTAATGGTGACGATAAACTTTTCCAGACCCGAGGCAGGACCTATCGATCTCGAGCGAATATACTTCTGCCCGAGTGCCAATTGAATGGTAATTTGCACTTTCACAATTGTAACGATCAAGACAGATATAATCACTTACTACACAAATCGATAATTCCTTGCAAATGCCTATCGCAATTTGGGTTGACTGCTTTAAATATTAATACTGCTGGTTATGCTTATTTTCATAATATTGGCTGGATTGGTGGTTTTGATTTAGTACATTGTGTTTACTATGAATTAGTCTTAGATTTTTATACCACTTTTCATTTCCACAGATTTCATTAGACACCCCGGATATTATATCTTTTCGTTTGCTTTGGATTGAACATAGTTTGTTTCTTAATGATTTTAATGTTGCACTTAAATTTGTTAATGAGGACTATGTTTCACCCACTACATATGAGACTTCTTTGTGCACTTTTCCTGTTGATTTTAATCCTTTCACGGTTTTTGCCTTATTAATTGATGATGTCGAGACCACATACAGCCCTAAAACATCTAAGGATTTATGGTTACGTAATCCTGCTTTGTGCTATATACATCGATATTTGGTATATATATTTTCAAGGTGGATAGATGCTCTGGCTACCATCTTAAGGACAAAATAATTTTTATTGTGGTGTATGTATACGAGTCATCCGGTAAACTTGGGGTATTGGTATGCATTTCAATTCGAGCATGTTATTAAGGCCAAACAACCCCTAATTTTTGGTTCTTTGATCACATAATTGTTATTTTCTTTGCATGGATCTAGTGCTCTTGTTTCTAATTTACTTTTTGCTTGTCAAGCTGATTCAGTAAATGCTCACTGTCTTGATTTTATGGGACTTCTTCTTGGCACACCCTTGTCTTTTAATTTTGTTCCTGCAGGTATTCATACATCACCAGCTTAACCGGTTTTTCATCGACAAAATCAGCAAGCGATGCCGACCAACAACCGTCAATGGCCATCGAGCAGCATTTGGAACAAGTTAAAACTCGTCTAGACACCCTCAACCAGCAGATGGCTGACATTCTTGCAGCACTACGAGAGCGATGATGACATGGGGAGTATTCTAAACCCTTTTCTTTTCGTTTTTTTCTTCACACTGAGCGCAATGCATTTTAAGTAGGGGGAACATTCCTCATTGTTTTTTCTGTTTTTATCTATTGTTTGTGCTGTTGTGTGTTTAGTGTTGCTACTGCTAGCTGCTTTCTACCTGTTTTACCCACATTAATTTTTTTAAGTATATCCTGTCCCTTTCCGTGCCCAAGATTTTGCCCACGAATTGCCTATTGTTTCACCCATGAGTATGCTTCTTGTCTGCTGAGTTAATTTTGATTTTGTTATGGTTGATTTCGTATCCACTGTTTGATTTCTATAAGGTAGACATAATTATGATTAATGAAGATAACCCTATCTTACTTATAGTAAAATTGATTGAGTCTAAGTACAAAGAGAGTAGTTAATTCGGATGCATGCTAAATTTATTTTCATGATTGTTAGCTAGTTGCCAAAACTTATATTTAACACTTGATTGTTTTGCCTAGTCCTCCAAGATTAAAATTCTTTGCCCAAAAAAAAAAAAAAACTTTGACGATTTCATGGTTTTGAGCAAAACTTAAAACGTGACTGACTGAGTAATCAGGGTAAGGTGCTTGAGTTGTTATCCTACTTCGCGTAAAAAGGTTGCGTAACGTGTTAGGTAAATCTTCGCTTACCGAAATTATGGAATAATAAATTAGGAGTGTGTTGGACTGAGTAATCGGGATGAAGTGCTTGGGTTGTCATTTCATTTCGTGTCAAAAGGGCTAATACATTCTTAAATAAAAAATGATTGGGAGTATGTTGGGCTGAGTAACCGGGATGGAGTGATTGGGTTGTCATTTCATTTCGTGTCAAAAGGTCTAATATATTCTTAAGGAAAAAAAAGAGAAAAAAAAAAGGAAAATCGACAAAATAAAAGGAAGAGAATTAAATTTGGGGACTAAGGGTGAACAAATAGGTGTCCTGGTAAGTTTAATAAATTACCTAACTCTCATGAAATAATTCAAGGTGATTTAATTTTTGTTTGTTTAAATTGGGTTACTTCTTCGATTTTACTTACAGCAAGCTAAAGTTTCTCTTTATTTTCATATGCATTATGCTTAATTGTTTGTAAAACTTTAGAGTGTTATTTTTTTCCATGGTAAAATTTAAATTACTTAATGGATTAGGAATCATACCTGAGGGCAAGTAAGGGCTAAGTAAGGGGGAATATGATAATGCTTAAAAGTGACATACTTTTAGATATTAATTATATATATATATATATATATATATTATGAGTATGATCCTACTAATTTGGGCTATTTGTGATTCTTTTATCTTGTAAGGACTAAATTGTAGACAAAGGATAAATTGGGTCAAAAAGCATTATTTTGGAAGAGAAAAGAAAAAATGTGAAAGTGTGGAGCAATTGAGAAGAGTTTTTGTTGGACATGAAGACTTTATTTTATTTTATTTTATTTTAAACTCTATTTTTTAGGATTATTATTAGGATATTGTTTATATTTAATTTATATTTATCTTTTAAGCTTTATCATATTTAGAGTTTAAATTGGATCCAACTAGGAAATTAATATTTAGATTTAATTCCAATTATCTTTTAGAGTTTAGATTGGATTCAACTAAGGATTTCTATGTACTATAAATAGAGGATAGAGTGATATGAATTGTTCACTTCCCATTCACTGTAAAATCCTCCATCTCCCAAAAACCCTAGTCTCTTTATTTTCAATAAAAAAGTTTTATTTCCATAACTTGTGTTTTCTCCCAAAAAGCATGAGTAACTAAAACCCTTTTAGCCGAAGGTTATCAACGTTCCTCCAAAAAAGGTCATGAGGCTTAGAACCCACGCTTAACCCTTCTCGACCAAGTATTCATCAATTCTCTATATTATGGGATTTACGCTTTTGTCCAAAATCCCTTCAAAAGTAATCTTTTCATTCCATGTGAAGCCGACCACTTTGTGTGTTCTGAGAAGGTTGCATGGTAGAGGTTGCCGAGCCAAAGAGACAAAATGGCATGGCATTCTTCCTTTGGAAGAGATGATCTAGTGTAAGACGGTCCCATTGGAGTGATAGTTGGCTAGAGTCAGGTTCCTCTAAAATCAAAGTTATAATTGGAGCTAGTGGTCGTAGGCATCCTCTTCCACTATAACTAGCTTATTCGAGCATGAGAAGAACCATTTAAAAGTCTGTGATTGAGTTGAGGAGGAATCAAGATAACCGGAGGTTGGAACTCTCGATATTGATAAAAACCTTTCTTTCTTCGACTCTGTTTATTTTTATGCAATTTAAATTCTTTCGACACTTCAATCCCTTATTTCTTTTAATTATATATTTTTTCTCTAGGTCCGACGCTTTTCCTGGCAAGATTTCTCCCTGGATCTCGACATACAAGATTTTTGCAATAATCCAATCCTTGAGGATTTGACCTTACTTCCCTTTACTATTATTTTTGATATTTCTAGGAATAGTTTAAATTTGGTATTCCCGACGATGCATCAAATTTTAATAAGATTTATGCTTAAATATTAATGTGATTTGTGCTAAAATATTAAAGTGATTTATACTTAAATATTAATATGATTTGTGCTCAAATATTAATGTGATGTATGCTTAAATATTAATGTGATTTACACTTAAATATTAATGTGATTTATGCTTCAATAATATGTAACACCTATAACCCGTAAACGTCACTAGTTTAGGGTCTCGAAGTATTACCGAATATTATAAGATCATTACTTCATTCCAAACAAACATCCAAATTAACCAAAGCAATCTCATATTACATATAAATCATTTATTAAACATGTAATATATTCCAATTTAATCATATATACTCAATCACCGCCGCAAGCTCCAAATTGTGAGTTGGATAGTTACGTTCGTGAGTTTTCAACTGCCGAGAAGCATACGCAATCACTTTCCCTTCTTGCATCAATATCCAGCCCAAATCATTCAATGATGCATCGTTGTAAACTATGAATTCTTTTCCCGATTCCGGTAAGGCTAAAACTGGTGCTTTTGTCCATAATTGCTTCAATTCGTCAAAACTCTCTTGACATTTTTGGCTCTAAACAAACTGTGCATTCTTCTGAAAAAGCTTTTTCATCGGCATTGCTATTTTTTAGAATCCTTTAACAAAAAAAAACGATAATATCCGGCTAGGCTTATGAAATTGAGAATTTCCAATACATTCTTGGGTGCTTTTCATTGAACAATTGCTTCTATCTTTTTCAGATCCATTCGTATTCAACTGATATCACATGTCCCAAAATACCACCTCCAATAACCAAAGTTCGCATTTGCTAAATTTTTAGTATAACTGTTTCTCTCGTAACACTTGTAGCACAATTCGAAAATGTTGTTCATGTTCAACCTCTTATTTTGAATAAATCAAAATATCGTCGATGAAGACTACAAGGAACTGATCAATATATGGTTGAAAGATGCGATTCATTAGGTCCATAAATGTAGCTGGAACATTTGTTAATTCAAATGGCATCACCAAAAATTCATAGTGCCCATAACGAATCTGAAAAGCTATTTTTAGAACATCGCTCTCTTTTACTTTCAGCTGATAGTATCCCGATCACAAATCTATCTTTGAAAATACTGAAGCTCCCTTAAGTTGATCAAACAAATTGTCGATATGCGGAAGGGGGTATTGATTCTTAATTGTCAACTTATTTAGCTGACGATAATCTATACAAAGTAGCATTATACCGTCTTCCTTCTTAAAGAATAAAATAGGAGCTCCCCAAGGCGATATACTTGGCCGGATAAATCCACGTTCTAATAAATCTTGCAGTTGAATTTTCAATTCTTTCAATTCTATAGGTGCCATTCGGTACGGAGCTATAGATACTGGAGCGGTACCTAAAAACACTTCAGTTGCAACTCTACCTCTCTAGTGGGTGGTATTCCAGACAACTCCTCAGGAAACACATTAGAATACTCGCAAACCGTCCGTATCTTACTCATTTAACTCTTTTTAGACTCAGAGTTAATAACATAAGCTAAGAAAGCTTCACACCTCTTTTTCATCAATTTTTTGCTTGGATTGCTAAGATCATTCGAGTCGGTCCATTTGATTTGACATCATCAACTTCAATGATCCTCCCACTCACATTTTGAATTGAAAATCTTTTCTTACGACAATCAAGAATGACTCCATGTTCGGTCAACCAATCCATCCCCAGAATCACATAAAAATCCCCGAAAGACATAATTAATAAATCTACAAGAAATAGTAAATCCTGAATTTCTAACGTACATCGTTTACATACTTGATCTACTGATATAGTTTGCCCCAAAGGACTCGATACTGACATAACTACTCGGGACATTTCAGTTTTCAATCTCCCTATTTTAATCAATCTCGAATTAATATATGAGTGTGAAGAGCCAGGATCTATTAAAGTGTATACAGGTGTGGAGTATAAAAGAAAAATACCTACTACTACATCGGTAGCATCTCCCTCATCACGAGTTCTTGCAACGTATGCTCAGCTGGTGCTTTGATTTTCGACTGATGTGAATTCGATTCGTATCTCCTCTTTGGTCAACTTCTTAGAACCGATCCTCCTCTACTTGCTCCATGACCCCGTGTAACAAAAGTAGTTCTCTGAGCATATTATCTTCGTTCTTTGGACACTCTCAAGCAAAGTGATCTAATGACCCGTATAGGAAACATCCTTTAGTTAGTTTCCAGCATTTTCCTTAGTGCTTCTTTCCACAATGCTCACAAGGTTACATTTCTGATTCTCTGTTTGGCCCTTTAACACTACCGACTGGCAGTGTAAGTTATTGATCTTGTGTTCTATGTGGCATAGCTGATCTCATAATTGATTTTTCGAATTCTCGAGTCTCCTTGCTACGTTTTGGTGCCGAAAAGAAACTAGAAATTTCATAACATTTTCCAGTACCACGATGATGTTCTACTTTGTTGCTCAAACCTAGAGATTGTTCCACCATTTTTGCTCTTTCCAATAAATCAACAAATTCTTTGATCTTCAAAGCTATCAATTGAGTTCTTATCTCATCTTTCATGCCTCGTAGAAATCTTTTGCAACTTTCTTCTTTTGTTGGAATTGGTTACATTGCATACTTGTTAAGTCGTGAGTATTCTCGTTCATAATCCACCATTAACATATTTCCTTGCTTCAACAAAAGAAATTCTTGTTTTCTATCTTCTCCGATGTACTTTTGAAATTCAACTTGGAAAAATTTTCGATCAACCTTTTCTTTAGGAACGTGCTTCGTGGCTATTTACCACCATGGATAAGCTTCACCTTGCAATAATGATACTGCGCAAATAACAGTTTCTCGAGAGGTACATTCTAATTGTTATAAGATTCTTATCGTGGATTCTAACCATTGTTCAGCAGTTGACGGATCTACACCTTTTAATCTCGCAAATTTCGTAGCACCGTATCTTCTTAACTCCTTAATAGGAGCTCGTTTGGCCACAGTTGTTGGTGCCACCATAGGATTTACTCCAGCTACCCTCTGAAGGGCTTCAATAATCGTGCACAATAAATTTGTATCATTTTGGCCCTCATCCAAGCCTCTATTATCACTTGGTTGCTGTGCACCATTCGATTGCACATTTGGAGTAATGGACTCGACTATTTCCAACTCCTCAACAGATTCACAATCAGCATTTTTTTGACTCACCACGTTATTGGATTCATCGGACATCGTTTAACCTTATTCTATGAAAAAAAAATTCATATTAGCACTTACATCCCGACTCTACTATAACTCGACATTGGCATGTACCTCTAGATGCATTAACGAGTTCATTTAGCCTGTAATCATCGTCAATTTAGGGTCTTAGAGTATTACTAAATATTATAAGATCATTACTTAATTTCGAACAAACATCCAAATTAACCAAAGTAATCTTATATTGCATATAAATCATTTATTAAACATGTAATAAATTCTAATTTAATCATACATACTATGTACTAACATTTTAAACATCACGCTTCAATACGAACTTTGTTAAATAATTCAAAACAGGTGTGTCTCAAACACACATCCGTGTTACCACACGCCCACGCCCGTGCCCTTGGCCATGTATCAGGCCGTGTGACAGGCCACATTTTTATTTTGACTTGAGTCACACGCTCGTGTGTGGGACTGTGTGCCAAATCGTCTGTCTAATCGAAAAGGGGCCACACGACCGTGTAACAGCCCGTGTAAATTGCCCTGCTCCTAAAATATGGCACATGGCCGTGTGACATCTTGTGTCACAGGCCGTGTGTACCCTATTTTACTTCCTCAATAAGATGCAAATTAGCCTACGTTCTTTAGTAAGTTAACTTGAAAATATGCTTTCATCTAAAGTGCTAACGTGTGCACCCCTACAAATAACAAGTCCATCTAAACAATTAAGCTACTAGACATGACATTAACTAATGTTAGAACTAACACATACTTGACGCAAATGCACACCTTAAACTAGCAATTAGAAGTATGATGCACCTCATTCTAAATATACGAAACATAGAAGTAACAAGAGGCTCATTCCCAGCACAAACTAAATCAACACAACTAACCAATTTTAATACACCATTCAAATCACCAAATCACTAATACCATATTTATAACCATAAAGAAATTTCATTACAAACAACCAAGATATTCATATTTCATCATTCTTAACAAAATTAACATATCATTCCTACTCACATAATCAAACTTACATACTAGCTATACTCAATAGTTACCTAAGTGTTAGAAAACTTAAACATCTATAACTTTCCTAGGTACATGCCCAAAGACAAATGAATTATTACTGACTAAGAGTACGGGATGTCTGCTATGATGTCGATTTTGTAATCTACTAACTTCTAACCTGAAAACATAAAAGTTTACTTACATTAGTTCATAATTATCCACATTTATTCAATCACATGTACATGACCAATTTCTCAACTAAAAGTACTATTCCATAATTTAACCTTAGTGCAAACAAATGCCATTTTCTCTTCTTAAAACTTATGCCTTAATCCATTTTGTTCAATAACTCATTCTCTTTACCATCAACTGAATCCGTTAATTCATGGCACTCTGTGTCTAGTGGATAAACCGTGATAAGTGAGTCCAGCTCTAGTTGGATTAACCAACCAATTCCGTCAATTCATGGCACGCAGTGCCTAGCGAATAAACCACAATAAATGAGCCCAACTCTAGTTGGATTAACCAACAAATTCCATCAATTCATGGCACCCAGTGCCTAACGGATAAATTTCAATAAATGAGCCTAGCTCTAGTTGGATTAACCAATAAATTCCGCCAATTCATCGCACCTAGTGCCTAGCGGATAAACTGTAATAAATTAGCCCAGTTATAGTTGGATTAACCAATGGTTTGCGCCTAGCGTTAATTAGATAAACCGATGATCTTGGCACCCAGTACCTAGCTGATAAATAGCAGAAGTGAGCCCATCTCTGGTTGGTTTGACCAACTAATAATTCGTCAAATCCTGACACCCAGTGCCTAACGGTTAAACTGCGAAAGTGAGCCCAGCTCTGGTTTGTTTAACCAATAATCATTGTACAATTCAATCACCATTTAATCAATTAACAATCAACTACAATGATTCAAGATTACTCTTTTAACAATTCAAGACACAATACCAATTCATCAAGATTCATAGATATACTTTACATGAGTCATTCCTTCTATATCTATAAATAAAATGTAATTCATAGATAAACATAAGTAATAAGTTCGAGTATACGAACTTACAGAATTACGAGTGTCGTTTAATTTGTGGTTGACTTCTCGATTATCTTCTCCTTTCTTCGTATAATATTTGTTTAGATTGATTCTTGCTCTATCAATAACAATTTGAAATATAATTAACCATTTGTATTTATCCCATTTCAACAATTTATATGCTCACTTTAAATCTCATGACAACAAGCATTCATTTATCCCAAAATAAATATTCATGAATATTAATACAATTTCCCACAATCCTTTATACTAAAATTCATAATTTACCAATTTAATGTTTAACTCAATTTCCCCATTTGACCATATCCATAATTATTTTCAACTCTCAACCCTTAAATATCATTTGAGTCATCTGAAATAGATTTTCACCTATTTAATTCCCAAAATTTCCCAAGAGCATTTAAATTAATTTAAACTAACTACATTACCCATCACCACTCATGATTTTTCCTTAAAAACAAAATCAAATAATTCAACAATTTCCAAGCTCAAAATATTACATAAAAGCTTCTAAAAGCATCCATGGTAACTCTAAAAATCCTTAACATTTTGATAGATTATTACCTTGTCTAGAATGGTTTTATCAACCTAACCATAAAAATATCAATTCCATAGAAAAATAACAAAGATATGCAAAGCCTTCTTTGCCCAATTTCCAAGCTCTCCCCGTTGTGTTCTTCTCTTCTTTCTATTTTCTGTTCTTTTCAATTTTGGTGGAAAATTCCACTAATGAATTAAACATTTTCTTTTATTTAATTTAACAAATAATTCTCTAATTACTTAATTGCCCCCTTTTTTTATGTTTTGTCTCTAATTTAATGAAAGTCTAGAATTGTCCATTTATCCAATTTATGGTCTAATTACTACATAGGCTCTTATTATTTACTACCTTAACCAATATTTCACTATTTTATTTTATTAGCAATCTAACTTTGACTCCTTTATAATTTAATCCATCACCTTTAAATTAATATCCCTACAATCAATTTTCTCATTTCATTTACATGTTACTCTTCTTTACTTTCTCACACTTATTTAATTAAATAGTATAACCTCATGATAAAATTTCTTTGAGACCCTAATTAATAATTTTTTCTCTAGTATCTCTAAAAATGGGTCGTTACATAATAATATGATTTGTGCTTAAATATTAATGTGATTTATGTTTAAATATTAATATGATTTGTGCTTAAATATTAATGTGATTTGTGCTTAAATATTGATATGATTTATGCTTAAATTTTAATGTGATTTGTGCTTAAATATTAATGTGATTTGTGCTTAAATAATAATGTGATTTGTGCTTAAATAATAATGTGATTTGTGCTTAAATATTAATGTGATTTGTGCTTAAATACTAATATGGCTTGTGCTCAAATACTAATGTAATTTATGCTTAAATTTTAATGTGGTTTGTGCTTAAATATTAATGTGATTTTTGCTTATGCTAAAGATGACCAAATGGGAAAAACTTAAACAATAAGTAGGGAAAAATAAATGGTTCTTTCTAGTACTATCACTAGGTATAGGGTGTTACAATTCTGATGTCAAAGTATGACTGTATGAACAAGTCTGGAATGTGTGAGATGAGATGTATGTTGGTTCGGTGTCAATGCACAGAGAGTCAATCAACTAAGTTTGAGTTTGTCTCCGCGGAGTCATCTAAAAGGGTTTGTAGAGATTTTAAACATGATCTCTAAAAGGAAAAGTCCATGGCCATGACACCATATTGTGTTAGACCATAGCTGGGCTATGACATTATATGAGAAGAATTAAAGGAAGGTTATCATCCAATGGGGTTCTCTGTGTGTCATAAGACAATGATGGGCAATCCTTACAAAATGTGAGTTTAGGTGAATCAATATCGTAGACACACATGAAAAGAAAGCCTTTGTGGCAAAATGAAAAGAAAACCTTTGTGGCAATATGAAAAGAAAGCCTTTATGAGAAAAATAAAAAGAAGCCTTTTTGGAAATATGAAAAGAAAGCTTTTGTGGAAAAAACGAAAGAAAACCTTTGTGGAAATATGAAAAGAAAGCCTTTGTGGCAAAGCCTGAATAGATTGGCCTATGTGGCAATCATTGTATGAATAGCCCTTATAGCAATGATCTGAATGAAATGCCTCTATGGCGCACTCTAAAGAAACGATATTCATGACGATCTTTGATGTGGCGTACTCTATTAAAGTTGCTCTTGCAACGAACTCTGAAGGACACATCCTTGGCGTGTGATATAAAGGCTCTCAATGGTGTATAGTAAAGAACATCCCTTATGGAGAACTCTATTCAAATGGTTATGGTATGCTCAGTATGGTTCGTTAGTGTTAACAGTAAAATTTGTAAGACTCAGAGTCTCAATGGCCTATGGTAAAGTAAGGCATCAGACTATGATTCAATAATGAGTGATGAATTGAAAGGATAGAGGGAAATTATGAGTTAGAAAAAGAAAAGGGTATTTCTCAAGAAAAGATTAAATTGTATAATTGAAAGAGGTATCAACCATCTATGTATGTAATCATTTGAGTCTCAATGAAATGATGGTTTAGAGTCAAGTATGCTAGAATGGTAGTGTTGTGGTTGAATGGATTTCTAAGAAGGAAGTGGATAAAGAGTCATGAGGGTTCAAGTTTACTAATGTAAAGAATACTATGAAGACGATGATGTGAAAGAAGTAATCTTAGAGTAAACCATGATGTCTAATGAGTACAAAGAAATGGAGAAATTAAGGAAGTGCTCGCCAGAGATGAGATAAGGACAAGAACAACAAGTTTGACATCTGGTTCATCAATTGGATTGTGCAAATATGATCTAGGTAATTGATGTTTTCTCACTAAGTTCTTATGAACTTATCTTTGTGTGCTATGTTTTAGGTGAGTTGATATGGGTTTGTGCTTGGAGGGACAACGCTAGGACTACGCCAAAGGAGTGGCGTATTAGGCTATTATGCATACAAAGCAAGTTTTGTTGGCGTAATCGAGTCTAGTTTGAGATATAGAATTCTTTAATGCGGGATAACTATATTAGACTAGGACATCAATTTCATTATAGTTGTAATTAAATTCTCTATGTATAAAGATTGAAATCCCTCATTGTTATACTTATTTATTTTATTATAAAGCTTTCCAATTAAGTGGTTGTAATCGAATGAAATTTGTATAAGTAGAATTTAAGTTATAGTTGTATCAGAGTGGTAACACCTAAGATTCAGATCCGATTCATCGGATCAGGTTTGGGGTGCTATAAAACATTTCTTTGATTGGACTTGATAGATATTAATCTTTCAACCAGTTTGTTCTTTTTTTATTAGACTAAGGACATGTTTAGGATCATTAACTAATACAAGTTTTCTTTCCGTATTACAATCCAACCATGTAATGTCGCAAAGTATTAGTTTAAACATTAGACAACTAGTAATACAATATTTGCTTCTATTTGCTTTGCATGAAAAAATCACATGAGGACATTAGCTTGGTTAAACTTCCACTGCATCTTGAGCACCATCTTGCTCCTCTTCAACTTTGATAGTGTTGGGCTCTCACTCCTCAATGTCAACGCTTTACAGTGCTTCTTTCCCGAATTTCTCGGATTCTCCATATCACTAGGCAAAGCACCTTGTGGACGGTTCTTAAGTTTAGTGGCATGTTGACCCATTTGGTTCTCCAAATTCCTTAGAGTGTCATCATTCTTTTCCATATATGCCTTCAACAGATTCTCCAAGCTATTGGAAGGTTTGGCTTGTTGTGGTTTCTAAAACTTGTTGAGTAAATCCTTGTGGTTGGGTCAATCTCATTTAAACATAAGTGTTGCTAGGTCCAACCCATTGATTTAACCAAGAGAAATTAGGATGGTTTTGCCAAGATTGGTTGTAAAAGTTTGATTATGGTCCCTACCTGCGTCAGTTTTGGTTCTAATTACCCATGTAATACATAGATTTTGGGTTCGATGGGCATTCTTTGAACAAGTTCCCTTCCACACAATAAACATAGACTACATTCTCGAATTAATTAGGTGGCTGAGCTGTAGCATTATTAAACCCATTGGTAGTAAAATTCTTAAGCATTGAGGAAATCGAAGATACTTGAGCTGCAAGTGAAGTGAGTGGATTCACTTCATGAATTCCGTTACCTCGTCTTCCTGAAGTTGCACGACTGGTCGACCATTGGTAATTATTGCTCGCAATCCTCTCTATAATTTCATAAGCCTTGTTGTAAGACTTAGAAAGAATAGCACAACTGGCGGAAGCATCTACTACCATCCTCGTGTGAGAATTGAGACCGTTCGTCTCTAATTGAATGCAATACGGATTCCATGATGAAGGCATTTCCAGAATAGATCTTTGAATCTTTCCCATGCCTCATACAAGGATTCATCATCCATCTATTGGAAGGTAGTGATTTCTGCAAGCTATAAGAAAATATGGATTGAAGAAGGAAACCAAATTTGGCCAAGGAAGAAGATTTTTGAAGATCCCCCTTTCTCTCTCCTTCTCTTTAGTATTTAACAACCATTTTCCCCAGTCCAGGTGTCCTACCTACCAGATCTAATATCCTGTGGCTATGTAATTTGGTTATACCAGCTGTATAACTCACACATTTCTGGTGAGTTAAACCAAACAACTATCAAGTGCAACGACAGTTTTGGGCGCAAATTTAGATCCTATTTTGCAGTGTCAACTCTGGACACCTTCATGCATTGATCCTTTAGGACAGGCTCCTGTAGTGACATCTTTGGGTGCAATATTGAACCACTAATGCAGTGATATTAGTAGTAAAACATGATAAATTTAAAAGAATTTAGGCCAAGCTTCACGTAGTTAGAAAATGTAATAACTAATTTAAAAAAACTAAAAATGCATGCTAAAGATGATCAAATGGGAACAAATTATACCATAAGTAAGGAGAAATCAATGGTCTTTTCTAATGCTATCAGTTAGTTTTTAGGAAAGCATGTCACTTGCTAGTTGAACTGGAGGACAAGGCAATATGGGCAATTAAGCAAGTGAACATGGATTATGAAGCTACTGGAAGGAAAAGGCTGTTGGATATCACTAAACTAGAGGAAATTAGGTGAAATGCCTATGAAAATGTTGCAATCTACAAGGAAAAGACCAAACGACGGCATGAGAGAATTATTTTGCAGCGACAATTTATCATGGGTCAATAAGTTTTATTATTCAATTCGAGGTTGAAATTACACCTAAGTAAATTACACTCACGTTGGTCTGGACCTTTCGAAGTTGTCGAAGTATTTCCTCATGGTAAAGTCACAATTAAAGATTTACATGATGGACACCAGTTCAAAGTTAATGGATAGCGACTGAAGCATTATTTTGAGCATAGTGATCATAAGCAGGAAGAAACCATTAAATTGGTTGAATTTTTTTAATTTTTAATTTTTATTGAATTTTTTATTACGTAATTTTATTTTGTTTTATTTTTACTTTTGTTTAAGTTTGTTTTATTTCTCTTTTTTTTTTTGCAGAATACTTAGATTCTGTTGTTAACGCATTAGGACTCCATTGTCGATGCAATTCGTACAACTGTATTATAACTATTGACTCATAAAAAATCAAAGCGTATTACAGATTCAGATCCCACCGTTTTGTCAACAGGCACCCAGCTGTTAGATTTGTCTAAACGGGTGTAATTCCTATTGGACGCACTTATTCCTGCCATACTTTATGTCTTTTCCACTGTTATAGAAAAAACATGCCTTTCAATCTTCCTCCTTCACTCACTATAAACACTCTTCTCAGTGTCGATTGTAAAAATCAGAAAGAAACCATTTTTATTCACAATCTTTCTTAAAGCTCGCACATTTACGCATTAAAACCTTTTTTATGTAAAAAAACAAGGCAAGAACTCGAGGAGTAGTTAAGAAAGCAACCAAATCTATCGCAGAACCTTCATCCTCTGTAACAGCTAGCTATGAAATAGAGCCCTCCATGTCAAAAGATCTGGTGATATTCCTCACGAAAGTGACCAAAGACTGTTTCCAGGAAAACAAGTTGAAAAGAAATTGTCACCCAGAACAAGGTTTTCTTCTATTGCGACAACAATACCTGGGTAAATAAGTCTACAAGACCATCGCAAGGCAGAAATGGGAAACCTTTTGCACTCACCCTGGCAGTTACTCTCCGTCTCTGGTACGTGAGTTCTATGCTAACCTTACTGACCATGAGCCAGAATTTGTCTTTTTTTGCAAAGGATTAATCCTTTAGGACACTAAACACATCAACGAGTTGTGCAACACCAAGGTGGATAAGGATGAACACGCTGGTTCATTGAAGAAATCATTGTTAACAAGATAGACCTTTTGGTGAAGGATCTTTATGTTGAAGGAGCAACATGGATGGGTTCAAATCATAACAACTATGCCATGCACAGACACTTCTTGACATTGCACATCAAAGTTTGGTTTCATTTTGTAAACTGCAAACTGAATCCTTCTACGCACAGCACCACAGTCACCCTAGATAGAATGTGTTTGATACATTCCATTATCAAAGGAAGGAAAATTGATGTTGGGGTAATACATCATCAGGAAATTGCTAAATGTGTTGCAAGGCAAATGAGCATCTTAGTTTTCCCATCGCTAGTAATGCAACTATGCCAACAGAAGGGAATAGTGCCCTGAGATGGTGAAGAAATACTGGAGAACAAGGGCCTAATCAATGAAGCCTCAATTGAGAGAATGACACGTGGTAAGAATACACCCACAGTGAAAGAAATGAAAGCAAGCAAAAGGAAGGGAAAAGCAAACGTAGAAAGCAAAGGGACAAACCTGACTGTAGAGACATCCTTGTGGCGTAAAATGAAGGATGTCGAGAAGTTAGCCGATTCCATCAGCAATAGGCAGATCAAGCTTGTCCCTACAATAAAAGACATGGACAGATCTCAAAATTTGTTCTACACCTATACTAGGACCTGGAACAATTCTATTGTAGCCACATTAAGGAAGCTGAGCAAAGCCCCACTCCCAAAATTTCTAGTATTTCCACCAAGCATTGAAGAGTATGAGCCCTCATCAGAAGAGGATGACTTAGGGGAAAAAGACCAATCAGTGGCTTCCCCTCCCATGGTGCACGTTTTTTATTATGAAAAGGAAGTGGAATCAAGGGATGTCAATGAATGGTGGCGAAAAATTGAGAGCTGTTTGAAGATGATTTCACTGTTGGTCAAGAGGAGCATGTTGTTAAAGAGGAAATTCCTGCTAAAGTGGAAGACACCCATGATAATGATGAGAAGGAGAAGGATGAAGAAAAAGAGACTGAGAAAGAATCAATGGAAGAAACTATCACCGCACCCAAAGTTGTGGGTGTAATGATTGAGGATTTGGAGTAAGATGGAGTGAGTCAGGCAGAAGCTGCAGAGGAAACCAATAAAGAACACCACAATCCTTTGACAATAGTGGTCTACACTGCACCACTTGAGGTGATCCATCCGACACAAGACGCAGTTGATGATGTCGGGGCAAAGCTGGATAACGAGGAGCAATTCGAGGACTGAGCGAAGCCCAAAGAAAGGAAAAAAGTGCTCCAAGGACAAAAAACATAGGAAGGAAGCAAAGAAGAGAAACAAGAAGGAGCATCATGCAGCCACATCAACGACTGCAGAAAACTAAGTTAGTTTTATATAAGTTTTTAGCTATAGTATTCATGTATAGCATGTAGCTGTAATTTTTATTTTGTTAGTAAATTTTGTCATTGCATTTTAATGTTAGTTCATTAGGGACAATGCAGACTTTAAGTTTAGGGGGAATGTATATGGGGTTTAGAAATGAATTGCACCTACATTTGAAAAATATTTCTTTTTGAGTTTAATGCAGTATGCAATGTTATGAATGGTTATTACAAATATGTTTAAATTTTTTTTACATTCGATGATTAATTCTTGAATCATGTGAACTATCAATGAATGAGTTGGATAAGTTTAACTGAATGTTGTATCTTCAATTCCTTGATGAATGGTTTAGATTGCATTAGTAATGAAGTACTAGTAGCATTCCTTGAATAATGAATGAATCTACCTTTTATAGCTGTCTATATATATATAGTTATAAATAAGAGACACTTTAATGTGGGTGTATTGTGAACTATTTAAGGGAGAATACTCCAATGCAAGTGTTAGAAAAATGAATCTAGCCAAAGGTTATTGCTGCAAGAGTGTTTGTAGGTGCAATTACGTACTCCATGGGGGTTTGTTACACTCCATCATTACTTCTCAGGAACAAAGGGTATAGTAATGCAACGACATCCCTCAGTCACATAAAAAAAAAGGGGGGGAAAAGAAAAAGATATATATATATATATATACTGTACAATAAATGATGTATTGGTAGATGAAATTTAGGATTTGAGGCATGATGCTGGCTTTGATGAAGTTGCAGTCTTAGTTATTCATACTTATGAGTTGTCGGTGCAATATTCTACCATCTGAAAGTGATTCATTCATTTGGATTTTAGATGAATTAAGTTGCTAGAATGATCATTTTCCTTGGTGAATTTTTGTGTAGCCTCGCTAGTTTCTATTTTACTTGAGGATAAGTAAAAACTCAAGTTTGGGGGTGTGATAGTGTTAGGAAGAACCATTATTTTCTCCCTACTTATTGGTTAAGTTGTTCCCATTTAGTCATCCTTACCACATATTTTAGCATTTTTTAGTTTAATTAATTGCATTTTCTAACTCAATGAAAATTAGCCTAGTTGCCATTAATTTTGTTATATTTTGGTACTAATGTCGCTGCATGAGTATTTTCAAATTGCGTCCAGGATGTCGCCACATCTGAAAACTATCCAGATAAGAATAGAAATGTTTGAGCTATCCAGTCTAGTATAACCAACTTGTACGACCAGAGACAACTTGATTCTGCAGAAAGGACACCTGCACAGTTTGGCTGAATATAAATGCTCACTAGGAAAGAGAAAACAAAGGAGAGCTTTTTGGTGCATATTCTTCTTCAACCCATCTTTTCAAGCTTTTGGCTATGGAGGATTAAGTCTCTCAAAGGCTAACTGACATGAAAAAGGAGGCAGAACAGCTCTTGACAAGAAGCCCTAAGTGCGACACAAGAGGGAAGTAAGAGAGCAAGTCGAGTTGTCTAGGAATAGTATTCTCCATTTGTTCTTTTACATTTCTTTCTAAACGCTGGTGATTACTATTTATTTCTTATTTGTATGGAAGTAATCATGATTTTTGAACTGAATTTTATTTTATTTAATCTTTAGGTTTGAATGTTTTTAGCATGGAAGTGTTATTACAGTCACTATCACTAGAAGGTGCAGTGACAGTTTAAACTAACAAGCATGACAATGAAAGTTGCTTAAGGATAGAGGAATTTAATCCACTTGTTCTTAATTGTGTTGCATTGCCATCATCAGAAGGTGTGGTTAGTGTGCATGTTTAAGTCTTGGATCTAACATAGAAGTTAAGCTTCGTAAAATATTCATTGCACATCATTGTAGTGACACCTACTCTTTCATACCTTGTGAGCCACACTTAGTATTCTGTTGAATATTCACGTTGGGGACCCCATATTATTATTACCATATTTCGTTTTTATTTTCAAGCTTTTGCCCCGAAAAATACTCTCACAATTTATTCATTTTTACTTATTCATTGCACTAACATTAATAAACAAAAGATAACCATCCTCGTGGGATCGATATCCAATAGACTCACATCTATCTACTATACTTTCATCGACAATGTATGCTTGCACATTATTGCTATAACGTTAAATAACCAATCAACCACACACAAGCTTTGACTTGTTCAAAGCTTGCTTAAAATAAGCTAGGGGGTGAGAATTTGAATCCATGAAAAGAGGAGTTGGAATGGATTTTTGGGAAATTTGAGGGTTGGTTTGCAAGGTTGAATTGGTCAAAATTTCAGCTGATTATGGTCAGCACTTGGATGGCACATGGCTAGCCCAATTAGAGGTGGTTCGACCCTTGGTTGCATGCATATCGAGCCACTTCAAATTAGCCTTTATAATTTATTTTTAATCCAATTTAATTTGTATTAAAAATATAATTATAAAGCATAATTTAGCTTCATATTTGACCAACCCTTGACTTGAAAAATATTCTTCTTAGATCTTCATTAACTTGGTGTAAAAATTCTCTCAATCGTGTAAACTGTCAACAGTGTCTGTTGGGTCGATTTTCACCAACTGTGCAAATCTGTCAAAAAATCATCAAATTTAGGCTCAATATTTATAAAAATAATTAAAAATCAATATGTTAAAAATTTTAGCACAAATTAATTAATTTATAGATAAATTATATTTTTCAACATTAATTACTCAGAATTTGCATGAAATTAGGTCAAAAAGGGTATGAAAAGGTCTATATATTTTCATTGTTCCAATAAACACTAACGACCATGGTGTCTAATATAAAACCCAAGATTGGTAGATCAATGGTGGCATAAGCTTCATCTGGGGTTATTACTCTGAATAAAACCATAAGCATGGCATCGAGGAAAGACCTGAAGATTCTTTTGATTGGTAAAAGTAGGACGACAGGGAAAATAACTAACACCCAAAAGATTGCAAAGGCTATTGAGCTGAGAACCAATTTGTATGTAGCAGCTAACGCCATTGTTGTTCTGATCTTAAACCTTTAGACTTTTTTTTCTTTTGAGCATGCAATATTATAATCTTAAAAACATTTATAAGGGAAGGGATGATAAAAGTAAGTGAATAAAAGAACAAAGACTTGCCCATTTATGATTAAATTAAAATAGCTATGGTGATTGTTTGTTTTCATGTGAACGCATTAAATTCAATGAGAGATTTGTATCACTAGTTTTAAGTTTTTTGAGATTTTAGAGGTTCTTATACAACTGTGACAATTCATGTATGACTTTCATAGCCATGGGTAGAAGTTTTGGAGAATAAAAATGGTGTTTGGAAATAGAGAAAATGAGAGAGAAAAATGGCAAATGGTGTTTGGCAAGAGAGAAAATAAGAGAGAAAAATGACAGCCGGTAGTGGGGGGGAAGTTTTGAAGAAGAAAAATGGAGTTTGACAAGAGAGACAATGAGAGAAAACAATGGGGGAAAGAGAGAAAGAGGAAAGAAGAAGGAAGATGAAACAAAATGAAAAAAAAACTAAAAAGATAACGTCATGACGTCATGTGCTAATGTGGCATGCCACATGAACTATTATGTTGACCTGTAAATTTTTTAATGGTCAACTCACGTTTGACCATTAAAATTAAGTTGATTTCTAAAAAAATATAACGTTAAGGGTGTTAATAAAAAAGGTTAAGGGGATATATCCAAAAACCTCCAAAGTTTGGGGGCTTTTCTTACGATTATGTCTTAAATAATCTCTTAACATATTCCTTTGTTAATTCAAATAATTAATCAGTTAAATAAGCAAGTATAAGATTAAGTGAGGTAACAACAAATGTCTATGTTGAAACAATTTAATCACAAGAATCTTGCAAGTTATGCAAGGCGATGTACCGTTTTATATCGTCGCTAATTTAACCTTCAGCTACCTTAGAAGATTAAACATGCATAAATTAAATATTGCATCCATTAATCATAATTTCAATTCGGTTAATGATTAATTCATTTGTTATATTACAAATGTAATGTACCTATAACATAAACATGATTTTCTTTAATTAAACAAAACAATATGGCCCATAACAACACAAACATGAGTTTTAATAAATTAAGCAATCGAACACAATCAATCTAACACGAAATTAAATTAAGTCATCTTAATTAAATCAAGAATTGCAAAATAAGTAGTATTCATCATAACAACTACAAGAAATTAAAAGAGAAAGGGACTAGAAACAAATCCAATAGTTCTCTAAAGCTACTAGCACGTTCCTCTTCGTTTCTACTCGTTCTTGTCAGATCGAGGTCTCTGATGAACAGTCGAATGATGCTACTCTAAGGCGGAAGAAAGCTTTTTCTCAAGAGGGGAAAATCAACAAAGGAAAAGAGAGGAATGAAATGGAAAACTAGAGAGAAAAGTGAGTGAAGAGAAGAGATGTTGTGCATGAATTGAGTGATGAAAATGAGTAGCAAAGGAGGGTATTTATAGGTGGGATTGGAGGTTATTTTTAGCAAAGAAATTTCAGCCACTCACCTCTCCATGGCAGGCCATCACTCAAGCAAGTTTGAATTGTTCAAACTTTGCTTTATTTAGCTTGGGTAAATCTTTAAAGGCACAAATAATGGAGGGGTTTGAATGGAGTTTAAGGGATCTTTGAGGGCTGTTTTGCAAGTATAAAAACTAACTAAATTTAGCTAATTGGGTAAGCTATATGGACGGTACTTTGCTACCAGACCCTCTTTTATTTTTCTCTTTTAATTAAAAAGAGAAAATTAGCAACACAATTCTGCTATCTTTCCTTTTATTTTAATATATCATTTTAAAATGAAAATATATATCTTTAGAGAAATATATGGAAGGTTTATTAAAACATTATCCTTTCCAAAAGGATCTTAACTTCCATGTTTTTTAATATTTAATGAAATCATTATAATTAATAATTATAATTACGTTAAATTATATTTAGTAAATATTAAACTATTATATGAATCAAATTCATATATTAATATTAATTATGTCCTCTATTCGTATACAAAAATTTTGTACACATAATGTGTCTAATATTTAACTGTCAAATTAAATTAATTCAATAATTAATTTAAATCATGTGATAGCTAAACATAACACCAATTGTGTTTGGATTTCATTCGTTTCAACCATAGGGTGTGACCCTGTAGGTTAACATTAGCATCAATATTAGAACGATTCTAATATTACAAACAATGAATGACATCTAGCAATGCATCATTGCTACCTAAGTTACAAGAAGTCATGGTTTGACATAACTTTTCTGTGATAAATTCACATGTATTATATCCTTTTGTCCGTTTTTTTTGGATTGGACACAAGTCATGGAGTAGTCACACTTGCATAATCCAATCTCATGTTTCTTGATATCTGATAAACAAATAAGTGTAATATCTCATATTAACTTATCTGAGCATGGCCATGCATTTCTAGTCTCACTTCATCAAGTGGCCTAAGATATTGCTCGCTTATGTAAGAGGGACAAATCCTATCTTGATCAATCATATCCCATTACATATATTATGGCATACCCAACATTAGTCTTTATAATCAAACTTGTTACTATAGACGTTTGACTGTATCAAAGTATACGATTCACTATGTTGGGACAATAATTATCTCAAGTCTAAGGATTGTATACATAGTTATCACTATGAGTAATGTCGTGACTATTACATAATAATCCAAGAAACATACTCATAGTGGGTCAGTCCAATATGTCGTTCTTTAACACATACTTATGTATTGATTTTGACATCCATATGTCAATGACAACACTTTGTCAGCAATCAACTACATATTAGTCTCAATGAATTATTGTTGTCCGAGCCCACAATAATACTTGACTAAGGACCTTTTAAGAATAATCATATTATCCTCAGGACGTTATTAAAAATCAAATTATTTAAATACACAAAAAAAGAAACTAAAATAACAATGGCAATGTCTTTTATTAATAAACAAGGTAAAATGAGTATGTGATTGCAATCATCTCATGATTGGTCTTTAGGCATACTCTAACAATCTCCCACTAGCATTAAGACCAATCATTCATATATCTAATACCAAGTGACTTAGTGTGACGATCATGCTCCTACTGTGTCAGAGGCTTCGTCAGCAGATCCACGATGCTATCATCTATTGGTACTCTGCATATTTCCATATCTCCTGAATCAATAATTTCTTGAATGAGATGAAAACACCTAAGTATATGCATGGATTGATAAATAGATTTGGGTTCCTTTGCCTGTGCAATGGCTCTGTTATTGTCACAATGAAGTTCTATAACATTTGATATGCTAGGCATAACCCCTAGTTCAGTTAAGAACTTCTTGATCCAAATAGCCTTTTTTGCAGCTTCACTAGCTGCAATATACTTGGCCTCTATTGTAGAATCAACAATTGTACTTTTCTTTGAACTTTTCCAGCTCACAGTGACACCATTAAGGCAAAACACAAAACCAGATTGCGATCGTGAATCATCCTTCTCAGTTTGGAAGCTAGCATCAGTGTAACCTTTTACACTTAGCTTTTCCTCACCTCCATATATAAGGAATGTATCCTTAGTCCTTCGCAAGTACTTAAGGATATTCTTAACTACCACCCAATAACCTTCATCAGGATCTACTTGATACCGACTTGTCATGCTTAAAGCATACGATACATCTGGACAAGTACATAGCATGACATACATGATAAGTTGAAACATATGGAATCTTACTCATTCGCTCTCTCTCTTTAGAAGTTGAAGGACACATTTCCTTCGTATGTGAAATACCTTGTCTCATAGGTAAGAATCCTCTCTTAAATTCTTCCATACTGAACCTCTTCAGTACTTTATCTATGTATGTACTTTGGCTTAGACCTACGAATCACCTTAATCTATCTCTATAAATTTTGACTCCTAAAATGTACGTGGCCTCACCCAAGTCCTTCGTAGAAAAACAACGTCCCAACCACGTTTTAACAGACTGTAAGGTAAGTATGTCATTTCCTATGATAAGTATGTCATTTACATATAGTATCAAGAATACAATAGTGTTCCCACTAACTTTCTTGTAAACACAAGGCTCATCTTCATTTTTGATAAGACCAAACTTTTTGATTGCATCATTAGAACAAAGATTCTAACTTCGAGAAGCTTGCTTCAATCCATAAATGGATCTTTGTGGCTTGCATATCTTTCCAGCATCCTTTGGATCGACAAAACCTTCAGGTTGTGTCATGTACACATCCTCTTTTAGTTTCCCATTAAGGAAAGTTGTTTTGACGCCCATCTACTAGAATTCATAACCATGAAATGCAGTTATTACGAGTAAGATCTAGATGGATTTAAACATAGCAACAGGAGAAAAGGTTTCATCATAGTCGACACCATGAACATGGTGAAAACCTTTAGCAACCAATCGCCCTTTGTATGTTTGTACATTACCATCCATGTCGGTTTTCTTTTTGAAAACCCACTAGCACCCTATGGGTTTAACACCCCTTCAGGTGGGTCAACCAAGGTCCATACTTGGTTCTCTAACATGGAATCCATCTCAGATCTCATGGTCTCTAGCCATTTCTCAGAGTCTGGGCTCGCAACTGCTTCTTGATAAGTCCTAGGCTCATTTTGACCCATAAGCAGAACATCACCACGTGTTGTAATGAGAAATCCATATCTCTCAGGTACATGACGTTCTCTTAAGGATTTTCATGGTGGTTGTGTTTCCACAATAGTTGATTATTCAGCAACAACTTGTGAAACTTATTATTGTTCAATCTCTTGTTCAGTGATCTGTTATTCTTCTCGAATTTCTCTGAGTTCAATCTTTCCACCACTTCCTTTTCTAGAGACAAATTCTCTTTGAAGAAAGACTCCTATCCGAGCAACAAATACTTTGTTCTTGGTAGGATTGAAGAAATAATATCCTTTAGTTCCTTTAGGATATCTTAGAAAGATACATTTTTCAGATTTGGGTTCGAGCTTTGTAAACGTCTCACGTTTAACATAAGCTTCACAACCCCAAATCTTCATAAAATTCATACTAGGACGCTTCCCAGTCCATGTCTCAAGTGCATGTCCCCAAAAGGAAGTAGAAAGATTAACATGACTCATCATTGATTGAACCATATCTAATAATGTTCGATTTCTGCTCTTAGAAACTTCGTTCCATTGTTGAGTACCGGGAGGTGTAAGTTGTGAGACAATCCCACACTCCTTTAGAAGCTCATCAAACTCTAAGCTTAAGTATTCTCCTCCTCGATTTGATTGAAGTGCCTTAATACTTTTCCTAGTTGGTTTTGTACTTCATTCTTAAATGCCTTGAACTTTTCAAGGGCTTTAGATTTATGGTGCATAAGATAAATATACCCATATCTATTGAAGTCATCAGTGAAAGTAATGAAGTATTGAAAACCCCCTTTGGCTTATGTATTCATCGGCCCACATACATCACTATGTATTAAGCCCAATAGATCACTAGCTCGCTCACTTTTAATATTAAAAGGAGTTTTAGTCATTTTACCCAATGAGCAAGACTCACATATATCAATTTTTTCAAAAACAAAAGAATCCAAAAAACCCATCTTTATGGAGCTTTGATATGCGCTTCTCACTTATATGGCTCAACCGACAATGCCAAAGATAAGTTTGATTAAAGTTATTTATTTTTTATCTTTTGGTATTTACGTTATAAATGGGCATATCTTGATCCAAAATGTAGAGGCCATTAACTAATTGTGCCAAACCATAGAAAACATCATTGAGATAAAATGAAAAAAAATTATTCTTAATAATTATCTCAAAATCAATTCTGTCTAACCAAGAAATTGAAATATTGTTTCTTGTTAAACTGGTAGAAAATAACAATCCTCCAAACATAAATCAAGTCAACTCGGCAAAGATAAAATATGTGTTCCTATGCTAATGCAGCAACTCTTACTCCATTTCCAACTCGCAGGTCCACATTTTCTTTAGCCAAATTCCTACTCTTTTACAGTGAATGTATAGAGGTACAAATATGAGAACCACAACCGATATCTAATACCAAGAAGTAGATGTTGACAAATTAATATCAATAACATAAATACCTTAAGTGGATGCTCCACTTGCCTTAGCCTTTTTCACCTCTTCAAGGTAGATAGGGCAGTTCCTCTTTCAATGTCCGATTTTACCGTAATGAAAACATTTTCCTTCCTTAGCAACTCCTCCTTTAGGTTTCAATGCAGCCTTTCCTTTGTTTGGTTTAGCCTTACCATTGTCCTTAGGCTTTTCCTTTTTCATGTTACTTTCAGCAGTTCACAACATGCTGAGTAATTGTAGCAAATTGTAGCAAAGTATTATTAATCTCATTCATATTGAAATTAAGGACAAATTACCTAAAACTATCTGAAAACGATTGCAAGATGACATTAGTGGCTAGTTCGTCACCTAGAGGTAGTCCAAGTTTTTCAAGGCTTTCAATACGACCTATCATTTTAAGAACGTGAGTTCCCACTAGAGTTTCCTCCACCATTTTACATCGAAACAGAGCTTTGGAGGTCTCGTACCTCTCTTGACGTGCTTGCCCCTCATATAATTCCTTGAGGTGCTAGATCATATCTTAAGCAACAATATCCTCATGTTGCTTCTGAAGCTCAAGAGTCATGGTAGCCAGCATTAGACATCCTATGTCAACCATGTCATCAAGGTGCTTCTTATAAGCATCCTTTTCAACTCTAGAGGCTTTAGTTGCTGGTTCATTAGGAACAAGTTCTTTAATTAAATATAATTTCCACTCTTTCCTAAGGATAACCCTCAAGTTACGGAACCAGTCAAGGAAGTTCAAGCCATTCAACTTGTCTTTCTCAAGGACGGATCGCAGTGATAATGAGTTTATCTTACTTGCCATAATAAATCTACAAGAATGAAATATTTTCATAAGTAAATTTATCATGTTTATTATAATCATTTAAAAAACACTTTATTAAATGATGCTCCTACTATTATATTTAAAATTAATAACCCTCATTTATTAATTTCAAAAAATACTTTCTCTAAGGTTTTTCTAGCTGGTAAGGATTTGTATTTCACCTTCTCTTAAGTCAGCTTTAGCTTTACTCTCAAAATTATGGTTATTTAGGTAAGCAAAGCTTTCTAATTACATCATATGTAACTCCTTACTATTTGGTGGACAGCTCTTGTTCGAATAATACTTGACTAAGGACCTTTTAAGAATAATCATATTATCCTCAGGACATTATTATAAATCAGTTTATTTAAATACACGGAAAAAGAAACTGAAATAACAATGGCAATGTCTTTTATTAATAAACAAGGTAAAATGAGTATGTGATTACAATCATCTCATGATTGGTCCTTGGGCATACTCTAATAACACTTAGCACACCGGGCCACTTTCTCTTCAGGCTTTATATTAATTTCTAACCTAATTAGAATTAGATTAAAATTTAATTATAAATTATGTAAATATTCATAATTTGGACGTCATTTTCTAGAAAAATAATCAGCTTTGCTCTTGGTTCACTCGATGTATAAATTACCCCAATGGTCTAGGCATTCTGCACTATCTGCCAAGCTGATTTTCATCAATTGTGCCAAATTGTCAAAAATATATCAAATTCATGATTAATTATTATAAAATAATTAAAATTTAATATGTTGTTAATTTAAGTACAAATTAATTATTTTATAATTAAATTATATTTTTAACAATAATTACAACGAAATTGCATAAATTTGAGCTTGAAAAGGCATGAAAAAGTCTATATAATTCATGTTTTCATAGGGTCATCAAGCCTAGGGTTTAAGTTTTTCATTCCTTAACCACTGATTTGCTAAGTGATGCTTGGTAGCCAATACTAATTTCGAGTTAATTCCTACCTAGATGACTTTTGTAACACTCCAAACGCAACCTATATGTTATGGCCGAATCTCATAAGTGCAATTAAATCGTTGAAAACATTTACTTGTTGAAAATAACTAGGTTTCACTTGTTTTTACGAAAACTCTAAATTTAAATATTGAGAAATTTTGTGTTTGAAAAACACTGATTAAAACACGAATATTAAAAAGTTCATTATTTTATCGGAATATTGTCTTAAGTCAAAATAACAAAGACTTCTTAATATTATTAATTGTTTCTTAAAAATGATTTTGGGTAAAAATCTTTTGCAACAGACTTTTGAAAATACTTAAAAAAATCACAAAGTTTTAAGTTTGATTAAAATCAAGTAAAATCATAAATAATTTAAATATCATTAAAAATACTTGTAAATCCATCAAGCATGCATGCATAGAAATTTAGAGTTACAAAGTAAACAAATAACCCAATAAAAAGTCCAATGTCCAATGTCCAAAAAAATCCCAAATAGTTTATAATCCATTTATTAAAGTTCCATCCAAGAAGCTTCTTCGAATATCGAACCAAGCCATAAGTCCATGAATCACTTGAAAGGTTATGAAACTAAAGGATTGCGCTTTTAAAAACTGGTGTGAGTCTTATAACAAGTTAAATAACAATAAGCACATACTTATCATACAACATAATCAATTTTATGCAAATGATCATGATAGTGCAATTTTTGTAGAACAATAATGCAATATTTTTATAAAACATCTTACCCATCACCATTACACTCCAAAAAGAGTTCCACAGAACTCATCCATCCACTCACTCCAATATATGTGGTTGAAGCCACCAATATTTGCAGACAAGCTTCCATGTAGGTTGTGGATAAACCATCAAAATCGTAATCAAGATGTCATGTAGGTTATGGATGAAGCCACCAATATTCGTAGACAAGCTACCATGTAGGTTGTGGATAAACCCCTAATTTTGTAGATAAGCTGGCAAGTAGGTTGTGGATGAAGCTACCATGTAGGTTGTGAACGAGCCACCAATTCTTCCTCTTTACAATGTCTCACCCCATGCATGTGATATGCCCACAATGAACATATATATACTTTTTTTTCATTTCAAGATATTACTTGTCACATTGGGCATGTTGAAACATGCAAATCAAATTTCTCAATATATAATATCATGTAGGGCATGTTTAACATGTGTTTCACGTATTGTTTCAAGATATTGAAATATCACAATTTATTTGTTATGTAAAGTCAATTATGTCATAATATCACATAACATGAGAACGAGAAAAACATACTGTTCAAATAGTGTAAATCATAGCCACACAACATACTTTTCATAAGCTAGTTGGTTTGAGTCACTTCCTTAGTATAATACACATGGATGGGTTTAATCTATCTTTTTGGAATATTTTAATTATTCCCATAAAACATAATACAAATAATAATATTTATTTGAATACTAAAATTAATGTATATCTATTTTTATTTAGATTAGACCCACACCTTATAGTAGATTTGATGCGATACACCAGTCAAAAAAAAGTCCACACTCGGATCTTAACCAATGGAATACAAATCTGTTATCAAAGTGATTTCCATTAAAATCATATTTTTAAACATATTATGAAATTACTCACTTAAACTAAATCGTCCATCTCGAACTTACTCTTGTTAATAATCATTCATAATGATGGATTCTTTTATGAAATTAGGAGCTTTTTGGGATGGTATCAATTTTTTGGATCACAAGTACACCTCATGGCAGAATGGAAAAAATATTTCGGCGATTGCTAACTAAAGATTCACGTATGAGGAATGAATTGAGTTTAAATAAGGGCTGAAAAATATACCTTTCAAAAATTTAAAACTACGAATAACGTTGTTGTAGGATCCCTTTTGGAGATGTCGATTCCAAGCTGCAACAATAACGTCTCGGCCTCTACGTAATCGACCCAGTCGAAGAACAAATAGCAACAACCTGTTGAACTTCTCAGTGAGTTTTTTGAAAACGGTTGCTAAACCTTTTTTTTGGTAACCCTAATACGTTAAGAGATTCTTTTTCCTTTTATTTTCTTTGATATCATATATCAGAAAATAAACCGAGATTATTTCCTTATTATTAGAGAAACAAGTGGAAAGTCAAGAAAAAGATTATACTTTCCAAAAGTATATCACTTTCCATGTCCTTTTATATTTTGACCAAAATTATTATTGTAACTATTTATATTAAAAATTTTGGTAAAATATATAATTAATACTTTTGTATGAATCAAGTTCATATATTAATGTTATCTATAATCTCTATTTGTGTACAACAATTTTGTACATATAATGTGTTTAATATTTAACTATCAAATTAAATTAATTCAACAATGAATATAATTCATTTGACAGCTAAATACAATACCAAATGTATTTGGATTCTGTTCATTTAAGATATAGGGTGTGACTTTGTAGGCTTTTGAAACGTTGGTAGTAATACTAGAACGTTTCTAACATTACATGCATTGAGTGACATCTAGCAATGCATCATTTTCAGCCAAGTTACAAGAAGTCTTGATTCGACATAATTTTTTTATGATAATCTTTTAATGTATTATATCATTTTATCCTTAATATAAAGATTGGACACAAGTCATGGAATAGTCACACTTATATAGCCCAATCTCATACTATTTGATTTTTTGAATAGACTATAATAAACAAATAAGTGTGATATCTCATATCAACTTATTCGAATATGGCCATGCATTTCTAGTCTCACTCCATTAAGAGGCCTAAGATATTGCTCCCATTATGTAAAAGGGATAAATCCTATCTTGATCAACCATATCCCACAACATGGATTTTGGTATATCTAACATTTGCCTTTATAGTACAACATGTTACGATAGACGTTTGACTGTATCAAAAAATACGACTCAAAATGTTGGAAAGATGATGATCTCAAGTTTCAGGATCATATACATGGTTGTCACTATAAGTAGTATTTGTGGCTATTACATAATAATCCAACATATTCATGGCAGGTCAATCAAATATGTTGTTCTCTAACACATACTCATGTATTAATTATGATACCCCTATGTCAAATGACAATATGTTGTCATCAATCAACTACACATTAGTCTCAATGTAATATTATTGTCGAAGCCCTAATAATACTATAACCCCTAGACATGGCCCAGATGTTATGGCTGAATCTCAACGATCACATTAGACATGAAAATGGCTCAATAAAACACTTTAAAACTTATCTCTTTGGAAATCGCTTAAATACTAGCAATTGGGCTTTTATTTATAAAATCCAATAAAACAACATTATTTTAATTTAGAAATTAAAACTTGAGTTTTTAGAAAATATCAAAATTTAAATCAAATATCGAAGTGGAAAATCTCATTAATTTGAAATTTCATAAATTCATAGATTTAACTATCAAATGCTTAAAAACGTTGATTCCATAAACATATATCTTGGCGAGTTTTAAAAAAACCGAATATTAGAGAAAAATTGCTATTTGAAGTTCAATTAATATTATTGAGCAAAAATTCAATGATTGGGTTTTAATTTCCTCAATTACTCAAATCATGATTAAATCATATCATGTCATGTAGAAATAAACGCAAATATACCATAATCCAAAATATCCCAAAATTAAAATTTAGTCCAAAGTCCCAAAAATATAGTCCAAATAAATCCTACTTATTAAAATGTCTAATACCATTATTCACGTGATTTTTTCGAAAATGACCAAGTGTGCCTTCGTAGCCAATCCCGTCCTAAACTTTATTATCTGAAAAGAAAATAAAGTCTGGAGAGGGTGAGCTTTGAAAAGCTCAATGTGGGTATCAATAATAACAATGATCATTAAACAAATCACTTCAGCATTTCATTAAACAATTCATGGCATATGACAATTTCAAATTTTAAATAAGATATAGTAGAATGCAGTATGGCAATGTCAATGTAATGGTTTTCAGAAAAAGTGGAGATTTTGAAACAAAACCTACCCAACTTTGCTATACACCAATAAGAGTTCCCAAGAACTCATCCATCCAATAGCACACCAAAATTTTGTGGACTAGACACTATATAGTGGAGTCGAGCTACCAAAAATAGAATATTATGGTCGTGCCACCAAATAATTGCATATACTCTGCCATATACAAAATATTGTGAGTCTACCGCCAATTAAATCACTCCGAGTTACTCGACAATAATGACCCGCCACCCTGGATTGCCCGAAAATGATGGCTTACTAATATAGATGTGCAGTTAAACTGCCAGTTTCTTCCTCTGTACAAATTATCCTAACCTCAAGCATGTGATATGACATACAGAACAAATTTTCAGTAGGCATGCTTTACATGCGAATCATACCTCATTACGGTTTAACATAGTGGCATGCAAACATGCGAATCAGAATAAAAAATAATGGCATACATAACATACGAATCAGATCTCATATATTTTTACACATACTTTTGTAATGGCATGCTTTTCATGCAATTTCACATATCAGAATTGTGTCACATAACAATCTTTTACATAGTAGATTTGGACCTCATAATAATATTTAGCCATAAATCACATGTCATGAGCAATAGGAATCAAATATACAATCACAGAATCACACAAATCGCATCACAGATCTCATATTTCAGGATTTACTTACTTGATCTCCTTGTGTATCGATTTAACCGTTCTCAATGAATACACTTATATTCATTTAAGCACGTATTTCAAAAAAATAAAATAACCAAATAGATAATAGACTTTTAATAACAATATTATATTTATTTAATCAATCAAATAAAATAAATCATGTTGATGATTATTAGTGAATTCCCACACCTTAGATTTGACGAGTTAGATTACAATCCACTTGAACATGAAAATCCAATTTCCTTGAGTCACTAAGTTAATCGTATGCAAATGTTAGTATAGATCTAAAGAATGAATAAGATCCTTAATGAAAGATGATAGTGAAATGGAAACATTTACATGAGTAGATGGTCGAATTGCACACTTTGCTACTAATGGGATATGATTTCGAGATTTATGAGTGATCTTCAAAGCGGCATGCAAATTGTCCAATTAGTAATTGATTAAATAAAAAAAATCATGAATCAAGAGGAAAGATCTTCCATACTTACATTTCAATTGGAAAGAAGGCTTGACAAAGTAATCTCGTTAAGCTAATCAAAGGGGCCGATTTGTCACTATAACGAAAGAAATTAAAATAAAAGATTTTAGAGGATTTCATAATATTGAAAGTTGATCTCTAATGATTGAAAATCAAATTCAACAGTATTCAAATAGATTTTCTAAAATAGGAGAAGAAAAGAAGAAAGAAACAAATTTTAGGAAAAACCTGTGGTGGTCGACAACGGCAATGATGCGGCGGTGGTACGGTGACGTGATGGTGGAGAGAGGAGGTGCGATAGTCATGAGTGGTGGAGAAGGGGAAGAGATTCGGAGAAAATTGGCTTTGTAAGTGTAGAAAACATGAAGAAAAAGTCGAATTTCGGTAGAGCAAAGGTTGTGGTCGGCTAAGGAGAAAAGAAGAGGAAAAATTAGAAGATCAAAAGTGAAACTAGGGTTTTTTAAGTGTGTGGCCATGCATAGTCAAACACTCAATTTTGGTTAATTTTGGAGACAAATGGAGTGAGAATGGGATTTGCACAATAAAGGGAGTAAAAAAGAGGCTATAAAAGGAAATATTTGGTCAAGCAAAGGAAAGAGAATCTCCCCCTAATTTGGCAAATCTTGGACCAAAAGAAGAGGGGATTTGACCTTTTAAAAGTGTAAAAACTTTCGACTAGGAGGGAGGGAAGGAAAAAAATTTAAATACTTTGCATTTGGGGTGACTTGAACATAGTACCTTTTTGACTAAATTAGCACACTTTACCACTAGATTATTTAATCCCTTATGATACTAATTTGCATTATTTAATAAATAATTTTAGGGTGTGACAACTCTACCCTCCTTAAAATAAATTTCGTCCTCAAAATTTATCTAATTCAAACAAGTGAGGTTATTGTTGACACATTGCCTCTTTGGGCTCCCAAGCTTCTTCGCTATTGCCGTGATTCCATAAGACTTTCACTAGAGAAATCTGCTTCCTCCTTAATTTCTTAATCTCGTGGTCCAAAATTTATACTAGTTCTTCCTCATAAGTCACATCAGGTTTCACCACGACCTCCTCCATTGGAATCACATGTTAAGGATCAAAATAATATCTCCTTAACTTTCAGACATTGAATACATTATGTATGCGATCCAGTTCCGGAGGTAACTGTAATTGATAAGCCACTAGTCCAATCCTCCTAAGAACTCTATAAGTTCAAATGAACCTCGGGCTTAACTTACCCTTGCGTCCAAACCACAATACTTTCTTCCACGGTGAAATCTTTAGGAAGACTTGGTCCCCAACACTGTACTTAATGTCCCTTCGCCTCAAGTCGACATATGACTTCTGTCGATCAGACGCTACCCTTAATCGATATTGTATCAATTTCGCCACCTTCTTAGTTTCTTGCACCAACTATGGACCCAATACTTTATTTTCCCCTAACTCGGTTTAACATAACGATGAATGACACTTGTGACCATATAATGATTTGTAAGCAGCAATTCGAATGCTCGATTGAAAACTGTTATTGTACGCGAATTCGGCTAAAGGAAAATTTTCGTCCTAACTGCCACTAAAGTAATTTACTCAACCTCTCAACATGTCTTCTAAAATTTGTATAACTCGTTCATATCGGCCATCAGGTTGTGGGTGAAAAGCTGTGCTAAATTTAGTCATGATCCCAAAGCCTCGTCAACTTCTTCCAAAAATACGATGTGAATCGAAGATCTCGATCAGAAATAATTGATAACGGTACACCATGAAGCCTAACAATATCAGATATATATAGTCTCACTAATTTATGTAAAGAGTAATTAGTACAAATAGGCAAAAAATGAGCGGATTTAGTTAGACCGTCCATAATAACCCAAATAGAATATTTCTTAGTAGGCGTCAAAGGCAACCCACTAAATTCCATGATCATGCACTCCTGAATCAACTAAGGAATTTGTATAGGTTGTAACAAACCCGAAGAAAACTGGTGCTCAACCTTCACTTGCTGGCACATTAGACACTTACCCACAAATTCAATCACATCTCGCTTAAGTCCTAGCCACCAAAACATTTCTCTCAAGTCTCGATACATCTTATTCCCTCAAAGATGCATAGAATATGTGGGCTATTATGCGCTTCCCGAAGTATAGATTGCCTCAGTCTTCTTCGGTTCGACACGAGTACCTTTAAATAATACCACATGTTCTAGAAACATCACTTCGTGGAGCCAAAACTCACACTTATTAAACTTAGTGTACAATCACTTCTCTCAAAGGATTTGTAAAACTACCCTCAAATGCTCATCATACTCTTCTTCAGACTTGGAATAGATCAATATGTCATCAATAAAAACTACAAAAAATTAATCTATATAGTTCTCAATCTGATTCATAAGATCTTGATCGCATTTGAAACGTCGCAGTGATTGTGCTAGCGTACACACGTCATAGCAAGTATAATTGATAGAACAATTCTATCAGATATTGATCCCATGAGGAATGGGTTCTTGATGTTTAAATGTCGGGGCAACTAATACTATAATCAGGTAAGTTTTGAGTAAGGATGTTAGTGTAATTATGTCAAATCTGCACACTAAAATTGTTAATACTATCAATGCAATCAAGGTTAATTGTCAGAGCAATTGAAAGTAAATCAAAGTGTTGTTGAAGTGTTGAGTATTTAAATGCATAAAAGTAAAGGCGTGATCAAGTGTGAAGAATTGGAGTGGATCACTAACTTCGCTAAGTAGCAATGCTGGATGCGCCGACAAGGTAAAATATAAATGGAATGTCACTGCAATGAAGTCCCTTTGAGTTCTTAGCAACAACAACTCTCTACTTAATCCCGACTTAAATATCCATAATCACTTCACCTCTCAGTGCGAGCAACGATGTGTATTCAAGAATAAGTAACTGGAGTTTGTCCCAGTCCCAAGCAACTCTCGCCTAACTTACTTGTTAACCTAACCTGTCACCGTATATCTAGATATCGACACACTGCAATTTCACTCTCGTGCTTAAAGCTGTTAGATCCAAGAATAAACAGATAAGCAGTGTAAAATAAGAATCAAAATGATTTAACATTAAAAGACACTCTCGTATTCATTTAATATCATCAAAATCCATCATCGTTTAAGAAGAATTAAAGAGTACAACGAAGCTTACTATCTCTATACTACCAGGCCTACTCCCTAAGTGTTCCTCTTGCTCTGCATCAAGCACTCCTCGTCAGAAGTTGCTGCACACTTGCTCCATCAGCTCACCCTCCTCCGACGTTAAGCTTTCATGGTAGCTTGCTTGAAGATTTAAGAGATTTTTGGATTTAAATTCTTCACTCCTTGATATTTATCTCCTTCTTCTTTTCTCTATTTATAAGCTTAAGAAATTGTAGATTTTCTCCATTCTCAAATCCAACAACTTTTACAGCTGTAAAAGTTTGTTATTGACGGCTATGCACATATGATTTATTTACTGGATTGTTGCAGAATATCGATGCAATTTATAAATTGCACCGACAATTTGTCAGCAGAATGTCGCTGCATTTCTGGACATCTCTTCTCAAATCCAGATCTAATTATAGTTATCACAGTTAGTTAAATTCCAGCTATGCGCTCACACAGATCTAGTGTGATGTTTATAACTCTGTAGATTATCGCCGCATTTTTGGTCGCAATCTAAATACTTTAATTGTAACGACAACATGTGAAATTCCTGCGTTGGTGCTTCCAGATGTGCTTGTGGCTTGAATTCACTCAAACAAAGCAAAGCTTTCAATGCATCGACATCTCTGGTCACAATTCCAAGCTATATTTGTGGCTGCATTCTTCTTCCAGCATTGATCTTCTGAGATGAGTTCCTACGATGACAATTCTAAGACACAATATGTAGGCTGATTGCGGTGACACTAGTACAAAAAGAGGTAAAAATAATAAGAATTTAAACCAACTAGCAATGAGTTAGAAAATATAAAAACTAAGTATGTAATGCCTATTATGCATGCTAAATATACTGCAAAAAAGACAATTAATACCCAAATTTAGGGCGAAAATATGTCATTTGTAATACCATCAGGTCCATAAAAGATAACAGAGCATTTGTAAGACTAAAGGGCATCACAATGAACTCATAGTGTCCATATCAAGTCTTGAAAGAGTTCTCAGGAACGTCTGTCTCCTTCAGCTTCAATTAGTAGTAACCAGACCTAAAATAAATCTTAAACACTTCGCACCTTTAAACTGATCGAATAGGTCATTGATCCTCGGTAAAGGGTATTGATTCTTTACGATCAACTTATTGAATTGCAGGTAGTCAATGTGCAACCTCATGGATCCATCCTTCTTCTTAACAAATAGAACTGGAGTTCCCAAGGCAACACATTGGTCTAATGAATCCACGATCCAAAAGTTCTTGCAATTGCACCTTAAACTCCACTAACTCCTTAGGTGCCATATGACATGGCTAGAGCTACACCTCGTTGTAATTCGATGCCAAATTCTACCTCAAGCTTCGAAGGTAATCTTGGTCTTCTAGAAAGACATCGGAATAGTCCTTCACAGTACAGAAACTTCCCACCGATGGTTCAGTAATCTTCATATCAAGTACGTAGGCTAAATAGGTCTCACATCCTTTATGTACTAACTTCTCAACCACTAGAGCAGAGATCACATTGGATAAGTAATCTCTACGTTCCCCAACCATCACTATCTCTTTCCCTTCTAGAGTCTTCAAAGTGACTATCTTAATAGCACAATCCAAAACAACTTACCAACAAGTCCATTCCCAGAATAAGGTCAAATTCTTCGAAGGGTAATTTAATCAAATCAGTAGAAAATACCTCTCCTTGGATCTATAACGAAGACCGCTTATATACTTTATTAATAGAAATAGATTTTCCTAAATGCTAAGGACAACTACGTTACTAACAGTATCCTTTTACTTTTACACCCAATTTATCAACCATTTCACATGACACATAAGAATAAGTCCATCCAATCAATTAGAGCAAAGTTGGGTACGATATTAACATTAAAGGTACTAGCAATGATGTCAGTGGCGTCGTGGTCCTCTCTACGCCTAGCAATGTACACTAATGTCGACTGTGAAGCATCAGCTCGATTACCACCTTGACCTTGGGCTCTCTGTCTCTACCCACCATTAAGACCTCTGTTCAGACCTTAGCCTCTCAGAGGCTACTGTCCAATTCTTGGATTTTGAGCATGATTCTAATATGGTGCTGTAACCCCCTAGACCCAACCCAGATGTTATGGTTGAATATCGATGATCACATTGACCATGAAAATGGCTCAATAAAACACATTAAAACTTATCTCTATGGAAATCGCTTAAATACTAGCAATTGGGCTTTTATTTGTAAAATCCAACAAAACATCGTTATTTTAATTTAGAAATCCAAACTTGAGTTTTTAGAAAATATCAAAATTTAAATCAAATATCGCAACAAAAAAACTCATTAATTTGAAGTTCCATAAATTCACAAATTTAACTATCGAATTCTTAAAAACGTTGATCCATTAACATATATCGTGGTGAGTTTAAAAAAACCCGAATACTGGTGAAAAATTACTATTTGAAGTTCAATTAATTATTATTTGAAGTTCAATTAATCATATTGAGCAACAATTCAATAATTGAGTTTTAATTTCCTCAATTATTCAAATCAAGATTAAATCATATCATGTCATGTAGAAATAATCCCAAATATACCATAATCCAAAATATCTCAAAATTAAAATCCAATCCTAAATCCTTAAAATAATAGTCCAAATAAATCCCACTCATTAAAATGTCCAATACCATTATTCCTATAATTTTTTTTGAAAAAGATGAAGAGCGCCTCCGTAGCCAAGCCCAACCTAACCTTGATTATCTGAAAAGAAAATAGAGTTTGGAGGGGGTGAACTTTGAAAAGCTTAGTGTGGATCTCAATAATAACAATGATCATCAAACAAATCACTTCGGCATTTCATAAAACAATTCATGGCATACGAAAATTTCAATTTTTAGATCAGATATAGTAGAATGCAATATGATGATGCCAATGCAACGCTTTTCAACAAACAATGCAAATTTTGAAAACAGAACCTACCTCATTGTCTCACTAACTTATGCAGAGAGTAATCAGTACGAACAGGCAGAAAATGAACGAATTTAGTCAGATGGTCCACAACAACCCAAACAAAATCTTTCTTTAGTAGGCGTCAAATGCAACCCACTAACAAAGTCCATGGTCACGCGCTCCCATTTCCACTAAGGAATTTGTATATATTGTAACAAACTCGAAGGAAACTGGTGCTCAACCTTCACTTGCTAGCACGTCAAACACTTACCCACAAATTCAGTCACATCTTTCTTAAGTCCTGGCCACCAATACATTTCTCTCAAGTCTCAATACATCTTATTCCCTCAAGGATGCATAACGTATGGGCTACTATACGCTTCCCGAAGTATAGATTGCCTTAATCTTCTTCGATTTGATACGGGTACCTTCAGCCGATAACACATGTCCTAGAAACATCACTTCATGGAGCCAAAAATGTAATATTTGTAAATCGGGTCTAGTAGTTTCGGGTATATGTTTCAGGTTTCGAGCATGAATTTAGGAATTTATCGGGTTAATAGTAATTTTTTAATTTAATTTAAGAGGTGAATTTTATCTAAAATTGATTAAATAATAATCCGAAAAAATAAAAATATTTTTGAAAAATCAATTTTAAAGTAATTAAATAATTATTAGAGAAAATAATTAATTTGGGTCGAAAAAAGAATTTTAAAATAAATTTTATTGGGGGTTAATTTGAGTTAAATTTAAATATTAATTAAATTGAATTTAATTGTAATATAAGAGAAATTTTGGAGTATTTATGGCAAATAAACCTCTAAATTGTGAATTTTGGAGGGAAATGATTAGATGGTAAAGTAAGGGAAATGTGGAAGTACCATTAGGTAAATTTCCCAATTTTTAAATTTTCTGGTGGGTTGTTTCAGTTTTAAAAACAATATATATAGCCTAATTTTCACACCATTTACATCATATTATAGAGCTATAAAAGTCGTTGTCTTTGCATGGTTTTAAAGCTCTATCATCAGAGAATAGATCCAACAAATTTCCTTCTGAAGATACTCTTCCTTTTCACCTGAAATTATTCACAAAAGTAATCAAAAATATTCTGAAATATTTAAAGATTCTTGAATCAAGATTTTCAATTAAAGGATTTAGAACGAATCAAAGGTAATTACTATTTTTAAACTTATTTTTATGATGATTAGAAACATGTTTACATGATTTTTTTATCAATGTCATCTTCTTTAAGAGCTTAAGGTGCTTTAATGGTGGATCTTGAGTTTTGAAAGGAGATCCAAAAATCAATGGATGTTCCAACTTAAAATGGATCTATTAAAAGGTTTTTGATCTTATTTATCAAGATTAAACATGTTTTGTAAGGTAATTTAAAGAAATTCGAATTTAATCATCTTTATGAACCGTTTTTCCAGATTTTTTTGAAATAGATTTAATGGTGAAATTAATACTTAGTGTATGTTTATTTGGACTAGTATTGATGTTTGGAAGTGATTAGGAGGGCTGGAGTGATCGATTTTGTGAGGAATCAAGTTTTCAACTTGATGTTACAAATCCGGTAAGGTAACTTTGTGAGAGAATTTCGCGTAGACTAGTTGATAAAAATTCGTGTTTAATATATCTTTTGAAAGGTGGTAATCTCTATTTTATCTCTATTGAAGCTTCAAATCTTGAAGAGGATCGTGCTAATCGAAATTGAAACTTGGATTTGCTTGGTTGATCACTTGGTTGTGGTTGAATTGATTTTATGGTGAGTGTTATTAAAAGGAAATTTGGTAAATTGACTCTCATTTATGTTAATTAGATGATTAATTACTTATTACAAATATTTAATTAAGTTTTGGTTGGTTGATTTTACAAGATTATTGATATATGTCTAGGTGATGAAAATTTTATTAGGTGTTGGTGAGTGAGCATTGGAATGATGAAAATGTGCAAGTGTTCACAATTGTATTCAAGTAATAAAGTGACAAGTAAATGTTGAGTATCGTACCAACAGGGATTGTGCTATGAAAAATATTTATGAAATATTTAATCAACAATTTGGTTAGGAACAAGATAATATTTGTGAGAGATATTAATCTAAACTAAATTAATCTAAGTTTAAGCTAAAACTAAATTCCAATGCACGATTTCTAAGGGTTTAATCAATATGACATATAAATGTGTCAGGTTAATTGCTTTAATTACTTAATTAATTCTAAATCATGTTTATGCTTGTTACGAAATAATATTCACAGTAACCCGGTATCTTGCTAACTTATGAACATTACTTACAAAAATCAGTTTATCTCTTGAACATACACCTATTCCAATACGACTGACTAAATTAATATTCATAAGTAAGTAAAGGATCAAGTGAAGTAACAACATACACCTATATTGAAACAGTGTAATCATAAAGATCCTGCAAGTTATGCAAGGCTAGTAGTATTCTCCAATACAATCACAATTTTAACCCTCTGCTTCCTTAGAAGATTAAGCATGCAAAAATTAAATAGTGTGTCCGTTAATCACAATTTCAACGCGCTTAAATGATTAATTCAATAGTTATATCACAAGGGTAATGTAATAATAACTTAGGCATGATAATATTTAATTAAACAAAATATTCAGGGCCTATAAAATATAAACATGGAAAATAAATAATCAAGCAATCAACACAATCAACCCAACACTTTAAGAAATTTAAGCCATTTTAATTAAAGAAATAATAGCATTCATAATAGTAGTCATAATAGCATTCATCATGATGACAAACAAGAATCTAAAATATGAGAAAAACAATAGGATTAAATCCTGTGATTTCTCAAGAACTACTTCCGCATTCTTCGTCGTTCTTACTCGATTCTTCCTAGATCGAGGTCTCTAATGAACACTCAACAAAGGCTATGCAAGGGATGAAGAAACACTCTTTTCCAAGAGGGGAAATCGACAAGGGAATGGAAAGGAAAATGGATAGAAAGCTAAAGAGCAAATGAGAGAAAGAAGAGAAAATTAAGTGAATTGGTGTGTAAAATGAGGTGAGTGAGGGTGATATTTATAGGTGAGAGTAGCAAATAAATATAAGCCACAAAACTCCCTTGGCTAGCTATGCATAAGCAAAGTTTGACAAGTTCAAACTTTGCTAAATTTGGCTTGGGATGAGAATTTTAAACCTCCAAAAGTGGAGGGGTTTGAATGGGATTTTTGGAAAGTTTAGGGGCTTTTCTGCAAGGTTAAAATGGTCAACATAATCAGCTAAATAAGTCACCATGTGGACAGCACATGGCTAGCCCAAATTAAGGTGATTCGACCCTCGGTTGCATGCACATCGAGCCACTTCACTTCAGCCTTTATAATTTATTTTTAATCCAAATTAATTGAATTAAAAATATAATTATAAAGCATAATTTTGCTTCATATTGGACCGACCTTGACTGGAAAATATTCTTCTTAACTCTCAATTGACTGGGTGTGAAAATTCCCTTAACAGTTCAAGCTGTTAGCAGTGTCTACCGAGTCGATTTTCAACAATTGTGCAAATCTATCAAAAATCATCAAATTAATGCTTAATATTTATAAAAATAATTAAAAATCAATATGTTTGAAATTTAGGACAAATTAATTATTTTATAATTAAATTGTATTTTTCGACATTAATTACTCAAAATTTGCATTAATTTAGGTTAAAAAAGATATGAAAAAGTCTATATTTTTCATCGTTCCACACCCCTAAACTTTATTCATTACTCGTCTCGAGTAATGCACAAAGACAAAAGAGTTTATCATTTCTCCTCATACTTACGAATTCAAAATAATTAAGCTTAAAAACAATAATTTAGAAATTATGTAGCTCAAGTATTTTTTATTCAGCTATCTTCAATTGTCATCATGCTTATCTCAATAAAAACATGTCAAAATCATATCACTTAATTTCTATTCCTCAGTTAAGACCAAACTTCAATTATTAAGTCTAACTTATGTCTTTATATGTTGAACATAGCAATTTCTCTCCACTAATGTAGGTAGCATTGAAATATTGAATCAAATAGGTCTTTTGCATAGGTTGTAATGGGGCTGGGCTAGGGGTAAGAAAAAGATAGATAAATTTAAGGTAAAACCCTAGACTCAGCTTGCAGCAGACCTTCAATTTCACCAACTCTTTCGAACTTTGAATGCTTGATCGGCTGTTTAACGTCACAGCAATAATGTGCAAGCATACACTGTTGATGCAAGTATAGTAGACAGATGTGAGTCTGTTGGATATCGATCCCACGAGGATGGTTTTCTTTTGTCTATTAATGTCAGTGCAATGAATAAGTAAAAATGAATAAATTATGAGAGTAGTTGTCGGAGCAATAGCTTGAAAATAAAAACGAAATGTGATAATAATAAAATGGGGTCCCCAACGTGAATATTTAATAGAATACTAACTGTGGCTCTCAATGTAACACTTAAAACCTGAAATTGTCACCAATTAGGGTTCCGGTGTCTTTCAGGTGATCAAACGCTGTTCATCTTTTATCACCATTTCATTTAGTCTTATTTTAATGATGGAATGCAACAAACACAACGTATATAATCGATTAATTGTAGTTACAACTCGATAAGGGCAAAAATGTCATTTCCACAAAAATGGGAGACTTCTACCAACATCGTTGGACAAGTATTGGTAGTTGTAGGAAACAATTCAAGAATAGTGCAGACTTCTACCAATAACTATGACAATTCTATAGATACAAGTAAGACATCTACCGATACAAATCCTACTTCTACTGATACTAAAAACTCTAGAGAGCTAAGAAGTCATACCCTACATCTTCTACCGATACAAGTACTTGGACTACCGATACAAGTACTTGGACTACCGATACTACCATGAACAGAACTACCGATAGCTATTATACAACTACTGATACAACTCAAGTCAGTAAACAACCTCTCTCCTACTCTGTATTTTTACCAAAACATGCATGCGTTCTATTGAAACAAGTAAGTAGAATTGCAAAGATACATAAAATTCTACTAAGTGTTGCAACATTTCATCAAAATACCATTCAAATTACCTTTAAATTACATGATAATCATCCAAAAACATGTAGATGAAGGCTACATCAAAATGACACAAGTTCAAACAACACCAAAAGACATTCATGAGTCATCAGCATGTTCCCAAACATTATAATACATAATAAGCTTTAAACATAACCAGTTTCACAATCCTACTACATGCCACATAAGCCAGGTGATAATGAAGTCTACCGACCGAACTCCAGGGATAGTGTGATTCATCTTGAGACTTCGATCTTCATAGCAAAAGGAATCTACAAAACAAGGTATAGATACATCGATAAGCTTACAATGCTTAGTAAGTTCATAAAATGGTTAACCTACAGGTTGGTATATTAAACTTAGAAAGAGTAATTTAATAACTCCGTTTCCTGAATACTTTATCAAGTGGTTTTCCTCAAGTCTTCCATCTTACGAGCCAGATAGAATATTGCTCTTACGAGCCAGATAGAAATACGCTCTTATGAGCCAGAATCAGAATGCCTTCGTCTTCTTTTATCTCGTTCAGTCTATCCAAAATAACACAAAAACGAAGAGGCTGGAGTAATTAAGTAAAGTTGTGGTTTCACGAACTTATCTGATGAAATTGTAGTTATGACTAAACTTTATGGACTACTATAATTTTCCATTTTCCTCGATCTGCAGCCCTCTTGTAATCTAATTAACAAACCGTTAAATCCCACATTAAGTCAAGATATCTCACTCATTTCTTGCATTAATGTCCTTTTTGGTAAATTTTAAAAAATTACCCCTATATTTTCATTTTCATTCAATTTAGTCCTTAGACCTCAAACTAGCAAAATAACCATTTTTAAACTCAACTCACACTAGCTAAATATAAACACATTCTCAACTCATATATACAATCTATTTCACATCAAGTACAAGTATTTTACCATTTTAGAAATTTAATCCTCAAACCCTAAAATCATCAAAAATCACTTTACAAAACTAATCAAGCTAACAACCAAGCTTCCAAAGCTTTCTTAAACTATAAAAAATAAGCTCATTCATCAATGGCAAGACATTTAAGTTTTGACAGAACCAAAAATTAGTCCCTAAGTCAGCTAGATTAAGCTAATACGGACTCAAAACCATAAAAATTACTAAAAACGAGTGAGATTTCACTTACCAATCAAGATACCTAGCTTGGCCGAATATTTCTCCTTTCCTTTAGGTTTTTTGGTGCTTTTTCTTGAAGAAGAAGAAGAATATGGCCTATTTCTTCTTTAATTTTTACCTTAATTATCATAATAAGTTGGGTACTATTTTACCCTTACAATTAACACACAAATTTCAACATTTTCTTACCCTTAACCTTCTATTTACTTAAGAGTGGTCTATTTCCCCACTAAGGCCTTCAACTTGCCTTCCAATTAACATTTAATCTATATAATTCAACTTGTTCACGTTTTACGATTTAATCTTTTTTACTTAATTAACTATCTAAACGATAAAATCTCTTAACTGAATTTAATATGCTACTAATAACATCACAAATATTAAATAATTAATATTTATGACTCGACTTTTTAGATTTATGGTCTCAAAACCATTATTTTTGACACCACTAAAAATCGGGCTGTTACACGCAAGGTATGAAAGAATAGGTGATTGTCTCGCTGTAATGATGTGCAATGAATATTTTGCCAAGCTTAACTTCTATGTTCGATCCAAGACTTAAACATACACAGTAACCACACCGTCCGATGATGACAATGCAACACAGTTAAGAATAACTGAATTAAATTCCTCTAATCCTCAAGCAACTTCTATTGTCATGCTTGTTAGTTTAAACTGTCACTGCACCTTCTAGTGACAGTGACTGCAATAACACTTCTGTGCTAAAAACATTCAAACCCAAAGATTAAATAGTAGAAGCAAGATTAAATAAAATAACATTCAGTTCAGAAATCATGAGTAATTCCATACAAACATGATATAAATAGTAATCACCAGCGTTTAGAAAGAAATGTAAAAGAACAAATGAAGAATATTATTCCTAGACAACTCGACTTGCTCTCTTACTTCCCTCTTACGTTGCACTTAGGGCTCCTCATTAGGAGCTATTCTACCTCCTTTTTCATGTCAGTTCGCCCTTGAGAGAAAGCTTCAAAAGATGGGTTGAAGAAGAATATGCACCAAAAAGCTCTCTTTTCTTCTCTTTCTTAGTGAGCATTTATATTTAGCCAAATTGTGCAGGTGTCCTTTCTATAGAATCAACCTGTCTCTGGTCATACAAGTTGGTTATAACAGACTGGACAGCTCACACATTTCTGTTCTTATTCGGACAGCTGTCAGATGTAGCGACAATCTTGGACGCAATTTGAAAATACTCATGCAGTGACATTAGTACCAAAATATGAGAAAATTAAGGGTAATTAGGCTAAAGTTCATTGAGTTAGAAAATTCAATTAACTAAAATAAAAAAATGCTAAAATATATGTTAAGAATGACTAAATGGGAACAACTTAACCAATAAGTAGGGAAATACAATGGTTCTTTCTAGCATTATCACACCCCAAACTTGTGTTTTTTACTTGTCCTCAAGTAAAATAGAAACTAGCAAGGCTACACAAAAATTCACCAAGGCAAATAATCATTCTAGCAACTTGATTCATCTAGAATCCCAATGAATGAATCATATTCAGTTGACAGAATATTGTGCCGACAACTCATAAGTAAGAATAACTAAGATTGCAACTTCATCCAAGCCAGCATCATGCCTTAAATCCTAAATTTCATCTACCAATACAACATTTATTGTGCAATAATATATACATATGTAATTTTCTTTTCCACTTTTTTCTTTTTTTTTATGTGACTGAGGAATGTCGTTGCATTACTATACCCTTTGTTCTTGAGAAGTAACGATGAAGTGCAACAAAACCTTAGGGAGTACGTAATTGCGCCAACACACACTCTTGCAGTGACAGCCTTTGGCTAGATTCATTTTTCTAACACTTGCATTGGAGTGTTCCCCTTTAAACAGTTCACATTACACCCACATTGGAGTGTCTCTTATTTATAACTATATATATATAGACAGCTGTAAAAGGCATATTCATTAAAGATTTAAGGAATGCTACTAATACTCTATTACTAATGCAATCTAATCATTCATCGAAGAATTGAAGATACAACATTCAGTTAAATTTATCCAACTCATTCAAGAATTAAGCATCGAATGTAAAAAAAATTAAACATATTTGCAATAATCATTCATAACCTTGCATTCTGCACTCAAAAAGAAAATTTTTTGAAATGTGGGTGCAATTTCATTTCCAAACCCCATATACATTCCCCCCAAAACTTAAAGTCTGCATTGTCCCCAATGCACTAACACTAAAATGAAATGATAATTGAAATGCAATGACAATGCTTACTAACAAAATAAAAATTATAGCTATATTGTATGCATGAATACTACAACTAAAAACTTAAATAAAACTAACTCGGTTTTCCGCAGCCATCGATATGGCTGCATGGTTCTTCTTTCTTCCTTCTATTCTTTTCTTCCTTTCTACGCTTTTTATCCTTAGACCACTTTCTTTTCCTTTCTTTGGGCCTTTTTTGATCCTCGGATTGCTCCTCGTCATCCGACTTTGCCTTAGCATCATCAGCTGCGTCTTGTGTCAGATGGATCACCTCTAGTGGTCCAGTGTAGACCACTGTTGCCAAAGGATTATGGTGTTTCTCACTGGTTTCCTCTGCAGCTTTCACCTGACTCGCTCCATCTTTCTCCAAATCCTTAAACATTGCACCCACAACTTCGGGTGCAATGATAGTTTCTTCCGCTAATTCTTTCTAAGCGTCTTTTTCTTCATCCTTCTCCTTCTCATCATTATCATGGGTGTCTTCCTCTTCAGTAGGAATTTCCTCTTAAGCAACATGCTCCTCTTAACCAAAAGTGAAATCATCTTTGAACAGGCTCTCAAATTTTCACAAGCATTTCTCGACATCCCTTGATTCCACTTCTTTTTCATCATCAGCAATGTGCACCAAGAGGGAGGAAGCCACCGATTGGTCTTTGTCCCCTAAGTTAGCCTCTTCTGATGAGGGCTCATACTCTCTGATTATTGGTGGAAATACTGGGAATTCTAGGAGTAGGGCTTTGCTCAGCTGCCTTAATGTGGCTACAATAGAACTGTTCCAGGCCCTGGTATAGACGTAGAACAAATTTTGAGATCTGGCCATGTTTTTTATTGTAGCGACAAGCTTGATCTGCCTAATGCTGATGGAATCGATTAACTTCTTGACATCCTTCATTTTACGCCACAGGGTTGTCTACAATCAGGTTTGTCCCTTTGCTTAGCACTTCCTTTTGCTTGCTTCTATTTCTTTCACTGTGGGTGTATCCTTACCACGAGTCATTCTCTCAATCGAGGCTTCATTGATTGGGCCCTTGTTCTCCAAGATTTCTTCGTCATCTCGAGGCACTATTCCCTTTTGCTGGCATAGTTGCATTACTAGAGATGGGAAAACTAAGATGCCCATTTGCCTTGCAGCACATTAAGTAATTTTCTAATGAAGTATTGCCCTGACATCGATTTTCCTTCCCTTGATAATGGAATGTATCAGATACATTCTATCTAGGGTGACTGTGGTGCTGTACGTAGAAGGCTTTAGTCTATAGTTTACAAAATGGAACCAAACTTTGCTTTGTAGTGTTAAGAAGCATCTCTGCATGGTATAGTTGTTGTGATTTGAACACATCCACGTTGCTCCTTCAACACAAAGATCCTTCACCAAGAGGTCTGTCTTGTCATCAGTCATTTCTTTAATGAACGCAACGTGTTCATCCCTATCCACGTTGGTGTTGCACAGCTTGTTGATGTGTTCAACGTCCCAAGGTATTAATCCTTCATGAAAAAAATAAAAACTTTAACTCATGGTCAGTAAGGTTAGAATATAACTCACGTACCAGAGACGGAGAGTAATTACTAGGGTGAGTGCAAAAGGTTTCCCATTATTACCTTGTGATGGTCTTGTAGACTTGCTTACCCAGGTCTTGTTGTCGTAACAGCAGAAAACCTTATTCTGGTTGATAATTTCTTTTCAACATGTTTTCTTAAAAACGGTCTTTGGTCGCTTTCGTAAGGAATATCACTGGATCTTTTGGAATGGAGGGCTCTATTTTACGGATAACTGTTGCAAAGGATGAAGGTTCTGCGATAGATTTGGTTGCTTTCTTAACTGCTCCTTGAGATCTTGCCATGTTTTTGTAAGTAAAGAAGGTTTTAATGTGTAAAGGTGTGAGCTTTAAGAAAGATTATGAATAAAAATGGTTTCTTTGTTATTTTTACAGTCGACACAGAGGAGGGTGTTTATAGTGAGTGAAGGAGGAAGATGGAAAGGCGTGTTTTTTTGTAACAGACGACATAAAGTCTGGTCGGAATAAATGCGTCCAATAGAAATTAGACACGTTTAGATAGATCCAACAGCTGGGTGCCTGTTGATGAAACGATTGGATCTAAATCCCTAATATGCTCTGATTTTTTATGAGTCAGCAGTTACAGTATAACTGTACGAATTACGTCGACAATGCAGTCCTAATGCGTTGACAACGGGATCTAAGTATTCTGTAAAAAAACAAATGAGAAATAAAACAAACTTAAACAAAAAATAAATAAATAAATAAAATTACATGATAATAAATTCAATGATTAAAAATTAAAAAATTCAACCAATTTAATGGTCTTTTCCTACTTATGATCACTATGCTCAAAATAATGCTTCAGTCGATGTCCATTCACTTTAAACTAGTGTCGATCACGTAAATCTTTAATTGTGACTGCACTATGTGGAAATGCTTTGACAATTTCGAAAGGTCCAGACCAACGTGAGTGCAATTTACCTGGTGCAATTTCAACCTTGAATTGAATAATAAAACTTATTGACTCGTGATAAATTTTCGCTACAAAATAATTCTGTCAAGCCATTGTTTGGTCTTTTCCTTGTAAATTGCAGCATTTTCGTAGGCATTTTACCTAATTTCCTCTAGTTCAGTGACATCCAACAGCCTTTTCTTTCTAGTAGCTTCATAATCCATGTTCACTTGCTTAATTGTCCACATTGCCTTGTGCTCCAGTTAAACTGGCAAGTGAGTTGCTTTCCCAAAAACTAACTGATACGACGACATCCCTAATGGAGTTTTGTATATGATCATGTCACAGGGCTAGATCTTTAGTCTCACAATCCCTACGACCTTAGGCGATCCTTTCTTGTAAACACGCCTAGGTCAGCCTAACCACCACGATTTGAGGATTCTTAAAGGAATTCCTCCAAGGCACCAATTTCTATAGCGAAAGCGACTAGCCAAAAGAAGCCTCAAAAGACAACAAAAAGCCACAAGAATAAGAACACCAAGTGTTTGAGTAAAAGCTCTCAATTGTATTTACAAAGAAACAATACAAAGAATGGAGTGAGTTACAAATGAGGGGAGGCTCCCTATTTATAGTTGAGCTCCGCCTCAACCGATGGTCAGGATCAAATTACATAGAAGGATAAGATTAGCCTATGCCTTATGGGATTTACAAGATTACAACCAAATCGAATCCTATCTAATCCTAAAGATATGATTCTCCCTTATCTTCTAGGATTAGTTCCCATATTTTCGAAGATGCCATAAGTTGTCAAAGCTTCATCATTGGGCCACCCAGGCTTCAATCTGATAGGCTTGACCAATAACTCTCTAAATTGGGCCAGCTCATTTGGGCTAAATAATCTCAATGTCAATGGTAGACCTCCATGGGACTCATTGTGTCCAATGGTCACGGGCATTGAACTCTAGTCCGTGACATTCTCCCCCACCTATTCTCACAACGCCCTCATTGCGGCTCCAGAATGGAACTGACATGATTCACCTCAGTCTCGTCTTGTTGCCTTAGAATCTTCCCGATTAGTCTCACTATTGGGTAGTCCCTTCTTAAGTCGCTTCTTAAGTCGAACCGTCTCACTTATTGGTACATCTCATTGGTAAGAAGTCTCCGCACTCACTTTCCCACATTCTAACTCGCTTCGATCAAAATCCTCTTGATTCACATCACTTGGCCTTGAATCACCCATAGTCCCTCGGCCTCCTTGCTTAAGAACTCTGAAAAGGCCTCTACATTCTTGCCAAGCAACCAAGTTAGAATGCAAAACACTATCAAAGTGTTTTGAATGTACCTTACTCATCGCATTTACTCTGGTCAACTGTCCAGCTTGCATCATCACTCTCGCAAACTTTGATGCACCACCCACTTTTCTCATAAGTGGAAGCTCTTTCGATGTGCCAACAGAAATGAGCCTCACTGAACATAGCTTCCAAGTTTGCATCGCAACTTCTTCCTCTGAGTTTGATGGTAAACTCACCCCTTCCATGGGCTTAAGCCTCACTGAAGACTCGGCCAACTCCGTCACTTTCCTCAAATTTAGCCTCATTGGTCCCATTTTCACTGTTTTCATCACGACTTTCTCCATGAAGTCCGATGACAAACTCACCTCTTCCATTGGTGGAAGCCCCTTTGATGACTCAACAAGCTCCGATGTTGCCTTCTCTTTGACATTCACGGATTGTTGCTTTGGACAGTTTCACAACTCCTACTGACCACAGCACAAGAAGCACTTGCTTCGCTTCTTTTTGCTCCTCTTTTCCCCCTTGGCTTCGACTTTTACCTCGCTCGAACCAAGCATCTTTGGCACCTTGTCTGGCCCATCAATGACAGACTTTTCAGACATTTTCGCAACCTATGCGGACCATGACACAAGAAGCACTCCGTTGGCTTCTTCTCGCTTCCAGCCTACTTGGCTTCGACATCCCTTGAGCTCGAACCAAGTCTCGCGACCTTACCTTTCGGCTTGCCCCGCTTAGACAACTCGGATTTCCTTGGACATTTCTTCAGCAAATGTGGACTATCGCAAAGAAAACATTTCAACTTGCCTCGCTTTTTGTTGGATTTCTTCTTCCCAACTCCTGGTTTCCTATTACCACTATTATCGCCGTTGCCATCGCCATCATCATCTACCTTGTGATTCCTTTCACATGCGCGCCTTTCCTCGAACTTGGAAGATTCAAGATTATCTTTCCCTAGACCAAGCTTGACCATGGACTCCGCTACTGTAATGGCTTTCGACAGCTTTGGGACACCTCCTTGTTCCACTTTTTGTCTAACCCACAGCTTTAATCAATTCTTGAAGACAAGAATTGCCTCTTTCTCAATCACATATTTAACTCGAAGCATGAGTTCCTTAAACTCTCAAATGTACTCCCCAACTGTGCCTCATTGCGTTAGCCATTGCAACTTTGCCCGAGCTTTTTCCTCGGCATCATCTAGGTAATATTATCCCTTCAATTCATCTTGGAACTCTTGCCACGTTCCAATCTCACTATGCCTTTTATCTATGGTCCTGTCCCACCACCATAAAAGCGCACTATCAGTAAGAAACATTGAAGCAATATTTACCTTACTCACATCACCCTCGATGCCTTTGGCACAGAAGTAGTTCTTTCATCCTCCGCAAGAAATTATTCATATCACATGAAGACTTTGTCCTTGCAAACTCTTTCGTCTTTCTGACATCATTGAGTGCTGCACTTGACAATCCTCCATTCCTCACGGCTGCTAGACACAAGGCAAGCTCTCCCTCGAGCTCCTCCAGTCTTGTGCTCAAAGCCTTCGTCGTGGCCATTGTTTCCTCCTTAAAAGCCAACAACATGGCTTCGAGAGCATCGCTCCTTTCTGTCAACTTAGACCTATGGGAATTAAGTAACTCTTTTACCTCATCCCTAGTGTCATTGAGACTCATGATCACAAAGTCCAACAAATTAAGAACATGAAGGGTACGAGTGATATTTCCCCTATTCAAGTAGCCCAACAAATTAATGTCCCGACATTTTGTTGTGAATTTTACAATGATAACCATAACTATGAGGACTGTCCATAGCATGCTGAGAATGCATTTTATGTCAATAACATCCACAGGAATTCATATGGTAACTCATATAATAGTCCAAGTAGGGCTCAACAACCTTGGGTGAATCAGAATGCATCCACATACAAATATGAAAATTCCTCAAATCAAGGTAATTTTAGACAAGTAAGTTACCGTCAGCAGAATTATAATCACAATCCTCAAGTGTAGCCTGATCAGATGTGATCACATACCCAGATGTAGTCATATAATCAGATGCAACCACATGTTTGAATGCAGGCATAGCAGACTAAAATATGCAAGGACAGCATCAACAACAGCAACAGCAGTATTCTCAACCAAGATCAGATCCATTAGCTACTCTTGAAGCTTTGATGTGTGAGCATATTACAAGAACAAAAGCTATCATACAAGGAAATTCTTCTTCCACCTGAGCGTTGGAAGCACAACTAAGACAACTAGCTTCTAACATGAACGCATAAAAAAGGAAAGGAGCATTGCAAGGCTATTACATTGCGGAGTGGAAAGCAAACTGCCGAACAAAGTAATAGCTCCAACCAAGCACCTGTCGATGTAAACGAACCAAAGCAACAAGGAGAAGTTACATTTAAAGAAGACACACCAGAAGTAAATGAGGAGGAGCCACCAGTAGTCACACCTATGTCGACCATTCGTCCTACAAAGTTGTCGACGCAACTGCCTATGTCGACATAACCAAGTATATTACAACAACCCACTATCAACATACCTTTGCCATTTCCACATCGATTCAAGGAGAAGGATCATGAAAGAGATTATCAAAAGTTTGTATCTACCTTAAAGCAATTACATATTAATATACCTCTAGTTAATACTCTTGTACAGATTCCTAGCTATGGGAAATTTATGAAGGAGTTGTTATCAAAGAAGAAGAAGCTATCCGATTTTGAGACAGTATTGTACTAACAAATAAGCTGCCACAAAAAATGAAAGATCTTGGTAGTTTCATAATTCCATGCTCCATTGGAACCCATTACTTTTGTAAAGCTTTATGTGATCTAGGAGCTAGCATTAACATTATGCCATTGTCAACTTTCAAGAAATTAGGAATTGGTCATATGAAGCCCACTGCGGTGACATTACAACTTGCTAATAAATCTTTGGCACAACCTGAAGGACATAATAAAGATGTTCTCGTCCATGTTGATAAGTTTGTGTTCCTAGTCGACTTCATCATACTTGATTGTGAAGCCGATAAGGAGGTGCCCATTATTTTGGGATGCTCATTTCTCGCAACAGGATGCACACTTATAGACGTTTTCAAGGGCGAGTTGATCATGCGTCATAACAATGAACATGTAACCTTCAATGTTTTTGAAGCATCTCTACCACGAAGTAATGAACAATGTCACCACATTGATGTTCTGGACGAGTTAATTATAAAGGAATTTAATGAACGATGTTCAGAGTGCCAGAGGAATATGCGGTGACATCTGATGACAATGTCCTACCTGAATGTGACCACAAAGTTGAGGCTAATTCATGTGAGCTTAGACATGGCTGGATTATGGAATCTTTAGGTCTGACTAATAGGACGATCCCTGTTTTTTAACCATCGATTGAAGAAGCTCCAACTTTGGAGTTAAAGCCATTGCCAATGTATCTGAATATGTTTTCCTGGGTGATAATGATATAATGCTAGTAATTGCCAGCGCAAGTCTCGACGAAAGCCAAAAAGAAAAGTTAATTGGAATATTGAAACAGCATAAAAGAGCCATCAGCTGGAGCATAACGGACATCAGAGGCATTTGCCCCTCTTTCTGCATGCATAAAATTAGGCTAAAAGATGAAGGAAAACAGTTAATTGAACAATAAAAAAGATTAAATGAGAAAATGAAAGAAGTAATGAAGAAAGAGATCATCAAATGGCTGGACACAAGCGTAATCTACCCAATTTCGGATAGTACATAGGTGAGCCCAATCTAATGTGTGCCTAAGAAGAGCGGCATCACGATGGTAAGCAACGATAAAAAATAGTTAATCCCTACTCGTATTCCTACAGGTTGGCGAGTGTATGGATTACCGTCGTTTAATTGTGGCCACAAAGAAGGTCACTTCCCACTTCCATTCATTGATCAAATGCTGGACAGGCTAGCTGGTAGGGCCTATTATTATTTTCTTGATGGACACTCTGGATATAACCAAATCGCAATCGCGTCGAAAGATCAAGTGAAGACAACATTTACTTACCTGTTTGGAACCTTTGCTTTTCGACGAATGCCATTTGGTTTGTGCAATACCCCAGCTACATTCTAGAGGTGCATGATGGCCATCTTCTCTGATATGATCGAGTATTCACTAGAGGTATTTATAGACGATTTTTCTGTTTATGGGCACAATTTTGATAAATGTGCTGACAATTTAGGAAAAGTATTGAAGCAACGCGAGGACACCAATCTAGTGCTGAACTAGGAAAAATGCCACTTCATGGCAACTGAAGGCATTATCCTTGGCCATCGTATATCTTTTCAAGGCATTGAGGTTGATAAAGCAAAGGTAGAGATCCTTGAAAAGATACCACCACCTCCTAATGTAAAGGGAATAAGGAGTTTTCTCAGCCATGTCGAATTTTATAGACGTCTCATTCGAGACTTCTCCAAAATAGAAAAACCACTCTACTCCTTGTTGGAGCAAAATAAAAATTTTTGTTCGATAATGCTTGTCTGGAAGCATTCCTTAAAATTAAACAGCAGCTAGTGAAGGCACCCATTGTCGTTGTACCAGATTGGTAGTAACCGTTCGAGGTGATGTGTGATGTGAGCGACTTTGCTATGGGTGATGTGCTTGGACAATGAAAGGATAAGATATTTCATTCAATCTATTATGCTAGTAAGACTCTAACTGAAGCACAGGTGAATTACACAACCATTGAGAAGGAGTTGCTTGCAGTAGTTTTTGCATTTGACAAGTTCTGTTCATATCTTGTCGGTGCAAAATTACAATGTATACTGATCATTCTGCCTTGAGATACCTTTTTGCTAAGAAATATGCAAAACCCAGGCTGATTAGATGGATCCTATTATTACAAGAATTTGATGTTGAGATGAAAACAGGAAAGGATCAGAGAACCAAGTAGTAGACCACCTCTCTCCTCTAGAATCTGGAAGTGACGGTGGAAATAAGTCGTAAATTGTCGACACATTTCCAAATGAGAAGTTATTCTTCGTCGATGCATCTCCATGGTACGCAGATGTTGTCAATTATCTAGTCTGTGGAAAGCTACCGTTGAGTGCAACAGGTTATTGGAAGGTCAGGTTTCTTTGGGATGCTGTGAGTTATCATTGGAATGAGCCATACCTATTTAAGGTATGTGCTGACAACATCATTTGTCGCTGCATTCCTGAGGAAGAAATGCTTTCTATCCTGCAGCATTGCCACGATGCTCGTTATGGAGGCCATTTTGGTATTGTTAAGACTGCTACAAAGGTCCTACAATTAGGATTTTTTTGGCCTACATTATTTCGAGACGCCCAAACTTTGCTCAATAGTGTGACAAATGTTAGCGCACCGGATCAATATCTCGACACAACAAGATGCTATAACAGCCTATCATGGAGGTTAAGCTTTTTGATGTTTGAGGTATTGACTTCATGAGGCCATTTCCAAATTCTTTTGGAAATGTGTATATTTTGGTCGCTGTTGACTATGTTTCAAAGTGATTCGAAGCAATAGCTGTTCCAAAGGACGATGCTCGAACGGTGTTAAAGTTTTTTCACACATACATCCTTACACGATTCGAAACACCTCGAGCATTTATAAGCAGCCAAGGCACTCACTTCCATTGTAATCAAGTGGCAACAACTTTAAAATGATATGGTGTGAAGCATCGCATGGCAACCACGTATCATCCGCAAACTAATGGCCAAGCGGAAGTATCCTATTGACAAATTAAAGGTATTCTTGAAAAGATAGTTAACCCATCTAGACGCGATTGGTCTTTGCGGTTAAATGATACGTTGTGGGCACTTCACACTGCATATAAAACACTGTTAGGGATGTTGTCATATCAGCTGGTTTTTTGTAAATCCTATCCCTTGCCCATCGAACTTGAACATAAAGCCATGTGGGTAATCAAGTAAGTGAACATGGACTACGATGCTGCGGGGCAAAAAAGATTGTTGGACATTTTAGAATTGGAAGAAATTTGACACAATGCTTATGAAAATGCTACTATTTACAAGGAAAAAACTAAGAGATGGCATGACAACATCATTTTGTGGTGACAATTTTCTTCCAGTTAGTGCTTTTATTTAACTCACGTTTAAAATTGCACCTAAGAAAATTGCGCTCAAGATGGTCAGGTCTTTTTAAAGTTGTCAAAGCATTTTCACATGGTGCGGTGACAATAAAAGATTTGAATGATGGGCAGCAATTCAAAGTAAATGACCAATGATTAAAGCACTACCAAAGCCCAGACATCAATGAACAAAACGAAACTATTAACCTGGTCACATTTTATTAAGATGTCATTGCAAATTTTTCTGTTAATTTTTGTCTTTTATTTAGTTTAATTCGTTTCTTTAGTTTTCTGCAGGAATAAAAGATCTCCTTTTTGTCGACGCACACGAAAGCACAACTTGTCGACACATCCAATTTCTAACTCATCAAAGCGTTTCTGGAAAGAATCACGTCGATTGATTCACCCTAATCCCCAACGTTGGATCGATCCAAAAAAGTACGATCTGTGTCATGGCATTTATTGGTTGTAGGCATAATGTACTATCACGGCCATAGAAATCACCACGACTCTTCACCTCCATCTTCTATAAAATACCTTACTTGTGCCGATTGTGTCTTCACACTCACGTTTGCAATTATTACTGTAATTATCCTTTTCTTCAACCTTTAGTTTTTTTTTGGAAAGTATTCTCACTTCCTTTCTCTCAGTTAGTTATGGTAAGAACTCATGGTGCTAAAACCCTATCCAAACCAACTATTGAATCGTCGGTAGCAGTGGTCTAAAACATCGACCAGCCACCACCCAAGGAACCTGTCCTATTTTTAAAGAAAGCAACGAAGGACCGGTTCCATGAGGTGATATTGGAAAGAAACTTCCATCCCGAGTAGGGATTTCAGTTGTCCTCACAACTGACATCAGGGAAACAAGTAGCCAGAATGATTTCGTGTTTGGGTTGAGAGTAATTTTGTGACCATCTAGCAGGGAACTCCTCATCCATGGTAAGAGAGTTCTATGCTAACTTGGTTCATCTAGAGTAGGAGTTCATCTTCGTTTGTGAAGGCCTGGTGCCATGGAGAGCTAACCACATCAATGCCTTCTTCCACATTGCTGAGGGAGAAGACGAGCATGTCGAGTATTTGGAAAACTTAATAGAAGAAGGTGCTGATATATTGTTGAATGACTTATGCATCAACAGCGCTGTTTGGACTAGGAAAAATCCAAACAATTATACGATGCACCGCCATTACCTCATCGTTCAGAGTCAGGTGTGGTCTCACTTCATCAACTATCATCTCCAGCCATCAATGCACAGCACTACTACCTTGCTAGACAGAATGTGCTTGCTACACTCCATAATCAAGGGCCGATGAATTGATGTCGGGGTAATCCTTCACCAGGAAATCGCTGAATCTACCACTAAACAAACAGGTATCTTGCCTTTTCCTTTTCTGATCATACTGTTGTGTAAACAGATGGGCATTGTGCCTCGCGAAGGGGAAGAGTTTTTGGAAAACAATGGCCCAATAAATGATGTTTCGGTGGAAAGAATGACGAAGGGGTAGGAAACCCCTATTGTGAAAGAGGTACTACCAAAGAAGGAAAAAGGAAAAAGGAAAAAGAAGGACACCCAAACCCATGCGCCCATAGATCCTCAAATTTGGAGGAAGCTTACTAAGATTGAAAAGATTGTTGATTGAATGAGCATCCAACAAATCAAACTTCTCAGTGCAATGGACGAGATGGAGTATAGACAAAACCTATTCTATGATTATACAAGGGCATGAAATACTGCCATTATCAGAGCATTAAGGAGTTTGAGTGGGAATCCCATGCCAGAATTTCTTGTCTTCCCTCCTATAATTAGAGAGGCTACCCCATTAACAAAATAGACAGTTTTAGAAGGGAAAACTCAGTCCATCCAGTCTCTGCGTAGAATCTACATCTCTGACGATGAGGATCAAGAGGTGCACTCCAAGGATATGAAAGATTGCTTCCGAAACATCGTCGCCTCTTTGAGGACAAATTTTCAAATAGTTTGAGGGCTAATATGGTTGAAAGAGAGGCTACTGCTGCAGAGGAGCACACAACAATTGCCTCTGAGGATGTTGAAGAACAAGAGAAAAGAGAAGAAGAAGGAAGAGAAAAGAAGAAAAAAATAGAAGAAGTTGTTTCGACAAATTTAACAAAGAAATTTGTCAATGCGCCTTCCAGTGTGGGTGCATCTATTGAAAACCTAGCACCATTGGGATGAGCCAAGCCAAGGCCATGACATCTAGTAATGAGGATTCTAATCCTCTGGCTATTGTACCATATGTGGCACCACTTGATGAGATACATCCATCGGATGTGATTATCGATGAAACCAACATCCAACCGATCATGGAAGAGCAATCCACCGCACTGGTTGACCTCAAAGAGAAAAAGCGCAAATGCAAGGAAAAGAAGAAGCGCAAAGAGGAGCACCCTAAAAAGAAAAAGAAGTCCAAAACAGACACATTCTCAACTGCAACACACTGAGTTTGTTTTATTTTTCGGTATTTAGTTTAGTTGCATACATGTCATCTAGTTGTCATTACATTTTAATTGTCACTGCATTTTACTTGTTATCACATTTGCATTATAGTTTATTTCCATTAATATTTGTATAGTATTGTCAGTGCATTGGGGACAATACAGACACTAAGTTTGGGGGGAAATATGGAATGAAAATGCAATTGCACCCACAAGTTTAAGATTATATTTGTCTTTTCAGTTGAATGAAAGTATGTATAGTTAAGAAAAATGTGACAATAATTTTTTTCATTTGATGCTTAAATCTTGAATTATTTGGAATGCTAATGAGTGAATTGGATGAATTTGACTGAATGTTGAATCCTTTTATTTTTGGATGAATGGTTAAAATTGCATTAGTAATAAATGAATAGTATCATTAGTTGAATCTTGAATTAATTTACCATATTACAGATATATATAATTAAATCTACTAATAAAAGATACTCTAATGTGGGTGCATTGTGACTCAAACAGGGGAAACACAACACTGCAAGTGTTAGAAAATTATCTAGCCAAAGGATGTCACTACAAGAGTGTGTGTCGGCACAATTACAAGCTCCTTAGGGGTTTGTTGCACCTCATTGTTACTGCCCAGGAACAAGAGTATAATAATGCAATGACATCTTTCAGTCACATTTGTAATATACATATATATATTATACAGTAAATGTTGTAGTGGTTAAGAGGATTTAAGATTCAAAGCATGACGCTAGCATTAGTGAAGTTGCAGTCTTGATTATTCATGCCTATAAATTGTCGGTGGAGTATTCAATCATGTGAGTGCAATTTATACATCAAGATTCTAGAGAATTTTAGTTGTTAGAATGATGATTGCGGAGACAAGAATTTGAATATGACTTTGCTAGCTTTTATTTACTTGAGGACAAGTAAAAACACAAGTTTAGGTGTGATTGCATCAGAAATGACACTTAATTTCTCCCTAATTAGTGTATAATTTGTTCCTTTTGTATCATATTTAGCATACGTTTTCAGCATTTCATTCTTAGTATTTGAATTTTTTTAAGTCAGTGTTGGTCTTACTTTCTTTCATTCTATCCCTTTTGCGCTACTAATGTTGCTGTATTCAATATCAATTTTGCATCTAAAGTTGTCAACATAGAAATCTACTTTAGAAGATTGGAGTAGGAAAGCATTCAGAGTTGTAGCCACAAACTTGGTCTAGAATTACGGCCAAATATGTCGCCACATGAATTCTTCTACATTTTACCAGGGATTTTATGCTGCTAACTTATCTGGAAGCACCAGCGTAGGAAAATGTCAAGTTGTCACAGCGAATAAAAATCATAATTTGCGTCCAGAGTAGATCATCATCTAGCTAGTGAAGAAAATAAATCTACATTTTTTTTATTTTCTTAAAGTTAGCTGTCATGGAAGCTTAACTTCCCAAGAGGGTAAACTGACGAGACAAGGAGGCGACTACTTCTGACGAGAAGTGCCTAAGTATGATGCAAGACGAGCACTTACGGAAGGATTCTAGTAGAATAGGAATAGCATGCTTCAATTTCTTCTTTAAGTCTTCTTGAATGTTAATGGATTTTATTGACTATTAATTGTGTATGGAAGTACCTATGAATGTTAGATCTATTTTGATTTCTACTCAATTCTTCTCATCTGTATATATTTGTGTTTAACTGTTTTGACCATGGAAGTGCGATTACAGTCACAGTCACTGGAAGGTGCGGTGACAAAGTTAGATTAACAAACAAGACAACGAAAGTTACTTAAGGCAAGAAGGAATCCTAGTCACTTGTTCTTGACTGCGAAGCATTGCCAGCACTGAAAGGTGTGGTAATTGTGAGCACTTGGGTCTTTGTTAGATAGGGAAGTCAATAGCAGTAAGATCTCATTAGCTCTTAATTGCGGTGACAATTCATCTATCAGTTACCCTGTAATCACATTTAGCATTTCCAACTTGTGGAGTCAGGGAACCCCCCATTTCTTTACACTTGATCTTCTTCTTTTAATTTTCTGAATTTACATCTACGAACATCTTCAACAAACAATTCATTTTCTATTTATTTTCTCTGACAGTTTATGTTATATTTGCATTGATAGATTTAACTCTTTTATTTGTGCAGTCTTAACTAAATTGTGGTGACATTACTCTTAACAATTCTTTTCATTAGAACTGTAATTGCTTCGACAAATTTAAGCAACAAGAACATCATCCTCGTGGGGTCCATATCCGACAGACTCACATCTATCTACCATACATGCATCGATAGTGTCCGCTTGCACATAATCTCTATAATGTTTACAGACCAATCGTATGCTCTTCCAGCAAGCTTGTCCAACATCTGGTCAATGAAAGGAAGTGGGAAGTGGTCCTTCCTTATGGTCGTATTTAGTTTGCGATAATCCATACATACTCACCATCCCGTAGGAATGCGTGTAGGAATTAACTCATCATTGTCATTGCTAACCACAGTGATGCTTTTTGGTACGCATTACACTGGACTCATGCAATTGCTATAAAAATAAGGTAAATAATTCCAGCGTCAAGCCACTTTGTAATTTTCTTCTTAACAACTTTCTTCATCTTATCGTTTAATCTTCTTTGTTTCTCAATTGATTGCTTGCATTCATCTTCCAACTTGATTTTGTACATGCAAAAAGATGGAAAAATGCCTCGAATATCGGTAATACTCCAAGCAATAGCTCGTTTATGTTGCTTAAGAATATGGACCAATTTCTCTTCTTTAGTCACATCCAGTGTTGTAGAGACACTAACTGAGAGAGTATTGTTATAAGCAAGAAAGACATATTTAAGATGAGTAGGCAATGGTTTCAATTCAAGAGTAGGAACTTCTTCAATTGATGGCTTAAAAACTAGAAACATTCTGTTGGCTAAGTCTAAAGATTCAATCTGTTATCCATGCTTGAGTTCAATATTATTAGCTCCAACCATGCTGTCACAATCAGCTAAAAATTCATCATCAGATGTCACTGCAAACACCTCAAAAAGTAGTGTGCTTTGGTCATTGAACTCTTCCTCAATTAAATCATCTAGCACATCGACGGTATGACATTCTTCTTTATCCTTGCATGGAATAGATTCAAAAACACTGAAGGTAACGTGCTCATCATTAAGTCGCATTGTTAGTTCACCTTTGTAAACATCAATGAGAATTCGTCTAGTGACTAAAAATTATCGTCCCATGATTATGGGAACCTCTTTGTTTGTCTCGCAATCAAGTATGATAAAATCAGCCGAAAAAATGAACATATCCACTCAAACTAAGATATCTTTCATCTGCCCTTTAGGTTGAGCCAAGAATCGATCTACTAGTTGCAACGTCATTACAGTAGGTCTCATGTGACCAATTCCCAACTTTCTGAAAGTAGATAGTTGCATTAGGTTGATGCTAGCTCCCAAGTCACATAAAGCCTTGCCCAAATAATGATTGCTGATTGAACATGGGATAGCAAAGCTCCCAAGATCCTTCATTTTGGGTGGCAACTTATTTTTGAAAACACCACTACAGGCTTTTGTGAGTGTAATAGTTTCAACATCATTGAGCTTATTCTTCTTAGGACAAGAGCTCCTTCATAAATTTCTCATGATTAGGAATTTGCACAAGAGCGTCCACTAAATGGATATTGACATGAAGTCGCTTCAGTGTTTTCAGGAACTACTGATACTGTTTATCATGTTCATTTTCTTTGAATCTTTATGGAAAAGGCAAAGGTGGAGAGACATCAAATTGCATCGACATCTTTGGGTACATCAACAGTTTCGAGGATCGGACAGTGGCCATATGAGTGACAATTTGTGGAACTTCTTTGTCTAGTGCATCAGTAAACCCTTCAGATTCAACCTTCTCACCATGGATCACTTCACTAGTGTCTTAAGGTGCTACAATAGAGTCGATAGTTGGCTTACCAGTTTGTTTACCACTCCTAAAAGTGATAACCTTGTAGTGTTCTTTTCATTTCAGATTGGGATTTTCTGTGTTACTAGGTAGTGTGTCTGCTGGTCGAGTATTCAAATTCGAAGTAATTTGTACCAATTGTGCCTTCAGCACCTGAATAGAAGATGAATTCCCTTACTCAATAGCTTTCGTGCGAGTGATATGATCTCGCATTAAAGCTTCATGTGCTGCTAACGAATCAGACAGGGAAGCTTGCGTATACTGTTGTTGTCGATGTCCTTGAACATTTTGATTTTGCATTGAAAAGTGTTGTGGCTACATTCGATTCTAGTGTGGCTACATCTAGCTTTGTTAAGATGCATTTGAGTGTGCTGATTGTAATTCTACTGCTATTAACTATAATTCCCTTATCTTAGGTTACCTTGATTAGATGTATTCCAATATCGGAATGTCGTAGCATTTTGTCCAGCATTCTTAGTTCCCTAAGCCTATTGATTGCGTGTAGAATTATTATAAGAGTCACCATAAGAATTGATGCAAATATTATTGACGTAGAAGGCATTCTCTGCATGCTGTAGGCAATCTTCATAGTTATGGTTGTCACCACAAATCTCACAACAAAATGTATGAACATCAACTTGTTGAGTGACTTGTATAGGTGCAACATCACTAGTTCCCTTCATATTTGTTATCATATTTGCAAGAGAAGAAACTTGACGACTAAGTGCAGATATTGTGTCCAATTCAATAACTCCCAGAGTAGCTTTTGCTTTTGCAACTCTAGAGATAGGATATTCACTCTTAGCAATTCTCTCAAGAATTCAAATAGCTTCGTCACACATACAATCCAACAAAGGACCATTGGCTGATGCGTCGACAAGATTCCTTGTTTTTTAATTCAGCCTATTATAGAAAATCTCAATCTGTGTTTCCTGTTTAATGTCGTGCATGGGGTAACGTTGAAGCAAAGATTTATAACGTTCCCATGTTGTGTGAAAATTCTCATCATCCAGTTGATGATAAGCTATAATATTATTTTGGAGACGAGCATTCATTGTCGGTGGGATAAAGCACAAAACAAAAAGTGTTGCCAGTGCATTCCAAGAAGTAATTGAGGCTACAAGTAGCCCAAGGAACCAAGTACGAGCTCTTCCTTGCAAAGACTAGGGAAATAAATGCATTTTCAAAACATCATCAGGAACGCCGTGTTGACATAATGATTTGAGATGTTCTCGTGCATCTTCATGCGGTAGTTCAGCATATTGTCCATTAGAATTCAACATTTAAAACATTACTGGCTTGAGTTCAAAATTCCCAACTTGGATTGCTAGCCTAACAACTCTCGGTTGTTAATCAACCAAGACAAGTACTACAAAATCTCAAATAGTCCTATTTTGTATTTGATCGTCTTGCAGTAGCGGTGGGTCTTCAGTATTTTGTGGCGGTATTGGGGGTGTGGTTGCATTGCTTCTTGGTAAATCCATATTTCTTTGTTCGTGAAGTCTCCTCCTAATGGTTCTTTCAATTTCTGGGTCAAAATCAACAACAAACTCTGAATTGCTTCATAAAGTAAAACACCTAAAATAAAATGTAAAAGTTGCGACAAAAATAAAATAGGTTAGTAACAACTAAAGATTACATAATAAGAATAAAGTGCAACAACAAAAATAAACATCAAACAAACGTCATCCCAGAAAACGACGCAAAAACTTGATCATCTATTTGATGTCACAGCAATAATGTGCAAGCATACACTGTCGATGCAAGTATAGTAGACAGATGTGAGTCTGTCGGATATCGATCCCACGAGGATGGTTATCTTTTGTCTATTAATGTCAATGCAATGAATAAGTAAAAATGAATAAATTGTGAGAGTAGTTGTCGAAGAAATAGATTGAAAATAAAAATGAAATATGATTATAATAAAATGGGGCCCCCAAGGTGAATATTCAGTAGAATACTAAGTGTGGCTTGCAAGCTATGAAAGAACAGGTGATTGTCACTACAATGATGTGCAATCAATATTTTACCAAGCTTAACTTCTATGTTCGATCCAAGACTTAAACATGCACATTAACCATACCTTCCGATGATGGCAATGCAACACAGTTAAAAACAAGTGGATTAAATTCCTCTAATCCTCAAGCAACTTCCGTTGTCATGCTTGTTAGTTTAATTTTGTCGCTACACCTTCCAATGACAGTGACTGCAATAACACTTTCGTGCTAAAAATATTCAAACCCAAAGATTAAACAGTATAAACAAAATTAAATAAAATAACATTCAGTTCAGAAATCATGAGTACTTTCATACGAACATGAAATAAACAGTAATCACCAGCGTTTAGAAAGAAATGTTAAAGAACAAATGGAGAATACTATTCCTAGACAACTCCACTTACTCTCTTGCTTCCTTGTTACGTCGAACTTAGGGCTCCTCGTTAGGAGCTGTTTTGCCTCCTTTTTCACATTAGTTCACCCTTGAGAGACTTAAGCCTCCATAGCTGATAGTAAATAATTTGTGCAACTTTATTTTGTGTATTTTGGGTTAATTGTGAGGAAAATACTTCTAATTTCCTATATTTTCTTATCAGATACACAAGATGGTATTTTTACTCAAAGGCAAGCAAAATGGACTAAAACTAAAAAAATACGAGAATAGACGGGCTATAGTTGAATTCAACGAACTTTGACAGCTTAAAATTGCAAAAGGAATTTTTAGTGGAAATGATCAAATAAGACTTAGTCAAAAATTGTTATTTTCTTTTCTTTTTATTTTATTTTATAAGTTGTTATTTTCTTTTGACTAAATTATTTATTTTTAGCAAATGGGTGATTTAGTTTAATAGGACTTAGGCTATATTTAGTAATCTAATTGTATATAAATAGGGGTTACTTACGATTCAATTGGAATGTACTTGAATATCTTTGGAAGCAATTGAGAAACTATCCCTTTCCTATTTTTCTTGTCTTTTTACGTCAGATTAACCTGCCATCCCCATCTCCATTTCATTTCATTTTATAAATTTGTCCAATTGCTACATTACCCCCTCCCCTTTCCATCATTCATATTCATAAGCATTCCATCACCATATTCATCAATCAAGCACGATTAAAAACATGCGTCACTAAATTCTTTTTAGGCTTAATCCGATTATCACTCTATCAAAAAATAATCGTGAGTTACGAAATCGTGCTAAAAACCTTTTTATCGGTACTCACTATCACTCCGATTTATAAGGTAGTACAAATTCACCCCTTAAAGTTAATTCTACTTTCGATTCAAAAAGTGCATGTTGCATCGAGATAGGTTGGTGTACAATTGGGAAGTCAAATTGGTCGTGCTATATTCTAGTTCCCACGAACAAATTTGCATGTCCAACTTAGAAAAGCTATTTGGATTCCGTCAAGGGTGATAGAGACCGAATTTAAATGACCCACGCGGTTGAGGTTGTTAATTTGAATTGGGCTTTTCAGAATGCAAAGCTGTTGAAATCTTAAATCGCGAGCACGTGCAACGTGGTTAGACATTCGGAAAGGGTCGATTTGGAGGTCGTATCTGGAACCGGCTACTAGAGGAAAAGTTGGCGGTTGGGACGTTCTCAAGCGCTATAACTAGCTTATCGATTAAAAAGGGAAGATTAATTTTCAAGGATCGATTCAATATCGGAGGAAACCGAGGCTGAGGCTAAGCTTATTAAATATCGTTTCTCTCATTTATTTATCTCGATTAATTAATTAGCAGCAATATTTATTTCACTTACTTATTTTATTTTTGCTTTATTTTAGTTTGACGTTTTATCTCTAAACCCCCACTCTTTTATTTTTATTTTTTTAAGAGACAGTCATGAGTCGTGGGTATGCCCTTTGACACGATGTTTAAGAGGAAGACACGAGAGTGGATTACAGCAACCAGTCCCTATGGAATCGACCCTACTACCTTATACTACTGTTTTGTATTATTTGTCGTAGGAATATTTATACTTGGTGGATTTGACACCCATCAAATTTGGCGCCGTTGTCGGGGACAGGTAACATTTTTCTAACTTTCGTTTGTTTTCTTTATGACAAGGTCTGAGCAGACACCTCTCAACGATTTTGAACCGGAGATAGAGAAATTAGCACGAAGGTTAAGGAAGGAAGCTCACGGAAAACTCCTACAGACAAAATTTGAAGAAGAAGCTTTCACCAAATAAATATTTGGAGACGAGGAAGCGAAGAAAATGGAAGATCAGAATCAGACTATTTGACAACTTACAGCAGCACCGGACGAACAACAGCTATTGTGTATAACTTATCCGACTGGAGGAACACCGTTTGAGTTAAAGTCAGGCTTGATCCATCTATTGGCCACTTTTCATGGAGTTCAAAATGAGAACCCACACAAGCACTTGAAGGAATTCCACATGGTGTGCACGAGCATGAAACCTTAAGGAGTAACAGAAGACCAAATTAAACTTAGTGCATTCCCTTTTTCATTAGCCGATTCTGCTAGAGAATGATTATTTTATTTACCTCCAGGATCTGTTAATACATGGGCTGATATGTCTCGTTTATTTTTTGACAGGTTCTTTCCAGCAGCACGAGCAGCTGAGTTGAGACGAGACATAGTGGGTATTCGGCAGAAGGAGACAGAAATGCTCTACGACTACTGGGAGTGGCATAAAAAGTTGTCCGCAAGCTGCCCACAACACAGACTTTTTGAGCAGTCACTGCTGCAGTATTTCTACGAAGGACTACTCCCCATGGAGATGAAGATGATCAATACAGCCAGTGGTGGAGCACTTGTCAACATTACTCCCCAAAGAGCAAGAGAGTTGATTTCAACTATGGCTATAAACTCTCAACAATTTCGACCGGCTACAGAACCTACGAGACGAGTTCATCGGTTAAGTACTTTAACCTTAAAAAATAAAATAGATAAACTCACTAATATTGTGCAAAATTTATTTGCAGGTAGTGAAGCTATGCGAAATTTGTACTATGTTAGATCATCCGATAGACTCATGTCCAATCTTACACGAGGAATCAGCAGAGCAAGCAAATGCTATCGAAAATTTTCTAGGTCTACCCCAAAGACGATACGATCCTTATTCGAACACATACAATGAAGGGTGAAGGGACCATTCGAATTTAAGTTATGGATCGAATCCTCAGTTCAATCAGCTGTATTAGCAAAGGCCGCCTCTTAATCAGCAATAACCACCTCCGAAGATGTCATTAGAAGCTATTGTTGAAAGGTTAAACATTAGCACTGAAAAAATTCAAGAAAAAACTAACATTCATTTTCAGGAGTTAGACAAGCAGATGAGCAAGCTGGCACTCACGGTTAGTCGTTTGGAGCCTCAAGGAAGGCTACCATCTCGAACAAAACCCAACCATCGACATAATGCAAGCTCTATGACGTTAAGGAATGGTAAGGTCTTAGAACCCGTGACTGGCACGAGTCATGCCCACGATGCTAAACGGGAAGAACAAAAATCAGATCAGAAACTCCAACAGAGTCGTCACCACCAAAACCACTTGTTGTGCAACCCCCGTTTCCAGGAAGGCTTGCCCAAGGCAAGAAGGAGTGAGAGGATAAAGAAATTTTAGAGACATTTCGAAAGGTGGAAATCAATATTCCTTTACTTGATACAATCAAACAAGTTTCTCGCTATGCAAATTTCTTGAAGGAACTATGTACCGGGAAGAGGAAGCTTCAAGGAAACGAGTGGGTGAATATGGGAGAAAACATCTCCGCCGTGTTACAAAGGAAAATTCCGCCAAAGTGTAAGGATCAAGGTATGTTCTCGATTTATTGTAAAATAGGTAATGTTGGCATTAAGAAAGCCATGTGTGATTTAGGAGCATCCATTATTGTTATGCCTTTATCTATTTTTAAATCTTTAAACACTGGTCCTTTGAAAGAAACAGGGGTGATAATTCAGTTGGCGGACAGGTCGTGCGTATATCCGGAAGGGGTATTGGAAGAAGTCCTCGTTAAGGTAAATGAGTTAATCTTTCTTGCAGATTTTTATATCATTGACATGGAGGATGATAACTCAAAGAGCTCTTTTGATATTCTACTTGGGAGACCTTTCCTAAGTACTACGAGTACAAAGATTGATGTTCGTAGTGGGACACTCACTATGGAATTTGATGGTGAGGTTGTTAAATTTAATGTCTACGAAGACATGGGCCGACCTAATGCTACGTCGAATTTTTCTTGTGTTGATATTAATGAACTAATATTCTAAGGTAGACGGATTACAAACCGTTCTGCCCAGGAGTTTAGATCTTGAAAATATAGAAGAATTAGAAGAACTAATGACAATCGAGGATCAAGTTCATGAAGCCGTTTTTCTTATGGAAGCTCCGAAGTTTTTGCAATGTCAAGGTAAGAATTTCGAGCTAACTCCATCTGAAACTAAATTGTTGCCTTCGATTTTACAGGCTCCGGATTTAGAACTAAAGTCGCTACCTGAGCACCTTAAGGACGCCTTCTTTGGAGACGGAAACACTTTACCAGTGATTGTTTCGAGTAAACTTTCAAAGTTAGAGGAGGAAAATCTAGTCCGAGTTTTGAGGGATTACAAGGAAGCAATCGGGTGGTCGATTACTGATATTAAAGCATTAAGTCCTTCAACCTGCATGCACAGAATACCAATTGAAGAAAATGCAAGCCCGAAGAGGGAAGCACAAAGACGCCTCAATCCACCAATGATAGAGGTCGTGAAGAAGGAAATTCAGAAGCTGCTTGATGCTAGGATGATCTACCCCATATCTGATAGTAACTCGATCAGCCCGATTCATGTGATACCAAAGAAAATTGGGGTTACCGTAATAAAAAATTTGATAGGTGAGATGGTTCCCACTCGAGTCCAAAACGGATAGAGGGTTTGTATAGACTACAGGAAGTTGAACTCTTTAACTCGAAAAGATCATTTTTCACTTCTTTTTATAGATCAGATGTTAGAACGATTAGCAGGAAAATCTAACTATTGTTGTCTCGATGGTTACTCAGGTTTCTTCCAAATACCAGTGGCACAGAAGGACCAAGAAAAGACGATGTTTACGTGCCCCTTTGGTACGTTTGCCTACCAAAAAATGTTGTTCATACTATGCAACGCACCGAGCATGTTCCAGAGGTGCATGGTAAGCATATTTTCCGATTATGTCGAGAAAATAATAGAGGTATTCATGGATGACTTTACGGTTTACAAAAATTCCTTCAATGAATACTTGTCAAACCTTACAGAAATTTTAGAAAGATGTTTAGAATTTAATCTTGTGTTAAATTATGAAAACTGTCATTTCATGGTTGATAAGGGATTAATTCTAGGCCATATCGTTTTAGCTAAAGGGATTCCAATTGATAAAGCTAAAACCAATATTATTAACTCACTCCCATACCCCATAACTGTGAGGGAAGTTCGCTCTTTCCTTGGTCATGCAGGTTTCTACAGGTGCTTTATATAGAATTTCTCAAAAATTTCTCAACCGCTTTGTAACCTGCTCTAGAAAGAAAAAGAGTTTCAGTTTGATAAAGAATGTAAAGACGTATTTGACACTCTTAAACACAAGCTAGTCTCAGCTCCAATTGTGCAGCCGCCAAATTGGCAATACCATTTCAAGCTTATGTGCGACGTAAGCGATCATAGTGTCGGAGCTGTTCTTGGACAGAAAATAAAGAAGGAGCCGCACATCATTGCTTATGCCTTTAAAACCTTGGATACTGCCCAAAGCAATTATTCAACAACTGAGAAAGAGCTTTTGGCTATTGTTTTTACTTTGGAAAAATTTAGATCCTATCTGTTAGGAACTAAAATAATCATTTATTCTGATCACATTAAAATACTTAATCGAAAAGAAAGAGGCGAAGCAGAGGCTGATCAGGTGGATTTTGCTTCTACAAGAATTTGACCTCGAAATTAAGGATAAAAAGGGGTGTGAAAATTTAGTAGCGGATCATTTAAGTCGATTAACAATTTCGAAATTAAGGCACGCCCCTTAAAGATGATTTTTCGGGTGAATATCTACTTGCATCCCAATCAGCCTTTCCATGGTACGAGAACATGGTAAATTATCTCGCAACAGGTAAAATTCCTTCTGACTTAACTCGTTCTGAAAAAGACAAACTTAAGTGAGATTCTAGGTACTACATTTGGGATGATCCATACCTTTGGAAGCATTGCTCAGATCAAGTAATTAGACGATGTATTACTGAAATTGAGGTACAGTCTATCTTAACTTTCTATCATACTTATGCTTGTGGAGGTCATTTTGGTCCTAAGCGCACTGTACATAAAGTATTAGAATACGGATTATTTTGGCCACACATTTTTCGTGATGCTTACTTGTTTTGTAAGACTTGCGATAGATGCCAGAAGGTAGGAAATGTAAATCGACGAAATGAAATGCCCTTAAATCCTGTACATGTATGCGAAATCTTTGATGTATGGGGCATTGATTTTATGGGCCCGTTTGTGTCATCATTTGGTAATGTCTACATAATACTTGCTGTTGATTACATTTCTAAATGGGTTAGAAGCTAAAGCTACCCATCACGATTATGCTAAAACCATTGTGGACTTTTTAAAGAATTTTATTTTTTCCAGGTTTGATACACCGCGAGTACTGATTAGTGATCGAGGAACGCATTTTTGCAATAAAGTGATCAGTGCATTGTTGAAAAAATATGGGTTGGCACTGCGCGTGGCCACGGCATATCACCCGTAAACAAACGATCAATCAAAGATTTTGAATCGTGAAATAAAGTCAATTATGGAAAAAACCGTGAAACCAGATCGAAAAGACTGGAGCCTACGCTTGAATGACGCATTATGGGCATATCGCACGACATTCAAGGGCCCATTAGGTATGTCTCCTTACTGACTCATTTTTGGTAAATCGTGTCACCTCCCAGTGGAATTAGAGCACAAGGCATTTTGGGCGGTGAAACAATGCAATATGGAGTTAGACATTGCAGGTGATTTTTGAAAACTAAGTATTCAGGAGTTGGAAAAAATTCGGCAAGACGCGCATGAGAACACCCAAATTTATAAGGCAAAAACCAAGGCGTTCCATGACCAGAAAGTTTCTCGGAAACAATTTTCAGTTGGTCAAAAAGTACTACTTTAAGATCCAACACTGAGAATTTTCGCAGGTAAGCTTCGAACCAAGTGGTTAGGACCTTTTATTGTTACTCACATTTTTCCACATGGTACAGTAGAGGTTAGAAGCGAAGAATCCAGGAAAATTCTTAAAGTAAATGGTCAACACCTAAAGCCATTTTATGAAAACTTCCAAGTTCATGTGGTTGAGGAGCTGGTGCTTGAAGAACCAGTTGAATAAATTCTCAGGTCGTCCAGCTAACGACGTTAAATAAAAGTGCTTTTTGGGAGGCAACCCAAATTTGTTGAATTTAATTTCGTATTTTAATTTTTAATAGAAGCTATTTGATCCAATTTTCACTTGTTATTTTCAAGTCTATTTGTGGAAGCTGCTATTTTATTTTTGGGAATATTGTATGAGTCATGGTATGGGCATACGGTGGGCAACGAAAACAAATACTCAAATACCCAATTCAAAAATACTCAAATTTTCAAATACCCATTTCCTAAAAATTTAACCCAAAATAAAAAACCCAAACCAAATAAAAAAACTCATGGCCCTTAAATTAAAACACCCAAATTGTCAGACCCATTTTCCTAAATTAACCTAACTCTTACAAGAAGACCCATAACCTTACCATCCAGAGAAAACCAGCCCTTAACCAACACTATAACCCAAACCAAACTAAACCCAATTCCTAACCATCCCAAAACAAATGAAAAAAAAAAGAAGAACGGCCCAAGAAGAGAAAAAGAAGAAATTGGGCAACCCAAAAGCAAAGAAAAAGAAAAAAAAAAGAGCGGGAAAAAGAAGGGGGAAAGTAAAAAATTAAAATCAAAATAAAAAAATTACCTTTACCCTTATCATTTTTTCAAAAAAACCCTAAACTCTTCCCTTTCTTCAAACCAAAAGCCACTATTCACACTCACCATCCACCGTCGCAAGCAACACCGCCGTCCGTCCAACATTCACACGTCGCCAGTCACCGCTCCATCATTTCTCTCCCTTCTCCTTCTTTGCACCAAGACACACCTTCATTTTCCCTTCTCTTCATCATTTTCTTTTTCTATTTTTAAACCCCTATCGTCGGCCACCATTACTAAAGGACTGCCACCGTCAGTTTCCTTCCCCAATAGACGATCGACGCAACCCAACACCACCAAAAAAAACCCCAAAACACCTTAGCCCTCAAAGCACAAAAGTCACCCACTGCTGTTCACGTCGAACCACCATCGAGCACCTCGTACGACCGAGTTCGCACCACTCGCCCAACGTCGAACCTTCATCGCCCCTTTCCTCCGTCACCATTCGCACTACCGAAACTCAAAACACCACCACTATATTTATTTTCTCACATTCAAGCCATCATATTTTCTACACCCACCTAAAACCACCATATACACCGCCCCAAAAACATACCACCACCATCGAACTACCAACACCCTACTACCCGAACACCTTCACCATACCCACCGTCGTCATTCGTCATACCCACTACCATCAATCACCGTCGTACCCACCGCCATCCTACGTCGTGCACCACCTCAAGGTAAAACATAAGAAAAGACAACAAACATGGTTTGAACACAAAGCTACTTGGCTGACCATTTTCCAGCGCCCCTAAATCGAGGTCGAAATCAATTCACAGCACCTCCAGTTATCAACATAAATGACGATGATTCCAACTCTCCTTCACCACCACCACCGCCACCAGTACGGACTACTAGATTTACTCGACGATGACATCAAAGAAGTCCGACTCTAGTCGAACCAGAAGAGCAAGAAAGTCAATCGGATGCACCTGAAACAGTAATGTATAAGACTTCCACATATCGTTCAGTTTTACCACTAACAACACTTCATGCAGACGTATCGGACGAGACCAGCTCCTCATCTCATGAGGAAGCCAGACCATCAAACCGAAACGAGCCACCATCGAACAGAACGAAACGTCCTAGATGGACTTCAAGAAATTAGCAAGAAGATGAACCAGAATAGGACAGCGGTACTGATGCCGCTGATATGTCGAGTCCACCAAATAGTCCATTGGCAGAACAACATCGACTAAATAGGCACTGACAGCAAAGGCGTACTCGCATGATGCCTCCGAAATCAAGATTTCGAGGTTTTCTCAATTTTACGACACCGGAGCATCAGTCGAGATACGAGGAGATTCAACATCGACTCATTCCTGTATGTAAGTTCATTCATGTAAGCACTCTTGAAACACTTAACTTGCATGGTGACGTACAGGGATATTTCGAATCTATTGGTTGGTCGTCGTATGCTGAAATTAAATGTGGTACACTTTATGAACTTGTATATGAATTCTATGCCACATTTAATTTTAACATGTATGCCATTCGAACAGTTGAAACTCCGAATATTATTTACTTTCGATTACTTGGTAGAACATTCAAGATGCCTGTTTCTAATTTTAACGTTGCAATGGGATTTGCTAGTAAAGTAGATGTTGGCACCGATTCATACCATCATGCATTGTTAGACATTCCTCGAGATTTTGATGCTAATGAAGCTTTACTCGGCTCTAACCAACTCAAGTGATTGAACATATAATTCTAGAACTGCAAAGTCTTTGTTGGTGCATGAACTGACCCTTAGATATATCCATCGATTTCTAGCTTTCAATTTTTCGGGTCATAATGATTCTTCTCCTGTTTTAACTAGAACAGAATTATTCTTTTTATGGTGCATATTCTCTAGTTATAGAGTCAACCTCGGATATTGGTTTGCATGCAATTTTCATACGGTAATTAGAGCATGTAGACCTTTAATCTTAGGTGCATACATCTCACATTTGGCTATGAATTTGTTTCCTTCATTCAATTTTTCATCTCTTACACATGCTTATAACATGGACCCATTAGATAAATATTGCTTGGATTCCATGGGATTGCTTGCCGGCACCCCTTCTTCTTTTCATTTTGTTCCTCCAAGTACATACACACCTCAGAATAATAGAGTGTTTCAACAAACACGAAATTTTGCTCCGAGGGATCGAGATGAGCAACCCCATTCCACCATGGAGGAAACAATGGACCGTTTTGAAGCTCGCTTGGACACAATGGAAGCTAACATCGAACGCATCCTTTCGATACTAGAACGCGAGCACCGACGTCGCCCTCCACTTCATTAAGCTACAAGGGGAGTACACTTTGTGCTTTCTTTTCTGTTATTTTATATCACACATCTGTTATTTTATATCACACATAGAGGGCAATGTGAATTAAGTAGGGGGAGGGGATTTATTTGCATGCCATGCTCTTTCTTGCAAATATGTTTATTTTGTGTTCATTTTATTTGATAATTTGTTTTGCAAATACATATTTCTTTTGTTGCTAGGTTCATTTAAATAATTAAGAAATTATAAATAAATAGTTGCTTATTTTAATCATATATGCATTCTATAAACTTTACAATATTATGGAAAAAATGTCAGACATCTTCACAATATTAGAGACTTTTAAACTTGCCTAAGTATGTACCCAAATCATGTGCATAAATAAATGTAATTGTAAATAAATAAATTAGACTTGGTTATGAGTGAAGACTCAAAAATGTGATTGAATTGAGTAACCGGGTTGAGGTACTTTGCTTGTCATCTCAATTCACATAAAAAGATTCGAGTGACAAATCGAAACTTGTAACACTCCACTAACCGAGCTACCTTGAAAAAAAAAGCTATCCACTTTTCAAATTGAGTAACCGGGTTGAGGTGCTTGGCTTGTCATCTCAATTCGCGTAAAAAGATTTGATTAGGTCTCAAATAAAATCGAAAAAAAAGAAGAAAAAAAGAAAAAAAAATGTGTGTATATTAAATAAAATTGGGTACAAATTATTTAGCAAGTTGCAATTTTGTTAAGTGATTGATTTTATTTCATAGTATTTGAAAGTTTATAAAATGTGGTTTGAGTAGATATAAGTAATTATTTATTTCTAATTTCTCTATTTGTTTCATGACACTTAATCAATGAAAGAAATTTGGATTTATTAATTTTTTTTCAAATAGTTTTAATATAAAATAAACATTATGCTTGAGGACAAGCATATGCTAAGTAGGGGGAATTTGATAGTAAATAATTTGTGTAACTTTATTTTGTGTATTTTGGGTTAATTGTGAGGAAAATATTTCTAATTTCGTATATTTTCTTATCAGGTACACAAGATGGTATTTTTACTCAAAGGCAAGCAAAATAGACTAAAACTAAAGAAATACGAGAAGAGACGGGCTATAGTTGAATTCAAGAAACATTGAAGACTTAAAATTGCAAAAAGAATTTTTAGTGGAAATGGTCAAATAAGACTTAGTCAAAAATTGTTATTTTCTTATTTTTGTTTTTATTTTTATTTTTTATTTTCTAAGTTGTTATTTCCTTTTGACTAAATTATATATTTTTAGCAAATGGGTAATTTAGTTTAATAGGACTTAGGCTATATTTAGTAATCCAATTGTATATAAATAGACATTACTTAGGATTCAATTGGAATGTACTTAAATATCTTTGCAAGCAATTGAGCAATTATCCCTTTCCTATTTTTCTTGTCTTTTTGCGTCAGATTAACCTGCCATCTCCATCTCCATCTCCATTTCATTCCATTTTATAAATTTGTCCAATTGCTACATTACCCCCTCCCCTTTCCATCATCCATATTCATAAGCATTCCATCACCATATTCATCCATCAAGCATGATTAAAATCATGCGTTACTAAATTCTTTTTAGCCTTAGTCCGGTTATCACTCCATCAAGAAATAATCGTGAGTTACGAAACCGTGGTAAAAACTTTTTTATCGGTACTCACTATCACTCCAGTTTATGGGGTAGTACAAATTTGCCCCTTAAAGTTAATTCTACTTTCGATTCAAAAAGTGCACGTTGGATCGAGATAGGTTGGCGTACAATTAGGAAGTCAAATCGGTCGTGCTGTATTCGAGTTCTCGCAAACAAATTGGCGTGTCCAAGTGGTAAAAGCTAGTTGGATTCCGTCAAGGGTGGTAGAGACCGGATTTAAATGACCCACGCGGTTGAGGTTGTTAATTCGAGTTGGACTTTTTAGAATGCAACGCTGTTGAAATCTTAAAAGCAAGCATGTGCGACGTGGTTAGACATTCGGCAAGGGTCGATTTACAGGTCGTATCCGGAACCGACTACTAGAGGAAAAGTTGGCAGTTGGGATGTTCTCGAGCGCTATAACTAGCTTATCAATTAAAAAGGGAAGATTAATTTTCAAGGATCGGTTCAATAACGGAGGAAACTAAGGCTAAGGCTAAGCTTATTAAATATCGTTTCTCTCATTTCTTTATCTCGATTAATTAATTAGCAACAATATTTATTTCACTTACTTATTTTATTTTAGTTTGATGTTTCATCTCTAAACCTAAACTCTTTTATTTTTATTTTTTTAGGAGATAGTCACGAGTCGTGGGCACGCCCTTCGACACAACTTTTAAGAGGAAGACACAAGAGTGGATTACAGCAACAAGTCCCTATGGAATCAACCGTACTGCCTTACACTATTTTTTTATTTGTCGTAGGAATATTTATATTTGGTGGATTCGACACCCATCAATAGCCGAAAGCTTTAAAAGATGGGTTGAAGAATAATATGCACCAAAAAGCTCTCCTTTTTTTATTTCCTAGTGAGCATTTATATTCAGCCAAATTGTGCAGGTGTCTTTTTTGAAGAATTAAGTTGTCTCTGGTCGTACAAGTTGGTTGTACAGATTGGACAGCTCACATATTTCTGTTCTTATTCGGATAGTTGTCAGATGCGACAACAATCTCGGACGCAATTTGAAAATACTCATGCAGCGACATTAGTACCAAAATATGACAAAATTAAGGGCAATTAGGCTAAGGTTCATTGAGTTAGAAAATGCAATTAACTAAACTAAAAAAATGCTAAAATATGTGCTAAGGATGACTAAAAGGGAACAACTTAACCAATAAGTAGGAAGAAAACAATGGTTCTTTCTAGCACTATCAATGCTCATGCTCTTTTCTTTTTCTTTTGAGTTCATATGCTCTATATTTTTCTTTTTCTTTTTCATTTTTTTCTGAGCATCATTTTTGTATGAACTATACTTTTGTTGAGCATTTTGGTACTTCTTCTTAAACTCCCCCAAATTTATTTTCAGAACATAATCTTCATAGACTGAGTCTAGTAGTCGGGACAATTTAGAGATAATTATGAGAGATAGGATGTCTTATAATTGTAAGGTACAAAGAAAACTAGGCCAATTAGTCTCAAAGTTGGCTTCAAGAGATAACATTTTATTTAGGTTAGCTTGAAAGGCTCAAATGGTCCAAACAAATATTGCCTAAATCATTTTCAATATTTCATGCTTCCTAGAATTTCGCCTCAAGAAATCACTAAGTCAATTCTAAAGACTTAAACTTTCATGCATATCTAGCTCTATAAGGAATTAAAAATTTTATGATATGATTCACATATTTTATTAAGAGTAGCATTCTTATCATGGTTTAGTTTAACATCATAACCATTGAGATTATTAAATTTTATTTTTACTAAAGCATTAACATAATTAACATAAATTCAAATTTTCAATCAAAATTATAACTAAATTCATAAAATAAAAAGAAACAATACTTCTTAAGAAGTTTTTGATTTTCAGTCCCCCTACTGAAATTGAACAATGTCCCAATTGTTAAAAACAATAAAGATTGTAAAAATAAAAGTGAAAAATACTGTACACCAGGTAGGATCATGAAAGAGGAGGTGAGTCAATTTGACTACTTAAGTTCCAAGCTCTTCAATGTCCAATCCTAGACATGTACACATTTATTACCACAATATTATTTCTCTAAGTTGCTTAATTTTTGTCTTCAACCTCTTAACATATTATGCAAGAATTAAAACTAACCTAGTGACCTAATCCTAAATTTATTCAAGAATTTAAGATTGAAAATAAAATAATGGAAATTAAAAAAAGACAAGTTCCCCCTTTTTATTTATGCTCAGAGCCCTTAAACTTTGACTCTTCTTTTGCTTCGTAATCCTTTTTGTTTCTCGAGTCACCTTGCTCCTTCGCCATTGGATATATGTAATCTAGAAATTCAAGCACAAGGATAAATGAGTCACAAAACACTTTTTCAAATGCACTTTTAAATGCGACATCTCGTATCTTCGTGTATCTCCAATACGATTGTTGTTGCCATTGCATGTGTTGCATGCAATCCATCATCTTACACAACTCATTTCAAAGTTTAGATGGAGGCGACTGACATCTCGGTATGGATATGTCAGGCTCAGACATTCGTTTAGTTGACTCTGCTTCATCATGCATTCTAATTGGTTCTGTCATCGATAGATCTTCTTCAACTTCAACAGGATCTTCTTCTTCTTCTTTAGCTTGTTGTTGAAGAATGGAATTTCTTGCTACTCGATATAGATACCAATAAGAGATTGCTTCTTGGCTATATCCTGCTTTATTCATGTTCCTAAGAATTTCAGCTTTTAAGCATAGCACTATGATCCTGAATGGGAAATAAGCTTAAATAGAATGTCTAATGGCACAATTTCGAATTTCTCTGATAATGATCCTTCCCACATCGATGGTCTTTACCTTCAAGATTGAATAAAGGAACACCATTCATTCTAATGAAATAGTAGTTCCTTACGGGATAGTCATGAGACAAAATCGAATGAAGTAAAACCACACTTTTTCTATCGGTGTCAAGTTTTCTATGCAACATGTACGGATTCCATCCTTTGACACCGTCCATTCAGAACTTGGAACTGTAAGTTGTTGAAGAATTTCTTGCAATTTCTCAGCCTCTAAGTTCTTCAACAAAATAGAGTACTCGTCTTGTTCAAAATTAGGTAAATCAAAGAACTCATTAATCGTGTTTGACTCCAATGGTACCTTGATTCCTCAAACGAAAATTTCTAAATGTTCACACGAGGTAAAATTTGCATAAAACTCTCAAACCAATTCCTCATCTGCACTCGGTCGATTTTCACAAAATAATCCCCAGTTCAGAGCTTCAGCAACTTGTTGGATATTTGCCATGAATTTTGTATATTTACTTTCATCCCAAGTAAATCTTTTCTCTGGCACTGTGAAATTTGTTAGGCACTTCTTCCATTGCGGCACAAGTTCTCTTGCGTGGCATGATTTTAACCTGATGAACAATAAGATTGACACATATTTTTTCTAAAATTTTAATTAGTATAAAATATTAACAATTTAAAATAAATTAAATAAATTAAAAATTAGAAAATCAAAATTTCTTACCACCTTTTGATAAATAAAATCCAAATTAAATAAATAGGGTTAAAAAGAAAAGGGTTTTAATCTAAGATAGGGTTGAGGGGTAACTTTAGTGTCTAGGTAAAGGGACACACGGCTTGGGCTTAGGGCGTGTGGTGCTCACGGCCTAGGAGTTGGGTGCACAAGGCAGCAAGGGCGCTCTGTGTGGCTCACAACGTGGGTAGCAACACTCGGTAACAACTGTAACAGGTGCCTGGGTTGAGCGACAACAGTAAGGCACAACAACAGTAGTCGGATGCTAGCGCAAATCAGCTGGGGATGAGGCGACCTTGTGCTGGCACTTGCGAGAGCTGCGGGGGCTTGCGAGCGACAACATCCGACGATGCTCAATGATCTTCGATGACTTCCGATGCAGCTAACTACTAGGTGTGGATGGTTTGAATGATGAATTTATGAAAAGGTAAGTTCGTAGTATCGTAACTTACAAAATAACCATAAACGAGAAAGTGAATGTGAACTATCATTTCCATTCCTTCCGTCTTTAATATTCAATATGTCTTTCGGGTCTACTAGTGAAATAACTCTTGCAATCCATAAATGATCTTACGAGCCGGTATGCTCTTACGAGCCGGTATGATACTCCTTCCTCATCTTCCATCACGATCCATCATCAAGAATAGTACCAAATAAGTAAGGTTAGCATTTAATAAGTAGAACTTAGATACGCAAACTTACTGGACGATTTAGTAGTAAAAAGGAAACTCTGGGGATTATTCTGTAACTTTCCCTTTTCCTTGATCTGTCGCTCGCTCGTGATCTAATCAACAAATCATCACATTTCCATATTAAATCATGAAATTTAAATTGATTCTTGCATTTATGTCCTTTTTTAGGAAATTTACAAAATTACCCTTATTCTTTCACTTTTGTTCAATGTAGTCCTTTAAGCATAAAACATGCAAAATAGCTATTTCCTCAACACAGAACTCAGCCGAACCTTCATAACCCTTAAAAAAATCCCTAAAATCTATTTATTTCACACCAAGTACAATAATATAATCATTTTAATATTTTAGTACTTAAATCCTAATTTCATCAAAATTCACTTTACCAAAACATCAAACCACCCAACAAGATGCTAAATCATCTTAATCTTTCAATAATAAGCATATTCATCAATGGTGAAATATTCAACATTTGACAAAATCACAAATTTGTCCTTGGTTTAGCTAGATTACGCTAATACGTACTCAAAATCATAGAAATTACTAAAAACAATCAAGGTTTACTTACCTAATCAAGCTTCAAAAGCAAAACAATGCAAACCCTAGTTTCCTCCCCTTTGTTACCGTGAAAAAGGTGAAAGAAGATGAAAATTTCATCTTTTTCTTCTTTGATTCATATTTACTAAATGGCGAAATTGTATTTTTTTATGACTTTCACAATTAAGCTTAATTAACCTCTTTTACTTTATTTAATCTTTATTATAATCAACACATATGTCATGAATTTCCACTATCTAAATCCTATTGGTCAATTTACTCCTTTAGCCCTTCTAATCATTTAACTTTACTTTTTCACCCTTTTACAATTTAATAATTTCTATTCAATTAATTATCTAAACATTAAAATTTTATAACCATATTCTAATGCAATGTTATAAATGTCATAAATATTTGAAATATTAAATTTTATGACTCAACCCACCGAAATTGTGGTCTCGAAACCACTATTTTTTACACCACTGATAATCATAAGTATGAATAACTAAAACTGCAACTTCATCAAAGCTAGTATCATGCTTCAAATCCTAAATTCTATCTACCAATACAACATTTATTATACAATCCTAAGTATCCATATATCTCTTTTCTTTTCTTTTTTTATGTAACTGAGGGATGTCGTTGCATTACTATACACTTGTTCCTAAGAAGTAACGATGGAGTGCAACAAACCGTCAGGGAGTACGTAATTGCGTCGACACACGCTCTTGCAATGACAGCCTTTAGCTAGATTCTTTTTTCTAACACTTGCATTGGAGTGTTCCCCCTTGAATAGTTCACAATACACCCACATTGGAGTGTTTCTTATTTAATACAATATACATAAGCAGTTGTAAAAGGCAAATTCATTCAAGATTCAAGGAATGCTACTAGTCATTCATTACTAATGCAATCTAAATCATTCATTAAAGAATTAAAGATACAACATTCAGTCAAATTTATCCAACTCTTTCATTGATAGTTCGCATGATTCAAGAATTAAGCATCGAGTGTAACAAAAATTTTCAAACACATTTGCATTAACCATTCATAAACCTTGCATGCTTCATTAAACTCAAAAAAAACTTTGAAATGTGGGTGCATCTCCAAACCCCATATGCATTCCCCAAAACTTAAAGTCTGCATTGTCCCCAAGGCACTAACATTTAAATGAAATGACAATGAAAATGCAATGACAATCCTTACTAACAAAATAAAAATTACAGTTACATGTAATGCATGAATACTATAGCTAAAAACTTAAAATAAATTAACTTAGTTTTCCTCAACCATAGATGTGGCTGCACGATGCTTCTTCTTCCTCCTCTTTTTCTCCTCTTTCTTGCACTTTTTGTCTTTGGAGCGCTTTTTCTTCTTCTCTTTTGGGCTTCGCACGGTCTTCGGATCTCTCCTTAGTTTTTAGCATTGCCCCGACATCATCGGCTGCTTCTTATGTAGATGGTGCTCCTCACTGGTTATCTTCGTAGCTTCCACCGATCTAGCTTCATCTCGCTCCAAATTCTCAGTAGTTGTAGCCATAACATCGAGTGCAGTGAAAGTGTCCTCAGCTGATTCTTTTTCAGCATCTTCTTCTTTGGCATCTTCTTCTTCATCCTTCTCTTTCACCTCTTCAACACAGGCTTCCTCCTCTCCAACATCAATTTCCTCCTCAACAGCAGGTCCTCTTGATCAGCAGTGAAGTCATCGTCAAACAGGATATCAATCTTTCACAAGCACTATTCAACGTCCCTTGATTCTGCTTCTTTCTCATCATCAAAGACTTGTATAATGAGATGGGATGCTGACGATCGGTCTCAATCCTCTAAGTCAGTATCCTCTAATGAGAGTTTATAATCTCGGATGATTGGTGGAAACACTAGTATTTTGGGAGTGGGGTCGGGCTCAACTGCCTTGATGTGGCTACAATAAAGCTATTCCAGGCCTTGGTATAAGAATAGAACAATTTTTTTTTATCTGTCCATATCCTCTATTGCAATGACAAGCCTGATCTACCTATTGCTGATGGAATTGGCCAACTTCTCAACAACCTTCATGTTGTGTAGCAAGGTTGTCTCTGCAATAAGGTTCATTCCCTTACTTTTTGACTTGGCTTTGCCCTTCCTCGTCTTACTTATTTTAGCCTCCTTCATTGTCAGCGTATCTTTGCCACGAGTCATTCTTCCAATAGAGGCTTCATTGATTCGACCATTATTATCCAAGATTTCTTCTTCATCACGAGGCATGATCCCTTTCTGCTAGCACAATAACATCACCAACGATGGTAAAACAAAAATTCTCGTTTGCCTTGCGATGCAGTCAGCAATTTCCTAGTGGATTATTGCGTCGACATCAGTCTTTCTGCCTTGATAATTGAATGTATCAGACACATTCTATCAAGGTTGATTGTGGTGCTGTGAGTAGAGGGCTTCAATCAGTGTAGGAGAGTAGCTTCCAGGATGAGTGCAAAAAGTCTCCCACTTCAGCTTGGAGATGGTTTTGTGGATTTGCTTGCCCAAGTCTTGTTGTTACGACAGGAGAATGCCCTATTGTAAATGGAAGTTTTGCTTCAAAATATTGTCTTAAAATTGATCTTTGGATGCGTTCGTTAAAAATATCACTGGCTCCTTTTTCTCCATTAGCTTGGAGGATTTCAGTTCACGAATTGTAGTTGTAGTACAGTTGTACGAATTACGTTGAAAATGAAGTTCAAATGCGTCGACAATGTTTCCTGTTTATTATGCAAAAAAAAAAACGAAGTGAAACAAACTTGAATAAAAACAAAAATAAAAGAAAATAAATTTGCATAATAAAAATTTCAAGAAAATTTTAAAAAATTTTCAACCAATTTAATGGTCTCTTCTTGCTTTTGACCAATGTTCCCAAAATGTTTTAGTCGCTGACCATTCACTTTAAATTGGTTTTCATCATGTAAATCCTTAATTGTGATAGCACCATGAGGAAATGCTTCGACAACTTCAAAAGGTCCAGACCAACGTGAGCGCAATTTATCCGGATGTAATTTCAACCTAGAATTGAATAATAAAACTCGTTGACATGTGATAAATTGTCGTTGCAAAATAATTCTGTCATGCAATTGTTTGGTCTTTTCCTTGTAAATTGGAACAATAAACTCTAAATTTTTTCGGGTCATAAAACACTTAAAATAAAATGTAAAAGTGACGACAAAAAGAAAACAAGTTAGTAACAACTAAATTGTATATAATAAAAATAAAGTACAAAAAAAATAAACATCTAACAAATGCCATCCCCATCAAAGGCGCCAAAACTTGATCAGCTGTTTAACATCACAACAATATTGTGCAAGCATACAATATTGATGCAACTATAGTAGACAAATGTGAGTCTATCGGATATCGATCCCACGAGGATGGTTGTCTTTTGTTTATTAATGTCAATGCAATGAACAGATAAAACAAGATAAATTATGATAATAGTTGTCGGAGCAATAACTTGAAAATAAAAATGAAATACAATAATGATAAAATGGGATCCCCAACGTGAATGTTTAACAGAATGATAAGTGCTCACAAGGTATAAAAGGATAGGTGATTGTCGACGCAATAAAGTGCAATGTATATTTTACCAAGCTTAACTTCTATATTTAACCTAAGACTTAAATGTGCATATTACGACACATTTCGATGATGGCAATGCAACACAGTTAAGAACAAGCGGATTAAATTCCTCTAATCCCCAAGCAACTTCCGTTTTCATGCTTGTTAGCTTAAACTGTTACTGCACCTTCAAGTAATAATGACTGCAATAAAACTTCCTTGCTAAAAACATTCAAACCTAAAGATTAAATGGTAGAAGCATATTTGAATAAAATAACATCTAGTCCAAAAATCATGTGTACTTCCATACAAACATGAAATAAACATTAATCATCAGCGTTTAAAGAAGAAATTTAAAAGAAACAAGTGGAGAATACTATTCCTAGAAAAACTCGACTTGATCTCTCACTTCCCTATTGTGTCGCACTTAGGACTCCTCGTCAAGAGCTGGTCTGCATCTCTTCACGTCAGTTCACCCGTGGGGGTCTCAAGTCTTCATAGTCAAAAAGCTAAAATGCTAGGTTAAGGAAGATAATGCCCAAAGGAGACACCTTTTTCTCTTTCCTTGTAAATATTTATATTCCTCCAAATTGTACAGGTGCCTTTTTTGAAGAATCAAGCTGTCTTTGGTCGTACAAGTTGATTATACTAGACTGGACAGCTCACACATTTTTGTTCTTATTCAGATAACTGTTAGATGTGGCGACAATCCTGGATGCAATCTGAAATTACTTATGCAGCGATATTAGTACCAAAACATGAAAAAATTAAGGGTAAGTACAAGTTATCCTTGTGCAAGTGTCCTTTCATCAGAATCTAGTTGTAACCGGACGTACAAGTTGGTTATACCAGACTAGACAGCTCACACATTTTTGTTCTTATCCGAACAACTATAAGATGCGGCAACAATCTTGGACGCAATCTGAAATTACTTATACAGCGACATCAATACCAAAACAGGACAAAATTAAGAGTAAATAGGCTAAGGACCATTGAGTTAGAAAATGAAATTTACTAAACTAAAAAATGCTAAAATATGTGCTAAAGACAACTAAATGGGAACAAATTAACCAATAAGTAGGGAGAATACATATGTTCTTTCTAATACTATCAATGTTGCACAACTAAGCCGAAATATGAAATTCCTCAATTAAACTCCCTTTCCAGCACCTCAAACTACTTTTAATCTTCATTCCTAGTCCAATAACATGTATTTTAAGTGTTAATTTAATCATTTAATCCGTTTCATAGTTTTCCAGAAAAATCATCCATGTTCTTGATCAAATTCAAATTTCTCAAAATTGATCCATTAAACATGTTTGATCTTTTGGTTTAAGATTAAAAACCTCTTATTAGACCTATTTTGTGCTTAGACATCATTAATATTTGGATTCCAACTCAAAATTGAAGATCCACCATTCTTGATCCTCAAGTTCAAGAAAGAAGAAATTAAAGTTGAAAATCCATTATAATCACTTTAATTAACAAATAATGATTGAAATCAAATTAAAAACAAGTTTATAGATGAGGATTACCTTCAATTGAACTCAAATCATTGATTTGGAAGTTTGAATCAAAATGCTTGAAGAAATTCGGATGAATTTTTGCCCAACTTTGAAAATTATTTCGAGAGATTTTAGAGAGAATTTTGGGAAAGAAAAGGTTTAGATCTATTCTCTTATATTTGGTTTATGAAAGCAAGCAAATAAATGAGAGAAAAAGCTCTCAATATGGGTGATAAATGAGTGAAAAGTGAGGTAGTTGCAAAGTTTTTAAAGCTAAAAACCCCCACTTGATTTTCAAAATTTTGAGAATTTGCCATCAAGTCACTCCCCCATTTCCCTTGTTTTACAATTTGCTCCTTCCCCTCCAAAATTCCAAAAATATGGTTTATTTTCTATAAAATCTCTTACACATTTCCCTTGTTTTTCAAATTAGTCCTATTTAATTAATATTTTAAATCACCCAATTAAACCCCATTTTAAATTATTTTCAAATTCCAATTTAACCCAAAATATTTTTTTTACCCAAAAATTATTTAAAACCATAAAATTAATTTTTCTAGAAAGATTTTTTTTCTAAAATATTATTTATCGATTTTTAGATTAAATTACGCTAACTAATTAAGAATATAATCTCTAATTAACCCGATTAATTCCCAATTTTCACTCAGAACCCGGTAAACTTACCCGAAACTACTAGACCTATTTTTGGGGCCTTACAGACATAGAGAAAGCATGTTGCGACGTCTTGACTGGTTGCCTTGTCTTATTTTCAAGTGATTGTTGCAACCTAAAGAGGGAGAGTCGCAACAGCGAGGCTAATCTTCATCAAAATTCGACTTTGAATCGCTAGTCGTTCCTTAAGTGTCTCCCTTTCTGTTTTCCAATCTAATACATTTTCACACTCCATAGAGTCTTACAGTGTAATGGTTGCTTATCAACAAGTACATCAGTTGGTCATTCTTTCCTATTAGCTCAATTTCGGTTTATAGCGTTACTTGGTTGATGGCGTATGGTCTTGTCCATCTTGATTTAAGTTTTTCGAGAAATAACTGTAACCTTGAGTTAAACAGTATAATCTTTTGGCTTGGCTCGAAGGTTCTTTTTCGAATCTGGGCATCGTGTCATAACCTACTTCTTTCTTTATATAATAACTTCATATTTTCATAAGCCACAAAATGAAATTCTTCTAGTTCCTATAGTTGAAACAACCTTTCCTTTCAAGCTAATTCTAGATGTGACACCCCAAACCCAACTGGACGGATCGGCTCGAATTCGAAGCGTTACATTAGCCACCTAAGTGACTCTCTGGCTAATGACCACCCAAGACACACCCCAATCTTATAGCACCACAATCTTATCCAACTATTAATTATTTATTAATGCATAAGCAATTTGTGAACCAATTTTAATCTTTTTATATCTAATTTAACCTAAGGGCATTTTCATCATTTTACCACCCAAAGTTAAAGTAACCCATTTTTCGATCTAAACATTTATAGACCTTCTTTTAGTCAATTTATGTAAGCCCTAAAAATTTTAGCTTAATCCGAGTTTATTTACTATGTTTAATTCGAGTTTTAACACTAAGGACTAAATTGTAACATTTTCAAACTATCAGTACTACACCCGAATATTAAATTTAGTGTGTTTATAACAAATCTTATCAATTGTGAATCAAATCCAAAAATTTTATTATCATTTAAGCCCCTAATTAGACTTATCAAGTTTCAAGACTAATTTGTAATTTAAACGATTTGAATACCAATTTAAAAAGACCAAAATTCCAACCCTTAATAATCAACATGGCCGTGGTGATAGGCACACGCCCATGTGAAAATTATTGCACCTATTTTTGTGAAAAACTTGTTTTCAAACCCAATTTTACGCATTTTAATGGCCAATTAAACCCTATTTATCTACGATTAAATACCATACTTATTCATACACCTTCAATTGAACTTATTAATACCAATTAAGCCTCAATTAAATAGTATTAAACAATCAATTTCATGCATATCACCCATCGATTAATCCAAACAAGTGGTGTACCTTAGTCGCTAGTAAACCGCTCCATGAAAGCTTCATTTAAACAATTATTAGTGTAAACATCATTCCTCACACACTGTGTTATCAAGCAACAATACACTATAATTTATTCAATAATTAAACTCAAACATGCATATATGATATCCAAAATTAAAAATGTCCAATGTCCAAGTCCAATTATAACCAAAATTAAACTAAGTCTTGGGAGTTCACAATACTCGATTATAGTCTCTAAAACGTGTAACTAAATCTCTACCAAGCCTTAATATCTTGGAACTCTCTTGCACGACTCCTCAGCTCCTCAATCCCATTGGATATTTGAACAAATGTGAGGGTGTGAGCTTAAAAAGCCTAGTGAATGTTAATAAAAATGACAAGTAAATTAGCACCCAAATCATGCTTAAATCGAAGCCAATCAAATACAATTTTTAGTCACAATATCAGTCCATAATAGTTCAATGTCATATGCTTATCCATGTATCAAAAATCATAATTAATCATGGCATACATTTATATTGGCATATACAATCATGGCTTAATCAGGTAATCATACATCGGATAAATGAATCTCCTTGCTCCCAATCAGAATCAGAATCAATCCTGAATTAAGCAAGCCTAATTGACATGCTCCCTTATCTCGACTCAAATCAATCTCGTTGAGTGGAGACACAAGCTCAACACTCCCTTATCTACTCCAAATCAGTCCTCCTAGAGCCTCATTGCTCACAAATAACATATCAATATGGTGAGTACTCACAAATCCTATGGCATGCCAACTATATCCAATGGATCCACCATGCTGTAATGCTAATATAATCAATCAATCATAACATAATTTCAGTCAATAATGTGCTCAATTTAAAGTGTCAAAATGCATATGTGAACCATGTAACATAGTCATTTTAACATCAACTTAAATCAAACATACCAATTACCAATTACCAATGTTCATTTATCAATTGAAATATCAAAATACCATGAACCAAAAACTCCAGCATACATGCCTAAATCATCATTATAATCAACCCAATCACAGCACACAAAATCACTAGTTGCTCACTTACCAACACCTAATAAAATTTTCATCACTTGGACATACATCAATAATCTTGCAAAATCAACCAACCAAACTTAATTAAATATTTGTAATTAGTAATTAATCATCTAATTAAGCATAAATAAGGGTCAATTTACCAAATTACCCTTTAATAACACTCACCACAAAATCAATTCAACCACAACTAGGTGATCAACCAAGCAAATCGAAGCTTCAATTTTGATTAGCTCAATCCTCTTCAAGATTTGGAGCTTCAACAAAGATAAAATAGAGATTACCATCTTTCAAAAGATAATATTAAACACGAATTTTCATCAACTAGACTACACGAATTTCTCTCACAAAGTTACCTTACCAAATTTGTAACATCAAGTCAAAAACTCGATTCCTCACAAAATCAATCACTCCAGCCCTCCTAATCACTTTCAAACATCAATACTAGGCCAAATAAACATATACTAAGCATCAATTTCACCTTTAAATCTATTTCACAAAAATCCGAAAAATCGGTTCATGAATATGATGAAATTCGAATTTCTTTAAATTACCTTACAAAACATGTTTAATCTTGATAAATAAGATAAAAAAACCTTTTAATAGATCCATTTTGAGTTGGAACATCCATTAATTTGTGGATTTCCTCTCAAAATTCAAGACCCACCATTAAAGCACGTTAAACTTTTGAAGTAGATGACATTGATAAAAAAATCATGTAATTATCACTCGAATCATGTAAATATGTTTTTGATAATCATAAAAATAAGTTTAGAAATAGTAATTACCTTTGATTCGTTCTAAATTCATTGATTGAAAATCTTGATTCAAGAATTTTTGAGAAATTTCAGAATATTTTTGGCTACTTTTGTGAATAATTTTGGGTGAAAATAGAGAGTATTTTGAGAAGAAAATTTGTTGGATATATTCTCTGACGATAGTTCTTTAAAAACATGTAAAGAAAACGAATTTTAAAGCTCTCTAATATTGTAAATGGTGTGAAAAGTAGATTAGATACATTGTATTTAAAACTGAAGCAACCCACCAGAAAATTTAATAATTGGGAAATTTGCCCAATGGCCACTCCCACATTTCCCTTACTTTACCATTTGATCCTTTCCCTCCAAAATTTGAATTTAGAGGTTTATTTTCCAAATAAATACTCCAAAATTTCTCTTATTTTACAATTAAATCCAATTTAATTAATATTTAAATTTAACTCAAATTAAACCCCAATAAAAATTATTTTAAAATTCTTTTTTGACCCAAATTAATTATTTTCACTAATAATTATTTAATTACTTTAAAATTAATTTTTCAAAAATATTTTATTTTTTCAGATTATTGTTTAATCGATTTTAGATGAAATTGACCTCCTAAATTAAATTTAAAAAATTACTATTAACCCGATAAATTCCTAAATTCACACTCGGAGCCTGAAAAATATACCTGAAACTATTAAACCCGATTTAGGGATATTACACTAGATCCAAGTTCAATTATTTAATAGCCCAATATGATTTTTTCCCAATTCGATCGGTAAATGACAGTTCTTACCACGGATGAGCTTATATGGGGACATTCCCAATGGTGTTTTGTAGGCTATCCAATAGGCCCATAATGCATCATCTAACTCTGCTACCCAGTCCTTTCGGTTAGGGTTCAATCTTCTCTAGGATATGCTTAATTTCCCTATTAGGGACCTTAGCTTTTCATTAGCTTGAGGGTGTATGTCGTCTTCATCTTATGTCTTATGTTATATTTTGCAAGGATGAAATTTTTCACAAGAAAATACTACTGCTTACATTTACTTTTTGTGGTGGTATAATTGCATTGTGTTAAGTTGAGAGTTTTGCTTGCATAATGAATAGCTCCGAACAGATGATCCTTCTTCTAACCTAACACAACACCTACAGCATAGTCACTTGCATCACACATAATAATAAAAGGTTCTATCCAGTTTGGTGTGATAATTATGGGAGCCACTATTAATTTTTCTTTTAATTTTTCGAAGGCATCTACACAATTTTTATCAAACACAAAAAGAACATGTTTCTATAATAATAAATTTAAGGGTTTTGAGAGTTTTGCAAAGTCTTTAATAAATCTTTTATAAAACCATGCATGTTCCAAAAAATTTCGAATACCTTTGATGTTTGTAGGATACGACAAGTTTTTTTATTACCTCAATTTTGGCTTTATCTACTTCTAACCCTCTTGAGAAATCTGATGTCCCAAAACCAACCCTTCTTTTACAGTAGAATGACACTTTTCCCAGTTGAGCACTAAGTTAGTCTCTTCACACCTTTTAAGCACCTTTTCTAAATTCTGTAGACATTCCTGGAATGAGTCTCCATAAACTAAAAAATCATTCTAACACATCTAATCCTTCTTCTAGCATATTTGCAAAAATAGTTGTTATACATCTCAGCGTTACAAAACCCAAAGGGCATTCTTTTGAAAGCATAAGTTTCGAAAGGACATGTGAATGTTGTTTTCTCTTCGTCATCTTGGTGTAGTGGAATTTGATGATAACCTGAATATCCATAAAAAAATAGTAATATTCTTTTCCTACTAACTTATCCAGCATTTGATCAATGAAAGGTAATGAGAAATGGTGTTTTTTTTGTTGCATCATTCAGGTTTCTATAATCTATGCACACTTTCCACCTAATAACTATTCGTGTGGAAATCAATTCATTGTCGTCATTCTCTACTACAATCAATTCGCCTTTCTTTGGTACACACTGTGTAGGACTAACTCTTTCACTGTCGAAGATTGCATAAGCAATACATGCATCTAACCATTTTAACAAATATTTTTTTAACTACTTCTTTCATGGCAGGTTAAGTCTTCTCTATGCATCCACTATAGGTTTCCATCCTTCTTTTAAACAGATTTTGTGTTGACAAAATCCAAGATTTATGTCTTTTATATTCGCAATAATACACCCAATGGCTTTCTTGTGACGTTTCACACAGCTAATAGATCTTCCTCTTGTAAGCCACTTAACCCTGAAGTGATTATTATGGGTAGAATTTTTTTTCACCCAAATACCCATATTTCAAATGTTTTGGTAATGGTTTTAATTCCAACTCTGGTGGTTTCACTTTAGATGGTATTATTTTTGTAGTACTTGGTATAGCCTATTCTAGTATTCCTTTACTTTGTTGCCACCACTCCAACAGAGTTGTCACAGATTTGGCACTTGGTTCTTCTTCAATCTATTCCTCCCCTTTAGAATCATCTTCTTCAAGCTGGGTTGTCTCAATCTAGTTACAACTTGGTTCATTGTGATCATTTTGGGGTTCACATTGTGCTTCCCATAGTATTTCATTTTCACTAGATATTTCGAGTATGTCCATTACATCTTTCCAAGTTTTTCTCCAAATGCTACCTGCTGTCATGATATCCACTTTCCTCCTATTTTTTGCATCTAACCCATCATAAATATGCTGAATTTGAATAGCGATATGAATAACTCTCCCTAACATGGATCGAAGTATTGTTTTAAACCATTCCCAAGCTTGCACTAATGTTTCAATAATAGTTTGCCTGAAATGAAACATTTGTACATAACCTTGCATAATTTTAGGCATAAGAATCATACACTGTAGAAATATTTGCACGGATTCTCACCATGTAGTGATAGTATTGGGTGATAATGACTCCAACCACAATTTTGCTTTTTTGTCTAAGGCGAAAGGAATCAAAAGCAACTTAATAACATTTGTAGAAACTCCTGTATATGTGACTGTGCTGCAAATAGCCTCAAACCTCCTTAAGAATGTAGTAGGATCTTCTATCAGGGAGTTAGAAAATCTAATATTATCAGCAATCCAGTTTATTAGAGATGGGTTTAATTCAAAATGGGTATTATAAATTGATCGTCTAACAATACCATATTATAACCATTCTAAATAAATAAATAAAAATCCCTAATGCATATCTCATCATGTTAAAAATTTTTGTTTTTATTTTTGTCTTTTTTTTTTTATATTTTTTATATATAAGCTCTAAAGAGAATAAATAAAAATTAATGAACTAAAAGAATTCGTATTTGTGACCTCAAAATTTACTAATTATTCGAAATAACAATGCAAAAAATAAAAATCTCTAAAGACATTACCTCCTCGGCAACGGCTCCAACAGCTTGACTGCCTGCGAACGTACTCTCATTCGACGTGTATTTAGTAATCTTTAATCCTTGCAAAGAAAATAAGTAATTAGTAATCTTTTTAGGGTTTATAGTATGAAAGAAAGATGAAGGTTTTTGGGATTTGGTAAATAAATAACATAAAATAAAATAAAGTAAGGGAAATAGAGATGAGAAATTCAATAAACAGATTTTATGGGGGATTAGCTCGCTTCAGTATGACTTCTTCAATTGTCGCTTTTTGGGTTTTTATCAATCAGCTAGTCGTTACCCTAGAAGGTGGAACGGTGAAAATGTGCAAGCGTACAAATTGCATTGAAGTAATAAAGTGACAAGTAATGTCGAGTATCGTACCCGTAGGGACTGTGCTATGAAAAATATTTATGAAATATTTAATCAACAATTTGGTTAAGAACAAGATAATATTGGCAAGGGAAATTAATCTAAAGTATTCTAAATTAAATTAAACTAAGTTAAGCTAAGACAAAATTATATTCCTATGCATGATTTCTAAAGGTTTTAATCGATATGACATAAATGTCCTAGGTTAATTACGTTAATTACTCAATTAAATCTAAATCATATTCATGCTTGTTACGAAATAATATTCACGACAACTCAGTATCTTTTTAACTTATGAACAACATCACTTATAAAAATCAGTTTATCTCTTGAACATACACCTTTGCTAATACAACTGACTAAACTAATCTTTGATAAGTAAATGTGTTATAACACATACATACATTATGAAATCAATTTATCTCTTGAACATACACCTATGTCAATATGACCGACTAAAGCAATATTCATAAGTACGTAAAGGATCAAGTGAGGTAAAAACATACACCGATATTGAAAAAATTTAATCACAAAAATCCTACAAGTTATGCAAGGCTAGTATTCTCCAAATCAATCGCAATCTTAACCCTCAGCTTCCTTAAAAGATTAAGCATGCGCAAATTAAATAGTTATATCACAAGGGTAATGCAATAATAACTTAGGCATGATAATATTTAATTAAACAAGATATTCAAGGCTTGTAACAATATAGACATGATAAATAAATAATCAAGCAATCAACACAATCAACCCAACACTTTAAGGAATTTAAGCCATTTCAATTAAAGAAATAATAGCATTCATCATGATAATAAACAAGAATCTAAAATATGAGAAAAAGAATAGGATTAAATCCGACAATTTCTCAAGAACTACTTCCGTGTTCTTCGTTGTTCTTGTTAGATTCTTCCAAGATCGAGGTCTTTGATGAGCACTCAACAAAGGCTATGGAAGGTTAAAGAACCACTCTTTTCCAAGAGGGGAAATCCGTAAGGGATTGATGGAAAATGGAATGGAAAAGCTAGAGAAAACACTAGAGAGAAAGAAGTGAGAATGGATTGTTTTTGGTGTGGAAAATGAGGTGAGTGAGGGTGGTATTTATAGGTTGAGTTGAGGTGAGATGTGGTGGCTATATTTAGCAAATAAATATCAGCCAAACACATTGCTTGGCTGGTCATACATCAGCAAGTTTGACTAGTTCAAACTTTGCTTAAAATGAGCTAGGGGTGAGAATTTAAAACCATGAAAAGAGGAGGGGTTTGAATGGAATTTTAGGAAACATCAAAGGTTGTTTTGCAAGGTTGAAATGGTCAACATAATCAGATGAATTTGGGTAGCACTTGGATGGCACATGGCTAGCCCAATTAGAGGTGGTTCGACCCTCGATTGCATGCACATCGAACCACTTCAGTTCAACCTTCATAATTTATTTTTAATCCAATTTAATTTGAATTAAAAATATAATTATAAAGCATAATTTAGCTTCATATTGGACTGACCCTTGACTTGAAAAATATTCTTCTTAGCTCTATATTAACTCTCTCTATCTTGCTTGTTAACCTAACTTGTCACCGTATCTCTCGATGTCGGTAGATTGCAAATGCACTCTCGTGTTTGATGCAGTTAGATCTAAGAATAAACAGATAAAAAGCATTAAATAAGAATCAAAGTAATCTAGCAATGAAAGATACTCTCGTATTCATTCAAATGTCATTAGAATTCATCATCATAAGAGAGGGATTAATGAATACAATCGAAGCTTACTATCTCTAGACTACTAGGACTATTCCTTAATCGCTCCTCTTGCGTTGTATCGAGCACCCCTCGTCAGAAGTGGTTGCTCCTTTGCTCCATCAGTTCACCGTTCCAGCTTAAATCCCAAAACACATAGTAATTGCAATATTTAATTCCTCCACCTCTTGATGATTTCTTCCATCTTCTTTCTTCTTTTTATAGCCTTCAAAAGTTGCAGGTTTCATCCTTTCCATTCTCAGATCCAGATCCAGTTTTTGCAGCTATCAAAGATACAGTACAGCTGTGCACTCACGCAGATTTAATGTTTTCTTCAGAGGTCTGCAAGTTGTCGCTGCATTGCTAGGCGCAATCTGAAATCGTTATTTGCGGTGACAACGTGTGATTTTCTTGCACTGGTGTGTCCAGTTGTATTTTTAGCTTGAGTTTACTCATTCGAAGTTCAGGTTCTGTGCGGCGACATCTCTGGTCGCAATTCCAGGCTGATCTTGTGGCTACATTCTTCTTCCAGCATTGATCTTCTGAGCTGAGTTCCTTTGCTGACAATTCTAATGCACAATATATTGGTTGCTTGTGGTGAAACACTCCTTTTACCAGGTAATTCACGTAATCCACATATCATGGTGTCCCTATTTTCAACTATTTGGTATCAACTCGAAATAACTGATCATCTATAAAAGTTTCTCTAATCTCCTCAGAAGATTTAGAGGTGTTATGAATCTCCATTCGTTATAAGTGGTCAGTAATTTGATTTTCAATTCCTTTCGAACCATAATCCATAAATCGAATTCTTGCAATAATAAAACCAACCTCTTTAATTGTGTTTTTGTCTCTTTCTTCTTTATCACATATTTCAATGTCAAATGATCTGTATAGACATAAACATGATTAGCCATTAAATAAGGATAAAATTTTTCACAAGCAAATACAATCGCTAACATTTCATTTTCAGTGGTAGTATAATTGCATTGTGCTGGGTTGAGAGCTTTACTTGCATAACGAATAGCTCTAAACAAATGATCCTTCTTCTAACCTAAAACAACACCTACAACTTAGTTACATGTGTCACACATAATAATAAAAGGTTTTGTCCAATCTAGTGAGATAATTATGGGAGTCGATATTAATTTTTCTTTAATTCTTTCGAAGGCATCCACACAATTTTTATCAAACACAAAAGGAACATCTTTCTGTAATAATAAATTTAAGGGTTTTGAAATGTGGGTATAGTCTTTAATAAATTTTCTATAAAACCCTACATGTCCCAAAAAATCCAAATAACTTTGATATTTGTGGGATGCAGCAAGTTTTTTATTACCTCAATTTTGTCTTTGTCTATCTCTAACCCTCTTTGAGAAGTCTGATGTCCCAAAACCAACCCTTCTCTCACCATAAAATGGAACTTTTCCTAGTTGAGCACTAGGTTCATCTTTTCACACCTTTTAAGCACCTTCTCTAAATTCTGCAGACATTCCTAGAATGAATCTCCATAAACCAAAAAATCATCCATAAAGACATCTAATCCTTCTTCCAGTATATATGCAAAAATGGCTATCATACATCTCATAAAAATAGCTAAAGCATTACAAAGTACAAAGGGCATTCTTTTAAAGGCATAGGTTTCAAAGGGACATGTGAAAGTTGTTTTCTCTTGGTCATCCGGGAGTATTTGAATTTGATGATAACTTGAATATCCATCTAAAAAATAGTAATATTCTTTTCCTGCTAACCAGTCCAACATTTGATCAATGAAAGGTAACAAGAAATGGTCTTTCTTCGTTGCATCATTCAGCTTTCTATAATCCATGCACAGTCTCCACCTAATAACTATTCGTGTGGGGATAAATTCATTGTCATCATTCTCTACTACAATCAACCCACCTTTTTTGGTACACATTGCATAGGACTAACCCATTCAATATCAGAGATCGCATAAACAATATCTGATGTAACCATTTTAAAAATTCTTTTTTCACTGCCTCTTTCATGAATGGGTTAAGTCTCCTCTATGTATCCACTATGGGTTTCCTCCCTTCCTCTAAACGAAATTTGTGTTGACAAAATGAAGCATTTATGTAATTTATATCTACAGTTGTCCACCCAATAGATCTCTTATAACGTTTCAACACAACTAACATATCTTTCTCCTGTGAGCCACTTAACCCGAATGCGATTATTATGGGTAAAGTATTTTTCTCCCAAATACCCATATTTCAAGTGTTTTGATAATGACTTTACATCCAATTCTAGTGGTCTCAGGATATATGGTATCATTTTTGTAGTACTTGGTATAGCCTATTCTAGTACTCCTTTACTTTGTTGCCACAATTCCAACTAGGTCGTTACAGATTCGGCACTTGGTTCTTCTTTAGTCTATTCTTCCCCTTCAGAATCATCTTCTTCAAATTGAGCATTTTCAATCTGGTAACAACTTGGTCCATTGTGATTGCTTGGGGTTTCATGTTGTACTTCCCATAATATCTCATTTGCACTGGATATTTCGAGTATATACATCACATCTTACCAAGCCTTTGTCCAAATGCTACGTCCTGTTATAATATCCACCTTCCTTCTATTTTTTGTATTTAATCCACCATAAAAATTTTGAATTTGGATGGCGATATGAATACCTCCCCCTAATATAGATCAGAGTATTGTTTTGAATCTTTCCCAAGCTTGGCCTAATGTCTCTATAATATTTTTCCGAAAATGAAACATTTGTACATAACTTTGCATAATTTTAGGAATAGGAATCATGCGTTGTAGAAACATGTGCACAAATTCTCTCCATGTAGTGATAGTATTGGGTGGTAATGACTAACCACGATTTCGCTTTTCCATCTAAGGAGAAGGGAATCAAAAGTAGTTTAATGACATCTATAGAAACTCCTATATATGTGACTGTGCTGCAAATAGCTTCAAACTTCCATCTATGGAACTATGCTGCAAATATCAGAAGGTTGATCTATCAGTTTTATACCTAGCAGATTGAACTAGTTTTCACACTGGAAGAGCTTCAAATTAAGCATTTTCCTTATATTTTTATAGATTTAACTTAGTTTTTGTATATTTAATAAATTGTGTAAAGAGCTGTAAAAAGGTTTTTTTGTGTCTTTAAGGTCGGTTGAGGCCTAATGGTTGCCTAACATACTTTGTGAGTGTGTAAGAGACCATTAGAAGGGGCACCATATAAAAAATGATCACTATGTCATGACACGGGACAATGGATGTCGCAACATAGGGACCAAAATGAAGAATTTATGAATCTGCCTTCTTCATCATGATATAGCATGTCTAGGTTGCAACAAGCCCCCCTATGTCACAACATAGAAGGTCTATGTCGCGACAAACCTCCTATGTCACAACACAGCATGTTTATGTTGCATCAAACCCCAAAAGATGTCTATAAAAAAGTACACTGACTACTATGTCGCGACATAGGACCTGGTATGTTGCGACATTGACACTTGGACGCAGATTTTACACCGAGTGAAGGGAGTTTCAATCTTTACAATGCCACTTAAACATGAGGAATAGCTGTTGTCCTAGAGTTGAGGAAAACGGTAGTCCAAGGCTATAAATAGGACCTCTAGCACTAGGGTTTGAGATACCTTTTCTTAAGTTTTCATTTTTACTTTCTATTTCCGTTTTAGAAATGAGATTGTAACTTTTGCATAAAAGATCATGGAATTCTCTCCCGATAGATTGCCAATACAATTGAAGTTTTTTTTTCATTCCATTTATTCCATTTTATGTTTTTATATATCATTGTTTATTATGATGATTAAGAAAACCATGAGGAACTAATTTCGTTTTGGGAAATTAGGGAGTGAAAATATGAAGATTTAAGTGTTATATAAATAGAGATTTTCAACCGGATCAGTTGTCTGGTAAAGGAAGAACATGAAACAAACACTAGGCTTGACAACCCTAGAACGTCATTTAGGTGGGAACGAACCCAAAATTGGTATTGCCTATTCGTGAACACTTTTTCCCCAAACTAGTTTAGACTGTGACATCTAGCGATAAGTAGTCTCTATCGACTTGCTATGCTGGCAGAAGATCAAAAGATCCAACTAGGGTAGTGACTAGTTGATTGAAGTAAAATCCCAAAAAACCAACAGTTGAAGAAATCATATTGAAGCGACCTAATCACCCCAAAGACGTTTATCAAAATCTACATATCTCTTTCCTTTACTTTATTTTACTTTATTTTTATGTTTTACAATCACAAACTCTTTATTTCATTGTCATACTATAAACCATAAAAGGAGTACTAATTACTTCTTTTCTCTATAGGGATCTAAATCACTATTGCTTCAGGCCTCCTTTGGGTACGATCCTCAAAAAACTACAAGTGTTCCATTGTAACACACTATATTACAACCTAACATGTATACTTGCAGAAGCCCTAAAATACACACTGAATGAGAGTACGTTTGGAGGCGATCAAATTGTTGGCGCCGTTGTCAGGGAGGTAACACTTTCTGTGATTTTTATTTTTGCATTGTTAATAAGAATAATTAGGAAATTTTTAGGTTATAAATACAATTATATTCTTATTATTATTTATTTTGTTAACTTGCGTTTCTTAACTATTTTCTTTTTTGATTTCAGTATATACCTTAGAAGAGAGGAACAATCGTTTAGTTAATCGCTAATTCATAGAAACTAAGTTAGCAAAGAACTTTTAGCTATGGACGAGTTTGACTACATGTGGTTTAATGATGAGATTTATGATAATGAAATATACGAGGGAGTGTAAGAAGAATGAGATATCATGGACAATAAAAAAATCATGATTGAGATGAGCCAATAAGGAAACGAACCTCAACATACCATAGGAGTTCACCGGTAATTTGTGTGAGGTATTTGCCCAAAAATTCAAATAAGCCTCCTTGTGAATTGTATGAGATGCCTTCACGTGAAACCACTAGGATGAATTCTAAGGTAATATCAAGCATGTTAGATAAGACAGAGCAACTGATTAAAATGATGCAAGAATTATCTGAAGCATTGCTTCCAAAGAACAAAGACATGTTTGATGTGCACAACTTGGATCATGAGAACCCCTATTTTATCAATGACCATGATGACAATGATGGTCAGATTCAACTTGAGCTTGAAATTGAAGACCATGACGAGGAGTTGAACATAGTTAAAGTGGTCTTTGATCCAACTGACATAACAACAGATCTAATCGTAAATGTAGAAGTAACGAATAAACTAACCATTGACATGGAGCATAAACTGATAGCTAATGGAAGTGTAGAAGAGCCAATACACTTTTTGGCCACAATAAAGAAGGTGCCAACCGAAGAAGTCGAAGAGTTTGATTCATTCTCATTCAACTATAGTGACAAGGCTCGAGCAACCAAAACTTCATGTTATATGAAAGGGAGGAAGCTTGAGGCAATAATACCCGAAAAATAATTTGGGGTTGGCTCAAATTTGGTACCAAATGGATTTTAATGTAGATGCCACGTCGGTTGAAAATAAGGCAACATCATTGGACTCAATTGAAGGGCTGGTTTATATATATCGACAATGGAACAAACGATGAATCAAAGTGTTAGGAACCAGCTGGAAGTTCTTCTATGGTGGCGACACAGATCATCTCGATTTCTAAAGAACTTCTATTCCCTACTTTAAATTTTGTTAGTTTTTTATTATTATTAATTTTAATTGTGTTTAGTTTTTCTTTCAGTAATTAACAGGAAAAAGGGTTATGTTACAACACACCACCCTCCATCTCGCAACATAGATGTTAGAATGAGGAGAATACGAAACTGATACCGATGTCACGACAAAGATACCTTCATGTCGCGACAGAGAGTCCAGATTGGGTGACCACTCAAAATTAAGGATGATGTCGTGACAAATCCTCGAGTGTGTCGCAACAAAGAAGGACTACTGTGTTTGTTGCGACATAGCCTCCTTATTTCACAACATCGACTCTAATTTATGTCGGATCGACCCGACCTCACTGCGCAACCCGATGGATAAAATACCTATTTTTTGAATTTTAACACTTGCAAACCCTAGTTTGCACTCTTTATAAATATAAAAACACTATTCTAACTCTTATATTTCACTCTAATTCTCTAAAAACTTTTTAAACCCTAAAAATCTATTCTTTGCCTATTTTCTCTTTTTCACTTTTCAGGTTTTATCAATCTCGTGAGCAAGGACGAGTAAGAAGCAAAAGGAGAGCCAAATCAAATTAGGTTTAAAGTTCCTAACTTAATACTCTTACGTTACTTATAATGCCTCCTAGAAAAGTTATAAGAACCATTGAATCAAAACCATTAATGGGTACAAACCCTTCAAATTTTGTGAATGCAAATGTAGAAAAATATTTTAATGAACTTCAAGGCAAAAAATTCATTCAAGATAGGGGTTTTGATCCTTTGATGGTTTTATGTAAAGAAATCTAGCCTCTAGTTAGGTACCATAAGTGGGAACAATTTTGGACAATCCCCATAGAACCTGTAGTTATCCTAGTAGTTCAAGAATTTTACGTTGCACTAAACAACTATATCTCTAAGACTAATGATGAAATGGGAAACTTTAGTGATTAGAGCAATATGTGTTAAGGTAACCCCTAAAATCATATATAAATTCTTTGATGCTACATATTGTGAACAAGATTTCTTAGACGAAACTGATCTAGAATCTTTTCACGATATAGACATGAATGGAGTAATTAAATACCTAACTAAGGGACAGGGGGAATGGAAATTTAGGCTAGACACTAGTATCCTTACTTCTTTTAACCAAGCCATTATGTTCCCAAAAGCCAAGATGTGGATTCAATTTGTATGTACCCGTATGATACCTACTTTAAATGTTTCTAACATTAAAGTTCTTTTAGTAGTATTATTGTTTGCAATTTTGCAGAAAAAGCAGGTGTGTATAGGGAAATAAATCCATCAAAACATGAGCCGATGTGTAGGAAGCCAAAAAGTGGGGATTTTCTTTCCTCACTAAGTCAGGACTTTGTATAAGAGGGCAGAAGTGCCCATGATATCCACTGAGCAGTCATTGAAGCCATTGAAAAGCATTATTGGTGATACACTCTTCCAACAATATATGGAGCGTCAAGCCAAATAAATAAAGTAAGGGAAGAGGAGATTACGAGATTCGACAACTAAACCAACTTTATTGAAAAGGTTGGCACCAGCCCAACAAGAAGTTGGTGAAGGAAGTCACCCAAAGCTCATTTGGATGATCAAATGGATGCAAGAATCGAGGCCATTATTTCAAGAGTTTTCTCAGTAAAACAACAGTAGGTTCCCCAACTACACACCAGACGTGTTTAGGATGGTAGATGAGAAGCATGATGAGGAGGAACCAGAAGAAGGGAAAGACAGTGACAAGAAGGAGGAGGAGGAGGAGATGGACTTTGAACAATTTTTTTAAGACTTTGAATTTATGTTTAAAACTTGTAATTTTTGGGATGTTTTGGTTTTGTGACTTATTTAATTTGTAGTAGGATTAGAATTATAATTTATATTCTGCCTATGTATGCTTTAATTTTTATGTAGGAACTTCACATTATGGAAACACAAAATTTCGAGCATTCACGACAAAAGGAAGAAGGACAACCACCATGAGAGGAGAAGTCTTCACAATCAATCGGGTAACTTCTTTCCTTACTATTTAAAGGGTTGCACATTGAGGACAATGTGTTATCTAAAGTGTGGGGGGTAGCATAGGATTTTTTGCATGTAGTTTTTATTTTAGCATTTTTTATGTTTTTCTTTCTTTGATGTTTGCTTGAGCTTGTAAAAATACAAGTGACTGGTTAGAAGTATGTATAATAGGTTGAGTGTATTTTTTGATAAATTTGGCATGATAGTGTATTTTTTAACATGAAATTATTAAGTTCTATAAGTTACACTAAGTATAGATAGATGGGTATTGTTGGTACTAAATGTTGTGCATAATATGAGGAAATAAGCATGCTAGTATATATGATAGATAGTAATTTTGGGATTATGTGACTAAATTGATATTTGTGCATATTGAGGCATTTAAGGATGACCTAAGGCATTGTTTGGTTGCATCTAGAACTAAAAAGCTAAACCTTATTCTGAATTCCCAATTAGTACCCATCTTTGAGCCTTATGACCTTTCTTGATGAACTAAATTATAAGCCTCTAATCCTAAAAAAATGATTTGTGTGTACTCTTTTCTTTGGTCCTATTTTGCACAATAATAGATGTATGGTCATATGTATTAATGGTAAGTAGACACATTACGATGGAGGTTGTAAAACAAAGAGAGAAATAGGAAAATCAATATGGAATATGACAAAGAGAAAAATAGTGAAAAAGAAAAAAGAGAAAAATTGAGTAGAAACGAAAGAGAAAATACTTGAGTGAGGAAGCATAAGTAAAGTGACAAAGTCACAAAAATACCAGAAAGAAGAAAAATCTTGCTCAAGAAACAAAAGAGTACTCATAGGCTAGCTAAAAGGATTAGAATATATTGAGATTTCCTAATTGGAGAGAAAAAGAAGGTGAGAGAAGGGGAAATAAGGAGGTGAGATGGAATGAGACATTAAGGGGGAGAATAGGAAACAATACAATGTGTCAAACTATTTTCATGTTTGTAACCCTTTGTGCTTAAACAACTCTATGCATGAATGAATGTGGAATTGCATGATCTCATTTTGGCTATCTATATTGTACTAGGATAATTAAAGTTCCTATATTAAGCATTGATGGAGTTATATTAATAAGACTTTGATATTTATATTTCTTGTAACCTACTAAACTTATACTTTTCTAAACAAAAATGGTAAAGTTACTCATTCATCATGTTAGAATTTTTGAGAAATATATAATGCCTAGAGTAGATGTTACAAACCTAATCTTTGTAAGATATAAACTCAAGCTCCTTTGTTTTATTGTTTTATTTTCTTTTTTTCTTTTGTTTGCTTGAGGACAAGCAATGACTTAAGTGTGGGGGAGTTTGATCTACCAATTTTTACCTAGCAGATTGAACTAGTTTTCACACTTGAAGAGCTTGAAATTAAGCATTTTCCTTATATTTCTATAGGATTTAACTTAGTTATCGTATATTTAATAAATTATGTAAAAATGTGTTTTTGTGTCTTTAAGGCTGATTGTGACTTAAGGGTTGGCTAACGTACTTTGTGAGTGTGTAGGAGACCATTAGAAGGTGCGCCATATAAAAAATGATCACTATGTCATGACACGAGACAATAGATATCGCAGCATAGGGACCAGAATGAAGAAATCATGAATATGCCTTCTTCGTCATGACATAGCATGTCTATGTTGCAACAAACCCCCCTATGTCGCAACATATAATATCTATGTCACGACAAACCCCCTATGTCACAACACAGCATGTTTATGTCGTGACAAACCCTTGAAGATGTCTATAGAAAGTACACTAACTACTATGTCGCGACATAGGACCTGGTATTTCGTAACATCGACTCGTGGATGTAGATTTTACACCTCGTGATGGGCATTTTAGTCTTTACAATGCCACTTAAACACGAGGAACGATAGTTCTCCTAGAGTTGAGGAAAACTATTGTCTAAGGCTATAAATAGGGCCTCTAGCACTAAGGTTTTACATACCTTTTCTTAAGTTTACGTTTTTACTGTGTATTTCCGTTTTAGAAACGAGATTGTAACTTTCACATAAACGATCGTGAAATTCTCTGCCGAGAAATTGCCAATACAATTGAAGTTTTGTTTTCATTCCATTTATTCAATTTTATGTTTTTATATATCATTGTTTATTATGATGATTAAGAAAACCATGAGGAACTAATTCCATTTTGGGGAATTAAGGAGTGAAAGTATGGATATTTAATTATTGTATAAAAAGGGATTTTCAATTGGATCAGCTGTTTGGGAAAGGAAGAACATGAAATAAACACTAGGCCTGACAACCCAAGAACGTCATTTAGGTGGGAATGAACCCAAAATTGGTATTGCCTATTCGTGAATACCTTTTCCCCAAACCGGTTTAGATTGTGACATCTAGCGATAAGCAGTCTCTATCAACTTGCTATGCTGGTGGAAGATCGAAAGATCCAACTAGGGTAGTGACTAGTTGATTGAAGTAAAATCCCAAAAACCAACAGTTGAAGAAATCATACTAAAGTGACCTAATCTCCCTAAAGTCTTTTATCGAATCTATTATATCTCTTTCCTTTACTTTATTTTTATGTTTTACAATCACAAACTCTCTATTTCATTGTCGTACTATAAACTCTAAAATGAGTGCTAATTACTTCTTTTCTCTGTAGGGATCTAAATCACTATTGCTTCAAGCCTCCTTTAGGTATGGTCCTTGGAATACTACCAAGTGTTCCGTTGTAACACACTATATTACAACCTGACTCGTATACTTTTCGAAAGCCCTCAAATACACACCGAATGGGAGTATGTTCGGAGGCAGTCAAGGGTCAGAAAATTTGACATTACCAGTAATCCAGGTTATTAGAGATGAATTTAATTCAAAATGATTATTATAACTTGATGGTCGAACAACACCAGATTGTAACCACTCTATATAAAAAAACATCCATAATGCATTTATCATCATGTTAGAAAAATTTTATTATTTAGAAATCAATTCTACCAAGTTTCCTTGGCTCCAAGTCATAAATTAAAACTAAATAAAATAAAATAAAAAGAAATAAATAGATATTTTAAATAAGAAAAATAAAGAAACTGGATAGCCTAAAAATTTCTAAATTATTCAAAGTAACAATGCAAAAATAAGAAATCACAAACGACGTTGTCTCCCCGATAACTGCGCCAACAACTTGACCGCCTCCGAACGTACTCCCATTCTATGTGTATTTTTGGGCTTCCGCAAGTATACAGGTCGAGTTCTAATATAGTTACAATGAAGTAACAAGTACTTCGAGGATCGTACCCAAGGGAGGCTAAGTGATAGTGATTTAAATCCCTGCAAAGAAAAGAAGTGATTAGTAATTTTTTTAAGTTTTATAGTACAAAAAGAAAATAAGAGATTTGGGTTTTAATTTAAAGAACATAAAATAAAAGAAGGAAAGGAAAGGAAAGAGATAAGAAAACTCAATAATCAAATGTATAGGGGATTAACTCGCTTCAGTATAAATTTTTCAATTGTTCTTTTTAGTGTTTTTCTCCAGTCAACTAATCGCTACTCTAGCAAAATCTTCTGATCTTCCACTAACATAATGAGTCAATAAAGACTACTATCTCTCGATGTCACAATCTAGATTGGTTTGGGGTAATGGTGTTTACTAATGGGTCATACCAATTTTGGGCCAATTCCCACCTAAATGACTTCCTGAGGTTGTCAGACCTAGGGTTTGATTCACATTCTTCCTTCCCAAACAATTGATCTCTTTGAAAATCCATTTATAGTGATCAAATAATCATACTTTCACTCCCTAATCCCCCACAATGGAATTAGTTCCTCATGACTTCTTTAGATATCATAAATTCAATTATATAAATAGACATGAAAATTAAGATAGAAGATATGACTTAAAAGAAACTAAGAATTGTATACCAATATGTTGGGACGAATCCACAATCATTTATGCGATATTATAAATCTTGTTTCCACTTAGAACAAAAATAAAAATAACAAAGAAATGAGAAGCAACTAAAACCTAAATTACAATGGAACTAAAGACTATGAAAAAGATGTGTAAACTTGAGTGCTAAAGGGCCCTATTTATAGCCTTTGGACAATTATTTTCCTTAACCCTAGGTTAGTTGCCATTCTTCGTGTTTAAATGACATTGTAAAGATTGAAACACCCTTCACTTGGTGTTATTTTCACATTCTAGAGGCGATGTCGTGACACATAGGAGTCGTGTCACAGTGTAGAAGGTAGTCCGCTCCTTAGTAGATTTCTCAAGCGTTGTCGTGACATGCTATGTCCGTGTCATGACATAGAAGACAACTTATGTATTCTTCAAGTCTGGTCCCTATGTTGCGATATGAATCATTCCTTGTTGTAACATAGTGATCAGCTTCATTTTTGTTTGTCTTCTAAAGGTCTCCTGCACACTCACGAAGTTCGTTAGCTAACCTTATAGCCTCACTCGGCACTAAATTCAATAAAAAGCACCTTTTTACACATTTTATTCAGTAACCAAAAACTAAAAAAAATTCGAAACAAACCTAAGGAAAATGCTTAGTTTCAAACTCCTAAAGTGTGAAAATTAGTTTAATCTGCTAGGTCGAATTATAGCAGACCAGATTTTCTCCTCATTGATTATTCCAGTTGAAATTCGAATGATTCTTCCAGCCAAGATTATATGCGTTAGAGTAAGGATTGTTGTTACGGTTGAAATTACTTACATAACACACAGGTTCAGGCTTCAAATGACATTCATCCAACTCGTGATTGCCTCCACAGTAGAAATAGATTGTCTTGGCAATCTTCACCTTTTTGGTTGCTACAGGTCTTTGCATAGATTTGATCATATTGGCTAGAGAGGATACCTAGGCTGTCAACGATGTTATGGCATGAGGCTCCATTGCTCCTGAAGCTTTTCTACCACTTCCTAGCCTTGTGGTAGGATATTGATAATCATTGTTGGCTAACCTTTCTAGAATCCCATATGCCTCATTGTAAGACTTGTCTAACAATGTCCCATTAGCAGACACGTCAACCACCATGCGAGTGTAGGTGTTTAAACCATTATAGAACATCTCCATTTGAGTCTAATGTTGGAAATCGTGCATTGGACATTTTCTTAAAAAATCTTTAAACCACTCCTAAGCTTCATACAGAGTCTCATCATCTCTTTACTTAAAAGAAGTAGTATCGTTACGCAATCTAGCAATCATGTTGGGCATCATAAAAAAATTTTACAAAAATCATTCCATGAAGAAACTGTTCCAAAGGGCAAAGCATTCAACCATGCTCTTGCTTTATCTCACAGTGAATATGGAAATAACTTCAATCTCAGGGCATTATTAGGAACACACTACTATCAAAATGAATCACAAACCTCAAGAAATAATCTTAAATGTAGCCTAGGGCCTTCAGTTGGCATACTACTATATTGCCCAACTGTTGTAACATTTGGAACATTATTGGCTTAATTCGAAATAAGGTGCATGGACCTGTGGCCTCATAATGCCAGGCTTAAATCATCTAAAATTGGGATAACATGTTCTCGTATTGGTCTGTCCTTATCATCAAATGTTGCCACAGGTAGATTCCTTCCATCAGGATTAAGTGGATCCTCTACACCATGATTGTTTCTAGCCATATTCCTTAGCTCCCTTCCTCTTCTTCTTAGGGTTCTTTCTATCTCTGAATCAAATATGTACTTTTGAAGAGGAATGCCTCTTCTCGTACACTAGCAAAACCTGTTAAAACAAAAATAAATAGTTCGCACTTATAAAAAACTAATAATACACTAGCAATGGCGCCAAAAACTTGTTGCGGTGTAAAATGTATGTGCAAATGTGCAAGTATACATGTCGCTCAAGTAATAAAGTGATAAGTGAGTTATCGTTCTCCATAAGGATTTGAATTAATGTGATCTAACTAAGTTATTTTCATGGAAAAAGAATAATGTCAGGGTATAGTTAATGTCATAACAAAGAAATAATGTCAAGGAAAAATTTATATGAATTACCTATGGAAAAGTAATATAAATGAACTAAAGGAAACCAAGTATTGAAAATATATGATACTGGAAAGTAAATGATAAACTAAGTAATAAAAATAAATGGTAAACTCTAAATAGTATGTGATGAACGGTGGTGGAAACATTGGCAAGATATCAAAGGGTAGACTATGATGAATAATAAAGATGAGCTTATTTAGATTATATTTGTATATCCCAAAATGTAATGGCAAATATCTAAAGCTACACTGAATTGTCACAAAATTCTCTCGACAGTTGTTACACACTTAAACTCCCATCGTATCTGTGGTAAGCATGCATGTAAGAAGTCCAAATGAATAAATAGTAAACCAATATATTTAACCAGAAATCATTTATAAAATACTAACAAAAAATTATCTACAATAAACCCAAAAAAATAACATTCATCATTGTTTCAATAGAACTTAAATAAAATAACTGAAACCAAGGATGAATAATAGGAGCTACTGTCACTAACCTCCTCCTTCTCCAACACTCTGGCTAGATTTGGAAGTTAGACACCATCTTCCACGTGCTCAACTCTTTAATGGATTCGTCTTCTTCCCTGCCTGCCTCAGAATCCATTCGTGATTTTTTCATTGGTTACGCGTGATTTCCTTCAATTCATCACTCAAATTTTCCATTTACACTTTACACTTTCTTCATTGTTCCCACGAGTATTTATATGGCTAATTCAGATCGATACTCTTTGCACAGCTCATCTTCTTTGTACAACTTCTACAAGCATTCTGGTATATCACACCTACATTTCTTTTGGTGTATTCCTCCAGCAGGTCAGTATCCAACTAGCAGCTTCTAGAATCTACTGAGTCAGCACTCCAGTTTTCCGTGACAATCAACACTCCCAAAATTGCCTTGACAACAAAACTTTCTCAGGGCATAATCCTTCATCCTAGACTCCAGCTTCCGTATCATGCACCTGCACCTGCACCACACCATCTTTTACTTCAAAAATTAGAGTAAAAATGCAACAATTTACATACAACCAAGCTTTATGAATGCATGCATGAAAAATACTAAATTCTATCCTAAAATACTTAATTTACCTAAGTCCAAACACTTTCTCAAGGTTAAAAGGTATAAAATATAACTCTTTGAAAGAGTTATCAAAACTGGAGTTACATCTCTTTTCCAGTTCTATTCAAGAGTTCTTTTCTTTTCTTAGGAACACATATAAGATTCATCACTACAAACAAGATAATGGTAACCCCACTATTAGTTACTTCTTTTATGAATTTCATAGTAATAGAAATACATGTCCTACCGAAATAGAATTTGTAACTTGTTATCCTTTTGTCTAGCGGGCAAGTATTTACCTCCGCTAAAAAGATGTTTCATTCGGATTCGTATGAAAGCCCAACTCTATGTCATTGCCAGAATCCATGTTGTATATTTGAAAGAGGTTGACCTCCTTTCTTCTCTCATGGTACAATCCTCTTCTCGCTGAGCCCCCTTTCTCCTTGGTTCACAGAGACAAAATGTAATGTAAGACTAAGACTGGCGCCAACAGTTAATCACGAAAGAAAGGACTCACCGAGTCGGGATCACTAACTAATACTAATAGAATAGAAAATACTAATATAATAGAATGAAAAGAACTGTCTTTTCTGTATACTTTCCCCGATTTCGTTGCTACCACAAGCTTTACGCAATCGATCGAATAATATAGATATCCCTTTAACACAACATAGGTCGTTGAAAGGATCTCAGAGACTCACCAAAGCACGAAAGCCAAGATCTTTCACAAAATGGATTCTTATTCGAAGAATGCATAACCGCATGGATAAAGCTCACACTAACTTGTCAATTTAGGATCTAATTCAGGATTTTCCTTGGGGGTATCAGTAAGGAATTGAAATGTAATAATATTGATTCATATAGAAGGAAAATGTTATCTGTTGATTCAAATTATGTACCTAAGGGATAGGGATAAAGAAAGAGGAAAAATTGAAGATTTCACATAGTGCTTTTGATCGAAAAATCAATCTGATTTATTTCATAGCCCTCTCTCAATGAGAAAATGGGTCAAATTCCATAAGATCAAACCTATGGGACTTAGGGAATGATGTAAGGGAATAAAATTTAAAAAAAAAGAGGGGAAAATAATAATAAATAAGTAAATGAAAATGAAGTAGAAGAATCTAGATTCCAAATGAACAAATTCAAACTTGAAAAGGATCTTTATGTTTCTCGAAGAATGAGGGGCAAAGGGATTGATCGGGAAAGATCTCTTGTTCTTATTATAAGATCGTGTGATTGGATCTGCAGATGTTTGGTAAAAAAAATATTCTCTTTTGAGAATAAAAAAAAAAGAATTAGAACATGAAAATGTGATTGAATTTGTCCTAATTACTCTTCGAGACAGAATGGAAAAAGGGAGGAGCTTCTCGAACAAGGAAAAGGAACCAATGACTTCGAAAGAATTGAAAAAGGATTCATATGAGGTAAAAATCTCATGTACGGTTCTGTAGAGTGGCAGTAAGGGTGACTTATTTATCAACTTTTCCATTATCACCTCCAAAAAACCAAACTCTGCCTTACGTAAAGTTACCAGAGTACGATTAACCTCTGGGTTTGAAATCACTGCTTATATACTTGGTATTGGCCATAATTCACAAGAACATCATATAGTCTTAGTAAGAGGGGGAAGGGTTAAGGATTTACCTGGTGTGAGATATCACATTGTTTGAGGAACCCTAGATGCTATTGGAGTAAAGGATCGTCAACAAGGGCGTTCTAGTACGTTGTAAATTCTTATCCAAGACTTGTATGTTTTGATGATGCCATGTTAATTGCTAGAAACATGTGTAGTGTATGGCTATCCCAATAACGAAAGTTTTGTAAGGGGACTAGAGCATGCTACCATGAGACAAAAGATCTTCTTTCTAAAGAGATTCAATTCGGAACTATTATATGTCCAAGGTCCAATATTGAAATAATTTCAAAGTTTTTCACTAAATTTTTTCGTGTCAACGAACAATTCAAAATGCCTCGACTCTTTTAGAACAGGTTCGAGTTAAATAGCAACGATTCGAAGCACTTCTTTTTACACTATTTCGGATACCCAAGGACTCAATCATATGGATATGTAAAATACAATATTTCCAATCCTAGTAAGAAAGGGAGGGAAATGGATACTCAATTTAAAGTGAGTAAACATAATTCAATACTCGGTCTCATAGATACATATGAAATTCTGTGGAAAATCGTATTCAATGAAAGTCATATGTACAGCTTGGAGGGAGATCTTTCATATCTTTCGAGATCCACCCTACAATATAGGGTCAAAAAGCCAAAATAAATTATTTTAGCCCTTATAAAAAGAAAATGGCTTCTTGAACCCCTTTCACACTCATGTCATGTCGAGGTACTATAGAAGAAAAAACTGTAAAATCCAATCCAATTTATCGTAGTCGATTAGTTAACTTGGTTAATCGTATTCTGCAACATAGAAAAAAATCATTGGCTTTTCAAATTATCTATCGAGTCTTGAAAATGGTTCAACAAAAGACAGAAACAAATCCACTATCTATTTTATTTTAAGCAAAACGTAGAGTAACTCCCGATATAGTAATAAAAGCAAGACGTGTAGGCGGATTGACTCATCAAGTTCCCATTGAAATAGGATCCACACAAGGAAAAAAGCTTACCATTCGTTAGATATTAAGGCATCCCGAAAATATTCGGGTCGAAATATGGCTTTCAAATTAAGTTTCGAATTAGTGGATGCTGCTAAAGGGAGTGGCATTATGATACGCAAAAAGGAAGAGACTAATAGAATGGTATAGGCAAATAGAGCTTTTTCACATTTTCAGTAATCCATGAACAAAATTGATAAGACACATAGATTCATGGATCTGTATATCTCAATCGAAAAAGAATCAATAGAAAAAGAAAGAATCAAATTTGATTGATATATTTCTCAAAACAAATGAAAAGGAAAGGAAAGTTGAAAAAGAGGAATCTCATGTAAATACCATGGAATAAGGTTCGATCCTATTCATGGGGATTACGTAAATATTCCCATTCCAAAAATAGAAAGTTTGAAACAATTGAGATTTTTTTGGAGATTGAATGCACTAATTCATGATCTGGCATGTATAGAACGAAAACTTCATTCTCGATTCTACGAGAATTTTTATGAAAGCCTTTCATTTGCTTCTCTTCGATGGAAGTTTTATTTTCCCAGAATGTATCCTAATTTTTGGCCTAATTCTTATTTTGATGATCGATTCAACCTCTGATCAAAAAGATATACCTTGGTTATATTTCATCTCTTCAACAAGTTTAGCAATGAGCATAACAGCCCTATTGTTCTGATGGAGAGAAGAACCTATGATTAGCTTTTCAAGAAATTTCCAAACGAACAATTTCAACAAAATCTTTCAATTTCTTATTTTACTATGTTCAACTCTATGTATTCCTCTATTCGTAGAGTACATTGAATGTACAGAAATGGCTATAGCAAAGTTTTTGTTATTTGTATTAACAACTACTCTAGGAGCAATATTTTTATATGATGTTAACGATTTAATAACTATCTTTGTAGCTTTAGAATGTTTCAGTATATGCTCCTACCTATTATCTGGATATACCAAGAAAGATGTATGATCTAATGAGGCTACTATGAAATATTTACTCTTGGGTGGGGCAAGCTCCTCTATTCTGGTTCATGGTTTCTCTTGGCTATATGGTTCATCCGGGGGGAGAGATTGAGCTTCAAAAAATAATGAATGGTCTTATCAATACAAAAATGTATAACTCCCCAGGAATTTCAATTGCGATTATATTCATCACTGTAGGAATTAGGTTTAAGCTTTCCCCAGCCCCTTCTCATCAATGGACTCCTGAAGTAAACGAAAGAGTGCGGTTCGTTCGATAAATTCCTACGTCTCTATTTATCTCTCAGATGTTTGGATTTTTCAAAACTCCATGAACATGTAGAAGAGAAATGCTATCCCCACTCAAACCAAGACATAACTTTGGCTTTGACTTGTTCGAATAAAAATTAAGTTGAAGTAGGGTCAGGAACAATGATTCTTTTTATGATAAATATATCCGTTGTGCAAGTTTGTTATTACGAGTAGTTCCTACAAAGGATCAAACTAATGACATATACAATACTTGAATTCTCGATGTAGATGCTACATAGTTGGTTCTCATCTTTCAAGGACTACGGGTGTAATAGGAGCATCCGTCGACAAAAGGATCATCCTAAGATGATCATCTCATGGCTATTGAGAACAAATCAAATCAGATGATTCTATTTCTCAATCTTTCTTACTTGCTCCTACGGAACTAAGGTCGAAAAGATTGAGAAAAATCAGTCATTCACAACAACTAATAAAGGATTCCTCGAAAAGTTAAGGATTAGTAATCCATTTTGGAAATCGAATGAGTTCGATCTTATACATATGCGAGAAAGGTAATCAAAAAAAAGAAAGAAGATAAGTTCTTCTTTACTTTTATCACTTAGGAGCCGTGCGAGATGAAAGTCTCATACATGATTTTGAATGAGAGAAAGAAGTAAGGAATCCTCTTTTCGACTCTGACTTTCCCACTCCAATCGTTGCTTTTCTTTCTATTACTTCAAAAGTAACTGCTTCGGCTTCAGCCACTTGAATTTTCAATATTCCTTTTTATTTCTCATCAAACGAATGGCATCTTCTTCTGGAAATCCTAGTTATTCTTAGTATAATATTGGGGAATCTCATTGCTATTACTCAAACAAGCATGAAACGTATACTTGCATATTTGTCCATAGGTCAACTCGGATATGTAATTATTAGAATAATTTATATGCAAGCATGATAACTTATATGTTGTTCTATATCTCCATGAATCTAGGAACTTTTGTTGTATTATTTGGTCTACGTACCGAAACTGATAACATTCGAGATTATGTAGAATTATACACAAAAGATCCTTTTTTAGCTCTCTCTAGGAAGTCTTCCTCGACTAGCAGGTTTTTCAGAAATCTCTATGATAACTTATAGGACTCCTCATGAGTGTTGTTTCTATCTACTATTATCTAAAAATAATCAAGTTAATAATGACTTGATGAAACCAAGAAATAACCCCTCACGTGCGAAATTATAGAAGATCCACTTTAAGATCAAACAATTGAACCCGATTATTGCAATTGCTCAAGAAACCCTTTTTTTAGTTTAGCTTCTAGAATCAATTTATTAGTTCAAGGTCCCTCTTTACTAACTGGAATCAAAGAATTAGTTGATATGTTCTGCCCAAAATGGGAATGAGCTGGGGTTATGAACTTATAATCTATAATTTGATGATCAATTCGATTCCATGATTATAAGTTCATTCCATACCAGACCAGATCTATCTCTTAGCTTTGAAATGCACTTTGAATCACTTGATTTCGAGTACAAGAGCTCAAGTTATGAACGTTTTAATAAAGACTGCGTGAGCAGAATTTCTGGACGTGATTATGACGAGAATTACGAGTTTCAGGCTTTTAATTCGAGTTTAAATCATATTGGGTTCGGGTTTTGGACTTATTTTTTATTATATATGAGCCCAATATTGTATTTATAAACTCTTATTATTTTATTATTTTATTATTCCAAATTTTTAATAATTATTAAGTAGTTTAAGTTATTTAGGAGTTTTATGTCAAAAATAAATTTTAGTTTAAAACTACTTCTTGATTTGGTTAATTAGAGTTCTAATATTCTTAAGAGTTCTAATATACTTAACAGTTTTATTTAGATTTATTTAGTTGGCCTATATAAAGGCCTTTGCATTGTACACAAATTATACAATTAATTATTATTAAAATTCTCTTTGAGTCTTTTTTTTAAGAATTATTCTTGAGTTTTCTTTTAGAAGGATTTTAACAATCGTTTCAGATTGTGGAGATCATCTTCAAAATTTTTCTTGTCATGTTTTCTTTCTTGGAGGGGAAATTAGAGCCTCATGAAGGGGGTTATGGATTCTTCGTGTTTCCAAGGCTTCTTAGGACATCTACATATCACGTTCTATCTTTTCCATCTTTTTTTTTTCTTATTTTTATTGTTCCAATCTTTGATTTATTGTTCTATTTATTTATCTTAGTTATTCATTTATTTTATTTGTTTTATTTGACTTGGATTCGATTGCATTTCAGGTTATGCAAAAATCCAAGTTTCGTTTTCAAACGTCTAGAGCCCTAAGTTAAATTTGTGACTTGAACAAACTTTACTATCTATCTTCCACATCCACGCATTCATTCTTTATCACAAGGAGTGTCTAAAACAACTAAAACGACTAAAGAAGAAAGTCTACCATCAGCTTATTTATAGGCTCTTCTCCAACGTTGATCAGCACCCAAAAGATGAGTCCTTATCACTAGTTTAAATATTGATAACTATGTCCATAACTTATCCTGAAAATTACTCAAATAAGTCCCTTCATAAAGCAACTCTCCATTAGCTTCAAAACTCTCAAGAGATAAGGATAGGATAAAGATAAACATAAGCATAAGCATATTTAACACGTTCCCCCTTGTCCTCCAAGTTAGTCTAATGGAAAAAGATGATATTCTGGCGAAAAATGTTTCTTCATTCGCTACATTAACGAGATGAAATAAAAAGTCAAACACACTAACATAAACTTTAACTACACCAAAGTTGTTGTTCTATCTGTTGTTAAAACATGCAACTGTCAAAGTTCCAACACACATGATATTTTCAAAAACCTAAGGGAGATGGTTAGGTTTTGGAGTAAGCGATTGGAGGTTCTGGATAAATTTTGGCAAAGTTTTGGTATGGACAATGTCTTAAGGTAGGAGATGGTTTGATTGAGGTACTTATACCTCCTTAGTGAGTCCCTCTTGATGGTTTTGAGTTGGTGCAAGTTACTAAGTCATCGAGGACCTTCAACACTTGTACTTGAAAGTCCCAATATGAGTCCAATGTGATTTGGCAAAACCCTACATGTTGTACATTCAAGATTTTGCTATCTAAATAGTATTTTCCTTCAAGGCCCTATGACTAAACTTTTGTTTAGTAGATTGTTGGTCATGTTGTGCTTGGAGAAGAGATCCTTCTTAATGAGGTGTTAGGGTCATCCGTTTCTATAGCCACTAAGTGAACCTGATATGCTAAGACAATCGTTTGGGCCAGATGATTAGGCATATGATTGTTTGAACCGTATTGGACCAGCTAACCAGTCAAATTGGTCGAGGTATTGATATAGAGAGACCTCAGATCAGTTGACCTATGAACGTTATGGACCAATTGAATAAGACTAAAAAACAAATTGAATAGACGATTCAATTGAATTTTTTAATTTTTTATTTTTTATAAATTTTTAAATACCTTATTTAATCAAATCAGTTAAACCAGTCAAGCTAGTCGTAATAGTGAAACGATACCAATTATCAGGTTTTGAAAATCCTGGGCAAAGCGTGATTATAGCTCGGTGAACTTGACGTGCAAACTTTATTGGTATTACGCCTAGTACGTTGATTTTCCAAGCAACGGTTCATTTGATAATTTTGCAAACTACTTTTTCCTTAGAATCTTTTTGTTAAAAAGATTACAAAATACAAATACAAATATAGTACTCATCAATCCAGGACCTTGATAAATAGTTAACAGTAAAATATATGGTTTATTACTTAAAATAACCAGGCCAACCTATGTACGGATCCAATTCAACAAGTATACTTCTAATTATTAAAATCTTTTTTCATATTAAAGAGATTATATGAAAGTTCGGAAGTGAACACCCAATAAACTAAATACTAAAATTTTATTTATATCTTGCTGGACAACATCAGGATTTTAATTCTATCATAATTAGAAGAATCTATCAACTCTTATAAAAGATAAATTATTAGAGGATTCAACATATCTTTCGAGAAAAATATTATTTACGAATAATCTTGTTAAGTTGATGAGCGAAAAAAAAAAATGGATATAAGACTATATGACAACCCTCCTTTGAAGGAGTTAGTTTAATTTAGTTTTATATTCTTATTTTCACCAAAAAAAATTTATTCATATCTAAATATGTAATAAAGGTCAAACACAAACAATTAAAAATAAATTACTCTGTGATGCGCTCACCCCATACAAAATACAAAATAACATGATTTTAAATTGAAAGCAGCAATACTTGAAATCTAACAGTAAGGTTGCCAAATCTCTGTACTTTTATTGGTAACACATTGAAGGGCTAACATTGATAAGCATTTAATAAATGTTCATTAAAATGGCTAACTGCCAATACCAATGCTAAGTTCAAGAGATTATTTTTAAATAAAAACATCATCCAGTGTTATTTTATTCAAATTAAATGTTTGTATATCCTTCCAAGTTAATGATTTTAGAAAAGGTTCAAGAAATGCCACCGGGAATACAGCATGTAAAATTTCTTCTGATCAAAGTAAAGTCTTCCAGAAATGAGAGAAAGCGTTAAAGATCGAACTAGTTAAACGTTGGAATGTAGGAGGATTCCGGTGACTATACAAAATCAATTATTAGCGATGATCTCCATTTTGTGCCGAACTGGCAAGACCCCTGCAAAATCCAATACTCACCTCAGTCATATCAACTTATATATATATATATATATATATTCCATGTTATGAATGCATGAAACCAATAACATGATCAAATACTCCCTCAAAACTATAAATAAATAAATATCCCTCCATGCTATCCTTTAATCAAGACTAAGACTTGCATAAAATGTTCTTATTAACAGTATATCAGAAAAAAGGGATGAAGGTATTTAAACTTAATATCTAGGCCATTAATTCAACCAGGCAATGTGGTAGCGAACTTTACAAAAGCACATCCACTAATACTTCACTTCCATCCTGAAAACACAAGCTCATCCATGATAAATGGTAATGAGCTGGACAAGATCTTGACCCAGCCAGAGTTCCTTGAAATGAAAGGAGCTGACAATATTTTGCATAATGTGAAACTCAAACACTTTCCTCGTACACGGTCAAATGGATGCCCCCAGGGATGACATTACATTGTCAACAAATGTAAAAGGCAAATGAGAGACTGTAACAGCTCCAATTGAGGATCATAATTAATGTGGATAATAAGATCAAACCTTAAATTGTCTCCATAGCTTAAAAGGGCGAATGACCTCTATGTTTGGTTCTGGTCAATTTTCCCAAATTGATGCCGAGACAATGAAGGCAACCTTTTGAATGGAAAGTACAAAATTTCTAGCATTTTCTACTACAGCTACCAAAAACATTATCAAGTTTCACTTGCTTAGCTAGCTTAGATGTTAATACTTTTCAATTTTTCCTGATTAGCATCGTATCCATAGAGCAAAGCAAGAAAATAGATATCCACAGATACATGTCTAGTGCAATCGCATTAAGGTAATGAATTTGAATTTCACCAATGACATACATTACACACACATAGGACGCATTCATATGATAATATAGTAAAGAAAAATAAGAATTAATACTTATGACTGTCTGAAACTCATTAAGGTACCACCACAAAAGAATTAACAGAAACATACTCAGGAGGATGCATTAACAATAAGTTTACCAATGATCTCAAATGTTGAAATATAGTGGGATGACTTGCTCATAAATGTTACAAACTATATAAGTCAAACTTAAAGAATCTGCATACCTCACAACATAATACCAAAAAATCATAAATGCAGGACTTACTAAAACAGGAAAATCAAACTCAAATAGTGATTCCACACCACAGATCTGTTGGCTAAATGCAAATTATGCAACTGTTTGCTTTTCCATATTCCAAAAATAACTTCTTCCTTCCTGCTTAAGTTTCTCACTTAAAAATAATTAACTCATTCTTCATAAATCTCAAGAAAATTATTAACTATGAATGTTGCTGGCAAGACAATCTAGATGCATTTTTTTTTCACTTGAGTCATTTAACCACATCTAGCAGATCAAATTATCAACAATGTGAAGATTTTCACATCCTTATGTTTTTCATTTTCATCCCAATGCAAGAGGAAAATATGCAGATTATACAAAACTCTCTAATAAAGACAGAGCAAGCACAGTGAACAAAAATGCTAAGTTTTACACCGATGAAAGCCTTCTAACTTCTTTACTGGAGACAAGCCAAAACACATGAAGATCTGTTTTTCAGATCTTTAAAAACTCAGAACAACCAAATATTAAACAATATCTCAATGTAATTGCAAATCAACAAAAAGGAAAACAATTTTGCCTATGCATCCAAAAAAAAGCAGTCAATGAAAATGCTAATCAAAAAGATAAAATTCATAAGTTTCTATTAAAATCCATTAATCAAACAAAGCTCACAGATTAAATCCCACCCAAAGGCCCCCTCAAAATGTAATCAATAAATAAATCAACCAGGGGAAAACTCAATCCTCCCAAAAGCCATCAAAATCAACCCTATAAGGACTTACTTTTTATGGCGTCTCCCTCTCTTCGGACCCCAACCTTCAAGCTTAGCAATAGGGCAACCACAGCGAGCCCGAAAAAGCAAAACAGATCGCCCATTAGGTGGTGCCATCTTCCTTAATTCAGCCCTTAAACACTCATAATCGGGGTTCCCTTCACTCCCACCTTTCCAAGGCAAACGATCAATCTCCTTTGATCCTTTTTTCACACAATCCTCCGTTTGTAGCTGCAAATCAAACTCCAAAGCCTTTTTCAGCCCTTTACAACCAGGCTTTTCGCATTTACGGGACCGTGAACCGCAGCAGAACTCGATGGAAATAAGGGTTGTGAGAAAGAAAAGTGTGCAACCCAAAAGGTAGGAAACGAAAGGGAGAGAAAAGGAAGCGCTTTGGGTGGAGAGGAGAGGGGAAAGGAGAAGGGTAAGGGAATGGAACAGGTAGGAGAAGTAAGAGGATAGAAGGAAAGTGCCTGAGAAAAGGACTAAAATTAGGATCAGGAGGTCTAGGGTGGCTGATGGAGAGTGTTTGCAGAGGAGGAGAGGGGAGTGGGAATGTTGGTTTTGATGGTGATGGTGGTGGTGGCCGGTAAGTTTTGTGGCGGAAGAGGTGGCGGCGCCGGTGGTGTAAGAGGCGGTGGCGGTGGATTTTGAAGAAGGGGGCATGATGAGGATATCGAGCATGTTAAAACTTAAAAAAAGAAGAAGTAGATTTGTGAGGGTGCACTGGGATTTTACAGCTCAGACAAGGTGTATTGTCGTAGGTAATATATATGTACTATAACTTTTTATTTTATTTATTAATTATTTTAAAATTATTTACACTTTTTTTTAATTTAAATTTTAAAGAGAAACAAAATATATTCTTTTTCCCTTTTTGCCAAAGAAAAAAATATATTCTTTGCTTTAGGAGAAGGTGATTTTGGAAGTTAAAAGATGCAAGTTCAAGGCTTTTCCTTTTTCTTTTCTTTTTTTGTTAAAATATCTAAAAATAATAAAAATAATTATTTCTATTTTTTATACTTAAATAAATGCTCAACATTTAATTGGGGAAATGGGTTTAGATTTCCTTAATCTCACGACCTTTTATCTAGACTTGTTCATGATCGGATTACTCATTCAAGTCAAAAGGTCCTTTCGAAATTTGGGACGATTTGGATAAAAATATTAAGTCAAAAAATGAACTTGGGTAAAAAAATTTAGATCCATTTAAAATATGAGTTGAGCTCGGGCTTGAATGCTCAAGTCCGAACCCGACCCGATCCGACTCGTTTTAAGTTTATAATATTTTATATTATGTTATTTTTATATATTATATAATTTAGAACACATTAACAAAATAAACATATACTAAATAAATAATACTACTCTAATGTAAACATTAAAATAATGTTACGATGACTATATAAAAAATTTAAATAAATAAAAACTGTATAAAATTAATAAATATAATATAAAATAAAATAAATATTTTTTAAAAAATTAAAAATAATATGGGCAAATCTAAAATAAGTTTGGATTAGTTTTTTGTAAATATGGGTGGGTTTGGATAAAAGTTTAGGCTCAGATTTCGAGTCGGGCCAAACTTGGACAAACATAAAACATGTTAATATCATACTTAGGCCCGACCCGACTCAGCCCACGAACACCTCTACTTTTTATCTTTGGTTTTATTTAATAAAAAACTAAATCTAAACTTCTGTTTTTTTCCTTTTCATTTTCTTAAATCTAAACGTAAAATTATTTTTACTATTTTTGTAAAATAATATGATTTTGTAAGAGTAGTTATTGAAATTATCGTGTAAAAGTATAATTAGTTGATGATTAGTTTCTTATCTGACACGAGTTGATTGTATTTATTGAAAAAAAGTATATTATATCTATTGATATCAAGAATTAGTAAAGGGAAGAACCGTTGTAAAGAGGTGATGAAGGCGATGAGAGGAAAGAGTGATTGGCTAGATAGTAGAATGAGAGTAATGATTGTCTAATGTCCTTATTGTTTAGGTGAGAGGTATTGTAATGAAATACTGTAACAGTCTAGTTTTTAGTGATGTCAAAAACAGTGATTTCGGGATCACACCTCCGACGAGTCGAGTCTTTAATTTATTTATTTAAATATTTACAATTTTGTTAGCATCATATTAAAGTTTGGTTATGAGATTTTAATGTTTAGATAGTTAATGAAGTAGAAATGACCAAATCGTAATAGGTGCAAAAGTAGAGATGATTAATTAGAAGGACCAAATGAGCAGATTGACCAAAGGGATGTTAGTAGGTGGATCAACATGTGTTATATTAGGAGAAAATAGGTTTAATTAAGACTAATGAAGGGTTAATTAAAGCTTAATGATGAAAGTCTTTAAATTTACAAGATTGTCATTAGTATATATTAAATTAAAGAAAATTAAGTGAAAATATGATCATTTTTCACTCATCTTCTTTCTTTCTCACGGCCAAAGGAGAGGAAAACTAGGGTTTTTATATTAAATCTTTGAGCTTGGATTTGGGTAAGCAAACCTTGCTAGTTTTTAGTAATTTTTATATTTTCGAATCCATATTAGCTTAATCTAGCTTCTTTAAGGACCAAATTGTGAATCTGTCAAATGTTATATAACTTTCCATTGTTGAAAATTCTTTTTATTGATGGATTTGTCTGCTTGATGAATAGATTCATTGATTTTGTAAAGTGATTTTGAATGAAATTAGAGTTTAAGGACCAAAATGCAAAGGAGAAGAAATTGTGTGTATTTGGTTGAAATAAATGGTTGGTGAGAATTGTACTGGAATAATGAGTGTATGGTTGAAGTGTACCTAGAAGAAAATGGGTACTTTTGCATGTTTTGTGTGGAAAGGGACTAGATTGAATAAAAGGAAAGTATTAGGGGTAAAATCATATTTTTTCCCAAAAAGTATCAATTGTAAAATGATCTAATTGTGTGTTTAATGTGGAAATTTGAATGACTTGTTGGTTTAGATTACAAGCGTGCCATGGATCGCGAAAAACGAAAATTAGCGGAGTAGACTTGAAGTTTATCCATAATTTCAATCTAATTCGATAAGTTTGTATTGTTAAATTCCAATTTAAATTGCATATTTTTGTACTTGTATACAACTATTATGATTTGAGATAGTGATTGGAAACGCGGAAGACGGGAACAAAGGAAAGGAGCTAACGGGCCTTGAGTCGGAAATGTAAAAAGGTCTGATGATAAGGATCCTACGATTGTCGCGGATTCTTTTTTCATCGTGAGTATTAAATGAGAAATGAATCCTATTACGGATTAAAGCTCTGATGACGAAAATCTTGCATTTGTTGCGGATTTTAGATGGCATCGTGAGTTATTAAATTGGGCCTGTGACGATCAAGATGAAAGGTCCGATGTCAGAGGTTCCCGCTTTGTTGCAGATTCTCTACAACATCGTGAGTTATCAAATGTGAATTGAATCCAATAACGGATGTATACAACTTACTTGATTCGGTTGATTTTAGATTGTACAACTCTTGAAGTTTGGTAAATCTATTTAACTCTATGAACTTGCTAAGCTATGAAATGCTTACCCGTGGAAATTATTGTTGTTTTGTAGATTCTATTTTTGTTGTTCGAAGATCGGATAATCTTAGAACATCACACTATCTCGGAGTTGTTTGGTAATAATTATATCACTTGATTTTATGGCATGTACTAGGATTATGTTATATTTTGTTTTACTTGTTCAATATTGTAATGATCTTGTTATGTCCTTAATGAGATATTTAATTTAGTAATTTATGCTTGTTCAGGAAGAAATATAGACTTAGAAGTACAATATAGTGACTTGGAAACAATGAATTATGTATTGGTTTAATGAAATTTTGGAGTTAAAAATGATAAGTGTTGATAAACTTGTATTTTGACATGATTCTTAAGATTCTGCATACTTGTTTTGGTAGAAGTACAGGGTAGGAGAGAGGTTGTTCACTGACTTGAGTTGTATCGGTAGTTGTATTGTAGGTATCGGTAGTTCTGCTCATAGAAATACATGTAGTTTATGTACTTGTATCAGTAGAAGTTGCAGGGTAAGGCTTCTTAGCTCATTGGAGTTTTTAGTATCGAAAGAAGTATGACATGTTTCGGTAAAAATCACACTTGTATCGGTAGCACTACCTCAAGTATCGGTAGAAGTCTACACTGTTCATGAACTGTTTATTGACTTGATAACTATCAGTACTTGTTGGGTCTCCAAAAATCATGGAAATGACCTTTTTGCCCTTGTCGAGTTATGGTTATAATTAAATGATGATTTATGATGTGTTAGGTGAATTTCTTTAATAAAGGAAGATTGAATTACATGATATTAAAAGATGAAAAATGATAGCTAAATAGAAAGACATTGGGACCCTAACAGGTGATGGTTTTCGGGTTTTGGGTGTTACAGATACCATGTGTAAGTGTAACGAGCCGCAAATAGAAGCTAGTAATGAATGCACACAAAATGTCTCATGGAGGTCAATTGATTAAATAGGTTCATTTGACCCACTTGAATTGTCTTGATTCGTGGAACACATAGAGAAACTCATTTACTTGCAACCTTGGTAACCTAATGGAACACTCTAGTAAACTAGAGTTACCATGATCAATATTTCTATTCTAAAAGGATAAGATTGTATAGTGTTTAAATCCCTGAAGTCTCTCATATTGTAGATAAGCTTTGATCTCGACCATCGACATAATTTAAATTTTACTATTGGATTTGGAAGAGCTCAACTATAAATAGAGGCCTTCCCCCTCATTTGTAATGGCCTCACCCTATTGTAATTCTTCAAAGTAATAGAAACACTTTGAGAGCATTTACTCAAACACTTTGTGTGCTTAGTTTTCTTGTGGCCTTTTTTTATCGCTTTTTATTTTGTTGCTTGAGAGTTTGTTTCCGCTATATTTCAATGCCTTAGAGAATTTCTATTGAGAATTCTCATCTTTCAAGAGTTAGGTTGACTTAGATAGATTTGAAACTAATTTTTTGCCTAAGGTCGTGTAGATTATGATATTTAAGTTCTAACTATAACACCTTTTACCTAACCCGAATTATTAGGTCCAAATCTCGAGTACTACTAAACCCCTAACTGTTTTAAAAAAATTGAGTTTAGCTTAAAGATGAACTAAGTAAATTAGGAGACACTTATTATAGTCAAAAGGCACACATGAGCACTTAGGAATTTTGTTTTTAAGGCAATATTTTCTTCACTACCTTTTCTAAACAAACCTATGAAACTTGAACAAATTTTTAGACATACAAGATGGCTGAGAACTAAAGTATAAAATGCTCTCTAAATGGTCTGCAATACAAAGGTGATTATGTTGCAGTGACAATTTTCGTATTCATGCATATTTTGCTTGAGGGTAAGCAATGACTCAGGTTTGGTGGAGTGATAACTATTGAAAAGAGTTATATTCATGCCCCTAAACTCAATTAATTGATTGTACTTAAGTGTTTTTAGTTGCATTCTAGAATATTGCACTGGTATTTTTGAAGCACTGCATTGAAGAGCTTGGATTGTGATTAATTGTTATTCCATGTTGCTTTTAACCGCTTGTGGGAGGAACTTGTAACAACTCGTTTTTCAATGGAGTTGAAAACAGTAATTTCAGGATCATAAATCTGACGAGTGAATCCATAAATATTATTATTTAATATTTACGAGTCAAATATAGTATTATAATAAATATTAATTTGATAAATTGTGTTATTCGAATTAATAATTAAGTTCAAGTGGTTTTGAAAAATGAGTTTTCGAGATCTTGTTTCTGTAAACCGAGCTCGTAAATATTTTTATAAAATATTTATGGAGTTGCTATATATGCATGCTGAAATTCAGTTAAATTTTTTTAATAATTTGACTATTAATTAAGGAAAAATGGCTAAATTGTAAAAAATGTAAATGTTAATCGTTATTGATTTACATGTGTTAATTGTTTATTAAGACAAATTTGAATGGCTTTAAATGGAAATTAGCCATATTTTAGAAAGCATGTGCGGTTGTGGCTTTAGATTAGGTGGGATTATTAAAATATATGATTTAATTAAATTAAAAATAAAATATATTTAAAACAAAAGCTAAAAGAAAAGAAGAGAATTTTCTTCTTCTTCACCTGCACCGAAGCAAAAAAGGGGAGAGTGACCTAGCTCACGTTTAGCTTAAAGCTTCAATTGGTAAGCTGTTTTTATCGGTTTATTGTAATTTTTATATTTTTGAGATCGTTGCAACTAGATCCAACTAATTCATATATTGGTTTTCAAATCTGTTAAGGATTTTATAACCTGCCATTGATGAATAGTAGATGTTTTTCTAGAGAAATTATTAAATTTTGAAACTATGAAATGTTAAAGGAATATTTGATTTAGTAAATTCTGTTAAATTTGTGATTAGGGACTTGAAAATAAAAGTTGTAAATTTAACTCTAAAAGTGAAATAGGTTGATTGAGTATAAAATGAGATTTAAGGGAGCTAAAGTGAATTAGTGGTGGAGTTAGAAACCCACCATAAAAATATGTGGTGATAAATGGATTAAGAATTTTAATAATAATTAAAAATAAATTTTAAAGTATATAAAAAGGAAAAAGAGGAAAGGAAATTTGAACACTTTCCCTTCTCCTTGATTTCATTCACGATAGAGACAATAAAACGGCTTGGGGAGAATTCGGCTAGCTATTGCCATTTGTAAGATTTCTTGTGCAAATCCTTGTATTTTTGTTATAATAGAACTTGTCTTACCTTGTTTTATCAAAATGGGAGATTTACATGAAAAGTCCTTGAAAATCTAGAATTTTACCATTTGTGTTTTGATAAGCTTTGGATGCCATGGATGAATGATTAGTGTTGTGAGTTAGATAAGGGTAGTTTGCATGTGATTAATTATGATTTTTAAAAGGCTAAAGATTTGAAGAATAAAAAGAAACGATAATGAAAGAGTTGAGTTTTTGTTATTAAATTGGTATATGTGAATGGGGATTTTCATGAGTTAAAGTAGTTACTCTTATATTGAAGTTAAATTTTGAGTTTGAGTTAATGCTTCTTTCACATAAATGTTAAATCATTGGGGGTTATTTTGGAGAAATTACCTTAAATAGAACTATGATAATAAAGTAGTTTATTTAAGTGTGAAATTAAGTGTTAACATACGAACTTGTTGTTTAGATCAAGATTCACATCGCGTGGAAGACGTATGAGGCAAGGGCAAAGTTGTTAACTAAGTAGTGGGAGTAGTCACTCAACATGTAAGTTTTACTCGTAAAATTACTCCATATTACCTTAAATATGCTAATTACGTTAAACATATATATTTTGATATATATATATATATATATCCATGTTTATGTAATTATACTTGTATAATATAATCACGTGATATTAAAGAAATTAAACGCATAAATAAGTTTACGAGCGTAAACGAGTGCAAGCTGGCAAGCGTAAATGCATATATTTATAGCTGACGAGCGTAAACGTGTGCAAGCTGGCAAGTGTAAACGTGTGCAAGCTGGCGAGCGTAAACACATTTATATAAGCTGACGAGCATAAATGTGTGCAAGCTGGCAAGCATAAACGCATATATATAAGCTAACGAGCGTAAACGTGTGCAAGTTGGCAAGTGCAAATGCATATATATATATAAACTGACGAGTGTAAACGTGTGCAAGCTGGAGAGCGTAAACGCATATACATAAGCTGACGAGCGTAAACGTACGAAAGCTGGTGAGTGTAAAATGCAATGAGCACATATATTGATCCTTTTATGATAAATTATTGAAATGTTATATGAATGTGACATTGACTACAAATGAAACCTATTAGAGATTGAAAGTTCTTAAGGAAAGTTTTGAATTTGTATTAGGTTTCTTGGAAACTATTAAATATTCTCTAACCTGGAAGATACTTAATATGGTTCAATGGATGTTAAAGGCTTAAACGAATATGTTTATATATTATTAAAAGAATATGGTCAAGACATGTGAATTGGAAAACGTTGATACAAGTGGTTGAAATAAGGAAATATGTTTATTGAACATATGATGGATGATATATATATTTAATGTGTTATTATTACAATTTACATTAATTGTTGAAATCATATATTTCTTGGGGATACTCATCGACCTTATGAGGATGTGTTGCATAGGAAGAGAATGTTTATATAAAATGGTATGTGAAAATATATGTATGAATTGAGACATTAGATTTAGACAATTGATATGAAAGGTGATTGTTAAGTGTAAATGTGATGTTTGATTTATATGTCAAATGTGTTTTTCATGTATAAGTTTGATATGATAATAAAATACATGTTTACATACGAATTCACTAACCTTGTAAGATTTTTTTATGTGTATAGAAAATTTACGAACTCATGATTCTGGTATTAAATTATCTTGTAAAAGGCTAAAAGTTTCAACCCTTATGATAAGCTGAATTTAAGTTTATTATGAATTTACTAAGCTTTAAGTAAGCTTACCTTACTTGATTTTTTTCTTCCTTATAGACCGTTGGATACGAGCTATCGATTGTATTACTTTTGAAGGTCACACTATTTGGTAATTAATCGTTTATGTTGGTTTAGTCGTAAGTGACATGTAAATTTGGATGTTTTTTTAGGGTGTTTTAAGGTATGGTAAAATTGTTGTATGAATTGGTTTAAGTCGCTAAACAAAAAGGTTAAGTTTGAACTTGATTTTAGTTACTTTTGGGTACACCGATCTGGCACATGGCCTGATACATGGTCGTATGGATGTTGTAATTTAAGTGCAGTAGTCACACAGTTCGGTACACGACCGTGTGACCCATTTTTCGTTAGCTCACACGGTTTTACACACGGTCAACAATACAGTCATATGTCCCTTTTTCGAGCATACACGTGGGCAAGCACACGGGCTGGTACACGACCATGTGCCCTTGTTTCTCAAACTTTTCAACTTTTTCTTAAATTTTCTTATTTGATTCAAATTAGTCCTAAATTGTTTCTAAGCTATTTTTAAGGCCTTAAAGGCACAATTTTAAGCTCAAGGTATACGTATGATATGTGATATGACATTTTATAATTTAAATTGAATTATCGTATAGTAATATGAGATTAAGTGTTTGATTGACTGGTAAGGCACCTTAACCTTAATCCGGTAACAGAGACAGGTTATGGGTGTTACAGGACTTGTTTGGAGATTAATTGGCAGGTGCAGAGTGTAGAAAAATGAGTAAAGGATTGAAGGTTTGGCGTGGAAAAGTTTTGATTGTTTTCCAACACAAATGTCGTGGCAATGCCGGGAAGATGCCTAGTCAGCACTTCATGCGTACCATTCTTGGCCCCATTTGTACTTGTACTAGATAAATCCACTTGAAAAATAGAGGAAGAATCATGGGCTGATGGACCTACCCTAGGAGAAAAAGACATAAAAGCCAAGTAGGGAACCTTAATGGAAAGTGGGAGCTTTAGACGAAATACTGGGTAGCAGCCAAGAATAAGGGTAGGAGAAGAAGGAGAAAAACAACTGCAATTATCTTTTGTAGCCGTAAGACATTACGTTGCCTGTGTTGAGAGCTGGATCGACAAAAGCTATCATCTCGGATTTCCTCCTTTATTTCTTATCTTGCTTCTTTTAAAGCTTATTTGTTGTTGATGATAACGGTTATTGTATTAAACTCAAATTTGATTTTCCCAATCATGAGCTAAATCTTTTAGGCTCAATATTACTTTGATAAAATTTTTATTTCTATTAATGGTTGAAATTTAAGTATGGATTGTTTTACTGTTTTATTCAATGGTTTTTCAGGTCGCATGCATGTTGTACATTGATAAATGTGTGACAGGTTTATAAGGTTAATTTAATTCCGTTAGGGTTAGGTTAACTAGATTGAAATTGAATAATATGAGTTAATGTTTAATTAAATATTCATAGCAACCTATAGACATAAAGAATTGCCTCATATGAAAGAAGGTAGGAAATATTAGTGGTAGCCGAACTCAAAGCTTATAAACAAATATTGCCCGAGGGGAGGTAACTCAAGGTCTTGCTTCCGAAAGAAGTAGACCATTGTAGAACCTTTTCAAGTAGTAGAGTAATCACGGCTTTGTTATGGCATTAATATTTAGTGAAGGTAGATTTATTACTAATCCCAACCATCCCACTCGGCATCGTAGTTACTCAATCATTTTTCATAGTAATTTTGTCTTGGCATTCTTATCCATTTACTTGTTTTGTTTCGCACACTTTATATATCATCATCTCCTATATATCATCATCTCCTCATTTTGCTTCTTCATTCTTCTTATTATTTACCTTAGCATCAATTTAACTATATTAACTTGATTGAATTATGCCTAATCGATCCTCATGGAGACGATCTTACTTATCACTTTATTACTTATTCGACATGTATACTTGCACAATTCACACATCATATTCACTCGCCACACCCATTAATGACCTAATCTAGATCCATTTTATGAAAATAATTTGAATAAGAACCTCTTCTCCTCTAGATCTGAGATTTGAACTCCTCTCATTGGATGCCATAGATTTGCCATTGTACTTTTCATCGTTGGAAAATGGAAAACACTTGCTGTAAGAAAACAACCTACCAAACACAAATTCTACACCACTTTTTGAGGGCCAATGTCATTTCAAATTAATAGAACCTTGATCTGTCGTAATTCAACCTAGCAGATTAAACTAGTTTTCGCACTTTAGGAGTTTGAAATTAGGCATTTTCGTTTGGATTACTTAGGAATTATTTTAGTTTTAGTATAATGAATAAAGTGTGTAAAAAGTGTAAAAAGGTTTCTTTTATTGACTTTAGGGTCGATTGAGGCCTAAAGGTTGGCTAATGAACTTTATGAGTGTGTAGGAGACCCTTAGAAGACGAACTACATCAAAACTGATCACTATGTCACGACATGGGACTAGCGATGTCGCAACATAGGGATCAGAATAAAAAGAATCCTAAAGTTGTCTTCTATGTCGTGACATGAGCATAGCATGTTACAACATGCCTGAAAATTACACCAAGGAGTAAACTGCTTGCCATGTCGCGACACGGACCCTATGTGTCGCAACATCGACTCTTGATCACAAAATTACATCGAGTGAGGGGTGTTTTGGTCTTCACAACACACCTTAAACCTGAAGAATTATAGCTAACCTAGGGCTAAGGAAATTGGTCATCCAAATACTATAAATAGGTCCCTTTAGCACTTAGTTTTACACACCTGTTCTTTAGTTTAATTTCTCTCTTGTAATTTAGGTTTCATCGTTTTATTTCCTTAGTTATTTCTATTTTCGTTTTTACAAAAACAAGATTTGTAACTTTCGCATAAATGATTGTGGATTCGTCCCAACAGATTGCAATACAAATCCTTAAGTTTCTTCAATTATATTTTCAATCTTATTTATTATGTTCTATCTTTTTATTGAATTTATAATGTGGTAAGAAACCGTGAGGAACTAATCCCTTTGTGGGGAATTAGGGAGTTGAGGTATGTTCATTTAATTATTCTGTTGGGATTTTCAACGGATCATCTGTTTGGAAAACGAAGAACGTGAAACAAACCCTAGGCTTGACAACCCAAGGAAGTCATTTAGGTGGGAGTTAACCCAAAATTAATATTACCCATTTGTGAACACCTTTACCCTAAACCAATTTGAATTATGAGGTCAAAAGATAAGTAGTTCTTGTTGACTCGTTATGTTAGTGGAAGATCGGAAGATCCTATTAGGGTAGCGACTAGTTGATTGACGAAAATCTCAAAAGCAATAGTTGAAGAAATCACACCAAAGCAAGCTACTTCACCATAAAATCAATTTATCAAATCCTTATCTCATTTCATTTGCTTATTTTTTTTATGCTTTTTATTATTATTCTAAAATCAAACCCTTTATTTTACTTTCGTGCTATAATATTGAAAATAATACTAATTAGATCTTTTCTGTGCAGGGATTGAAATTACTATTACTATGCCTCCCTTGGGTATAATCCTCGGAGTACTCATTACTTTATTGTAACTCTATTACAACTTGACCCATATACTTACGAAAACCTAAAATACACGTAGAAGGCGGTCAAGTTGTTGGTGTCGTTGTCGAGGAGGAAAAGTCTCTAGTGATTTTAGTTTTTTTATTGTTAATGAGAATAATTAGGAAAATTTTAGGATATAGTTACAATCATCATTTAACAGTACTAACAGTTATTTATTTTTAGATCAATTACTGTCAACAGTATACCCACGATAACCTTGTGCCATGGACGAGTACTACTACATGTGGTCAAATGAGGAACATGACTATGATGATAATATTTATGAGGATGAATTCTATGAGGATTGGGAGATATAAGTAAAATCAAAGATTACTTATGTTTAATGTAAGTCAACTTCGAGGAGAGATCCCAATGCCTAAGCAGAATCGTGATGAATATCCTGAAAGACAACTAGAAGAGCCCAATCAGAAAGTACAACAAGAGGAAAAGGTTATCCCGTATTCAGGATGAAGAGATAGAAGTTTCTAGGGCTCATATTAGTGAGTCTATTGAGCAGACAGATGAGACATTGTCGAAAGAAGAAATTGAACATATTCTCAGAATCGAAAGAGAGCATCAACATTGTGATGAATTAGTTTCTTCGAGTAATCCAGGGCATATAGATAACCTATACTTACAAAGTATGAGTCTTCAATTAACAACTACTATGGATGAATGCGCTAAAGGTGGTTCGGCATTTGAAGTATATGAAGATATAGTACTAATAATTGAATGGGAGTTCACTATAGCATGCAATATCTCCCTTTTGAATCAAGTGCCCCAAGAAATTAATAATATCAAGATTTTTCATACACTTTAGATAATAGGAAGAATTTACATCCATGAACCATCACACAACTCTTTAGATGTCAAAGTAATTATGTCCTCACCAAATAAGGAAACAGATCTGTGGAGAACTCAAAACCTTCAATGGTTTCAAGATCCATGTGAAGAGGTAATGTTTAATCCATAGAGAATGCTTGAGTACAATTGGAAGTGGAGTTTAGAAAGCACAACAGCTGCACCAACATTGATTCCAACACATGAAAATTCATTGAGAGGATTATTTTTGCTAGGAAGAACAATTGAGAAGCTGTTATGGCACCACAATCAAACATATATCTTTCACTGTTAGTATAACGGGAAAAGTAAACACAGAACAAAATGGTGGTGCCAATTTCTACCAATATTTAATGGATATGATAAACGAAAAGAAGCATTCGTAATTATTGCTGGTTAGAAGGGCAAGTTCAGAGAGAGATAAACAACAACAGATAGTATGGCATGACGGATGTTGGGCCAATAATGATAGATTGAATCACTACAAAATGCCAAAATGCACACTGATCGACTTGCTAGATAGTTATGGTAGCCATTAATAAAGTATTTTCATCTCATACTAACATACTAACATTGGGAAATTTTGTTTCAGGTAAATACATTAGCAGACACTAACGTGGCTGTCGCGACACACATTTCTTACGTCGCGACAAGGGGGCTAGTGCTCATACGAGACAACACATGTAGATTCTGTGACACAGGTATAGAGGTGTCGCGACATAGGAGCCAAATGATAAATCTTGAAAAGAGTTATATGACAAACCCTAATTCGAGTTATTTAATTGTACTTAAGTAAGATTAATTGCATTTTTAGATTGTTTTTATTATATTTTGCATATTTTAGCTAATTTGAGTTGAAAGGATATTTTTAGTTATTTTTACCCTCTGTCGTGGCAAAAGTTTGTTTGTGATGTTGCTATGATGATGACGTGGAACCTAGGTAGTGAAGCATAGTTTGGAGCAAAACAGTTAAAGGACATTGCCATTGAATGCTCCGACAATACCAACATCATTGATTCAACATGGTAAAGCAAGACCTAGAGAAGTGTTGCACTAGAAGGATCCCTTGAAATCTGGATCTACATGCAAAGGGTGTGAATGAGCTCTATAAATAAAGGGCAGTCTTGGTATCTCTAGAAGGTGATATCCTTTCAATAGCAACCTCGACTTCGACTAAACAAATAACATGTCCGAATATGAAGCATGTATCATAGGAATCAGTGTAGCCATAGAACGAGATATCAAAATTCTTGAAGTATACAGGGATTCTGCACTTGTAATTTACCAACTCAAGGGAGAATGAGAAACAAGAGATTCCAAGCTAATTGATTATCAAAAGTTGGTTCTTGAGTTAATAAGGGAGTTTGATGACATTACATTCCATTATCTCCCACAAGATGAAAAGTAGATGGCTGACACTTTGGCTACTCTTGCCTCAATGATTAAAGTAAATAAGCCAAACGATTTAAGGCCTATTCAAATTAGCATTTATAAGATTCCTGCCCATTGTTACAACATCAAGGAAGAAGAAAGGGATGACCATCCTTGGTACGAAGACATCTTACATTATGTAAGGGATTGTAAATACTCAGAGCAAGCTACCAAGAACGATAAACGGACATTGAGAAGGCTAGCAATTGATTATGTCTTGGATGGAGAAATCTTGTATAAAAGGAGAAAGGATCAGGTGTTACTAAGATGTGTTGATGCTAGGAAAATCTTGGAAGAAGTCCATGAGGGTGTGCATGCCAATGGTTTCACAATGGACTGACAAATAATGAGATTTGGTTACTATTAGTCCACTATGGAAGGTGACTGCATAAATTATGCCAAGAGGTGTCACAAATACCAGATCTATGGAGATAAGATCCATGTACCGCCTTCACCTCTTCATGTCATGACTTCCCCATGGCCTTTTTCTATGTGGGGTATGAACGTTATTAGACCAATTTCACCGAAGGCTTCCAACGGACACCGGTTCATTTTCGTGGTCATCGATTACTTCACCAAATGGTTAGAAGCTGCTTCCTACGCCAATGTTACAAAAACTATAGTTAGCAAATTCCTAAAAAGAGAGATCATATATCGATATGGAATGCCAGAAAGGATCATATCTGACAATACTTTGAATTTGAACAACAGCACGTTAGCGGAGGTCTATAATCAATTCAAAATCAAACATAATAATTCATCTCCCTATCGCCCAAAGATGAATGGGGCAGTAGAGGCAGCCAACAAGAACATTAACAAGATCGTCGGGAAAATGACAGAGACCTATAAGGATTGGCACGAGAAGTTGTCATTCGCCTTTTATGCTTATAGAACTTCTGTCAGAACTTCTACTAGGGCAACACCATTCTCATTAGTTTATGGGATGGAAGAAATTTTACTAATTGAAATGAATATTCCTTCTCTTCGAGTCTTGTTAGAACTAAAATTAGATGAGGTAGAATGGATCCAATCTAAGTACGATCAACTGAACTTCATCAAAGAAAAGAGATTGAAAGTTGTCCGTCATGGTTAGATATACAAAATACGAATGATGCTAGCTTACAGAAAAAGGTCCACCTTAGAGAATTCCATGAGGGAGATCCAACCAAACACACCAGAATGACACTCAGTGCCTCATCGGATAGTTCGAAGCAATAAAGTGACACCCAGTGTCTCATCGGTCTAGCCGAAGTAAAGTGGTACCCAGTACCTCATCGAATCTATCCGAAGTAAAATAATGACACCAAGTGTCTCATCGACTCAAGGTTGAAGTATCCCTGAACTCTTCCAATCCTATGGCATGCCAACTATATCCGACTCAGCCTGACTAGTTAATAGGGATTTTCAATTTACAATTCATATCACTTTCAATTCCAATTTCACTTATTAAATATAAATATCGAAATAAACTTTAAATAATAAATAAATCAAATTATAGTAATACAAACCCGGATTTCGCTATTACTCCTCGATAACTTTCTCCTTTCCTTTTTGTGCCAATGCTTCAGGTTTTTTGCTAGCTACGAAAATAATATTAATTTACACTATTAATTACAGCATTAATTTATAATAATAATTGATTTCTATCCAATTTATACCCTAATTCAAATTTAATCCTAATTAACTCATTTATTTTATTTTTTTAACTCAATTCATACTTTATTTTTATTCAATTTCCTTCCATATTCTACTTAACTATCTAATATTCATAATAAAACCCTAATTTAAAATTTCTTTCAATTTAATCCCTTTATCACAAAACTTATAACTTCTTTTACAATTTAATCTCTTTATCAATTCTAAGTTGAAATTCATTCAATTAAATCCTTAATTCACTATTTTGTTCAACATGAACTAGGTTCAAAAACCTTAAAACTTCCAAGATCTCAACTTAATTTCATCAAAACTTTGTTCTAAAGCTTCTAAAACATCTAATTTAAGAGAAAAGAGCTTAATTTACTTACCAATTAAAGCTTAAAGCTTCAAAATTCTAGTTTCTCCTTTTTCTTTTTCCTTCCCTTTTCTTCCTTCCCTTTTTCATTTAAGCCTCTATTCTATTCCTTCTTTTGTTTCTTTTTTTTTCTTTATTCTTTATATCTTATATATATATATTAGTTAGTAATAATATTAATAAATTATAAATATTTTTCCTAATAATTATTTACGAACTTGGTTTATAAGACGGAGGCCCTATAACTCACTTTTCCGGTGCCCGTGAATTTAGGTCATTACATTTCTCCCCCCTTAATAAATTTTATCCTCGAAATTTACCTAAAAATAAATGGGGGTACTGTGCTCTCATAATTTCTTCCGATTCCCAAGTCGCTTCTTCCATACTATGCCTTCCCCATAAGACTTTTACTAGGGAAACTCGTTTATTTCTTAATTCCTTTACCTCTCGTGCTAAAATTTGAACCGTCTCTTCTTCGTAGGACAAATCAGGTTAAACTTTAATGTCTTCAGTAGAAATGATATGAGAAGAATCTGATCTATATTTTTGTAGCATAGAAACATGAAAAACATCATGAATCTTCTGCAATTCTAGAGGTAAAGCTAACCGATAAGCGATTGGCCCGATTCTTTCTACAATTTCATATGGCCCAATATAACAAGGACTTAACTTCCCTTTTCGACCAAATCTTAAAACTTTCTTCCAAGGAGAGACTTTGAGAAATACTTTGTCCCCGATTGAATACTCAATGTCCCGACGCTTTAAATTGGCATAAGATTTCTGTCTATCAAAGGCTGCTTTTAATCTATCTTTAATCTTCTTAACTGTTTCTTTTGTCTCTTGAATTAATTCTGGCCCAATCACCTTTTTGTCATTCAATTCTATCCAACACACTGGTGATCTACATCTTCGACCATATAGTGCTTCATACGGGGCCATTTGTATACTAGATTGAAAAATATTATTGTAGACAAACTCAGCTAATGGCAAATAACGTTCCCAACCTGATTCAAAATTGATGATACAAGCCTGAAGCATATCTTCTAGTATCTAAATTACCCGTTCGGATTGTCCATCTGTTTGCGGATGAAAAGCCGTACTAAAGTTAAGTTTAGTACCCAGAGAATCATGCAATTGCTTCCAAAATCATGATGTAAATCGAGGATCCCGATTAGAAATTATTGATACCAGAATACCATGTAATCTTACAATTTCTCGGACATAAACCTTAGCAAGCATCTGCAATGACCAGTTGGTTTTGACTGTTATGAAATGCGTTGACTTGGTAAGTCTATCAACTATCACCAAAATGGCATTCTTTCTACTTGCTGACAATGGTAATCCTATTACAAAATCCATTGTGATGCGATCCCATTTCCACTCAAGAATATCAATAGGCTGAAGTAGTCCAGTAGGAACTTGATGTTCTGATTTTACCCGTTGACATGTTAAACATTTACTCACAAATTCAACTATGTCTCTTTTCATTCCTGACCACCAATATAGTTCTCGTAAATTTCGGTACATCTTCGTACCTCCGGGGTGCAAAGCAAATGGACTTTCGTGAGCTTCTCGAAGAATTGATTTCTTCAACTCAGAATTAGTTGGAACGCAAATATGATTTTGATATCTCAAACATCCACAATCATCAATACTAAAACTCTCTGCTGTACCATTCTGTACCATCTCTCTTTTCTTCAACAATTTGTTGTCTCTCAATTGTACTGATCTGATCTGATCAAACATTACCGGCTTTACTCTCAATTCAGCCAAAAGACTCCCATCATTACTGATACTGAGCCGTGCAAACATCGCTCTCAATTCAATTAGAGCTTTTCTACTTAGTGCATCAGCTACAACATTAGCTTTTCCCAGATGGTAGTCTATAACACAGTTATAATCTTTTAGGAGCTCTATCCACCGTCTTTGTCTCAAGTTCAATTCTTTTTGAGAAATAAGATATTTCAAACTTTTATGATCGATATAGATGTAGCATTTCTTACCGTACAAATAATGTCTCCAAATCTTCAGAGCAAAAATTACAACTGTTATTTCCAAGTCATAGTAGGATAGTTACGTTCGTGTGGCTTTAATTGACGAGATGCATAGGCTATTACTTTTTCGTCCTGCATTAATACACAACTCGGACCTCTCAAAGAAGCATCACTGTACACTACAAAATCTTTCCCCAACTCTGGTAATGTCAGAATTAGTGCCTCTGTCAACATTTGCTTCAACACTTCAAAACTTCTCTAGCACTGATCATCCCAGATAAAAGGAACATTCTTCTGTAGTAATTTAGTCATCGGCAAAGCTATCTTCGAAAATCCATTTACAAATCTTCTATAATGCCCAGTTAAACCAAGAAAACTTCGTACCTCAGGTACATTCTTCGGTACTTTCCACTGAACAATTACTTCAATCTTTTTCGAACCAACTCTGATTCCCTCTGTTGATACCACATGTCCCAAAAATACAACTTCTGATAGCCAGAACTCACATTTTCTAAGCTTTCCATACAACTGCTTCTCCCGTAATATTTGTAATACAATTCTGAGATGCTGATCATGTTCTAACTCTGACTTTGAATAAACTAGTATATCATCGATAAAAACCACTGTAAATTGGTCTAAATACGACTAAAAGATACGATTCATAATATCCATAAAATATCTGGGGCATTAGTCAATCCGAATGACATTACCAATAACTCATAGTGACCATACCTCGTATGGAAAGCTATCTTCGGAACATCGCTTTCTTTTACTTTCAACTAGTAGTAGCCTGACCTTAAGTTAATCTTCGAAAATATAGAAGCTACTCTTAACTGATCAAACAAATTGTCAATGCGAGGCAATGGATACTTATTCTTGATTGTTACTTTATTCAACTGTCGGTAGTCAATACAAAGTCGCATCGAGCCATCTTTCTTCTTAACAAATAACACTGGAGCTCCCGATGGTGATATGCTTGATCGAATAAAACCACGATCTAATAAGTCTTACAACTATATCTTCAACTCCTTTAACTCTGTAGGTGACATTCGGTACGGGGGCATGGATATTAGAGCTGTACCTGAATAAACCTCTATAGCAAACTCAACCTCTCTGTTTGGTGGCAAACCCGATAGTTCTTCGGGAAATACATCAGGAAACTCACAAACTGTCCGAATTTTACTACATTGGCTTTGAACTGAATCTGAATTAATGACATAGGCCAAATATGCTGAACAGCCCTGCTGAAGTAACTTGTTAACCTTTATTGTTGAAATAAGACGTGCTGGCCCATTAGTACGATACCATTTACCTTAGTCCGACTTCCATCTTCTATATGAATACTGAATTTCTTTTTATAGCAATCCAAAATCACTCCATATTTAGATAACCAATCCATTCCCAGTATTATATCAAAGTCCCCAAATGGCATGATCAACAAGTTGACAGGAAAAGTTTTATTCTATATAATTAACGGGCATCTCGGACACACTTGATTTACTAACACTGTTTGCCCCAATAGACTCGACACCTCTACTGACACTCTAGACACCACGGACTTTAATTTCCCCAGCTCAGCTAGTTTTAAATTTATAAAGGAATGTGAAGATCTGAGATCAATCAAAGCATAAACAGGCTTAGAATACAATAAAAATATACCTATTACTACATCATGGGTATCACCTTCTTCCCGTGTTCTGACCACATAGGCTTTGGCCGGTACTTTAGCTTCAGACTGTTAGGTAACAATTCACTACTTCTTCTAACACCTCCTCCTCTGAAAATCGAACCACCTCTACTAGATCCTCTGCCTCTAGCTGTAGATACTGATCTCTATGATGTTACCGGTGCAACACTATCAATTTTCGGGCAATCTCTGATGAAATGATCTGTAAAACCACATCGAAAGTAGCCCCTAGTTAATTTCCAGCATTCCCCTCTGTGTTTCTTCCCACAGTGCTGACAGTCTGGAATTTCTATTTCCTGAGATAAACCTCTCACACTGCCAGTGGATACCATCATCTGTTTACCCCTACTTCTTCCACTTCTATCCGGTCCAAAATTGGATCTCCATCCACCTTGAGATTCCTTTAATCTTTTTGGTTGAGGATTCAAACTGGTAGTTCTTGTACGCTTCCCAATTGGTCTAACACTTTCAGTCTTTTCATCGAGGCCGAGAACTTGCTCCACCATTTTGGCCTGTTTAATCAAATCTACAAACTCAGTAATACGGTGAGATAGAAACTGTACCTTGATCTCGTCTAGCAAACCCCGTAAAAATCTTTTGCAACTATCAACTTCTGTTGGTATAAATTTTGAGGCGTATCTACTGAGTCTCGAGAATTCCCTCTCATAATTTATTACTGACATGTCACCCTGTTGTGACATTAAAAACTCTTGCTTCTTGTCTTCGATATACATTTCTCCAATATATTTCTTTTGAATTCTTTCTGAAATAGGTCCCATTTTATCTAATCCTCCGGTAGATGTTGAACCACTAATTCCTTCCATAAATAAGCTTCCCCTTGTAGCAACGATACAACACAAATCAAGCATTCCCAAGGGGTACATTCCAATTGCTGTAAAATTCTTTTAGTCGACTCCATCTAATTTTCAACTGTTGATGGATCAACTCCTTTTAGACCCATAAATTCAGTGGCACCATATTTTCTCAATTGCCTGTCTTTGAGTTGGTACTGAAGTCGTAGCAGGAGTAGTCTCCGCTACTCTTTGTAATGCATCGGCAATTACTCGTAATATATCAGAATCATCTCTATCATTTCTTCTATTTACTCTATGAGGTGGATTTCTTACTGGGTTTATGCTAGGTGTTACTGACTCTGTTTCATCTAACGCATACGACTCTTCGTCTCTAATGTACATTTCTTGATCAGTATCATCTATTCTTTCATTTGTCATCTTTGATCTATAAAACAAAAACAAACAAATAGGTTAGCATCCAAAGATCCCGACTTAGTTTCGACTCAATAGTGGCATGTACTTCTAGACTTAATTTTCGAGCTCGATTTAGTTCGAGAATTGACTAAACTTGATAGCTCTGATATCAACAATTGTAACACCTCCTAACCTTAAACCGTCACCGAAATAGGGTTACGAGGTATTACTAGACATATCGGACAATTTACAAATAATAAATAATTAATTAATGAACATACTATAAAATAATCATAAAGTCCCTTAATTGAACCCTCGAGGCTTAAAATACGTATTAGAAGGGAATTAGGACTTGTTTTGGTGCTCCACAAATTTTTCGTAAATTTAAAAAAAAAAATTTGAACTCGATATAACCCCCTTTATAAACATCTAACCTTCCCTGCAAATTTAAACCTGCAACCAAAACAATTTATACTCAAATTCACCTAAATCATAATCAATTCATTAACATATTAATCTTAATAGTTAAACATTCTTAATATTACTAAAAATTTACTAATAACATTATTTATTTTTCATTCAAACTTAATGTCAAATTTTATATTATACTTTTTACCATTTTTTTAAACTAATATCAAAATATTGTATATATTTTTTTTACAACCAACATTACAAGCATATACGTGTAACTTTTAGAACACTTTGTACATGCCACTTTTACCAAAAGGGGAAGATTACATCACCAAATTTATACTGAGGTCGAGATTGATCTGGATGCTGAACCAGGACCTTACTTTCTACTAACCTGTGCACGGAAACAATCGCACGCTGAGTATTTCATACTCAGTGGTTTTACTATAATTCAAATTATAAATAACCAAATAAATTTCACATAACCAATCATATAATACATGAACACATATTATCTTAATTTATACATCACTTTCATTCCATATCAATATCAAATCAATTTAACCAAATAACAACCAAATATCATAAACAATTAGGTACAAATAACTTTTGAAACCTTTGATTTATCCATTCCATTCACATTTCTCAATTTCATCATATATCACTTTATATGCATGGATTTTTCATTTCTATTCAATTTTTCTTTTTCACATTGTTTACCCCTATTAACAAGACTCGGACCTTGGCGGATACACGGATCCAACCAAACACAGCAGAATGGCACCCAGTGCCTCATCAGATAGTTCGAAGCACTAAAGTGACACCTAGTGTCTCATCGGCCTAGCCGAAGTAAAGTAGTACCTAGTACCTCATCGAATCTATCCGAAGTAAAATAATGACACCCAGTGTCTCATTAACTCAAGGTCGAAGTATCCCTGAACTCTTCCAATCCTATGGCATACCAACTATATCCGACTCAGCCCGACTAATTAATAGGGATTTTCAATTTACAATTCATATCACTTTCAATTCCAATTTCACTTATTAAATATAAATATCAAAATAAACATTAAATAATGAATAATTCAAATTATAGTAATACAAACCCGAATTTCGCGATTACTCCTTGATAACTTTCTCCTTTCCTTTTTGTACCGATGGTTCGGGTTCTTTGCTAGCTACGAAAATAATAATAATTTACACTATTAATTACAGCACTAATTTATAATAATTATTGAATTTCTATCCAATTTATACCCTAATTCCAATTTAATCCTAATTAATTCATTTATTTTATTTTTTTTTAACTCAATTCATACTTTATTTTTATGCAATTTCCTTCCATATTCTACTTAACTATCTAATGTTCATAATAAAACCCTAATTTAAAATTTCTTTCAATTTAATCCCTCTATCACAAAACTTATAACTTCTTTTATAATTTAATCTCTTTATCAATTCTAACTTGAAATTCATTCAATTAAATCCTTAATTCACTATTTTGTTCTACATGAACTAGGTTCAAAAACCTTAAAACTTTCAAGACCTCAACTTAATTTCATCAAAACTTTGTTCTAAACCTTCTGAACATCAAATTTAAGAGAAAAGGGCTTAATTAACTTACTAATTAAAGCTTAAAGCTTCAAAATTCTAGTTTTCCCTTTTTCTTTTTCCTTCCCTTTTTCGTTTAAGCCTCTGTTCTATTCCTTCTTTTGTTTCTTTTTTTTTCTTTTCTTTATTCTTTTATATTATATATATATATATATATTAGTTAGTAATAATATTAATAAATTATAAATATCTTTTTGCTTAAATAATAAGTAAATTAATATTTATTTTACAAATGTACAAATATAATTTTTACACATGTATATTTTATTCTCATACATTTGGCTTTAATTTATATATATATATATATATATCATTAATATAATAAGATAATATTAATTAAATAATAATTTATATTCTAATATTAATTAATAATAACTTAAATTATGAAAAATATTTAGATTTTTCTCATTGTTTGCCGCCTTAAATTATGCAATAGGCATAATCGCCATTTTAGTCCCTCTTTCTTTCTTTTAATCTATAATTAGGCTTTCACCCCTTATTCAATTTAGTCCCTTTTACTAAATACTCTAAATTAAACTACATTCACCTAATCAAACCGTAATTAAACACATTACTAGACTCATAATTACACCTAATAATTATTTGTGAACTCGGTTTACTAAGACGGAGGCCCATAACTCACTTTTTTGGTGCCTGTGAATTTAGGTCATTATAGTAACAATGCATGAAAACTAACTAAAAAGAAATGTACTAACTTACTTGTCAGCATCCGATGCAGAAGCTACCTTTGTTTTCTTTTTCTTCTTCTTTGGGCGCTCACCCTCGTCACTGTGTTTCTTCTTCTTTTTGTCCTTGAGCCTTTTCTCTTTTTGTCCTTTGTGCCAACCAGTTCAGTGGATTGCTCGTCCTTAATAGGTTGGGTGGTGGCCTCATCGATTGTCACCTCTGATGGGTGGATTTCTGCGAGCAGTGCCACATAAGGCCTGATAGCAAGAGGATTCAGTTCCTCAATCTCGTTGGTAACAACCTCAGCCTGGCTCGCAGTAGGTTGAGCCTCATCAGAGCTGGATGCCCTTACACTCTCTGGTGTGTCGATAACATCTTCTGCGATCATTGTCGAGGCATCTGTTTCTTTCTCTTCCTGCACCTCGACAGGGTCTTTTTCTTCATTCTAATCTTCTTCTTGTTCATCTCCCTCGTCTGCACCTTCAGCCAAATGCTTCTCTGGTTCATTTAAGCCAATGTTAGCGCATTCCATTACGTCGACATCTTCATCCACAACAGCCTCCCGTTCAGCCATATTCACACAAAGGTTATTGGATAACTCATCCTCGAACAAATCGACCATGGTATGATAGCAGTCCTCATCAAATTTCGAGTGCTCTTCTTCCTTGTCATCATCCAAAATGTGAATCCATGTTGGCACAGGAGCAGCCTACCATTAAGTGTAGGTTGCTTGAATGATGAGTAATGCATCGATCGAAAAATGGATGGGAAGGTTGGAAAGTCTTGCAATGGAGTGGGGCTGATCTGGCGTAGTGCTGTGACAATAGCCTCATTCCAAGCCTTTACGTAACCATAAAATTTATACAGCCTAAAATCCATATCCTCTAATATGCCATCAATGTGGATTGAATGCATGTCGATGCGATCCAGGTGCACTTCCATTAAAGCTAACAGTTTGGCCACTTGTGACCCTGTCGACGCATTGGTTTGCTCAGCCTTCAATTTACCCTTGCTTCAATCCTTTTTCTTGGAGGCTTCCTTGGTCACTGATGTCTCTTGGCCACATGTAATCCACTCAACGGAAATGTCATTGATCAGACCTTTGTTGTCTAAGACTTCCTTACCATCCTTGGGCACAATGCCCTTCTGTTTACACAACAACATGATTAGAGAAGGGAATGGGAGTATACCGATTTACTTTTTAGTTGCCTCCGCGATTTGAGAATGAATGATCTCACTGATGTCGATGTGTCGGTGGTACAAGATTAAATGCAGGAGACATATACGATCTAGTGTCACCATAGTGCTCTGTGTTGAAGGCATGATCCAACTGTTGATGAAATGGAACCAAACTCTGTTGAAGGGTGTAAGGAACCGTCTGTGCATGGTGTAGTTGTGAAACCCATTTCCAGTCTAAATAGCTCCATCGACGCATAATTCCTTCATCATCTGATCCATATAGTCATCGTCCAATCGATGCATAAATGGTGCATGGTCGTCCACCCGCTCGGGAATCCTCAACAGCATGTTTATATGAGTAGCTCTCCATGGAACGAGCCCCTCTCGAACAAAAACAAACGCTTGTTCTGGATCTACCAAGTTGACATAGTGCTCTCTAACTAGTGTAGGGGAGTAACTAGAGGGATGTTCATAGAAGAACTCCTAACTAAGGTGGCTGATAGTGCGGACAACATGCTTTCCCAGAGTCCGTTGTGGAGAAAGTTACAAACCTTGTTTAGGGTGGAGGTTTCTTTTCAGCATGGTATTTTGGTAGCGGCCTTTGGCCGCAGTCGTCAAGAATAACACTAGGCCTGTAGAAGGAGGTGGTGTTGTGGTTGGAGCCCAGTAGAAGTTGTCGGGGTGTTCTTGGAAGGAGATTTTGAAGGGTTTTTCAAGGAACGGGTTTTAGCCATTGTAGTGGAAGAAGGAAGTTAGAAAAGGTTCCAAAAAACAATTGCTCTATGAACGGAAAAGTAATTACAGAAGTGATGAAGAAGACAAGTTGTAGCAACAATGGAAGATGTGAGGAGAAAAGAAAACTGTAGGAGAGAGGTTTTATAACCTAGGCGTGATGATTGAAAGAATTACGGGGAAACATTGCGTCTACAGTCATTAATTGCCAGGCTGCAGATTATACTATTTCGTTTGATCGGATGGTTAGGAGAGAAGAGAAATCAATCGACGCGATTCTTGCTAAAAAAACAATGCTGACTCATCACAGAATGCGCCGACAATTCATGCTTCAATGCTTCGACAAAAAGATGATTCTTATTTCTGCAAAAGAATTTAAAACAACACAAGTAAAATTAAAATAACTGAAAGTAAATAGAGAAATGCGTCGACATTATTTAAAGGCATAATGAAAAAATTAGCCCCTAACATTTAGGTGATTTGTCACTTTAGCCCTTATCATTTTTTTTGGCTCACTTTCATACATAACCTTTTGTTTTTTGGTCAAATTGATCAATTTTTAACGGTCTTGCTAACGTGGCCGTTAAAGGACAAACGGTGCTGACATGACGAATTTTTTTCAGTTGGGCATGTCCACATAACCATCTACTGACGTGGAATATTTTTGTCTTATATGCCACGTCAGCAAATGATTTTAAAATTATTAAAATTATTTTTTAAAATATAAATTTTTTTAAAATATTTTAAAATTAATTTAAAATTATTTTTTAAATATAAAATTATTAAAATCATTATCTCCTTAAGTTTTTTTAGGTTTTTTTCCCTTCCCCCTTCTTGTTAATTTTCATTCGTTTATTCCTCCTCTCTTTCTTTCCAGGTTCCTCATAGAAAGTGGATTCTCCATCTTTGCTTCCTGTTTCTCTTTCTTAGTTTCTTCTTTGATCTTATTATTTGAGTATTTGAGTAACAACAATGACAGACGCCCATATGCATGACGTCAAGGAAGCTCAAGTCCAAAAAGAGAAAAATCCATTTTTGCTCATGCTGGTTTCTTTTACAAAGCACCATCCTTTGAGAAAAATCTTTAATAATCTCATGCTGTCTTTTTTATTTCAATGTAATTTCCTTGAAACATTTTTCTTGAATGAAAAATTTCCTCACTTCTTGAGTTTGTGAAAGTTTCTGTTTGTTTCTCGAGAAATCCAATATCAAAAACAACTTTAGGGCTTCTTTTCGTCTTTATACTTGAAGGACTAACAATTTCAACACTTGGGCTTCTTTCCTTTCACTCCAAATTGACACCAAGAACAACACTTTGTGACCCAGTGAAATTTTTTGCAAAATTTTTGCGATTTTCTCTCTCGCTCTTGTCATTCCATAGTTTGACCTCGACTTTGAGTAAGATTTGGAGTTAAATTCTGGAAAAAAGAATCAATGGGTTTTTCGAAAATAAATTTTTAAAAGAGAAAAGAAACAAGATGATTGTTCAATTCACCATGTTTGAGTTCACCATAAAAACTTTACGAAAAAAATTAAAATCCATCAAAAACAGGGAAAAAAGAAACCCAGAAATTAAACACACACACACACACCCAAAAAAAGGTTTCTCTACTAATCTTACAGTCTCTTTGACCTTATAAAAAAACCCCAAAAACTTTGAGCAACTAACAACACACAAAGTTCCTGTAATTAAAACCTTCTCCAAATTCTCCTTTTATAAAGACCAAAAGAGGATATTTAGGGAAAAAAAAAGAACATTTGAAGATAAAGTGAAGATGAAGAGGTTATGGTGAAGAAACAATGGAAGAGACTCTAAAGAAAAAAAAGAAACGATGAGGAAGAAGAATGGAAATGAAAAGATAAGATTAAAATTATTTAATAATTATAATAATTTTATATTTTAAAAATTTAATTTTAAAATAATTTTAAATCGTTTGTCGACGTTATATATAAGACAAAATAGTGCCACATCAGCATTTAAATACATCTGGACCGCCACATCAGCAATTTATGTTGACCGTTAGTCAAGTAACAGCCACGTCAGCATTACAGTTAAAAATTGATCAATTTGACCAAAAAAAAAAAGATTATGTATGAAAGCAATCCAAAAAAAACCTTAAGGGCCAAAGTGACCAAACACCCAAACATTAGGGGTTAATTTTGTCATTATGCCTTATTTAAATGTGACCAGGTCGATGGCTTTGTTTGGTTCTCTATCGTTTCGGCTCACATAATGCTTAAGACGTTGGCCATTTACTTTAAATTGTTGTCCATCTTTTAAATTTTCGATTATCACGGCACCGCTCTGGAATACCTTAACAACTTTGAAAGGGGCTTACCATCTTGATCTCAATTTCCCTAGATACAATTTTAAAAGTGAGTTAAATAAAAGCACTAACTAACCAGGGTGAAATTGTCGACGAAAAATGATGTTGTCGTGCCATCTCTTTGTCTTTTCCTTGTATATTGCGGCATTCTCATAAGCATGACGTCGGATATCTTCTAGCTCTGTGACGTCCAACAATATTTTCTTTTCAGCAGCATCATAATCCATATTCACCTGCTTGATTTCCCACATAGCCTTATGTTCAAGCTCAACTAGTAGGTGACAAGACTTACGAAACACTAGTTGATGCGGTGACATTCTCAACGAGGTCTTGTATGTAGTGCGAAGTGCCCACAATGCATCATGTATCCACAAAGACCAATCCTTTCTAGATGGGTTAACCACCTTCTCAAGTACGCCTTTAATTTGGCAATTGAATACCTTGGCTTGACCATTGGTTTGTAGGTGATACGTAGTAGCCATACAATTCTTCACACCATATCTTTTTAATGCAGTTGCCACTTGGTTATTATAAAAACGAGTCCCTTGGTCACTTATCAATGCTCTCCGTGTTCTAAATCTTGTAAGGATGTATGTGTGAAAGAACTTCAACACCGTCCGAGCGTCATCCTTTGGCACTGCAATTGCCTCGATCCACTTCGAGACATAGTCAACAGCCACTAAGATATACACATCTCCAAAAGAATTCGAAAATGGTCTCATAAAGTTTATACCCCATACGTCAAAGAGATCTACCTCTATTATAGGTTGTTAGAGCATCTCATTATGTCAAGATATTGAACCAGTGCGTTGACAACGATCACATTGTTGTGCAAAGTTGTGAGCGTCTCGAAACAACGTGGGACAATAAAATCCTGACTGTAAGACCTTAGAAGCAATCCTTAGGCCACCAAAATGTCCTCTATAAGGAGCATCATGACAATGTCGTAGGATTGACATCATTTCTTCTTTAGGTACACAGCGACGAATAATGTTATCGGTGCATAACCTAAATAGGTATGGCTAGTTCCAATGGTATTTTCCAGCATTGCGTATAAACCTAATCTTCTTGTGACCAGTATAACTCATAGGTAGCTTTCCACATACAAGGTAATTGACTACATCGGCATACCAGGGTGATACGTCGACAAAAAATAATTGCTCGTTTGGAAATGCTTCGATAATTTGGGACGTCTGCCTATCTTCACTTTCAACTTTCAGTCGAGATAAGTCGTTAGCTACTTGATTTCAGATCCTTTCCTATCTTTGATTTCTATGTCAAACTCTTGAAGGAGTAGGATCCATTTGATAAGTCTAGCTTTGGCATCTTTTTTTGTAAGAAGATGTTTCAATACAGAGTGGTCTGTGTAAACTGTAGTTTTTGCACTGACAAGATAGGAACGAAACTTGTCAAATGTGAAGACTACTGCTAGCAACTCCTTCTCAGTGGTAGTGTAATTAATCTGCACTTTAGTTAGAGTTTTACTAGCATAATAGATAGAGGAAATTACCTTATCTTTTCTTTGGCTTAGTACAGCTCCCACAGCAAAATCACTTGCATCGCACATTAGTTCAAACGGTTGCGTCTAGTCCGGTGTGACGACAATTGGGGCTTGTACCAGTTGCTTCTTTATTATCATGAATGCGTTCAAACAGTTGTCATCAAGCATAAACTTTTTCTTTTGCTCCAATAATAAGCATAATGGTTTAGCTATGTTAGAAAAATCTTAAATGAATCTGCTATAAAAGCCAGCATGTCCAAGAAAGCTTCTTATTGCCATGACGTTGGTGGGTGGTGGTAGTTTTTCGATGATTTCTACCTTTGCTTTATCAACCTCAATGCCCTGACAAGATATCCGATGCTCGAGGACAATGTCTTTAGTTGTCATGAAGTGACATTTCTCCCAATTCAGAACTAGATTTGTGTCCTCGCATCTCTTCAAGAATCTTACCAGATTGTCAGCGTATTGGTCAAAATTCTATCCATAGATAGAAAAATCATCCATGAATACCTCTAAAGAATCCTCGATCATGTCCGAAAAAATTACCATCATACATCTTTGGAATGTTGCTGGCACATTACACAACCCAAATGGCATACGTCGAAAAGCAAAGGTTCCAAAAGGGCATGTGAACGTGGTCTTTGTTTGATCTTCCGATGCAATGGAAAATTGGTTGTATCCAGAATAGCCATCTAAGAAGCAATAATAGGCTTTACCAACTAGCCTATCCAGCATCTGGCCAATGAAAGGCAGTTGGAAATGGTCCTTCTTTGTGCTTGCATTCAATCGACGGTAATTCATACATACTTGCCAACTGGTCGCAATGCGAGTAGGAATCAACTCGTTCTTATCATTGCTCATAACTGTGAAACCACTCTTTTTAGGCACACATTAAACGAGGCTTACCTAATCACTATTCATCTCCAATGTAAGAGCTTGCTTAATAGATGGTTTAAACACTAGATTGTCCTATTAGACAAATCCAAAGACTCCAATTGCCAATTCTGTCTCAGCTTACAATTGTGAACCTCCTCTTTGTCGACACAATCATCTAGGATTTCCTCAGTAGATGTCGTCGCATGTTTATCTAACGCTGCTAGACTTCTTGCATTGAATTCTTCCAAAATGATTTCGTCCATCATGTCAATGTGGTGACATTCCTCTTTACTTTTAGATGGAGATACCTCAAATACACTGAAAGTCACATGCTCGTCGTTATGACGCATGATAAGTTTTCCCTTGAATACATCGATAAGTGTGCGTCCTGTTGTTAGAAATGGTCGCCCTAAGATAATGGGCACCTCTTTATCTGCTTTGCAGTCTAGGATTATAAAATCAGCAGGGAATACAAACTTATCTACTTATACAAGGATGTCTTTGATTCGGCTTTTAGGTTGCGCTAAGGATCTATTTGCAAGTTGTAATGTCATTGCGGTGGGTTTCATCGAACCTATGCCTAACTTCTTAAAAGTAGACAAATGCAAAGATTAATACTTGCTCTTAAATCACATAAAGCCTTACCTAAATAATGATTCCCAATGGAGCATGGGATTGTGAAGCTACCAGGGTCTTTCATCTTGGTTGGCAACTTATTTGCAGCGCTGCACCCCTCTGTGAGCGTAATCGTCTCGATTTCAAACTATTTCTTTTTCTTTGATAATAGCTCTTTCATAAATTTCCCATAGCTGGGTATCTGCACAAGAGCATCAACAAGAGGTGTGTTAATATGCAATTATTTCAAAGTAGAGACAAACCTTTGATATTCTTTATCATGGACTTTCTCTTTAAATCTTTGCAGGAATGACAAAGGTATCGTAGCAGTGGGTTGTTGGGGAAAACTCGATGGTGTTGACATTGGCAATTGCGTTGACAACTTAGTTGGGCAAACTACAAGTATAGAAGGCACTACAGTTGGTTCCTCTTCATTTTCTTTTACTTGACTTTCTTCAACTGCATCCTCTTTCGATTGTTGTGGTTCAAATGCATTGACATGGTCTTGATTAGAACTACTTGGTTTAACCGTCTGCTTCTCAGTCCTCAGTGTGATTGCTTTGCAATGCTCCTTCCCCTTCTACGTAAGATTCTCAGTATCACTAGGCAGAGTGTCTGGTGATCTGGTGCTGAGATTAGAAGCCAACTGCCCTAACTATGCTTCCAATGCTCGAATGGAAGAAGAGTTTCCTTGCACTATTGCTTCAGTTCATGTGATATGCTCACGCATCGTTGCCTCAAGAGCAGCATAGGATCTGACTTTGGTTGAGACAATTGCTACTGTTGATGTTGATGTTGTTATCCTTGCATATGCGTAGCATAGACTGTTGTGGCTGTAATCGAAATTGTGGTTGCATCTGACTATGTGACTACATCTATTCAGATCAATAATTTATCTGAGAATTCTGATTATAATTCTACTCTAGATTGCTATTGTAACTCCCTTGTCTATAACCTTCTTGATTTGAGGAATTTACATATCTAAATGTGGAAGCATTTTGATTCCCCCAAGGTTGTTGAGATCGGTTATTATACGAGTTACCAAAAAAACTTCCCCTGATGTTGTTGACATAGGGCATTTTCTGCATGTTGTGGGCAATTTTCATACTATGATTGTCGCCGCAAATTTCACAAGAAAATATCAGCACATCTAATTGCTGAGCCACTTGAATAAGAGCAACATCATTTGTTCCCTTCATATTCTTTATGATATTGGCCAATGAGGATACTTGCGCTGACAAAGCAGAAATAGCATCTAATTTAAGAACTCCAGGGTTATTTTTTACCTGTGCACAATGAGAAATCGGATATTGATAATCGTTCTAAGCAATCATCTCTAGAATTCTTACAGCTTCATTGTAGGTATAGTCCAACAAGGGACCATTAGCAGAAGCGTCGACAAGGTTCCTTGTCTGAGCATTCAAAACATTGTAAAATATTTCAATCTAGGTCTCCTTCTGAATTCCATGCATTTGGTAGCGTTGAAGCAATGTTTTATAATGCTCCCTTGCTGTATGTAAATTCTCATCATCTAGTTGATGATATGCAGTAATATCATTTTTCAACCTTGCGTTCATTGTCGGTGGATTGAAACGCAAAACAAACTGCTTTGCTAATGCGTTCCAAGATGTAATTGATCTTGTCGGCAATCCCAAGAACCATGTTCTTGCTTTACCCTGCAACGAATAAGGAAATAATTTCATTTTCAAGGAATCATCAAGGACACCATGTTGACTAAAAGATGCATAAATAAGCAAAAATGATTTTAAATGTTCTCTTGCGTCTTCATGAGGAAAACCAGAATATTGCCCATTAGAATTTAACATTTGAAACATCATCGATTTTAGCTCAAAATTCCCAGCTTGGATAGCTGGTCTCACAACCCCTGGTTGTAAATCATCAAGTATAGGCACAACAAAGTCTCTTATTGTCCTATTTTTCACTTCTTCTTCTTGTGGATGTGGTGGTGGTATATCATTAACAATTTGTGGCGGCACTGGAAGAACTTCATCTTGTGGCAGCAATGGTGGTAAATTGTTATTGTTGTTATTACCAGCCATTTTCCTTTGTTCTTGTCTTCTCCTTCTAAGTGTCCCCTTAAGCTCTGGATTAAAACTCACAATGTCCTTTGGATTTCACCTTGTGGACATGCAACACTTATAAAACTAAAAAAGAAGATAATAGAAAATAAATAATCAGCAGAGATTAAAAGTTAAGTAACTAGAATTAATTGCAACTACAAAATCAAACATCAAACAAACGCCAATTTCCCCAGCAACGACGCCAAAACTTGGTCGTGTTTGAAACGTCACAGCAATTGTTCAAGCGTACACACGTTGATGCCAGTAGAGTTGATAGACAATTCTATCGGATATCGATCCCATGAGGAAATGGGTTCTTGATGTTAACTATCGAAGCAATTAATACTGAAAATGAGTAAAATGTGAGTAAGGATGTCAGTGCAATTATGTTAAATCTACACACTAAAATAGTTAATATTGTCAATGTAATCAAAGTTAAATGTCAGAGGTTAAATGTCAATTTACTGAAAGTAAATCAAATGTGTTGAGCATTGAGTGTTGAATATTTAAATGCATGAAATATAAAATTGATCAAGTGTAAAATGGTAGGAATGGTTCACTGATTCTACAAAGTTGCAATGCTAAATGAGTTGACAAGGTAAAGTTTAGATGAATTGTTGCAGTAATAAATTTCTCTTGAGTTCTTACCAACAATAGCTCTCTATTTAATCCAGACTTAAATACCCACAATCCCTCCACCTCTCGTTGTAAGCAATGTTGAGCATCCAAGAACAAGTGACTGGAATCTTTCCAATCCCAAGCAACTCTCGCCTAACTTACTTGTTAACCTAACTTGTCACCGCATCTCTCGATGTCGACAGACTGCAATTTCACTGTCGTGCTTAAAGCTGTTAGATCCAAGAATAAAAAGATAAGCAATATTAAATAAGAGTCAAAATAATCTAACATCAAAAGATACTCTCGTATTCATTTAATGTCATTAGAATTCATCATTGTCAAAAGAGAAATTAAAGAGTACAATCGAAGCTTACTATCTCTAGACTACTAAGATTACTCCTTAATCACTCCTCTTGCCCAGCACAAAGCACCTCTCGTCAGAAGTTGCTGCAGACTTACTTCATCAACTTCCCAATTCCCAGCTCAAATCTCAAAATCACACAGAATTTGTAGAGTATAAACCTTTGCTCTTGATGATTTCTTCATTCTTTGTTCTTCTATTTATAGGCTCAAGAAATTGCAAATTTCATCCTCCCATTCTTAGATCCAGATCTAGATTTTGCAGCTGTCAAAGTTAGTTAGAGTACATTTGTGCACTCATGTAGTTTTAATGTTTTCTTTAGAGATCTGTAGATTGTCGCTACATTGCTGGACACAATTTGAAACCATAATTGTGGCGACATCTGTGATGTTCTTGCGTTGGTGCTTCCAATGTGAATTCAACTTTAGTTTTCCAATTTGGAGTTCATGTTCAGTGCGGTAACATCGCTGGTTGTAACTCCAAGCTGATCTTGTGGTTGCATTCTTCTTCCATCATTTAAGCTCCTGGACTAACAATTCTAAGGTGCAATATATAGAACTACTTGCATTGACATTAGTACAAAAACAGATAAAAATAACAAGAAATTAAAGTAACTAGTTATGAATTAGAAAATGTAAAAACTAAGTATGAAATGCTCAAGATGCATGCTAAATGAGATACAAAAGAGACAGTTAAAACACTAAATTAGGGATAAAATATATGTCATTTGTAATACCATCACCTGTACACTTGTAGAAAGCCTAAATCTATGTCGAACGGGAGTACGTTTGATGGCGGTCATTTACAAAATGCTTTGCCATCAAGTATAGTATCGTGCTGGATTGATCTTTGTTAGAGATTTTTGGTACGGTATAACCTACCTAACATGAATAAAAAATTGAGAAATGACATTATTTTGTTCAGGCAATCAGAGGAAGAGACACTTTATGAGGCATGGGAAAGATTTAAAGATTTTTTTAGAAAATGCCCAATGCATGGTTTTCTACATTTGACGCAAATGGAAATGTTTTATAATGGATTGGATGTGACACAAGGATGGCAGTGGATGCATCAAAAAATTGTACTTTGCTTGATAAATTGTACAATGAAGTGTGGAGAGAATTGTCAACAATGATTATCAGTATGCCATGATAAGGCTTGGGATTGGTAGGAGAAATGGAACTTGATTCCATAACATCACTTACAACTCATGTATCATCATTAGCTAACATGATTAAAACTATGTAGAAACTAAGTGCAGCTAAGGAGATGAAGATTGCTGAGGCAATGTGTGTGTATTATGGAGACAACCATGAATTTGAAGAATGCCCGTCCAATCCGACATCTGTTTGCTATATGAGTAATTTTAATCATAATAATAATCCTTACTCTAACACTAATAATCTAGGTTGAAGGTAGCATCCAAATTTTAGTTGGAATAACAATCAAGGAGTAAGAAGTTTTAGCAATGTTATCCAGCAAAACAATGCTACAGCACCTGGGTATGAGCAACAAATGCCAAGGCAAAATTAGCAGCAAAATGGAGCATATTCGTCAATTGAGAATTTTTTGGAGTACATGTCCAAAAATGATGTTGATATTCAAAGTCAAGCAACATCTCTAAGATCCCTAGAGAATCAAGTGGGTCAGATTAAGAATGCAATGAGTTCGAGACCTCAAGGAGCATTGCCAAGAAACACGAAAAACTCGAGATCTCAAGGGAAGGAGCATTGCCAAGAAACACGAAAAACTCGAGATCTCAAGGGAAGGAGCATTACAAAGCTAATTATGATTAAAAGTGGAAGTCAGTTACTTGATGGTGATGCCAGTAAAATTTGCACGATGGAGAAAAAGGAATGTTCAAATCCTGATACTGAAGAAGTTGTAGAGAAAATTGAGAAATAGCTTATGAAGGAGGAAGTTAAGCAAAAGAGTGGTAAGGAAGAAATGGTCTGTGATGTTAGTAAGAATCCTGAGACAAAGCCTTGTTGGCAACCTGAAGGAAGGCCACCACCTCCATTTCCTCAACGTTTTTAGAAATCAAAGCTAGATGTTCAATTTAAAAGGTTATTGGAGGTCTTAAAGCAATTACTTATCAAAATACCTCTAGTTGAAGCATTAGAACAAATGCCTAATTATGTAAAGTTCATGAAGGATATTTTGTCAAAGAAGCGAAGGTTTGGTGAGTTTGAGATAGTTCCACTCACTGAAGGGTGCATGGCAATGTTGATGAATAAATTTCCATCGAAGGTAAAGGATCTAGGGAGTTTTAATATTCCCTTTTCCATAGGCAATAATTACATTGGTAAGGCATTGTGCGATTTAGGTGTGAGCATAAGTTTAATGCCAATGTCTATTTTCAGGAAATTGGGGATTGAAAAAGTGAGACCTACGATGGTTACATTGTAGTTAGCAGATCGATCATATGCCCATCCTGAGGGTAGGATTGAACATGTGCTGGTAAGAGTGGATGGATTTATTTTTCCAGCAGGATCTATTATTTTTGAATTTGAAGCTGACAAAGATGTGCCCATTATTTTGGGAAGACCTTTTCTTGTTATAGGTAGAACTTTAATAGATGTTCAAAAAGGTGAGTTGATAATGAGGGTGAATGAGCAGAAGGTTACCTTTAATGTTTTAGAGGTTTTCCTTAGTAACACTGTCGGCACAGTGGATTGCTTTATAGGGAGCAAAAAGTGGAGATGGAGAGTTGTGCTATTTTACACTGCAGAGAGAGGACAGTCAGTCTGCATCCAATAAATGTGTCCACTCAGATTGCCCTTTTTAAATCGATCCAACGGTTAGGGGATAGGTGCTTGAAATGTCACGAATTGTTTCCTAATCTGTTTTAATTTTGTGATGAGTCAGCAGATAAGTTGCGTTGACAAGGAGTTTTTCATGCATCGACAAAAGAAAGGACTTTATTCCTGCAAAAATACTAAGGAAGATAACTAAAAAATAAAAAAAATAAACTAAAAGTACAAGATAAAAATGTAAAAAAAGGTTAAAAAATGTGATCAGATTAGTGATCTCATTCTGTTTGTTATCATTATGGCTAAAGTAATGCTTCAACCATTGGCCATTCACCTTAAATTTGAGCCCATCATTTACGTCTTTAATTGTGACCGTACCATGAGGAAATGCTTTGACAACCTCAAATGGACCAGACCATCGTGAGCGTAATTTACCTGGGTGCAATTTTAGTCGCAAATTAAATAATATCACCACTTAACCTGTAGTAAATTGTCGCTGCAAAATAATTTTGTTGTGCCATCGTTTGGTCTTTTCCTAATAGATTGTGACATTTTTATAAGCATTGCTTCGAATTTCCTCCAGTTAGTAATGTCCAATAGTCTTTTCTTTCCAGCAGCTTCATAGTCCATGTTCACTTGCTTTATTGCCCACATGGCTTTATGTTTTAATTCCACAGGCAAGTGACATGCTTTACCAAAAATAAGTTGATATGGCGACATTCCAAGTGGAGTTTAATATGTTATGCTAACGCCCACAACGCATAATACAACTTAGAAGACCAATCCTTCCTTGTTGGATTCACCACCTTTTCAAGAATATTTTGATTTATCGGTTAGAGACTTCAGCTTGGCTATTGGTTTGTGGATGGTATGGGGTTGCCATTCGGTGGTTAGCTCCATACCGCTTCAGTGCGGCTACAACTTGATTATAGTGGAAGTGAGTGCCTTGATCACTAATCACTGCCTTAGGTGTGCCGAAACAAGTGAGTATGTGCTTGTGAAAAAAATTTCAGCACTATCCTCACATCATCCTTTGGGACGGCAATGGCCTACACCTATTTTGTCACATAGTCAACAGCAACTAGGATATAAACATTTCCAAACGAATTTTGAAATGGCCCATAAAATCCATACCACAGACATCAAAGAGCTCAACCTCCATAATTGGCTGTTGCAGCATCTTATTGCGTCAAGATATTGATCCAGTGTGCTAACATTTGTCACATTGTTGCAAAAAATTGTGGGCATCTTTAAACAACGAAGGCTAATAAAATCCTGATTGAAGTACCTTAGCAACAGTTCTTACACCACCAAAATGACCTCCACAAGGGGCAATGTGGCAATACTTTAAGATTGAAAGCATTTCTTCTTTTGGAACACAGCACTTAATAATATGGTCGTTGCAAACCTTGAATAGGTATGGCTCATTCCAGTAATATTTCTCGATGTCGCAGAGAAACCATTCCTTCTTGTGGCCTGTTGCACCCAAGGGTAACCTTCCACATACCAAGTAATTGACTACATCCGCATACTATGGGGATATGTCGACAACAAAAAATTTTTCATCAAGAAATATGTCGACAGTTCAGAATGTATTTCCATCTTCACTTCCTACTTCCACACGAAACAAGTGACCTACCGCTTTGTTCTCCGATCCTTTGCAATCCTTTATCTCCATGTCAAACTCTTGTAATAATAGGATCCATCATATCAATCTTGGTTTGGTATCCTTCTTTGCAAAGAGGTATCTTAACGTAGAATGACTAGTGAACACTATAACCTTTGCGCCGACAATATATGAGCAAAATTTGTCGAATGCAAAGACTACTATCAACAACTCCTTCTCTATGGTTGTATAATTAATCTGCGCTTCAATGAGAATTTTTTTGGCAAAGTATATCGCGTGAAACACTCTTTCTTTGCGTTATCCTAACACGTCACCACTGTATAATCACTCACATTACACATTAGTTCAAATGGTTGTTACCAGTCTGGTGCAACGATAATAGGTGCCTTCACAAGCTGCTGCTTTATTTGCATAAATTCATCCAAACATGTATCATCAAACAGAATTTTTTTATTTTGCTCTAACAAGGAGCAGAGAGGTTTTGCAATCTTGGAGAAATCATGGATAAATCTTCGATAAAAACCAACATGACCGAGAAAACTCTGAATACCTTTCAATTGGTTGGCGGGGTAACTTCTCAATAATTTCAACCTTTGCTTTATCCACTTCAATGCCCTGACATAAAATTCGATGATCAAGAATAATGCCTTCTGTTTCCATGAAGTGACATTTCTCCCAATTCAACACTATATTTGTGTCCTCACATCACTTTAGAACTCTTGCAAAATTATCAGTGCATTTATCAAAAGTATTGCCATAGATAGAAAAAATCATCCATAAATACCTCCAATGAGTCTTCAATCATGTCTGAGAAGATTGCCATCATGCACCTTTAAAATGTGGCCAATGCATTGCAGAGACCAAATGGCATTCGACGAAAGGGAAAAGAGCCAAAAGGACAAGTAAAGGTTGTTTTAGCTTGATCCTCCGGTGGAATCACTATCTGATTACAGCCAGAATAGCCATCGAGAAAGCAATAAGAGGCTTTTCCAGCAAGCCTGTCTAGCATTTAATCAATGAAGGGAAGTGGGCAGTGATCATTCTTTGTGGCTGCATTCAAACGACAATAGTCCATACACACTCACCAGCTCATAAGAATGCGAGTAGGGATTAGTTCATCCTTGTTGTTACATACCACCATGATACCACTCTTTTTTGGAACACATTGGACTTGGCTTACTCACATGCTATCAAAAATTGGGTAGATAATGCTCGCATCCAACCACTTAATTATTTCCTTTTTAACAACCTCATTCATTTTTTCTTTTAATCTTCTCTACTGTTCAATGGATTGCTTTTCCTCATCTTCTAACCGGATTTTTTGCATGCAGAAAGAGGAGCTAATGCCTTTAATATCCGTAATATTGCAGGTAATCGTACACTTATGTTACTTCAGTATATGGATTAATTTTTCCTCCTGACTTGCGTTGAGAGTTGTAAAGACAATTATTGGCAGTGTTTCATTCTCACCAAGGAAAACATACTTCAAATGGGTAGGGAAAGGCTTCAACTCTAGAGTAGGAGCTTCCTCAATAGATGGCTTAAATACAGGAGCTGTTCTATTTGTCAAATCTAAAGATTTCATTTGCCATTCATGCTTAAGCTCAACATTATTTGCCTCAACCGTGCAGTCATAATCAACTAGAAAATCTTCTTTATTGTCACCGTAAATTCTTCTAGGACTGCTGCGCTGCACTTATTAAATTCATCTTCAATTAATTCGTCTAGCACATCAACGTGGTGACATTCTTCTTTGTTTTTACAGGGACTTGCTTTGAAAACACTGAATATGACATGTTCACTGTTATGTCGCATTATCAGTTCGCCTTTGAATATGTCGATAAGAGTGCGGCCAATGGTAAGGAATGGGCGTCCCAAGATTATGGGTACCTATTTATCTGCTTCATAATCAAGAATAATGAAGTCCGCTAGGAACACAAACTTATCTAAGCTGACGAGGACGTCTTTAATTTATCCTTTAGGTTACGTTAATGATTTATCTGCCTACTGCGGTGGGCTTCATGTGACCAATCCCCAATTTTCTAAATGTTGACAATGGCATGAGGTTGATACTTGCTCCTAAATCACATAAAGTTTTTCCCAAGTAATGATTTCCAATAGAACATGTAACTGTAAAACTATCAGGATCCTTCATCTTTGGTGGCAATTTATTTGTCAAGACTGCACTGCATCCCTCTGTGAGCGTAATTGTCTTAATATCAATCAACTTCTTCTTCTTGAATAGGAGCTCCTTCATGAATTTCCTATAACTAGGAATCTGTACTAAAGCATCCACAAGAGGTATATTAATATGTAATTGTTTCATTATGGTTAGAAGCTTTTGATATTATCTATCATTTTCCTTCTCTTTGAATCACTATGGAAATGGCAAAGGTATTGGTACATCAGGTTGTCAGTCTGACAGTAGGCATGGGAGTAACAATTGGTTGAACCTCTTTCATTGGTTCTTCTAGAACTTCTTTAGATACAACTCTTTCCCCTTGATCTGCTTCACTTGTGTCTATAGGTGATGCATTAGGGTTGGTAGTTGGCTCGGTAGTTTGTTTCCCACTCCAAAGAGTAATAGCCTTGTAATGCTCCTTCCCTTTTTGATTTAGAGTTTTTGTGTAGCTGGGTAAAGCACCTGGTGGTCTTGTGTTCAAATTTGAAGCAAGCTGCTCCAACTGTGCTTCTAGTGCTCGAATAGAAGTTGAACTTCCCTGCACAATGACTTATATTCGCATTATATGCTCACACATCAAGGCTTCAAGGGCTACTAAAGGATCAACTCGTGGTTGTGTGTACTGCAGCTGCTGTTGTTGTCCTTGCATATTCATATGTGGCAATGAAGATTGTTATGGCTGGACATGAGTATATGGCTAAATTTGATCTTGATGTGCATGCATCTGAGGACTCTGGCAGAAATTTTACTGTTGCTGATTGTAATTCCCTTGTCGAAAATTACCTTGACTAGAGGAATTTTCATATATAAATGTCATCGTATTTTGACTTCTCCAAGGCTATTGATTTCGAGCAAAGCTGTTGTAGGAATTACCATAATAATTTCCTTGAATATTATTAACATAGAAAGCATTCTCGGCATGCTGAGGACAATCCTCGTAGCTATGATTATTGCCGCAAATATTGCAACAAAATGTAGGGACATCCATTTGTTGGGCAACTTGAATAGGCGCAACTTTACTGGTTCCCTTCATGTTCTTTATCATATTTGCTAACGAAGATACTTGTGCACTTAGAGCTGATATAACATCTAATTAAATAACTCCGAGATTCGCTTTGACTTGTGTAGAACGTGAGATCGGATATTGGTAGTCATTTTGAGCAATCCTCTCTAAAATTCTTACAACTTCATCATAAGTGCAATCCAACAAAGGACCATTTGTAGATGCATCGACAAGATTTCTTGTCTGTGCATTTAACCCGTTGTAAAAGATTTCAATTTGTGTCTCCTATTGAATTCTATGAATGGGGTAGAGTCGAAGCAAAGTTTTGTAATGCTCCCATGTAGTGTGCAAATTTTCATCATCTAGTTGATGATACGTAGTAGTATCATTCCTAAGTCGATCATTCATTATTGGTGGATTAAATTGCAAAACGAACTAAGTTGCAAGTGCATTCCATGACGTACTTTATCCAACAGGCAATCTAAGGAACCAGATACAAGCCTGTCCTTGCAATAAATAAGGGAATAGTTGCATCTTCAAGGCGTCATCAGGAACGACATGTTGACTAAAAGAAGTACAAATCAATAGGAAGGATTTAAGGTGCTCTCTCGCATCTTCATGAGGCAACCTAGCATACTGCCTATTTGAATTCAGCATCTGAAACATGACCGACTTTCCAGATTAAATAGCTGGTCAAACAACTCCTGGCTATAAGTCATTCCACACAAGGACAACAAAGTCTCGAATAGTTCTATTTTGTATCTGATCATCTTGCTGCAGTGGTGGATTATTAATATTTTGTGGTTGTCTAGGAGGTATAACAGGATTTTATGGCGACAATGGTGGTATGGCTGCAACGTTTCCTGGCAGAGCCATGTTTCTTTGTTCTTGTCTTCTCATTCTAATAGTGAGCTCAATTTCAAGATCTAGGCCAACAACAAATTCAGGATTGCTTTTGGTCATAAAATACCTAAAAGGAAAATTGAAAAATAGTTGACCAAAAACAAAAGCGAATTAGTAACAAGTAAATATTAGAAAATAAAGATAAACATCAAACAAACATCATCCTCAGCAACGACACCAAAACTTGATTGCGCTATGAACGTCACAACAATTTGTGCAAGGAACACTGTTGATGCAAGTATAATAGATAGATGTAATTCTATCGGATATCGATCCCACAAGAATGATTGTTTGTGTTTATAGTTGTCAACGAAATGAAAATTTAAAACAAGAGAGATTGTGATGTTTAGTGTCGAAGTAATAAAATAAGAAATGCAGTAAAAGAATGTATTAACTTGTCGAAGCAATATTGAAAAAATTTAGAAGTAAAGTAATAATAATAAAATTGGGTTTCCTAAGTTGAAGAGTTGGTATAAAGCTAAATGTTATCACGAGGTTAATAACAGATAAATTGTCGCCTCAAATAAGCATAATGAAATCTTACCAATCTTAACTTCCTTGTTTATCAAAGACTCAAATAATCACACTAACCACACCTTCTAGTGTTGGCAATGCAATAAAATCAAGAACAAGTGGACTGAATTCCTTCGATCCTCAAGCAACTTCCGTTGTCTTACTTGTTAACTTAATTTGTCGCTGCACTTTCCAGTGATAGTGACTGCAATCATACTATCGTGGTCAAACAATTAAATCCAAAGATAAACAGTAAAGGAAAGATTGAAATAGATATCATTCAGATTTGAAATGAAATTGACTTCCATGAAACTCAAATTATCAAAACTTATCAGTGTTAAGCAGAGAAATAACAGAATAAATTGAAGTATCCTATTCCCAGTTTACTTAAATCACTCTTACACTCCTCTTGGATCGTACTTAGTGTGCTCCTTGTCAAGAGAAGGATTGCCTTCTCGTCAACGTCAGGTTGATCTTCGAAATTTAAGCTGTCATGGATGCAAGCTTGAAAAAATGTTGAAGAAGAAATTTAATCTACTGAAAAGACAAGAAGAACCCCCTTTTCTCTCTCCTTCTCTTCAGTATTTAACAGCAACTTCATAGTATAGGTGTCCTTCCTTCCATTTCTAACATTCTCCGGCTGTACAAGTTGGTTATACCAGCTGTACAACTCATACATTTCTGGTGTGTTATCAAACAACTGTTAGGTGCAGCGACAATTTAGGGCACAATTGTGGATCCTCTTTTGCAGCGGCAACTCTGGGCACCTTCATGCGTTGTTACTTCTAGACTTATTCCTGCAGTGACATCTCTGGGCGCAATACTAAGCAGGCTAATGTAGTGACATCAGTTATAAAAACATGATAAATTTAAAGGAAATTAGGCTGAGCTTCATTAAGTTAGAAAATGCAATAACTAAATTAAAAATACTAAAAATGTATGCTAAAGATGATCAAATGGGAATAAATTATACCATAAGTAAGGAGAAATCAATGGTTTTTTCGAATGCTATCATACACACAAAGACTAGTCAACAAGATTAGATGAAGCTTCGTGGACATATAGGACTGCTTTTAAAATGCCTTTAGGGATGTCACCATTCAAGCTTGTCTATGAGAAGCCTTGTCATTTACCTATTGAATTAAAGAATAGAGCTTTTTAGGTGATTAAAAAGATAAATGTTGATTGGTTAGTTTTAGGAGAGAAAAGGATGATGGAGTTAAATGAGATGGAAGAGTTTCGATTGCAGGCATATGAAATGAGATGGAGTTAAATGAGATGGAAGAGTTTCAGGAGAGAAAAGGATGAAGAGATGGCATGATAGCAAGATTTTGCCTAAGCATTTTGAACCAGGACAACAAGTTTGGTTGTTTGATTCGAAACTTAAATTATTTCCGAGAAAATTGAAGTTTAAGTGGGCAAGACCATTTGAAGTAGTTTTTGCTTATCCATATGGTGGTGTTGATATAAAAAATGTCACGATAGGGAATGTGTTTCAGGTTAATGGACAGCGTTTGAAGAGTTATTACAATGATCCAATGTAGCGTCGTAATTTTACTATTACATTGCGTGATTCCAGATGAGTTTGAAGTTGTTTTATTTTTATTTTAATTTTGTGTTAACTTAGAATTTGAATTTTTGAATTTGTTTTGCAGGTTAATTGAAATTACAATCATTTTAGCAATAAATGAAGGACAACATGAGGTTTTCTAGACCAGTAAGATGCGATTGCGTCTCTGTAATAACAAATTTAAGAATGGTAGAGCAATCAACACATTTTTTGCACCCACGTTTCGCACATTTTTTGGCTATTATTTAGAGGCATTGAATTCTTTTATTTTTATTTCCATATATTTAATATTTGATTTCTTATCTAATAGGGTTATTTTCTTTTGAAAGTTTATGTTTCCTTTCAATAGCTTGTTAGTTAAAAAGATGAGAAGAAAAGGGAAGATGCCGCAACAACCTATGCTCATCACCGGAAGAAAATTCTATGATCAAAATGCAGAATAAAAGTTTAAGGAGAACTATCTGAAATGCCAACCTTTAATGGAGAAAGGTTTCTTGTTTAAACAAGAAAAGTTTATGGGTTTTGATGAGGATGTTGTGCTAGTAATCGAGTCCCATGGTTGGGAAATGTTCTGTTGCCATCCGGATGAAGTTTACCCGAATATAGAAAGAGAGTTCTATTCTCACTTGACTATTGATAGCCCGTTAGTATTTTTTCAGGGCATTTCTATCTTGTTTAATGCATATAAGGTGAATGAATATTTTTTACTTTACAACGTAAAGGATGAACATGCAAAGTTTGTGCGAGGTATTTCGGAGGAAGGTTTGGAAATGGTTTTGAAAGACGTGTGTATTCTGAGAACTACTTGAGATAAATCAAAGATTGATCATTGTAAAATCGAGAGGCAGGATTTGAAGCCTGAATGTCGTGTTTTGATGAGTTTCTTGAAATCCAAATTGATGCTGATGGTTCATACTACTACTATTGGAAGAGAGAATTTATTACTATTACATTCAATTATGACGGGGAGGAGGATTGATGTTGGACAAATCATTCGAGATGAGGTTCATAAGTGTGCCTAGAAAAACTCAAGTAATCTTATATTTCCTAATTTGATTTGTGCTTTATGTTTGCAAGCAAAAGTTGCATTAGAGGAGAATGAGGACATGCTGCCAAATAAAGGCGCAATCACTAAACAGTCAATGATGCGACAACAAAAGGAGGATGTGATTTTGATGACACCACTTAAACAACCATCCGATTCCGAGCCAACATTGTTTGTAAAAGCTTCTTCTAGTAATCCTTTTGAACTGTCATCTTTATCTTGTTTGGGAAATATTGATGATAAATGTTGTGATGTTATTACTCGTCTTAAGAATATTAATAAAATGTTGGAGGATTTTCATTGTAAAACTGAGGCCTTGTAGGGATATATGTGCATTCGCAATGATGCTATTTTCTAGGCATTGCAACAAAATCAAGTTAAAGTCCCACGATTTCTAGAATTCCCAAGAATCCTTTATGACGAGACGGTTGCAACAAAGTATGATGCAAGGGACACTAAGATTCAGTCGGCATCAAGAAAGTTGTCATCCAGTGAAGTGTACCATCCAGCTGAGGATGATGAAGAGGAGACAAGAGATCCTGAGGTTGAAGACATTGAGGATAGTCCAGTTGAGAAAGAGAAAACCACGACACCGCCGGCAAAAAGCGTAACAATAAAGAATCTGTCACACCAAAGGTTTTAGTTACACCATCCAAAGGACTTGATCAGGAAGCAGAATTTGATCGACTGATTGACGAAATAACAAAGACGGATGAAGACGATGAGGAGGAGGTTGTTACACCAAGAAAGCGAAAGCTTAAGGGCAAGAAGCCTGCCATAAAATCCCTCTACCTCAACTAAAGGGTAATTTTTAATTTTTCGCAGCTCCGATTTGTTTTTGTTTTTTTGATATATGTGTTTGTTATTGTATGTTTTTGTGTTTATATTCATTGTGTTCATGTATTGAGGACAATGTACACTTTTATGTTTGGGAGTGTGTTCTTCCATTTAGTTGCATATAGGTACATATTTGTTTGTACAAAGTTCTGTTTTATAGGTTGCAATTGCATATCATTTGTCATATGGAGATTTTTGCCATGACATATTTTTGTAGAAAGTTTGTAAAAACAGGAAAGAATAAATATATTGTTGATGTTTGATGAGGAAATTAAACCCTAAAATTTCATATTTTTTGTAGAAGTGAAGTAGGAAATTTAGATTAGGATAGTGATGAAAATTGATTTTTAAAGATAATTTGATTTTAAAGTCTTTGTGATTGTTTTAAAGTAAATATTTCTTAATAAAACTTAGATTTTCTTTGAGCTAAGTATTAAATGTGGAATCTTGAGGCATCAAATGAAGAAAAGAAAAATTTTGTCACTCCAATGCTTAACTGTTCTGAGTACATCAGCAATGCTTTGTTTGCTCCATCGTATTATTGATGAGAAAATAATATGTTTGAGTATGAGTGTTTAAAAAAAAAGAAAAAGAAAGAAAAATATTAAAAGAAAATTTTGTAAAATTTTTTTTTTTTCAGGAACACTCCGTTGTAGCAAAAAGAAGAGTAGGCTAAGGAGGTAGTTGTTTGCTCCATCCATCTTTTTAGTTGAAAACTTTAAGCTGCATGAGAATAAATTTAGATTATGATGTGATTGTTGGCATGGAAATTAAGTGTTTGCTCCACTATAGTTGTCAAGTATAACGTTGCATAACAAGATGAATTCCTTAAGAGCAAAAATAAAATGCCTAAGTAAAGTAATTGAAAAACTTAGATGAAGAAATAAACAATTTTCAAGAAATTATTTGCTTTAAAACTTTATCCTTTAGATTAAAATTTTTACATTGAATTTTTTGGATTGATCTACAATGCTGCTACAAAATCCTGCAAATGTAAGGGTTGCTAAGAACTGAAATATATGCGTACAGGAATGTGGAAGTGAATTTTTTACGAAAATTGTCAAGGTTGTAATCACTGTTTTCATGCATGCATGCATCAACATATTTTACTTAAGGACAAGCAAAAGTTTGGGATTAGGGGTGTGATAACTCTTGAAAAAGAGTTATATTACACACTTTTGCTAGAACATTTTTTTGCTCTTTAGTAAATTTGTTATAACATTGGTAGTATTTTTATGTATTTTTGTCGTCAGAGCTGTAATGCACTTAATTGGAAAAATCTATACATTTTTACCCTTTCTGTTGTAGCAAACTACGCTTGTTGGTATGTGTTTTCATGATGCAGGAATAGGTGAAGGAATAGAAGAGTACGAGGCCCAATAATGAAGCACTGTTGGGGATTGGAAGTAGCAAAACTTTGTAGCTGCTAAACGTTCTGGCAGTACCAGGCGCGCAGGATTCTACTGAAGCAAGCTAGATCTATTGTGGTCTGCACTAGAAAGCTTTAGGATGGCTTTAGAACCTCTACAAATCCAAATCTGAAGAACGTGTATTGTGTGGCAAAGCTCCTATATAAGCAGCATTTTGATGAAGAAAAATATATCAAAAAATTTAATCAAGTAAGGCTAGAGTTCTGTTGCAATATACTCCAAAAGGAAGAGAATCAGAAGAGTCACACGACAGATCTGAAGTGCGAAAGGTAGAGTTGTCAGCCATCACTAGGAGTGGAGCTACTGTAGCAAAACCACCAAAGCAAAGAGACATTACTGTGGCAGAGCAATGAAGGATCGGGAATGCGACCTGATGTTCTTCTTGGGTCTCAACAAGGAGTACTCTTGATCTTTAAGTTTGTTAGTTAATTTGTTTATACAACATTTTGCACCCTTATTCTGACCAATTAATAGATGAATATTTCTGATACTTTGTTTTATTTCTATAAATGAATTACCAATATCTTTCTATAAAATCTCTTCATTGATTTATGACTCAGTTGTTGTTAATTCTACATGCTAGCAATCTTAGGAATGAGCTCTTGTTTTGCATGTGCATATTCTCGATTGAAAGAAAGATAGATTTGCTGGAGCATAAATAGGTGTAATGACTTGCATTCATTAAGGGTGAGATAAGTTTTGTTGGAAAAATACATGTTATAGGAATATAACGTGTGTTCACTGTAAAAGTTGTTACATAAAAATAACATGTCATTGCTTAGTCATTTTGGGAAATTTGTAAAAACAAATATTTGGTATGACATTCGTAGATCTAGAACTTAGATCCGAAATATTCCAAATTTATTGATCACAACTTTGTCCTGTACTGAAGATTTTGCCAATCATTTCTGCTAAGAGTGATGAATACTTTGTCCTGTATTGTCTAGCTGTGTACACTTGCACATCTACAAAAATATTATTTTACACGTGACAATGGGTCAGGTTGTAATATAGTTTCTACAACAAAATACTTGGTAGTATTCCGAGGATCGTACCCAAAGGAGGCTTTAAACATTAGTGATTTATATCACTGCAAAGAAAAGAATTAATTATTACTATCTTTAGGGATTATAGTACGATAGTAAAATAAAAGAGTTTGTTCTGAAAATCATAAAAAATGAATAGATCAAAATAAATGAAATAGATAATGATTTTGATAAATAGCTTTAGGGAGATTAGGTGCTTCAGTATGGACTCTTCAATTATCGGTTTTGGGGATTTTACTTCAATCAACTAGTTGTTACCCTAGCAGGATCTTTCGATCTTCCACCAACATAACAAGTCATTAAAGACTACTTTAGCTAGATGTCATAGTCTAAACCAGTTTTGGGAAAAGGTCTTCACAGCTAGACAATACAAATTTTGGGTTCATTCCCACCTAAATGACTTTCTAGGGTTGTCAAGCCTAATTTTTTTTTCATGCTCTTCCTTTCTCAAACAGTTGATCCAATTGAAAATCCCTATTCATACAACAATTAAATATCCATATTTCCACTCCCTAATCCCCCACAACGAGATTAGTTCCTCATTGTTTCTTTAAAGATCATAAAAACAATAATATAAGTGATCATACGATTGAATAAATGAAATTAAATGAAACTTGAATTGTATTAGCAATTTGTCGGGAAATAATTCCACGATCATTTATACGAAGTTTACAATCTCGTTTCTAAAACGAAATAATAAGGTAAAAATGAAAACTAAGTAAAAGATGTGTAAAACCCTAGTGCTAGAGGCTTTATTTATAGCCTTGGATGGCCATTCTCCTCAACCATAGGTTAGCTGTCATTCCTTGTGTTAAAGTGTCATTGTAAAGACTAAAATACCCTTCATTCGGTGTATCTGTGTCTAGAGATCGATATCGTGACACACCAGGTTCTGTATCGCGACAAAGAAGTCAGTCTACTCCTTTGGTGCACTTGTATAGGCATTCTCTTGACATAGCTAATGTATGTCTTAGCAAAGAAGTTAGTTCCACATTTCTTCAAGTTTGGTCCCTTTGTTTTGATGTAGAGTAGTCTATGTCGTGACATAGCAATTAGTTTCACATTTGTTTGACTTCTAAGGGTCTCCTGCACACTCACGGAGTATGTTAGTAACCTTTAGGCCTCAATCAGCCTTAAAGGTGATAAAACAAACCATTTTGTATGTTTACACATTTTATTCAAAAGCATAAAACTAATTTAAATTCTAAAGAAATAAAAGGAAATGCTTAAGTTCAAGCTCTAAAAGTGTGAAAAGTAGTTCAATCTACTAGGTATAAAACCAGCAGATTAAACTCCCCCACACTTAAGTCATTTCTTGTCCTCAAGCAAACAAAACAAGAAAAGCAAATAAAGAAAACAGAAACAATCAAAGGAGCTTGAGTTTATATCATACAAAGATTAGGTTCGTAACATCTACTCTAGGCATTATGTATTTCTTAATAATTCCAACATGATGAGTGAGTAACTTTACCATTCTTGTATAGAAAAATATAAGTTCAGTAGGTTACAAGAAACGCAAACATCAAAGTCCTATTGATATGACTTCATCAGTTTCTAGAACACTTTAATTATCCTAGTACAATATAGAGAGCTATAATGAGGTCATGCAATTCCATATTTATTCATGCATGGAGTTGTTTTAAGTCACATAGGGCTTTTCGTCTTGTAATGTGTTAAGGCTTAAGATAGGTATGAAATTTAAAGAATAATAAGCATAAAGGGTTACAAACACGAAAACAGTTTGGGACATTGTATTTTTCCCTATTCTCCCCTTTTAGTGTCTCATTGCATCTCATCTCCTTATTTTTCTTTCTCTCACCTTCCTTTTCTCTCCACTTAGGAAACCTCAATATAGTCTAATCCTTTTAGCTAGCCTATGAGTATATTTTTGTTTCTTGAGTAAGATTTTTCTTCTTTATGGTATTTTTGTGATTTTTTTCACTTTTCATATACTTTCTTACTCATGAATTTTTCTCTTTTTTCTCTACTTATTTTTTTTTTGTGTTAATTGTTTTTTCTCTTTTCTAGCTATACTAAAGTTCATATTCCATATTGGTTTTCCTATTTCACTTTGGTTTTTACAACCTCCATCGTAATGTGTCTACTTACCCTCAATACATAAGACCATACATCTATTATCGTGGAAAATAGTACGAAAAAAAAAGAGTTCACACAAATAAACTTTTTAGGCTTTAGAGGCTTGTAATGTAGTTCATCAAGAAGGGTCATAAGGCTTAAAGATGGGTATTACTTGGAAATTCTGAATAAGTTTTAGCTTTTTAGCTACAGATGTAACCAAACAATACCTTAGGTCATCCTTAAACACCTCAATGTGCACAAATATCAATTTAGTCACATAATCCCAAAATTACTATATATCATATATACTAGCATGCTCATTTCCTCATATCATCCACATCATTTTGTATCAACAATATCTTTCTATCTATACTTAGTTTAACCTTTAGAACTTAATTGTTTCATGCTTAAAATTTTAAAAATTCCTCATCATGATGCAAATTTATCAAAAACTACAATCAACCTATTAGACATGCTCCTAACCAATCACTTGTATTTCTACAAGCTCAAGCACACATCAAAGAAAAACTAATAATAAAGCTACATGCAATAATTCCTTATGTTACCCACACACTTTAGATAACACATTGTCCTCAATGTGTAGCCCTTGAAATTTAATAAAAAAAAGTTACCCGATTGATAGTGAAAGCTCCTCTTCTCATGGTGGTTATCATTCTTCCTTTTGTCGTGAATTGCTTGAAATGTTGTCTCCATAGTGTGGGGTTCCTACATAAAGATTAAAGCATGTATAAGCAAAAATAAAATCTACTTCTAATCCTACTCCTAATATAAATAAGTCTTTAAAACCAAAATTATCCCAAAATTACAAGTCTTTAAAAATATAATAAAATAAAGTCTAAGATGTTCAACAACTCACAGTATCCATCCATCTCCTCCTCCTCCTCTTCACTTTATTCCCCCTTTTCAGTTTCCTCCTTATCATGTTCTTCATTTATTGGCCCAAACATATCTGGTGTGTAATTAAGGACCCTAATGTTTTTTTCCCAAGCAAACTCTTGAAATAATGGCCTCGATTCTCGCATCCATTGTATCATCAAATCGAGCTTTGGATGACTTCATTCACCAACTTCTTGTTAGGCTGGTGCCAACCTTTGCGATAAAGTCATCGAATCTCGTGATCTCCTCTTCCCTTCTTTTATTTGTTTGACACAAAGCTTTACACGTTGTTGGAAGAGTGTATCACTAATAAAACTTATCGATGGCTTCAATGACTGCTCAGTGTATGTCATGGGCACTTTTGCCCTCTTACACAAAGCTGTGACTAAGTATAGAAAGAAAATTCCCACCTTTTGGCTTCCTACACATCGGCTCATATTTTGATGGATCCATCTTCTTATACAAACCTATTTTTTCTCCAAAATTACGAATAATAGCATTGCTCGAAAAGTGTTAATGTTAGAAACATTTAAAGTCGGTATCATACAGGTACACACAAATTGGATCCACATTTTGGCTTATGGGAACATAATGACTTGGTTGAAAGAAGGAGAGACACTAGTGCCTGACCTAAATTTCCATTCTCCCCTTCCTTTAGTTAAATAGGTAATCACCTAATTCTTGTCTATATCCTAAAAAGATTTCAAATAAATTTTATCTAGAAAATCATGTTCATAATATAGAGCATCAAAAAATTTACATATAAGTTTAGGGGTTACCTTAATACTAGTTCCTCTTATCGATATCTGATAGATTTACATTTATCTATTATACTTGCATCGACAGTGTTCGCTTGCACAATTTGCTATGATGTTCATAGCGCGATCAAAAAGCTGATCCGATTGAAAATCCCTGTTCATAGAACAATTAAATATCCACACTTTCACTCCCTAGTCCCCCACAATGGATTAGTTCCTTATGGTTTTCTTTAAAGATCATAAAAACAATAATATAAGTGATCATACGATTGAATAAATGAAATTAAAAGAAACTTGAATTGAATTAGCAATCTATTTGGAAATAATTTTGTGATCATTTATGCGAAGTTTACAATCTCATTTCTAAAATGGAATAATAATGTAAAAATGAAAACTTAGTAAAAGATGTGTAAAACCCTAGTGCTGTAGGCCCTATTTATGGCCTTGGATGGTCATTTTCCTCAACAGTAGGTCAGCTGCAGTTCCTCGTGTTTAAGTGTCATTATAAAGATTGAAACTTCCTTCACTCGATGTAAAATCCACGTCTAGGGGTCGATATCACGACACACCAGGTCTTGTGTCTTGACAAAGAAGTTAGTCTACTCCCTTGGTGTACTCGTACAGGCATTTTAGTCTACTCCCTTGGTGTACTCGTACAGGCATTGTCGTAACGTAGCTAATGTATGTTGTAACAAAGAAGTCAGTCCCACATTTCTTCAAGTTTGATCCCTTTGTTATGACGTAGAGTAGTTTATGTCATGACATAGCGATCAGTTTCACATTTGTTTGACTTCTAAGGGTCTCCTGTACACTTACGAAGTATGTTAGCTAACCTTTAGGCTTCAATCGACCTTAAAGGTGATAAAAAAAACTTTTTTGCATTTTTTACCCATTTTGCAATATTATCTTCTTTAACCTAGCTTTTGAGCTTTTCGGTTACGGAGGCTTGAGACCCCTCGGGTGAATAGACATGAAGGCAAGGTAGAACAACTCCTAATGAGGAGTATCCTAAGTGCGACACAAGAGGGAGAGTAAGGGAGCATTTTGAGTAAACTAGGAATAGACTGCATTTGTTCTTTTATTTTTCTTACTTAAACACTGGTAATATTATCAACTTCAAGTTGTATGGAAGTACTGTTGATGCTAGGATGTATATGATATATATTTCAATCTTGCTTTTTCTATGAATCTTTGGATTTAATTGTTTTGACAACGGAAGTGTGATTGCAGTCACTGTCACTGGAAGGTGCAGCGACAAATTAAATTAACAAAGCAAGACAATGGAAGTTGCTTGAGGTTTGAAGGAATTCACTCCACTTGTTCTTAAATATGTTGTAGTTACAAGTTCTCTTGTTTTAACTATCCTTTGCATAAACAAATTTAAGCAACAAAAACACCATCCTCGTGGGATCGATATCTGATAGACTCAGAACTGTCTAATATACTTGCATCGACAGAGTCCGCTTGCACATTATTGCTGGGACATTCATAGCGCGATCAACAATCTAGGTGGTAATGCCTGTCAGAGGCAGTGAGCACTAGGCTAGGGTGCTAACTGAGTGGATGCGAGGTAGCCAACACTTGTCTATACGACTAGACGTAGAGATGACCATGACGCAGCTGACGTGATAGTAGGTACTTTTACCTTTAATGTTATTCTATTCTTTGCACTTATTGATATTGGATCTACCCATTCATATGTATCTTAGTCCCTTGGGACAATCAGTGCTTGTAAATAAGATCTATAAGCGATGTCTGTTGTAAATCCTAGGCGTAGAGTTTCCTGACAACTTAATGGAGTTGCCATTAAGAGAGTATGATCTCATCTTAGGGTTGGACTGGCTAAATAAACACCGTGTTAGTCTCTATTGTGATACAAAACGGGTTACCATAAGGACTTCGAAAGGGAGCAAAGTGATTATGATTGGGGAGCGTAAGGATTTCCTATCTAATGTGATCTCTACCTTAGTTTCAGATAAGTTTATTCGTAAAGGATATGAGGCGTATTTAGCCTACATTCTCGACATGAAGTTGGATAGTGCAATGATGGAGAACATCCATGTGGTTGAGGACTTTCTTGATGTCTTTCCAGAATAGTTTCCTGGTTTACCTCCATCTCGTGAAATTGAAATTGGAATTGAGTTATTGCTTGGAACAACACCAATGTCCATTGTACCCTATCACATGGCACCGAAGGAGCTTAAGGAGCTCAAGATGTGTAACACCATTGGGAGCACCTGTGTTGTTTCTAAAGAAGAAGGATGGGTCGATGAGGCTTTGCATCGATTATCCTCAGTTGAATAAGCTAACCACAAAGAATAAGTACCCACTACCGAGGATAGACGACCTTTTCGATCAATTCAAAGGCACCACTATTTTCTCAAAGATTTATCTGAGGTCACGTTACTATCAACTACAAGTAAAGGACGTAGATATTCCAAAGACAACCTTCGAAACTCGCTATGGGCACTACGATTTCTTAGTGATGCCTTTTAGACTCATGAATGCTTCCGCAGCTTTCATGGATCTCATTAACAAAGTGTTCCAACCTTTCTTAGATCAGTTTGTAGTGGTCCTCATTGAAGATATCCTAATCTACTCCAAGTCTAATCAGGATCATGAGGAACATCTAAGGTTAGTCCTTTAGACTTTGCATGAGAAGAAGCTATATGCAAAGTGCATCAAGTGTGAATTTTGGCTCCATGAGGTTATGTTTTTTGGTTATGTGGTATCTGCTAAGGGTATTCGAGTGGATCCCAAGAAGAAAGAGGCTATTCTGGATTGGAAGCAACCTAAGAACGTAAGTGTCACGCCTCAATTTTTGTTTTATCAAGAAACAATGGAACTGGTAGCACTTATGTTTTAAATTAATTGCACAACTTAAGAAACAAGGGAATAATTGGCCAAGTGGTTTAGTTAATACTTAGCTATTCTAGTTGTCCAAGGTTTAATTCTCATAATACTCAAATTTTTATTTAATTTTTGGACTAATTTTGGCAAGCAAGAACGACCATGGCTGGCCACCTATGTTGCCTTAAGTTGGAGGATTTGTTTCCTCCAATAAGAGGTCAAATGACTGCCTTCGAAGGTACTCTCGTTCGATATAAGTTTTTGGCTTTCGCAAGTTTACAGGTCGGGTTGTAAATATAGTGTGTTATAATGGAACACTTGGTAGGATTTCAAGGATCGTACCCAAAGGAGGTGTGAGACAATAGTTAATTACATCGCTGCAAACAATAGAATTAATTAGTAATCACTTTAAGGATTATAGTATGAAAAGAAAATAAAGAGTTGGTTGTGAAAAGTATAAAAAGAAATAAAAGAAGTAAAAGTTGATATGTAGAAGTTTGATAAATGACTTTAAGGACATTAGGTCACCTCAATATGAATTGTTGAATTATTGGGTTTTAGGGATTTTCCTTCAACCAACTAGTCACTACCCCAGTTGGATCTTCTGATCTTCCGACAACATAGCAAGTCGATAGAAACTACTTATCGCTAGATGTCATAGTCTAAGCCAGTTTGGGGAAAAGATTTTCACGGATAGGCAATACCAATTTTGGGTTCATTCCAAGCTAAATGACGTTTTAGGGTTGTCAAACCTAGTGTTGTTTTAATGTTCTTCCTTTCCTAAACAGTTGATCCGAATGAAAAATCCCTATTAAACAACAATTAAATATTCATACTTCCACTCCCTAATTCCCCAAAATAAAATTAATTCCTCGTGGTTTTCTTAATCATAATCAAGACAATAATATATGAAAACATATAATTGAATAAATCAAATAAAAAAAGAAACTTCAATTGTACTGGCAATCTGTAAAGAAAAATTTCTTGAACGTTTATGCGAGTTTTACAATCTCGTTTCTAAAATGAAAATACAATGTAAAAATTGAAAACTAAGAAATGATGTGTTTAAACCTAGTGCTAAAGGCCCTATTTATAGCCTTGGCCGACCGTTTTTATCAACCTTAGGTCAGCTACCATCTTTCATGTTTAAGTGGCATTGTAAAGATCGAAACACCATTAACTCAGTGCAGATTCCATGTAACACCCAAAATCTGTAACCATCACTTGTTAAGGATCTCAGGGTTTATAGAAACCTTATGAATTTTTTTTATACAAGCAAATCAATCACAAATTCATACAATTATATTTAACAACTCCGAATATTAACCTTGTTTAATCTTACTCGTTCATTACAACATTTCAACCAAATCAATATCAAATGAATCATATAAGAACTTAAGATCACATTTAGAAAATTTTCCAACAAGGGTCACACAGCTCTGTGTCTCGAACACAACTTTTATTACTAACTAGCCAGGAAAGAATCAATACTCATATTAAATATTGTGTCATCTATATTCCATACCAAACCATAATAACACAGCTATCAACTGAGCTACATCAATCATTCTTACTATCACTATGAAATACCTAAAATTTGACACCGTCGCCAGTTAGGGTCCTGAGGTCTTTCAGATCATCTACTACTGATTAAATCCTCATCTCTCAGCAATTTAGTGTCACGGAAATATACATGCAATAAATTTTGAGCTTTAATAACATTTCATTCAATAAGGGTAAAAATTTTCATTTTATACAACCTAAGGGACTTCTACCGATACCCGTTGGACAAGTATCAGCAGAAGTCAAGTCAGTAAGCTTTGGAAAATCAACAGTAATTACATACCAGGAGGAGTGAAGGTTCTACCAATACAAGTATGGGTACTGTCGAAACAACCCACACTTCTATCGATACAACAAGTTCTAGAAATTTAGGTAGATTTTCCCTGCAAATTCTACCGATACAAGTGTTCAGACTACGGATACTACTATTATTTGAACTACCGATACTTTAAGGATTTATATCGATACAACGCAAGTCAGTAGCCAATGTTCAAATACTCTGTACTTCTACTGATATAAACAAGAGTTATACCGAAACAAGTGTGCAGATTTCAAATATACACATAAATTTCTAAGTTTACAAAATAGTCTACATCATTTGCCAATTTCTCAAAATCATACATACATATACATTTTCATGTTGGTACTTAATTCCTCACATAACTACAAAGATACATTAAAAAACATTCATCTAGTTGTTACCATGCTAGTTAACCATTTACACCAAAACAACTCAAGTAACACAATCCTAATACATGTTATATAATCCAAGTGATATAAAAGACTACCAAATGATTTCTTGAGATAGTGTGATTCTTTGTGATAATCCGATCTTCTGACAACAAAACGAGATCTAAAAACAGTAGACAAATCCACAGGTAAGCTTACAAAGTTTAGTAAGTTTGCACAGTTCTATAAATTTACCACCATAACTAGTGCCTTGTGAAATTATAGCTTATTCGAGCCCATATATAGAATAATGCTCCTTTACAAGCTGGAAATAGATTAACACTCTACCCGAGCCAGAAACAAAATATCTATCTACTCGAGCCAGAAAAAGTTACTCCTTAAGCCTTCAGTCCAGATCCGCAATCTAAAATATATTCAAGATAAATATATAATTGCAAATATCAAATTGAAAGTTAACAATACGAACTTACTAAATAACATATTCGGTTATAGGAAGAGTAATAAGAACATATTTGTAATCTTGTGATATAGCATCAAGTTGATCTATTCGATTCTCCAAAAATTTAGCTCATACAAGCCCAGACAAAATATCGCTCTTACGAGTCAATTAGAACATCTCTCTTATGAGCTAGATAGATTATCTCTCTTACGAGTCAGACAGAACATCGCTCTTACAAGCCAGATAGAATATTGCTCTTACGAGCCAATCTTCAGTAAATTGCTCCACTGAGCTAGAGTTTGGAATATTCTTCGTTTTCTTCCATCTCGTTCCACACAAGTAAATAACCAAGATAATAATAAAAATTAGAGTTATCAAATGGAAATTTAATTACACGAACTTACCTGACCAAATTGCACCAGTATAGAGTACAGGGACTATTCAATAATTTTCTCCTTGCCTCGATTTCTAACCCATTCTTGATCTAAAATAATAATTTCATTCAATTAACTAATTCCAATAGTAAAATAAACTTATTTTTATGCAATTAAGTCCTTTTTAACATTTTAAAAAAATTGCCCTTAACTTTTCACTTTTATTCAATTTAGTCCCTTAGCTCAAAAATGCAATTTAACCATTTTTATTCAAATAGCTTAGCAGAATGTTTAATGGCTTCATAACAGTCCTTACATGGCATTATTTTGCAATAAATACATGTACTTTTATTATTTTAACAATTTAGTACTTAAACGCTAAAATATCAAAAATCACTTTACAAAATCATCAAATCTAACAACCAAACTCATAATACTTCCATAAATTTTCAAGAAAAATCTCTTTCATCAATGGTAAAATTTATAACATTTAACAGATTCAAAAATTAGTCCTTGGGCTAGCTAAATCAAGCTAATACAGACTAAAAAACATAAAAATTACCAAAAACGGGCGAGATTTGCTCACCTAAACTTCAAAAGAAAGTTGGTCGAATATTTCTTCCTCCTTCAACTAGGTTTTGGCTTGTTGTAGAAGAAGATGATAAAATTTTGACTTAATTTCTCTTTAATTTTACTTTAACATATTTTATTAAAAAATTATCGTTTTGCCCTTACTTAATTCATTCAAAATCCAACAATTTCAAGGCCATGACCGTCCACTTACCTCTTTAATGGTATAATTACCATCTAAGTATCTTAACATACCTTTAAATTAGCATCTGTTACCTTCAATTAAGAGAATTAAACTTTTGCACCTTTTTCAATTTAATCCTTTTTACTTAATTAACTATCTAAACAATAAAATTTCATAACCAAATTTTAATACGTTGCAAATGACCTCGTAAATATTAGATAATTAATATTTACGGTCTAACACATCGAATTGATGCCTCGAAACCACCATTCCAATCATACTAAAAAATAGACTAATTAGTAAATCCTCATTAAATTAGGATTTAACTGCAATTTACCAAAATCTATTATTAGGCCATTTAAGGAGGGTCCAATTTCATAATTGATCCTTCAATTATATTAAATTCCAATCAAACAAACTTACTTACAATTTAGCCTTAAACTAATTAGGACTAAATGAATAAATAACCCAAAAGTTAGTGGATGGAATCATATCCACCACCGCTTGGACTTTTTGACCATGATTTAATTTCCATTTTGGTCCCTTTACTATTTTTAATAAATAGCAATTATCTTTTACAACTTTTACAATTTACTCCTTTTTTCTTAATTAAGCAATTAATTATCAAACCACCTGACTTTCGAACCAAACCACTTATTCTAAATTATAATTTAATAATTAGAATTCACCAATTCAAAATTCCATATAAAAATTATTATTTCTCATATAATTTAAATACTCATTATATGAATTTACTCGTCAAATTTATGGCCCAAAAAACACAATTTTCGATAACATTAAAAAACAGGATGATACATTCCACGTTTAGGGGTCGATGTCTCGACACGCCAGGACTTGTGTCCTGACAAAGCCATCAGTCCTCGTATGTAGTGTCATCGTGCAGGTATTGTCACGACATAGCCCATGTGTGTCACAACGAAGAAGTTAGTCTTCGAAATCTTCAAGTCTGGTCCCTTTGTTGTAACGTAGAACATCCTATGTTGTGACGAAGTGATTAGTTTCATATTTGTGCAACTTCTCATGGTCTCCTACACACTCACTAAATATGTTAGCTAACCTCTAGGCCTCAATTGGCCTTTAAAGACAATAAAATAACCTTTAAGCACTTAGGTTACACAATTTATTCAAAAGAAAAATATAACTTAAATCCTATGAAAGCATAAAGAAAATACTTAATTTCGAGCTCTTCAAGTGTGAAAACTAGTTCAACCTGCTAGGAATAAAACCGATAGATCAAACTCCTCCACACTTTAGTCTTTGCTTGTCCTCAAGCAAACAAAATAAAAAGGAACAATAGAACAAAGAAAGAAAGAAAATAGAAGAGCTTGAGTTCATATTATACAAATATCGAGATCGTAGCATTTACTTTAGGCATGATATATTTCTCAATAATTTTAACATGATGAATGAGCACTTTACCATTTTTGTTTACAAGAAATACAAATATCAAAGTCTTATCAATATAAATTCATCAACGCCTAATGCAAGTACCTTGATTATCCTATTATACTACAAATAGCCATAATGAGATCATGTAATTTTCACATCTATTCATGCATAGAGTTGTTTAAGTCACATAGGGCTTTTCCGCTTGTAACGTATTGAGGCTTAGGATAGGTATGAAATTCAAAGAATAGTTAAGAACAATAGGTTACAAACACAAAAATGGTTTGGCACATTGTATTGTTCCCTATTCTTCCCCTTAATTTCCCATTCCATCTCAACCTCTTATTTCTCCTTCTCTAACCTTTCATTTTTCTCTAATTTAGAATATCTCAATATAAAACAATCTCTTCTTTTGTTTCTACTCTTTTTTTTCTTTTTAGATTTTTACTATTCATCTGTTTTTGGCTAAACTAAAGTTCATACATTATATTATTTTCCTATTACCCTCTTTGTTCTCTAACCTCCACCGTAATGTGTCTACTTACTCTCAATACATATGGTCATACATCTATTTCCATGCAAAATAGGACCAAAGAAAAGAGTACATACAAATCATCATTTTAGGTTTTAGAGGCTTTGTAGTGTGGTTCATCAAGAAGGATCATAACCTCTCATTCTTATTAATATTTCATATTGAAAAAGTAATAAGAATGAAAAATGAAAAGGTCTTCTTATTCAAAACCCAAATTATGAAATACCCTCTCTCCCACTTCACACCTCAGAACGCACCGTTCTTGTAGAGAGAAAGGCACTTTCACATCTTCTTAACCCGAAATGGCTGGGGAGAGGAAAGGTTTCTTTTTTGTAGGGTACTCCTCGAAACAGATCTAGTGGAGATGAGGTGGGGCCTATAGCTCAGAGAATTAGAGGACGTGGGTACGAACCACGATGTCGGGGATTTGAATCCCTCCTTGCCCACAATCATCTCAAAAGGGAAGGACCTTTCCCTCTGGGGGTAGGAAAATCATGATCGGGATAGCAGACCCAAAGCTATGGAACTTGGTTATGGGTCTTTTTCCGAAATGGAGTGGCCTTTTATTTATTATTTATCGTATATTTACTTTTCTGTTTTATATTTATATATAGTACTACCAACCAAAACAAAATAAAATAAGCATATTTTTTTTGTTTTACACCCTGTAGCTCTTCCTCAACCAGGCTTGGGCAGAATAGCAGAGCAAGTACAAGTATTAGTAGCATAGAAAAAATGCGCTCCTCGTCAATAAATTAAAGTGTTTGCTTGGCGGTAATTGTGGCCTCTCGAGAGAATCAATGATTGCATCTTTGAGGCATTTACTAGTACTAATACATCTGAGAATTATTAATTGGCTAGTTGTAAATAGCCCCGGAACTATGGAATAAAGGATTATCTCAGACACCTACACTAAAGTATTGACAGTGATTCTCAAATATTGCAGAACAAAATGTGATACGATGAGATAGAATGAAATATAAACAAAGCCATAGGGAACGGGTTACCTGCTCTTAACGGTCAAAGCGAATCCTTTCATTCTTACATTCTGAATTCTTTAATTCGAAATGAATCAAATCTCCTCAAGTAATATTGGAACCTATGACCAGTCAGTTAACAGTCAACTCCTCTACTGTTGAGCTATAGAGGAATAACGGGAGATTAGATCTCATAGAGTTCAATTCTCGTTCTCAACCCATGACCAATATGAACTCGAAGTTTCCTTCGTAAATCCGGGAACTTCTTCATAATGGCTCGGTTCCATGCCTCATTTCATAGGGAACCTCAAAGTGGCTCTATTTCATTTTATTCCATCCAGATCCTAATTCCATTTTTATATTGTCATTGACATGACATAAGAGATGTCGATTCTAGTCTATCTTTTTCTATTTCTATATATGTATATGGAAAGTTCAAAAAATCATCCTATAATAATCCAAAAATAGAAAAGAAAAAGAGAGGTTAATGATGATTTTAAAATATTTTATACCAGGGAATCTAATATCCTTATGCATGACGATAATCAATTCGGTAGTTATGTTCAAACTCTATTATGGATTTCTGACAACATTATCCAATTGAATTTTAATATTCAATTTTATTATTATTCTAATTAATATTCGAATTATATCATATCCATTTTTTAAGATTCTAAAATAAATAAAAATGAAAATATATAAATATAATATTCATATATAAATTGCATAAAATTAAAATAAAATATAGTAAATTATTAAAAAATTAATACATAAAATAAATACAATAATAGATAAAACGAGATGTGACTTCCTCCTAGATATTTTACACTTTCTCCCAAAAAAAAACTTGTACTGCCTACTCCATTTGTAATTCCATCGATTACTTGCTTATCCAAAAAATGAGTTAGTTTTGCCAATCCTCTTATACCTTTTGTTAAGGATATTGAATAAAACGTATCTATGTAACCACGATTATATGATCAATCATATATCAAGTATATAATTTTATCCAATAAAATTCTTTTAAGACCCCTTTTCACAAATGAATTTAGTAAGTTAAAATTTTGTAAAGATGAATAAAAAGGTTTATATAAAAGGAATGTTGTAAATATTTTGAAACAAGCTATGCTCACTGAAAAAGTTGCATTTTTAAAAAATTGATATGAATCCTCAAAATATCATTTGAATTTTGTTGTAAAAGATTTATAGATGGAGTTATAAATTTGATAATATATCCAAATGCATTCCTTCTTGATTAAAAGAAATTGCTATAGCTCCAACAAATAAAGTAAATAGAAGCAATATAAGCATAGGAAATAGCATAGTATTATCTGATTCATGAGGATAAGAAAAAGCCTTCTTGTAGCCAAAATTTGTAATAGTAATAAGAGCTTCTTTTTTATGCCAATTGTATATGGCTGCTCGTTGTTATTCATTGTTAATGTTAATAAAGGAAATAAACAAAAATCTCTGTTAACTACTTTTTGCTTTTCTTTACCCCATAGTTTTGTTGAATAGAATTAGCTACTTTTTTTGCCACTATATTTTTGAAAATGAACGTTTAAATATCCTTTAAAAGTAAGTAAATAGATCTGAAACATATAAATTGCTATTAATCTAGTGGCGAACCAAGCTATTATTGCAAAAATCAAGGAATATAACCAAATGTCACTAAGAATTTCATCTTTGAACAAAAAACAAGCAAGGGGTGGGATACCACAAAGAGAAAGTGTACCTACTAAAAAAGTAATTTGTATAATGGCACGTGCTTTCTTAAATCGCCCATAAAAATCTAGCTTTTCTTTGGAGAATATCCAACAATAGCTTCCATGGAATGAAAAATCGATCCGGATACTAAAAACAACAATGCTTTTGAATAAGCAAGAGTAATCAAATGAAATAATGCGGTTCGATAAGACCCCATACCTAGAGCTAACATCATATAACCCAATTTGATGCAAGCATCAAAGTTGATGGGCTGACTTTACCTCAAGGCCCAATTATAAGGTCAAAGAAAATGAAGATGAAGACAAAGATTAAACAGATTTATGAAAGAATTCATCACAAAGGCCTTGGATGCACATACGAGCCAAAAAGAAAACCAAGATTCACTTTCTTGTTTTCAAGAAAATCAAGAAACCAAATCTTGGTCTAATTATTCCGTTTGGGGATATTTCAGAAATTAAGAAAACCAAGAATCCAAATCTTGGAATTCTTGGTCCAAGAAATCGAATCTTGAAGCTAACATTCGATGGATAATGTGTTCGAGCGTAAGCGGATCGATCTCAGAAGGAAACCATGTGCAAGATCAGAATTGGTCCATTTACACGTTACTAAGCCCAACTTAAAGTTTTGGACACCATTTCGAAGCTGAGAAGAACAGGCATTGCAAATCAAACCCCACAAAGCCCAAATTGTATTTATCTTAGTTTTCCAAGTAAAAATTTGGCCCAAGCATAAGCCATTTAAGCCTTAACCGAAATTCCATATTAAATTATTATTTTAGTTTTATTTATTAGTTAATTTGCTATTTGATTATTCTGCTAAGTTGTAATAAACTATTTATTTGACTTTAAAACTCCTAAGTTTGATTAAGAGTCTGACTTTGGGGGTTATTTAAAGGCCTTAGCCACCCTTCATTAAGTGATTTAGTTTTAATTTTTTTTATTGATTAATCAAGTTCTCTTTAAGTTTTAAGAAATTCTCTTAGGTCTTGTTTATTTTAGAATTTGCTTTGGTAGTCTATTTGATTGCAAGAATAGTCTTCACCTTTCTTCTTGCCTTGATCTTCTTCTTGGAGGGGAGAAATAGAGCCGTTAGCAAGTGGTTGTGGATCTCTTTGTGGATTCAAGGCTGTTGAGGACATCTTTTAGACACCATCGTCACCTTTCCATCTTTTATTCTCTTTGAAAATTCTATTTTGTTATTCTTGATTATTTGATTCTAATTTTGTTTGATTTCATTCCATGTCCTAGAACCACCAAGATTTGTCTTTTCCCATCCTAAATCAACAAGATTCATCATAAAATTAGGAGTTCTTGGTCATTTACATTGTTTGGAATCTTTAATTACGAAACAATTTTCTTTTGAGCTTAAAAATCTGTTTCACAAATCTGTTTCGTTTCCCCTTTCAAAACTAATTTTGGATGAAATTCTCCACTTACATTATGGTTCTTTAAGTTTAAAAAACCTTAAAATTCATACTTTGGTGCCTAGATTCGAACTACATCTTGGTATTTATTATTTGGGGGTTTCTTTATTGATTTTGTCTTGTTTAGTTCTGGCCAATGTATTTTCCTTCAGCTCTGACTTGTTTGTTTTTCAATGTGTTTCAGATTCAACAAAGCAAACAAGTCATCTCTAAACGTCTAGAGCCCTAGGACAAATCTATAATGAGGCGACTTACGATTCAGTTCTTTGCGTGTGTTTTTATTTAGTGGTACCAGATTTTAGGCGTATGTGAGTGTTTGGTCTTAAAAAAGGAAAGAACAGAAAAGAAAAGAAAAGAAAAGAAAATATCCTCACACAAAATTGAATCTGTTGAGTTTAATTCAGCTTGCACTTCTTTTGGAACACTCTAAACGAAGTCTGTCTCGTTGCATCTATACTCATATTCAGGTTTGGGTCTATTTTCTTTTACTCTTAGATTAAGCATTCATTTGTTTTAAGATTTCCTTCTTTACACAATCTAACACTTTCTCTTTTTCTTGTGTCAGTAGGACGAAAAAGTTGCCTTCTCCTTCCTTCAAGAAACTTAATTCTATTGGAGTCCAGCCTTTCTTTGGATTCATAGAGCTCTTAGGTTCTTTGATTAGTGATTAAACTGTGATTTAAAGTGACATGTTAATTTGACTTCTATTAAAACATTCATAAGAATTTTTCTAACCTCATTGAGAAGCTTATTTACTTTTTTTGAGTGCATAACAATGAGGTTTGATTTTATTTTTGTGTTGTGGATTTCAGAATGGTTACCACTTGGAGTAACAAAGGAAGTGAGCAAACACGTGAGCAAGTACTAGATACATTAGAGGCTTTGGCAGGTTCTATCGTAAAGTTAGAAGAAAATATGAATGAGCACTTGGCCCAAATATGAGAACAACAAGAAAAACAACCAGAAGATCTTTTTGCTCAATTAACACAATCCATAGAGCAACTAAGTACTCAAGTTGAGCATCTACATAATCGTAATGCTTATGGTGATGAGTTTGAGGTTGATTGATAACATTAGAAAAGACCATTGATTTATGGTATAATTTGTTCCCATTTGATCATTTTTAGCATGTATTTTTAGTCTTTTTAACTTAGTTATTGCATTTTCTAACTTAGGGAAGCTTGGCTCAATTTTCTTTAATTTTATCATGTTTTTACTAATGATGTCACTGCATTAGTTGTTCAGTATTGTATCCAAAGATGTCACTGCAAGGATCTATCGTGAAGGATCAATGTAGGAAGGTGTACAGAGTAAGATTTCATCATGCTTAATTGTGGTGACAATTTATCTTTCATTAACCTTGTGATCACATTTAGCTTTTTGCCAACTTCTCAAGTCAGAGAACCCGATCTCATTATCATTGTTTACTTCTTAAAATTTATTGAATTACTTTGACAAATTATTCTCATACCTTCACTACAATTCCTTATTTAGTTGCTTCGACATTATTCATCGTAATCTCTTTAGTTTTAACTTTCTTTGCATCGAGAATTATAAAAATTAGCAGCCATCCCTATGGGATCGATATCCGACAGATTCACTTTTGTCTACTATACTTGCATCAATAGTGAACGCTTGCACATATTTGCTGTGACGTTCATAGCGCGATCAAGTTTTGGCGTTGTTACCGGGGATGGGATTTGTTTAATGTTTATATTTGTCTCTACATTTATTTGCTATTTCTTAATCTTTTTTGTTACTAATTTGTTTTCTTGTTGTTGCTATTTTTCACTTGTTTTATTTTAGGTGTTTATGACCAGGAGAAATCCTCAAAATATTGTTGACTTAGATTGAGAGATTGATTGAACCATTAGAAGGAGGAGACAAGAATAGAGAAACATGGCTTTGCTAGGAATCAATGCTGAAATACTACCGCTGCTGCCATAGAATCCTCTATTATAGCCACAAGTTATCAATAATCCACCGCTGCCATAAGAAGATCAATTGTAAAATTGAACCATCCGAGATTTTGTTGTTCCGGTTTTGGATGGTTTGCAGCCAAGTGTTGTTCGACCAGGAATTCAAGCTTGAAATTTTGAGCTAAAACCAGTCATGTTCCAGATGTTAAATTCTAATGGGCAATATGCTGGATTTCCAGATGAAGATGCGAGAGAGCATATTAAATCTTTTCTACTGGTTTATGCTTCTTTCAGTCAGTAGGGGGTTCCTGATGGTGCCTTGTGAATGCAACTGTTTTCTTACTCATTACAAGGATGGGCTGGAACCTGGTTCCTTGGATTACCTGTTGGATATTAGAAATGATATCACTGCATACCACCAGCTTGATGATGAGAATCTGCATACAACATGGGAGCGCTACAAATCTCTTCTTAGACGAAGCCCCATGCATGAAATTCAACAAGAGACGCAGATCAAAATCTTTTACAATAGGTTGAATGCACAGACAAGAAATCTTGTTGATGCATCTACTAATGGTCCTTTGTTGGACTATACTTACAATGAAGCCATCTGAATTCTAGAGAGAATTGTTCAAAACGATTATCAATATCTAATATTTTGAGCTACTCAAATGAAGGTAAATCTTGGAGTTATTGAGTTGGACGCTATATCTAGCTTAAGTCCACAAGTTTCTTCGCTCGCAAACATCATAAAGAACATGAAGGGGACTAGTGAAATTGCACCTATTCAAGTTGCCCAACAAATTGATGTCCCTACATTTTTTTGTCAAATTTGCAGCAACAACCACAATTATGAGGATTGTCCACAACATGCAGAGAATGCTTTTTCTATGTCAATAACATTCGTGGACACCCCTATGGTAACTCATACAATAACTCTGTGAGAAACCAACAACCTTGGGGAAATAAGAATGCTATAACGTTTATATATGGAAATTCATCTAACCAAGGCGGTTATCGATAAGGGAATTATAACCAGCAGTAATAGAATTATAATTGTCGTGCACAATACAAGAACAGATACAGCCAAGTGCCCATGTACAGCCACAACAATCTTCAATACAGCAATCCAAATATTCATGGACAGCAACAGCAGTACAAACAACCATAAACTGAACCCATAACAACATTTGAAAATATGATGTGTGAATTTACGACACGAACAGAAGCTATACTGCAAGGAAAGTCCTCTTTTACCTGAGCATTGGAAACACAATTAGGACAACTTGCTTCAAATATGAACACAAGACCACCAGGTGCTTTACCGAGTAACACAGAGAACCCAAGCTCAAGAGGGAAGGAGCATTGTAAGGCTATCACTCTTCGAAGTGGAAAGCAAATTGTTGAGCCAAGCACTATATCAAAGGCAGCACCTGACATCATTAATAATCTGGACCAAGGTGAGGATAGTGCACCTGAAGAAGAATCAGTCAAAGAAGCTCCACCAGTTATTACTCCCATGCCTACGATCAGATCGAAAAATTTATAGACGCAGTTGCCAATATCAATGCAACTTGCTATGTCGAGGCAAACAGATGACCGTATACCCTTGTCATTCCCACAGTGATTCAAGGAATAAGAGCATGATAGATAATACCAGCAGTTTCTTAATACATTACACCAACTTCATGTCAACATCCATCTTGTGGATGCATTGGTGCAGATCCCCATATGGGAAATTCATGAAGGAGCTATTATCTAAGAAGAAGAAGCTGGCTGCAATTGAAATAATTGCGCTCACAGAAGGATGTAGTGCAGTGCTAAAAAATAAGTTGCCACCTAAGATGAAAGACCCTAAAAGCTTTACAATCCCATGCTCGATTGGTAATCATTATTTATGTAAAGCTTTATGTCACTTAGGTGTGAGTATCAATTTGATGTCACTGTCTACATTCAATAAATTGGGAATTGGTCACATGAGGACCACTGCAGTGACATTGCAAATTGCAGATAGGTTATTGACGTAACTTGAAGGATAGATTAGGGACATCCTTGTTCTCGTAGACAAGTTTACGTTCCCTGCTAATTTCATTATTCTTGATTGTGAAGCCGATAAAGAGGTGCCCATACTCTTGGGACACCCATTCTTAACTATGGGACACACTCTCATTGATGTGTACAAGGGAGAATTAACAATGTGTCATAATGGGGAACATTTCACTTTTAGTGTCTTCGAAACCACTCCTTGTCGCGACAACGAAGAATGTCAGCACATTGATGTGCTGGATAAATCATTTAAGGGAGAATTCAATGAGCATAGTACAAGATTTATTGAAAAATTTGTGGCGACATCATATAAAGATGTTCTACAAAATAGTGATAGCAAGGTTGGGGCGAATAAGATTGAGATTAAGCCAAACTGGTCTATGCAAACTCTTGTGTTGATTAATAGAAGGAATCTAGCTTTGAGATCATTTATAGTGAAAACTCTTATTAAGGAATTACAACCACCACTCTTTTGTCAGTGCATAAATATATTATTACCACTACATTTCGTCTGCTGACTCACTAAAGGATCAAAATGTATCAAAAATGAAATCATGACGATTCATCCTTTCAAACCCAACCATTAGATTGGTTTAAAAAAGGGTGATATGATTGGATGCATTTATTGAGTGCAAACCTACTAACCCTTCTCTGTAGTACATACAAACATGCGTTCTCTCTCTATAAAACAATTTTTCTACACCGACTATTTCAATCACAAACCTCCATTTCTATACTTAGAAATTTGCTTCGACTTCTCATCCTTCTTAGTCTACTTTTGCGACCACTAGATATGGCTAGAACAAGAGGAGCAAAGACACCAACAAAGTCCGTTCCTAAATCGTCCTCTACTACGACAACTTATGAAACGTAGCTGTAACCTTCCAACAAACCAGTGTTGTTCCTAACTAAGGCAACCAAGGAGTGCTTCCAAGAAATTATGCTAAAGAGAAATTGCCATCCAGAACAAGGTTTCAACTTGTCGAAGCAAAGGGACCTTGGAAAGCAAGTAACTTGCACCATCACGAAAATGGGTTGAGAGACATTCTGCGACCATCTTGGGGCCTATTCCCTATCTATGGTGCGAGAATTTTGTGTCAACCTTATTGACCAGGAGTCCAAATGTATATTTGTTCATGAAGGATTAATACCATGGGACGCTGCAACCATCAACGTAATATACAATACTGTCGTTGATGAGGATGAGCATGTGGAGTTCATTAAAGAATTAACTGAAGGAGGGTCCGAGATGTTGATAAAAGACCTGTGTGTCAAAGGTGCTATGTGGACAGGTTCAAATCTGAGCAACTATACCATGTACTATCGCTTCCTCACAATACAAAGTAAGGTCTAGTTTCACTTCATAAATTGTCGTCTCATGCCTTCTACTCATAGCACAACAGTCACTTTGGATTGGATGTGTTTAATACATTTGATCATCAAAGGAAGATAAATTGGTGTCAATGCAATTTTGCACCAAGAAATTATGGACTATCTTGCAAGGCAGATAGGTATTCGGGCATTCCCTTCACTGATCATGCAGCTGTGCCAACAACGAGGAATGATACCTCATGAGGGAGAAGAAATGTTGGACAACAAAGGCCCTATTAATGATGCTTCCATTGGGTGCATGACTAGGGGAAAGGATACTCTTAATGTAAAGGAAGCTGAAGCCAAGAAGAGGAAAGGCAAGGCAAAGATGGAAGAAAAGAAGACTCCTATTGCCACAGATCCTAACTTATGGCGTAAGGTTAAAGAGGTAGAAAAGATTACTGACATAATTAACATTCGACAAATAAAACTTATCGGTACAATAAAGGAAATAAAAAGATCTCAGAACCTATTCTATGCTTACACAAGGGCATGGAATATTGTCATTATGACCACATTGCGCTGTATGAGCAAAGCCCCTCTACCAGAGTTTCCTGTGTTCCCTTTAATCATCAGAGAAGCTACGCCTTCAACTAAGAGGGCTGCATCAGAAAGAAGGGATCCCTCAGTAGCATCGCCGCATATGGTCCATATTTCTAATGATGAATGCGAGGTAAATTCGAAGAAAGTCGAAGACTGCCTCTGGAACATAGCTAGCCTATTCGAGGATTATTTTTCTACCAGCCTAGAGGCTAATATGGTTGAGAAGGAGTCCAATGTTAATAAAGGAAATATGCACTTGGAACCTATGGAGACAGAAGTGGAACAATAAGAGGAAAAAAGAGAAGAGATAAGAGAAACACCTACTGTCGCGACAAATTCATCTGAGGAATTTGTCGTCGCACCTGAACTTGTGGGTGAATCATTTGATGACTTGGCCCCACTTTAATCGAGTGAGGCGGAGGCCGTGATTATTAGTAAGAGGATTCTAATCCTCGAGCTATGGTGCCTTATGTTGCACCGCTTGTTGAAATACACCCATCTGATGTCACGATTGATGATGTTGGGGCACAACCTAATGCGGAGAGGCAATCCAAGGATCCAATTGAGCCAAAAGATAGGAAGAAAAAGTACGCCAAGGACAAAAAGTGACGTAAGGAGGAATACAAACGCAAGAAGAAGAAGACTCATGCTGCCATTTCTTCGGTTGCAGCATACTGAGTTAGTTTTTATTTTAACATTTAGTTTGGTTTTCATGTATATCATATAGCTGTAGTGTAATTGTCCTGCATTTTTATTGTCACTGCATCGACATTGTCATTGCATTTTCGTATATATTTGTAAACTAATGTCAATGCATTGGGGACAATCAGACTTTAAGTTTGGGGGGAATGTATTTTGTCGCTTCATTTTGTCTATTGACTTACCAGAGGATCAAATGTATCAGAAAAAATCATGACAATTCATCCTTTGAAACCCAACCATTAGATTGGTTTAAAAAAGGGTGATCTAATTGGATGAATTTATTGAGTGCAGACCTGCTAACCTTTCTCTGCAATATATACAAACACGCCTTCTCTCTCTATAAAGCAATTTTTCTGTGCCGACTATTTCAATCACAAACATCCATTACTATACTTAAAAATTTGCTTCAATTTCTCATCCTTCTTAGTCTACTTTTGCGACCACCAGATATGGCCATAATAAGAGGAGCAAAGACACCAACAAAGTCCGTTCCTGAATCACCCTCTACTGCGACGACCCATGAAACATAGCAGCAACCCTCCAATGAAGCAGTGATGTTCCTAACTAAGGCAACTAAGACAATATGCTAAAGAGAAATTGTCATCCAGAATAAGGTTTCAACTTGTCAAAGCAAAGGGACCTTGGAAAGCAAGTAACTCGCACCATCGCGTGAATGGGTTGGGAGACATTCTGCGACCATCCTGGGGCCTATTCCCCATCTATAGTACGAGAATTCTATGCCAACCTTATTAACCAGGAGTCCAAATTTATATTTTTTCGTGAAGGATTAATATAATGGGACGTCGTAACCATTAACGCAATAGACAATACTGTCGTTGATATGGATGAGCATGTGGAGTTCATTGAAGAATTAACTGAAGAAGGGACCAAGATGTTGAAAAAAGATCTGTGTGTCGAAGGTGCTATGTGGACAGGTTCAAATCCGAGCAACTATACCATGTATCACCGCTTCCACACAATACAAAGTAAGGTCTAGTTTCACTTCATAAATTGTCATCTCATGCCTTTTACGCATAGCACAATAGTCACTTTGGACTGGTTGTGTTTAATTCATTCGATCATCAAAGGAAGACAAATTGGTATCGATGCAATTTTGCACCAAGAAATTGTAGACTATGCTGCAAGGCAGACAGGTATTCTGGCATTCCCTTCACTGATCATGCAGCTGTGCCAACAACGAGGAGTGATACCTCGTGAGGGAGAAGAAATGTTGGACAAAAAAGGCCCTATTAATGATGCTTCCATTGAGCGCATGGCTAGGGGGAAGGATACTCCTATTGAGAAGGAAGCTAAAGCTAATAAGAGGAAAGCCAAGGTGAAGATGGAAGAAACGAAGACTCTTGTCGCCACAGATCCTAACTTATGGCGTAAGGTTAAAGAGGTAGAAATGATTACTGACACAATTAACATTTGACAGATAAAACTTGTCGGCATAATAGAGGAAATAGAAAGATCTCAGAACCTATTCTATGCTTACATAAGGGCACTGCCATTGTGACCACATTACGCTGTATGAGCAAAGTGCCTCTACTAGAGTTTCCTGTGTTCCCTCCAATCATTATAGAATCTACGCCTTCAACTAAGAGGGCTACAACAGAAGGAAGGGACCCCTCAGTAGCATCTTCGCATATGATCCATATTTCTGATGATGAATGCGAGGTAAATTCGAAAAAAGTCAAAGACTGCCTTTAGAACATAGCCAGCCTATTCGAGGATGATTTTTCTATCAACCTAGAGGCTAATATGGCTGAGAAGAAGGCCAATGTTGATGAAGGAAACACACACTTTGAGCCTATGGAGACAGAGGAGGAACAAGAATAGGAAAAAAGAGAAGAGATAAGAGAAAAACCTACTATCGCGACAAATTCGTCTGAGGAATTTGTCGTCGCACCTGAACTTGTGGATGCATCATATGATGACTTGGAATCACCTTAAGCGAGTCAGGTGGAGGTCGTGACTGCTTGTAATGAAGATTCTAATCCTCTAGCCATGTGTGCCTTATGTTGTACTGCTTGCTAAAATGCACCCATCTAATGTCACGGTCGATGATGTCGGGGCACAACTTGATGCGGAGAAGCAATCTGAGGATCCAACTATCCCAAAAGAAAGGAATTGAAAGTGCGCCAAAGTCAAAAAGTGACGTATGGAGGAACACAGATGCAAGAAGAAGACCCGTGCTGCCACATCTTCGGTTGCAGCACACTGAGTTAGTTTTTATTTTTAGCGTTTAGTTTGGCTTTCACGCATATCATATAGCTATAGTATAATTGTCCTTGAATTTTTATTGTCACTACATCTACATTGTCATTGCATTTCCATATATATTTATAAACTAATGTCAGTGCATTGGGGACAATGTAGACTTTAAGTTTAGGGGGAATGTACATGGGATGGAAATGCAAATGCACACACATTTTAAAAATTTGTCCTTTGAAGTTTAATGAAAGCATGCAATGTTATTGGAAATGTGCTTGAAATTTGTTTCATTTGATGCTTAATTCTTGAGTCATGTGAAATGCTAATGAATGAGTTGGATGAATGTGATTGAATGTTATCTCTTCAATTTTTGGATGAATGATTTAAATTGCATTAGTAATGAAAGAATAGTATCTTTATTTGAATCTTGAATAAATTTACCTTTTATAGCTACTTGTACATAAGTATAGTTATGAATAAAAAGCACTCCAATGTGGGTGTACTAAGAATTATCAAGGGGGAACACTCCAATGAAAGTGTTAGAAAAAGTAATCCAGCCGAAGGCTATCACTGTAAGAGTGTGTGTCGATGCAATTATATACTCCTTGGGGGTTTGTTGCATCCCATCATTACTTCCCAAGAACAATAGTATAGTAATGCAATGACATCCCTCAATCACATAAAAAAAAGAAAAGAAGAAAAAAAATATATGTATATATTACTGTACAATAAATAATGTTTTGGTAGAAAAAAAATAAGATTTAAATTATGATGCTAGCATTAATGAAGTTGCAATTTTAATTATTTATACTTACAAATTGTTGACACAATATTTTGTCATTTGAATGTAATTCATGCATTAGGAATTCAGATGATTTAAGTTGCTAGAATGGTCATTGCCTTGATAATTTTTTTTGCTATAACCTTGCTAGTTTTTGTTTTACTTAAGGATAAGTAAAAACTTAAGTTTGGGGGTATGATATCATTAGAAAAGACCACTGATTTCTCCTTACTTATGGTATAGTTTGTTACCATTTGATTATTTTTAGCATACATTTTTAGTCTTTTTAACTTAGTTATTGCATTTTCTAACTTAGGGAAGCTTGGCTTAATTTTTATTAATTTTATCATGTTTTTACTAATAACGTCACTACATTAGTTGTTCAGTATTGTATCCAAAGATGTCACTGTAGTTATCTATCCTGAAGGATCAATGCATGAAGGTGAACAAAGTTGTAGATGCAAAAAACATCCAAATTTGTGCCAAGAACTGTCGCCACAACTAACAACTGCCTAATGAACACACTAGATTTACGTGAGTATACAGTTGGCATAACCAACTTGTACAGCTAAAGGAAGTTAGATCTGAAAGGGAGGACACCTGTACTTAGCAATGGATGTTAAATACTAAGGAGAAAAGGTTTTTATCATCTTCTTCTTAATTTTTTCGGTGGATAAAATTTCATTTTCAACACATTCTGTAGCTTTCTTCCATGGCAGCTTAAGCTTCTAAGGGCTACCTAACAAGAGGAGGAAGGTAGTACACTGCTCGTGACCAGAGCATCCTAAGTGCGACACAAGAGGGAGAGTAAGGGAGCATTTCGAGTAAACTAGGAATAGAGTACTCCATCTGTTCTTTTATTTTTCTTTCTTAAACGCTGATAAGTTTTGATAATTTGAGTTGTATGGAAATACAATTTAATTTCAGATAAAGTTTGATATATATTTCAATCTTTCCTTGATTGTTTATCTTTGGATTTAATTACTTAACCATGGAAGTGTGATTACAGTCACTGTCAATGGAAAGTGTAGTGACAAATTAAGTTAACAAGCAACTGAACAGAAGTTGCTTGAAGATTGAAGGAATTTAGTCCACTTGTTCTTGAATATATAGCATTGCCAACACTGGAAGGTGTGGTTAGTTTGACTATTTGGGTCTTTAATAAACAGGGAAGTTAAGGTTGGTAAGATTTCATTGTGCTTAATTGTGGGGACAATTTATCTGTTATTAACCTTGTTATCACATTTAGCTTTTTGCCAACTTCTTAAGTCAGGGAACCCCATGTCATTATCACTATTTACCTTTTAAAATTTTTTGAATTGCTTTGACAAATTATTCTCATACCTTTACTGCATTTCCTTATTTAATTGCTCCGACATTATTCATCGCAATCTTTTAGTTTTAACTTTTTTTGCATCGACAATTATAAACATAAGCAGCCATCCTTGTGGGACCGATATCCGACAGATTCACTTCTGCCTGTTACACTTGCATTGACAGTGTACGCTTGCACATATTTACTGAGATGATCATAGCGCGATCATTGACCAACCTCGTGATCATGATGCTCATCGAAATCGACGTGGTGATGGTCCTCATGCACGGCCTATTCGTAGAGGCCCTCGTGAATTGGATGAAAACTTTGGTTACCATGATTATAGACAGCCCTCTATGGCTAAACTGATGTTTTCCATTCCACAATTTCGTGGAAAAAATTATCTAGATGCTTATTATGATTGGGAAGCAAAAATGGAGAATCTATTTCATTACTTTATGTGTATAATGAGAAAGTTTTCATGGAAACTTTAGAATTTTCTAATTATGCCTTACATTGGTGGACTGAACTGGGACTTAGTCGTCACCGTAACTATGAGGGTGCGATTGATACATGAGAGGTACTCAAGATAGTGATGCGTAAATGTTTTGTCCCTCCTCATTATTTTAGGGTGCTCAAAACAAAACTCCGGAATTTGATGCAAGGTAACTGGTCCGTTGATGACTACTTCAGTGAAATGGAGACACTAATGCAGTGAGCTAGAAGTGAAAAAGATAATGAGTCTACCATGGTTCAGTTTGTTGAGGGATTGAATAAACCAATTGCAAACATATTGCGATTCCAAACCTATATCGACCTTGAGGAAGCCGTTCAAAAAGCCACGGAGATTGAACAACAATTGCACGAACAAGGTCCTCGATCTTTCTCCTCTAGTCAGTATTACAAAGGTAATAATTCCAGTGCTTCTTTTTGAAATTCTAAACTGCCTTTTATTACTAACAAGTTTTTGTAAAAGTGGTGATCAAATGTCATCCAATTCAAGGTCTGATGGATAGAAACAAATCGATTGGAAAAGTGGTGCCCCAATCAAAACGCAAGACCCTCCTAAACAAAATAATCCTAATAGTTCAGCCTCAAAGAGAACCCGTGACATTGAGTGCTTCAAATGCAAAGGGCATGGCCATTATTGTCTTGATTGCCCTAATACGAGATTACTTGTGGTTCAAGAAAATGGTGAATACTCTTTGGATTCCAACGATCCCCATATGACAGAATTTATGAAGAATGTTTAACATGAGGGAGATTTCTATGAGGAGGAATTGTTGGCTCCATAGGTTGAAGGGGAGGATTTTGATGCTTCCCATTGTCTAGTAGTAAGACGCACTCTTAATTTAAGTGAAAAGGAAGATTGGGAAAATCAGTGAACAAACATCTTCCATTCGAGGTGCTCGATTAAAGGGAAGCTATGTTCATTCATCGTGGATAGTGGGAGTTGTATGAATGTGATTAGCAGCATCCTAGTTGATTCTCTTGGCTTTTCGTATTCGAACACCCTAGGCCATATAAACTTCAATGGCTTAATGATGGCGCTGAAGTTAAGGTAAATCGACAAACTCTGTTTCTTTTAAAATTGGGAACTATGAGGATGAAATTTGGTGTGATGTGGTGCCCATGCAAGCTGCCCATTTGTTATTTGGCCATCCATGGCAATATGATAGAGATGTGCAACACCATGGCAAGCTAAATCGATATTCCCTCATCTTCAAAGGGAAAAAGTACACTCTAATACCATTGACACCCAAAGAAGTTCATGACGAAAAACTCAAAATGATAAGATTTTGTGAGGGATAAGGGTAAGAATATTGAAAAGACTGAGAGTAAAGAGGCTAGTAGTAACAAAAGTCAATCGAAAGGCCCACTGGTGAGTGGATCCTCTTGTGGTGAAAAGAGCGCACAAAATTTATATACGAGTGTAAAAGATGTGAGGAGAGCTCTTGTCACTAAACAACCTTGTGTCCTTGTGAGATTTAGGACAAATCTATTATCTTTATCTAACATAACGTGTTCATTTCCTAATGTTTTCTCTACTATTTTATAGGATTATAAGGACGTTTTCGGTGAGCCTCCGAAAGGATTACCACCCTTAAGTGGAATTGAGCACAAAATCAATTTAATACCCGGTGCTAGCATACCAAATCAACCAGCTTATCAAAACAATCTCGAGGAGACAAAGGAATTCCAACGGTAAGTGGAGGATCTTTTAGCTGAAGGGTATGTACGAGAAAGCCTAAGTCCTTGTGTCGTTCTTATTTTATTATTGCCTAAAAAAGATAGTACGTTTCGCATGTGTGTTGATTGCCGCCCAATCAACAAAATTACGGTAAAGTATAGACATCCTATTCCTAGACTTAATGATATGCTTGATGAGTTACATGGATCTTCTATCTTTACTAAAATCGACTTAAAAAGTGGGTATCATCAAATTCGCATGCGTGAATGGGACAAATGGAAAACAACCTTTAAAACGAAATTAGGATTGTATGAGTGGTTAGTAAGGCCCTTCGGGTTAACTAATGCACCTAGTACTTTCATGCGTTTAATGAATCATATTTTAAGGTCTTATTTGGGTAAATTTGTTGTTGTTTACTTTGATGACGTTCTGATTTACTCAATTTCTTTGAATGACTATGTTCAACATGTTAAATTTGTTTTGGACATTATACGGACTGAAAAATTGTATGCCAACCTTGATAAATTCAGATTTTATTGTGATAAGCTAATATTTTTGGGTTTATAGTTAGTGCACAAGGTATTCATGTCGATGAGGATAAAATAAAGGCAATCAAGGAGTGGCCTACTCCTAAATCAGTTACTGAAGTAAGATCTTTCCATGGTTTAGCTAGTGTTTCTCGTAGGTTTGTGAAAGATTTTTCTTCTATTGCTGCCCCATTAATCAAATTAATTATTAAATCTGTGGGTTTCAAGTGGGGTACACCACAAGCAAAGGCTTTTCAAACCTTAAAAGATAAGTTGTGTTTTTCTCTGGTTCTTAAATTACCTGATTTTTCTAACACTTTTGAGCTAGAATTTGACACTTCAAGTATTGGGATAGGTGCGGTCTTGATGCAAGACAAGAGGCCGATTGCATATTTTAATGAAAAGTTAAATGGAGAAAAACTGAATTATTTGACCTATGATAAGGAGCTACTTGCTTTGTTTCAAGCTCTTCAGGTTTGGCAACACTACTTGCTACCAAATGAGTTTGTGATTCACACCGATCATGAGTTCCTTAAGTGGCTAAAAGGACAAGGTAAATTAAGTAACAAAAATGCTAGTGGGTTGAATTTATTGAAACATTCACATATGTCATTATGTACAAAATGGGTAAGGATAATGTTGTCGTTGATGCTTTATCTCGATGATATTCTTTAATAACTACTATGAATGCTAGAGTCTTAGGATTTGAGCATTTGAAATATTTGTACAGTAAAAGCAATAAGAAATGCAATATAGAATATTATTTCCAGTGCGACAGGATATGATTGATTAGCTAATGTTTCAAAATTTAATGTTGGTTCATGAGAACTATATAAATCGAGACCCAAAACTCCTATTAATAGAAAAACGAAACCCCCTACAATGTACAAAATAAATTTTGTAGCCGAGTACAGATGTTTCTTTCCCTCCTACATGGATAGAAGTAGATAAACGAGAATTAATTCGAACTCCCACATGATGAAAATAAAGTAAAAGGTCTTAAGAAGAAAATTATCCTATTTGACCACTGTACATTGCTAGCATCACGAAATGAAATAATCGCAAATCTCAAGTAACTAGCCAAGCCGCCAAAGTAGCTAAAGTGGTGATAAAGCTTGTTGGTAAAATGGGCCCTATAGAAAGTCCATCTATTCCCAATCTCCATTAAAAATAAAAAAAAAGTATCCATTTATAATCTTCGGACAGCTGGACTAATGGATCCAAAATGTATTCAACTAGGGTTTTCTGGATCGTATCAATAAGCTAGACCCATACTTCAAGTTGTTTCATGCCATAAATAAACTCGAATACTCAAGAAATTTGTTGGACAAGCGGATTCACATCTCTTACAACTAACACAATCTTCTGTTCTTAGAGCGGAAGCAATTTGCTTAACTTTACATCCACCCCAAGGTATCATTTCTAACATATCAGTGGGGCAGGCTCGGACACATTGAGTACACCCGATACATGTATCATAATTTTTTACTGGATGTGACATGGGTACTAATTGAAATTCAGAAAAGGGTTTGGGTTTTTAGCTCTAGATGTAACCAAACAATGCCGTAGGTCATCCCTAAACACCTCAATCTGCATAAATATCAATTTAATCATACAATTTCAAAATTACTATCAATCATATATACTAGCATGCTTGTTTCCTCATATTATACACATCATTTGGTATTAATAATACCTTTCTATCTATACTTAATGTAACCTATAGAACTTAAAAATTTCATGCTAAAAAATTTAAAAATCCCTCATCATCATGCCAAATTTATCAACAAATACAACCTATTATACATGCTCCTAACCAATCACTTGTATTTCTACAAGCTCAAGCACACATCAAACATAAAAATTGAAATTAATACTATATGCAAAAATTCCTCTATTAACCCTCACACTTTAGAAAACACATTGTCCTCAATGTGTATCCCCTTAAATAGCAAGGAATGAAGTTACCCGATTGATCGTGAAGGTTGTCTTCTTCTCATGGTGGTTCTCCTTCTCTCTTTTAGCATGAATGCTCAAAATTTTTGTCTCCATAGTACGGGGCTTAAAATGTAAGTATAACATTCACCCTTTTTTTAACAAAATAATAGTTGATTTGGTATATATAAAAAAATTAAAACAAATTAAATAAATCCTAAATAAAACTTATAAAATAAACTATTAAAACCTAATCCTAAATAAAAATATAAATCCCTATTCATCTTCATCATTCAATTCTTTTCTCCGTCGTTCTTCACTTTGACTTTGCTGTAGTAATGTAAATTGAGCGAACAAATCATCACCACACTTATTTTTTTCTTTTGAGAATCCCATATATCATGATGGCATGGATTGGGCGTATCCTCGTCATATCTGAAGTGGGGAGTATTCTAGAACAAATGAATTTCATCCACATCTTAGCTTTGGGAGTCATAAGTTCTTAGTTTAAAGTTCTTGGGATTGTAGTGACCTTCTTGATAGGTCTATAATTCTTTTCCCACTGTAAAGAAAATTAGGATCTCCTTGGTGTCAATATTCTTAAATTCCTTTAAATCAATTATATGAAAGTAGTCTTGGTAGTAATACGGCACATTGTAAAACCTACAAATTTGAACTTCAATCATATATACCTCAACTCCTCGAATTTTCATAAGACCTTAAATTTGCCCAATAGTTCTCCCTGCTTCACTTTTCTTCAGAGCCAAATAAAATTCCTAAACTATCAAGATGTTCACTAGTTCCTTGTAGGGTAGAGAAAATTGAGTCCATTAATGATCGACCACTATTTCCAAATATCTCTACAAACTCGCATTAGAGGATCAAACCCTAGTTCTTGAATGAAGGTATACGATTATAGTTGTTGTAGATACCAATCTAAATCATTCTCTGGGAACTCAAGAATAAGATTAGAAGCACTTGCACTTGAATCAACCATTTGATTAGGAATTTTTGGAATTTAGGGTTTTTGTTTTGATTATGGAATGCGAGATGAATAGAGAGGAAAGGAATTTATACTAAATGATTAAAAAGACTTTTAATGAATGTAGAAGTTAATTTTTTACAGAAATTAAAGTATCTATATTGAACTTAAACTATTAGAAGTTAAAGTTTTACTTAAATTGCTGCTATTCATGTCGGTATGTCACGACATTCACTAGGTGTGTCACGACATCGAGGCCATAATTGTTGTTTCCCAAAGTACTTATCGTCGCGACATAGAGGTGGCGTGCTACGACTTTAAGGCCAGCAGCTATGTTCTTCTTGTGGTTGGTGGTTGCGACATAAGCTGTTTTCATCGCGACATCGAGACCAACTTCCCTCTGATTCCGAATCTAAGCTATTGTCTATTCCTTGGGTGTTTCTGATGTTCAAATCTAACATTGGTTCTTTACCCTATATTGCTTTACAGTATAAAGGTTGCTCATCAATAAGTATATTCGTAGTTCCCCCATAATATAGCTTTACTATTTGCCCATTAACTAAATTTTTTTTACCATTCTTCCTTAACAACTCAATCGCTCCATATGGTTTTACTTGGTTGATGGCATATGGCCCTGTCCATCTTGATTTAAGTTTCCCGAGAGAATTAAATAATAATACCTTTTGTCCTAGCTTAAAAGTTCATTTATGAATTTGGGTGTCGTGGTGCAACCTACTTCTTTCTTTGTAAAGTTTTGTAGTTTCATAATCCATGAATCAAAACTCCTCCAATTCTTGTAACTAAAACAATCTCTCTTTTTTCTCTAACTCAAGATCTAAATTTAGTTCTTTGATAGCCCAATATGTTTTTTTCTCTAATTCAATAGGTAAATGATAGTTTTTTTCCATATACAAGTTTATAGGGAGACATCCCTAGTGGTATTCTGTACGTTGTTCAATAAGCTCATAAAGCATCATCCAATATTGTCGCATAATCCTTGTGATTAGGATTTACAGTCTTCTCGAGAATCTATTTAATTTCCCGATTAGAAACTTCAGCCTGTCCAATTGCTTATGGATGATATGCTGTCACCATTTTATGACAGATGTATTTTACAAGAGCAGCCTCAAACTGTTTCTTGCAAAAAAGTTACCCATTCATCACTAATTAAAGCTCTAGGGGTCCCAAATTTTAAAAAGATGTTACTTCTCAGAAATCGTACCACTAATTTGGTATCATTAGTGCGCAATGACATAGCTTCTACCTATTTTGAGACATAACCTACTACCAATAGAATATATTGATTTTCGAATGAACTAGGAAAGGTCCCACGAAATCAATTCCCCAAACGTCAAATATCTCTACCTCAATAATTCCCACTTGTGGCACTTTATCCCTTTTCGATATACTCTCAATTCGCTGACACCGATCACAATTTTGCACAAACACATGGGCATCTCTATTCATAGTGGGCCAATAGAATCCTGATTGTAATATTTTTTGAGCTATCCTTTTTCCACCGAAATGTCCCCCACAAGGAGAGTTGTGACATCCTTTAAGGATGTCCTTTATCTCTTCTTCAGCTGCACATCATCATACTATTTGATCTGTACATTATCGAAATACATAAGGATCCTCCCAAATATAATTTTTTGCCTCATGCATGATCTGTTTCTTCTGTTGCCATGATACTTTTTGTGGGAACACCCTCTTGCTAAGTAGTTCACATAGTCCACATACCACGGCATTCATGTGTTCGGTAAACGGGTTTCTACTCTGAATAGTTGCTCGTCTGTGAAGGTTTCCTTTATCTCCTCCAAAGGTGCAGAGATGTTATGATTCTCCAACCACGACAAATGATCAGCAATCTGATTTTCTGTTCCTTTTCAATCCATGATCTATAAGTCGAACTCTTGTAACAACAATACACATCTCATTAGTCGTGCCTTTTTCTATTTTTTCTTCATCACATACTTTAGGGTTGAATGATCTATATAAATATAAACATGATTAGCCATTAAATAATGACAAAAAATTTTCACAGGCAAAAACAACTGCTAACATTTCCTTTTTAGTGGTTGTGTAATTGCACTAAGTTGGGTTAAGAGTTTTTCTGGCATAATGAATTGCTCCAATTAAACGATCTTTCTTTTGTCCTAAGACATCACCTACAGCATAATCATTGGCATCACACAAAATAAAAAAAGGTTCGTTTCCGTCTAGTGTGATAATTATGGGAGAAGACACTAATTTTCCTTTTATCTTTTCAAAGCCTTCAATGCAATTATTACCAAATAGAAAGGAACATCCTTTTGCAGCAATAAATTGAAAGGTTTAGAAATATGAGCAAAATTTTTTATAAACCTTATATAGAATCCTGTATGTCCCAAAAATTTTTTAAATACCTTTGATATTTGTGGGATGTGGTAGGTTCTTTATTACCTCAATTTTTTCTTTATACTTCTAACCGCCTTCGTGATATTTGATGCCCCAAAACTAACCCTTCTCTTACCATGAAATGACATTTTTACCAGTTAAGCACTAAATAAGTTTCCTAACACTAAATTTAGCAAACATTCCTAAAAAGAATCTCCATATACTGAGAAATTGTCCATGAAGACATCTAACCCTTCTTCCAACATATCTACAAAAATAGTAGTCATACACCTCATAAAAGTAGCAGAAGCATTATGAAGTCCAAAAGGCATTCTTTTAAAAGCATATGTTCCAAAAAGGCATGTAAAAGTTGTTTTCTCCTGATCATCAGGATGAATTAGAATTCGATGGTACCCTGAAAACCCGTCCAAGAAACAATAATACTCTTTCCCTGCCAACCGATCTCACATTTGATCAATGAAGAGTGCTGGGAAATGATCTTATCTTTTGTTGCGTTATGTAATTTTCGGTAATCAATACACACTCTCCACCATGTAACCGTTCGCATGGGAATTAGTTCATTGTGGTTTGTTCTCTACTACTGTTAACCCACCTTTTTTTGTATGCATTGTGTAGGGCTAACCCATTCACTATCGAAAATGGCATATATTATACATGCATCTAACCATTTTACCAATTCTTTCGTCACCACTTCTTTCATGGCAGGATTGAGTCTTCTCTATGCATCTACCACAAGTTTCCTTCCTTCTTCTAATCAAATTTTGTGTTGACAAAATGTTGGGTTTATCTCTTTGATATCAACAATTTTCCACCCAATAGCCTTCTTATGACGCTTAAGCATATCTAGCAGAGCTTCTTGTGACCCATTTAACCCTAATGCTATAATGGGTAAAGTATTTTTCTCCGTCAAATACCCATATTTGAAATGTTCTGGAAATTATTTTAGTTCTACCTCTGATGGCCTCACAATTGACGATATCATCTTTGTGGTAATCGACATTTGACTCTTCTTCCATAAATCCTTCATCCTCAGAGTCTTCTTCTTTGTGATGATTGGTTGTAATTTATTTACAAACAAGTTTGCTAGATTCACTTAAGGGTTCATACTGTTCTTCCCAGAATATTTCATTTGCACTTGCTACTTCCAATATGTCCGTAACATCTCGCCAAGTCTTGGTTCAAATACTTCCCCCAATCATAATATCTACCTTGCGTCTATTTTCTATACTCAAACCATCGTAGAAGTGTTGAATTTGTATAACAACGTGAATGCCTTCTCCTAGTATGGATCGAAGTATGGCCTTAAATCTTTCCCAAGCTTGCGCTAATGTTTCTACCATAGTTTTCCTGAAATGAAACATTTGTATGTATCCCTACATAATTTTAGGCATAAAAATCATTCGTTGGAGAAACATGTATACAAATTCTTCCCAAGTGGTCATAGTGTTTGGGGGTAATGAATCTAGCCACGACTTTGCCTTCCCATTTAAAGCAAAAGGAATTAGTAACAATTTAATCACACTTGGAGCTACCCCTGTATATGAGATGGTACTACAAATTGCCTTGAATCTCCGTAAGAATGTAGTAGGGTCTTCTGTTAAAGGGTCAAAAAATGTAACATTGTCAGTAATCCAAGATACTAAAGATAGATTTAATTCAAAATGACTATGATAAATTGGTGGTCGACCAATACTTGATTATAACCACTCTAAATAAAAAAAACATCCCTAATGCATTTTTCATCATTTTGTAAGTTAAAGTAAAGAAATATAATTAAAAGCAGAAAAATAATAAGTAAAATAAAGAAAATTGTATCTATGCCTAAAAATTTCCTAATTATTCTAATAACCAAGGAAGAATAGAAATCACTAAAGTGTTGCCTCCCCGACAGCGACGATAACAACTTGACCGCCTTCGAACGTACTCCAATGCGATATAGGTTTTTGGCTTCCGCAAGTATACGGGTCAGGTTGTAAATATAGTGTGTTACAATGAAACACTTGATAGAATTCTAAGGATCGTACCCAAAGGAGGCATGAGGCAATAGTGAATTACACCCCTACAAAGAATATAATTAATTAGTAATCACTTTATGGATTTTAGTACGAAAAGAAAATAAAGAGTTGGTTGTGAAAAGCATAAAAAGAAACAAATGAAGTAAAAGTTGAGATGTAAAAGTTTGATAAATGACTTTGGCATATTAGGTCGCTTTAGTATGAGTTCTTCAATTGTTAGGTTTTGGGGATTTCCTTCAATCAACTAGTCACTACCCCATTGGATCTTCCAATCTTCTGCCAGCATAGCAAGTTGATAGAGACTACTTATCGCTAGATGTCACAGTCTAAACCAGTTTAGGGAAAAGGTTTTCATGAATAGGTAATACCAATTTTGGGTTTATTCTCACCTAAATGACGTTCTAGGGTTGTCAGGCCTAGTGTTTGTTTAATGTTCTTCCTTCCCCAATCGCTAATCTGAATGAAAAATCTCTGTTAACCAACAATTAAATATTCATACTTCCACTCCCTAATTCCCCAAAATGGAATTAGTTCCTAATGTTTTTCTTAATCATAATCAAGGCAATAATATATGAAAATGTTTAAATGAATAAATCAAATGAAAAAGAAACTTCAATTGTATTGGCAATCTGTCGGGAAAAATTCCTCGAACGTTTATGTGAGTTTTACAATCTCGTTTCTAAAATGAAAATACAAAGTGAAAACTATAAACTAAGAAATGGTGTGTTTAAACCTACTGCTAAAGGCCCTATTTATAGCCTTGGCCGACCGTTTTCATCAACCCTAGGTCAACTCTCGTCCTTTGTATTTAAGTGGTATTATAAAGATCGAAATGCTCTTCACTCGATGCAGATCTCGCATCTAGGGGTTGATGTCGTGACACACTAGGACTTGTGACGCCATGAAGCCATCAGTCCCCGTATGTAGTGTCATCATTCAGGCATTGTCGCGACATAGCTCATGTGTGTCGTGATAAAGAAGTCAGTCTCTGAAATCTTCAAGTCTTCCATTGTGACATAGAACATCCTATGTCAAGACGAAGTGATTAGTTTCATATTTGAGCAACTTCTCATGGTCTCCTGGACACTCACTAAAGAAGTTAGCTAACCTCTAAGACTCAATTGGCCTGTAAGAAATAAAATAACCTTTAAGCACTTAAGCTACACAATTTATTCTATAAAAATCTAAGTTAAATCCTATGAAAACATAAAAAAAAATAGTTTAATCTACTAGGTATAAAATCGACAGATCATCAAACTTACCAAAAGTGAAGGAACTAATCCCCTTTATGCTCCATGTCTCCCTCACTTTCACCAAGTTCACAATTACCTTATTTTTTAGTGTTGACCCTTGCCTCTCTCCTCTATTGGCCGACCACTCCTTAACACTCCCATTTGATCTTTATTTTTCATTTTCAAGCCACCATACACCACTTTCTTTTCTCTCATTTTTTTCGCTAGCCACCACCACCATTTACATATTTTTTCCTTCCTCTATCGTAAACCGAACAACAACCAATTGAGAACCACCACCTAAGGTCGAACCTCCACCTAATTACACCTTTGACCATCATCTACCGTCATTAGAATCGACATTCGTCGCCTCTAGAACCATCGTGTGCCGCCATGGAAGCTCTCTCTTCTCCACTTCTCTTTTTCTCCTCATTTCTTCTATTTCTCTTCTCCTCTCCCCTAAGCCGAACCCTTAAACCACATCAAACCTCTACCGAGCCACGCTGGACTGCCGCTATCACCACCGTCGATGACCAAAAACTCTCTATTTCTATTCTTTTTTTCCTTTTCTCTTTAATGAAGATCCTTACTAAATTTTATTCATAATTTTTGTAGTTCGATTATTTCGTGAGTTCATTCCTTTCTCTAAAATCGACCCTTTTCAATTAGCCATTCATTTCCAAGTGATCAAAGAGTCAAGACAAAAATCAAAGGAGACCCTTGAATCCGCTTCAAGTACTCATCTTTTGAGAGAGTTTAGATCCAAGGTAAGAATCGTTAGATCTTTATAGATCATTTCTAGTAACAAATAATATTATAAGTGACTCCAACCCATGACCCATAATTTCAATAGATTGTCGTGAGAGTAGATCGAGCGAAGTTGTGCTTAAGGACTAAAGCGAAAGATCTACAAGATTAAGGTGTGGAATTTAGTATTTTGTATGTGTATATGTTACTTTAATAATTAAATCGATAATATGTGATAAGTGAAATCTTGATTACAAGAGAGTTGTTAAATGACTCAAAAGCGAAGGATCCAAGTAAGTGACTTGTACCTAACACTTTTGATGAAAGTATGTATTGTATGTTTCGATGTGACTATCGTTGATTTATGATTTTATGTGCAAATCTTGATCTCATAACATGTGATACGTGGCTATGTTAAGTCTGTGATTTGAGCATTTAAAAATGTGAAATGTGAATCTTCGATTATCGAGATTTATTATCTAAATGTGAACAGCATGTTAAACATGTTAAAATGTGAAATATGTTATTTTTGAGCATATCTTTATGCCTAAGTGTTAAGTGATTCACATGTATTAAATGAGTGCCATGTCACATGCATGGGGTGGGATTTGTGAGAGGTGGAAGATGTGACCATTTTTTTCAATTATGTGATATGTGATCATTTTTGGCAATTATGTGATATGTGACCATTTATGACAATTATGTGGTAATTTATCTACAAAGTGAATATGTGATTACATGATCGTTTTATAGTATTTATGTGGTGGCTTGTCCACGAAAATTGGCTTTGTTTGATGGACGGGTTCTAGGGAACTCATATGTGGTGTGTAGCGAAGATGGGTAGGATCTCTTACAAAATATGCATCATTTTCAAAAATGTGCATTGACATGGTCGTGCATAGCAACATTGACGATATATGTGATCCTATCAGTATGTGAAATTGATGTTTATGTTGATTTGTATTTGTTGCCTTATATGTGATTATGTGTTACCATGGAAAATCTCACACTAAGCCTTCAAAAGCTCACCCTTGTTACTTTATTGTATTTTTAGATAATCGTCGTGGCTCTCTCAGTTATTTGTGGGTTTTATAAGCTATAGACTTTTTATTATATTTTGGACTTTGAGGACTTTACTTCTTGGATTTTTATGTGCTTTTATTTAAACTGTGGCATGGATGATAACTTTGAGATTTGGGGATTTTAGTAGAATGAGTGACAATTCAAATTAAATAAATTATGTGATGATTTCTATAAAATTCGCTTCCGTAATGGTAATATTTTTTTAAAGTGAACTTGTACCTATCAATCGTAATGATTTACTCAAAATACATAATCTGTTTTAAGACTATCAAATCACAAATGATTTCAAAATCGTGTTTTCCAGAAAATATTATCCAATGATTTCAAACTCGCGTTTTGGACATTTTATGTGGCCCATGTGTTCACTTAGATTGGGCCATAACATCTAGACCCGGTCTGAGGGGTTACAATGAGTGAGATTAGAAGTTTTGTCGAACTTACAAGGTATTATCGAAGGTTTGTTGAAGGGTTATCTTTGATCGCTGCACCAATGAAAATGTTATTGAGGAAGACTTCACCTTTTGTGTGGCCTGAGCTACAGCAAGCTAGTTTTGAGAAGCTAAAGGCCTTGTTAACTCAAGCTCCTATGCTGATCCAACCAGAGTCTAGAAAGGATTATGTGGTTTACAACGATGCTTTTCATACTAGGCTTTGTTGTGTACTAATGCAAGATGGGAAGGTAGTGGCCTATGCCTCGAGGCAGTTGAAACCGCACGAGTGCAACTATCGTACGTATGACCTTGAATTAGTTGTTATGGTCTTTACCCTTAAGATCTGAAGAGACTATCTCTATAAGAGAAGTGTAAACGTATGACCTTGAATTAGTTGTTATGGTCTTTACCCATAAGATCTGAAGAGACTATCTCTATAAGAGAAGTGTACTATCTTCACTGACCATAAGAGTCTTAAATACCTCATTACTCAGAAGGAATTGAATTTGATGCATAAATGATTGATAGAACTCTTGAATGACTACGATTACACTATCGAGTATCATCCGGGAAAATCTAATGTCATGGTTGATGCTTTTAGTAGAAAGGCGATGGGTGAATTAAGAGCATTATTTGCTAGGTTGAGCATATTCGAGAATGGTGGGTTGTTAGAAGAACTACAAGTTTGACCTACTCTATTGGAAGAGATTAAGTCGAAGCAATCATTGAATACATCTTTTGCACCTCATGTGAAACTCATCCCGGAAGGTAAGACTTCAGATTTTGCCTTTAATTTTGAAAGAGTTTTGTGCTTTAGTGGTAATATTATGTACCTTCAGATACTGAGTTAGGGCAACCTATTCTGGGCAAAATGCATAGTAGCCTTTATGCTATGCATCCCGGTGGGAGAAAGATGTATTGCAACCTTCGTGAATAATACAGGTGGCCAAAGTTTAAAGCGCAATGTGACTGACTTTGTGGCGAGATGGTTGACGTGCCAACAAGTCAAGGCTGAGCACCAATTTCTTCTGGTTTGGTCTAACCCATTCAGATCCCTCTTTCTAAATGAGAGCATATCACCATGTATTTCGTGAGTGGTTTGTCGATAACACCATCAGTGAAAGACTCTGTGTGGGTGATTGTTGATCGTTTCACCAAGTCCACTCACTTCTTTCCAGTTGATTGGTGTTTTTATGACATACGATTGTGCAAGAGTACACACGTCGATGCAAGTATAGTTAACAGACAGAGCTACCGAATATCGATCCCACAAGGAAATGGTTTTCGATGTCTTAATGTTAAAGCAATTAATAGAAGAAAAATCAGTATAATGCGAATAGGGTTGTCAGCACAGTTATGTCAATTATGCACACTAAATTAATCATTACTGTCATTATATTAAAGTCAAATCTCAGAAGTTAGATGTCAATGTACTGAAAATAAATCCAAAAGTGTTTAGTGTAAGTAATGGAAATTTAAAAGCAGGAAATATAAAAGTGATCAAGTGTAAAGGGTGAAAATGGTTCACTGATTCTATAGCTTGCAACGCTGGATGCATAAACAAGGTAAAATGTAGACAAATTGTCACGGCAGTGAAGTCCTTTTAAGTTCTTACTCATAATAACTTCCTACTTAATCCTGACCTAGATAACTGGAGTCTGTCGTAATCCCGAGCAGCTCTCGCCTAACCCACTTGTTAATATAAGTTGTCATCGCATCTCTCGATGTCGATGTATTGCAATTTCAATTTTGTGTTTAGAGCGATTAAATCCAAGAATAAGTGGACAAGTAATGTAAAATAAGAATCAAAATGATATGGTATTAAAAGATACTCTCATATCCATTTAACATCAACAAAATCCATCATCGTTTTAGAAAAAATAAAGAGTACAACGAAGCTTACTATATCTAGACTATTAGGCCTACTCTTTACTTGTTCCTCTTGCTCAGCATCAAGCACCTCTCGTCAAAAGCATTTGCAGACGTGGTTCATTAGCTCCCCGATTCCAACTAAAATCTTCGATTCACAAAAAATTTTCAGAATTTAATCCCCTTGTTCTTGATGATGTTTTTCCTAATTTTTGTCTATTTATAACCCCTAAATATTTGTAGATTTCATCCTTCATTCTCAGATTCAGATCTGAATTTTTGCAGCTTTCAAAGTTAGTTAGGGTACAGCTATGAACTCACGCAGATTACATGTTTTCTTTAAAGATCTGCAGATTGTCACTGTACTATTAGACGTATTCTGATGTTGTAATTATAGTGACATCTGTGATATTCCTGCGCTGGTGCTTCTAGTGTAAACTCAGCTTAACTCTACTCATTTGAGGTTCAACTTCAATGCAGCGACATCTCTAGTCGTAATTCCAAGCTAGTTCTGTGGCTGCATTCTGTCAAAGTTGATCTTCTGAACTGAGTTCCTGTGCTAGAAATCTTAATATGCAATATACCAACTACTTGCGTCGACATTAGTACAAAATATATAGAAATAACGAGAGTTTAACCTAACTAGCAATGTATTAGAAAATATAAAAACTAATTATAAAATGCTTATGGTGCATGCTAAATGAGATACAAAAGAGATAATAAAAGCAGTAAATTAAGGAGAAAATATATGTCATTTGTAACATCACATCCCCAAACTTAAGTTTTTACTTGTCCTCAAGTAAACAAAAATTAACAAAGTCACAAGCAAAAAATGTTAACACAATTATTATTCATGCATTACTCTACCTTTGTTCCTAGGCAATAACGATGGGGTACAACAAACCCCCAGGAGGTATGAAATTGCACCGACACACACTCTTGCAATGATAACCTTTTGCTAGATGATTTTTTCTAATCCTGTAGTGGAGTGTTCTCCCTTGAAAAGTCATAATGCACTCACATTAGAGTGTCTTTTATAAAATGTAGCTGCAGCAGGTCCATTAGTTCAAGATTCAAACATAAACACTAATTATTCATTGCTGAACCAATTCCAATCATTCATTCGAAAAAAGTAGATTCATCATTCATACACATTCATCCAATGTATACATCAGCATCAAAATAATTCAAGAATTACACATTAAGATAAAATTTGTAAGCACATTCAAGTTGAAATTTTGTGAATTTTCATTGACCAAAGAAACAAATAGAATATAAATATGTGGGTGTAATTGCATTTCAATTTCACATTATCTCCCCCAAACTTAATGTTTGCATTGTCCCCAAAACACTGACAATATTATATAGAAATAATGGAAATGCAACTACAATGCAACTAAGTTAACAAAATAATGCGATGACAAAATAAAATGCAATGATAATATAAATGCATTAAAACTAAAAATTTTGTATCAAGTCATTCATCAGTAGTTGATGTAGTAGCTACCTTTGCTTTCTTCTTTTTCTTCTTTTGGCGCTCCCCGTTGTCATGGCTCTTCTTCACTTTCTTTCCCTTGCGCCTCTTTCTTTTCTTGTCCCTTGAACCAATCGGCTCGGTAGATTGCTCTCCCTCAGCAGGTTGGGTGACGGCCTCATCAATAGTCACATCAGATGAATGGATTTCGATGAGTGGAGTTATGTATGGTATAATAGCTAGAGGATTCAATTCCTCTTCTTCGCCTGTGATAATTTCAGCCTAACTCGCAGCAGGTCGAGTCACTTTTGGGCTGGATGCTCCCACATCATCCTCCACATCAATGCTGGAGGATCATAAGATTCCTTCTTTTTCTGTATTTCTACAGGCTTTGCTTCTTCCTTCTCAGTATCATTTTCTTCCTCCTTCGCTTGCTCATCTACTTGATTGGCTTCCTCTTCCACATGATGTTCATCCTCAGTTAGGCCCCTGTCATCGCTGTTGACTATATCGACATCTTCTCCTATAATATATGCTCTTTCAGTTATATTTGCGCCTAAACTGTTTGAGAATTCTTCCTCAAACAGATCATCTATATTGTGACAATAGTCTTCCTCAACGTTTGACTGCCCTTCATTATTGCTATCATCAGAGATGTGAATCCCTGTTGGCATTTGATTGGGCCTTCCATCAGTAGTAGGCTTATCAGATGAAGATTGTTGCATGTGAAAGAAGATATCAGGAAATTTTCGAAATTCTAGCAGTAGGTCTGGTGCTGATAAGATGCAGTGTAGCGACAATGGCCTCATTCCAAGCCTTTATATAGGCATAAAATATATGCTGCCTATAATCCAAATCTTCTAACACACTTAAAAGATGGATTGTTCATACATTAACACAGTCAGGAAGAATTTCCAAACTAGCCAATCGTGTAACAATTTTGGATCAGAGGGTGCATGTGTCTGCTCTTCTTTCTCTTGCCCTTTTTCTTTGTCGAAGCTTCTTTAGCCACAGGTGTATCTTAGCCTCTAGTCCTTCTTTTAACAGATATATCATTGACTGAACCCTTATTTTCCACAACCTCTTCATCCTCTTTTGGCACAATGCCCTTATGTTGACACATTAACATAATAAGAGATGGAAAAGGGAGAATATCATTTTGTCTGCTAGCAGCTTCCACAATCTAAGCATGTGTGATTTCCCCAATGTCGATGTGACGATGGTGTGATATTGAATGCAACAAGCACATACGATCCAAAGTGGCTATAGTACTATGTGTAAAAGGTATCACATGATAGTTAATAAAGAGAAACCATACCTTACAGAAAGTTGTCAGATAACGCTGATGCATTGTAAAATTGTGAAAACCGTTACCTGTCCATGTAGCATTGTCGATGCAAAGATCTTTAGTCATCGCAACCAGAGTATCTTTAGTCATGTTGTGCATGAAGGGTGAGTGACTGTCTACCCTTTCCGGTATACGTAGCAAAACATTTATATGCGCTGCACTCCATGGTATCAACCCTTCTCAAACAAAAACAAACTCTTGTTCCTTGTCTACCAAGTTAGCATAAAACTCCTGAACCAAAGTAGGGGAATAACCAGATGGATGGTCGTAGAAAAAGTCCCACCCCATACGACTGATGGTATGGTGGACCTATTTTCCTAGGGTTAAGTTTGGTGAAAGTTGGATGCCCTGCTTAGGATGTATATTGCATTTCATCATTATGTTGTGATATCTATCTTTGGTCGCAGTTGTTGAAAACAAAATCGATCCTGTGGAGAAGGATGGTGGTGTTGTGGGCATAATCTCAATAAGGTTGTTAGGGGTATTTCAATATGAAGGTTTTGGAGTGTTTTTGGATGCACGTGTTTTTGCCATGGTGCAACTATCAAAGAATAAAAAAAAGAAAAATATTGCTTTGAAGTGAGAAAAAAAAATAGACAAAGAAGGTTGATTCTCAATAACAATGGCGATTGTGGAGAAAAAGAAAACTGCAGTGAGGGTTTTATAACCTAGGTGTAATGAGTGAAAACGTATGGGGAAATTATGCGCCTGCAGCCATTAATTGCCAGGCTAGAAATCGTACCAAGTTTGTTTTGATCCAACTACTAGGATAGTAAAAAATCAATCGGTGTGATTTTTACAGAAAAGGTAATGCTGACTCATCATTAAATGCGTCGACAATATATGCTCTAATGCGTCGACAAAAATACAACCTTTATTTTTGCTAAGAATATGAAACAACACAACAAAAAGTGAAATAACTAAAAAGTAAATAAAAAATTAAAATAAAATGCGTCGACATTAATTAAATTTTACCAGGCTGATGACTTCTTCTGGTTCTCGAACGTTTAGGCTCACATAGTGCTTAAGACGTTGGCCGTTCACTTTGAATTGTTGTCCATCTTACAAATTTTCAATTGTTATCGCACTACTTTGAAATGCTTCGACAACCTTAAAAGGACCTGACCACCTTGATCGAAATTTCCCTGGATGTAGTTTTAAATGTGAATTAAATAAAAGTACCAACTGATCAGAATGAAATTGTCGATGCAAAATGATTTGTCATGCCATTTCTTTGTCTTTTCCTTGTATATCACTGCATTCTCATAAGCATGGCATCGAATTTCTTCTAATTTGGTGATGTCCAACATTCTTTTTTTACCAGCTGCATCATAATCCAAGTTTACCTGTTTAAATTACCCACATAGCTTTATGTCCTAGTTTGACAGGTAGGTGACAGGATTTTCCAAATACCAACTGATACAGTGACATTCCTAGAGGTATTTTGTATGCAGTGCGAAGCGCCCACAATGCATCATGTAACCGCATTGATCAATCTTTTCTAGATGGGTTAACCACCTTTTCCAGTATAACTTTAATTTGACGATTGGATACTTCAGCTTGACCGTTAGTTTGCGGGTGATATGTGGTAGCCATACGATGCTTCACACCATATCGTTTCAATGCAGTCGCCACTTGATTTTTGTAGAAATGAGTGCCTTGGTCGCTTATCAACGCTATTGAGGTTCCAAACCTTCTGAGGATGTATGTATGAATGAATTTCAACACTGTCCGAGCGTCATCTTTTGGTATCGCAGTAGCTTCAATCCACTTGGATACGTAATCAATAGCTACTAGGATATACATATTTCCAAAAGAGTTTGGAAATGGTCCCATAAAATCAATACCCCAAACATCGAAGAGTTCCACCTCCATGATAGATTGTTGGAGCATCTCATTACGTCTAGAAATAGAACCAGTACATTGACAACGATCACATTGTTATGCGAAATTATGGGCATCTCGAAACAAATTGGGCCAATAGAATCCGGATTGTAGAACCTTTGCAGTAGTCTTTGTTCCACCAAAATGACCTCCATAAGGAGTGTCGTGACAATGTTTCAGTATTGACATCATTTCTTCTTCAGGAACACATCGGTGAATTATTTTATCAGCGCATATCTTGAATAAGTATGGCTCATTCCAATTATATTTAGTAGCATCACGTATGAACCTGATTTTTTTATGACTAGTTACACTCATGGGTAGCTTTCCACATACAAGATAATTGACTACAATAGCATACCATGGTGATGTGTCAACAGTGAGTAATTGCTCGTCAGGAAATGCTTCGACAATTTGAGTCTTTTGTCCATCTTCGCTTCCACTTTCCAGCCTAGATAAATGGTCAGCTACCTGATTCTCAGATCCCTTCCTATCCTTGATTTCAACATCAAATTCTTGAAGGAGTAAGATCCATCTAATAAGTCTTGGCTTAGCATCTTTTTTGTTCAAAAGGTGTCTCAAAGTTGTGTGATCCGTATATATTGTAGCCTTTGCACCGACAAGATAAGAACGAAACTTGTCAAATGCGTTTTAGTTAGTGTTTTACTAGCATAATAAGTAGCATGAAATACCTTTTCTTTTCATTGTTTGAGAATAGCTACTACAACGAAGTTACTAGCATCACATATTAATTCGAATGGTTGAGTCTAGTCTAGTGCTACGACAATCGGAGCTTGCACTAACTTTGTCTTTATTGTTGTGAATGCATCCAGACAGATGTCATCGAATACAAACTTTTTATTTTGCTCTAATAAATAACATAAAGGTTTAGCTACTTTGGAGAAATCTTTGATAAATCTCTTATAAAAACCTGCGTGTCTAAGAAAGCTTCTTATTACTTTGACAGTGGTAGGTGGCGGTAGTTTTTCGATGATTTCTACCTTTGCTTTATCGACCTCAATGCCTTGACTTGAGATTCAATGGCCAAGAACAATTCCCTCTATTACCATGAAGTGGCATTTTTCTCAATTTAGAACCAAGTTTGTTTCCTCGCATCTTCTCAAAACATTTGCCAAGTTGTTGGCGCATTGGTCGAAACTTTATCCATAGACTGAAAAACCATCCATAAATACCTCGAGTGAGTCTTCAATCATATCCGAGAATATCGCCATCATGTATCTCTAGAACATTGCTGGCACATTACACAAACCAAACGGCATCCGTCGAAAGTAAAAGTTCCAAAAGGACATGTAAATGTGGTTTTCGCTTGATATTCAGGTGCAATAGCTATTTGGTTGTACCCAAAGTAGCCATCCAAGAAGCAATAATAGGCTTTACCAACTAGCCTAACTAACATTTGATCGATGAAAATGAGTGAAAAATGGTCCTTCATTGTGGCCGTATTCAATCATCGGTAATCTATGCACACACGCCATCTAGTTGCGATGCGAGTAGGGATTAACTCATTTTTATCATTGGTTATAACAGTAAAACCACTTTTTTTGGAACACATTGAACGGGGCTTACCCAATTATTGTCAAAAATAGGATATATTATGCCCACATCCAACCATTTGATAATTTCCTTCTTTACCACTTCTTTCATTTTCTTATTGAGTTGTCTTTGTTGCTCAATTGGTTACTTCCCTTCTTCTTCTAACCTTATCTTATGCATGCAGAAAGAAGGACTGATGCCTTTGATGTCTGCTATGCTCTAAGCTATGGCTTTCTTGTGTTTTTCAAGATTATGATAAGCTTCTCTTCTTGTGTGGCGTTAAGGGTTGTGTTGACAATGACAGGCAGTGTCTCATTGTCAGCAAGGAATACATATTTCAAATGTGTTGGTAATTGTTTTAACTCTAAGGTAGGAGCTTGCTCTACAAATGGTTTAAAAACTAGAATTTTCCTATTGGATAAGTCCAACGATTCCAATTGCCAATATCTTCGCAACTCACAGTTGTTCACTTCCTCTTTGTCAATATAGTCCCCTAAAATATCATCAGTAGATGTCACTACATCAGTATCAGCGAATGTTGAATTCCTGATACAAAACTCTTCAGAAATAATTTTGTCGAAAATATCAACATGGTGACATTGTTCTTTGGGCCCTGTCAATGCTGCTTCAAACACACTGAAGGTTACTTGGTCATTATTATAATGCATTACTAATTATCCCTTAAACACGTCGATAAGTGTTCGTCCCGTTGCCAAAAATGACCTTCCCAAAACAGTAGGTACCTCCTTATCAGCTTCGCAATCTATGATGATAAAATCAACAGGAAACACCAACTTATCAACTTGAACAAGAACGTCTTTGATTTGTCCCTTCAGTTGTGCTAAATATCTATCCACTAATTGCAATGTCACCGCAGTGGGCTTTATTGATTTGATTCCTAGTTTCTTGAAAGTAGATAAAGGCATTAAGTTAATGCTAGCTCCTAAATCACATAATGCTTTACCTAAGTAATGATCTCCAATGGAGCATGGAATTGTGAAACTGCCAAGATCTTTCATCTTTGTTGGTAATTTGTTTGTGAGTACAACGCTAAACCCATTTGTGAGTGCAATCGTCTCGATGTTGGATAGTTTTTTTCTTTGATAATAGCTCCTTCATGTATTTCCCATAACTGGGTATCTGTACAAGAGTATCTATTAGAGGTAGATTAATATGCAATTGTTTCAAAGTAGAAACAAATTTATGGTATTCTTCATCATGGACTTTTTCTTTGAAATGTTGTGGAAATGGAAAAGGTATGGTTGCAATAAGGTGGTGTGGATGATTCTGTTTCTTAAACAGTGATGGTTGTGTCGACAGCTTATCTAGAAAAACTATAGGCAGAGATGGTATTACCGTTGGTTTTTCCACATTCTTTTATGCTTGAATTTCTTCAATTATAACCTCTTCTTACTGCTGTGAAGTGGATGCTTCGACATGGTCTTGACCAGAATTACTTATTTCTACCATTTGTTTTCCACTTCTTAATGTGATTGCTTTGCAATTCTCCTTCCCTTGTTGCGTTGGATTTTCAGTATCACTAGGTAGAGTACCTAGTGATCTAGTGTTGAGATTAGAGGCCAACTGTCCAAATTGTGCTTCCAATGCTCGTACTGAAGAAGAATTTCCTTGCACTATCGCTTTGGTTCAGGTAATATGCTCACACATCATTACTTCAAGAACAGCCATAGGATCTACCTTAGATTGATTAAATTGATGTGTTGATGTTGATGATGTTGTCCTTGCATTTGTGGCAAAACAGATGGTTGTGGTTGTAGTTGTGATTATTGTTGCATTTAGATATGTGACTGCATTGGTTCAATACAAGAATTTACTTGTAAATTCTGATTATAACTCTGCGATTGGTTGTTGTTGTAACCTCATTGCCTATAACTTCCTTAGATTGAAGAATTTTCATATCGAAATGTGGATGTATTCTGATTTCCCCAAGGTTGCTACAAACGATTGGTATAAGAGTTATCAAATGAACCCCCTCGGATGTTATTGACATAATATGCATTTTTTACATGTTGTGGGCAATCTTCATAGCTGTGATTGTTGCCGTAAATCTCTCATAAAAATATCAACATATCTGTTTGCTGGGCCATTTGAATCAAAGCAATGGTGCTTCTTCCATTCATGTTCTTAATAATGTTGGCCAAAGAAGATACCTACGCTGACAATGCAGAAATAACATCTAATTCAGGAACTCCAAGGTTAGTTTTCACCTGTACAGAACGAGAAATCGGATATTGGTAACATTTGGAGCTATCCTCTCCAAAATTTGAACCACTTCATCATATGTGCAATCCAACAATAGACCGTTTGCAGATGCGTCAACAAGATTCCTTGTCTGAGCATTCAAACCATTATAAAAAATTTCAATATGAGCTTCTTGTTGAATCCCATTCATTGGGAAGGGTCGAAGCAATGCTTTGTAGCGCTCCCATGTTGTGTGTAAATTCCTATCATCGAGTTGATGATATGCAATGACGTCATTTCGCAACCTTGCATTCATTATCGATGAATTAAATAGTAAGAAAAACTGCATTGTTAAAGCATTCCATGATGTAATAGATCCAGTCAGCAATCCTAAAAACCATGTTCTAGCTTTTCCCTGCAATGAATAAGGAAATAATTGCATTTTCAAAGCATCATCAAGGACATCATGTTGACTAAAGGATGCACAAATAAGTAAAAATGATTTCAAATGTTCTCATCCGTCCTCATGTGGAAAACCTGAATACTGTCCATTAGAATTAAGCATTTGAAACATAACCGGTTTCAATTCAAAGTTACCAGCCTGGATTGCTGCTTGTACAACCCCTGGTTGTAAATCATTGAGTATAGGCACAACAAAATCTCTTATTTGCCTATTCTGTGTTTGCTCTTCTTGTGGACGTGGTAGCGGTAAATCTTGTGGTAACACTGGAGGATTGTTATCCTGTTCCAGCAATGGTGGTAGATTATTATTGTTGTTGTTACCAACCATCTTCCTTTGTTCTTGCCTTCTCCTCCTAACTGTTCTCTCAAGCTCTGGATTAAAGCTTACAATGTTCTTAGGATTTCTCCTTATGGACATACAATACCTTGAAAATTAGAAAAGAACGATAAACAAATTAATCAAAAGTTAAAAATTAAGTAAGTAAAATTAATTGCAATAACAAAAATAAACATCAAACAAACGCCAAAATCCCACGATTGTGCAAGCATACACACGTTGATGCAAGTATAGTTGATAGACAGAGCTATCGGATATCGATCCCACGAGGAAATGGTTTTCAATGTCTTAATGTTAAAGCAATTAATAGAAGAAAAATCAATATAATGCGAATAGGGTTGTCAGCGCAGTTATCTCAGTTATGCACACTAAATTAATCATTACTGTCATTGTATTAAAGTCAAATCTCAGAAGTTAGATGTCAATGTACTGAAAATAAATCCAAAAGTGTTAAGTGTGAGTAAAGGAAATTTAAATGAAGGAAATATAAAAGTGATCAAGTGTAAAGGGTGGAAATGGTTAACTGATTCTATAGGTTGCAACGCTGGATGCATTAACAAGGAAAAATATAGACGAATTGTCGCAGCAATGAAGTCCTTACGAGTTCTTACTCATAATAACTCCCTACTTAATCCTGACTCAGATACACTACTCCACCGCTCGATGCGAGCAATGATGTGTATCCAAGAACAAGTAATTGGAGTCTGCCCCAGTCCCGAGCAGCTCTCGCCTAACCACTTGTTAATATAACCTGTCATCACATCTCTCGATGTCGATGTACTGCAATTTCACTTTTGTGTTTAGGATAGTTAAATCCAAGAATAAGCGGACAAGTAATGTAAAATATGAATCAAAATGATATAGTATTAAAAGATACTCTCATGTTCATTTAAAATCAACAAAATCCATCATCTTTTTTGAAGAAATAAAGAGTACAACGAAGCTTACTATCTCTAGATTACTAGGCCTACTCTTTAGTTGTTCCTCTTGCTCGGCATCAAGCACCTCTCGTCAGAAACAGTTGCAGACGTGGTTCATCAGTTCCCCTTGTTCTTGATGATGTTTTTCCTCATTTTTTCGTCTATTTATAACCCCTAAATATTTGCAGATTTCGTGCTTCATTCACAGATTCAAATCTTGATTTTTACAACTGTCAAAGTTAGTTAGAGTACAGCTGTGCACTCACGCAGATTACATGTTTTCTTTAAAGATCTTTAGATTGTCGTTGTACTATTAGACGCATTCTGATGTTGTAATTACAGCGACATCTGTGATATTCCTGCGTTGGTGCTTCTAATGTAAATTCAGCTTAACTCTACTCATTTGTGGCAGCGACATCTCTGGTCGTAATTCCAAGCTAGTTTTGTGGCTACATTCTGTCAATGTTGATCTTTTGAACTGAGTTCCTGTGCTAGCAATCTTAATATGCAATATACCAACTGCTTGCGTCGACATTAGTACAAAATACATAGAAATAATGAGAGTTTAAACTAACTAGCAATGTATTAGAAAATATAAAAACTAATTAATAAATGCTTATGATGCATGCTAAATGAGATACAAAGGAGACAATAAAAGCACTAAATTAGGGAGAAAATATGTCATTTGTAATACCATCACCAGTGCATACCATTTACTCATTACAAAAATTGGCGAGATTATACATCTCCGAAATTGTGACTCCATGAGGTGCCGGTTTCCATCATCTTTGATCAGGATCTCAGATTTACGTATCAATTTTGGAAGAAGCTCCATGAGGCCCTTGGTAAAAGGTTGAACTTCGGCACTGCATTTCATCCACAATCTAATAGGCAATTTGAGAGGGTTATCCAGATTCTTGAGGACATGCTCAAAAGATGCATTATCTATTTTCAAGGAAGTTGGGAGGAGCATTTGTCACTTGTAGAGTTTGCATACAATAATAACTTCCAATCAAGCATGTAAATTGCTCCATATGAGGCTCTGTATTGATGCAAGTGTAGAACATCTCTATGTTGGACCGAGTTGAGCAAGAAGAAAGTGTTGGGACTAAATTTGGTACATGAGACTGAGAATACAGTGAAGGTTATTCGAGATCGACTAAAAGTAGCAACAATAGACAGAAATCATATTTTTATTTGAAGAGGAAGGATGTCGAGTTCAATGTTAGTGATCAAGTCTTCTTAAAGGTTTCATTGTGGAAGAAAGTGTTAAGATTTGGTCGTAAAGGGAAGTTGAGCCCCAAGTTTTCTGGACCCTATCGCATCATCAAGAGAGTGGGACCAATAGCGTATTAGCTAGAGTTTCCTTCAGAATTGGATCGTATCCATAATGTATTTCATGTGTCTATGCTAAGGCGATATAGATTCTACCCTTCTCATATAGTGCGGATTGAGAAAATTGAGGTTCAACCAGACTTATCTTCTGAAGAGGAACTGATACAAATATTAGAAAGAGAAGTCAAGGTATTGCAAAGAAAGCAGATTCCTCTCGTAAAGGTTCTGTGGAAGAATAACGAATCCAGTGAGGCTACTTGGGAAGCAGAAGATACGATGCAATAACAATATCCTCACATTTTCTCGCAAAGTAATTTTGAGGACGAAACCTTTTTAAGGAGAGTGGAGTTGTCTCACCCCAATTCCATTTCATCAAGAAATAGTGAAACTACTAGCACCTATGTTTTAAATTAATTACGCAAGTTAAGACACAAGGGAATTAATGGTTAAGTAGTTTAGTAAATGCTTAGCTATCCTAGTGGTCAAGGTTCAACTCTCATAACTCAAATTTTTAATTAAATTTTTTGAATAATTTTGGAAAGTATGGATAAGCATAGTTGGCCACCCTTGGTTTCCATATGAGAGAGGATTTGTTTCCTCCATTAAAAGGTCAAAGTTGCCAAAAGTGAGGAAGCATGATACCCTTTATGCTCCATGTCTCCCTCACTTGCCTAAAACAAAGTGTTACCATCTTTGTAAGTATTGACCAAGCATCCTTATCCATTTGGCCAGTCACACCCTAGTCCCCTCCCATTTCATCTTTATTTTTCATTTACAAGCTAGCAAACACCACCATTTTCTCTCTTTTCAACTGTCGACCACCACCCTTATTATTTTCATATTTTTCCTTCCTCCATCGCGTACTGAACAACAACCACTCCAGCACTACCACCCAAGGCCAAACCTCCACCTATCAACACTTGCATCTACCATCTGTCGCCGCTAGAATCACCGTGTGCCGTCGTGGAAGCCTCTCCTCTTCTCTTTTTCTTCTTTCTTTCTCCTCTTTTCTTTTATTTATATTCTCCTCTCCCCTAACCTGAACCTTTGACCAAACCACCACCAGACCACCATCGATGATTTTGTGAAATCATCCCTTTTCCTAAAATCGAGCCTTCTCGATTAACCATTTATCCCCTGGTGATCAAGTAGTAAGTAAAGGATTTTTTATGAATTAAAGGAGCCTTGATCTATCATTGATCGCCCTCGAACGTACTCCTGTTTGGCATAGAAATTAGGCTTTCCGCAAGTATATGAGTCAAGTTGTAAATATAGTGTGTACAATGAAACACTTGGTAGTTACCCAAATGAGGTGCAAGGCGGTAGTAAATTAGATCCCTGCAAAGAATAAAAGTAATTAGTACTCACTATAGGGTTTACAGTACGATGAATAATAAAAGAGTTGGTTTTACATAAAATAAAAGAGAAAATAAAAAGAAATAAAAGCAAGGTTTAAGATGCAGAAATTCTTATAAATGGCTTTGGGGATATTGGGTCATTTTCGTATGAGTTCTTTAATCGTTGGGATTTGGATATTTTCCTCTAATCAACTAGTGCCTACTCCAGTTGGATATCTCGATCTTCCGTCGACATAGCAAGTCGATAGAGACTACTTATCGCTAGATGTCACAATCTAAACCGGTTTGGGAAAAATGTGTTCATGGATGGACAATACCAACTTTCGGTTCATTCCCACCTAAATGACGTTATAGGGTTCTCAGGCCTAGTGTTTGTTTGATGTTCTTTCTTTCCCAAACAGTTGATCCAAAAAGTAAAATCACTGTAAAACAACAATCAAATATTCATACTTCCGCTCCCTAATTCCTAAAAATGGAATTAGTTCCTCATAGGTTTCTTGATCATCTTAAACACAAATATATATATATATATGCGAGTTTCTACAGTCTCATTTCAAAAGAAAATATATAAAATAAAACTTAAAACTAAGATCTAGTGAATGGTGTGTAAAACTCTAGTGCTATAGGCCCTATTTATAGCCTTGGACGGTCGTTTTCCTCAACCCTAGGTCAGATATCAGTCCTCGTGTTTAATTGGCATTGTAAAGACCAAAACGTCCTTCATTTGGTGTAAAATCTGCATCCAGGGGTCGATGTTGTGTCACACAGGAGTCGTGTCACGACGTAGAAGATAATCCGCTCCTTTAGTTAAATTTCGTAAGCATTGTCGCAACATATCATGCCCACGTCGTGACATAGGAGATAGTTTTGACATTTTGCAGTTCTGGTCCCTTTGTTGTGACACAGATTAGTCCGTGTCGTGACATTATGATCATCTTCATATTTGTTCATCTTCTAAATGTTTCTTGCACACTCAAAAAGTTCGTTAGCTAACCCTTAAGCCTCAAGCAGCCTTAAAGACAATAATAAGCACCTTTTTGCACTTTGTACACAATTTATTTCTTAAAAGAGAACTAAACTAAATCCTAAGGAAACAAAATGAAAATACTTGATTTCAAGCTCTTCAAGTGTGAAAAATAGTTTAATCTGCTAGGTATGAAACTGGCAGATCAAACTCCCCTACACTTATGTCTTTGTTTTTCCTCAGGCAAACAAAATAAGAAAAGAAAGGAAAATGAAGAGCTTGATTTCATAGTTATATAAAAAGTGGGCCCATAGTATGTAGTCTAAGCATCATATATATCTTAATAACTTTGACATGATAATTAAGCAACTTTACCGTTTTTTATTAGAAATAATATAAGTTCAGTAAATTATAGGAAATACAAATGTTATGGTTTTATTAATATGCATCCATCAATGCCTAATATACGTACTTTAATTATCCTAGTACAATACAGATAACTATAATGAGATCATACAATTTTCATATCTATTTATGCAAAGAGTTGTTTAAGTCACATAGGGTTTTTCGGCTTGTAACATGTTGAGGCTTAGGATAGGTGTGGATTTCAAAGAACTGTTAAGCACAAAAGGTTACAAACACGAAAATAGTTTGACACATTGTATTGTTCCCTATTCTTCCCTTTTATGTCCCACTCCATCTCATCCCCTTATCTCTCCTTCTCTCACCAACCTTTTTTCTCCATTTTTGGAACTCTCAATATAAAGCAATCTCTTTAGCTAGCCTATAAGTATTCTTTTTCCTTTTTGTTTTTTAAGTAAGATTCTCTTTTTCTTCTTATTGGTGACTTTATAATTTTGTCACTATTCACATATTTTCTTACTCATGATTCGTTTCATTTCTTATTCATTTTTCTTCTCTTTTTTGATTTTTCTCTATTGCTCTCTTTTTGGCTAAACTAAAGTTCGTACCTTATATTGAGTTTCCTATTTTCATTTTGTAATCTCCACCTTAATGTGTCTACTTACCCTCATACCAATGGCCATACGTCTATTTCCATGTAAAACATGACCAAAGAAAGGAGTATACACAAATCTTTCGTTTAATGCTAAAGAGGCTTATAGTGTGGTTCATCAAAAAGGGTCCTAAGGCTCAAAGATGGGTACTAATTAGAAATTCATAATAGGGTTTGACTTTTTAGCTCTAGATATGTCCAAATAATACTTTAGGTCATCTCTAAACACCTCAATATGTGTACAAATGTCAATTTGATCACATAATCTCAAAATTATCATCTATCATATATACTAGCATGCTCATTTCCTTATATTTTGCACATCATTTGGTATCAATAATACCTTTCTATCTGTACTTAATACAATACAACTCAAAAGTTTCATGCTCAAAAATTAAAAATTTCTCATCATCATGACAATTTTATTAATAAACACAATCAACCTATTATACATGCTCCTAACCAATTACTTGTATTTCTACAAGCTTAAGCACACATCAATAATAAAAGTTATATTCTGAAATTTCCTATGTTACCCCCACACTTTAGAAAACACATTTTTCTCAATGTGTAGTCCCTTCAAATAATTAAGGAAAGAAGTTACTCGATTTATCGTGAAGGCTTTCTTCTTCTTATGGTAGTTGTTCATCTCCTTTTTGCGTTAATGATCAAAATTGTTATGTCTTTCATAATGTGGGGTTCTTACAAAAAGAATTAAAGCATGTATACAAAAATGAATTCTAATTCTACTCCTACAAATTATATAAGTCTAAAATAAAAACAAAAAATTGTCCAAAATTACAAACTTAAATTGTCTTCAAACAACTATTCATCCTCATCCATTTCTCCTTCCTCATCATCATTATCACTCCCTACTTCTGGCTCTTCATCATCATGCTCCTCATCCACCATCCCAAACATGTCTACAGTGAGTTAGGGACCCTAATGTTATGTTGTCAAGCAACTTCTTGGAATATCGGTCTCAATTCTTGCATCCATTGGATCAACCAATCCAACTTTGCATGACTCTCTTCACCAACTTCTTGTTGGGTTGATGTCAACCTTTGTGTGGATGTTGGTGTAGTCTTTGAATCTCGTGACTTTCTCTTCCCCTCTTTTATTTGTTTAACACGAAGCTCCCCATACTGTTGGAAGAGTGTGTCACCAATGACACTTTTTAACGGCTTCAATGTTTGTTCAATGGATGTCATGGGCACTCCTTCCCTCCTACTCAAAACTATGATTAGATGAGGAAACAAATCCCCACCTTTTGGCTTCCCAAACAATGGCACATGTCCTAGTGGATCCATTTTCCTATACAAACCTGCTTTTTCTACAAAATTGTAAATAAGGTGCGATCGCCCGGGAATTGAGACAGTTAAATTTCACTAAAATAGTTTCATTAGCTCCCGAGGTATTATAAGACGAGACCCAAGTATAGTTATAGTATTTAGAGTATTTAAATGGCATAGATTAATTAGTAGATTGTGTCTCACGTATATACCTTTACTAAGTAAAAAAAAAAGAACATTTAAAGCAGTTATCATACATGTGCAAATAAATTGAATCCATATCTTAGCTTCAGGAAACATGATGACATGATTAAATGATGTAGGAATACTAGTGCTTGACCTAAATTTCTATTCCCCCCTTCCTTCAATTAGATAAGTAATTACCTCATGCTTGTCTATATCACTAAAGGATTCTAAGTCAATTTGATCTAAGAAATCTTGTTCATAATAAGGAGCATTAAAGAAATTACAATTATTTTGGGGTTTACCGTAACACTAATCCCTCTAATTACTAAGGTTTTCCAATTAATTTTGTCCCTAATCCTAGAGATATGATCTTTTAAGGCAACATAAATTTCCTGGACTACAAGGATAACAGCATGTTCTTAGGGATTGTCCAATAATGTTCCCCTCTATGATACCTAACTAAACGCCAGATTTCTTTGCACAAAACCATCAATAGGTCAAAACCCCTCTCTTGAATGAAAGTTTTCCCTTGAAGTTCATTTATTTTCCTACATTCGAATTTAAAAAGTTCGAAGGATTTGTAACCAATGATGGTTCTGATTCTACCATATGTCTAACCTTTCTAGGAGGCATTGGAAATAATAGAATTAAAGTAGGAACTTTAAACTTGGATTGAAGTGTTTCTCCCCTTGCTTGGAAACCTGAAAAGTTAAAAGAGAAACTAGGAAAAGAGAGGATTTTTAGGTTTTTTATGAGTTCAAATAAAATGGAGTGAGTTAGAACGATGTTTTAGCATTTATAGCGGTTAAGATTTAGGATTTTAAGGAGTAAAAACTCAAAAGGATAAGCACTTGGCCATTGGGTTGTGTAGTCGGGCCAGGTCAATCCTGCAAAAAATTACAATCGATGTTGCGACACGCCCTTCAGTTACTGTTGGTCATGAAGTTCTTGGGTCCTTATCGTTACATCTTCCTTAATCTTGATATTGTCAAATCTATACACTTTGTGGCAATAAGGGGTTAGTTATATCGCGACGTCGGCTTCAGTCTTGCTTTTTCCTAGATTCTATCACCTTTGTTGCGACATAACTGATAGTGCATCGTAACATACCCCTATTTTCTGTTAAATATTGAAATAAAAACATTTTAGAATGACATACAATAATATGCATAAGTTAGTATCACCAATTTACCTTTAAGTCTTACTACCAAACTCATCCGGTGCTTACCCTTGCCGAGCGGATCCAACTTTGTTTGCCTTTGGTCCACTTCTTATTGGATCTTTCTCCCTCCTTAAATCGATCACTTTCCTTAAATCAGTTAATTTTTTCTTTCTTCATAAAGGGAATTCAATCGTGCCCTTCTCCTCTATTTAATTCGAGTAAGTGACAATGCTCATTGTGCTCCTTAGTTTCATCACATTTATCCCAACTTGAAGGTTTCAACCTCTCCATTGACTTGCATAGTGAGCTCGTTATTATTCAAATCAATGGTGAATTGATATGTGGCTAAAAATGGTCTTCCTAGCACTATGTGAATATCCTTGTCCTCCTCAAAATATAACAAAACAAATTCTATAGGGATTATGAAACTCCGTACCTGTACTAAGACGTCCTATAGAATTACCCTCAGTTGTACAGATAACTGATCAACTAGTTGTAGAGTAACTTGGGTATTCTTTAGATTTCCATGATCTGTTGTAAATGTCATAACAATAGTGTGCAAGTATACACTGTCGATAAAAGTATAGTAGATAGATGTGAATCTGTTGGATATCGATCCCACAAGGATGGATGTTTGTTTTCTATTAATGTCGGTGCAATGAATAAGTAAATGTGATAAAATTTTGAGAATGATTGTCAAAGCAATAATGTGAAATTAAAAATGAAATGTGATAATAATAATATGGGGTCCCCAAAGTGAATAGTCAGCAGAATACTAGGTACGACTCACAAGGTTTTAAAGAATAGGTGATTGTCGCTACAATAAGGTACAATGAGCGTCTTACTAAACTTGGCTTCTCTATTTAATCTAAGAATTAAACATGCACACTAACCACACCTTCCAATAATGGCAATGCAACACATTTAAGAACAAGTGGATTAAATTCCTTCAATCCCCAAGCAATTTCCGTTGGCTTGCTTGTTAGCTTAAACTGTCATTGCACCTTCCAGTGACAATGACTGCAATAACAATTCCATGGTCAAAACATTCAAACCCAAAAATTAAACAATAGAAGCAAGATAGAATAAAATATCATTTAGTCTAGAAATCAAGTGTAGTTCCATACAAACATGAAATAATTAGTAATCAGCAGCGTTTAAGAAAAGAAATGTAAAAGAACAAATGGAAAATACTATTCCTAGGCTACTCGACTTGCTCCCTTACTTCCCTCTTGCGTTGTACTTAGGGCTCCTCGTCAAGACCAGATCTGCCTCCTTTTTCACGTTAGTTCGCCCTTGAGAGGTTTAAGCTTCCATAGCTGCAAGCTTCAAAAAGATGGATTCAAGAAAAATAATTTGAAGAAGACCCCTCTTCTCTCTCTCCTTATGAGTATTTATCTTCAACTAAGTTGTACAGGTGTCTTTTCCTCCAAATATAACAATCTACAGTCATACCAGTTAGTTACACCAGACTAGACAGCTCACACATTTTTGGTTTCATTCGGACAACTGTCAGATGCAGCGACAATTCTGGACGCAATTCTAGACATGCTCATGTAGTGACATTATTAGTAAAATATAACAAAATTAAAGGCAACTAGGCTAAGGTCCATTGAGTTAGAAAATGCTAAAATATGTGCTAAAGATGCCTAAATAGGAACAACTTAACCATTAAATATGAAGAAAACAATGGTTCTTTCTAGTACTATCACTCCACTCCCAAGTTACTTGAATACTGATAAAGGCATTAGATTTATACTTGCATTGAAATCGCACAGAGCCTTGTTGAACTAAAGATTCCCAATTTTAATTGGAATGGTGAAATTGTCGGGATACTTTAGTTTTTAGGGAATTGCCTTAGAGACAATAGCACTACAGGATGCGTTTACCTCCACTTGCTCGCCTACCTTGATTTTTTTATGCCTTGTCATGATATCCTTTAAGAATTTAGCATACCTGGGTACCATTTCTATCGATTCAATCAAAGGTAGGTTAATATTTAAGGATTTGAAAAGGTTGAGTAAACTTACAAAATTGTCTTTGTCTTGTCACTTCTTTCCTTCTAACCTTTTCGAGAAAGGAATTGAGGCACTCTTTTCTTCCTTAGGCATATATTTATTTGTTTCTATTGCCTCTTTTGCTGGCACCTCTTTGGGTTTGATGACTTCAGTGTCATCATCAGAAGGGATTTCTATAATCTCATGAGATTTAGTAGGCTCTTTTCCCTTATTAACTCGTTCCGGGCTACTCAGTAATTTGCCCGATCTTAACTCGACCACTGATGGTTCTAAAAAGAACATATGTTTTCTCCCCATTTATTAGATAATTTGTTCCCATTTAGTTGTCCTTAGTACATATTTTAGCATTTTTTTAGTTTAGTACACTGCATTTTCTAACTCAATGGACCTTGACCTAGTTTTCCTTAATTTTGTTATATTTTACTACTAATGTCGCTGCACGAGCACTTCTAGATTGCACCCAAAACTGTTGTCGCATGAACACTTCCAGATTGCACCCAATCACCTTGACCTATTCTTTACCTTCTTGATAAGGATTATTCTCTATGTTACCAGGGATCCTTGAACCAATTTATCTTGAAAGATCACTCACCATGCTCATCAATTGGTCCATCCTTTCCTCAAGCTTTGCTATAGATTTGACGATATTAGTGCAATTAGACTGCACTTTTTTTACATCTTCCCTCATAGAGTTAATTTCCCCTTCAATTCTGTCCAACCTTTGACCACATGCAGTATGGTCACCTAGGCTTGCTTTTTTGGCTATCTCTGCAAAAATGGGGGTTGATAACTAGGGTTTCTAGCTTCTGCGTTACTGTTACCATTTCCCCTTTGGCTCCTCCTCATCTAAAGTTGGGGTGATCTTTCCATCTCGGATTATAAATATTCGAATAGGAATTTTGACTACTTATGTAATAGGTCTCCTCTAGATTGACAAGATAATGATAGAGAGGCTTATCTTCTCCATGGGATGGTGGTGCCCCTGTAGCAGACTTGATTCGATTTAGTCTCTCCAATAGTTTTTGGTATTTGTCATCTTCTTGTATCGTCTTTGGTTTCTACCCATATGTGAACCTTTCAATAGGCCACTAGTAGGAGTTCATCACCATATTGTCATTAGCAAATATGCTTCATTATAAACCTGATTCATTAGGGCTCCTCTTACCGTACCATCTAGAGTAGATCTAGCGGATGCGTCCAACCCATTGTAAAATGTTTAAAGTTGCATCCATTTCGGCATACAGTGATTAAGGAATTTTCGTACTAATGTCTTAAACTTTTCTCATGTTTTGTGGAACCCTTCACCCTTGAATCACCAGAAGGTTGATTATTCTCTCCTTAGTTGGATGCTTTTCTCATGGGGAAAAACTTTTGCAAGAATTTCCCCGCCAGTTAATCCCATGTTGTGATAGATCCAGGTACCTGTGCATCTAGCCAAGAAAAAGCATTATCAGTTAGTGAAAAGGGGAATAATCTCAAACGAGTGACATCATCACTAATACGATGAAACCTAAAAGTATCGTATAATTGTAACAAACATTTCAATTGCAAACTGGGATCTTCAACCATTGTCCCTATAAATTGGAAATTATATTGAATCATATGAATCATAGTCTGTTTTATTTCAAAGTTATTAGTGGCGATAGTATATCTAGAAATATTCCCTTGAGTTATATAGAGTAGGTAAAGAGTACACCCTTAAAGTTCTTTGTGCTTCTGCCATTGGTTCATTTGCAGGGAGTTATGGAGGTATATGAGCATTTTCGACGATGATAATGAGATCTTCTATTGGATCGACTCTTTCTTCTCTCTTCTTGATACGATCTCGAGTTTGTGAAAGTATTCGAGTCGTAGTTGTGCCCGATCGTTAAATGGAGAAGTATCATTCTGAGTTTGAGTTTGAAGGAATTCGGTTAAGTATGGATGTAGTTTGGCTACAAATGAAACGAAGTAAGGCAAAGATGGAAAGTTATAGTGGATAAGTAAGCTTAAGGTCAAGAATGAACCAATACTATGGAGTATTGACCTGAGACTTATAAGAAACTTAAGGTGATGAAAGGGTGATAGAAAGGACCTTGACCCACTACCTATGAAGAGATAGGAACCAAAGGTATCAAAGGTGAACGCCACACTCGATTTAAGAGTGATAAGTTCAAAGAAACAAGGTTGACGCCACTAGCAAGCTAGATAAGTCAACTTGAGTCTTAAACGAAAACTGAGAGTTGAATAAACTCACTAAGATATCAAAATTCATCAAAGTATCAAAAAGGTCTGCAATACAACTAAAGAGCTTCATATTTATAGCTCAATTACATGGCTAGCTGAATAGACACTTAGGGAACCGAATGGGAAGCATGTGTTCAGCTTAATGGAGCTGGAAACTTCCTTGAACCTTCTCTAGCATTGGTGATGCCATTAGACAAGTCCCTTGATGTTTCCAATCAGCTTAAATTAAATGAAATTAAGTAAGGCGCTGAATAGAGCTGAATGGACTAGGCTAGATTCAGCCAAGAGGTGTGAAAGGCTTTTAAGGGGCTGCCTTGAATATTTGGAGAGTCTTGGACTTTAAATGGCAGCTTAGGACACTTCAATAGCCTTGGAGTGTGAACACACGAATTTGAACAGCCATGAGTATGAAAGGAACCTCCAGCAAATGTGAAAGCACTTAAGCAACTAAATGGACAGCTTTGGGGAGACAAATCAGTAGCTTAATGGCTCTTGGCATACACGACGAGGTGCTTGGAGTATTTCAATCAACAACACACCATATTCAAGCCATCCATACATGTACCTGAAATATATTAATCAGCTAATTGCATGTACCTGAAACACATTAATCAGCTAATTAATTTCGGCTAGGACATATTAATTCAAACATGAAATTAATTTGTCTCAAACTTAGACACCTTAAAAACAACTATTAAATATGTATCAAAATAAGACACATTAAAAACAATTATTCAATATGTATCAAACTAAGACACATTAAAACCCTATTTAATAAAAATGTCTAGATTATGACACATTTAATAACTTAAACTAATTAAATAAATTAACTAAACAAATTAAATATTTATTCCAGTAAAATAATACTAAGTTAAAAACGAGCTGAAGTTGAGTTCAATGAGCTACGAATGAGCTAGATGAACTTGTAGGAGGTTGCAAGGCCGACTTAGTTGACTTGTCCAAGATTGATCGATAAGCCCCGCAACGGTTTCTCCCCACGCTCGATCAATTAAAGTCGAAACAGCCTCCTTGAAACTTTTGGCTCATGCTCGAGTTATAGGTCCTAAGGGCAGCTCCAAAGGTTCCTCGTTATCACTTGGTGAGTCTCGGACTGTGGCCGTATCATTCCCCCCTCTTCAAAGCGATTTGTCCCCAAATCATCGCCTACATCATAGGGAGATAAGTCAGACACGTTAAAGCTTGCGTTGATGTTATACTCACCTGGAAGGTCGAGCTTATAAGAGTTCTCGTTGATTCGTTCTAGCACTTGGAATGGACCATCTCCTCTCGATAATAGTTTAGACCTTCGTTGGGCTGGGAAACACTCCTTTCTCATGTGAACCTAAACCCAATCTTCGGGTTTGAACACAACACACTTTCGTCCCTTATTTACCTTGTGCATGTAGCTTTCTATTCTAGCCTCAATATTGGCTCTCACTTTTTGATGTAGTTGCTTCACGTACTCAGCCTTCCGCTTAGCATCTACATGAATAAGCTGATCATTAGGCAAAGGAACTAAGTCTAATGGAGTAAAGGGATTAAAACCATAGACAATTTCAAAAGGTGAGTGTTTGGTTACCGAATGAATGTATCGATTGTAAGAGAACTCGATGTGTGGCAAACACTCCTCCACGACTTTAGATTTTTTCGGATGATAGCTCACAACAAGGTTGACAAAACATGATTCACCACCTCCGTTTGGCCATCCGTTTGGGGGTGACAAGTTGTTGAGAACAGTAGCTTCGTTCCAAGTTTTCCCCACAACGACCTCCAAAAATGACTAAGAAATTTCGTGTCTCGTTCAGATACGATGGTTCTCGGAATGCCATGCAATCGAACGATTTCCCTAAAGAATAAATTGGCAATATGAACAACATCGTCAGTTTTTGTGCAAGCTATAAAATGAGACATCATAGAAAATCTATCTACAGCAACAAAAATCAAATCCTTTCCGGTTTTAGTTCTAGGTAATCCAAGGGCAAAGTCCATGGAAATGTCGACCCAAGGCTCTTTGGGTATTGGTAGTGGCATGTATAGCCCATGTGGCTTGATCTTTGATTTTGCTTTCTTGCATGTCACGCATCGAGGACAAACTCTCTCGACATCCCTGTTCATCCTCGACCAAAAGAAATGCTCTTGAAGCATTGCCAAGGTTTTCCCTACACCAAAATGGCCCATGAGACCCCCACAATGTGCCTCGTTTACCAATAAGTCCTTAATGGAACTTTGCGGAATGCAAAGCTTGCCTTCTCTAGAGAGGAAACCTTCGTACCTAAAGAACTTGTCAACAGCAACATTTTTACAAGAAGCATACAACTTACCAAAATTAGCATCAGAAGCATACAATTCTTTCAAAAGCTCAAATCCAAGCAGTTTTGAATCTAAGTAAGACAAAAGAGTATACCTCCTCGAAAGTGCATCAACCACGATATTTTCCTTACCTTTCTTATATTTTATAACATAAGGAAAAGATTCTAAATACTCTACCCACTTAGCATGGTGCTTATTCAGCTTGTTTTGGCCCTTGAGGTGCTTCAACGCCTCATGATCTGAGTGAATTACAAACTCCTTGGGCTACAAGTAGTGCTACCAAGTCTCTAAGGCTCGAATGAGTGCATACATCTCCTTGTCGTAAATTGGGTAGTTCAAAACTGCTCCATTTAGTTTCTCACTAAAGTACGTAATGGGCCTCCCATCTTGAGTTAGAACGGCTTCGATTCCTACACCTGAGGCATCACATTCAATTTCAAATGTTTTAGAAAAGTCAAGCAAAACAAGCAAAGGTGCATTAGTAAGATAATCTTTAATGGAGTTAAAGGCTTTCTCTTGTTCTTCGTTCCATTGAAAGGCTGAATTCTTCTTGATCACACTTGTCAAAGGTGAGGCCAAGGTGCTGAAATTTGGTACGAAACGCCTATAGAAGCTTGCCAATCCATGGAAGCTCCTCACTTTGCTTATGCTTGTCGGTCTATGCCTTAACTTTTTCTTGGTCCACCTTGAGTCCTTTCGAACTGACTACAAAACCTAAGAAGACAACTTTGTTAGTACAGAACGTACATTTCTTAAGGTTTGCATACAAGGTCTCCTTTCGAAGAACCTCTAAAATAGATTTAGGATGCAACACATGTTCATCCAAAGTCTTACTATAGACAAGGATATCATCAAAATACACAATGCAAAACTTACCAATAAAGGCCCGCAAACATAATTCATAAGGCGCATAAATGTACTAGGTACGTTGGTCAAGCCAAATGGCATGACCAACCATTCATACAAATCGTATTTAGTTTTAAAAGCGGTCTTCCACTCATCACCTTCACGCATCCGAATCTAGTGATATCCGCTTTTAAGATCAATTTTAAAAAATAAATTAGCACCACTTAACTCATCAAGCATGTCATCTAAACGCGATATAGGATGCCTATACTTGATTGTTATTTTGTTCACGACACGGCAGTCAACACACATACGCCAAGTTTCATCCTTCTTTGGCACTAACAACACAGGCACGATGCACAGGCTAAGGCTTTTGCGGATTCAACCCTTTTCCATAAGTTCCTTAACTTGTCTTTGTAATTCTTTGGTTTCCTCAGGGTTGCTCCGATAAGCTGGTCGATTAGGTATGACGGCTCCAGGAACAAAATCAATTTGGTGCTCAATTCCTCGGATGGGTGGCAACCCGCTAGGGACTTCTTCCGGGAAGACATCATTGAAATCTTGCAAAAGAGACGTAACAGAAGAAGGGAGATTTTTAACCAAGTCATTAGTATTCAAAAAGTTTTCCTTGCACATAAGCACAAAGATCGGATATTTCATCAAGTAGGATTTTCGAAACTCCCTCCCTTTTGCATACACGTTTAATTTTTCTATCTCTTTTTCTTCCTTTTCATCTTTTTCTTTTCTCTCTTTCTTCTCACTTTCTTTGCTCTTTTCTCTCATTTTTCCTTTCTTTTTTTCAATTTTTTTTTCTTTTTCATTCTCACTCTTTTCTTTTTCCCTCGCTTCTTCAACAGAATTTTTCAATTTAATTTGGTCTTTATATACTTGTTTTGGCATCAAGGAAGCTAAAGTTACGTTTTTACCAAAATGTTTGAAAGTATATCGGTTGGTATAGCCATCGTGAATAACTCGCCTATCAAATTGCCATGGTCATCCTAGCAACAAGTATCTCGCATTCATGGGAACCACATCACATAGGACTTCATCTGTGTACTTTTCAATCGAAAATGCCATGAGCACTTGTTTGGTCACCTTCAACTCACCATCATCATTAAGCCATTGAAGATTGTAGGGATTTGGGTGCTTAGTTGTTGGCAATCCCAATTTTTCCACCATCAAAGTGCTGGCCACATTGGTGCAACTCCCACCATCAATAATAACGTAGCACACTTTACCTTGTACTTGGCATTGGGTGTGAAAGATATTTTCTCTTTGCTGCTCGTTCGATGATGGCATCGAGTTCTTCTCCATTCTCCCCCTCTAACTCAATCTCTCCATTTACACGAACCACCATGTTACTTCGGTTAGGACATTGGCTAGCGATATGCCCCCTCCCGAGGCATTTAAAACATTTTGTCCTTTGACCGATTAGGAAATGATTTAGCCTTGCCTTTGCTAGATTCACCCATAGGTTTGTTCGACTTTGCTAGCACCATTTGCTCCTTGGCACAGCTTGGTGGATCTTTCTTGCTAGCGCCTTGGCCCCATTTTAAGGCATTGGGGTTGGAATAGCCTCGAACAGAACCTTTGCGCTTAAATTGCTTCTCCACCTTGATGGCCTTCTGCACCATGTCAGTTACTTCAACGTAGTGTTGAAGTTCCACAATGTTGGCAATATCTCGATTGAGTCCAGCTAAAAATCTAGCCATGGTTGCCTCTTGATCTTCTTCCACATCCGCACGTATCATGGCAATCTCCATTTCTTTAAAATAATCTTCCATGCTCCTGGTACCTTGAGTAAGGTTTTGGAGCTTTTGGCAAAGCTCTCGGTGATAGTAGGATGGAATGAAGTGCCTACGCATCACAGCCTTCATTTCGGCCCAAGTGGATATTGGTCATTCACCGTTCCTTCTCCGACTTGTAGTTAATTGACCCCACCAGATCATGGCGTAGTCAGAAAACTCGATTGCTGCCAACTTCACTTTCTTAGTTTTCGAGTAATTGTGGCACTCGAAAACCAATTCAATCTTCTTCTCCCATTCAAGGTACGCCTCCGGATCCGATCCACCTTGGAATGGTGGAATGGATAACTTTATATTCTTCAAATCATCATCCACTCATTCTCGCTCTTGAGGACCTCGGTTTCTTTGGCCTCTTCGCCTTTCTCTTTGATTCGACGCTTGGTCACTCTCCACATCGCTTGGCTCATATAGATCATTTTGATTGAACCTTGGATGGCCTCACTCCTTTCGTGGACTTTGGGGAGTTCTCTCTCACTGGCCCTTCTCTTCGACTCGGTCCAATCGTTCTTGTAAAGGCTCTAGCTTTTGATCAAACATGCGCTCCATCTCACGCATAAGGGCTTGGAGCATTAAATCTGGTACTCGTCCACCAGCTGCGTTTCTTTCCGGGCTTCGAGACATGATATTTTTTAATCCTCACCACAAATTCTCACAATTAACTCGCAAAGAAAAGAATAGATGACACTCCACTCATGTTTATACTCAATATTTTGGCTTTTTCTACTCTCTAATGAGCTCACCACTCTCGTGCCTTTTACCACTCAATTCTTCTCTCAAAGTTCGTAAAATAACTCGTTTAGACTTATAAGCTAGTCTAGGGTCGGCTTTGAAGGGGTGCAAAGGTAGATGATGTCTTTGGTAATAGGTAGGCTGAAAGAAACAGAATGGGTTTTTTTTGCTTGAAGTGTGGCGGAATGGGTTGTACAAGAAACTTCTTAAAATAAGGAAAATAATCGCTATCACAAACTAGCCTTCTTTTTTTTATACTTTCGAAACTCTTCTTTTTTTTAATATTTCAAAATTTTCACTGATAATATGCTATATATATTTTTTTCACGAATTTTTTTCTTTTTTTTCAGGAACTTACTCCGGGAATGCTCGAATGTCTGTACTCCTCTATTTTAGCTAGCTTTGATGCCAAATGATACGATCTCGAGTTTGTGAAAGTATTCGAGTCATAGTTGTGCCCGATCGTTAAATGGAGAAGTATCATTTTGAGTTTGAGTTTGAAGGAATTTGGTTAAGTATGGATGTAGTTTGGCTACGAATGAAACGAAGTAAGGCAAATATGGAAAGTTATAGTGGATAAGTAAGCTTAAGGTCAAGAATGAACCAATACTATGGAGTATTGACCCGAGACTTATAAGACACTTAAGGTAATGGAAGGGTGATAGAAAGGACCTCGACCCACTACCTATGAAGAGATAGGAACCAAAGGTATCAAAGGTGAACGCCACACTCGATTTAAGAGTGATAAGTTCAAAGAAACAAGGATGACGCAACTAGCAAGCTAGATAAGTCAACTTGAGTCTTAAACGAAAATTGAGAGTTGAATAAACTCACTAAGATATCAAAATTCATCCAAGTATCAAAAGGGTTTGGAATACAACTAAAGAGCTTCATATTTGTAGCTCAATTACATGGCTAGCTGAATAGGCACTTAGGGAATCGAATGGGCAGCATGTGTTCAGCTTAATGGAGCTGGAAACTTCCTTGAACCTTCTCTAGCATTGGTGATGCCATTAGACAAGTCCCTTGATGTTTCTAATTAGGTTAAATTAAATGAAATTAAGTAAGGAGCAGAATGGAACTGAATGGACTAGGCTAGATTTAGCCAAGAGGTGTGCAAGGCCTTTAAGGGGTTGCCTTGAATATTTGGAGAGTTTGGACTTTAAATGGAAGCTTGGGACACTTCAACAGCCTTGGAGTGTGAACACACGAATTTGAACAGCCATGAGTGTGAAAGGAACCTCCAACAAATGTGAAAACACTTAAGAAACTAAATGGACAGCTTTGGGGAGACAAATCAGTAGCTCAATGGCTCTTGGCATACATGAAGAGGTGCTTGGAGTATTTCAATCAACATCACACCATATTCAAGCCATCCATACATGTACCTGAAATATATTAATCAGCTAATTACATGTACATGAAACACATTAATCAGTTAATTAATTTCGACTAGGACATATTAATTAAAACATGAAATTAATTTGTCTCAAACTTAAACACCTTAAAAACAATTATTAAATATGTATCAAAATAAGACGCAGTAAAAACAACTATTAAATATGTATCAAAATAAGACACATTAAAAACAACTATTAAATACGTACCAAACTAAGACATATTAAAACCCTATTTAATAAAAATGTCCAGATTATGACACATTTAATAACTTAAACTAAATAACTAAATTAACTAAAACAAATTAAATATTTATTCCAACAAAATAATGCTAAGTTAAAAACGAGCTGAAGTTGAGTTCAATGAGCTACGAATGAGCTAGATGAACTTGTAGAAGGTTGCAAGGTCGACTTAGTTGACTTGTCCAAGATTGATCGATAAGCCCCACAACGATTTCTCCCCACGCTCGATTAATTAGAGTCGAAACAGCCTCCTTGAAACATTTGGCTCGTGCTCGAGTTATAGGTCCTAAGGGCAGCTCCAAAGGTTCCTTGTTAGCACTTGGTGAGTCTTGGACCGTGGTCGTATCACTTCTCCATTGGTGGGTTTTACATTACTTGTTGGTTTCTACGATTACATCTAATTAATGATTTTGGGCTAGAAATATGATCAACCAAGTTTCCTTGGCTTCGAGTCATAAACCAAAATTAAATAAAAAGTAAAGAAAATGAAATACAAAAAATAAAATAAAATCTTATCTATAACCTAAAATTTTTCTAATTATTTTATTAGCAATGAAAGAATAAAATTTCCTAAGGCATTGCCTCCCCGGAAACGATGCCAACAACTTGACTGCCCCTGAACGTACTCTCATTCAACGTACAATTTAGGCTTTCCGCAAGTATACGGCTCAGGTTGTAAATATAGTGTGTACAACGAAACTCTTTGTAGTATTCCGAGGATCGTACTCACTCTAGGGTTAATAGTACAAAGAATAATAAAAGAGTTGGTTATTGAAAAGGATAAAATAAAAGAGAAAATAAAAAGAAATAAAAGCAAGGTTTGAGATGTAGAAATTCTTATAAATGGCTTTGGGGATATTAGGTCATTTCTGTATGAGTTCTTCAATCATTGGGTTTCGGGGATTTTCTTCCAATTAACTAGTCACTATCCTAGTTGGATCTCTCGATCTTCTACTGACACAACAAGTCGATAGAGACTACTTATCACTAGATGTCACAGTCTAAATCAGTTTGGGGAGAAGGTGTTCATGGATGGGCAATACAAATTTTGGGTTCATTCCTACCTAAATGGCGTTTTAGGGTTGTCAGACCTAGTGTTTGTTTGATGTTCTTCCTTTCCCAAATAGCTGATTCGAAAGGTAAAATCCCTAAAAAACAACAATCAAATATTCATACTTTCACTCCCTAATTCCCCAAAATAGAATTAGTTCCTCATGGATTTCTTGATCATCTTAAACAAATATATATAAATATATATAAACATATAATTGAATAAGAAAATGAAAAAGAAACTAGAATTGTACTGGCAATAAGTCAGGAAAAATTCCTCGAACGTTTATGTGATTTTCTACAATCTCGTTTCAAACGAAAATATAAAATAAAACTAAAAACTAAGATCTAGTGAATGGTGTGTAAAAACCTAGTACTAAAGGCCTTATTTATATAGCCTTGGACGGTCATTTTCCTTAACCCTAGGTTAGCTGTTATTCCTCATGTTTAAGTGGCATTGTAAAGATAAAAACACCCTTCATTTGGTGTAAAATCTACATCCAGGGATCGATATCGCGATACACAGGAGCCATGTCACGACGTAGAAGACAGTCCACTCCATTATGTAAATTTCCCAAGCGTTGTCACGACATAGGAGACAGTTTTGACATTCTGCAGTTCTGTCCCTTTGTTACAACACAAATCTGTCTGTGTCGTGACATAATGATCAGCTTCATATTTGTTCATCTTCTAAATGTTTCCTGCACACTCACGAAGTTTGTTAGCTAGCCCCTTAGGCCTCAAACAGCATTAAAGACAACAATAAGCACCTTTTTATACATTTTACACAATTTAATTCATAAAAGAAAACTAAACTAAATCCTAAGGAAACAAAACGAAAATACTTGATTTCAAGCTCTTCAAGTATGAAAAATAGTTCAATCTGCTAGGTATGAAACCGACAGATCAAGCATCCCCATGCCTTAGCTGAATAGTATAAGGCCTTGCATGGGAAGTTAGTTTAATTTTTATTATATTTTATTAAAGTTACTAATATATCATCATCGCTTGAAGGTCAAGATGAAAATCGAAGAACAGACCCTTGAATTCGCATCAAGTACTCATTTTCGAGAGAGTTTTAGATAGTGGGTAAGTATCGTTTAGATTTCTATAAATTGCTTCCATTTAAAAACTCATTATGAAAGACTCTAACCCAAGATCGATATTGTTCAATAAATCGTCATAAGAGTAGATCAAGCGAAGTCGTGATTAAGGACTAAGGCTAAAGATCTACTACACTAAAGTGTGGGATTTAGTGTTATTTTTGTGTATTTATTATTTTTAATTATTAAATTGATAAAATATGATAAGTTAAATTTTTAATCATAAAAGAGTTGCAAAATTACTCAAAGCAAAGGATCCAAGTAAATGACTCGTACTTAACACTTTTGATGAAAAGCATGTGTTGTATGTTTTTATGTGGTTATTGTTTATATATGATTAAGTATGTAAATCTTGACCTCATGACATGTGATATGTGGCTAAAATTGATTATGTGATTTGAGCATGTGAATAATGTGAAATGTGAATATGTGATTATCAAGATCTATGATCTAACGTGAAAAGTGTGTTAAACATGTTAGAAGTGAATTAAGAGATTTTACGAGCATATTGTAACCCCCGAAATCCGGCCTAAAAGATATTATTGGACTCAGAGGGTCACTATTGTAATTTTGCCCTCAAGAAACCATTTAAAACCTATATAAATACTTTAATTTGTAAATAAATTAAGTTATTGTAAATTAATTAATTTCTCATAATTTTGAATAATTCTAAACTTAAAAATTATTAGTTAAACTCTTTAAACAAATATCCAAAATCTCAAATTAAAAATTAACATTAAAATCTCAAAATAGTAATAATAATAATAATAATAATAATAATAAAACTTATGGGGTACTAACTAGTCTAGTATAGAGATTTGAAAGAAAATTGGTAACTTCAGAAATAGAAGAGAAATGATAAAATTTAAAATTTATGATAGAGGATATGAATGAAAATATAGAGAAATACTTGTGATGGAAAAAGAAATTTTAAATTACGAAATAGATTATAAAAGATAAAAAAAAAATTGACTATGAAAAATAGTGTAAGTACTCTAAAAAGCACAAGAAGGTAGTGAAATGATTTTAAGAATTAGTGATTAAAGAGTGATCCGAACTGTGAAAAAAATATACTTATATACATTTATATAGCAAAGTTGTAAATGGTGTAAAAATAATAATTAATAAATAAGGGCAAACTTTGGTAGGAACGGTTACCTCGAGGAGACTATTTGCAGCGGTTGGGTCAATAGAATTCTAAGAGGTTTGGAATAAGAGTATTAAATCTGATCCTCAACTGGGATAATCATTGTTTGCCTTGAAAAGCGAAAGAAAAAAAGAAAGTGAAGCAATTATATGAAAACGAAGATAAGAATTCAAGGGTATAAGAAAATAGAGTCTAGAAGAATGTTAAAAGCACAATGTTGTGATTAGTATGAGATAATTGTGATGAAAATATATATATGAAAGAATAGAGAATGAATATAAATGATAAGCTATGTGAATGTGTAAGAAAGGAATTATCAAATCATAGAGATGATTTCAGAAAAACTAAATTAAGTAAAGACTTCTGGTTAAGTAAAAAGAAATGAAATAGGAGTCTAGTTAGCGAAAAGGGAAATATAGGATTATAACAATAAATTCCAAAGATGATCGATTAAATATCTTCGATTCTTATGGAAATGAGAGTGTTTTAAAAGAAGAGTACCATTGCACAAGAAGTGCAAAATGATAGAAGGATTGGAAATGTTTTTAAATGGAATGGGAATTAGATAGATGAGGGTAAAAGTTAAGGGAAAGCACGATAATAATATGTCGATAGAAGAGTGCGATAAGTGTGATTGTAAAGGAAGTTGATTCAAAAGGAAAATAGAAACAATATAGAGGTAATGAAGTGCATGGTTAGAAGAACCAAGGAAATTTCGAGGACGAAATTTCTTTTAAGGGAGGGAGAATCGTAACAACCCAATTTTTTTTTAGAATTTTGGGATTAAATTGTGAATTTAGTATTTTTAAGGACTATAAAGGAATTCTTTTGAATTTTAGGGACTAATTTTGAATTTCAATGATATTTGGAGACTAAATTGAGCATTAATTAAAATTATATGGCTAAATTGGGAATTTTGGGATTAAATTGTTTAGTGGGTAAAGTTTAGGGATATTTTTGAAAACCTTAGATATTTTGAGTCCTTTTGTGAAGTTTACCCATTTTCGGTGGTATTTAAACCTGTTTTTCTCCTTGTTTGACTTTTGGCCCCCCATATCATCATTTTAATTTTCTTTCTTTTTCCTCTCAACCTCCATCTCCCTTTGCCTTTTCCGATCAACCTCCGACGATCCCCTTGTCGTTGGTCGTGTCTTAAACTGCCATCAACAAAATGCTCCTCGTTATCGTGTGAACCCAACCTCACTCTCCCTTTCTCCCTCATCATCGTCATTTGAGGGAACTATGTTGGAAACTGTTCGGGTTTTGTCTTTTCGCATCATCTCCATCGTAACTCTGTAGATTCCTCGCCATCCTAAGCATATGTGAGTTGTGCATCGTGTTGGGACCATGTTTTGGTCTTCTTTTAGTGTCTTTCTAGCGAGCAATCAGCCGTCCGTCGTGGCTCTGATAGGCACTATCAAAGGGGTTAAGGAAACCCTAATTTTATCTTACAAACAAGATGTGAAATTAGGCCACTTGATCAAGCCCAAGCCATGACCCAAATGAGTGACCCAACCAATTGTCAAAAAATGACTCATGTGTGAACCCAAGTCTAAGGCAACCCAATAACCCTTAACCCTATAACCCAAAACCATGAAGCCCAAACCTAATACCTTAAAACCAAATCACACAAACCCTAAACCCAATTCAATTTAACTAAACTTGTTAATTGACCCGTTGACTCGTTAATCGACTTGTTGACTTTGATCGTTGACTTTAACTTTAATCGTTGACTTTTTTTAACAATCCTATCGTGCCATTTTTCAACAACCTGATTCTAAATCCATTGTGCATAGGTGATTACAATTTTGAGAACAATGAGTTACCTTCTCCATCGGTGCAGACTATCCGTGCACAAGTTTCAATAGTGACACGTGAGTTTTGGTTTCGATTTTGTGTTGTGTTTAGTGGGTGGCATAGTGATATATTTAATTTAGAATTTACTCTAGTAGGTTCTGATTCAGTTAGACCCGGTGATAGATTTAAGCGTGGGAGACGTTCTTCTTGTTGTTAGAGTCTTTATCGCTTGAGGTGTGTTTCTATCTGTGTTACATCTCTTTGTGTGATATTGTTTGTGTTGAATTCATTGGGTGATATTAATCTGAGATGTAAAATGGCATGATCTTGTGATGTATTATGTGCTCGCATGATGATATTGCATGCATACTTATCAGTTTGTGGAATACTTAAATACTGTGAATAAAAAAATATTGTATACTCTGGGATACATATATTGTATCATGAGCCTGAGATTGAGACTTTGATAAATGTGACATCATGCCATTGTGTGTTCATGGGTTGGGATTGTACGGTGGAAGACGTGGTAATCACCCTTTCAAATGGATGATATAAAACCACGCTGCGATTGTTGATGATTGGTTAGAAAGGGGTTCTGGGGAACCTCTCCACTATGTTGTTGTGCTGGAGAATGGGTGCATTTCCTTATGTTTGAGTTGTCATTGCATTTATCTATTAACCGTTATGTGGTTACTTTTAATGCTATGAATGATAGTGACATTGTGACTATGGATGTATACACTTTAGAGACACACTGGGCTCTTTAGCTCACTTCCCAATAGTTACTCTTTCAGATATATTGGACTTAGACGACTTAGTACTAGGAGGATCTCCCTTTTTTTATATATTTTTGTTTCTATTTCATCATTCAACTTATTATATTATTAAATTATTTTGAGATTGTAATATAAATTTTTAATTTGGGATTTTGGATATTTGTTTAAAGTGCTTAACTAATAATTTTTAAGTTTAGAATTATTCAAAATTATGAGAAATTAATTATTTAACAATAACTTAATTTATTTACAAATTAAAGTATTTATATAGGTTTTAAATGGTTTCTTGAGGGTAAAATTACAATTGTGACCCTCTGGGTCAAGTCATATCTTTTAGGTCGAATTTTGGGGGTTACACATATCTTTATGCCTAAAGTGTTAAGTGATTCACATGTGTTAGATGATTGCCATGTCACATGTATGGGGTGGTGACCTACTGGTTTTGTGCCTACTAGATTGAACTAGTTTTCAAACTTTAGGAGCTTGAAATTAAGCATTTTCTTTCTATTTTCATAGGATTTCAATTAGTTTTTTGTTTTTGAATAAATCGTGAAAAAAGTGCAAAAAGGTACATTTTAGAAGCTAATCAAGTATGAAGCTGATCACTATGTCATGACATAGACTACTTTACATCGCAACAAAGGGACCAAACTTGAAGAATCTTGGAACTGCCTTCTTTGTCGCGACATACATCACTTATGTCATGACAACGCATGTGCGATTGCACCAAGGGAGTAAATTGACCTCTTTGTCGCGACACAAGACCTGATGTGTTGTAACATTGACCCATGAACTCAAATTCTACACCGAGTGAAGGGCGTTTCAGTCTTTACAATGCCACTTAAATACAAGGAATGGTAGTTGACCTAGGGTTGAGGAAAACGACTGTCCAAGACTATAAATAGGGCCTCTAGCACTAAGGTTTTACACACCTTGTAACTTAGTTTCGTTTTTACTTTTTTATTTTCTTTCTGTTTTAGAAACAATATTTGTAACTTCGTATAAATGATCATGGAATTATTTCTCGACAGATTGTTATACAATTCAAGTTTCTTTTCATTTCACTAATTCAATCTTATGTTCATTTATGTTGTTGTCTTTATGAAGTTTAAAGAAACCATGAGGAACTAATCCCATTTTTTGGGGAGTGATCTGTCGGTTTTATACCTAGTAGATTGAACTATTTTTCATGCTTAAAGAACTTGAAATAAAGTATTTTTGTTATGTTTTAATAGGATTTAGTTTAGATTTCTTTGTATTCAAGGTCAAATGAGGCCTAAAGGTTAGCTAACATACTTGGCAAAGTGTGTAGGAGACTATAAAAAGTATACTAAAAGGAAACTGATCACTTCGTCACGACATAGGCTGAGCCATGTCGCAACCAAGGGACCAGACTTAAGGATATTGACATCTGACTTCTTTGTTGCGACACACAGTAGCTATGTCGCGACAACACCTGAAGGATGACGCTTCACTTGGAGATTAATGTCTATCTCGTGACATAGGACCTAGTGTGTCGCGACATCGACCCCTGAACGCAGATCTCACATTAAACAAAGGGTATTTTGGTCTTTACAGTACCACTTAAACACGACGAATGGTAGCTTACCTAGGGTTTAGGAAAAACAGCCATAAAAATCTATAAATAGGACCTTTAGCATTAGGGTTTTACGCACCATTACATAGCTTTTAGTTTTCAATTTTAGTTTATTTGTTTTTCGCTTTTGAAACAAAATTGTAGAAATTCACGTAAACGACTGAGGAAATTTTCCCGACAGATCGCTTAATACAATTCAGTTTCTTTTTCATTGAATTCTTGATTTACATGTTTTCATATATTTTGTTATCGATGAATAAAGAAATCATGAGGAACTAATTCCATTTTCGGGAATTAGGGAGTGGAAGTATGAATAATTGTTTGTTTTTTTATAGGAGTTTTGCCTTTCGGATCAGTTGTTTGGGAAAGGAAAAACATGAAACAAACACTAGGTTTGACAACCCTAGAAAGTCATCAACATGGGAATGAACCCAAAATTAGTATTGCCCATCCGTGAACACCTTTTCCCCAAACCGGTTTAGATTATGCCATCTATCGATAAGTAATCTCTATCGACTTGCCATGCCAGCTAAAGATCGAGAGATCTGATTAAGGTAGTGACAAGTTGATTGGAGGAAAATTCCCAAAACCTGACAATTGAAGGAATCATACGGAAACGACCTAATCTCTCCAAAGACGTTTATAAGAATTTCTACAACTCATCTTTACTTTTTTTTTAATCTTTTTATTTTTATGCTTTCAACCAACTCTCTTATTTTCCCTTGTACTACAAACGTTTAAACTAGTACTAATTAATTTTATTCTTTGCAGAGATTCTATTTACTATTACCTTAAACCTTCTTTGGGTACGATCCTTAGAATACTTCCAAGTGTTTCATTCTAAACACACTATATTTACAACCTAACCTGTATACTTGCAAAAAGCTGAAATCTACATCGAACAGGAGTACGTTTGAGGGTGATTAAGTTGTTGGCATCATTGTCGAGGAAGCAACGTTTTAGTAAATTTTATTCTTTCATTGCTAATAAAATAAGTAGAAAAATTTTAGGTTATAGATATGAGTTTTTACTTTTATTTTATTTTTCATTTTTTGTTATTTCTTTGCATTTATTTTTAGTTTATCTTGGTCGAGCCTATTGCTAACCTCGAATCACTAATCAGACGTAATCGCAAAAACCCACAGTTTATGTAAAACCCACCACTGGAGAAGAGAGAAGAACAAGTCAATCCAACAGAAGATCCCGTAACTAACATTGAAAACATCAATATACCTCTACAACTCCCTGCAAACAAACCAATGGCGAAAGAACAAAGAACAATAAAGGAGTACTCTTTACCTATTGTAGATCTAACTTAAGGGAGTATTGTTAGACTTACTATAGCCACTAATAATTTTGAAATAAAATCGACTATGATTCAAATGATCCATAATAGTTTACAATTTAAAGGGACAATGTCTGAGGATCCTAGTTTACATTTGAAATGATTTTTACAATTGTGCAATACTTTTAGGTTTAATTGTATTACTGATGATGCCATTCGTTTAAGATTATTTCCCTTTTCATTAACTGATAATGTTTTTTCATGTTTAGAGGCATAGGCATATGGATCTATCACAACATGGGATGAACTAGCAGGGAAATTTTTGCAAAAGTTTTTTCCTATAGGAAAAGCTATCCAACTATGGTGAGAACTATCAACTTTCGGTAATTCGAGGGCGAAGGGTTCCACGAGACATGGAAATGATTTAAGATACTAGTCCATAAATGCTTGAATCACGGTATGCCAGAATGGATGCAATTGCAGACTTTCTATAATAGGGTTGGATGCATCTGCCAGATCTACTCTAGACAGTACGGTAGGAGGAGCCCTAATGAATCGAACGTATAATGACGCTTATGGGCTCATAGAAAACACGACAATGAATTCATGTCAGTGGCCTACTAAGAGGTTCACTTATGCGTAGAAACATACTTCGGTAAAAATGATAAAGGAAGAAGATAAATACCAACAATTATTGGAGAGATTGAACTGAATCGAGTCTGCCACAATAGCACAACCATCCAATAGGGAAGATAAGTCCCTTTATCACTATCTCATAATTTTGAAGGAGGCCAATTACGTAAGTTCTCAAAATCCCTATTCAAATACTTACAATCTAGGATGGAAGGATCACCTCCAATTTTAGGTGGGGAGGAAACCAAGCGGGAAATAGTAGCAATAACCCAACGAGAAACCCTAGTTAGCAACCCTCATTTCTACAGAGACAATCGGAAAAAGCAACGCAAGGTAACCATGCTGTATGTGGTCAACGAATGGACAGAATTAAAGGAGAGATGCATTCCCTGAGGGTGGACATAAAATAAGTATAGTCTGATTGTGCTCATACTGCCAGATTTGTGGGAAAATTAGAGGAAAGAATGGATCAATTGATAAGTTTGATAAGCGATATCTCGAGACAAATTGGTTTAAGAATCCTTAGTTACACAAAAAATAATCCCTAAAGAGAAGGTAAAGAGCAGGTGAAGGTGATCGAGTTAAGATCGAGCAAAGTACTGAGTAGCCCATAACAACATAAGGACGAAGAAGAGCCTAACAAGCCACATGAGGTCATAAACATCCAATCTGATGGTGACACTAAGGTCATCAAACTCAAGGAGGAAGCAACAAAAGAGGCATTAGAAACGAAGGAAAATCTGCCTAAAGAAAAGAGTACCTCAATGTCGTTCCCAAAAAGGTTGGAGGAAAAGAAATGACAAGATGAAGATGAATTTGTAATTTTTCTCAACCTTTTTAAATCTCTTAATATTAACCTACTTTTGATTGAATTGATAGAGAAGGTACCCAAGTACACCAAGTTCTTAAAGGAAATCATGACAAGGTGTTGAAAAATAAATATTGGCAAGCAAGTGGAGGTGAATGCATCCTACAACGCTATTATCTCCTAGGTAATTCTCTAAAAACTAAAGGATCCTAAGAGATTTACTGTTCCTATTAAAATCGAAAATCATCAGTTTAACAAGGCTCTATGATCTTGGTGCAAGCATAAATCTAATGCCTTTGTCAATATTCGAGAAACTTAGGAGTGAAGATCTTAAGAAATCCCAAGTTACGGCACAACCGAGGGGAATTTTAGAGGACGTCTTAGTCTAGGTAGGGAGTTTCATCATCCCTGCGGACTTTATTGTTTTAGATTTCGAGGAAGATAGGGATATCCCTATCTTACTAAGAAGACAATTCTTAGCCACATCACAGTCCACCATTGACCTCAACAATAATGAGCTCACTATGAGGATAAATAGAGAGGTGGAAATCTTCAAATAAGGGGATAAAAGCGATGAAACCAAGGAGCATAATGAAATATGTCATCTACTCAAATTAAATAAGGGAGAAAAGCACTATCAAATCTCATTCATGAATAAGGAAAAATTTAGTCGATTTAAGGAAAGGGATCGATTGAAGGAATTGGAAGGAGCCATGAGAAGTGGACAAAAGGTGACCAAAATTTGATCCGTTCAACAAGGGTAAGCATATCGGACGAATCTGGTAGTAAGACTTAAAGATAAAACAGGTGGTACTAACTTATGTACAATATTGTATATCATTCTAATATATTTTTCTTTTAGTTTTTAATAGAAAACAGGGGTTTGTTGCAACATACAATCAGTTATGTTGCAACATACAATCAGTTATGTCGCAACAAAAGTGATAGAGTCCGGAAGGAGAAAAGTTTGAAGTTGGCATCGCGACATGGGTATCCCTCCATAGCGACAAAGTAGACAGAATAGACAAAAAATAGGGCTGAGGAGAATGTCACGACAAGCACTCTGTTATGTCGCGACTTAGAGGCACTGAAGGGAATGTCGCAGTAGACACTACCTATGTCACGACATTGACTGCACTTTTTTGCAAAATGACCCGGCCCAACTGCGTAAGCCGACGGCTTAGGGCTTAGTTTTCTAAGTTTTTACACCTTGAAACCCTAAATACTAACCATTATAAATATCTAAACATCATTCTAACTCATTCTATCTTAGTTTAACACATCAAAAACCTAGAAATCCTTTCTTTTTTCTAGTTTTTCTCTGTACTTTTCAGGTTTCGAAGCAAGTGGAGAAATCACACCTAACAAGGTTTAAAGTTATTATTATTATAATTTTCTTATCTAGAATGCCTCCTAGAAAAGTTAGACGTACAGTAGAATCAAAATCATCATTGGATACAACTCCTTCGAATTTTTAAACTGAAATGTAGAAAAATATTTCAATGAACTTCAAGGAAAAACTTTCATTCAGCAAAGGGGTTTTGATCCATTAATGGTTCTGTGCAAGGAAATTTGGCCACTAGTTAGGTACCATAGATGGGAGCACTTTTGGACAATCCCTATAGAACCGACTGTTATCCCTGTAGTCTAGGAATTTTATGCTGCCTTAAGATCACAACTTTAGAACTAAGGATGAACTCAAGTGGGAAACCTTAGTAATTAGGGGAATTAGTGTTAAGGTAAACCCCAAAATAAATTGTAATTTCTTTAATGTTCATTATTATGAACAGGATTTCTTATATCAAATTGATTTAGAATCCTTTAGTGATATAGATATGCATGAGGCAATTACTTATCTAATCGAAGGAAGGGGAGAATGGAAATTTAGGCCAAGCACTAGCATTCCCACATCTTTTAATCAAGCTATCATGTTTCCTAAAGCTAAGATGTGGATCCAATTTATTTGTACCCATATGATTCTTGATTTAAATGTTTCTAATGTCAATTCTTTTTTAGCAACATTGTTGTTTGCAATTTTGCAGAAAAAGCAGGTTTGTATAGGGAAATGGGTCCATTATGTAAGAACATAGAAGGCGGGAATTTTCTTTCCTTTCCTAATCACAACTTTATGCAAAAGGGTAGGAGTGCTCATGTCATCCATCAAGCAAACCTTGAAACTGTAAAAAAGTGTCATTGGTGACACACTCTTCCAACAATATGGAGAACATCATGCTAAATAAATAAGAGAAGAGAAGGAAAATCACGAACTTCGGCGGCTACACCAACATCCACACAAAGGTTGGCACCAGCCCAACAAGGATTTGGAGAGAAGACTCATGCAAAGCTAGATTGGATGCTCCAATGGATGACGAATCGGGACCAATATTCCAAGAGGTTGCTCGATAACATAAATTTAGGGTCCCTAACTACACTGCAAACATGTTTAGGGCAATGGATGAGGAGCATGATGACAAAGAGCCAGCAGAAGGGAATGACAGTTAGGATGAGGAAGAATAACTGTTTAAAAAAATTATATTTTGTAACTTTTGGATAATTTTTGCTTTTTATTATAGACTTATATAATTCATAGGAGTAGGATTAGTAGTTATCTTTGTATATATGCTTAAATTCTTTTGTAGGAACCCCACATTATGGAAGACACCATAATTTCGAACATTATTTGAGGGGACACAACAATTATTTTGAGCATGAAACTCTTAAGTTCTATAGGTTATATTAAAGTATAGATAGAAAGGGATTATTAATACCAAGTGATGTGCAAGATATAAGGAAACAAGCATGCTAGTATATATGATAGATGATAATTTTGAAATTATGAGATGAAATTAATATTTGTGCATATTGAGTTGCTTAGGGATGACCTAAGGCATTGTTTGACATAACTAGAGCTAAAAAGCTGAACCCTGTTCCAAACTATCAATTAGCACCCATTTTTTAGCCTTATGACACCTTCTTAATGAGCCACATTACAAGCCTTCTAAGCCTAAGATAATGATTTGTGTATATTCTTTTCTTTAGTCCTGTTTGCATGAAAATAGACGTATGGCCGTTGATATTGAGGGTAGGTAGACACATTAAGGATAAAAATAGGAAAATCAACACAATGTATGAACTTTAGTCTAGTCAAAAAGAGAGAAATAGAGAAAAATCAAAAAGAAAAGAAAAATGAGTAGAAACAAGAGACTCATGAGTAAGAAAATATATAGTGATGAAATTTGTTATTGGGTTGATATGAACAACTTTTTCTTTTTTGTTGTAATCGATTTGTTGAAGATGGGAAAAGAAAAAAAGAAGCTAAGGTGTTTGTTAATGGTTTTCGGCTCCCACTAGGCTGCCACTAGTGTAAAGGCGACAATTAAGGATCTATTTAACAGGTTTATTACCAATAAAAGCTCTTTTTTTTACGGAAATGGATCGAATTGAAAATTATTTATGGGAATGAGCCAAATTTGCAAATACGTGCCCAAGTGGATGCTATGTCAGGCAAATTCAAGTATAAAAAATTTTATACTTTGGGCCTTAGGGTTTAGGGTGTTTTGGTTTTAATTAGTTTTAGGTTTTTTAATTAAGGTTATTTTAATTTAAATTAGGATTTAGGGTTAAAAAAATTTAAAGATTTCAAAATATTATATAAAAATTAAAGAAGTATATGACTTTTAAAATTTTATATAAAAATTAAAGAAATATTTAACTTTTAAACAATATTATATTTAGGAAAATTTGTCATAAATTTTATTTAAATATAAAAAATTTAAAGTCTAAAATTTCAAAATTAACATATCTAAAAATCTAAAAATTCAAAACAAGATATCTAAATTTTACTATTTTGGGCCTTAGGGGTTAGGGGGTTTTGTTTTATTTAGTTTTGGGGTTTTTTAAATTAGAGTTTTGGTATTTTAAATAAGGGTTTATGGTATTTTAAATTAATAGTTATAGAAAATATTTAATTATTTTATTTTTATTTCTTAATTTAATTATTTTTTAATAATATTTAATTAATCTGTCGATAATAAAATCGAAGTTCATTTGAATATTTTTGTACACATTGGTTTTGGCATATTGTTTCATTTTATTGAGAACCAAATTAGAAAGTTCGAGAATTTTATTATTACTATATGAATTGTTACAACCACCTCATTGATTTTTGTGTGGACATTTTGGCATTGAATGACCCGGGTTCCTACACCACCCGCATAACTTTTGTTCACTCGTTCTTTCCCAGATATCCATATTATTGCGTATTAGAGTCGATAACGGTCGACCTCTTAGTTTGCGATGCAATTCTGTACCCGTTAACAACTTAAATGGAGCAAGCGATACAGACAGCCACTTACGTTCGTTTGAGAATGTTGGGAATACGTGTCTCCACACATTGTATATGTATTTTAAATTGTACACTTCGTCGACATAGCTCATGGGATCCAAACGGAGATTTTGACAAGCTACAATTACATGATTGCATGGATAACGAAGTGCGTCAAACCTCCCACAGTCGCAAGTCCTATTTCTGAGGTGTACACGATATTGTCCACCAGCAATACCTTGGTGAGGTTTATCGAACTCTGTCACCTGATACCATAAGTTGTCGCGATCGTGACACACTGCATGAATGGAGTTGGCTCGCGCCTTATTTTGATTAATTTCTTGTAGTACCTTTCAGCTCCATACATGCCCTCCCTACATTTGCCCTTTATAACTCGCCGCTCGCTTTGGGAATAATGCCTGTAACAACCACCTGCTCGGGTCCGATAATCGGATCAAATGAGGGGTGTTATATTTAGTGGTATTAGAGTTATGGTTTAGTCGATTCTAGGACTGGACGTAGCATGTATGAAGTCTAGAAATACATGCCACTTTATAACATGTGATAATGTGATGACTCCCTTTTAGTTTGACTTGTTCCATTAATAAAGATTTGAAATAAATCCAATCGAGCAGATTTTGACAGAGTACATAGTTATTCTCCAACCACCAATCAAGGGGTTATGCATAAGGTTTCTAAGCTTTAAAGGCTTAGAGAAACTTCATGGTGATTTGTTGTTAAATGTAATTCAAGGGTAATTCATATTCTTGCTTTCTAGTTAAATGATATATATATATATGTGTGTGTGCGTGTGTGTGTGTGTGTGTGTGTGTGTGTGTGTGTGTTTGTGTGTGTGATTACTTTGATTATTTATGTAACACTAAGAGTTGAAAATATTCATGTCTATATGAAATTGAGAAGGGAGTATAGTAGTGTTTCTTAGAAGTGTATTAAATTTTACGTGAATGAAATGAATTTAGATATGTATATGGAAATGAAGAGGTGCACATGATTGCACCTTGGTACCTTTATCTTGCATCAATGATGTCCTTGGAAATAAGTGATAATCGAGTATGTGAACGGAGTAGTGGTGAACTAGTTAAGTTGAATTGAAACTTTCCTTTGAATCGGTATGTTATTAACACAATGTGTGTGTATATATATATATAAAGAACTATGAACAATTTATTTTGAGGAATATTAGTTGACATGTTATAATTGTTAAATAAACTATAGTTACAAGGACTAAGATTGTCATAAATGTAAAAGTAGCATAAGGTAGATGAGATATGACTAAGTGATAAATTGTGGAAATTAGACTAAGAAATGAAATATGTTATAAGAAAAAGAGACATTGTTACAAGAAATGTCAAGATGGGGTCTAAATTGTTAAGTAAAAGTGATAGGTGAAATGTATAATAAGAATTATTAGTGAAATACTGGGAAAATATTAAATATTGAGATAAGTTATATGTGTTAGTGAAAGAGGAAGATATAATTATACGAAGTATTATTATAAGGATTCAATGATAAAAAGTGTAAAAGTAATATGTGTATGTTAATACCTACCCAATTAGACGAGATAAGAATTATTGGGATATTGAACCCGAGCAACTGGTTGTTACAATGCTGCCAGATGGAAGTATGTCTCCTTTACAACGGACGTTATCGGTAAATGACGGGTTCCTTTTAAAACGGAATTAATGCATTCTACCAGGTTTGTGGTCATCTGTCCATATCATAGGCCGTCGTCGTAGGATTGTGTCCACTAATCGAAAGTATGTTACACAGGTAGTTTGCACCTTTGCCATTAGTTGATCGCAAATTTTCCATCATCTCATGAAAACGATCCTTATTTATCTCATACTCTATCAATATAAGTGGATAGCGATGATTACATATAAAAAAAATATATTCAAAACATAGTAGAATTTTACAAACAAAAAATATTAGCGATGATTAATTACCCATGTTGGTCACATGTCGTCGCTGAACGGTAGAGTTATGTTGCCCGTAGTAGTTCAACGTGCCTTAGACAATACTGATGGCATGTACGATCCTAGAGGATTGCATCCCTTTCAATTGCGGCTAGTATTCCAAGGCCTCGATCCGAGATGATGCAAATATCAAGTTGGGGACCGACATGCCTCCTCAACCTAGATAGAAAGAATTCCCAATCATCACCTGACTCCCCCGGTGTTATTGCAAATGCAATTGGAAGGATCCTTCCATCACCATCTTGTGCCACAGCCATCAACAGTCGATGGGTGTATCTACCATACAAAAAGGTACCGTCAATTTGTACCAATGGCTTGCAATACTAAAATACATTCTGGCATTACTAAAAGCTCCAAAATAGACACTTGAACACACAGCATCCACGGAGTAAGAGATCATGGTAGTACACTATACTCGTTTTAAGGTTTGTTACGCAAACTAGGACGTACATCTCCAGCACCTAACACCACTACCATACTTCATTGTATGAAGCGTCCCACCTATTGTGCATCTTCTCTAATGCCTTTTGCTTAGCTATCCAAGCCTTGCGGTAAACGGTGTGTAGTTGAATTGGCTATGAATATTGGCAATTAAGACCGACACCTCAATCTTGGGATTCACTTTCACCATCGATAGTATTAAGCTAGCTATCATAGATGAATCCAACTTGGGATGATCTTGTGATACACCTGTAGCCAAACAACTACGTTAAATAATGCAAACCCTAAACCATAATATCTTAAAACCCTAAACTTAATGTGATAGTAAATAATTTGAGTAATTTTATTTGTGTATTTTTTATTAATTATGAGGAAAGTACTTCTAATTTCCTACATTTTATTATCAGGTACACAAATTGATGTTTCAACCTAAAGGCAAGCAAAAAGTGGACTTAATTAAAGAAATATGTGAAGATGAGCTACATTGAGATTTGGGAAAACATGAGGGCTTAAGTGCGAAGATATTTTTAGTTAAATTTGTCAATAGCCTATTTTAGAATTTTGTTATTATCTTTTATAATTTTTATTTTAGTTTGACTAGGATTTCTTTATTTTAGTAAATGGGAAATTTAGTTTCGGAGTGGTTAAGTTATTTTTAGTAACCCAAGTGTATATAAATAGGGTCTTTTGGGTTCAATTGAAAACATACTTTTGATTTTGGAAAGCAATTAAGCAATTCCTCATTCTTTAGAACACAAGGCTAACGAGGTCTTGAATCACGAACATGTGTATCGCGGTTTGACAATCGATAAGGGTTGGTTTGACAGTTCGTATCGGAACCAACTATGAAAGGAAGAATTTGTGGCTAGGAAGTTCTTAGCTGCTATAACCAGCGTATTGTTCAAAGGAGAAAACACCATTTCAAGGATCGAGTTAAAAATCAGAGAACATAGAGGCTAAGGCTAAGGCTATTTAATTTTGATTACAAACTTATATTTATTTTCTTATTTTATTTTACGTATTTTTAAAACTGTTATTTTCATTGTTTCACTTATTTTCTGAAGATTTTCGATCAACCCCTTGATTTATTTATTATTTTCTAGCAAGATAGCTTCAAGTCGTGGGCACGACTGTTAACACAATGAAAGTTCTTCTTGAGAGAAAAACACGAAAGTAGATTACAACAACCAGTCCCAGTGGAACCAACCCTACTACCTTATACTACTGTTTTGTATTATTTGTAGTAAGAATATTTATTTGGTGGTTTTGATGTCCATCATAGTGATACTGTACCAAAAGCAACACACGTATGTGGACAGGTGAACTTCTTAATCTCCCATAACCCCGTCTTCTTCTTAACCGAAGCCATGATTTTTCTTGAACATGTACCATCTCGAACTGCACACATGGCCTCGAATTTCTCCAATTTGGTTTTGACGATGTTGTAATTAACCCATTCTTGATGATATATTGCTTCAATGCACCAAGAAAAACATCTTTTCTGTAAAACTCCTTACCAACTTCTATGTCACCCAAATCCAACGACCCACTTGTGTAGCAATGCCTCTATGTTAAAGATCTGGAAACTCCAACTCATCATTTGCAGATAGATCGACATTATGCATGTGGGCTGGAGACGAGTATGCCATTAATCATGGATCTTCTTCTTCATCATCCGAACCCCTTTTGGATGGAACAGTTTTTGATTTAAAATTGGGAGCAACTTTTGCATCGTCAGGACCGGGCTCCCGAGGTGGATCCATATCTGATTCATCATTCGACCCAGCAACCTCTGCCACGTTGGAGGTCCCCTCATCGATGGACGTCGTAGAGAGTAAATCATCCCTTCTCATGTAAGTTTTAAAACGTCCCCAATCATATGTGGATTGCCAACCACCAGAAGTTGATGCCATTCCCAGTAAGTATTTCCAACATTAAACATCAACCCACCGAGGTGCATGTCCCATCTACTAACGGAGTGTTATGCAGGGGTTGTGTATTCTATCGTACCATCAGAAATGGACGTTTTATGTTTTGCCTCTCACTAATGGAGTGTCGAGCAAGGGTCGTGTATTCCTCTCGAACATTAGTACCTATTGAAGTCCCTTCATCTAGCCTTGAAAATTTCACATATAACTCAAGATAGGGTGATTCACTAGTGAGGTGCATTTGTACCATCGCCTCCAAGCCACGAGGACCTTTGATATCAAATGAGTCATATGTCACGGGATCAACCGAAGCACAAAAACAATACTTAATAGTTGAGACTCTCACTAGCACCGATCCAAATATTTTGTGCCTAATTCTTTTACGAAGTTTTGGAAATTCTATGTTCTGGTTAAAAACCAGTCACACTATGTTTTTCGATAAAAAAACAACACCATTCTCGATGTCACAGACCTCACCATCGTAGTAAATAACAGCACTAATACGTCCACACATTTTCAAGCAATTATTTGTCAAAGAAATTCAAAATAAAAAATATTATGAAAAAATATAACGAGATCATAAAATATAAATACAAAAAAAATCAACTTATACCTTCTCAACCATACAAAATTTCTATTCTTTTGAACTTTTTCAATTTCTTTTGCTGCAACTTATGCAATCAGATAATAAAATTTGGGTCATTTATAGCCATTTCTGTATAATACCTCAAATAGTGGGAGTTGAAATTTGTAGGGAAAATTTATCTAAGCAGGATGCTGTGTCAGTAAAAGTACAGTGCATCCTGCTTGGAGCGTTTTATAAAAAAAATTGAGAAGATGTTTTAGAAAAATTAACTAGGAATTCTTGGAAAATCTAATATCTGATAATGGAGGTTGAAATTTGTAGGGGAAAAATGCTCCAAGAAGGATGCTAAGTCAGCAGAAGTACAATGCATCCTACTTGTAGCATTTTTCCCTTACAAATTTCAACCCCCATCACATCAAAATAATTTTTTTCAAAACCCATCTTCTCAAAATTATTTTTCAGAACACATCATGTCAATTATTTAGATATAGTGACCAAATAATTAAAATATAAGTTTGGCCAAATAATCAAAATAACATATAAAATTTTATAGAAAATAAAAAAGTATTTAAATTTTAACAATTTTCCCTTACAAATTTCAACCCCCATCACATCAAAATAATTTTTTTCAAAACCCATCTTCTCAAAATTATTTTTCAGAACACATCATGTTAATTATTTAGATATAGTGACCAAATAATTAAAATATAAGTTTGGCCAAATAATCAAAATAACATATAAAATTTTATAGAAAATAAAAAAGTATTTAAATTTTAACAAAAATGCAAAATTTAGATATATTATTTTGAATTTTTAGAATATTAGATATGTTGGTTTTGAAATTTTAAACTTTAAATTTTTGAAAAATAAAATAAAATTTATTACGAATTTTCTTGAATATAATATTTTTTAAAAGTCAAATACTTCTTTAATTTTTATATAATATTTTGAAATCTTTAATTTTTTTAACCCTAAACCCTAATTTAAATTAAAAAAATTCTAATTTAAAAAACCCCTAAAACTAATTAAAACAAAAACACCCTAAAACTTAAAGCCCAAAATAGGAAATTTTCCATTAAAAAACACTAAAAACTGCTTAAAATCAGAGGGTCAAAATTGCAAAATTCCTTCTTTCAAGAACACGAAGAAAAACGCTTCCACATGGAAGCTATTTTGGGAAAAAAGCTCTTACGTGGAAGCGTTTTTTTTGAACACAAGGAAAAACGCTTCCACATTGACAAATTTTACCTGAATTCTCTCTAACATAGCGTCCATGTGGGTGCGTTTTTACAAAATTGGCCAATTCCCGTAAATAATTTTCAATTCAATTCATTTTCATAAAAAAAGATTTTTTATTAGTAATAAACCCCTATTTAACATTATTTTTAATAAGCATTTTTAGGATAAAAACATTTTTAGATAACAATACTATTAAACAAGACATTACTAATAATCTTATTTAATAAAAAAATTCTAACATCAATTTTTAAGTTTTTTTGGCTTAATGGCACTGCATGATTCTTCTCCGCTGGTCTTGGAACGACCTGGATCTCCGATCCCCTCAGGGACCGAAAGAGCAACTAAGAAAGTGAAAAACAAGGAGGTTGAGTTGGATCCTCATAGGGACTCGTCTATGGAGAAACTGAACCATAACAGAAATTCCTTTAAGGAGGCACTTTTATCGAATGTCAGGAACAAGTACGGTTCTGTTAATGAGGAGGATGAACAAGACAATTTGGAGATTTCAGAGGCTGATGTTCGTGTAACGCTGGATGGACCTTATCCGAAGGTTTTCTTCTCTGATGAGGTACAATAATTATTGGATAAGAACTTGGAACAAACTTTTGTGGTGAAATTACTGGGTCGTTTAATAGGTACAGAGCCCTTCTTAATAGAATCCAAGAATTATGGAAGCCGATTGGATCATTTCAAATAATAGACATTAATAATGACTATTATCTTGTTAAGTTTGCCATGATTCAAGATTACACTAAAGTACTAACTGAGGGCCCTTGGATGGTTTATGGTAGTTACCTTACAGTTCAACCTTGGAGCAGAGATTTTTCTACTAAAGAGAAGCATCCCTCGAGGACCGTCATTTGGATGCGCTTGCCGGGACTGCGTTTCAGATATTACAACAAAAAATTGCTGAGAATTATTGCTGGAACTCTATGAAAGGTGGTCAAGATTGATTATAATACGAAAGTTGGCAGGAGAGGAAGGTTTGCTCGTTTTGCCTTGGTTGCTGATCTTCTTAAGCCACTCGAAGCTTTTGTTGGATTCAATGGAATTCCTTACTGTGTTGAATATGAGGGTTTGCCTCTGATCTGTTACAACTGTGGTCAATATGGGCATATTAAAGATTCTTGCCCTGTTGTTGAAAAAGCTCAGGATGAAGGCCGATTTGTGGAAAAGGATGCTCGCCCAGCTCCGCCTAGTATGGAGGAGATTAATGAGGAGGAAAGCAGCTTCGGGCCTAGGATACAAGCACCTAGTCGGAAAATGAGACAGGCTCGACCACCGACGATTGTAAAAAATGGGAAAGGAATCTCTGGTGATAAGGAAACTGCAGGTAATACGCGATTTGATTTTTTGGGGGATGTGGATGAGACAAGATTTGAGGAACCAAGAGAGAAGATTTCGGTGATGAAAGGAAAGAATTATGGAAAGAACGAGTTTGCTATGACGAACGTTCAAGGGATAGATAAAATGGAGGCGTCTTTTAAGGAAGGGAGACAAAAGGAAAAATTAAAAGGGGTTCAAATGGCTGCTGATGTGCTAGAAGGAATTATGGGTGTAGATATGGATTTGATTAATGGGCCAGCTGAATCTTGTGATGCTGTTAGGTTATTATCAAGTGGGCCTCGGGCAATGAATATGGAGGATTTCTCCAAGAATAATTCTGTTATGGTTATTAAAAATACGTCCCTTCCTAGCACACATCATATGGGGGTTGGTTTTGAGAATAGAGGAGAGGTTATTGAGGTTGACCGTCAATATTGAGAACCAGTATCTAAGAAAGGGATAGGGTCGTACAAAAATAAGGCTCTTGCTATGAAGGACATCATTAAGAAAGGCCATAAAAAAGACGTAAAAGAGTTTAGCATAGACGTCCAAGCAAACCTGTTCTGGCTGAATAGGTTAAATCCCTTCCGAATGAATTAGAAATTTCTTGTAAGGACGGTGATCAAGCACGGCTCGATGGGAGGGCTTCAAGGAGTCAACCAATTGAGAGTCTTAGTGAAGAATCTATTCCAATGGATGGTTGCATGGTCGGTGAGGTTGGGGTTAACAATGAAGTGTTGGCTCACTCATCTGGTGATATGCCTTTGCTACAGTAAAGGTATGAACTTGAATTACCTTTTTTCCTATGTCTTTTATGGATATTAAGATTATTTGTTGGAATTTCCAAGGAGCTGCGAGCTCTAAGTTTGGAGCTATAATTCATAATTTGGTGAGTTACCTGAAACCGGATATTTTGGTTCTTTTTGAGACAAGGATTAGTGGGAAAAAAGCAGATGATGTTATTCGTCGTTTAAGGATGGAATTTTCGTTCAGAGTGGAAGCCAGGGGTTTTTCTTATGGTATATGGGTGCTTTGGAAGGAGTCTTTGTTGTTAACATTATTACTGCGTCGAAACAGGTGGTCCATTGTCGTGTTTCTAAAAAAGACGTGAATGGATACATATTGTTCTCTGCTGCTTATGCAAGACTAAATGCTTCCAAACGCAAAGGTGTGTGGAATTTTCTTGCATCTCTTAAACCTTGTGACAATACTCCTTGGATTCTTGGGGTGACTTAAACACTATTGTTTCTAATGAGGAAAGGAAAGGGAGGCCTGTGAGTAGTAAGGGTGGAGACCGTCTTTTTCGAGATTTTATTTTTTACTTAGGATTGCTTGATTTCGGCTTCAAAGAACCATCTTTCACTTGGAGTAGGGGTTCGTTTTTTCAGAGATTAGATCATTTCATTTGTAATACGATTTGGATGGAAATGTTTTTAGACTCCTCGGTTACTCATTTGCAGAGGATAGGTCCGGATCATTGCCCAATTTGCCTTTCTACTTCCATTCCAAAAAGTTCCAATGTTTCAATACCATTTCGGTTTATTGCTGCTTGGATGGATCATGAGCATTTTGGTGATATTCTTAAGGAGTCTTGGAATAGGGATAGGGATAGGGATATGTGTTCAAATATTGAGAATTTTCGATTGAAGTTAAAAGAGTGGAATTTTCAATCTTTTGGCCACATTGGTTACAAAAAGAAGGTTCTCCTTGCGAGATTAAAAGGGATTGAAATAGGGCTCGACTTGTTCCATCCAAATTCCTTTGCAACCTTGAGAATGAGCTAAGAGAAGAATTAGAGGAGATTCTTTGCCACGAAGAAAGTCTGTGGAAGCAAAAAGCTTGTTGTAAATGGATGTGTGAGGGAAACCGTGATACTAAATTCTACCATGCTTGCGCTTCTGCTCGTCGAAGGGTGAATAGGATTTTAATGCTAAAATTGAGTGATGATAGTTGGTATGATGGCCTTGATACTCTTAAACATATGGCCACTGATTATTATAACTCCTTATTTTCTAAGGATAAATTGCTTGATAAAGACTCTTTTCAACGGGGTTTATTTTATAAGATGACTGACAGTGAGATAACATCGTTGAGCACCATGGTTATGAATGAAGAGGTGAAGAAGGTGGTCTTTGAGATGGAACCTTTGAAGGCCCTAGGGGTTGATGGGATTCATGCGACTTTTTATCAAAAAAATTGGGAGGTTGTTAGCCAAAGTGTGTGTGATTTTGTTATAAATATTTGGAATGAGGCTAAGTTTTAGGATTGGATTAATCGAACTCTCCTGGTTTTAATCCCGAAAGTGCAGCATCCTGAATATTTATCTCAATTTAGACCTATAAGTTGGTGCACTGAGCTTTATAAAAATGTCTCCAAAGTTATTGTGAACAGATTGCAGCCTTTGATGATAAAATGGGTTCATCCGAACCAATCCAGTTTTGTTCTTGGAAGAAGCGTCATAGATAATATTATAGTGGCTTAGGAAATTATCCATTCCATGCGTCGCAAGGGGGGAAGGAAAGGGTGGATGGCTGTGAAAATAGATCTCGAGAAAGCACATGACCGTTTGGACTGGGACTTTATTGATGAAACTTAGTGATATTGGTGTGTCGTCCAATGTTAATAGGATCATTATGCAGTCTATTCGTTCTTCTTCTATGCAACTTATTTAGAATGGAAATTTGTCTGATGTGTTCTTTTGCATCTCGTGGGTTACGACAGGGAGACCCGATCTCATCTACATATTTGTGCTTTGTATGGAGAGATTGGTGCAAAGAATTATCATACGGTTCATAATAAATATTGTAGGGCAATCAAACTTTCTAGAGATGGTCCTAAGCTTTCACATCTCTTCTTTGCCGATGATTTAGTCTTATTTGGTGAAGCTACGATTGAACAAATGAGTACGATGAAAAAAGTTCTCGACAATTTCTGTTGCAATTCGGGTCATAAAGTGAATGCTCAAAAAACTCAGATCTAAGAATGTCCAACTTGAGTTGAAGGTTGAGATTAATAGTGGACTTGGATTTTCCCATGTTAATAATTTGGATAAGTACCTTGGGGTTCCATTACTCCATCAACAGGTTACCAAGGAGTCTTTCCAATATTTGGTGGACAATGAGGAAAAAGCTTGCGGGGTAGAAAGCGAAGCTACTCTTACTTGCAGGTAGGATTAAGTTAGCAAAATCAGTTTTAGCTGTTGTCCCTATTTATGCTATGTTATCTACTCTTATTCCCAAAGGTATTTGTCATGAAATGGAGAAAATTATTCGTAATTTTGTTTGGGGCAATTCTGACGAGAAAAGAGGGATCAACCTTGTGAAATGGGAGGTTTTATGTCAAGATATGGAATAGAGGTCTGGGTTTTAAAAAATTGTCCTCTTGGAATAATGCTTTCCTCATGAAAATTGGCTATAACCTTGTTAAGAAACCTGATCATCTCTGGGTACAGGTGCTTAAGGTTAAATATAAATGGGTGGATCCTATTCCCTCTTCATTAGCTACTCATAATGCTTCAAGGCTTTGGAAAGGAATTAGTGGGGTATGGAACATGATACGGGATGGCATTCTTTGCCAGATTGGCAATGGCAGAAGTATAGATTTTTGGAGAGACAACTGGGTTAAAGGAGTGGGTCCTCTGATCCATAGCTGCTCTAAACCTGGTGTTATTCCTGCTAGACATGTTCCACTTGTTGAATTTGTCTCACGAAGTGGTGATTGGAACTGGTCGATTTTGAAGAAATTGGTATATCCTTCTATCATCCCTGTTATAGTTGGGTATAAACCTCCTATGGTTACTGATATGAAGGATTTCGTTGGATGGGAGCATGATAATAAGAATAATTTCTCCATGAAATTGGCTTATTCTGTTCAAAGTGGTGTAATTGTCGGACCTCGTGACAGAGTTTGGAAGCATATATGGCACATTCCTACTCCTCAAAAAGTATTGTAATAAAATTCTATCAAATGAAAACAGATTGCATAGGCACTTGGCAGTGGAGGCTTGCTGTCTGGTTAATGGTGAAGCAATAGAATCTACTGATCACATTCTGAGATTTTGTACACCAACTGTCGCCACTTGGTGTTCAATCATTAAAAAGGATATGTGGCAAGAATTTTTTAATCTGAATTTCAAGGATTGGATTATGAACAACTTAACTTCTACCAGATATGTTATTGATCCAAATGGGTGGTCTTCTTTGTTTGGATGTGTTTGCTGACAACTATGGAAAAGGAGAAATGATTTTATTTTTAATAATGATGTGGGATAGATACAAGGAATTCTGGCGAAGAGTTATTGGCTGTATAATTGTTCTTTGATTTTTAAAACTGGTTTGAAGGACAACACAAGGTGCAGGGCTCTTGTCTTTGTTCCTCCATCAGATGCAAGATGCCAGATGAGGGCTGGATGAAGGTAAACACAGATGGCGCGTTTTGTATAGTGTCTGGTGCAGCTACAGTAGGAGGACTCATACGTGACAAGGAAGGGACATGGCGCGTAGGTTTCTTAAGGAACATTGGCAGCTGCTCCATTCTCATGGTAGAGCTTTGGGGCATGCTCGATGCTCTTCAACTTGCGTGGAATTGTGGATTTAGAAAGGTGATTCTGGAGACGGATAGCAAGGACGCTCTGCAAGTTCTTCAAGATGTAGACTTGGACTACTATGGCTCAACGGTGACAAGTTTAACCCTTGCACTTCTCAAACGAAATTGGACCATGCAATTAAGTCATGTCTTGCGGGAAGGTAACAAAGTTGCGAATGGTTTGGCAAAATTGGCGTTCTCAAGACCCATGGGAAGATTTGATCTCAACCAACCCCCGATTGAAATATTACAAGCTCTTCATGATGATTTACTGACCATAACATAATATAGTCTTGCTTGGTTCTAGTTTACTTCTCTTTGTATAAAAACAGAAGAAGACATTTTGAATAATTCTAAGAAGGCTAAATTAGGGTTAAGGCTGTTAAGACTTTAAAATCTTAACTTAAACATGAAAAATATATGACTTGGGCCTTGTAGCAAACAAGCCTCTCAATTATCATAAACAAATTTGGTCTCTTTTCTAAAGAATGGGCTGTATCTGGGCTCAAATTAAAAACCCAAACTAACTTTTAAAATGAAATGGTCTGCGAGTTGATTTGTTCTCAAATTAAACACAAGTCTGGCTTGGATTGATGACATTGGGCTGACTGGTAATTCGAGCTTTAGAAAAATGAATGATATTTGGGCTTTTTAAAAAGCAATAATAAAATCAATTTGGGCTTTAATTTTGATTTGGGTTTTGGAAAATAAATGTAAAGAAAATCAATTTATTTCATAAAATGGTTTTATTTAAAAAATTATTATTTTTCAAAACAATTTTTATTTTTTTAACAAAAGTTTGATTATTGTTACTTTTAGAAAAGCCGCCATAAGTGGGAATTCAGATATCTACTCATGAGGAAATTTCAAAGAATTAAAATAAATCAAATTAGAAATAATTAAAATTTAATTTTAATATAATTAAAACTGATTTTAATTAAACTAATTTTATTCAATTATAAATCTTTAAAATTTAAGGCAAAAAGTAACATCTTGATTTCGATTAGAATTGGAATAATCATATGCTCGAGTAAAGAATTTCATGATTTTTCTACTACTTTTAAATCCAAATTACAATTGTGAGCCCCCAACAAAATTGACTATAACAACATTTTTTGTGCGCTGCTCGTGTAACAAAAAAAAACAAACAAAGATTTTTCATTTTTCTCATTGCTTTTGCTTTTTTCAAATATAAAGAAAACTAAATGATTGAAAAATCCATGTAAACCCAATCAAAAGAACATGATTTGAAAGAATCGCGACCAAAAACGAAATGATGATGGAATGAAAATGGATTTCGCACACATAATTTTGAGACTGAAACAAAAACCAACCTCGCGACTAGAACTCTAATGAAAGAATAGCAAGACTAACAAAAAAATAGCAGCAATAGGTAAACAAAATAGAAATCAAGGTAATTCTGAAAATTGTTCTGTAATTCATTCTTGAAATTATCACTGATTAAGGTCATGTATTTATACAATTCTCATAGAAAGTAACTGTTGAGTAACAGCTTAACAAAAATTTAGTTACAACTGAATTTAACATACTTTAACATTCACCCAACAACTCAAACATCGAAACTTGAAGATGTCAAAGAGGACAAAATTGTGATGCAAACAATGTTTTCATAAGAATATCCACAATAAGAGAACCATCGGCAATCTTCTCATAGACAAAATAAATTAAGCTCAACATGTTTGAACTTCGAATGAAGAACCGGATTAGCCGCAACCACTACGACACTCGAGTTGTCACACCATATGGTAGGAACATCAACGAAATCAAACTGTAATTCTTGTAACAACGAAACCAACCAAGCAACATCAATAGTTGTAGTAGCTAATCCTTGATATTCAACCTCGGCTGTGGAGCGAGACACAACTTGTTGCTTTTTGGAGCACCACGAAACAGGATTTCCTCAAAGTAAACACAATACCCGATGGTGGAGCAACAATCATCAAAATCTAACCCCCAGTTAACATCAGCATAGTCGACTAATGATAGCCTCTCAAATGGTTGTATGAATAAGCCATAATCCACAGTGTTAGGGGTGAGTAAAACTCGATTTAACTCGAAAAAATCGATTTTTTTCGAATTTCGAGTTAAACGAATTGAGTTATTCGAGTTAATTAAGCTATTCGTGTCAACTCGAATTTTTTTTTCTTTTTAATTTTGAGTTCAAATTGAGTTGAGTTTTCAAATTCAAATAACTGAAATAATTCAAATAAACCAGATAATAAACTATAATACTTTTATATTTTTACCCAAAACTACCAAACATTTTTACTTTTACCCAAAAAATTTTACTCCTTCCTACTTTCCCCCTAAAACTTTTACTTCACTCCCAAACCTACTTCCCCCCAATTTTTTTAGTATTTTCCCTCCAAAATTTTACTCCCCTCATTTACTTTCCTCAAACACCCTCAAAACTTTTTATTTTCCCCCAAAACTTTTACTCCCTCCCATTTTCCCCCTAAAACTTTTACTTCCCTCCCATTCCACCCCCATCTACTCGAAACCCATTTCCTCGCCCTATATTTTTTTTATTCCCTCCAAAAACTTTCTCCCCCATTTACTTTCTCTCAAAATTGTGCTCCCTCAAACCCCCAAAACTTTTTGTTTTCCCCCTAAACTTTTACTTCTCACTCTTTACCTCAAATAAAAAATCATAATCTTGCAAAAAATCCCTAAACCTAAATAGTAATAATTTTTTTTATATCTACTATTTATATTATTAAATTAAAATTCACATTTTTTACTATTTATATTATTGAATATTTATATTAAAATTGAATGATTAATTATGTCATAAAATATTCGTGTTAAAAATTTATGTTGGTATCAATTTCACATTTTATCTTTAAAATAACTTTTATTAAAAAAAGAACATTTTTACATTAAATATATTTTTTAATTTCAAACTACGTAGTGACAAGAATTAGGAGATAATTGAAGTAACTAAGCAAGAAAAGAAACTAACTTTATATAAAAGATTAATAAATAAATTATGAGGTGATGAAAATTAATAACAATTACGGTGGGTGACAGTGGCTACAAGGACCCAAAATGTTTTTTTTAAATTTAACTCGAACAAATATATTTGATTCGATTCAATTCGAATTTCATCACACTCGAATTGATTTGAGAAAATTTCAAATCAAGTTAAGATAATAAAATAGGATTCGTCAACTCGATTAACTCAAAAATTTTTCATTCGATTCGATTCGATCGAGCGCTCACCCCTACACATTCCCACATAAGTATCGCAAAATACGCTTTAGTGCCATAAAATGGACATCAATCGGAGCATGCATAAACTGACAGATATGATTTACCACATACGCAATGTCAGGTCGAGTGAGAACAATATACTAAAATGCTCCAACAATACTTTTATATTCACTAGGATCTTCAATAAGACTACCCCCATTTTTAGACAAAAAAGAACTAATCATGGGTGTATGAACACCTTTAGCACACATCATGCGACATCGATCAAGTAAGTCAAGAATATACTTACGTTAACATAAATGAAGACCCCCAGTGTTCGACCAATTGACTTCAACACATAAAAAATAATGAAGAGATCCCATGCCTTTCAAGGAAAACTCAGTGTGCAGTTAATGCACGAGCGTATCAATGCCTTTAAACGAATTCCCAATAACTATGATATCATCCACATAAATTAACACATACATACAAGATTCATTAGTGATACAAATGAACAAATATGCATCAAATTTAGAAAGAACAAAGCCTAAGCAAAGAAGAAAAAATTTTAACTTATCAAACTATACTCTTAGGGCCTGTCGTAAACCATACAACATTTTTGTCAATCGACAAACAAGAGGTTGCTCGTTTGTATCATGTTGAACATATCCGGGGGGTTGCTGCATGTATACTTCTTTAGTGAGCTCACCATTCAGGAATGCATTATTCACATCAACTTGGTGTATCAGCCACTGCTTGGGCACAATAATAGATAGAATGGTCCAAATAGTAGCTAGTTTAACAACGTTACTAAACATTTCTCGAAAATCACACCCGGCACCTAAGAACATCCTTTAGCCACTAACCGACCTTTCTGCCAAGCCAGAATACCATGGGGATTCTGTTTGATTTTAAACAACCATTTGCAACCAATTGCCTTTCTTGAGCCGCCACTGTCCATTCCTTATGTGCAAACTCTTCATCAATTGTACATGGCTCATGATCATGTAACTCAACTGTTAGAACTTTAGGCTTGTAGATACCGACTTTGGACCATGTAACCATATGATGCGTATTGCCTGGTTGCAGTGGAGGATCAACCATAGTGGTGGAAAACACTGACATAGGTGTAGAGGTGCTGCTATTGTAATCCAAGTCACTTATATCATTGTCCAAGAGTGGCGACTCTGTGACACCATGAGATGAAACCAAAGGACTTTGTAATTCTGCAGTTTTGCTAGAAGATGTGAAATGGTGCGATTGAGATTGTACAAGTGGAACAAACATGGTAACATAATCATTTGTTGTAGTAGGGAATGAAGGACATTCGAGAAATAAAAATCGACTCTTATAAAAAACAACATGCCCAGATACAACATGTTTACCATCAAACATAAGACACTGCTAGCCTTTATGCTAAGGACTATAGCCGAGAAAAGTACAAGGCTGAGATCGAAATTTTGACCTGTGATTGTTAAATGGGAGAAGATATGGATAACAATAGCATCCGAATATTCAAAGATGATCGTAGGTAAAAGATTTACCACAAAATACCAAGTATGGGGACTGATCTTGCAAGATCGGAGTGCGTAAACGATTTATTAAAGGGACTGGACATGAAAAAGCATAACCTCAAAACTTCATAGGTAAATTTGGTTGAACGTGAGTCCTACCTCAATAATGTGTCGATGTTTCCTTTCTACAACTCCATTCTATTCAGATGTATGTGGACAAGTGATCCGATAAAGGATACCATTTTGAGCTAACAATGAGGTGAATGATTGAAACTCACCACCCCAATCGCTTTGAAACTGTTTAATGTCTTTCCCGAATTGAGTCTAAATCATTTGCTAAAACTGAATGAAACACTACCTTGAGATTTGCGTTGAATAATAAATAACCACGTAAAATGGGTAAAAACATCGACAAAAAAACTTATCCAATTACTAGTGCAAGCAACAACTGCAGGTCCCCACAAGTTCGATACTACCAACTCAAATGAAAAAGTATACACTGTAGTCAAATGTGAAAATGAAAACTTATGAGACTTGCCTTTTTGATAAGCAGTACATATATGAACAAGTTTATTTTTTTCTACAACAATATTACAATTCTTTAAAATTGATTGAACAATATTGGTTGAGGGATGGCCAAGGCGATGATGCCACAATTCAAACACTTCAGCTTTGGAATGACTTGATCCCAATTCAATACTAAGAGTGGACAGGGAGCTCAAAACAAAGCAAGTAGCTTCTTGTCATAGGTCGAATAATTCAATTGCACTTAATTTAACTTTTTGCTAAAATAAGCAATCGGCCTCTTGTCTTGCATCAAGACCGCACCTATCCCAATACCTAAAGCATCACATTCTAGCTAAAAAGTGTTAGAAAAATCAAGTAATTTAAGAACCGAAGTAGAACACAATTTATCTTTTATGGTTTGAAAAGCCTTTGCTTGAGGTGCATCCCACTTGAAACCCACAGATTTCTTAATTATTTCGGTCAATTGGGCAGCAATAGAAGAAAAATCTTTCACAAACCTACGATAAAAACTAGCTAAACCATGGAAAGTTCTTACTTCAGTAACCGATTAAAGAGAAGGCCACTCCTTGATTGTCTTTTCTTTTTCCTCATTGACATGAATACCTTGTGCACTAACTATAAAACCCAACAAGATTAGCTTATCATAGCAAAATGTGCATTTATCAAGGTTGGCATACAATTTTTCAGTATGCAGAATGTCCAAACTAGATTTAACATGCTGAACATAGTCATTTAAAGAAGTTGAGTAAATTAGAATGCCATCAAAGTAAACAATAACAAATTTACCCAAATAAGGGCTTAAAACATGATTCATTAAGCGCATGAAAGTACTAGGTACATTAGTTAAATCGAAAGGCATTACTAACCTCTCATACAATCCAAATTTCATTTTAAAGGTTGTTTTCCATTCGTCCCCTTCCCGCATGCGAATTTGATGATACCCACTTTTTAAGTCGATTTTAGTAAAGATAGAAGATCCATGCAACTCATCAAGCATATCATCAAGTCTAGGGATAGGATTTCTATACTTTACTGTAATTTTGTTAATTGGCCGGCAATCAACAAACATACGAAACATACCATCTTTCTTAGGCACTAATAAAATAAGAACGACACAAGGACTTAGGCTTTCTCGTACATACCTTTTAGCTAAAAGATTTCCACTTGTCGTTGCAATTCCTTTGTCTCCTCGAGATTGCTTTGGTAAGCTCATCGATTTTGTATGCCAACACTGAGTATTAAATCGATTTGGTGCTCAATTCCTCTTAAGGGTGGTAAACCTTTGGGAGGATCATCGAAAACATCCTCATAATCCTATAAAATAGCAGAGAAAACACTAGGCAACAAACATGTTATGTTAGATAAAGATAATAGATTCCCTAAATCTCACAAGGACACAAGGTTGTTTAGTGAAAAGAGCTCTCCTCAAATCTTTTACGCTCGCATATAAATTTTGTGCGCTCTTTTTACCACAAGAGGATTCACTCACCAATGAGCCTTTTGATTGACTTTTGTTATTACTGGCTTCTTTACTCTTAGTCTTTTTAGTACTCTTACCCTTAACCCCCTCACAAAATCTTAGCATTTTAAGTTGGTCGTCATGAACTTCTTTGGGTGTTAAAGGCATTATAGTGTACTTTTTCCTTTTGAAGATAAGGGAATATCGATTTAACTTGCCATGATGTTGCACATCTCTATCATATTGCCATGGACAGTCAAATAACAAGTGGGTAGCTTGCATGGGCACCACATCACACCAAATTTCATCCTTATAGTTCCCAATTTTAAAAGAAACTAGAGTTTGTCTATTTACCTTAACTTCGACGCCATCATTAAGCCATTGAAGTCGATATGGCCTAGGGTGTCTTGAATATGACAAACCAAGGGAATCAACTAGGAAGCTACTAATCACATTCACACAACTCCCACTATCCATGATGAATGAACATAGCTTCCCTTGAATCGAACACCTCGAATGGAAGATGTTTATTCACTGATTTTCCCAATCTTCCTTTACTCTTACATTAATAGTGTGTCTTACTACTAGACAATGAGAAGTGTCGAAATCATCCCCTTCAACCTGTGGAGCCAACAATTCCTCCTCATAAATATCTCTCCAATGTTGAACATTCTCCGTAAATTCTGTCATATGGGGATCATCGGAATCCAAAGAGTATTCACCATTTTCTTGAACCATAAGTACTATTGTATTAAGGCAATCACGACTATAATGGCCATGCCCTTTGCATTTGAAGCACTCAATGTCACGGGCTCTCTTTGGGGCTGGATTACTCGGATTATTTTGTTTATGAGGGATTAGCGTTTTGATTGGGGCACCTCTTTTCCAATTGGTTTGTTTCTGTCTATTGAATTGGACGACTTTTGATCACCACTTTGTACAAACTTATTAGTTGTAAAAAGGAGTTTAGAATTTTGAAAAGAAGCATTAGAATTGTTACCTTTGTAATACTAGCTTGAGGTGAAAGATCGAAGACCTTGTTCTTTCAATTATTGTTCAATCTTCGAGGCTTTTTGAATGGCTTCCTCAAGGTTGATATAGGTTTGCAATCATAATATGTTCGTAATTGGTTTATTTAAACCTTCAATAAACTGAACCATGGTAGACTCATCATCTTCTTTAATACTAGCTCACTGCATTAGAGTCTTTATTTTTTTGAAGTAGTTATCAATGGGCCGATTACCTTGCATCAAATTTTGTAGTTTTGTTTTGAGCCCCCCGTAATAGTGAGGAGGGATAAAACGTTTGTGCATCACTATCTTGAGTTCCTTCCATGTATCAATCGCACCCTCATAGTTATGGCAGCGACTAATTCCCACTTGAGTCCACCAACTCAAGGCATAATCAAAAAATTCTAAAGTTTCCATGGGAACTTTCTCATCATCAGGACACATAAAGTACTGAAATAGATTATCCATTCTTGCTTCCCAATCACAATAAGCATCGATATCGTCTTTTCCACGACATTGTGGAATGGAAAACTTCGGTTTAGCCAAGAAGGGTCGTTTATCATCATGGTAACCAAAGTTTTTATCCAACTCATGAGGGCCTTTATGAACAGGACGTGCATGAAGACCATCAACAAGACGATTTCTATTAGCATAACGATCGCGAGGTTGGTCAATCTCAAACTCATCACCATCAGCATTATGATTGTGCCGATGCTCAACTTGAGTACTTAGATGCTCTATGGATCGTGTTAATTGAGCAAAAAGATTAGCCTATTGTTTGGCTTGGTGTTCTCGTATTTAGGCTAAGTGCTCATTCATATTTTCTTCTAGCTTTGTGATGGGACTTGCCAAAGCCTCTATTGTGTCTAGTACTTGCTCACGTGTTTCCTCACTTCCTTTGTTACTACGAGGGGTAACCATCCTGGAATCCACAACGCTAAAAAAAAATGAAACCTTACCATTATGCACTTAAAAAGAAAATAAAGTTCTTAATGAGGCTAGAAAAAATCTTATGAATGCTTTAATAGAAGTCAGATTAACAAGTCAGTTTTAAATCACAGTTTAATCACTAACCTAAGAGCTATATGAATCCAAAGAAAGGCTGGACTCAATAGAATTAAGTTGCTCGGAGGAAGGAGAAGGCAACTATTTCGTCCTACTAACTTAAGAAAAGAGAAAGTGTTAGATTGCGTAAAAGAAGAAGGAAAGCTTAAAACAAATGAATACTTAATCTAAGAATAAAAGAAAATAAACCCAAAACCCAAATATGAGTATATATGCAACGTGATAGGCTTTGTTTAAAGTGTTCCAAAACAAGTACAAACTGAATTAAACTCAATAGATTCGACTTTGTGTGAGGATATTTTTCTTTTCTTTTCTTTTTTGGTTCGAACCTTTGGTTCTTTCTTTTTCAAGACTGAACAGTCACAAACAGCTGAAATCTGATACCACTTGATCAAGACACGCATGGAATAGGATCGTAAGTAGTCTCATTACGGATTTAACCTAGGGCTTTAGACGTTTTTAGATGACTTGTTTGTTTGTTGAATCTGAAACACCTTGAAAACAAAGAAACAAGTCAAAATTGAAAGATAATAAATTGATTGGAAATAAACAAATAAAAACATCAAAAAAACCCCAAATAATAAAGATTAAGGTGTAGTTCAAATTTGGACACTAAAGAATGAATTTTAGGATTTCTTGGACTTAAAGAACCCAGATTTAAGAGGAGAATTTCGTCCACAAGCAGATCTAAAAGAGGAAACAAAACAAATTTGTTAAAAAGAATTTTAAGCTCAAAAGAAAACTGTTTTGGAATTAAAGATTCCAAACAATGTAAATGACATTTTATGATGAATCTTGTTGATTTGACATGGAAAAAGATGAATCTTGAAGGTTTTAGTAGGGAGGCGGTGATTTAGTGGTAGTAAGTGGCAAAGTTGCTTTGTTACCTATTCCATTAGGAACCGCAGATTTTTTAGTCCATCACATTCATGCATTTATGATTCATGTGATGGTATTAATACTCCTGAAAGGTGTTCTATTTGCTTGCAGCTCACGTTTGATATCGGATAAAGCAAATCTTGGTTTTTGTTTCCCTTGTGACGGGCCTGAAAGAGAGGGGACATGTCAAGTATCCGCTTGGGATCATGTCTTCTTGGGACTATTCTGGATGTACAATTCAATTTCAGTAGTAATATTCCATTTTAATTGGAAAATGCAGTCAGATGTTTGAGGTACTATAAGTGATCAAGCGGTGGTAACTCATATCACAAGAGGAAATTTTGCGCAGAGTTCTATTACTATTAATGGGTGGCTACGCGATTTCTTATAGGCACAAGCATCCCAGGCAATTCAGTCTTAGGGTTCTTCATTATCTACATATGGCCTTCTTTTCTTAGGTGCTCATTTTGTATGGGCTTTTAGTTTAATGTTTCTATTCAGCGGTCGTGGTTATTGGCAAGAACTTATTGAATCCATTGTTTGGGCTCATAATAAATTAAAAGTTGCTCCTACTACTCAGCCTAGAGCCTTGAGCATTGTACAAGGATGTGCTGTAGGGGTAACCCATTACCTTCTTGGTGGATTACCACAACATGGGGATTCTTCTTAACAAGAATTATTGCAGTAGGATAATGGCTAGGAGGATTTGAAAGGCATTATGGCATTAAGATTTCCAAGGTTTAGCCAAGGATTAGCTTAGGACCCCACTACTCATCATATTTGGTTTGGTATTGCTACCGCACATGACTTCGAGAGTCATGATGATATTATTGAGGAACGTCTTTATTAGAATATTTTTGCTTCTCACTTCCGATAATTAGCAATAATTTTTCTGTGACTTCCGAAAATCTATTTCATGTAGCTTGGTAGGGAAATTTTGAGGCCTGGGTACAAGATCCTTTACATGTAAGGCCGATTGCTTATGCAATTTGGGATCCTCATTTTGGTCAACCAGCGGTGGATGCTTTTATTAGAGGGGGTGCTCCTGGTCCAGTGAATATCGCTTACTCTGGTGTTTATCAGTGGTGGTATACAATCGGGTTACGTACTAATGAAGATCTTTATACTGGAGCCCTTTTTCTATTATTTCTTTTCTGCTCTATCCTTAATAATGGGTTGGTTGCACCTACAACCGAAATGGAAACCGAGCGTTTTGTGGTTCAAAAACCTCGAATCTCGTCTTAATCATCATTTGTTTGGACTATTCGGAGTAAGTTCCTTCGCTTAGACGGGCACTTAGTCCATGTCGCTATTTTTGGATCTCAGGGGGAATATGTTCGATGGAATAATTTCTTACATGTATTACCGCATCCCCAAGGGTTAGGCCCATTTTTTTTAGGTTAGTGGAATTTTATGCTCAAAACCCCGATTCAAGTAGTCATTTATTTGGTACCTCCCAAGGATCAGGAACTGCCATTCTAACCCTTTTCAAGGGATTCCATCCACAAACTCAAAGTTTATGGCTGACTAATATTGCACACCATCATTTAGCTATTGCAATTCTATTCCTAATAGCGAGTCACATGTATAGAACTAACTTCCGAATTGGTACAGTATAAAAGATCTTTTAGAAGCACATATTCCTCTGGGAGGATGATTGGGGCGGGGGCATAAGGGTCTTTATGACATAATCAATAATTCGATTCATTTTCAATTAGGCCTTGCTCTAGCTTCTTTAGGGGTTATTACGTCCTTGGTAGCTTAACATTTACTCTTTACCTGCTTATGCGTTCATAGTACAAGACTTTACTACTCAAGCTGCGTTATATACCCATCACCAATACATTGCAGGATTCATCATGACAGGAGCTTTTGCCCACAGAGCTATTTTTTTTATTAAAGATTACAATCCGTAACAGAATGAGGATAATGTATTGGCAAGAATGTTAGACCATAAAGAAGCTATCATATCCCATTTAAGTTGGGCCTACCTCTTTTTGGGATTCCATACTTTGGGACTTTGTGTCCATAATGATGTCATGCTTGCTTTTGGGACTCTGAAGAAACAAATCTTGATCGAACCCATATTTTCCCTATGGATCCAATCTGCTCATGGTAAAACTTCATACGAGTTCGATGTGCTTTTATCTTCAACGAATGGCCCAACATTCAATACAGGTCGAAGCATATGGTTGCCTGGCTGGTTAAATGTTGTTAATGAAAATAGTAATTCACTATTATTAACAATAGGTCCTGGAGACTTCTTGGTTCATCATGCTATTACTTTAGGTTTACATACAACTACATTGATCTTAGTAAAGGGCGATTTAGATGCGCGCGGTTCCAAGTTAATGCAGGATTAAAAGGATTTCGTTTATAGTTTTCCTTGCGATGGTTCGAGGCCAGGGGGTACTTGTGATATTTCGACATGGGACGCATTTTATTTGGAGGTTTTCTGGATGTTAAATACCATTAGATGGGTTAGTTTTTATTGGAATTGGAAACACATCACATTATGGTAGGGTAACGTCTCATAGTTTAATGAATCTTCCACTTATTTGATGGGATGGTTAAGAGATTATCTGTGGTTAAACTCTTCACAACTTATCAATGGGTATAACCCATTTGGTATGAATAGTTTATCAGTCTGGGTGTGGATGTTCTTATTTGGACATCTTGCTTGGGCTATCAAATTTATGTTCTTAATTTCTTGGCACGGATATTAGCAAGAATTGATTGAAACTTTAACATAGGCTCATGAACGCACACCTTTAGCTAATTTGATAAATGGAGAGATAAACCAGTGGCTCTTTCTATTGTGTAGGCAAGATTTGTTGGATTAGCCCACTTTTCTTTAAGTTATATATTTACTTATGTGGCTTTCTTGATTGCCTCTACATCGGGCAAATTTGGTTAATTCCTTATGTTATGCGTTGTATCTGCGATAATATCATCTCTTTCGATGGAGAAGGGGGTGTGCCCCCTTCTATTTCTACGTCTAAGATTCGACTTGTATCATTGATAATAATAGAAATTGAACCATTATGGCAAAGAAAAGTTTGATTAATAGGGAGAAGAAGAGGCAAAAATTGGAACAAAAATATCATTTGATTCATCGATCCTCAAAAAAAGAAATAAGCAATGTTCCGTTATTGAGTGAGAAATGGAAAATTCATGGAAAGTTACAATGCTCACTATGAAATAGTGCACCCACACGTCTTCATCGACATTGCTTTTCGAACGGAAGACTGAGAGCTAACTATTGAGACTTTGGACTATCCGGGCACATACTTCGTGAAATGGTTCACGCATGTTTGTTGTCGGGGGCAACAACATCAAGTTGGTAAGGATTAAAATATCCCTTCCATTTTCTATTTATTTCTATGATCGATGATCATAGAGGGGCCCCTTTACCATTCTGTATAAATAGGCTATTCTATTTGTACATATATGGAAGAGGGGCGCATTCAATCTTTGTTTGTCTATTAGTTTGGTTTCTTTTCATCACGGGATACAGTAGTTTGGTAGCTCGCAAGGCTCATAACCTTGAGGTCATGGGTTCAAATCTTGTTCCCACAACATTATAATTACATTAATTTTACAAAAAAAATTAAACTTGACCCTATTAACTAGTCATTTTTTCTTTTAGGGGGTGTAATATATTCCAATTCCAGTCAACTATTTACAGTAAACTATAACGAATCTTTTATCCTCTTATCTTAAATTCATTACCTTGGGCGGGAAGAGGGAATCGAACCCGCGTCTTCTCCTTGGCAAAGAGAAATTTTACCATTCGACTATATCCGCATTTTCATTCTTGATTCTTGATACAAAAGAATATTTGGTCAGAGCTAAGATAGATACTTTCTTCAGTTTAAGGCGATTTTATCAAATTCCACTACTAAACCAATTAATAATCAAAATTATATAACAATTCAAATGCTTATCAATTAATCAAATTACAAGTTATTATCAATTATTATTAATTTATATTATTTGTTATTAATATTAAGTAATTAAAAATATTTATATTAATATTATATTTATATTAATAAATAATATATTTTTATATTTATATTAATATATTTCGATTTAGAAATCTATATTTCTATATTATTTATTTTATTATTCTATCTATTATTATATTATTCTTATAATATTATTATATATATTATATTATTTAAATATTATTTAAAATTATTATTTCTATTTAGTTATTATTGATATTTAGTCTATTTAGAATTTATTATTATTCAATTTAAGTTAAATAGAAAATTAATAATTTATTTAAGTATAATTAAAATTAATTATTAATTTAATAATTTATAATTTCATTTTTTTTTATTTTCGATTTTATTACTTTCTTTTCATTCATCATTCAAATTGTATTTATTTCATTCAAGCTACTTTACAAATTACAGAAGTTTGACTGACCCCCCTCTAATTTGTTTTTTTTTTTTTTTTTTTTCATTTTGGCACCTTATACTTCTATATCACTGAATGTGTCTCAAACGAAATTAGAATAAAAAAAAAAAAAAAAAACAGAAATTAAAGAAGAGTGAAAGATGGAAAGATGAAGATGGTGTGATTGAAAGATGTCCTCGGCAGCCTTGAATCCACATTGAGATCCACAACCTCCTAACGACTCTAATTCTCCCCTCCAAGAAGAAGATCAAGGCAAGAAGAAAGGTGAAGACTACTCCTGCAATCAAATAGACAACCAAAACAACTTCTAAAATAAACAAGACTAAAGAGAATTTCTTAAGACTCAAAGAGAACTTGATTAATAAAGAAACAGAAATAAACTGCATCTCTATAATGAGGGGTGGCTAAGGCCTTAAATAACCCTCAAAGTTAGACTCCTAACAAGCTTAGGAGTTTAAAGTCAAATAAATAACTAATTACAACTTAGCAGAATAATCAAATAACTAATTAACTAGTTAACTAATAAATAAAGCTAAAAACAACAATCTAATATGGAATTTTGGCCAAGGCATAATGGGATGTGCTTGGGCCGAATTTTTACTTAGAAAATTAAGATAAATTTGAATTGGGCTCCGTTGGGCCTGATTTCCAATGCGAGTTATTCTCAGCTTCCAAATGGGCCCAAAATTTTAAGTTGGGCTTAGTGATGTGTAAATGGACCAATTCTGATCTTGCACATGGTTTCCTTTCGAGATCGATCTGCTTATGCTCAAACATATTATCCATCAGATGTTAGTTTCAAGATTTGGTTTCTTGGACCAAGAATTCCAAGATTTGAATTCTTGGTTTTCTTGATTTCGGAAACCTCCCCAAATGACATATTTAGACCAAGATTTGGCTTCTTGATTTTATTGAAAACAAGAAAGTGAATCTTGATTTTCTTTTTGGCTTGTATGTGCATCCAAGGCCTTTGTGATGAAGTCTAGCACATGTCCGTTTAAACTTGCCTTCATTTTTTTTGCCTTTGACCTTGTAATTGGGCCTTGAGGTAAAGTCAACCCATCAGCTTGGATGCTTGCATCACCATGGTTGGCCACCATTTGAGTACTTTTCCTAGTTCAAAGTTTGATTGAATTTAACTTGGGGCAAATCCGTAAAGGCACCAAACGTGAGGGGTTTGAATGGGATTTGAGAGGACTTTGAGGGCTAATTTGCATGGATGAAAAATCAGCTAAAATAGCTGATTGCGTCAGCCTACTTGGTCGGCATTCGACTTGTCCAAATCATGGTGGATTAGTCCTTTGTTGCATGCACATTGGGCCACTTTGCTTTAGGCTTTATAATTTAATTTCTAACCTAAATTAATTGAATTAAAAATATAATTATAAAGTATAATAATGCTCAATATTGGACCAAAATTTGCTGGAAAATTGATTTTCTTAGCTCTTAGTTCACTCGATGTAAAAATTCCCTCAACGGTTCAGGCCTTCTGCAATGTTTGTCAAGCCGATTTTCATCAATTGTGCAAAACTATAAAAAATCATCAAATTCATCCTTAATATTTATAAAAATAATTAAAAATCAATATGTTGGTAAATTAAGTACAAATTAATTATTTTATAATTAAATTGTGTTTTCGACATTAATTATTAAGAATTTGCACGAATTTGAGTTAAAAAAAGCATGAAAAAGCCTATATATTTTCATCGTTCCATAGTCCCAAAATTAATTCATTGCTCGTCCCGATTAATGCACAAATCACACAAGAGTTGATCATTTCTCTCCATACTCATGAGTTTAATATATAATCAAGCAGAAAAACAAGTTAGAAATTATGTAGCTTAAGTATGTATTTTATTCAAATTATCTTCAATTATCATCATGCTTAACAAAACTAGATTAATTGCTTTTCTCAAATAAAGACATGTCAAAATCTTACCACTCGATTTTTATTCCCTCAGTTAAGACTAAATTGTAATCATTAAATTTAACTTATGCCTTCATATGTTGAACATAGCAATTTCTCTCCACTAATGTAGGTAGCATTGAAATCTTGAATCAAATAGGTCTTTTGCATTGGTTGTAATGGGGCTAGGCTAGGGGTAAGTAAAGATAGATATATTAAGCTAAAACCATAGACTCATCTTCCAGTGGACCTTCGAGATAATTATCTTCAATTCCACCAATTTTTTCGAACTTGAATGCTCATACTCATGCTTTTTTCTTTTTTTTTTCTTTTGAGTACATATGCTCTATTTTTTTCTTTTTCAGTTTTTCATTCATTTTCTGAGCATCATTTTGTTGAGCATTTTGGTACTTCTTCTCAACACCCCAAACTTATTTTTAGACATATTCTTGATAGATTGGGTCTAGTAGTTGGGACAATTTAGAGATAAGTATGAAAGATAGGATGGCTTATCATTGTAAGGTTTAAAGAAAATCAGGCCATATAGTCTCAAAGTTGGCTTCAAGGGATAACATTCATCAAGGTTAGCTTGAAAGGCTCAAACGGTCCAAACAAATATTGCCTAAATCATTTCCAAAATTTCATGCTTCCTAGGATTTTGCCTCAAGAAATTACTAAGTCAAATCTAGAGACTTAAAATTTTATACATGTCTAACTATACATGTCTAACTTCTATAAGGGATTAAAAGTTTTGTGATACGGTTCACATATTTTATTAAGAGTAACATTCATATTATGGTTCAGCTTAACATCACAACCATTGAGATAATTGAATTTTATTTATACTAAATCTTAACATAATCAACATAAATTAAAATTTTTGAGCAAACTTATAATTAAATTCAAAAAATACGAAGAAATAAAAATTATTAAGAAGTTTTCGATTTTCGATCCCCCTACTTAAAATGAGCAATGTCGCCATTATTAAAAAAAATAGAGAGTATGTATAAATAAAAGTGAATAGATATTGTACACCAGGTAAGATCATGGACGAGGAGGTGAGTCAAATTTGATTGCTTAAATACCAAGCTCTTCCAAGGTCCAATCCTAGACATGTACATATCCATTGTCACACTCTTATTTTTCTAATTTGTTCAATTATTGCCTTCAACCTCTTAATTTATTATGCAAAAATTAAAAACTAATCTAATGTCCTAATGACTTAAGACCTAATCCTAAATAAGAATTAAAAATTTAGAATAACCTAAGAAAATAAAATAACAGAAATTATACAAAAGACAAGTCCCCCCCTTTTTATTTATTTTGGACCCTCTAGACCTTGACTCGTCTTTTGCTTCATAGTCCTTACTGTTGCTTAAGTCACCTAGCTCCCCCTTCGCCATTGGAGACCATGGTTCAAATATGTAATTTGAAAATTCAAGCACAAAAATATATGGTTCACGAAATACTTTTTCAAGTGCATATGTAAAAGCGTCATCTCATATTTTCATGTATCTCCAATAAGATTGTTGCTACCATTGCATATGTTGCACGCAATCTATCATCTTTGACAGCTGATCTCAAAGTTCTAAGTGAGGTGACTGAGGTCTAGGTATGGATATGTCAGGTTCGAACATTCATTAAGTAGACTCTACCTCATCAGGAATTCCTATTGGCTCTGTTTCTGAAAGATCTTCTTCTTTAGGATCTTATTCAAGATCTTCATCTTCTTCATGATCTTCTTCTTCTTCTTCTTCAGCTTGCTGTTGAAGAATGAAATTTCCTGCTACTCGAATGAGGTCTAAATCAATTATCGCACCTTGGCTATATCCCATTTGCTTCACGTTTCCCAATGATTTCAGCTTTTAAGCACAGTGTTGTGATTGTGAATGGGAAATAGGCTTGAATAGAACGTCTTGCGGCACCGTTTTGAATTTCTCTGATGATTCCATGTCTATCGTCTTTGCCGTCAGGATTGAGTATATCAACACCCTTCGTTCCACTGAAATATTAGTCCCTTGTGGGATAGGCATGAGACTGAATCGAATAAAGTAAAACCATACTTTCGCTAATGGTGTCAAGTATTTTTTGCGACAAGTACGAACTCCACTCTTCGACACCATCCAATCAAAACCTGGAATTGTAAGTTTTTGAAGGATCTCTTGCAATTTTGTAGCCTCTAAGATTTTCATCAAGATAGAGTACTCGTCTTCTTCAAAATCAGGTAGGTAAAAGTACTCATTGATGGTACTTGACTTTAACAGTACCTTTATTCCTCGAATGAGAACTTCTGTAAGTTCACTCAAGGTCAAATTTGCGTAGAACTCTCGAACCAATTCCTCATTTTCACTAGGTCGCTTTTCACAAAACACGCCCTAATTTAAAGCTTCAGTAACTTGTCGAATGCTTGTCATGACCATAAAGAAGATGGAAACAAGTAATTTAAAAAAAAATTAATTAGTCTAAAATATTAATAATTTAAAATAAATTAAAAAGTTAATAATTTAAATAAGTTAAAAATTAGAAAATAATTTTCTTACCACCTTTGTATGATAAAATTCAAAAAAAACAAATAGGGTATTAAATAAAAGGGCTTGGTCTAAGGTTGGTTGGAGGGTGATTTAGATGAGGAGGTGCGTGTGAGGCAGTGGTACGCATGGCCTAGGTAAGAGGCAATTGTGGTGCGTAAAGGTGGCTGGTATGTGGCACGCATGGTAGGAGGTAGCAACGATGTGCGGATGTTGGGGCGCGCGAGGGCTTTAGCAGCAGTAGTGCATGCAGAGCTAGGTATGTGACTTGGTAGCTGCAAGTTCCAATAGTTGGTTGGTGCAATGGGGCATGAGCACAAGGCAGCTACCATTCGCGAGCTGAAGCTGGAGCAAGGAGTGGCATGCATAACACAGGTGCAAGACTTAGTAGCACGCAACAAGGGAAACAACATGCCTGAGGTGTGCGATAGTGTGCGAGGGCGACTGACGATCGCTGATGGCTATTGACGACTACTGATGGTGGTGACAAGGGCTGTTGTCGGCACTTAATGTTGATGGTGTAAGAGTGTTTGAAGGATGGAAGATGGTGAAGGTGGTATTTATAATGCTTAGAATAAAGATTTCATTGAAACTCTCAAACAAATTAAATAATAAAATAATCTAAGTCCTAATTTAAGTTAATAACAATTAACATATTAATACATTATTTGTTATTACTTAATTTATTGAAATAAAAACTCTTAATAATCCTAATTAAACAATGATAATAATTAATATAAATTATAAAGATAAATTTATAAATTTATATTAACTATTATCAATTTATTAAAAAATAGAAAAAATAAGATAAAATAAAAACTTTTATTTTTAGTTGTTTTAAAATATTTACAGAAAAAGATAACTAATTTCAGTAATTACAAAAAGAACAACCAAATTTTACAAAAAAGTCAATTAAGTCGTTGAACTCAAAATAATTTGAAAATTGAGTTGCAATTAAAACTTGGATAAAAAAATAACCCTTTTTATTTGAAAAATTCAAAATTTATTTTCCAACTTAGGGAATAATTTCTTGAAATATTATGTCAAAATTAATTCTCAGGAAAGATTGTAGGGATCACAAACGGTCCTGCTTAAGTTCCAAACTCCTAGACAGAATTTATTTCAACATACTAATCAAGAAAACATACCCTAAACTCCTAGACAGAATTCATTTCAACATACTAATCAAGAAAACATACCCTAAGTTCTTTATTAAAATGAAAACATAAAATTTAAGTATCTAATAAAATGAGAGATTCTTCATTTTGTTGAATTTTATTCCCTCAATAATGTTTCAACCTTTGAGCATTAACTCGAAAAATACCTTGCTTACCATGGAGTTCAACTACTCTGTTTGGAAAAACTTGATGGATAGTGAATAGACAGGACCAACGTGTTTTCAATTTACTTGGAAAAAATTTCAATCTAGAGTTAAACAATAAGATTTGCTGACCTTCTTTGAACTCTCTGACTCGAATGTGCTTGTCATGCCATCGTTTTAATCTTTCTTTCCATAATTTAGCATTTTCATAAGAGAATGTTCAAAATTCTTCTAACTCGTTGAGCAGAAGCATTATTTTCTCTTTAGCAAGCTTGGGATCCAAATTGAGCTGCTAAATAGCCTAGTAAGCTTTATGTTCTAACTCTAAGGGAAAATGACAGGCTTTTGCAAATACCAACCTATTGGGAGACGTCCCTAAAGGTGTCTTGTATGTTGTTCTGTAGGCCCATAAAGCATCATCCAGCCTCTTGGACCAATCTCGTCGATTCGGACACACTACCTTCTCAAGTATATCTTTTATTTCTTTATTCGTCAGCTCAGCTTGCCTATTTATCTGTGGATGGTAAGTTGTAGCAACCTTGTGCCTTACTCCGTGTTTATCGAGTAACCACATCAACCACTTGTTCACAAAATAAGACCCCTCATCACTAATGATAGCTTTAGGAGTTCCAAACCTCGTGAACACATGCTTTTGTAAAAACTTCATCACTACCTTGGCATCATTTGTTGGATATGCCTTAGCCTCAATCCACTTAGATACGTAGTCGACTGCTACCAAAATATGCTTGTTACCAAATGACAAAGGGAATGGACCAAGAAAGTCAATACCCCAAATAGCAAACGGTTCCACTTTTATGATGTTTGTTTGAGGCATTTCATTTATGTTAGTAACATTTCCAACCTTTTGACATCGAACATAGCTTCTGAACTAGGCATACGCATCCTTGAACAGCGTCGGCCAAAAGAATCTGGCTTGTAATACTTTTGCTGTAGTACCTGAACCTCCAAAGTGCCCCCCACTTGGAGCTGTGTGACAGTGATATAATATCTCTTCTACTTCATTTTTTGCCATGCATCTCTTGATCATCTTATCTGCACACTTCTTGAACAAGTATGGTTCTTCCTAGAAATAATACTTGGCATCATTGAAGAACTTTTTCCTTTGATGATACGTCTTATCAAAGGGAATCAAACCACAAGCTAAGTAGTTAGCAAAATCAGCAAACCAAGGGGTGTTATGACTTACCTTAAGTATATGTTCGTTAGGGAACGTCTCTTGTATCGGTACAAGAGTAGAAGTTTCTTCTCGTGGCTCCAATCTAGACAACTAATCAGCCACTAGGTTTTTTACACCTTTTCGATCTTGAATTTCTAGATCGAACTCTTGAAGTAATAAGACCCATCGAATCAATCTCGGCTTGGTATCTTTCTTGGCAGGTAAGTATTTAATTATCGAATGATCCGTAAAGACAGTCACTTTAGTACCTATAAGATAAGATCTAAATTTGTGAAAAGGAAACACAACTGCAAGTAGTTTTACCATATAATTTAGCTGAGCTCCTAACAAAGTCTGACTTGCATAGTAGATGGGATGAAAACTTTGTTCCTTCGCTAGCCCATCACAGCTCCAACCACGAAGTCACTTGTATCACACATTAACTCAAATGGCAGTTCCCAATCCGGTGTGACGATAATTGCTGCTGAAACTAGTCGATTCTTCACATCATTAGACGCTATCAAACATTCTTCATCAAAGTTGAATGTTGATTCCTTTTCCAATAACTTGCTTAAAGGTTTAGCAATCTTGGAGAAATCCTTGATGAATCTCTGATAGAATCTAGCATGTCCTAAAAAGCTCCTAACACCCTTTACAGATGTCGGAGGTAGAAGCTTCTCGATAATATCTACCTTGGTTTTATCAGCCTCGATTCCATGTCTTGTTATTCAGTGCCAAAAAATAATACCTTCTCGTACTATAAAATGAAACTTTTTCCAGTTGAGAACAAGGTTTTTCTCTTCGTATTGCCTTAGTACCTTTGCTAATTTGACTAACCAATCATCATAAGTGTCCCAAAACACTGATAAGTCATCCATTAACACTTCCAAATACTTCTCAACCATGTTAGTGAAAATGGCCATCATACATCTTTGAAACGTAGTAGGTGAATTACATAAACCGAAGGGCATGCGTCTAAATGCGAACGTACATAGGGGCATGTGAACGTTGTTTTGTGTTGATCTTCTGGTGCAACTGTAATATGGTTATACCTCAAGTACCCATCTAGAAAAAAGTAATTGTCTCGCCCTACGAGTCTCTCCAGCATCTGATCTTAGAACAAAGAAGGAAAGTGATCTTTTCTAGTCATTTTGTTCAATTTTCGGTAGTCTATGCAAATTCACCATCCCGTAACTGTTCTAGTCGATATTAACTCATTATTTTCATTCTTTACGACGATCATACCTCCTTTCTTTAGCATGCACTAGACCAGACTAACCCATGAGCTATCTAAGATGGGATAAATTATACCTACATCTAACCACTTGATGATTTCTTTCTTTACTACATCCTTCATAATGGGGTTCAATCTCCGTTATCCATCAATCGTCTCTTTCTTGTCATCTTCAAGAATGATCTTATGCTGCCTACGGATGGACTTATACCACGAATGTCAGCTATGGTCTATCAAATAGCCTTCTTGAATTGTTTCAACACTTTAATAAGTTTCTGTTTCTGCTCCTTAATTAGTTGTGCTGAAATAATCACAGGCAAAGTAGAGGCGTCACCTAAATAAAAATATTTTAAATGTGAGGGTAATACCTTGAGTTCTCTAATTTAGGTGGCTCTTTGATTAATGCTTTTGGTTGGACATTGTATTTTCTCTTTAATTCTAAAGATTCAAAATGAGTTGTGGATTAAATCCCCTCAAATTAGCTCCAAGTAAAGCTAAATTTTCCTTTCCCTCTTCATCACTTAGAGGGTCTGTTAACAAGAATTTTTCTAAAGGATCTTCAAAAAAGTTTAATTCCTCTTCTATGATTAATTCTTCTAACTTAGTCAATTCAGAACAATCATCAACTACATCAGGAAATAGCTTGGACTTAAAAAAAATTAAACGTTACCTGATCGTCCTAAACACGCATAGTTAGCTCGCTCTTCTTCATAATAATAAGGGTCCTTCCAGTTGCTAGGAACGACCTTCCTAGGATGATTGACACCTCTTTATCTACTTCAAAATCTAAAATGACAATGTCAGCAGGAAAAATGAACTTATCTACACATACCAATACATTCTCAAATTTTCCTCCAGGATTTGGTATAGATCGATTTACTAACTGAAGTATAACCGTAGTTGGTTTAACTTCACCTATCCCCAATTTCTTGAATATCGACATGGGCATTAAGTTAATGCTTGCACCCAAATCACATAGTACTTTACCACAATAAGTTGCTCCACTGTTGCAAGGAATGGTAAAACATCTAGGGTCTTTTATCTTCGAGGTAGTTTATTTTGAAGATATGCACTGTATTCCTTCATTAGGGCTACTATTTGAAATTCTCCAATTCTTCATTTCTTGGACAAGATATCTTTCATGAACTTGACGTAAATTGACATTTGTTCAAGTGTATCGACCAACGAGATGTTGATATGCGATTGCTTAAGTACGTCAAGGAATTTCTTGAATTGGACTTCCTACTTCTACTTTTGAAGTCTTTGAGGGTAAGGTAGTGGAGGATTCTTTACTTGGACGGGTTGCTCTGTCTTCTGTGGCACTTCTGCATCTAATGAATTTGTTAGATCATTAGAATTAACTGGTTTAGAAGTTTCTTTCCCAGCATTCACAGGTTTTGGTTCTACCAAATAGGAGTTTCAATACTTAGTTGAACTTCCATTGCATCTTGAGCATCAACTTGCTCCTCTTTAACTTCGACAGTATTGGGCTCCAACGTTTTTTCATTTCTCAATGTTAACGCTTTACAATCCTCCTTCCCCGGATTTTTCAGATTCTCCGTATCACTAAGCACCTTATGGACAATTTCTAAGCTTAGTGGCAAGTTGACACATTTGATTTTCAAGGTTCTTTAATGTAGTTGTCTGACTTTGGATCAAAGCATCGTTCTTTGCCATATATGCTTTCAACAGGTTTTCCAAGCCATTAGAAGGTTTAACTTGGGTTGGTTTTTGAATTTGTTGAGCAAATCTTTATGGCTGGGTCGGTCTCAGTTGAGCATAACAGTTACTGGATCCAACCCCTTGATTGCTCCATGAGAATTTGGGGTAATTTTGTTAAGATGGGTTGTAAAAGTTTAACTGCAGTCCTTGTCGACCTCGATTTTAGTTTTGATTGCCCATGTAGTACACAGATTATGGGTTTGATGGGCATTTTTCGAACAAGTGTCATTCTCAATAATAAACATAGACTACATTCTCGAATTGATTAGGTGGCTAAGCTGTAATATTATTAAACCCATTAGAAGTAAAATTCTTAAGCATTGAGGAAATCGAAGATACTTGAGCTGCAAGTGAAGTGAGTGGATCCACTTCATGAATTCCTACAATTCATCTTTCTGAATTTGCTCAAGTAGTTGGCCATTGGTAAATGTTTCTTACGATCCTTTCAATAATTTTATAAGCCTCATTATAAGACTTAGAAAGAATAGCACCATTGGCGGAAGCGTCTACTACCATCCTCGTGTGAGCATTGAGACCATTATAAAATGTCTCTAATTGGTTGCAATGTGGGATTCCATGATGAGGGCATTTCCTTAACAATTCTTTGAATCTTTCCCACACTTCATACAAGGATTCGTCATTCATCTATTGGAAAGTAGTAATTTCACTCCTCAACTTAGCTTTCTTGCTAGGAGGGAAATACTTCCTAAGGAATCGTTCTGCTAAATCTTGTCATGTGGTAACGAAATTTGGTGGCAACGAGTTCAACTAGCTCGAGCTTTGTCCCTTAGTGAAAATGGGAACAACTTCAATTGTAGCACATCCTCGAATACTCCGGCTAACTTGAAAGAGTCATTCACCTCCACGAACAATCTTAGATGAAGATGAGGATCTTCGGTAAGCATTCCACTGAATTAGCCCACTGTCTGAAGCATCTAAAACATCACTGACTTCAGTTTGAATTGTTGTGCCTCGATTTCAGGTCTCCTAATACTCGGATTAAGCTCATAAAACAATAGAACAACATGTTGTCTCAAGGCTTTATCCCTTATCATTAGCAATAAGGATAGGATTTCGAGCTTGATTTGCTTGATTCTGATTCTCGAAATTCATCTTTTCTGCTCTTTGTTGAGATGTTTGTCTTCTTCTTTCTCGAAAAGTTCATTCAATTCAGGGTCCACTAGGAGTTAAGTTGATAATTCGATCAATACTCATAAACACCTGAAATATTCAGAAAAAAATTATGTGAGTTAAAAATTAAATAGAAAAATAAATAAACCAAAATGTAAAATAAATAATTTCACAAATAATTTTAAAAATCCTCGGCAATGGCGCCAAAAACTTGGAACGATGAAAATGTGCAAGTGTACACAATCATATCAAGTAATAAAGTGAAAAGTAAATGTCGAGTTATCATACCCACAGGGATTGTGTTAGGAAAAATATTTATGAAATACTTAATCAACAATTTGGTTAGGAAAAGATAATGATTTTGAAGAGTATCAATCTAAACTAAAATTAATTTGAGTTAAAAAAAATAAAACTAAAATTAATTTGAGTTAAAAAAAATAAAAATAAAATTAATTTCAATGCACGATTTCTAAACTTTAATCAATATGACATAAATGTGTTAGGTAAATTGCTTTAATTACTTAATTAAATCTAAATCATGTTCATGCTAGTTATGAAATAAATTCATGACACTATGATATCTTGTTAACTTATGAACAACATTGCTCACAAAAATCAATTTATCTCTTGACTATATTCCTATGTCAATTCAACCGACTAAACCAATTTTAATAAGTAAATGTGTTAATGCACATACATACTTCATGAACTAAACTAATCTCTTAAACATATACCTATGCCAATTCAAATGATTAAATTAAAATTCACAAGTAAAGGATCTTGTGAAGTAACAACATACACCTATATTGAAACAATTTAATCACACAATCCTTCAAGTTGTGCAAGGCTATTATATCATTCAATACCTTTACTAAATTTAACCCTTAGCTTCCTTAGAAGATTAAACATACACAAATTAAATAGTGTGTTTATTAATCACAATTTCAACTTGCTTAAATGATTAATTCATTAGTTATATCACAAGGGTAATGCAAATATAACTTAAGCATGATAATATTTAATTACACAAAACATTTAGGGCCTATAACAATATAAACATGATTCATGATAAATCAAGCAATTGACACAATCAATCCAAAACTTAAGAAAATTTAAGCCATTTAATTAAATAAACAATAACATTCATAATTGTATTCATCATAATAACAACAAGAATGTAAAAGGGAGAAAAGGGATTAAGATTAAATCCAACAATTTCTCAAGAACTACTGTCGTGTTCTTCTTCGTTCTTGCTCGATTCTTCCCAGATCGAGGTCTCTGATAATCACCCAATGAAGTTATTTCCAAGGCTGAAGACCACTCTTTCCCAAGATGGGGATATTGGCAAAGGAATGGAAGGGAAAAGATAGAGAGAAAATGAGAGAAAAAAGAGAATGTGTTGGTGAATTAGTGTTTAGAATAGGTAGCTTAGAGGGGTATTTATAGGTGGGAGTTGGAGGCTATTTTTAGCAATTGAATTTCAGCCACTCAATCCCCATGGTCGACCACCCTTTGAACACTTTGACTAGGTCAAAGTTTGCTTGAATTTAGCTTGGGGCAAATTTGTAAAGACACCAAAAGTGGAGGGGTTTGAATGGGATTTGAGAGGATTTTGATGATTGATTTGCAAGGATGAAAAATCAGCTAAAATAGCTGATTGGGGCAACCTACTTGGACGGCATTGGGCTTGTCCAAATCATGGTGGATTAGTCCTTTATTGCATGCACATGAAACCACTTGCTTCAGGCTTTATAATTTAATTTCTAACCCAAATTAATTGAATTAAAAATATAATTATAAATTATAATAATGCTTAATATTGGACCAAAATTTATTAGAAAATTGATCTTCTTAGCTCTTAGTTCGCTCGATGTAAAAATTCCCTCAACAGTTCAGGCCTTCTATAGTGTCTACCGAGTCGATTTTCATCAATTTTGTAAAACTGTCAAAAAATCATCAAATTCATGCTTAATATTTATAAAAATAAATAAAAATCAATATGTTGGTAAATTAAGTACAAATTAATTATTTTATAATTAAATTGTATTTTTCGACATTAATTACTAAGAATTTGCATGTATTTGAGTTAAAAAGGGCATGAAAAAATCTATATATTTTCATCGTTCCAGTAGGTAAACTAAATAGAAATCAAGCTAATTCTGAAAATTTTTCTGTAATTCATTATTGAAATTATTAGTGATCAAGGTCATGTATTTATACAACTCTCATAGGAAGTAACTGCTGAATAAAAGCTTAACAGAAGTTTAGTTACAACTGAATTTAACAGACTTTAACAAAGGGAAATTATGATGGCAATGAAAATGAAATGAAATCAAACCTCAAAACTAAGTCTTCGTAACAAGTTGTAGCATGGAAGAACATGAAAATAGAAATGGAAAGTAACCTCACAGCTAGACCTCTAAAGTTTAAATGCATCATGAACGGAAATGAAACTAAAACGGACTCACAACTAGGCCCCTGAAATAAAATGGATCATACATTAAATTGAAGCAAAAATGGACCACACAACTAGATCTTTGAGTTGAAATTAAAACGAAAAAATGGATCGCACAACTAGATATCTAAAACAAGAATGTAACTCAAATGAAAATCAGAACTCATAATTGAAACCTCACAACAAGGCCTTTGAAATGCAAATGCAATGAACTTAGACCTCAAAACTAGATCTTGGAAATGGAAATTTATAATAAACATATGTAAATTCCATGATTTAAAATATAAGCAATAAATCCATAATATGTTATGCTGAAATTGTTAGTTAAGAAATGTTATGTAAATTAATATATGACATGGGGATACTAATTGCCATGGAAGTGTTAGTAAATATGATTTGACATATATAAAATATGTTATTAATGTAAAAATGTGAATAGTTGACATTTTGGTCATATATAAGATTTATTGGTTAAATTCCACTTTTAGTCGAAACTATGTTAAAACATGAGATTTGTTATGTAAAAGATAAAAGAATAAGGAAAAAATGATTTCCCACAATTAAGAACTATTATATGAAATGGGCATATGTATTAGGCCTAAAGAAATGTGAAAATGTGTTTGTAAATGTATAGCACATACGGTGCTTACATATGAAAAATGAACATGCTTATCAAGCTTTCATTAATGCAGATTTGATCATAAGAATGTGAGGCACTCAAGTGCCTTTATGTAACATCCCACTCTCGACCCGCTTGTCAAAATCGAGATGTGAGATGCCACATTTATTACCGAAATAGCTATAAACACAATTCAATATCTAATAGACAAATCATGTGAACAATTAGGTTTAATCATACATACAAAGAAATAAATAAGTTTTACAACTTCTAAAAGCATTATTAATTCAAACTTGGGTTTTAAATAAGCTTAGAAAGCTCTCATGAATCACTGGTAAGAAATGAAAGACCAAAATACAAGAATGGTTAAAACAGAAGTCATGTTGCGACATTGAGAAATGTAGGATAAAGAACAATGGAAATATGATTTTCCACTATGAAGAACTATTATATGAAATGGACATATTTATAGGACTTAAAGAAAAGTGAAAATGTGTTTGTAAATGCAGAGTACCTACGGTGCTTACATGCGAAAAATGAACATGCTTATAAGGCTTTCGTTAATATAGATTTGATCTTAAGTATGTGAAAGCACTGGAAGTACCGTTATATAACACCCTACTCTCGACCCGGTTGTCAGATTCGAGATGTGAGATGTCACATTTGTTACTGAAATAGATATAAACGCAATTCAATATCTAATAGACGAATCATGTGAACAATTAAGTTTAATCATGCATTCACAGAAATAAATAAGTTTTACAATTTCTATAAGCATTATTAATTCAAACTCGGGTTTTAAGTAAGCTAAAAAAAGCTCTCATGAATCATTGGTAAGAAATGAAAGACCAAAACGCAAGAATGGCTAAACCATAAGTCATGTTGCGACAATGAGAAATGCAGGCCACGACACTAAAGTCAGTTAACTTCTGATGTTGTGGCTTTACCAAAAAATGTTGTGACCTTGGAATCAGTAGCTTGATGTCACGAATTTAGCTTGGGAATATTGCAACCATGAAGACGGTCTGCTCAAATTTTCCATCTTTTCTTACAAGGTTACCAATCACCTATTTCATTTGGTCTAAAAGGACCCAAAAACTCATTTCATCACATTATAGGCATTAGAAATAAATACCAAATACCATCCTTGGCATATCTAAACGCTTATAAACACATGATCTCAAGTTTATACATATTCATTTTAGATTCATGCATCACACTCATTTACTTGGCATACAAGTAATGTTCCAATCTTAATTTATAGCATAACATAACTAGCCTAAACAAGCAAATCATTATATCACTAAATTAATGCACATACATACTATTAAACTTATATGGTCATATTCAAGTATAGACATATCCTGCCATAAGTGTCAGACCCTAAAATTGGGCCTAAAAGTTTTAAGGGTAAAATAAAAATTTTAGCCCAAATGTATTTGAAATTTCATAAGTTTGGTAATCGATAATACTTTCAACAACTGCTATTAGGAAATTAAATCAATTTCTGCAAATGAGCTTAAAATACCTTTAATTTTGAAAATAGGACTTATATGTAAAAGAGTCAAAATTAAGAATTTTTATTAAGAATTTGAAAAAATTTCCAAAATCAACCTAAAACCCCTATATTACAATTGCTTTCACGTCAAACTTCTCCTCCCGATACATTTTAGGCCATCCCTTGCTATTTCATTCTCTCCCAATTTCTTTTGACCACTAATTCCTAATCTCTTTTGATTTCTAATAACCATTGAAAATAAGGATTTTAGAGTGGTTCAACCCCAAATGCCTACTCCACAACCTTAGCTTTCCACCACTAAGGATTTTCTCAAATTCACTAATTTGTACAACCTTTGAGGATAATGTTTAACCTTACAACACACTTAAGATTTCCACCCCAAATCTTATGTCACAAACTCTCTCAAAGAGATACAAATAAGAAAATAAGAAACAATCCTAACAAGATAAAATTATTTGCAAATGAAGCGCAAAATACAAGAAAATACACTTAAGAAAAAGAATAGAATTAAAGCTCACAAGTGTATGTAAGAAAAATGTGAAAGAATTAAGCTCTAAGGTTGTTTATTGAAGATATTTGCTTGAAAGTGCTTTCTTAGTTGTTGTAGGTCTTTGGAAGATGGTATTTATACCCTCTAATTGATTTCCAACCATTAAGGTTATTGGAGACTTGAATATAATCGTTGGGGATGAAAAATCATAGCATTTATTTCACCTACAACTGCGTGTATCAATACCGTACAAAAGGGTATCGATATTTGTTGTCATAAATTCTAAATTCAGTGACCGTTGGTACCTTCTAAACTATTACCAAAACATTTCATCCGTACTTTTTGAAAAAGGTATCGATTCTGGATCGATACTTCCAAGGGTTTGTGAAAAATAGAATGCCCATTCCGTATCGTTTATAAAGGTGGGTATCGATTATTTTCATAAATTATCGATACCTGAAAACTGGTATTGATATTTTTCGGACTTTGTAAAAACAGAATGCAAGTTTGGTCTCATTTTTTTCAAGGGTATCGATAGTTTCAAAATTATTGATACCTGGCCAAAACAATATCGATACTTTTTGGCCTGGACCTATTCTGACTTGTTTGAAAATAATTTTGATGTGTTAAAATGATTTTGACTTGATTGAAATTATTTTGACTTGTTTAAAATCATTTAAACTTGATTTTAAAATTGTTTAAAAAATTTTTAAGAGTTTAATATAAGTGTCGAAACCTTTTTTTTTTAAAGAAAAAAAAATCTCGAATTATATATATTTTTAAAATAGGTGTAATTGAGTCACCTTGTAAGATTTTTGAACTCATTAAAATAATTTTGGGTATTTGAAATCATAAAACGGGTTCGGGAGTCGGTTACGCATGAGGAAGGATTAGCACCCCCATACGCAAAAAAATTAGCACCTAATCGGTTATTTAAAGCCTTAACAATTGAAAATTAAAAACTCGGGAAAAAATTAAATTGCGATCCCTAAATGCATGAATGACATGTTTTAAAAAAATTACGAAGAAAGCTTGTTATTTCGAATTAATCGAGAAGAAAAATCACATCTAGTAAGTTAGGACATAACAATTTGAATTTTCGAAAATAACAAGTATATCTAATTATTTTCTCAAAATCTCATATTTTTTAATTTTGAATAGGGTATTCGATTATCTCAGTTCAAAGAAAAAAATCACACCTAATGAGTTAGGACATGATTCTCTCAAATTCCCAAAATAAAGAACATTACCTCATTTTTAAAATGATTTCTATATTTAAGATGAATTAAAATATCAAGCATAAATAAATAAATAAATATGTAGACATAATTTACAATTATAATGATAAAAAGAAAATAAAAATTAAAAAATATATACATAAATATAATAAACACAATTAATGGCACAATAATATAAAATAATATAATAATGTTAGCAAATAAAATGGTAATATAATCATAGTAATAATGTCAATGATATTAATTAATTATGAATATAAATATCAATAAATATAAGTCACAATTATGGTGGCAAAGAAAAAAAAGTCAAAGATATAATAAATCATGTAATTTAAAAAAAATATGACATGCAAATAAATAACAATATCAATGAAAATCAATTATCATAAAATAACACATAAATAAATAATAATAATTAAATAAAAACTAAATGTTTGTGAATAATAATAGGATTTTAGTAATAATGGTAATAAATATCAATTAAATAAGAATATTCACAAATCATGGAAAATAACAATCAAATTAATATAATTGAATACAAAAAAATATAATAGCTAAATACAATTTAATAAATCAAACATGTAAATATATATGAGCAAAGAATAAATAATAAATAATTTCAATCATGCAAATTAAACAATTAAAAAATCATGCAAATTAAACAAAAAATAAAAAAGGGACCCGATTGAATGAACATTAAAATTGCAGGGATCAAAAGTATAAATAAATAGGCCAAGTAAATTAGGGACTCAATTGTAAACGATAGCAAATTAAAGGGATAAATTAAAATATGAAAAAAATGCAAAAAGGACCTAATTAAAACTCCTAAAATTACGGAAGGACTAAGTGGGCAATTTGCCCATCCGCATGAAAACACGCGAATCCTTACCTAGGGCAGAGCGGGTCGGATCTTAGACGTCAAAATGATGTCGTTTTAGGGGGTTTAAGCCACACTCAAAACGATGTCGTTTTAGGGAGCTATAAATACCTAAACCTTAAAAAAATCACTTTTCTTTTTGTTTTAAAAAAACTCTTTAACCCTCTCTTATTTTCTCTCATGCCTTACCCACGTCCGGCCTCTTGGCTCGACCTCCGACCACCGACCACTGGCGTCGATAACCTCTGCCTACAGCGGTCGAATTTCAAAAATATTTGTTTTTAAAAAAAATTCCTTTAAAAACATAGATTTAGGTTTATAGTTTTTAAAATCGAGCCAAATCCCTAAGAAAAATCCCAAAGTTTTTTAACGGTTTTTAATCAGATTTGTTTTTAGAAAAATACCCTTTCACCAGAGCCCCTCTCTAAACACTGATGAGTTCAGAGGGACTCCGTTCAGCCACGATGACGGCGCCGAGGAAAACAAGTACGAAACCCCACTTTTTTTATTTTATATTTATTTAGTATTTAGTTTTGAAATAGGAAAAAATAAAATAAAAAATAAATAGAATATAAATATATATGTAATAGTATACATTGAGGAAAAAAATGTTGATTCTCTTTGTATTTCGAAATGAATTTGTAGGTTTTTGATTGCCGAAAATCTCGAATGCTATTTTCTCCTCTCTATTTTTCAAGTATTTTTTCAGTACTTTACATTTATTTTTTTTGTGTATTTATAACACTATTTTACCATCTTTTCTCGGATTTTTCGATTCGAGATTGGGTTACGTGCAAATATATATGTAATAGTATACATTGAGGAAAAAAATGTTGATTCTCTTTGTATTTCGAAATGAATTTGTAGGTTTTTGATTGCCGAAAATTTCGAATGCTATTTTCTCCTCTCCATTTTTCAAGTATTTTTTCAGTACTTTACATTTATTTTTTTTGTGTATTTATAACACTATTTTACAATCTTTTCTCGGATTTTTCGGTTCGAGATTGGGTTACGTGCAGATTGTGGAGATCTAGATCCGAGGGCAGCATCTAATGATAGCGCTGACGATGGTGACGGTGGCTACGTGGATGAGGGTGCGATGGTAGTAAAAAACTAGTGTTAAGTTTAGAGTTTTTTAGATTTGGGCTTGTGGATGTATTTGGGTATTGGGCTTGTTATTTTGTAATGAAATTTTTTGTTTTTATTTTATTTTATATTTATTTATATAAAATAATAAATAAATAAATAAAAATTGGGTTTTGTACAAGCCCAGACGAAATTAGGCTTGTACAGTTGCCCCTCTTTGCTCGTTGTTGTGTAACAGGAATGGAGCAAAGACTTAAAAGAATACCAGTTTTGTCCAGTCTTGCTGAACTTCATCTTCTGGTGTTTCTCTTTTTTCAGTAACCCACTCTTTCACTTCATGGGTTACTCAGCTTCACTGTATCCACTTTTCTACAACTTTAGGAAGATAAGATTTAATGGTGTAGCCTCATCTTGCCTCATTGCAATCTCAAGGAGATGAAGTTTGTCATTGTAGTTTCATTCTAGCCTACTGAAACTTTAAGGAGCATTGGAATTGTTATTTTATCCGCTTCACTGCAACCTCAGGAACATAGGATTCAATATTGTAGCTTTATCCTGCTCTATTATATCTTTAGGGATATAGGACTTGTTAATGTAGCCTCAATCCAATCCACTGTAACTTCAGGGATATAGGATTTGATGTTGTAGCTTTATCTTGCTTCACTGCAGCTTTAGGGAGATAAAGATTTGCTTTCATGACTTTAATCCGACCCACTGTAACTTCAGGGGTATAGGATTTGGTTTTGTAGCTCCTTCTTACTCTACTATAACTTCAGAGAGATAATGATTCACCTTCGTATCTTCAATCCAATCCACTGTAACTTTAGGGATATAGGATTTGATTTCGTAACTTCAATCCATTCTACTTCAACTTTAGTGGAGATCGAGGTCTGCTATTGCGAGTTTTAATCTGCCCCTCTATAACTTTAGGGGTATAGGATTTGCTTCTGTAGCTTCAATATGTCCCTCTACAGCTTTAGGAGTATAAGATTTGCCCTTGCATCTTCAATCTGCTCCTCTACAGATTTAGGAGTATAAGATTCGCCCTTACAACTTAAATCTACTACTCTACAACTTTAGGTATATGAGATTCGCCATTACGGCTTCAATCTACTCCTCTACAGTTTTAGGTGTATAAGATTCATTGTTTTGTCAAGCTATTCTCTGAGGATAAGACTTGTGGAAATTGTTTTATGGACCTATCTAGACCATGTAACTAGGATGCTATGATTTGAATGAATCAAATGCTCCTATCTAAATGCGCATGAATGATGCTGATATGAACGCAAAGATGTCATATTTTAGAATGATTTTGTTTTTTTAGTCCTTAGGTCGTCATTGATAATCTTTTGCCTAAGTTCTAACACAGATGTGTCACCATGTCTTTCTTTCAAATTTGGTGCTTTCGATATGATGTTCGAAGAGGTATTCATAAACTGAACTATTTGTTTCAAGACCCTTTCAACCCTTGGATTTGATTATTTCTAACTAGTGGTCCTATTTCAAGTCCCTGTACTATTTTGAAATTTTCCAAAGCGATATGAAGAAATCTTTTTATACCTTTATATTGTCAAGTTCATTAACCATTATTTCAATGCAAAAAATACTTTGAGCAAGGTTATAAAAAAATGAATAAGATTAAATTTATTGGAAACAAAACTTCAATGAGAATGAATAAAATCAATATCAAACATTGGTTCAAAGAATGACAGACATTAAACAATGGTCAAAATTGCAAACATTGTCCAAGAATGGCAAATGTTGGTAAAAATAACACACATTGATCTAAAATCGTTAAAGTGAGCAAAGAGAAATAAAATCAGATGCCCCATATATCAACATATGAATTTCTTCGAGCTAACTTGATGAAGACCACCCTGAGCCTGATGTGTACCCAAGAGAACTGTTGCACTTCATTAATGCCCAAGATGTAATGTCTCTCCATTCTGTTACTTCTGAGAAAGAAGTCTATTTTTTGCTCGATCTTTGATCCAAATCTAAGCCACCCTTTCGGGTTTTCGACTCAAATCTCCTTAGGCTTCGAGATGCCCGTTATGGGTTTTCATCTCGGCCTCTCCTTTTTTTAGTCACCCTTTGTGGGTTTTCAACTCAAACCTTTTTCGTTTTTTAGGCAAAGTATTTGTTCACTGAGTCTAAGTTCACGGGGTTTGACAAATCCTTGCCATCCCCAAAAAAAGCTTTCTTTACTACATATGGGTCTTCCCAATTTGGCATCCATTTGCCTCGGAAGTCCTTTTGTATAGGAAGGATCTTTTTCAAAACTAGATCTCCCTCATGGAATTCTGTAGGGCTAACCTTTTTATCAAAAGCTCACATTATTCGTTTTTGGTACATTTGACCATGTTGGATAGCCTTCAGCCTCTTCTCGTCAATTAGTTTCAGCTGGTCATATCTTGATTGGATCCATTCTGCCTCATATAACTTTACATCTGATAAGACTTGGAGGGAAGGAACCTCGACTTCAATGGGTAAGACTACCTTCATTCCATATACTAATGAGAAAGGTGTTGCCCCGGTAAAAGTTCTAACAGACAGTCGATAAGTGTAAAGAGCAGATGGTAACTTCTCATGCCAATCTTTGTAAATCTTTTTCATTTTCCCAACAATTTTCTTGATGTTCTTATTAGCTGCCTCCACTGTCCTATTCATTTTCGGGCGATACGGTGATGAATTGTGATGCTTGATCTTGAACTGACTATAGACTTCTACTATTGTGCTATTGTTCAGGTTTATAGCATTATCGAATATGATCTTCTCTGGCATTCCATACCAACATATAATTTCTTTCTTCAAGAATTTACTGATCGTTGATCTTGTAACATTAGCGTAGGAAGCAACTTCCACCCACTTAGTGAAGTAATCGATGTCCTCAAAAATGAATCTATTCCCATTAGAAGCTTTTAGCATGATTGGTCCAATGACGTCCATACCCCACATGGAAAAAGGTAATGGGGAAGTCATAACATGAAGAGGTGAAGGAGGTACATGAATTTTGTCTTCGTAAATTTGGCACTTGTGACATCTCTTAGCGTATCTAATGCAATCTTCTTCCATGGTTGACTAGTAATACTCGAATCTCATAATCTGTCTGACCATCGTGAAACCATTAGCATGTGTTCCGTAAACGTCCTCATGAACTTCTTCTAGGATTTCTTAGCCTCAATAACATCAACAAACCTCAACAAAACTAATCTTTTCTCTTTTTGTACAGAATATCCCCATCAAGGACATAATCAATTACGAGCCTTCTCAACATCCCTTTATAGCTCTCGGTGGCTTGCTTAGGGTACTTGCGATCTTTTACGTATTGCAAAATTTCCTAGTACCAAGGGTGATTATCCTTTTCTTCCCCTTCAACATTGTAGCAATAAGTTGGAACCTCGTAGATACTCATATGAATGAGTTTCATATCTTCTTGCTTATTGACCATAATCATAAAGGCAAGGGTAGCCAAAGCATCAGCCATCTGATTCCTCTCGCGGGAGGTAATGGAAGGTAATGTCCTCAAATTCTTTAATTAACTCAAGAACTAACTTTCGATAATCAATCAACTTGGAATCTCTTGTTTCCTATTCACCCTTGAGTTGATAAATTACCAATGCAAAATCCTCATACACCTCTAGAACCTTGATTTTGCGTACTATAGCTGCACGAATACCCATGATACATGCTTCATATTCCACCATGTTATTTGTGCAATCGAAGTCAAGCTTGCTTGTTAGAGGGTAATGATCTCTTTCCGGGATACCAAAACTGCCCCAATTCTTTTACCAGTGGCATTTGAAGCACCATCAAAATTCATTTTCCATGGTTTCCCTTCTGAAATTCCTTCTTCTGTGGTTGCAACATAAATTAGATCTTCATTTGGGAAATCAAAATCTAATGGCTAATAATCCTTAAGAGCTCTGCTTTCTAGAAAATCTGTTATTGCTCTCCCTTTTATCGCCTTTTAATTCACATAGACTATGTCGAATTCAGAGAGCAACATTTGTCATCTAGTAGACCCCATCATGAACTTAAGAGGATCCAATTTTGAAATCAACCAAGTTATATGGTATAACATGTACTGCCTCATCCTTTAGGTAGTTCAAACTAGAGCACAACATAGTTTCTCAATTGGCGAATATCTCATCTTGTATTCAATGAACTTCTTGTTGAGATAATAGATTCCTCTTTCTTTCTTTCTTGACTCATCATGCTGGCCTAAGACGCATCCCATAGAGTTTTTGAATACGGCCAAGTACAGGATCAAAGGTTTGTCTAGATTCGGTGGAATCAAAATTAGAGTATTGGACAAGTAATGTTCAACCTTGTCAAAAGTATTTTGGCATTCATCATCCCACACTCCTAGGTGTGTTTATTGAAAGACGGAAGATAGGATCACACTTCTCGATCAGTTGTGAGATAAACCGAGTGATGTAATTTAATCTCCCTAGGAACCCTCTAACCTTCTTTTGAGTACGTGGTGGTGGTAATTCTTGAATAGCTCTAACTTTATCAGGATCGATCTTAATTCCCCTTTTGCTGACCACAAAGCCTAACAACTTGTCTGAAGTTGCCTCGAAAGTACATTTCTTTGGGTTCAACTTCAACTGTAACTTTCTAAATCTTAAGAACAACTTTCTCAAAACTTTCACATGTTTCTCTTCTGTTTGAGACTTTGCGATCATATCGTCGACATAGACCTCAATCTCCTTGTGCATCATGTCAAGGAATGGAGTTACCATGGCCCTTTAATATGTTGCCCCTGTATTCTTCAGTCCAAATGACATAACTTTGTACCCAAAAAAACCATCCATAAAGGAGAACAAAGAATGACCTGTTCTATTGTCCACCAAGGTGTCCATATGAGGTAGCGAGAAATTGTCTTTTGGACTAGCCCTATTTAAGTTTGATAATCCACGTACATTCACACTTTCCCATCCTTTTTAGGAACTGACACTATATTGGCCACCCATTCTGGTATTCTACTACTTGTAAGAAACCGACATCAAACTATTTTCTAACCTCTTCTTTTATATTCAAGAGTACATCAGGTCTCATTCTTCGAAGCTTCTGTTGGATCGATTTACACTCTTCTCTTATAGGGAGCTTGAGCACCACGATATCAGTACTTAGATCGGGCATATCCTAATACGACCACGTAAACACATTTTTGAACTCTTGAAGAAAATCAATGAGATCTCGCCTCATTTCTGCAAAGATACAAGTCCCAATCTTCATCTCTCTTTTGTCAGCTTCATCCCCTAAAATCACAACTTCTATTGATTCCTTGTGAGGTAGGATCTATTTTTTATCTTGCTCAACCATCCGTAGTAGATCAGGAGATAAATTACAATATTGAGCATCTTCAAAATCCTGAGATCTCTGAACACACATCCTACTCAAAGTAAGGCTCTAAGTCGGCAACAATGTTACTCATATCATTGATATCTAGGGACCTGTAATATGGACCAAAAGGATCCAAAGAATAAAAGAATTTAAGAATGTTTATTGCTGTATGAGATGAATAAAAAGAATAATGTGAATTTTTGCCAATTTGAGTGAAAGAAAAAGCAACATCTTTATTAAAATAAAATCTAAAAATTATGTGTCCTTCACAAAAAGATCCCTATTGCGCTCGGGCTTAGAGCAACAAGGGTGTTTTGAACATTACTCTGGAAAAGTCCTAAAAACTACAATGAGCTCTTTCGCAGTCCAGTTGTCTAGAACGCTTCCAAGGGCATATGGACGAATTCTTGATAGGCTCTTTGCTTGCTTCTCTCCTCAAAAATAGCACTAATGCTCAAATTTTTCGTTACTTCCACCATATTATTTTTTGTCAGCTTTTGTTCAGGGTTAATAATGCCCCTCAACACGAATGTCTTAGATATATTGGGACTCCTCCCCGCTTATTCGTGCTCTTCTCTTTTCCTGCCTTTTCTATAATTCTTCTCTTTGTTATTTCCCATCTGGCTTGAATCCTAAGCCGAAGCAACTATGCTTATCTGCCAATACTGGTGCAGTAATCCTTCCCTGGAGATATCTTCCCAGTCCTCTTCCAGGTAAAGCTCCTCTTCAAACTATCATTTTTATAACCATCTAGGTATTTACAGACATCTTCAATGTGAGGATCCTATTTCCTTCATCTACGAAGGTAGCATTTACAAACTCCAAAGATCTAAAGGAGCATTCCATGGCCTCTTTATCTGTACCAATGTAAGGCGCATCACTAGTCACCAATACAATGATGTCCTGCTTGGCATTAATGGTGATTAATCTACCCTCTGTTACCAATTTTAACTTTTGATGCAGGGATGATGGTAGTGCCCTACCGAATGGATTTAAGGTCTTCCCAACAAGCAATTATAAGTGGGCTTAATGTTTATCACCAAAAAGTCCATCCCATACATGTTTGGACCAATTAGGAGCAGTATCTCAATTCTGCCTGTCACTGTTCTTTCTGTTCCATCGAATGCTCTCGCTATGTTGTGGCATGCCTTCATGTGGGAGCTATCAATTGGCAACTTATTCAGTGTCGTCAATGGTAACACATTCAAAGCGGACCCGTTATCTATCAATACTCCCAGTAATGTATATTCTTTTCATCGATTCGTGATGTGTAGAGCTTTCGTTGAGCCCATGCCTCCCGAAGGTATTTCATCATCATTGAAGAAGATGAAATTATCCACACTCAAGTCATTAACCATCCAGTCCAACTTGTTTACCGATATATCATCAGCAACATATGTCTCGTTCAACACTTTCATTAGCGCGCTACGATGAGTTTCTAAACTTAACAATATGGCTAAATTTGATATGCGATCTAGTTGCTTATGTTACTGCTCCACCATGCTATATTTGCTATGTTTTAGGAATTTAAAGAATTCCTTGGCGTTCTCTTCAGTTACTGGCTCATTTACTGGCATTTCGGGTTTATTATTTTTTCTCTCCTCAAGCCCAACCATTAGGGCTTTTTTTTTTATTGGCTTTGTTTTCTGCATGAGCAGGACTTACATTTTTATTCGATCCTTCCTCATTCGGCACCATTATGTTGCAGTCATAGCTCCACGATACCTTTTTATTATTCTTATAAGAAAGTGTCACAAGTTTCTAAATGATAACTCATTGTGTCATCTGTTCTCCAACTTCACCCCTTGGCCTAGATATTATTACCACTGGTAGGTTGGCTTTATAAGCTTTTTTCGATGCCCCTTCCTCAGAAGCACAAATATCATTCCCCTTTAGATCCTCCATCTCCTCAAAGAACTCAAGCTCTTTATTATCCATCAATATTTGCACCAAGGCTTTAAATTCAACACACCTTTGGATTCTATGCCCCTCAAAGTATGAAACTCACAGTAATTTTCAGTTTTTATTACCATGTCCTCCATCTCCTGCACGATCAAACCCCTATTGACCATTTGCTTTCAAAACCATTTTAATGGAGATTTGACCTCCTCACATCATTCTTAATCCTCCTTCTCCTTTCTTTTTTTATCGTACTCACCCTCTGGTCAAGATGATTTGGTAAGGGATTTCCAGCCACATTGGGTCCTGGTAGTTCATTGAACCTCACTATCCCCATCTTAATGAACCTCTCAATTAGGTTCTTGAATGTAGTGCAGTTCTTAATTGAGTGTCCATTTATTCCTGCATGGTACTCGTATTGAGCATTTGCATCGTACCATTTTGGGAACGGGGGTTGCATTGGCTTTATATAATAAGGGGACACTACACAGGCATCATATAGATTCTTGTTCAGCTCTTTATATGCTATCGGGATAAGGGTAAATTGGACTCTTTCAATATTCTGCCTCGAGCTTGATTCTTGTCTCAGAATGCTTTGATAACTAGTTGTTGGGGCTTTAAATTGTGTCATCATGATCGGTTTTGTAAAATTTGGCCTGTATAAGCTTGCATTGTTCACTTCATCGTCCTTCTTTCTAGGAGTAGACCTCTTGGCACTTTCTCCCGTGTCAATCTTTCCACTCCTGGTTGCATTTTCAATCATTTCTCCAGACATGGCCATATCGAAGAAACTCTTGGTAGTATTTCCCAGCAAATGATTAATATATGGTGCCTTCAAGGTACTAACAAAGAGCATGGTTATCTCTTTTTTAGATAGTGGTGGCTGTACTTGAGTTGCTATATCTCTCCATATTTGGGCATACTACTTGAAGCTTTTACCTGGCTTTTTCTCCGTATTTTGCAACATGATCTTATCAGGAGCTATGTCGGTGAGGTGGCCATATTACTTTATGGAAGCCTGTGCTAAGTCCTTCCAAGAACTGATCTTGGCACAACTCAATTGATTATATCATTTTTGCAGCTGATCTCGTCAAACTGTGCTGGAAACAGTGGATTAACAGTTGATTATTATGGATGTACCTTTTCATCTTTCTATAGAACATGGTGATATGTGCCTCTAGGTAACTCGTCCCATTGTATTTCTCAAATTCTAGAACCTTAAACTTGGGGGGAAGTACTAAGTCCGAGAGCAAACTCAACTCCTTAGCATCTTTCCCATAGCAAACTTCAGCTCCTTTCATCGCTCTGAATCTTTCCTCCAACCATTTACAACATTCCTCCAACTAATTCGGAAGTTCAACTCTTGCTTTCTCTGGCTCTATTACCTCGTTCAAATCTAGTACGCCAAGGTTGCCCGGGTTGTCTCCTAGGTTGGAACTATAACCTCTTTAGAAGTTCACTAGTTTTGGTGTGCCAATCAAGTACGATTGTGACTTGATGGTAACAGATACTCCTTGTGCACATGTCTCTCGAGGAGCTAGGACATGCATAGGGGTGACACTCGGAGGATATGGAAAGATCCTCACTCTCTTTTTTTGGGTTTATTACAAGACCCTTTTCTTTATCAGCTCCCTTGACCAGTAACTGGGTTAGCTGATTGATGATATCTTTTTGGGATTCAATGACCTGATCCTTCATGTCTTGCTACACTTTGGCTAGCTGTCCATACAGTTGTGCTTGCAACTTATCTTGCATTTCCTTCTGAGTTTACTTCAATTTTCTAATATCTGATTCATGGCTCTAGACTTAGTACGAGTATTGTAAGGGTGTTGGATTTGTTGTTTTTCCTGAGTAACTGTCATAATTTTAATTAATTAGGGACTTCTTCTTAAAATTTCAATACATGAAATGCGATTCAAAACTTTATGAATGTATGAATGCATATGCAAGAAAGGTGAAATGCGTTGCAAAACTCTATGAATGTATGAATGCATAAGCAAGAAAGGTATTGACTGTTAAACGAATCCTGATCGAATAACTTTACTAGAAAACAAATGTCTTTACATAATATAATTACATATAAGGTCTTGCCCTAATACTCAGAGTCTTAATCCTTTGAATGAGACATGCTAACTTTTGGCCTTTATCAGACACTAAATCATACTCTAACACAAAGCATCGGCTTGAACAGCTAACTTCTGCAAGTATTCTGCCACTTCACTTACTTGTGTCAATGCTTCACCCATGACATGGTCTCAGTCTCTGACTTGCCTCTGAGAGTGCTGAAGTTGCCTATTACTTGTCTCCAAGGTTCTTTTGAGGAACTCGACCCGAATCTCGCAATTTTGCAATGAAACTTCAAGTTCTCCTACCTTCTTTTAATCCTTCATTCTCAACTTGGCTTGCCCTCAATTCTATCGTATAGTTATGACTATGATGCATATGCAAAAACTCCTCTAACTCGACTATTCGAGCCTTCAACTCAACTTTCTCAACCTAGCCCTTTAACAACTCACTCTTTATAGCATCTCCTTGGACTTGAGCATCTTGAAACTTTCTCTTCCACTGATCCACTCGAATCCTTTTCTCTTGGATTTCTTGTTGCCATTGTTCTAATATCTAAGCCCAATGGTTCTCATTGACTGATGGAGCTTCTTGTAATCCTTCTTCAAACCATCCAAGTCTTCCTTAGCCTTTCTTTTTCCTTTCCTCAGCTTCTTGGCTTCTAACCTTTAGATATCAACATCTAATCCCAACTACATCTTTTCTTCCTATAATGTCTCTATCTTCTTCCCCAATTCAGAACTTTTCTTTTCAAAGTCTTGTTTTGTGAACTCTAATTATGATGGGACTACTTGCAAATGCTCCTCAATTGGGTGGACATTTTCGCGATTTGACACGGGGATGTTGCCATTGATTCTCCTACCCCTCCACTCATCATACTCTCGGGTTTCCATGAGATTTACAACAAATGGCTTCATTTTATGAACCTGATTCCAGACATTTGATATCTCTCGAACCCTTTTCTTATTGTTCTCACCCTTGTATGCAAACTCACACTGAGCCAGACCCTGAGTCGTTAGGATGAACTGCCTTGATCGATACTATCTCATCACTAACAAAGGGGCATATCCTATAGCTCCTCATATCCTAAGTAATGGAACCCAACCAAAATCTCCGTATCGATAAAGAATTTCATCAGGAATAAACCATGATGCTTGCCATTCTATGTCTTCATCTCAGAGACTATGAAATATTGTCATCCACTTTTCCTCAAAAATATCCTCTCGCCTTTGTGTAGTCACAAATTCCCTCAAAGGGGAATAACTCATAGAAAACACTCGGCAGAGAACCTTTTCCACCTTTTAGAAGTGACTATGGAGCCAAACCATAAATAGAGGTACGCAACCGATAAATCTCCCTTCTCCTTCTCTTCGACATGCATTTAATGATCTAAAGGTCTCGGTCAGAATCGTTGGAACAGGTTTAACACTCTTATCAAGCCAGTCAAATAGATTAATGAGCGCCTCCTCTATGTGCCCTAATGCCTTAAGAAAGATAACCAACCCATATAAGCTGATAGCAAATATATCAACCTTTTTCCTTGCATCTGGATGCGCTAAGGTCAAATCTCGCAAGCTCTTCCAAGTGATGCATTTGTTGTCACCCTTTACCTTAATTCAATTTGTAATCCATTGCTCGCTCATTTCCATAATGTTCATTAGTTTCTTAAGAAAGGTTCGGACATTAGCAACTCTCGAGTAGGCCTTGCTTACTTGAATCTTAGAGCAATGAAGTAAAGCAATATACTCCTCAATCGGGGCACCATGTCATGTTCCCAAAAGGTGAAGCAACTATAAGTCGGGTTCCAGTTGTAACAGCCCATTTTTCAGTAGTGTCAAAAACAGTGACTTTGGAACCCCAAACCTGACGAGATAATTTTTGTAATGAGTGCTTAAATTAAATAAGTCGACAATAATTTATATGGAATTTTGAATTGAAGAATTTTAATTATTGAATTAAAAGTTAGTATAAGTGATTTGGTTTAAAAGTCAAGTAGTTTTAGAAAATAAGGTATTGAGACCTTATTTTTTTAATTTAAGGTCGTAAATATTTTTATTAAATATTTATAGAGTCTTATTATATGTTAATTAAAGTTCGGTTGGATAATTTTGATGATTAATTGTTTAATTAAGGAAAAAGGAGTAAATTGTAAAATGGGTAAAAGTTAATTGCTATTAATTGAAAATAAAACGGACCAGCGTAGTAATTACACCATGGTCAAAAAGTCCAAGCGGTGGTGGATATGATTACCATTCACTAACTTTTGGGTTATTTATTCATTAAGTCCTAATTAGTTTAGGACTAAATTGAAAATAAGTTTGTTTAAATAAAATTTAATATAATTGAAGGACCAATTAGGAAATTGGACCCTCTTTAAATGACCTAGTAATAGAAATGATGTGAAACTCTTTAGATTTTGATAAATTGCAATTATATCCTAATTAAATGAGAATTTACTAATTAGTTTATTTTTAGTATGATCGGGAATGGTGGTTTCAACGCCACAAATTTGATATGTTGGACCATAAATATTAATTATTAATATTTATGATGTCATTAGTATGATATTAAATTTTGGTTATGAAATTTTGTTGATTAGATAGTTAATTAAGTAAAAAGGATTAAATTGAAAAAGGTGCAAAAAGTTGAATTCTATTAATTAAAGAAAAATTGAAGGATTGGAATGGTAACTAGACCATGGGTATTGTAGTGGACGATTTTGGTTCTTTAATTGGTGAAAAATTGGCTGAATTCATTAGGGGTAAACTTGTAATTTTTATAAGTTTAAGTGAAAATAAAAGAAAACTTTAATTGATTTTTTCTTCATCTTCTTCACTAAGAGAACCAAAAAGCCTAAGGAGAAGAAAAGAAGCATTCGGCCTAGCTTGTTGTTTTGATTAGATCAAGATCGTGTCCCAATCGTGAAAAATGGGAAAATTACAGATTTATCCCTAAAGTTCACTTTAAATGCAATTTCATTTGGTAAGTTCGTAAATTGTGATTCTTTATGATTGTTATAAAATAGGTTATGGTACGTGAAATTGTGAAAGATGAAAAAGAAATGAACGAAAGAGATATCAGGCTTTGAATAGATGATTTGAAATCGACGCGATGGCTGAGGTATCGCATATGTTGCGAGTCCTCGATAGCTCGTGTGAGCAGCATCGTTAGGGAACAATTATATGCACAGATACCGTATCGATGGCTAAGGTACCGCATATGTTGCAAATCCTTGATAACTCGTGTTAGCAGTATCGTGACTCGAGAAAGAGATATGGATCCTAAATGGATTATAGGCCCTACGATGGCTGGGACTATGCTTTATGCATATTCTCGACAGCTCGTGTGAGCAGCATCATTAGGGAACAGTTTATAGTACAGATAGGCACCGTACCTACGCTGGGTACCGCATACGTTGCGAGTCCTCGACAGCTCGTGTGAGAAGCATCGAGTACTGGTAACAGAAAAGCTATAAGCAAGAAAATTGGAACACCAAATATGGCTTGAGGAAGAAACAATTCATCCTAGCTCCGTTGAGATATAATTGCTTTATGCATATAATTGTTAACTCTTTAAACTCTTCGAACATACTAAGCTTTGAAGCTTACCAAAGATATTATTGTGGTTTTGTAGATTGTTTGCTATTTGAAGATCGGATCATCTCGAAGAAATCACACTATCTCGGGAGCTTGTTCGGTAAACTTTAAATCACTTAGTTATATGGCATGTACTAGGATGGTGTTATCCTTATATTACTTATTTGGGATTGTTGGATTCCTTGATATGATCTTAATGAAATATTGTATGCTTGATCAAAATGAAATATAGACTTTAATATGATGTATTAGGATTATGTTACTTAAGTTGTTTTGTTCAAATGGTTAAATAGCATGTTATCATTTGGATGAATGATTTGATAGGTATGATTTTGAGAAATTAGTAAATGCTGTAGACTGTTGTTCAAACTTGGAAATTTATGTGTATAATTGACATCTGCATACTTTTGCTTCGGTAGAAGTACAGGGTGAGAGAGAGGTTGCTCACTAACCTGATTTGTATCGGTAGATGAAAGATAAGTATCGGTACTTCTACTCATAGAAGTATCGGTTACTTATGGTAGAAGTGGTAGGGTAAAACTTCTTAGCCCTCTAAAGTATTTAGTATCGGTAGAAGCATGACTTGTTTCGGTAGTAGTGTCATATGTATCGGTAGAACCATCTCGAGTATCGATAGAACTTTACACTATTTTTGAACTGTTTCTTGACTTGACAACTACCGATACTTGTCCAATAGATTGATAGAAGTCTTCAAAAATCATGAAAGTGACCCTTTTGCCCTTGTTGAATTCTGATTATAATCGATTGATGATTTATGATGTATTGGGTTCATATCTTTATTAAATTAGATTGAATGAAAAAAATGATGATGAACAATGATAGATGAACAGTAAGACAAAGGGACCTTGACAGGCGACAGTTTTGGGTTTTGGGTGTTACATTTAATGGTATCAGAGCTTACGATTTAGTCAATTCTCGGACTAAGTATAGTGTGAATAAAGTCTAGAAAGTACATGTCACATAAACCTGTGATACTGTGATATTGATTGATCCAATCTAACACCTGTTTTATTGCAGATTTTAAAGATGTTATCTGATCTAATCATGATGAAATTTATGAAGTTATTGGTAATACTCTGACTAATGATTCTGGTACCAGTCATAATACACTAGTTTCATAAATATTTGAAAACGAAGAGGTGAGTTAATGTTTATCAGTTTTACAAATGTCTGATGGTAGAGTCAAATGTCTTTTGGATTTGATGAGATAGTGATTTATAGAAATTGTACAAGCCAATTTAGTAGCTTTACGATTGTTATCCCTAAGTATAGGTAAACAAAGTGAGATCGAGGACATAATGATGGATCTGAAGTTATAGTATTTGATATTATTTTTGGTATGTTCTATTGTCTCGGTATTATTTAATGTGAAAGCACTGGTTGAGATAGGGTTGCTTATTCTCACCTTGCATTGTATTAATAATGAAAAGGGGTTTATTTCTTAACCAATGAGATTAATGTTTGGATCATAATCCGATAGGCTGGAGTTGGTATGTTAAAACTATTTACTGAAAAGTGACTATGATTTTTCTTGATGATTTGATGTTAATATTAAATCATGAATTTGATATTATTCCGAGAATAGATTGACTAAAGCTATATGATACTATAGTGAATTATAGTCTAAAATGAAATGACTTAAATAGCGGACTGGTGTGCTTATTATGGTTGAGTCAGGTAAATCAGATAGTATAAATCAGAATCGTTTAGAAGACCTTGTACAGGAAATGACCTAAAATGATTGAAAAATATTTATATATATATCTGGTAATTTTTGTTTCGATCTATCTTGAATCTTGGAAGGAAATTAAACATCAAGTATCGTCTAAATTATTACTGCTTATCATGATTCTTGAGTAGGGAAAGTCAAGATAAAGTTAGTGTTATTTGAGATTGTTATTCTCTATATTTGGATGAGTTAGTAATGTTTTTTGTTGTAAGGAAAAAAAAACTTAGAATAAAAAGGTACTGCTAGAAAATATTTCGAGGACAAAATTTCCTAAGGGGGAAGAGTTGTAACTGCCCGTTTTTCAATGGTGTCGAAAAAAGTGACTTCGGAACCCCAAACCCGACGAGAAAATTTTTGTAATGAGTGCTTAAATTAAATAAGTTGACAATAATTTTATATGGAATTTTGAATTGAAAAATTTTAATTATTGAATTAAAAGTTAGTATAAGTGATTTGGTTTAAAAGTCAAGTGGTTTTAGAAAATAAGGTATTGAGACCTCGTTTTTTAAATTTAAGGTCGTAAATATTTTTATTAAATATTTACAGAGTCTTATTATACGTGAATTGAAGTTCGGTTGGATAATTTCGATGATTAATTGCTTAATTAAGGAAAAAGGAGTAAATTGTAAAAGGGGAAAAAGTTAATTGGTATTGATTAAAAATAAAAGGGACCAAAGTGGTAATTACACCATGGTCAAAAAGTCCAAACGGTGGTGGATATGATTACCATCCACTAACTTTTGGGTTATTTATTCATTAAGTCCTAACTAGTTTAAGACTAAATTGAAAACAAGTTTGTTTAAATAAAATTTAATATAATTGAAGGACCAATTATGAATTTGGACCCTCTTTAAATGGCCTAATAATAGAAATGATGTGAAACTCTTTAGATTTTGATAAATTGCAATTAAATTCTAATTAAATGAGAATTTACTAATTAGTTTATTTTTAGAATGATCGAGAATGGTGGTTTCGAGGCCACAAATTCGATATGTTGATCGTAAATATTAATTATTTAATATTTATGAGGTCATTAGTATGACATTAAATTTTGGTTATGAATTTGTTGATTAAATAGTTAATTAAGTAAAAAGGATTAAATTAAAAAAGGTGCAAAAGTTGAATTCTATTAATTAAAGAAAAATTGAAGGATTGGAATGGTAATTAGACCATGGGGTATTGTAGTGGATGGTTTGGGTCTTTATTTGGTGAAAAATTGGTTGAATTCATTAAAGGTAAACTTGTAATTTTTAATTAAATAAGTTTAAGTGAAAATAAAAGAAAACTTTAATTGATTTTTTCTTCATCTTCTTCCATAAGAGAACCGAAATACCTAAGGAGAAGAAAAGAAGCATTCGGCCTAGCTTGTTGTTTCAATTGGATCAAGATTGTGTCCTGATCGTGGAAAAAGGGAAAATTACAGATTTGTCCCTGAAGTTCACTTTAATTGCAATTTCGTCTGGTAAGTTCGTAACTTTAAATTTACATTTAAATAGTATATTACTTGTATTATTTATGATTGTTATAGAATAGGTTATGGTATGTGAAATTGTGAAAGATGAAAAATAAATTAACGAAAGAGATATCAGGCTTTGAACAGATGATTTGAAACCGACGCAATGGCTGGGCTACCGATATGTTGCGAGTCCTCGACAGCTCGTATGAGCAGCATTGTGAGTTGGAAAATGAGAAAAGAATCCAAGAATGGATTATAGGCCCTACGATGGCTAGATTTATGCATAAGTGTATATTCTCGATAGCTCGTGTGAGCAGTATTGTTAGGGAACAGTTATATGCACAGATACCGTATCGATGACTGATGTACCGCATATGTTGCGAGTCCTCGACAGCTCGTGTGAGCAGCATCGTGACTCGAGAAAGAGATCTGGATCCTAAATGGATTATAGGACCTAAGATGGCTGGGACTATGCTTTATGCATACTCTCGACAGCTCGTATGAGTAGCATCGTTAGGGAGCAGTTTATTGTACAGACAGGCATCGTACTGATGGTTGGGGTACCGTATACGTTGCAAGTCCTAGACAGCTCGTGTGAGAAGCATCGAGTACTGATAATAGAAAATTTATAGATAGGAAAGTTGGAACACCAAATATGGCTTGAGGAAGCAACAGTTCATTCTAGCTCAGTTGAGATATAATTGCTTTATGCATATGATTGGTAACTCTTTAAAATCTTCGAACATACTAAGCTTTGAAGCTTACCAAAGATGTTATTGTGGTTTTGTAGATTGCTTGCTGTTTGAAGATCAGATCATCTCAAAGAAATCACACTATCTTGGGAGCTTGTTCGGTAAACTTTAAAACACTTGGTTATATGGCATGTACTAGGATGGTGTTATCCTTATATTACTTATTTGAGATTGTTGGATTCCTTGATATGATCTTAATGAAATATTGTATGCTTGTTCAATATGAAATATAGACTTTAATATGATGTATTAGGATTATGTTACTTGAGTTGTTTTGGTGAAATGGTTAAATAGCATGGTATCATTTGGATGAATGATTTGATAGGTATGATTTTGAGAAATTGGTAAATGCTGTAGACTGTTGTGCAAACTTGGAAATTTATGTGTATAATAGACATCTGCATACTTGTTTAGTAGAACCCATGATTGTACTGGTAGAAGTACAAGGTAAGAGAGAGGTTTCTCACTGACCTGATTTGTATTGGTAGATGAAAGATAAGTATCGGTACTTCTACTCATAGAAGTATCGGTTGCTTATGAACTTGTATCGTTAGAAGTGGTAGGGTAAAACCTGTTAGCCCTCTGGAGTTTTTAGTATCGGTAGAAGCATGACTTGTTTCGGTAGTAGAGTCACATGTATCGGTAGAACCATCTCGAGTATCGGTAGAACTCTGCACTATTTCTGAACTATTTCTTGACTTGACAACTATCAATACTTATCCAACAGGTACCGGTAGAACTCTACCTTTCAAGATACCCTTTTTTCGTGACCAGTTCTCTACTAGTAATCGAGCTTAAATCAATACCTTTCCTTTTATGAGGATGCAATTGAAAATAAGTCAAAAATAAAACAAGTCAGTACAATCATCATAAAATGTATCAACGAATTACAACAAAGAATCTACATATCTATTTAAGGTAGTTGCTAAAAGTTCGGCATAGTTTCTACCTAAGGTGGGCACTTAAGGCTCATTATATGTGGTTTTGAGTTCTAGAGTAACGGTACCCAAACCAGCAGATTCCTCAGTCCTCACCCATTATAGGCTCATACGGACGAGTTCGGTTCAGGGGAACACATTTCTCGTATGTTTGTATGGAAGTGAAAACTTCACGAAAACATAGGTACAAATGTATCCCGAAACAGATCCACTATCCTGCACAGAGGTGAAAACCTCACGAAGAGTAGCTTCATACTTCCACTTAAAAGGTGCAGTGACAAATGCAATGTATGCAAAACTATAGACAAGTATAGCAATATCAACATACATTTATCAAAGCAACATTTAAATCACAAAAACTAAAATGCAAAGGATCGCAAATTAAATTAAATCGAATTTTAAATTTCCAAAAAAAATTACAAAAAAATAATCGACTTATGGCTAAACTCTCTTATTGCTCCCTAGTGGAGTTGCCATATTGTTGAAATTTTTTTTAAAAAGAAAAAAATCTCAAATTATATTTTGAAAAATGAAAATGGAGTCACCGCTAATATTTTTTTAAAAATAGGTGTAATAGGGTCACCTTGTAAGATTTTTGAACTCATTAAAATAATTTTGGGTCTTTGAAACTATAAAACTGGTTCGGGAGCCGGTTACACATGAGGAAGGATTAGCACCCCCATACGCCCAAAAATTGGCACCTAATCAGTTATTTAAAGTCTTAACAATTGAAAATTTAAAACTCGAGAAAAATTTAAATTGCGATTCCTAAATGCATGAATGACTTGTTTTTAAAAAAATTACGAATAAAGCTCATTATTTCGAATTAATCGAGAAGAAAAATCACATCTAGTAAGTTAGGACATAACAATTCAAATTTCGAAAATAACAAGCATTTCTAATTATTTTCTCAAAATCTCATTTTTTTAATTTTGAATAGGGAATTTGATTATCTCGATTTAAAGAAAAAAAACCATACCCAATGAGTTAGGACATGATTCTCTCAAGTTTTCGAAACAAAGAACATTGCCTCATTTTTTAAAACGATTTATATATTTAAGATGAATTAAAATATCATGCATAAATAAATAAATGAATATGTACACATAATTTACAATTATATTGGCAAAAAGAAAATTAAAAAAATAAAAATATATACATAAATATAATAAGCACAATTAATGGCACAATAATATAAAGTAATATAATCATGTTAGCAAATAAAATGGTAACATAATCATAGTAATAATGACAGTGATATTAATTAATTACAAATATAAATATCAATAAATATGAGTCACAATTATGATAGCAAAGAAAAAAAATAATATGAGTCACAATCATGTAATTTAAAAATATATAGCATGCAAATAAATAAAAATATAAATAAAAATCATTTATCATAAAATAACACATAAATAAATAATAATTAAATAAAAACTAAATGTTAGTGAATAATAATAAGATTTTAGTAATAATGGTAATAAATATCAATTAAATAAGAATATTCACAAATCATCGAAAATAACAATGAAATTAATATAATTGAATACGAAAAATACAATTTAATAAATCAAACATGTAAATATATATGAGCAAAGAATAAATAATAAATAATTTCAATCATTTAAATTAAACAAATAAAAAATCATCCAAATTAAACAAAAAATAAAAAAGGGACCCAATTGAATGTACATTAAAATTGCAAGGGTCAAAAGTATAAATAAATAGGCCAAGTTAAATTAGGGACTTAATTGTAAATGATAGAAAATTAAAAGGATAAATTAAAATATGAAAAAAATGCAAAAAGGACCTAATTAAAACACCAAAAATTACGGAAGGACCAAGTGGGCAATTTTTCCATTCGCATGAAAACAAGCGGTTCCTTACCTAGGGCGGAGCAGGTCGGATCTTTGGTGTCAAAACAACGCCAGTTGGGGCGTTTAAGCCACACCCAAAACGACCCTGTTTTGGGGGAGTTATAAATACCCTAAACCTTAAAAAATCACTTTTCTCTTTGTTTTTAAAAAGCTCTTTAACCCTCTCTTTTTTTCTCTCATGCCTTCCCCATGTCCGACCTCTTAGCTCAGCTTCCAACCGCCGATCACCGGCACCGATGGCCGTCGCCTATGGCGGTCGGATTTCAAAAATATTTTTTTAAATTCCTTAAAAAACACAGATTTGGGTTTATTGTTTTCAAAATCGAGTCAAATCCCTAAGAAAAATCCCAAAGTTTTTATTTTTAAGGGTTTTTAATCGAATTTGTTTTTAGAAAAAATACCCCTTCATCGGAGCCCCTCTCCAAACACTGGTGAGTTCGAAGGGACTTCGTTCAGCCACAACGACGGTGTCGAGGAAAACAAGTATGAAACCCTAACTTTTTTTATTTTTATTTTATATTTATTTAGTATTTACTTTCGAAATAGGAAATAAAATAAAATAAAAAATAAATAGAATATAAATATATATGTATATAAATGTAACAGTATACCTTGAGGAAAAAAATGCTGATTCTCTTTGTATTTCGAATGAAATTTGTGGGTTTTTTACTATCGAAAATCTCGAATGCTATTTTCTCCTCTCTATTTTTCAAGTAATTTTTTTAGTACTTTACATTTAATTTTGTTTGTGTTTTTATAACACTATTTTTACAATCTTTTCTCGAATTTTTCGATTCGAGGTTGAATTACGTGCAGATCGTGGAGACTTGTATCCGAGGGTAGCGTCCGAGGATAGCAATAATGATGGCGGCGGCTACGTGGATGATAGTATGGCGGTAGTTAAAAACTAGGGTTAAGTTTAGGGTTTTTTAGATTTGGGTTTGTGGGTGTATTTGGGTAATGGGCTTGTTATTTTGTAAATGGATTTTTTTTTGTTTTAATTTTATTTTATATTTATTTATATAAAATAAAAATAAAACATAATTGGGTTTTGTATAGGCCCGGATAAAATTGGGCTTGTACAATAAGTATTCAACATTTTATCTCTTAGACTTCAATTTTAAAATTCATTTTGTCAAATGAAACTTATATTAAAAAACACTTTAATTTGTTATATCAAAATCTTTTATCAAATAAAGCTTAGTTTAATAATTTTCTCATTTTTTATATAACAAAACATTTAGTAAATTTGTTTTTGAATAATTACTCCCCCTTAATAAAAGACATTTTGAATTTAAGACCAAAATAAAATTTGTCATTTAAGTTGGCATTCATTTTTGCTTTAAGAAAATTGGTCAGAAAATTTTGCATTTAATTTGCATTAAGCAATAATCAAGTATTTTACTTTAATTTACCTTTTCTTCTCCCCCTTTTTGTTATATCAAACATCAAATAAAGTTAAGGAGTAGAGAAGTTAGTTCATCATAATATATAGATAAAAATTGAATAAGAGTGAACTAAAAACATCAATTGTATCTAAAAATACCAATAAAGTAATCAAGTTAAATCAAAATAAAGCATAGGCATAAATATAAAAAATGAAAGTGCAAATGTTATGAAAATGAAATGTATGTCCTAATGCTGCTCTAATCATCATGATGAGGGGAGAAAGTAGGCGTGGAAGGAAAACGTGCAAGGAGAGATGCCATTTGAGACTCTATAGTAGGAAGGCGAGAATAATGTCTTCCTATGCAATCGAACTTCTTCTCGAAGACCTTGGACATCTTTTCTCAATGAGTGTATGCGAGCAAAGCACTATTAACTTCCAATGATGGTTGAGTTGCATGTGATAAGGAAGTTGGTGGAGAAGCATGCTCGGGTGTTGGATTATCGTCAAATGTGGCATCGATGTCATCATCTTCATTTTGCACCGGATTGTCACTTTTAAGCCATGAACCGAAGTTGGCATCGAAATTATATCCCACATGATGTAGAGCCCCATAACTAATTGGTTGGTTTGAGGTAATGGGGGTGTCTCCATGTGTACTAACACCTAATTTCCTAAAAAGGTATGACTAATATGTGCCATGAGGAACGATGACATTTGTATTCATCCCCCTCCCAATAGCCTTTGTAATGTCATTATACATTATAAGTGTAAGGTCGGGATGCCTATCAGACTTAAAGCAATCGAGCCACCAATAATCGGTGTTTCGAAGCTTGACATGCTTCTTGATAGGCCTAAGGTTACAAGTGAGTATTAGGTGGAGGCCACGGTCATGGACATTAAGTTCGGATGCTAATTCGAACAGAATAAAAAGGATGGGATTACAATGCTCTTTTTGATCAGAGTAACCATTGGGAGGTAAATGAAGAAGATCGCCAAACTCTACGATAGTTACACAAATTGAGGTTCCCATTAAAAATGAGGTGATGGCTATACGGTATCACCAGACTCATCATGTTCGAGTTTGGCATTTGAAAAGAAAGCTCAAACAAGATTTAAATAATTCGACGAAGAAATATTTAAAAACTCCATCCAACCCCAAGATTGTAAAATAGGGAGATAAGAAAAGCTAATTGCCTCCAGCATGCCTACATCAACTTTCCTCGACTCTCATACATGTTTTGAAACAAAATAAGAGTTAAAACGATAATAAGAGTTAAAACGATGATAAAAGTTAGAAGATTGAAAACATTCATTAAAAGATGGTTCAAACTCCCTAGAGGGGTTAAACGATGATGTACTAGTCCTAGATTGCTTTTTTGGGGGGCCATTCTAACTATCTAAGCACTTAGAAAACACTAAAACCAAAAACAATCTCTTTGGGGAAATTTATCACATAGAGAAAGCAGGAAAGCTAAAGGATGAGTCTCTAGAATACCAAAGGCCTAAATTTGAAGTTTCTTTAAGGTATCTAAATTTTCTCTTAAGGGCTTGTAAATGTGATTCCTTAGGACAATATTGATATCTAGCACAAAAGCATACACTAAACATAATGTCGGGTCTACTTGCGGTAAGATAAAGTAAAGAACCAATCAAGCTTTGTAGAAGGGCTCATAAGAGTAACTTGCGGTAAGATAAAGTAAACATAATGTCATCCCTTCTTTGCTTGATTTGGTGTCCCAAAAGAAGTTTAGTTCTCTCATCATGCTTATGTCAAATTCACCTTGCATTAGCTTAGAAAATTCTTTACAAAGAAGGTCATTAGTAGAACCAAAAATAATGTCATCAACATAAATTTGAAATACTAATAAATCTTTCTCTTTTCTTTTAAAAAAAAATGTTATGTTAACCTTTTCTTTACAAAAATCTTTTTCAATATGAAAGTTTGATAATCTTTCATACCAAGCTCTAGGAGCTTATTTCAAACCATATAAAGCTTTTGAAAGTTTGAAAACATGGTTCGAAAATTTTGGATCTTCAATATCGGGTGGTTGTTCGACATACAATTCTTCATTTATAAAACCATTTAGAAAATCACTTTTTGCATCCATTTGATACAATTTGAAATCATTAAAGCATGCAAAAGCTAAAAACATTCTAATGGCTTCTATCCTAGCTACGGGAACATAAGTTTCATCATAATCTATTCCTTCCTCTTGAGTGTAGCCTTGAGCAACAAGTCTAGCTTTATTTCTCATTATGTTACCACTCTCATCAAGTTTGTTTCTAAACACCCATTTCATACCTATAGTGGATTTATCACTAGGTCTATCAACTCGGGTCCATACTTTTCTTCTCTTAAATTGGTTTAACTCTTCTTGCATAGCCAAAATCCAATATTCATCTTTTAATGCTTCTGTGATAATTTTAGGCTCAATGTATGAGATAAATGAAACATACTTACTAATAATTACCCCTTTAGATGGATCACCAATGATGTGTTCATCCTTCACATATGAAAGCTCTCTTGGGTGGCTAGATTCTCTTTCAACATAAGTTGGTTCTTAGAGTTCATCAATTTTGAGTTCTTGGACCAACTCACTTATGCCTTGATCTTCATGTGATGCTTGATTTTGATCAACTTGATATATCTCTACATCATCAAAATCAATAGATTCCTTTGTAGAAAGAGAGTTAGATTCATAAAAAAATAACATGTATAGATTCTTCTACAACAAGGGTTCTCTTGTTAAAAATTCTATAAGCTTTAGAATTAGTGAAATATCTAAGAAAAATACATTCATCACTTTTAGCATCAAATTTTCCTAAAATTTTTTTTCCATTATTAAAAACAAAACATTTGCAACCAAAAGGATGAAAATGGCTTATGTTAGACTTTCTTGCTTTAAAAAAAGTTCCTAAGGACTTTTCTTCAAAATAGGCATAATCATAGCTCTATTTATAATATAGCAAGAAGTGTTTATGGCTTCCACCCAAAAATATCTTGGCAAATTATTTTCACATAACATGGTTCTAGCCATTTCCTCTAAGGTCCTATTTTTCCTCTCAATAGCTCCATTTTGTTTAGAGGTTCTAAGTGCCGAAAAGTTGTGATTAATACCAAGTTCATTATAAAAATTATTAAAGCCAAGGTTTTAAAACTATTCTCCATGATCACTTCTTACACTTCAAAATAGGCACATGTCTCTCGAGGAGCTAGGACATGCATAGGGGTGACACTCGGAGGATATGGAAAGATCCTCACTCTCTTTTTTTGGGTTTATTACAAGACCCTTTTCTTTATCAGCTCCCTTGACCAGTAACTGGGTTAGCTGATTGATGATATCTTTTTGGGATTCAATGACCTGATCCTTCATGTCTTGCTACACTTTGGCTAGCTGTCCATACAGTTGTGCTTGCAACTTATCTTGCATTTCCTTCTGAGTTTACTTCAATTTTCTAATATCTGATTCATGGCTCTAGACTTAGTACGAGTATTGTAAGGGTGTTGGATTTGTTGTTTTTCCTGAGTAACTGTCATAATTTTAATTAATTAGGGACTTCTTCTTAAAATTTCAATACATGAAATGCGATTCAAAACTTTATGAATGTATGAATGCATATGCAAGAAAGGTGAAATGCGTTGCAAAACTCTATGAATGTATGAATGCATAAGCAAGAAAGGTATTGACTGTTAAACGAATCCTGATCGAATAACTTTACTAGAAAACAAATGTCTTTACATAATATAATTACATATAAGGTCTTGCCCTAATACTCAGAGTCTTAATCCTTTGAATGAGACATGCTAACTTTTGGCCTTTATCAGACACTAAATCATACTCTAACACAAAGCATCGGCTTGAACAGCTAACTTCTGCAAGTATTCTGCCACTTCACTTACTTGTGTCAATGCTTCACCCATGACATGGTCTCAGTCTCTGACTTGCCTCTGAGAGTGCTGAAGTTGCCTATTACTTGTCTCCAAGGTTCTTTTGAGGAACTCGACCCGAATCTCGCAATTTTGCAATGAAACTTCAAGTTCTCCTACCTTCTTTTAATCCTTCATTCTCAACTTGGCTTGCCCTCAATTCTATCGTATAGTTATGACTATGATGCATATGCAAAAACTCCTCTAACTCGACTATTCGAGCCTTCAACTCAACTTTCTCAACCTAGCCCTTTAACAACTCACTCTTTATAGCATCTCCTTGGACTTGAGCATCTTGAAACTTTCTCTTCCACTGATCCACTCGAATCCTTTTCTCTTGGATTTCTTGTTGCCATTGTTCTAATATCTAAGCCCAATGGTTCTCATTGACTGATGGAGCTTCTTGTAATCCTTCTTCAAACCATCCAAGTCTTCCTTAGCCTTTCTTTTTCCTTTCCTCAGCTTCTTGGCTTCTAACCTTTGGATATCAACATCTAATCCCAACTACATTTTTTCTTCCTATAATGTCTCTATCTTCTTCCCCAATTCAGAACTTTTCTTTTCAAAGTCTTGTTTTGTGAACTCTAATTATGATGGGACTACTTGCAAATGCTCCTCAATTGGGTGGACATTTTCGCGATTTGACACGGGGATGTTGCCATTGATTCTCCTACCCCTCCACTCATCATACTCTCGGGTTTCCATGAGATTTACAACAAATGGCTTCATTTTATGAACCTGATTCCAGACATTTGATATCTCTCGAACCCTTTTCTTATTGTTCTCACCCTTGTATGCAAACTCACACTGAGCCAGACCCTGAGTCATTAGGATGAACTGCCTTGATCGATACTATCTCATCACTAACAAAGGGGCATATCCTATAGCTCCTCATATCCTAAGTAATGGAACCCAACCAAAATCTCCGTATCGATAAAGAATTTCATCAGGAATAAACCATGATGCTTGCCATTCTATGTCTTCATCTCAGAGACTATGAAATATTGTCATCCACTTTTCCTCAAAAATATCCTCTCGCCTTTGTGTAGTCACAAATTCCCTCAAAGGGGAATAACTCATAGAAAACACTCGGCAGAGAACCTTTTCCACCTTTTAGAAGTGACTATGGAGCCAAACCATAAATAGAGGTACGCAACCGATAAATCTCCCTTCTCCTTCTCTTCGACATGCATTTAATGATCTAAAGGTCTCGGTCAGAATCGTTGGAACAGGTTTAACACTCTTATCAAGCCAGTCAAATAGATTAATGAGCGCCTCCTCTATGTGCCCTAATGCCTTAAGAAAGATAACCAACCCATATAAGCTGATAGCAAATATATCAACCTTTTTCCTTGCATCTGGATGCGCTAAGGTCAAATCTCGCAAGCTCTTCCAAGTGATGCATTTGTTGTCACCCTTTACCTTAATTCAATTTGTAATCCATTGCTCGCTCATTTCCATAATGTTCATTAGTTTCTTAAGAAAGGTTCGGACATTAGCAACTCTCGAGTAGGCCTTGCTTACTTGAATCTTAGAGCAATGAAGTAAAGCAATATACTCCTCAATCGGGGCACCATATCATGTTCCCAAAAGGTGAAGCAAATATAAGTCGGGTTCCAGTTGTAACAGCCCGTTTTTCAGTGGTGTCAAAAACAGTGACTTTGGAACCCCAAACCCGACGAGATAATTTTTGTAATGAGTGCTTAAATTAAATAAGTCGACAATAATTTATATGGAATTTTGAATTGAAGAATTTTAATTATTGAATTAAAAGTTAGTATAAGTGATTTGGTTTAAAAGTCAAGTAGTTTTAGAAAATAAGGTATTGAGACCTTATTTTTTTAATTTAAGGTCGTAAATATTTTTATTAAATATTTATAGAGTCTTATTATATGTTAATTAAAGTTCGGTTGGATAATTTTGATGATTAATTGTTTAATTAAGGAAAAAGGAGTAAATTGTAAAATGGGTAAAAGTTAATTGCTATTAATTGAAAATAAAACGGACCAGCGTAGTAATTACACCATGGTCAAAAAGTCCAAGCGGTGGCGGATATGATTACCATTCACTAACTTTTGGGTTATTTATTCATTAAGTCCTAATTAGTTTAGGACTAAATTGAAAATAAGTTTGTTTAAATAAAATTTAATATAATTGAAGGACCAATTAGGAAATTGGACCCTCTTTAAATGACCTAGTAATAGAAATGATGTGAAACTCTTTAGATTTTGATAAATTGCAATTATATCCTAATTAAATGAGAATTTACTAATTAGTTTATTTTTAGTATGATCGGGAATGGTGGTTTCAACGCCACAAATTTGATATGTTGGACCATAAATATTAATTATTAATATTTATGATGTCATTAGTATGATATTAAATTTTGGTTATGAAATTTTGTTGATTAGATAGTTAATTAAGTAAAAAGGATTAAATTGAAAAAGGTGCAAAAAGTTGAATTCTATTAATTAAAGAAAAATTGAAGGATTGGAATGGTAACTAGACCATGGGTATTGTAGTGGACGATTTTGGTTCTTTAATTGGTGAAAAATTGGCTGAATTCATTAGGGGTAAACTTGTAATTTTTATAAGTTTAAGTGAAAATAAAAGAAAACTTTAATTGATTTTTTCTTCATCTTCTTCACTAAGAGAACCAAAAAGCCTAAGGAGAAGAAAAGAAGCATTCGGCCTAGCTTGTTGTTTTGATTAGATCAAGATCGTGTCCCAATCGTGAAAAATGGGAAAATTACAGATTTATCCCTAAAGTTCACTTTAAATGCAATTTCGTTTGGTAAGTTCGTAAATTGTGATTCTTTATGATTGTTATAAAATAGGTTATGGTACGTGAAATTGTGAAAGATGAAAAAGAAATGAACGAAAGAGATATCAGGCTTTGAATAGATGATTTGAAATCGACGCGATGGCTGAGGTATCGCATATGTTGCGAGTCCTCGATAGCTCGTGTGAGCAGCATCGTTAGGGAACAATTATATGCACAGATACCGTATCGATGGCTGAGGTACCGCATATGTTGCAAATCCTTGATAACTCGTGTTAGCAGTATCGTGACTCGAGAAAGAGATATGGATCCTAAATGGATTATAGGCCCTACGATGGCTGGGACTATGCTTTATGCATATTCTCGACAGCTCGTGTGAGCAGCATCATTAGGGAATAGTTTATAGTACAGATAGGCACCGTACCTACGCTGGGTACCGCATACGTTGCGAGTCCTCGACAGCTCGTGTGAGAAGCATCGAGTACTGGTAACAGAAAAGCTATAAGCAAGAAAATTGGAACACCAAATATGGCTTGAGGAAGAAACAATTCATCCTAGCTCCGTTGAGATATAATTGCTTTATGCATATAATTGTTAACTCTTTAAACTCTTCGAACATACTAAGCTTTGAAGCTTACCAAAGATATTATTGTGGTTTTGTAGATTGTTTGCTATTTGAAGATCGGATCATCTCGAAGAAATCACACTATCTCGGGAGCTTGTTCGGTAAACTTTAAATCACTTAGTTATATGGCATGTACTAGGATGGTGTTATCCTTATATTACTTATTTGGGATTGTTGGATTCCTTGATATGATCTTAATGAAATATTGTATGCTTGATCAAAATGAAATATAGACTTTAATATGATGTATTAGGATTATGTTACTTAAGTTGTTTTGTTCAAATGGTTAAATAGCATGGTATCATTTGGATGAATGATTTGATAGGTATGATTTTGAGAAATTAGTAAATGCTGTAGACTGTTGTTCAAACTTGGAAATTTATGTGTATAATTGACATCTTCATACTTTTGCTTCGGTAGAAGTACAGGGTGAGAGAGAGGTTGCTCACTAACCTGATTTGTATCGGTAGATGAAAGATAAGTATCGGTACTTCTACTCATAGAAGTATCGGTTACTTATGGTAGAAGTGGTAGGGTAAAACTTCTTAGCCCTCTAAAGTATTTAGTATCGGTAGAAGCATGACTTGTTTCGGTAGTAGTGTCATATGTATCGGTAGAACCATCTCGAGTATCGATAGAACTTTACACTATTTTTGAACTGTTTCTTGACTTGACAACTACCGATACTTGTCCAATAGATTGATAGAAGTCTTCAAAAATCATGAAAGTGACCCTTTTGCCCTTGTTGAATTCTGATTATAATCGATTGATGATTTATGATGTATTGGGTTCATATCTTTATTAAATTAGATTGAATGAAAAAAATGATGATGAACAATGATAGATGAACAGTAAGACAAAGGGACCTTGACAGGCGACAGTTTTGGGTTTTGGGTGTTACATTTAATGGTATCAGAGCTTACGATTTAGTCAATTCTCGGACTAAGTATAGTGTGAATAAAGTCTAGAAAGTACATGTCACATAAACCTGTGATACTGTGATATTGATTGATCCAATCTAACACCTGTTTTATTGCAGATTTTAAAGATGTTATCTGATCTAATCATGATGAAATTTATGAAGTTATTGGTAATACTCTGACTAATGATTCTGGTACCAGTCATAATACACTAGTTTCATAAATATTTGAAAACGAAGAGGTGAGTTAATGTTTATCAGTTTTACAAATGTCTGATGGTAGAGTCAAATGTCTTTTGGATTTGATGAGATAGTGATTTATAGAAATTGTACAAGCCAATTTAGTAGCTTTACGATTGTTATCCCTAAGTATAGGTAAACAAAGTGAGATCGAGGACATAATGATGGATCTGAAGTTATAGTATTTGATATTATTTTTGGTATGTTCTATTGTCTCGGTATTATTTAATGTGAAAGCACTGGTTGAGATAGGGTTGCTTATTCTCACCTTGCATTGTATTAATAATGAAAAGGGGTTTATTTCTTAACCAATGAGATTAATGTTTGGATCATAATCCGATAGGCTGGAGTTGGTATGTTAAAACTATTTACTGAAAAGTGACTATGATTTTTCTTGATGATTTGATGTTAATATTAAATCATGAATTTGATATTATTCCGAGAATAGATTGACTAAAGCTATATGATACTATAGTGAATTATAGTCTAAAATGAAATGACTTAAATAGCGGACTGGTGTGCTTATTATGGTTGAGTCAGGTAAATCAGATAGTATAAATCAGAATCGTTTAGAAGACCTTGTACAGGAAATGACCTAAAATGATTGAAAAATATTTATATATATATCTGGTAATTTTTGTTTCGATCTATCTTGAATCTTGGAAGGAAATTAAACATCAAGTATCGTCTAAATTATTACTGCTTATCATGATTCTTGAGTAGGGAAAGTCAAGATAAAGTTAGTGTTATTTGAGATTGTTATTCTCTATATTTGGATGAGTTAGTAATGTTTTTTGTTGTAAGGAAAAAAAAACTTAGAATAAAAAGGTACTGCTAGAAAATATTTCGAGGACAAAATTTCCTAAGGGGGAAGAGTTGTAACTGCCCGTTTTTCAATGGTGTCGAAAAAAGTGACTTCGGAACCCCAAACCCGACGAGAAAATTTTTGTAATGAGTGCTTAAATTAAATAAGTTGACAATAATTTTATATGGAATTTTGAATTGAAAAATTTTAATTATTGAATTAAAAGTTAGTATAAGTGATTTGGTTTAAAAGTCAAGTGGTTTTAGAAAATAAGGTATTGAGACCTCGTTTTTTAAATTTAAGGTCGTAAATATTTTTATTAAATATTTACAGAGTCTTATTATACGTGAATTGAAGTTCGGTTGGATAATTTCGATGATTAATTGCTTAATTAAGGAAAAAGGAGTAAATTGTAAAAGGGGAAAAAGTTAATTGGTATTGATTAAAAATAAAAGGGACCAAAGTGGTAATTACACCATGGTCAAAAAGTCCAAACGGTGGTGGATATGATTACCATCCACTAACTTTTGGGTTATTTATTCATTAAGTCCTAACTAGTTTAAGACTAAATTGAAAACAAGTTTGTTTAAATAAAATTTAATATAATTGAAGGACCAATTATGAATTTGGACCCTCTTTAAATGGCCTAATAATAGAAATGATGTGAAACTCTTTAGATTTTGATAAATTGCAATTAAATTCTAATTAAATGAGAATTTACTAATTAGTTTATTTTTAGAATGATCGAGAATGGTGGTTTCGAGGCCACAAATTCGATATGTTGATCGTAAATATTAATTATTTAATATTTATGAGGTCATTAGTATGACATTAAATTTTGGTTATGAATTTGTTGATTAAATAGTTAATTAAGTAAAAAGGATTAAATTAAAAAAGGTGCAAAAGTTGAATTCTATTAATTAAAGAAAAATTGAAGGATTGGAATGGTAATTAGACCATGGGGTATTGTAGTGGATGGTTTGGGTCTTTATTTGGTGAAAAATTGGTTGAATTCATTAAAGGTAAACTTGTAATTTTTAATTAAATAAGTTTAAGTGAAAATAAAAGAAAACTTTAATTGATTTTTTCTTCATCTTCTTCCATAAGAGAACCGAAATACCTAAGGAGAAGAAAAGAAGCATTCGGCCTAGCTTGTTGTTTCAATTGGATCAAGATTGTGTCCTGATCGTGGAAAAAGGGAAAATTACAGATTTGTCCCTGAAGTTCACTTTAATTGCAATTTCGTCTGGTAAGTTCGTAACTTTAAATTTACATTTAAATAGTATATTACTTGTATTATTTATGATTGTTATAGAATAGGTTATGGTATGTGAAATTGTGAAAGATGAAAAATAAATTAACGAAAGAGATATCAGGCTTTGAACAGATGATTTGAAACCGACGCAATGGCTGGGCTACCGATATGTTGCGAGTCCTCGACAGCTCGTATGAGCAGCATTGTGAGTTGGAAAATGAGAAAAGAATCCAAGAATGGATTATAGGCCCTACGATGGCTAGATTTATGCATAAGTGTATATTCTCGATAGCTCGTGTGAGCAGTATTGTTAGGGAACAGTTATATGCACAGATACCGTATCGATGACTGATGTACCGCATATGTTGCGAGTCCTCGACAGCTCGTGTGAGCAGCATCGTGACTCGAGAAAGAGATCTGGATCCTAAATGGATTATAGGACCTAAGATGGCTGGGACTATGCTTTATGCATACTCTCGACAGCTCGTATGAGTAGCATCGTTAGGGAGCAGTTTATTGTACAGACAGGCATCGTACTGATGGTTGGGGTACCGTATACGTTGCAAGTCCTAGACAGCTCGTGTGAGAAGCATCGAGTACTGATAATAGAAAATTTATAGATAGGAAAGTTGGAACACCAAATATGGCTTGAGGAAGCAACAGTTCATTCTAGCTCAGTTGAGATATAATTGCTTTATGCATATGATTGGTAACTCTTTAAAATCTTCGAACATACTAAGCTTTGAAGCTTACCAAAGATGTTATTGTGGTTTTGTAGATTGCTTGCTGTTTGAAGATCAGATCATCTCAAAGAAATCACACTATCTTGGGAGCTTGTTCGGTAAACTTTAAAACACTTGGTTATATGGCATGTACTAGGATGGTGTTATCCTTATATTACTTATTTGAGATTGTTGGATTCCTTGATATGATCTTAATGAAATATTGTATGCTTGTTCAATATGAAATATAGACTTTAATATGATGTATTAGGATTATGTTACTTGAGTTGTTTTGGTGAAATGGTTAAATAGCATGGTATCATTTGGATGAATGATTTGATAGGTATGATTTTGAGAAATTGGTAAATGCTGTAGACTGTTGTGCAAACTTGGAAATTTATGTGTATAATAGACATCTGCATACTTGTTTAGTAGAACCCATGATTGTACTGGTAGAAGTACAAGGTAAGAGAGAGGTTTCTCACTGACCTGATTTGTATTGGTAGATGAAAGATAAGTATCGGTACTTCTACTCATAGAAGTATCGGTTGCTTATGAACTTGTATCGTTAGAAGTGGTAGGGTAAAACCTGTTAGCCCTCTGGAGTTTTTAGTATCGGTAGAAGCATGACTTGTTTCGGTAGTAGAGTCACATGTATCGGTAGAACCATCTCGAGTATCGGTAGAACTCTGCACTATTTCTGAACTATTTCTTGACTTGACAACTATCAATACTTATCCAACAGGTACCGGTAGAACTCTACCTTTCAAGATACCCTTTTTTCGTGACCAGTTCTCTACTAGTAATCGAGCTTAAATCAATACCTTTCCTTTTATGAGGATGCAATTGAAAATAAGTCAAAAATAAAACAAGTCAGTACAATCATCATAAAATGTATCAACGAATTACAACAAAGAATCTACATATCTATTTAAGGTAGTTGCTAAAAGTTCGGCATAGTTTCTACCTAAGGTGGGCACTTAAGGCTCATTATATGTGGTTTTGAGTTCTAGAGTAAGGGTACCCAAACCAGCAGATTCCTCAGTCCTCACCCATTATAGGCTCATACGGACGAGTTCGGTTCAGGGGAACACATTTCTCGTATGTTTGTATGGAAGTGAAAACTTCACGAAAACATAGGTACAAATGTATCCCGAAACAGATCCACTATCCTGCACAGAGGTGAAAACCTCACGAAGAGTAGCTTCATACTTCCACTTAAAAGGTGCAGTGACAAATGCAATGTATGCAAAACTATAGACAAGTATAGCAATATCAACATACATTTATCAAAGCAACATTTAAATCACAAAAACTAAAATGCAAAGGATCGCAAATTAAATTAAATCGAATTTTAAATTTCCAAAAAAAATTACAAAAAAATAATCGACTTACGGCTAAACTCTCTTATTGCTCCCTAGTGGAGTTGCCATATTGTTGAAATTTTTTTTAAAAAGAAAAAAATCTCAAATTATATTTTGAAAAATGAAAATGGAGTCACCGCTAATATTTTTTTAAAAATAGGTGTAATAGGGTCACCTTGTAAGATTTTTGAACTCATTAAAATAATTTTGGGTCTTTGAAACTATAAAACTGGTTCGGGAGCCGGTTACACATGAGGAAGGATTAGCACCCCCATACGCCCAAAAATTGGCACCTAATCAGTTATTTAAAGTCTTAACAATTGAAAATTTAAAACTCGAGAAAAATTTAAATTGCGATTCCTAAATGCATGAATGACTTGTTTTTAAAAAAATTACGAATAAAGCTCATTATTTCGAATTAATCGAGAAGAAAAATCACATCTAGTAAGTTAGGACATAACAATTCAAATTTCGAAAATAACAAGCATTTCTAATTATTTTCTCAAAATCTCATTTTTTTAATTTTGAATAGGGAATTTGATTATCTCGATTTAAAGAAAAAAAACCATACCCAATGAGTTAGGACATGATTCTCTCAAGTTTTCGAAACAAAGAACATTGCCTCATTTTTTAAAACGATTTATATATTTAAGATGAATTAAAATATCATGCATAAATAAATAAATGAATATGTACACATAATTTACAATTATATTGGCAAAAAGAAAATTAAAAAAATAAAAATATATACATAAATATAATAAGCACAATTAATGGCACAATAATATAAAGTAATATAATCATGTTAGCAAATAAAATGGTAACATAATCATAGTAATAATGACAGTGATATTAATTAATTACAAATATAAATATCAATAAATATGAGTCACAATTATGATAGCAAAGAAAAAAAATAATATGAGTCACAATCATGTAATTTAAAAATATATAGCATGCAAATAAATAAAAATATAAATAAAAATCATTTATCATAAAATAACACATAAATAAATAATAATTAAATAAAAACTAAATGTTAGTGAATAATAATAAGATTTTAGTAATAATGGTAATAAATATCAATTAAATAAGAATATTCACAAATCATCGAAAATAACAATGAAATTAATATAATTGAATACGAAAAATACAATTTAATAAATCAAACATGTAAATATATATGAGCAAAGAATAAATAATAAATAATTTCAATCATTTAAATTAAACAAATAAAAAATCATCCAAATTAAACAAAAAATAAAAAAGGGACCCAATTGAATGTACATTAAAATTGCAAGGGTCAAAAGTATAAATAAATAGGCCAAGTTAAATTAGGGACTTAATTGTAAATGATAGAAAATTAAAAGGATAAATTAAAATATGAAAAAAATGCAAAAAGGACCTAATTAAAACACCAAAAATTACGGAAGGACCAAGTGGGCAATTTTTCCATTCGCATGAAAACAAGCGGTTCCTTACCTAGGGCGGAGCAGGTCGGATCTTTGGTGTCAAAACAACGCCAGTTGGGGCGTTTAAGCCACACCCAAAACGACCCTGTTTTGGGGGAGTTATAAATACCCTAAACCTTAAAAAATCACTTTTCTCTTTGTTTTTAAAAAGCTCTTTAACCCTCTCTTTTTTTCTCTCATGCCTTCCCCATGTCCGACCTCTTAGCTCAGCTTCCAACCGCCGATCACCGGCACCGATGGCCGTCGCCTATGGCGGTCGGATTTCAAAAATATTTTTTTAAATTCCTTAAAAAACACAGATTTGGGTTTATTGTTTTCAAAATCGAGTCAAATCCCTAAGAAAAATCCCAAAGTTTTTATTTTTAAGGGTTTTTAATCGAATTTGTTTTTAGAAAAAATACCCCTTCATCGGAGCCCCTCTCCAAACACTGGTGAGTTCGAAGGGACTTCGTTCAGCCACAACGACGATGTCGAGGAAAACAAGTATGAAACCCTAACTTTTTTTATTTTTATTTTATATTTATTTAGTATTTACTTTCGAAATAGGAAATAAAATAAAATAAAAAATAAATAGAATATAAATATATATGTATATAAATGTAACAGTATACCTTGAGGAAAAAAATGCTGATTCTCTTTGTATTTCGAATGAAATTTGTGGGTTTTTTACTATCGAAAATCTCGAATGCTATTTTCTCCTCTCTATTTTTCAAGTAATTTTTTTAGTACTTTACATTTAATTTTGTTTGTGTTTTTATAACACTATTTTTACAATCTTTTCTCGAATTTTTCGATTCGAGGTTGAATTACGTGCAGATCGTGGAGACTTGTATCCGAGGGTAGCGTCCGAGGATAGCAATAATGATGGCGGCGGCTACGTGGATGATAGTATGGCGGTAGTTAAAAACTAGGGTTAAGTTTAGGGTTTTTTAGATTTGGGTTTGTGGGTGTATTTGGGTAATGGGCTTGTTATTTTGTAAATGGATTTTTTTTTGTTTTAATTTTATTTTATATTTATTTATATAAAATAAAAATAAAACATAATTGGGTTTTGTATAGGCCCGGATAAAATTGGGCTTGTACAATAAGTATTCAACATTTTATCTCTTAGACTTCAATTTTAAAATTCATTTTGTCAAATGAAACTTATATTAAAAAACACTTTAATTTGTTATATCAAAATCTTTTATCAAATAAAGCTTAGTTTAATAATTTTCTCATTTTTTATATAACAAAACATTTAGTAAATTTGTTTTTGAATAATTACTCCCCCTTAATAAAAGACATTTTGAATTTAAGACCAAAATAAAATTTGTCATTTAAGTTGGCATTCATTTTTGCTTTAAGAAAATTGGTCAGAAAATTTTGCATTTAATTTGCATTAAGCAATAATCAAGTATTTTACTTTAATTTACCTTTTCTTCTCCCCCTTTTTGTTATATCAAACATCAAATAAAGTTAAGGAGTAGAGAAGTTAGTTCATCATAATATATAGATAAAAATTGAATAAGAGTGAACTAAAAACATCAATTGTATCTAAAAATACCAATAAAGTAATCAAGTTAAATCAAAATAAAGCATAGGCATAAATATAAAAAATGAAAGTGCAAATGTTATGAAAATGAAATGTATGTCCTAATGCTGCTCTAATCATCATGATGAGGGGAGAAAGTAGGCGTGGAAGGAAAACGTGCAAGGAGAGATGCCATTTGAGACTCTATAGTAGGAAGGCGAGAATAATGTCTTCCTATGCAATCGAACTTCTTCTCGAAGACCTTGGACATCTTTTCTCAATGAGTGTATGCAAGCAAAGCACTATTAACTTCCAATGATGGTTGAGTTGCATGTGATAAGGAAGTTGGTGGAGAAGCATGCTCGGGTGTTGGATTATCGTCAAATGTGGCATCGATGTCATCATCTTCATTTTGCACCGGATTGTCACTTTTAAGCCATGAACCGAAGTTGGCATCGAAATTATATCCCACATGATGTAGAGCCCCATAACTAATTGGTTGGTTTGAGGTAATGGGGGTGTCTCCATGTGTACTAACACCTAATTTCCTAAAAAGGTATGACTAATATGTGCCATGAGGAACGATGACATTTGTATTCATCCCCCTCCCAATAGCCTTTGTAATGTCATTATACATTATAAGTGTAAGGTCGGGATGCCTATCAGACTTAAAGCAATCGAGCCACCAATAATCGGTGTTTCGAAGCTTGACATGCTTCTTGATAGGCCTAAGGTTACAAGTGAGTATTAGGTGGAGGCCACGGTCATGGACATTAAGTTCGGATGCTAATTCGAACAGAATAAAAAGGATGGGATTACAATGCTCTTTTTGATCGGAGTAACCATTGGGAGGTAAATGAAGAAGATCGCCAAACTCTACGATAGTTACACAAATTGAGGTTCCCATTAAAAATGAGGTGATGGCTATACGGTATCACCAGACTCATCATGTTCGAGTTTGGCATTTGAAAAGAAAGCTCAAACAAGATTTAAATAATTCGACGAAGAAATATTTAAAAACTCCATCCAACCCCAAGATTGTAAAATAGGGAGATAAGAAAAGCTAATTGCCTCCAGCATGCCTACATCAACTTTCCTCGACTCCCATACATGTTTTGAAACAAAATAAGAGTTAAAACGATAATAAGAGTTAAAACGATGATAAAAGTTAGAAGATTGAAAACATTCATTAAAAGATGGTTCAAACTCCCTAGAGGGGTTAAACGATGATGTACTAGTCCTAGATTGCTTTTTTGGGGGGCCATTCTAACTATCTAAGCACTTAGAAAACACTAAAACCAAAAACAATCTCTTTGGGGAAATTTATCACATAGAGAAAGCAGGAAAGCTAAAGGATGAGTCTCTAGAATACCAAAGGCCTAAATTTGAAGTTTCTTTAAGGTATCTAAATTTTCTCTTAAGGGCTTGTAAATGTGATTCCTTAGGACAATATTGATATCTAGCACAAAAGCATACACTAAACATAATGTCGGGTCTACTTGCGGTAAGATAAAGTAAAGAACCAATCAAGCTTTGTAGAAGGGCTCATAAGAGTAACTTGCGGTAAGATAAAGTAAACATAATGTCATCCCTTCTTTGCTTGATTTGGTGTCCCAAAAGAAGTTTAGTTCTCTCATCATGCTTATGTCAAATTCACCTTGCATTAGCTTAGAAAATTCTTTACAAAGAAGGTCATTAGTAGAACCAAAAATAATGTCATCAACATAAATTTGAACTACTAATAAATCTTTCTCTTTTCTTTTAAAAAAAAGTGTTATGTTAACCTTTTCTTTACAAAAATCTTTTTCAATATGAAAGTTTGATAATCTTTCATACCAAGCTCTAGGAGCTTATTTCAAACCATATAAAGCTTTTGAAAGTTTGAAACATGGTTCGAAAATTTTGGATCTTCAATATCGGGTGGTTGTTCGACATACAATTCTTCATTTATAAAACCATTTAGAAAATCACTTTTTGCATCCATTTGATACAATTTGAAATCATTAAAGCATGCAAAAGCTAAAAACATTCTAATGGCTTCTATCCTAGCTACGGGAACATAAGTTTCATCATAATCTATTCCTTCCTCTTGAGTGTAGCCTTGAGCAACAAGTCTAGCTTTATTTCTCATTATGTTACCACTCTCATCAAGTTTGTTTCTAAACACCCATTTCATACCTATAGTGGATTTATCACTAGGTCTATCAACTCGGGTCCATACTTTTCTTCTCTTAAATTGGTTTAACTCTTCTTGCATAGCCAAAATCCAATATTCATCTTTTAATGCTTCTGTGATAATTTTAGGCTCAATGTATGAGATAAATGAAACATACTTACTAATAATTACCCCTTTAGATGGATCACCAATGATGTGTTCATCCTTCACATATGAAAGCTCTCTTGGGTGGCTAGATTCTCTTTCAACATAAGTTGGTTCTTAGAGTTCATCAATTTTGAGTTCTTGGACCAACTCACTTATGCCTTGATCTTCATGTGATGCTTGATTTTGATCAACTTGATATATCTCTACATCATCAAAATCAATAGATTCCTTTGTAGAAAGAGAGTTAGATTCATAAAAAAATAACATGTATAGATTCTTCTACAACAAGGGTTCTCTTGTTAAAAATTCTATAAGCTTTAGAATTAGTGAAATATCTAAGAAAAATACATTCATCACTTTTAGCATCAAATTTTCCTAAAATTTTTTTTCCATTATTAAAAACAAAACATTTGCAACCAAAAGGATGAAAATGGCTTATGTTAGACTTTCTTGCTTTAAAAAGTTCCTAAGGACTTTTCTTCAAAATAGGCATAATCATAGCTCTATTTATAATATAGCAAGAAGTGTTTATGGCTTCCACCCAAAAATATCTTGGCAAATTATTTTCACATAACATGGTTCTAGCCATTTCCTCTAAGGTCCTATTTTTCCTCTCAATAGCTCCATTTTGTTTAGAGGTTCTAAGTGCCGAAAAGTTGTGATTAATACCAAGTTCATTATAAAAATTATTAAAGCCAAGGTTTTAAAACTATTCTCCATGATCACTTCTTACACTTCAAATTGAATATCCCACTTGATTTTGAATCATTTTATTAAAAGTAATAAATTTTCTAAAGCTTCATCTTTTGAAAACAAAAAGAAAACCCATGTATATCTAAAATAGTCATCAACAATAACAAATTCATAATTTTACCTCCTAAACTAATAGTTCTAGTGGGTCCAAAAAGGTCAATATGAATAAGTTGGACTACTCTAAATGTAGAAAATATATATTTAGATTTAAAATATGATCTTCTATGTTTACCTTTAGCACATGCATCATATATTTTATCAAAGTCAATAAGAAAGTTAGGCATGCCAATAACAAATTCATTTTTAATAAGTTTTAAAACAACACTCATGCTTGCATGTCCTAATCTTTTATGTCATAGTCAACATATATTTTCATTATTAGCCATAAAACAAATATTAGAGGAATGTCATCAAAATGCACCATAAAAATATTACCTACCCTATGTCTTACAAAAAGAATCCAGTTATTTCCAATATCTACAACTTTGCACCCATTAGACTTAAAAATTACTTTGAATCCCTTGTCAAAAAGTTGACTAATTCTAAGGAGGTAATACTTAAGACCATTGACATAAAGCACATTTTTAATGAGAGTGGAAGAATTTATACCTCTAGAACCTATATCTTCAATAAGCCCTTTAGAGTTATCACCAAATGTAACTTCTCCATTCTTTAGCATTAGTTCCATGAAATGACTTTTGTCATCGGTCATGTGTCTATAGCATCCACTATCAAGGTACCATGAGTTCTTCTTAGAGTTGTTTGCCTTGAAACAATGCTCTTCCTCCTACAAACACAAAGTTAAACTTTGGATTTTGGTACCCAAACTTTCTTGGGTCCATTAGCATTAGTCCTAACAAATTTTGTCCCCTTAGAAATCCACTTCTTTAAAGCATCCTCATTTTGAGATGTATTTAATTCTTTTGGAATCTACACACTCTTAGTGAGTTTGCTCCTAGATGTGAGCTTCGTTAAAGACATACTTGTCTATCATGCCCTTTTTTATGGCAATGTGTTCATAAGAGTGAGTAATCATAAATTTAGCTTGGTTTCTCAAAGAAATTTTTAAATTAGCTTTGTTTTTGTAAATTTACAAAACCTAAGCCACTCTTGTCAAATAAGGCTTTTTGAGATTCAAGCATATCATTTAGTTTTTGCTGCCTCATATGAAACATAGAAAAGGAATTATGCAAGTTCTCATTCTTTAAAATCAAATCATCAATTTGAGCTTGCATATCATTAAATTTCTTTTATATTTCCTCTTTAGCTATGATTAGAGACTTATTTTCCTCCTTTAATTTTGAAATCATTTTCTTATATTTGGAGTTCATAGTCTCAAACTTTATAACTAATTCATCAAAGGCATCTTGTAATTCTTTAAATATATATTCATTTAATTTAATAGAGTTTAGGATTACCTTTGGTTCTTCAATAGCCATAAGACATTAGTGGGCAACTTCATTGTCCTCATCACCATCGGGTGAATCGCTATCGCTCCAAGTTGTCATCATGGTTTTCTTCTTTTGTTTTAATGCCCCTTTCTTCTTCTATTATGGGAAATCAAGTTTAATGTGACCCGGCTTTTTGCACTCATAGCAAATGATTGGGTCCTTTTCCCTTCTTTCTTAGTTCACCATTAATGATGTCTCTTCTTGGGAATTTTTTTGCTTTGTTGAACTTCATGAATTTTTTGAATTTCTTTGCAAACATAAACATCTCCTACTCCTTATCATCATTACTAAAGTCTTCATCCTTCTTTACAAGTTGTTGATTTGAAGGCAACTTCCACTTTGTTTAGAGCTTTTTTGATTTCTTGTGTATTGTGGTTAATCTTCATTTCATATGTCAACAAGGAACCAATGAGCTCATTAAGGGAGAATAAGTTGAGATCTTTTGATTCTTCTATTGTCGCCACTTTCGCTTTCCACGACGTTGGGAGACTATTCAACATCTTCTTCACCATCTCCATATTGGGATAGATCTTCCTAAGGGCTTTGAGATAATTGATGATGTGGGTGAAGCGATCGGACATCTCTTTGATTCCTTCCTCCGATTTTTCCTTAAAAAATCATAATCAAGGGTGAGAAGACTTATCTTGGACTCCTTAACTCTACTAGTCCCTTCATGGGTGATTTCAAGGTTGTTCCATATTTCTTTAACATTGCTACACAATGAGACTCTATTGTACTTATTTGCACCAACAACACAAAATAAAGTGTGCACAGCTTTTGCATTTAATTGCATCGTCTTGATATCATGATCATCCTATTCACTCTCTTATTTTAGGACAATAACACCTTCAACCCACTTCAATGGAATGAATGACCCATTTGTAATTATCCTCCAAACTTCATAGTCATTTGCTTGGATGAATAGTTTCATTCTTGTTCTCTAATATGAATAGTTAATGTGATTGAATGGAGGAGGCCTTATGGTGGAATGTCCTTCTCCCAATATGGTGAAATTTTGCTCTGATATCAATTGTTAATTCGATAGATCAAATTGAAATTATCAAAAGAGGGTAAATGACCTTTTAAAAATTGGTAGATGAAAAGAGAGGAAATAAAACAAATGAACACGAGGATTTTATAGTGGTTCAGGCCAAATGCTTACTCCACTACCTTAACTTTCCACCACTAAGGATTTTCCCAAATTCACTAATTTGTACAACCTTTAAGGATAATGTTTAACCTTACAACTCACTTTAGATTTCTACCCCAAATCTTAAGTCAAAAACTCTCTCAAAGAGATACAAATAAGCAAATAAGAAACAATCATAACAATATAAAATTGTTTGCAAATGAACCTCAAATACAATATAATACACTTGAGCAAAAGAATAGAATTAAAGCTCACAAGTGTATGTAAGAAAAATGTGAAAGAATTTAGCTTTAAGGTGGTTTGATTGAAGATATTTGCTTGAAAGTGCTTTGTTAGTTGTAGGTCTTTAGAAGATGGTATTTATACCCTCTAATTGATTTCCAGCTGTTGAGGTTGTTGGAGACTTGAATATAACCATTGGGGATGAAAAACTAGAGCATTTATTTCACTTGCGACTGCGATTATCAATATCGTACAAAAGCGTATCGATATTTTTTGTTGTAAATATTAAATTCAATGATCGTTAATACCTTTTAAACCGATACCACATTTTATTGGTACTTTTTGAAAAAGATATCAATATTGGATCGATACTTTCTACAGTTTGTGAAAAACAAAATGCACATTTAGTATCGTTTGAAAGGTGGATATTGATTATTTTCAGGAATTATCGTTACCTAAAAAATGGTATCGATATTTTTCAAACTTTTTCAAAACATAATGCAAGTATGGTCTCGATATTTCCAAGGGTATCAATAGTTTCAAAATTATAGATACTTGGCTAAAACGATATCGATACTTTTTGGCCTAGAGCTATTCTGACTTGTTTGAAAATCATTTTGACGTGTTAACATGATTTTGACTTGATTGAAATCATTTTACCTTGTTTAAAATCATTTTAACTTGATTTTAAAATTGTTTCAAAATTTTCTAAGAGTTTAATATAAGTATTCAACATTTTATCTCTTAGACTTCAATTTTAAAATTTATTTTGTCAAATGAAACTTATATTAAAAATCACTTTAATTTATTATATCAAAATCTTTTATCAAATAAAGCTTAGTTTAATAGTCTTGTTGAAGCGTCAGAGTCAATAGGACCTTTAATGAGTAGAGATAAAGGCAAAGGGAAGCTTGTCTAAGCTTTCAATTTTCAACAAAAGTGTATATTTTGGTGAGTGTTTTGAAATCGCTGCTTGCAGATGATTCGTTGTGTATTTGGGAATTTAGTGGTAGCCTAAACCCCTACTCTAAATTCTGAGTATAAGTGTTCTCGCACCTATGACTAAATATGATATATATATACTTGTGAAATTGTGAACATATATGAGATGTTATGACATATGCTATGAGCTTATGATGACTGTTGTGAAAGTGAATATGGGGGTATGTTATTCATGCCATGTGATAGTAAAGTAAATATGTGGGTGTGTTTTTCATGTCATGTGACAGTGATTATATTGTGCTAATAATATGAATATGCAATGAATATGTGGGAAAATTAGTAAGTAAATATGTGATAATGATATTTTGATCTTGTAACCTTATGAGACCGTTGGATATAGTTGGCATGTCATTACACTAATTATTAAGTCTCTACTGGTTTTAGTTTGTAATTTTTAATTATTTCTGGTCTGTGGCTTGATAACTTTTCATTTGGGGAGTTTTGCATGCATGGATTACTTAAGCATAATAACAGAAAAACACATGATATCTAGCTTAAGTAAAATTTGACATTGATCCCTAACTTCCGATGCATTGCAAATAAATCGTTTTTGAAAAAAAAAATCAATAAGGTAACTTATCATCCATAATCATTAAATATTGATGCAATAATTTGCATTTATACCATTCTTGAAAAAATGAAAAAAAAATATGATTTAGTCTCTAACCTTTAATTTCCAATCAATTCAGTCCTAAAAATTCTTTTTCTTCACAGTCACTTTCTTCTTTGGTCTTATGACACCTTATTGTGGGTTGCTAGTCTAAACAACATAATGAACATGGACATCCATCAACATATTGTTGGGCTATTCTCTACAAGAAAAGTCATGGATATCCATGCTCATTACACTAATTGTTGATGAAAAGCAAGGGAAGAAGGAGATGGAGATGATTGACATGGTGGAGGACTTGCAAAGAGCCATAGACAAAGGTATCATGTTCTTTTAGTGGAGAAGATATGACAGAGAGACATAAAGTTTTCCCAACCCATGGGTGAGTATTTATAGTTGTAGGTGACCCTCTCTTAGCCTTGGGTGTTGACATATGTATGATGCAGGTCCCACCACTTGGGGAGCACTATAGCCCTCTAAATAGACATAAATAGGATGGAGATGTTTTGGCAAGGTCCCACATGTAAGCAATGTAAGGTAGGGCTCAACAACTATCTTTAACGAAGTATATCGTAGGAGTTCGATGTGTTATGCATACAAAACTCAATCTTAGTGAGGTGAAAATTGACAAAATTTTGTCACTGCGAGGTAAAGGCGGTGAAACCTATATGAGCGAGATAATTATAAAACTACATCTCACACCAACAACCTCAAACACTCTTTCCTTCCAAGCATTGCCCCAAAATTTAAACACTATGAAATAATGATTATGCAAACAACAACTCATATTGCACATATTTAGAATTTGTTTTTTGTTGAGTGTTGTTGCATCGTTAAGTTATAATCAAGAATCTATGTCATTTACCTTCAACTCCTCACCTCCCTCTTAATCTTTTTAATTTCCTTAATTAATTTTTTACTATCCCTTACAAGAAACTATGGATTTGTTTTGTCTTCATTTTCTTTCTACCTAATTAAATATAATTTTAATAATCATTTCATAAATATTTATGATTCATAACCGATGCGAAGTTAGAAGAATTAAGCTGAAGAATATATATACAAATTTAAATTTAAAATAAATTTATTAAAAAATTTAAAAATATATTTTATTAATAAAAATAATTTTTAATATTAAAATTATTATACTAGTATTAAAAAATAATCAACATAATGTCAATATGAAATTATGTATTATTTGAATAAAATGCCAACGTATCCCTTTTTTAATTTTGACATATATCTCTTCATTAAATGAGATTATAGAGATTTACTTGAAGTAATGCTTAAAGCTTTTATCTAGCACTTAGATGATATAATAAGTTTAGTTATTCCCATCCTCATATTGTAAGATTTAATTGCACTAAAATCTGTAAACTATGACACTTATTTTAAATTAGTCCTTGAACTTTATAACATTCTAATTACATTCTCAAACTATCAATAACCATTAAATAAGACGCTAGATCTTCTGTGATATAATCTAAAATGAAAAATTAAAATAATGAATAATGTAAAAATGGATGTTCGAAAATTTTGGTTTTGAGGTTTTTGAAATTTTTATAGAAACTATCATTCACTTTGTTTTTTTATTTTTAATTTTAAAAGTTATGGGACAACATTTTATTTTTCTTTAAAATCTTCATTTTAAATTATGTCACATAAGATTTTACGTGTCATTTAATGATTCAATTAATAGTTTCAATAATGGAAGAACTTGATTGGCATAATATCGATAGTTTAAGGATGCAATTTGAATGTTTTGAAGTTTGATGACAAATTTAGAATGAGGGTCATAGTTTGAGAATGTTTAATGCGATTAAATTTTATTGTAAAGAGAGATAGATTTGCTTTTATAAATACTTGATATAGCACATTGCTAGCAAAAAAAATACTTAACAAGAATCACCCATATCTAATTGCAACAAACAAAGCCAAGTTATTTTGAAACGAATATGGGCGACTCCTCTCTAGATGCACTCAATAGCAATGAACGCTCCGGTGATCTGCTTCCAACAGAACTGCTACGGGCAACTAAGAAAGTAAAAAAATAGAGAAACCGAGCTGGTGGATACTAAGGACCAAGTGATGCAAGAACTAGAACCGAACAAGACCTTCGAGATGCTATGGGCCGGGGGAAACCGAGCTGGTGGATACTAAGGACCAAGTGATGCAAGAACTAGAACCGAACAAGATCCTTCGAAGAAATGCTAATGGGCATCAAATGTGTAGGTACAGAGTAGGACGTGTGCCTTCGTTTAAACGATGAAAAGGAGATCACACTCCTTGAGGATGATGTCAAAATCTCCTTGGATGGCCTTTACCCTCAGGTTTGTTTCTCTAAAAGAATTCACTCCCTGATCGATGAAAGCAATAGGCAGATGGTGATAGTACGTATGCTCGAAAGGCCAATCGAGTATAGGGCTCTATCCAAAAGAATCAAAAGTCTTTGGGGTTTAACAAGTGAATACAAGATTATTGATCTTGATAACAATTATTTTCTTGTTAAACTAGCTAGTCAAAACAACTACAATAGAATCCTCATGGGTGACCCTTGGATGATGTATGGACATTACCTGGTGGTACAACCTTGGAGCCGCGATTTTTCTATGGAAGAGGCCCATCCATCGAAGAAGCAAGCAATTGTTTATGAAGGGCTTCCATTTATCTGCTATGAATATTGAAAAGTAGGCCATATTAAAGAGAATTCCAACCAAAGAGCTAGTGAAAAGAAAATTGACCATCCGACCACCGTTATGGAAGAGACAAGGGAACTCACTTCGGTAGAAATGGTGAGAGAGAAGAATCTTAGCACCAAGGACCAAGATCTATATAGACCTAATGCAAGTTACCAATCGCCAGAGCAGGAAATCGATGACGGCTAAAAAAAGTGGGGGACATCTTGTAAACCACCACAAAGGAGCCTTGACTTTCACTTGCCTTGAGCAGTAAGACACAGGATAGCCGCAGCCCAGCTTGCCACGCAGGCAACAATGACTAGATTAAAGCCAAGAAAGGAAATGAAACACCTGCAATTTCCATAAAGTTGAATACAATACAAAAATTAACACAAGTTGCCAGCCATGCTTTGACTAGCTCTAAGACTATTTCCATCTCTATGCAACCTACCTTTAATGCCAAGAAAGGTGCTTCAAAGGAAAAAAAATCAAATTTATTTGGGGAAAAGAACCATGCATGATTCGAGGCCACACATGTGTCCTAATGAGTCAACTTTAAACTTAAATTTATTAACCCCTTTTTCCTTGCAAGGTAGCTCATCAAGAGAGCCAAATTTACCTTCATGTGTGCCTACGGAAGCGGGGGCAACAACAACACCCCAAATGAACATGCTGAACGGCTTGATGGCCCAGGTGACAACTCCAGCCCAGTAAGAGAGACAAGCCTACTATCTTGTGTGCCTTTGGAAATGGGCAGATCGAAACACCTAAAAAGACCAGGTCGAATTACTTGTTGGCCCATGTGGTAGTTTCAGGCCTTACATAGGCATCCGTGCACCCATGGCTTTGAAAATGAAGCCTTTAAATGGGTACAACCTCAATCTATCATTAATTCCTCTAATTCAATACATATGTCAATTTCATCTGATGTAGGTAAAATTGTGGAAACTGTTAAAGTCCAATTTCAAGGAAATAATTTAGACGACACCACAACACATTTTAGCCTAGATCTTATACAACTTGAGGAAATTATTGTCCATTTAATCGAAGACATTTTAGATCTTGGAAAACACTCTACAGTGACCTTCAAAGAGAACCTAAAATCCACAAAATACACTAAAGGTCGACATCCTAAATCTATGGGTACTTGTTGTCCAAGAAAAAATGACCGAAAAATTAGTGATAAAATTGGTATTGCTCAAGGAGGTAAAAAATCTAATATTTCTCTTTGACAAATTCTCTGGTTTCTTTAGCAGACTTAGTGGAGGGGTTGGTGAATATTATCTCAACTGACTTGGCAAATGAAAAGGAAACTGAAATGCATGAAGAGTAGGATCCTAATGACGCTATTGTTTCTTGACACTAATGATATGCTCCTACTTTCTCGACTACTTTACATGACTATTTCTATATTTTCATGGAACTGTCAAGGTTGTGCCAATGTCAGATTTCCTCGCATATTTTGAGAGTACAATATGGAGTACAACCCAGACATCATTAGCTTGCTTGAAACGAGAGTTAGTGGGCCTAAAGCTACTAAAATTATTGAAAAATTAGGCTTTCAATTTTCACACTGTGTAGAGGCTATTGGTTATGCCGAGGGCATTTGGCTTGGTTGTAAAAATTCAGTCTAGGTAAAGGTGGTTCGCAATCACTTGCAATTCATTCTAACTCGGATTAGGGTTGATTTATCCTCGTTGCCAATCATGATTGCCTTCGTCTATTGGAGCCCAAATTGTAAAAAAAATAAAGATTTGTGGCGAAGCCTGAGGTTATCTAGTCCAGTGGGTTAAATCTCGTGGGGGATTATCAGTGATTTCAATGCTATTTTGTCCTCTAATGAGAAAATAAGGGGCCTTTCACCTGGGAAGAGATGTCTTCATTTTGGTGATTTTGTGAAGTCGACTGATTTGCATGATTTGGGATTTAGAGGATCTCCTTTTACTTGGCACTGGGGTAATCTCTTCGAAAGACTTGACCATGCGTTGGAAATGAGGCTTGGATAAAATATTTCCCAAATAGTTTGGTTACGCATCTCCTGAAGATTAAGTCTGACTACAGACCTCTCCTCCTTAATCTTAAGCCATAAATTACCCTACCTAGAGGAAGACCGTTCCGATTTCTGGTAGGTTGGATTGTTCATCTTGATTTTGGGAAATTTGTGAAAGATCAGTGGGGATTTAAATGTTCAATGTCAAAATCTTTAGCTACACTCACTGTTGACTTAAAAGAGTGGAATAAGTTTATCTATGGCCACATCACTACTCGTAAGAGGAATTTACTCCATAAATTGTCTACAGTTCAGAAGCAAATGGATATTTCGGGTACTAATCTTTTAGTCCCTCGTGAAATGGAGTTAATGGAGGAATTAGAGGATGTGTTGCACCATGAAGAAATCCTCTAAAAGCAAAAGGCTAGATGCGATTAGCTCCACTTAAGAGACTGTAATACCAAATTATTTCATAATTGCACTTTACGGAGGAGCAAGAATAATCGTATAACAGCTATTCGTAACTCTTCTAGGGATTGGACTTTCGATCCAAAGGCCATTGAATCAGGGTAGCTAACTTTTACAATAATTTATATGGTGAAGACCCTGACCCCATGAAGAGCCTGCCTTCTCATAGTTTTCATAAACTCGACCCTCTTGATCTTGATTTTTTGGGTAGATTAGTCATAGATGAGGAAATTAAGATTGCTCTTTTTGATATGTGGAAGGATGAAAAGGTGCAAGTGTACACAATCGTATCCAAGTAATAAAGTGACAAGTAATATCGAGTATCGTACCCACAGGGACTATGCTATGAAAGGTATTTATGAAATATTAATCAACAAATTGGTTAGGAACATGATAATATTTGTGAAGGATATTAATCTAAACTAAATTAATCTAAGTTGAAGATAAAATTAAATTCCAATACACGATTTAAGGGTTTAATCAATATGACATAAATGTGTCAAGTTAATTGCTTAATTATTGAATTAAATCTAAATCATGTTCATGCTTGTTACGAAATAATATTCACGGCAACCCATATCTTGCTAACTTATGAACAACATTACTCACAAAAATCAGTTTATCTCTTGAACATACACCTATGTCAATACGACCGACTAAACTAATCTTTAATAAGTAAATATGTTATAGTACATACATACTTTATGAAATCAATTTATCTCTTGAACATACACCTATGTCAATACGATCAACTAAATTAAATTCACAAGTAAGTAATGGATCAAGAGAGGTAATAGCATACACCTATATTGAAATAGTTTAATCACAAAAATTCTGCAAGTTATGCAAGGCTGTGTATTTTCTAATACCATCGCAATTTTAACCCTCAGCTTCCTTAGAAGATTAAGCAAGCCCAAATTAAATAGTATATCCATTAATCACAATTTCAATGCACTTAAATGATTAATTCAGTAATTATATCACAAGGGTAATGCAATAATAACTTAGGCATGATAATATTTAATTAAACAAAATATTCAAGGCCTATAACAACATAAACATGATAAATAAATAATCAAGTAATCAACACAATCAACCCAACACTTAAAGAAATTTGAGCCATTTTAATTAAAGAAACAATAGTATTCATCATAATAACAATAAATAATCTAAAAGTGAGAAAAAGAATAGGATTAAATCCGGTAATTTGTCAAGAATTGCTTTCGTGTTCTTTGTCGTTCTTGCTCTATTCTTCCTAGATTGAGGTCTTTGATGAGCACTCAACATAGCTATTTCCAGGGCTAAAGATCCACTCTTTTCCAAGAGGGGAAATCGAAAAGGGAATGGAAGGGAAAATGGGATGGAAGGCTAGAGAGAAAATGAGAGAAAGAAGAGAGAATGGAGTGAATTGGTGTGGAAAATAAGGTGAGTGAGGGTGGTATTTATAGGTGGGAGTTGGGGGCAATATTTAGTAAATAAATATCAGCCACCAACATCTTTTGGCCGGCCATGCATAAGCAAGGTTTGAAAGTTTCAAGAAGTTTGTGACAAAATTGAAAGCCTGGTGCGAACATTTATTTGGGGCACCGCTGACGGTAAGAAGAATATGTCCTTAGTAGGTTGGGATTCTTTATGCCAACCTAATAAATGTGGAGAGTTGGGTATGAGACAATTACGAGATTAGAACATCTCTTTCTTGCTGATGCTTGGATATAAAGTGGTATCGGATGAAGAAGCCTTATGGGTTCGAGTCATCAGATCAAAATATGGGTTGGACGATTCTTTACCAGATAGTATTGCGAGGGATCAAAGTTCCTTTCTATGGAATTCGCTCTCAAAAGTATGGGTTCTTCTTCGAAAAAACCTTATCTGGTCAGTGGGTAATTGGAACAAAATTCGATGCTGGAAGGACTTGTGGATCCCTAATGTCAGCCCTCTGATCAATTATATCCCTACATATGCCAATATTAATACTAACAATTTGCTTAGTGATTTGAGCACAGAGGAAGGCAATTGGAACCTTAATCTTTTACAGGTTTGGCTACTATAAGAGGTTATTCACAACATTAGAGGCACCCCACCTCAGCATCCACTAGAGGGACCTAACAAACTATCTTGGTGTTATACTTCACTAGGAGCTTTCTCCATCAAAAGTGCTTTTAAAATGTTGAAGGAAGAATCTTGAGATGCTAAAGACGAATTATGTAAGAGAGCGTGGAAACTCCCAGGACCGAGAAGAGTCCTTTTCTTCTTCTAGATTGCTCTTAAGCAAAGACTCCTCACTAATGCGAAAAGAACTAGGCGTGGAATGGCAGTGGACCCTTCCTGTCCCGTTTGTGGTCATGAATCAAAGGATATCTTACACATCATCCGAGATTGCAAATTGGATAAGGAAGTCAAGAAACAGGTAGTCTTGAGAACTTAACAGTCTAATTTTTTCTCTAAGACTCTGCACGAATGGTGGTCTCTTAATTTGCAGGGCATTTCAAAATCTCAAAATGGGGATACTAGCTAGTCGTGTCTCTTCCGATTTTTGGCTTGGCTCCTATGGAAGAATCGAAACATTTTATATTTCAAGGAAAATCATGGAGCTCTACTGAGATAATTAAAACCTCGATGTGTTAGGCCAAACAATTTTCCTCATCGAATAGAGAGGTTGTGCTTGAAGTTATAAACTCCACCACTGGAAAGCCTTTGGCAAGAGGATGGATTTTTATCAACACAGATGGTGCTGTTCAAGTGGACTTAGGGAGTGTAGCTATTGGGGGAGTGCTGTGAGATGAAAATGAAGAGTGGGTCCTTGGATACAAAAAATACCTAAGTAACTGCTCAATCCTTGATACAAAGCTCTGGGGCATTCTTGATGGGCTAAAACTCATCCAACGTAGAGGTCATGCCAAGGTATTAATTCAATCAGACAACTTGGAGGCAGTTAAAGCTATTCATGGTAGTGCATCGAAGACCTCACATTCTGCTCTGATCAGAAGGATACATCGTATTTTATCCCAAGAAATTGTAATTCATAGGGAGGAAAATCAAAGTGCTGATTTTATAGCCAAATTGGCCTTTGAAAGAAAGGAAGACCTACAATTGGTTGAGACCCCTCTAGATGCAGTTTAAACAATTATCAAAGCTGACAAAGAGAAGAATTTTTGTAATTCACATTCCAATCATGTAACTTAGTTTCGTAAGTTTTTTTATTCACAAAAAAATTACTTAACAAATAATTTTAAAAAAAAATTTATATAAAAAGCAAAAGAGACTTTGTGAATAAATGATAAAGTTAAAATATTAAAATTTATGACTTTTAAGTTTAAATCCCGTTATATGAGTATATTTTCTAAATTTTATATAAAAATATAAAAATATAATAATTTTACAACTAAGTTGAATTTCAATTAATGAGTGACTTCAACATATTAAAATACTTAGAGTAATAGTACTGAAATGTTGATGAACTGCAATATCGTCACATAACAGTACCAGAGAGTAAAAGTGATAGGTAGCTCTGGAGCTGATTCCATCTGCCTTGAATTACAGGACAAAAAGGAACAACCGGAAAGAAGAACATCTTAAAGCTGTCTGAATACTTTTCTTATGTATTTAATGTTTAGGTTTTTTTTATCAAACTAACCTAAAAAAAATATATTTACAAGAATGATTCAACTTAAAAACAATGAAAAGAATGATTTGAAATTAACAGTGAAGGGTGGTGTCGGTACCAAAGTCAATCATTGCCCCATCATTAGTTGTTGATTGTTAAGGTATAAAAAATAATTTTTTGGTGCCGACACCTGTATATATTTTTTCTTTCGTATTTTCTAAAATATAAGTATTCTCCATATAAAAAATAATAATATTTTTTATTAGGTTCCGGCGTTCAGGTGGCCAGCACTATCAAAAATCAATGTAAAATTTCTTTTTGATAACTTTTTGTGTCGTCAATGTGGTGATCGTCACCCGTGTCAAAAAAAAAATTTGTATTTTTGTGATATTGAAACTATGGTGGCCGGCACACATGTCAGTAAAGAAAATGCTGAAGCTCTTGTTTCGTTATCACAACTTTTATTCTCATAACACCACCACCGGTTCTTACCGCCGTGGACGGTGGTTCGGTTGCTGGAAGAATGTAGAAAACTTTCCCCATCTTCAGCTCGTAGTTCATCGGCAGATGGTGTGAAATAGTGGTTGATAAGCCGATACCCGAGCCTGAAAATTTCACCAACACATCTTTAAAAGGAGTGCTGCTCTGAACTCTAATATCTTCCCATCCATCTTCACCACCTGAATAACTTTCTGATCAGGCTTGGCCTTCACAGCTCTAAGAAAAGAAGAACAATTACACATTTAGCTTCAAAAATAATGGGTTTGTTTTGGATTGAGTGGAGCAGTGAAAAGCTATATCTATCCATGGAGGAAAGCACCTTAAATTTACAACTTTGGCTGGCAGTGGCAGACCCTAAATTATATATTTTTTAAGTTAGAGGAATGGGATTTGTAAGCTTGTCAACTACGCATGCAAAGAGAATCGGTTAGTGGATGGAGGCGCATTGGCATTGCTCATCTATCATTTTATTCACCTTCGTTGCCCTTTTGGATCTGTTTATCTGTAGGAGTTTAATTGTGCCCACTGTGATATTCTAATATAAAAAATCTTTCATGTTCTTCGGTCAATTTTTTTATGGGTACCGCCTACCACGTAGCCGACATAAAAAAAATACAAAAAAATTAACTTTTCGATACGTGTGTCGATCATCTGAATGTCGGTATCTAATAAAAATATTATTATTTTATCTAAAAAAATCTGTATTTTAAAAAATATGAGAGAAAAATATACGAGTATTGACTATTGCAATGCCATCACAAAAAAAAAAACTTTTTTAAACCCCCAACAATCAATAGTCAATGATGGGATAATGGTTGACTTAGTTGCCGGTCATGGGTGCCGACACCGCCCTCCACTATTCATTTGAGATTATTCTTTTTGTTGTTTTTTAAAATGATTCTTATAAATATTTTATTATTATTTTGGTTAATTTAATAAGAAAGCCTGATGTTTCACTTTTTTTTTTTTTTTTTGTGAAAATAAACAAGATAAACAATTACATCATATTGAATTGAGCCAAAGCTCCATTAACTATGTCTTATTGCAAAGTCTTCAAAACTTCATTTGGTGCAACTTCAAAGACCTGTAGATCTAATATCCATTTTAAGCTCAATTTAGCTAAATAGTTCGCAATTAAATTGTTTTCTCTAAGAACGTATCTAATCCGTCATTGTCTTTTAATTCACATAATTTATTGAATCCTTTTAAGAATTGTGATTTCTGAATCCATAAAAACCTTATCCTGCAAGTTCCTAACCACCTTCAGATTATCAAACTGAACTATTATTCATCTGCTGAGTAGTAAAGGGGTCCAATTCTTTTTTATTCACTTAAATCCACATACCAACATGTGGTTTCAATAATATTGAAACAGAGGAGTCAAGACTCGTTCCATTCCCGGTAACGGAAGTTGGTCCTATACCTATGTTAGTCTGTATTAGAAAGTAGTAGAAACATTGACATCAAATTTGGTACTCCCATTTGTCTGTATCTATTTCTTTGATATCTCAGTCTCATAATGAAAAAATAACTTTAGTTCCAATGAATCCTTTGGTCAATTTGCAATAAAGTAGGGCGCCCATACTCCCAAATGTAACTGAAATTTTAAGGAACGACCAAACAAAAGTTGGTGCAAAAAGATTTTATAAACACCTTGAGGGAAAGAGTCCCTTTACCCTCCTCAAAAACCCAGCCACAAAGGAAAATAGAAACACCTCCTCCTTCCTCAGGAGCATCTAAGCCAGTTTACAAATGGCTGGAAAGAGAATTGTGGGTCAGGCTTTACTGATACTGATGCCTGCCTTGCTGCGGTTGTCCCTTGCAGCTGTTTACAAGGTTGGAAACTCTGCTGGTTGGACCACCATTGGCAATATTGACTACAAACAGTGGGCTGCAACAAAGACCTTCCAAGTTGGTGACATTATTCGTAAGTTTCCCTTTAAGCTCTGTGCTTTCTCCTAAGTCTCTGTTAATATTATCGGTGATCATTCAATGTTTAAGCTTTTCTGGATCTTAATGGAACTGGCTAGTAGATACCCTCTTAGATAACAGAAAACTTTTCTGGATCCACTCTTACTTTACCGGCGGGGGTTATTCGATCCTTGCACTAGCTTTTTGTCCTATAAAATAAATCACCTTTCACCTCTATTTTCTTCTCACTATGGTCCAGCTCTGGGAGTCAAATTCCAAGCAGCCAGGTTCCTAATAAATGCTCCCCGTTATATGTTCAATTCCTTGTTTTGGTTTTTCAATCCATCATAACTGGTAAAGACTTGGAAAGAAACTGTTGTTGAGAACGGAAGACACAAGTAATCTTAAAGGACAGGTAGCAAACATACATACAATGTTTTTAATCACATCAAAACGGGTACCAGCATCCACCAACTTGTTGGGGTCCAAAGTATAAATCTCACTCATTGTAACTTTCTATTTACACCATCCATTCAGTGTTTGCCTAAAATACAAAAACTTACCTTTTTCTTTTTTGGTAAATTAAATAATACGACAAAACTCAAATAACTCTTGAATCTAGATCACACATGAAGTGATTAACATTTTTAACCATAAAATCATTATATGAGATTTACAAAAAATTTATATTTTTCTTTTAGTTTAAGCTAAAAGTTTAATAACTATTAAATGTTTAAATTTTTTATAAGCATATAAAAAATCGAAAACATTCACATATTCATGTAATTTACTTTGTAAATAAATAATTTTTATAATTTTTTAAATGAATTGAAATTCGATATATAATTCACATCAATTCACTAAAACTTTATAAATAATAAATATAAATACACAAATATATAATAAATTTATATAACTGTGTACCTACATTGCTTTGAGACAATTTTTATAATTTCTTAATTGAATTAAAATTTGGTATATAATTCACATCAAATCACTAAAACTTTATAAATAAATATAAATACACAAATATATAATAAATTTATATAACTGTGTGCCTACATTGCTTTGGGACAACTTTTATTATTTGTTATTATAATGTTCAACAACTGTATTGATGGAAAAGAACAGGGGGCCTGGCTGTGTGTTCTAAATATAATGCGTACCTACTTTTCAGCACAGTTTGCATAATATAATTGGTCTAATGTATCAAGATTCAATGATAGTGGGGGCTACGCACTCTAGAATTATTTACAGAAAGGAATCTTGAGGGAAAGCAGTGCTATGAATATGATAACAATCTAGTTCATCCACAAATTGTCTGATGATTTTAGATAATTTTGAAGTGATTTTAATGGGTGGTTCAAGATCTAAATTGGTTTAAATTATGGTCCTAACTCCTAAGCCAATATTCATCCCCCAAATAATTTTGAAATTTAAAAAAATATGGTATAATTTTACGGTATCTCCATCTTTTCTTAATAGAAGAATAATTTAACTTTTGAATTTATTAAATTATTTATGAAAATATGTTAAAGTAATCTAATTTTTTTAAAATAACATTGTCTACGTGTTAAAAACATTTTTTTGCAGTTTTTTAAACATAAAAAGGGAAAAAAAAACACCTACTTTGAATTGTTCATGGCAAGCTTCGATTTATTTTCCTATATTTCTGCTTGTATTTTGTAAAATCATTCATTATTAAGTATAAATTAGACTCAGGTATTTTTTTAACAAAATCTTATAAATAATTTAGTAAAGAGTAATAAATAATTTAACATATTATAGCTTAAATTATAGTTTTCATATATTTATAATAATTATTAACAATAAGTATTTTTAATAAATTAATTTAAATAAATGGAATTATAATACATTATGAATACATACTAAAACTAATAATTTATTTTTACTCAAAAACTAATAATTTATTGTAATAATTTTATACAACTGAGGCAAATTTTTAATAATATATAGATTTTATAATATTTCAACAATACTAATATTTAGTAAATAATAACAAGCTAATATAAATATTTAATTTTTAGAATTATGACTTTGTATTATGATAAATATATAAATTAAAAAATTATTATTAACAATAAAGGTGAATTAATATAAACCATATCAATTCGTTTAATTCAATGATACTAACCGTGTATTGAATATTTAATATTTAAGAGGTTATTTAAAAAAAACCTATTTAATATATCTATTGGGGAAAACTAGTATAAGCAACGAATAAGAAAATTAACAAATATATTGAAAAGATCAAACACACAAATTTTACATAGAAATTTAAGAGTTTATTTTAAAAAAAACCTATTCATTTAGGTTTCAATATGATTTTGATCACTATCTTCTTTCCTTTTCATTTTGAAATTTACGAATGTCATTTTGCATTATACTTCTACTAAAATTTTTGAACTTGTAAATACATTTTTATTCACTTCTTAATGTCATTCCGGATTGCCTGGGAATGATGGCTGCCATCTTGGGTTGCCCGTAAAAAATGGGTTACCACCTCATATTGCCCTACAACGATGACCTGACACCTCAGGTTGCCTAGTGGCATGGCTTACCACCCCGAATTGCCCGACAACGATGGTTTCTTAATTCATTTATGTCATCCCGAATTTCTTGGCAACAATGACTTGCTACCCCGAGTTACTTGGCGACAATGGCTTTATCGAGTCTATTCCACTGATACGTTTATCGCATTCACCTCTTATTGTGTGGCTAAAGTCAATACATCTTCATATCTCAATTTTTATCTTCACAACACTTCTATCCAAATCATACCCAATAACAACATAATTCAACACCACAATCATGCATTTATTCATTTTGATACTTGTCTCGATATTCAATTGTAATATGCGAAATCATTATACTCGTCACCAGATAGTTGATCATAGTAGTATATAATATATAATATCATCAAAATATGATAATTAAAAAGTGTTAGACCATAGAAACACTTACCAAAACTTGATCTATTAGTCGTTGATTTTTGCCTGCCCTACTCTTTTTTATGTTTCTGTGTCGTCTTTAGCTATGAATTAACATAAACATGTCAAATCATCAATTTATCAACAAGTTCACACTTAAAACTCAAATTTAAGCAAATTTTACATTTTATTCAATTTAGTCCCTAAAACATAAACAACTATATCTTCACATTTAAGCTTCATTTTTCAAACCATTTTCAATTACACCCTTATACAACCCTCCAAAACCAATAATTAAATAAATTTCAAGTTAATTTAAATTAATATTCATTTTAGTCCATAAACTCAAAAATGACAAATATCACTTTACAAGTTAGTCCCTGTTTCATCTCTAAGTTTATAAACTACAATATAAACACTAAAAGCTTCAAGATTCATCAATGGTAACTTTTATAAACTTTAACAGTTTCGTGAAATAGTCTTTGGGCTAGCTAAATCAAGCTCCCGCGATTCCAAAAACATAAAAATTACAAGAAAAAAGGACTAAGTTGAACTAACCAATTGAAGCTTTGAAAAATATAAGTCCTAGCCGTGTATTCTTCACTTCTTCTTCTCTAATTTTTGGTTGAGAAAGATGAAAATAATGGTGATTTCTCTTTCTCTTCTCTTTCTTTCTTTTATTTCATGTTTTACATTTCAATTTTAAAATTTTAAATTAAAATTTTCATACAAAATGCATAAAACCCATGCCACCACCGTCCACTATTATTTACCTAGTTTTTTTATTTTCCATTTAGGTCCCTAGTACAAGTTTTACTTACATTTACTTTACAATTAAACTTTTACTACTTTTACAGTTTACTCTCTATACTTTAATTAACAATTCACCAAAATTACTATACCATAACTCAATATATTTCTAATTTAGACTCGTAATTATCAAATAAAATATTCACAGATCCGATTTACGAAAATGTAGTCTTGAAACCATGTTTTCGGCACTACTAACTTTCGAGTCGTTACAATTCTCCCCTCTTTAAGAAATTTCATCCTCGAAATTTACTTGAAAAGAGATGGGGATATGGGATTTCATCATCTCTTCTAATTCCTAGGTTGCTTCCTCTATACTATGACTATGCCACAAAACTTACAAGTTAGACGCGTTTATTCCTTAATTATTTTACCTCACGATTTAAATTTTCAGTATGTTCTTCCTCATAAGTCAAGTTGGGCTGAATTTCAATTTATTCTCTCGGAATAACATGAGATGGATCGGAACGATATATCTTGAGTATCGATACATGGAACATGTCTTATCTTTTGTAATTCCATTGGTAGTGCCAACCGATATACCACTGTCCAACCCTTTCTATGATTTCATATGGTCCGATAAATCTAGGGCTCAACTTCCCTTTTTAACCGAAGCACAAGACTTTCTTCCACGGAAAAACTTTTAGAAATACTTTATCGCCCACTAAGTACTCAATTCTATGTTTCAGATCCATGTATGACTTCTACCTAATGTCGCTTTTAAATGATCTCTGATCAGTTTAACCGTGTCCTCAACTTCTTGAACCAATTCCAACCCAAAAATCTTTTTTTCATTTAATTTGGACCAACAAATGAACGTTTTACACTGCCGACCATACAATGCTTCGTACGAAGCCATTTGAATGGTTGATTGGAAACTGTTATTATAAACAAATTCAGCCTATAGTAAATAATGTACTAGCCTTATTCAAAATCAACAGCATGGGCTTGAAGCATATCTTCTAAAATCTGGATTACTCGCTTAGATTGGTCTTTGGACTAGGGATGACATGTTGTGCTGAAATTTATTTTTGTACCTAAAGATTCGTGTAATTGTTTCCATAATCTCGAGGTAAAATGGTGATCTCTGTCGAAGATAATAGATAAAGGTATGTCGTGAAGTTTGGCTATCTCATTAATATAAACTTTAGCTAGGCTTTGAAGTGACCAATCCATCTTTACCGACAGAAAGTGGGTTGACTTGGTCAACTGATCTACTATCATCCAAATAACATTCTTTTTACTTGGAGATAATGACAGACCAATCACAAAATCCATCATAATCTACTATCATTTCCATTCAGGGATTGAGATATGTTGTAACAATCTAGTAGGAACTTGATGTTCTGCTTTAACTCGCTAACAAGTCAGACATCTGGCGATATATTCAACGATCTCTCTTTTCATACCAAGCCACCAATATGTTTCTTGCATATCACGGTACATTTTTTACTACCAAGGTGCATCATAAATAGTCTATCGTTAGCTTTGAGAAGTATCAACTTTTTTAGATAATAATTATTAGGAACACAAATTCAGTTATGGAATATCAAACATCCATGATCATATATACTGAAATTCTCGATCATGCCCTGTTGTACCAGTCCCCTTTTCTCGGACAACTTAGTATCAACAAGTTGTGCCTCGATTATTTGATCAAACAACACCGATTTGATTTTCAACTTATCTAATAAGCTTTCATCACTACTAATACTAAGCCTAGCAAACATTGTCCACAGTTCGATCGTAGCTTTCTTGCTCAACGCATTAGCTACGACATTAACTTTTCGTAAATGATAGTCAATAGCACAATCATAGTCCTTTAACAACTCGATCCAACAATGTTGTCTCAAATTCAACTTCCTTTAGGTTAGGAGGTATTTGAGACTTTTATGATCGGTATAGATATGACACCTCTCACCACATAAGTAATGTCTCTAGATTTTGAGAGCAAAAATTACAGCAATAAGCTTTAAGTCGTGGATAGGATAGTTGTGTTCGTGTTCAATTGTCGTAATGCATACATAATCACCTTTCCCTCTTGCATCAAAACACAACTCAAACTGTTTAACAAAACGTCATTGAAAATCACAAAATCCTTTCCAAATTTTGGCAATGTCAAAATCAGTGCTTCGATCAACACCTTTTCAACACTTTGCATTCCAGATATAGAGTACACCTTTTTGTAGTAGCTTCTTCACTGGTACAAAAATCCATGAAAAGGCATTCACCTTGGGTAATATCTGACCAAACAAAGAAAGCTACGAATCATTGACACATTTTTCGATGCTTTCCACTGTGTAATAACCTCAATTTTCTTCGGATCAACTCAAATCCCTTCTGTTGAAACATGTCCTAGGAATACAACTTCATACAACCAGAATTTACATTTGCTAAGTTTCCCATAAAGTTTTTTTTCTCGTAAAACAGTTCTGAGGTGCTTCTCGTGTTCAACTTCAAACTTTGAATAGATCAAGATGTCCTTAATGAATACCACTATGAATTGATCCAGATAGGGCTAGAAAACACGGGTTATAAGGTCCATGAATGCTATAGGAGCATTAGTTAGTCCGAAAGGCATAACCAGAAATTCATAGTGATTGTATCTCATACGAAATACTATCTTCAGCACATCACTATCTTTTACTTTCAACTGGTAGTATCTCGATCTTAAGTCAATCTTGGAAAAGACTAGCTCTTTACAATTGATCGAACAAATCATCGATATGAGGTAAGGGACATTGATTTTTTATCGTCAATTTATTTAGTTGTCGATAGTCTATACAGAGCTACATCAAATCATCTTTCTCTTTAATGAATAAAATTGAAGCTCCTCACGACAATGTACCAAGGCGTAAAAATTTGCGGTCCAGAAAATCTTGCAACTACACTTTTAATTCTTTTATCTCAATCAACGCCATTCGATATGAGTAAATTGATACTGAATTCGTACAAGGAAATACTTCAATTGTGAATTCAACATCCCGAGCAGGTGGCAATCCCGACAATTCCTTGAGAAATACATTAAGGAAATCACACACAATTCAAATTTTATTTATTTGACCTTCACATGAGCGCATGTTAATAACATAAGCCAAAAAAACTTTACAGCCTTGACATAATAGCTTATTAACTTTGACTGATGAAATAATTCGAGTTGTACCATTCAATCTGACGCCTTTCACTTCTACAATATCACCATTTGAATCCTGAACATAAAATTGTTTGTTTCGATAATTCATAATCACTCCATGCTCAGTTAGCCAATTCATTCCTAGAATCAAATTAAAATCGCCAAACGACATAATCAGTAGGTCCAATAGAAATAATATGTTTTGAATTTCTAACGGACATTATTTTCAAACTTGATAAACTAATATTGTTTGTCCTAAAGGACCGATATAGACATAGCTACTTTCTATGTTTCCAACTTTACACTCCCAAATTTAACCAAATCAACATTGATATAAGAATGAGAAGAATCAGGATCTATTAAGGCATAAACATGCTCAAAAAATAAAGAAATATACCTGCTATAACATCGATAACATCACCTTTCTAACAAGTCTGAACAATATAAGCTCGTGTTGGTACTTTAGTCTCTGTCTGCTGAACATGTCTCATTTCTTCTTCTCAAATCACCTCTTAATGTAGAACCACCACGATTACTTCCTCGGCCCCTAACATATGGAGTAGACCTCCATGTAGAAGTAGGTGGATCAGTCTCATTCCTCGAATAATCTCGTGCAAAGTGGTCTAATGACACACATTTGAATCAAGCCCTAGTTTTCTTCTAGCATTAACCCTTGTGTCTTTATCCACATAATGTGCATCCGAAACATCATCATCTCAGCTAAGGCCTCTCACATTGCCCACAAATATCATTGGATGTTTATCTCAGCTCCTCTCTAGCCTGGCAGATCTTATGCATGGCCTCTAACATTCTTGAGACTTTCTAGTTCGTTTAGGCAACGTATGTGAGTTGGAAGTTTCGATTCACTTTCTTGATGATTAAGGAATTTTAGGTTTCTTGTCAAGTCCCATTGCCTGTTCAACCATCTTCACTCAGTAGGTCAAGTTCACAAATTCTTTTATTTTATGAGAGACTAACTAACTCGGAGCTTATCACGTAGTCCTTGAAGAAATCATTTACAACTTTCTTCTTTCATTGGCAATAACTCCAAAGCATATTTTATGAGCTTCAAAAATTCCCTTTCATAATTAACTATAGTCATCTTGCCTTGTTTCAACATAAAAAATTATTTTTTTCCAATCCTCTAAGTACAATTTACCAATATATTTCTTTTGAAATTCTGTCTTGAAGAAATACCAATCAATCTGATTGATGGATACATGGTGAGTAATAGTATGCCACCAAGTATATGCCTCTTCTAACAAAAGAGAGACATCGCATGTGACACATTCTCGAGGAGTGCATTCATGTTACTGTAAAACTTGATTTTTCACCTGTAACCACATCTCAGCTGTCAACGGATTAAGTCCTTTTACTACCATGAATTCAGAGGCACTGTATTTTCGTAGTTCTTTCATAGGAGCTCGTTGGACTATCAGTGTTTGCGTAACTGAAGAGGTAGTCCTCATCAAACGTTGAAGAGCTTTTACAATGGGACAAAGTGAATTCTCATCTCCTTGATCCTTAGGTCCCTATTTACCCACACTAAACTAATGATTACTAGCTAAATCCATAATTGGTGTTTCAATTTCAATTTTAATTTCATTCTTAGTAAATTGGCCGCTATTATTAATGTCATATTCAATATTATTCTTGGATTCACCTCACATATTTAGCTACAAACAAAAATATTCTATTGTTAGAATCCAATTTCTAGCCCAAACTCGACTTAACCATGACATGTACCATCTAGACTCATTTTGGAGCTCGATTTATTATAAGAATCAGTTAAAATTGACTCTAATATCACTAAATGTAACACCCCTTACTCGGTCCGATCGTCGGACTCAAGCTACAAGATGCTACAACAGTTAACTAAACAATTCACAAACATTTGAAACTTAAACATTCAATAATATCAATGAAAAAATTCATATCCCTTGTTTTGCAAGATATAAAAACAAATTCAACTCTAAATTAAGCTTACGGGAACTCATAAACCAATCTGAAAACAAATAGGGACTTAATTGAGAACTTAACAAAAAGTAAGGAAATTTAGTAAATAAGGGTCAAACGGCCATGTGCCCAAGCCGTGTAACAAACTGTGACAGTGTGTGCCTGAGTTACACGACCGTGTCGCTCAGCCTTGTAACTGATTAAGCCCATGTATAAAGGAGTCACATGATCATGTAACTAACCGAAATCGTGGGACCTAGATGCAAAATTTTCAACTTAAAGTCACATGACCGTGTCCTTGAACTGTGTATAAGAATGCCATGTGAAAATTTACTTGACCTAATCTATAGTACCACACAGGAATGTAGCCAGCCCGTGTAACAAGCTGAGGCTACGCCAACCAAGAAGCTCCCAAATTAAAAATAAGCACACGACCGTGCCACATGCATGTGTCTGACACATGGTCATGTGTTAGCCCGTGTGTGCCAAAAAGGCACCTTAATATGCATGCTATTAAATCAACAACTCAACTATATCATCATTTTGTAATAAGTTGTACCTAAAACCTATCCAAAAATGCACAAAATAATGCTGAAACACAATGTACTATATTTCTAACTAATATGCCTCAAGGTACCTTCATACATTATAAACCAAATATACAATTCACTACCATTCAAGCTAAGTTAATTTATCAACTTTTCAAAGCACACTTATACATATGCTTATATACATACTATCATCATTCATTAAGACTCACAACTAATTAACCTATCATTATAAACAACAAAGCTAGTTACCAACCATTCTCTAAAAACATTCAAACATACTTTCAACATTCATAAACCATCTAAAAATTCAAAGTGGCAACCCTAGGTACATGCCAATTTACATAACCAACATGGAATACAAAATTTAGGGAGTCTAGGGCCTTGATTGGATGTTGAAGTGAGATACAAAATGTAGCTATAGACCTAACCTATACACAAAAAGTAAAACCTTACAATAAGTAAGAAATGCCTTATATCTTTATAAATTAATATGGTATAGTAAAACCATTCAATCTATAGGCATTTAGGTTAATAGAAAAATTCTATGCCATTAGGTTTCAATATATTTTGATCACCAACTTCCCTTTTTTTTCATTTCAAAATTTATGAACATCATTTTGCATTCTTGTTTAGCTGAAATTTCTGAACTTGTAAATACATCTTGTTCACTTCTTAATGTTTTCTTGGATTGCCTAACAACGATGACTGCCATCCTTTGTTGGCGGACAACAATGACTTACCACCCCAAATTTCCAAACGATGATGGTTTCTTAATTCATTTATGTCATCTCGAATTGTCCGAAAACAATGACCTGCCACCTTGGCATGCCCAAAAATGATGGCTTTGTCAAGTCTAGTCCACTGATATGTTTATCGCATTCACCTCTTATTATATTGCTAAATTCAATACCTCCTTATATCCCGATTTCCATCTTCATAATGCTTTTGTCCAAATAATTCCAATAGCTATATAATTCAACTTCGGAATCATGCATCTATTCATTTTGCTACTTGTCTCGATATTTAATTGTAATATCCCAAATCATTTCACTCATCACTAGATAGTTGATCATAGCAGTGTACAATATATAATATCATAAAAATATGAAAATTAAATAAGTTTTACACTATAGAAACATTTACCAAAACTCGAGCTATTCATCGTCGATTTTTGCCTTCTTTGTTGTTTTTTATGTTCTCATGTCACCTTTAGCTACAAATTAACATAAACACACCAAATCATCAATATACCAACAAGTTCATACTCAATTTGCAAATTTAAGTAACTTTTACATTTTATTCAATTTAGTCCCTAAAATTGAAACAACTATATCTTCACATTTAATTTTCATTTTACAAATCATTTTTAGTTACACCCTTATACAACTCTCCAAACTTAGTAATTATAGAAAATTTAAGTTAATTTTAATTAGTTTTCATTTTAGTCCCTAAACTCAAAACTAATAAATATCACTTTACAAGTTAGTGCCCATTTCATTTATAAGCTTATAAACTAGCATATCAACACTAAAATCTTCAAGATTCATTAATGGTAACTTTTATAAACTTTGAAAGTTTCAAAAAATAGTCTTTGGGCTAGTTAAATAAATCTCCTGAGATCCAAAAAACATAAAAACTATAAGAAAATGACTAAATTAAACAAACCAATTAAACATTTGAAAATTACCAACCTAGTTGTGCATTCTTCACTTCTTCTCTAATTTTTGGTTAAGAAAGATGAAAATAGTGGCATTTTCTCTTTCCTTTCACTTTCTTTCTTTTAATTTATGTTTTACATTTTAATTTTGAAATTTTAAATTAAAATTTTCATACAAAATGCATAAAATCCATACCACCACCATCCATTTTTATTTACCTAGTGGTTTACTTTCCAATTAGGTCCCTAGTGCAAGTTTAACTGACAATTTCTTTAACAATTGAATTTTACTACTTTTACAATTTAGTTTTTGTACCTTAACTAACTAACTAACAATTCACCAAAATTACTATACCAAAACTCAAAATATTTCTAATTTCGAATCGTAATTATTAAATAAAATATTCACAAATCTAGTTTACAAAAATGTAGTTTCAAAATCGTATTTTCCGACACTACTAACTTTCAGGCCGTTATAAGTACTTACACCGATTGTCTTACTAGATTGATCGTTCCCCATATGCACAACTCCACCTTCAACTGAATTTTATGTGGAGAACAAGTCCCTTTTGGGGCACCAGTGGAAAGAACACCCCGAGTCCAATATCCATTTGGATGTAAAGTTAGACCTTTCGATCGTAGACATTGTGACACCCAAAATCCAAACACCGTCGCCGGTTAGGATTTCCGGTGTTTTACTGTTCATTTATCACTGTTCATCTTATCAATGTATTATACAACTCTATTTATTAAAATATTTCACTTCACATGTTACACTTCGTCACTTAACATAAACACAAATCGACAAGAGTAAAAATGACATTTCCAATATTTTTAGGAGGCTTCTACCGTTACCTGATGGCCAAGTATCGGTAGTAGCCCTGTCAGTAAACAATTTTGAAACGGTGCAGATTTCTATGGGTACCTGTGTTAGTTCTACCGATACAAGTATAATTTCTACCAATACAAGTCATGCGTTTACCAATACTAAAAACTCCAGGGAGCTATAATTCTTACCTTACAACTTCTACCGATACAAGTATGCAAACTACCGATACATCTATACACATAACTACCGACACTCACAATTTAACTACCGAAAGAACTCAAGTCAGTGAACAACCTCTCTCCTTCCCTGAACTTCTACCGATACATGAGTGAGATCTACCGGAACAAGCATGCAAAATCTCAAGAATTATGCCAAAACACAAGTTTAACATCTCAAACACCTCAAACACAAGTTATGCATTAGGTCATCACACAACATACATAACTTCTAAGTCTTTACAAGCATCTCAAGCTTAAACATCTAAATTGTACATCATGCATATATACATTCAACATAGTAAGATTTCAACATCTTTAATACAACAACAAAGGTTAATATCATCCTAGTACACGCTAAATAACAGAGTGATGTAAATACCATTGAACAAGCTCCCAAGATAGTGTGATGTCTTCAAGATGATCCAATCTTCAAGTCATAAAACGAAATCTACAAAAAAACAAGAAGTTCACTGGTAAGCTTCATAGCTTAATAAGTTTGCAAGTTCATCAATTTACCAGGTCTTATGTGATAAGCAACTCTACAAATCTGTCGAGCCAGCACAACTGAACTTCAAAGATTGTTATTCTTTTTTTACTCCCTATTGACACGGAGGTCATGATGCTTATTTACTCCCTATTGACCCAGAGGTCATGCTTGTTACCAATATACAATGTTATTCTTAACCATCGATACGGTATATCTGTTCCCTACGATGCTGCTCACACTAAGTTGATGAGAAAATGCAAAGAGCATAAATCTCAGCCATCGTAGGGCCTATAATCTATTCATGGATTCTATTCACCTTATGGTGACTCACAATGCTGAAGAGAATTCGTAACAAATGCAGGATCTTAGGCATCAGACCATTTTCTATCTTTGGCATAAGGTCGAGAAATTCTCAACTCGCCGTTCCTATCTTTCACGTTTCAAATCGTCGTTTCTCATTTCCAGCATTCATTAAAAAGATAGTTATAAGCAATTATTAATAAGAATTTAACATTACGAACTTACCGAATTGGATTGCAATTTGAGAAAGACTTTAAGAACTAATCCACCAATTTCCCTTTTTCGCGGTCTATAGCTCGATCGTAGTCTACATTCACAAATCATTCAATTCTCACATTAAGTCACATAATTTAATCATTCAACACAATTTAGTCTTTTTTGAGAAAATTATAATTTTACCCCTAATAGTTTCCTTTTATTCAATATAGTCCTTTCAACACAAAACATGCAAAATAATCATTCTCTCACACAACCAACCATAGCTGAATTCTCTTGGGTGTCTATCCAACCCATTCACACATTTATTTTCACAACAGCACATGTAATTTCACCATTTTCACATTTTAGTTTTTAAACCCTAATTTCATCAAAAATCACTTTACAAAAAGATTTAACCCAAACATCAAACATTCAAATATATCAAAAGCCTTCAAGAACAAGCTTCAATAATGCAAGTTTCATAACATTTGACAGATTCACAAATTAGTCCTTGCATAAGATAGATTAAGTTGATACTGACTCAAAAACATAAAAATTACTAAAAATGATCAAGGTTTGCTTACCCAAATCAAAGCTCAAAGTTGAAAAAGAAAAACCCTAACATCCTTATGTTCTTGCCATGAAAATGAAGAAGATGAAGAAAATGACTTTATTTTCACTAAAATTTCTTTTAACTTAATATATATATTAATGACAATTTTGTAATTTTTAAGACTTTCATCATTAAGTCTTAATTAATCACTTTTAACCTGAATTAAACTTAATTTCAACTAATATGAATCATACTAATCCACCCACTAACATTTCTTGGTTAATTTACTCATTTGGTCCTTCAAATCTCTTAACTCAAATTTTACACCTTTTTCAATTTTAATCCTTTCTACTCAATTAACTATCTAAACAATAAATTCTAAAACCAAATTTAACACGAGGATATTGGCATCATAAATATTAAATAAATAATATTTACGATTCAACATCACTAAAAATCGGACTGTTACAGACATTAATAACCAATCATCACCCTTGTCATCAGCCAAATTAACTTAAGCTAATTCTTCATTGTTGCTCACAGCAACCCTTTTATTTCGCATTTTATAACAATCTACCTTCACGTGACCTAACTTCTTACAGTAACAACATCTCTTGTCTCGATTCCTTGATGCTATACAAAATATGAGATGAAATGATACATAATTAAAATATAATATTAAAAAAAATTTAAATGATGAAAAATATTTTATGTAGAATCATCCCAATGCTAAAAAATGACATTTTTTTTTTTCAAAAAATCAATCTATTCTCTAAAAGTTATTTTCTAAAAATTGTTTTCAGCTAAATAAATACAATCAATATTTTATATAATCAGAGTATTTTAAATATTATACTTTTTTATATTTTAAAATTTCTTTTAAAGTTTATGCAATTTTATTGTGTCGTTATAATTTTTATTTATAAAATTCAAACATTATTGTTTCGGTTGTTAATTTATTCAAAAAAATTAAAATAAAATCGCACTAATCATAATGAACTAAAATTAGATTATGATAAATTCATGATGTAGGTGAAAAAAGTTATCAACAATAATATTTAAGAAAAAAATGATATACAAAACAAATGAGATTTTAGTTTCAAATATAATGTGTATTCTTTTTAGTATTAATATATAAAAAAGAAGATAAAACTATCCTTATCGTCATGAAATTGGTTTTTGATAATTTTTCAAATGAGGTCCTAATAAATTATTTAAATAATAATATAGAGACGAATTATTTTTGAAATTATGTTTATTTATTTTATATAAAATAATAAAATAAAAATTTATTTTTGAAATAGAAGGGTGTAGCCATTTCAGGACAGTCAGGAACTTAGCCTGCTGCTTAAGATTTTGTCAGTTGTATAATTCTGTTTTTTTTTCACAACTTATATCAGCTCATTCGATGACACCAATGTTATAATGGTATACAGTTTTCGAGTACAATGCTCAGTTCCACAATGTGATGCGGGTAACCCATTCGATGTTCAGGGCCTGCAATACCTCAGCCCCTTTGGCTATATATACCACTGGCAATGACTCCATTAATATAACTACTAAAGGTCACCATTTTTTTTTCTGTGGTGTTCCTGGACACTGTCAAGCTGGGCAGAGAGTAGACATCAATGTGCTTCGCTTACCTGAAACAGCTCTGGCCTCAGCTCCCACTGGATCAACTTTGAGCCCGAGTGTTCCAGTATCCTCCCCGAGCAACGCTCTCTCTTTGAAAGCTTCCAAGGGGAGTTTTGCTAAACTTGGTTTAGCAATTACTGTTTTGCAGTTTTTGTATCAGGTTTCCCATTAAACCAAACTAGTTTACTTATTTCGTGGAATTGTTTAGGGGCCTTTTGGGGGACCTTTTGTAGAATGGTTAATATACTTTTATAATCTCAAAGATTAATAATTGTACAATCAATTATACTAATTAGTAGCTCCTTTATGGAGGATGGCATGCTACCGCTAAACTGCCTCTCTTTTTGGCTTATATCATTGTCTTATCTCGATAAGTTGAAATTCAGATTGTCCATGTCATTGTCTAGTACTAGTTGATCAACTAAAGTTTCATATAATTGGAAATATTTCTTCAAGTATTTAAAACTCTGGTCCATATCTAACAATTCAATTGAGTTTAAAATCAAGCAAATTATGCATAAGTTAAACTATTAGAATTGGGTGATTAGAATTCTTATTAAAATAAAATAAAGTGGTAAAATAAAATAAAAGTAAAGTCCAAATAAACTAGACTTCTTTTTTTAATTTTAATTAGAATAGGTCATCTATTTTATTTTATTTAGAATAAGGTGTTTCAACCTTTCTACGTTACTTGTATTAGTTGTTGATTGGAATAAGGTTTTTCAACCTATAAATAGGCGTAGTCATCTCCTCTTGTAATTATCCGATTTTTGACATTAGTGAATCTTCTTCTCCTCTGTCCGTGGTTTTTTCCTGAAAGGGTTTCCAGTAAAATCTGTGTGTTTTTTTCCCGTTTTCTTTGCGATATTTCTTCATTTTTGACATTTAATTTTATCAAATTGGTATCAAAGCTTTTCGGGTTACTAGCCTCGATTACAATAATAACGACATTGAAGTATAATATTACACTGTTGGATCGCAACACCAGATTCGCGTTGTGATAGGTAAAGATGCAAGCAGTTCTTACGTAGATGGATTTGGAGAATCAAAAGGGAAAACAACCAGAACAATTCGGTGAAGCTGATGTAGTAGAAGACTATAGTGATGGTGAACTCCTAGTTGCTTTTGTCGACAATTCTAAAGTGAGTTAGGAGAGGATCCTCGATTCTGGTTGCACCTTCCATATGAGTCCCAATCGGGATTGGTTTACAACATATGAAGTTGTGTTTGAAGGTGTTGTTTTGATGAGAAATAATGCTTCATGTAAAATCACAGGTGCTAGCACAATCAAAATAAAGATGTTTGATGGGGTTGTTAGAACTCTTAGTGGCGTGCGACATGTACCAAAATTGAAAAGGAATTTGATTTCGTTGAGTACTTTTGATTTAAAAAGACACAGGTACGCAGCTGAAAGTGGGGTTCTAAAGATTAGTAAGGTTCCCTCGTTGTGATGAAAGGGTAGAGAAAGACTTCCAAATTATATGTTTTGCAAGGTTCAACTATTACTGGTGATGCTGCAGTTGCTTCCTCTTCCTTGTTATATGATGATATTACTAGACTTTGACATATGCGTCTAAGGCAGATGAGTGAAAACGACATGACAGAATTAAGTAAAAGAGGACTTCTTGATGAGCAAGACATTAGCAAACTAAAGTTCTGTGAGCATTGCGTTTTTGGGAAGCAAAAGAGAGTTTGATTCACTAGAGGAATCCATAACACGAAGGGAACATTGGATTATATTCATTCTGAACTTTGGGGACCATCTAGAGTACCTTCGAGAGGTGGAGCTAATTATATGCTAACTTTTATTGATGATTTTTCCAGAAAAGTTTGGGCACTCTTTCTGAAGAAGAAAAGCAATGTGTTTTTTGCATTCAAGTCTTGAAAAACTATGGTTGAAAAATAGACAAAACACCTCCGCACAAATAATGGCTTGGAGTTCTATTCTGATGAGTTTAATGAATTGTGCAAATCAAAAGGGATCATGAGACATTTGACAGTTTGTCATACTCCAAAGTAAAACGGCGTTGCAGAACAAATGAATAGAACGATCATGGAGAAGGTTCGATGTATGTTGTCAAATGCTAATTTACCGAAGTCGTTTTGGGCTAAAACAGCCTCTACTGCATGTTTTTTGATCAACCGATCTCTATCCGTTGCCATTGAGAAAAAGACTCCACAAGAGATAAGGTCTGGTTAGCCTGCTGATTATTCTGATATAAAGATTTTTGGGTGTCCTACTTATGCTCATGTTGATAATGGAAAATTGGAACCAAGATCCATTAAATGTGTTTTTCTTGGTTTTAAAGCTGGTGTAAAAAGGTATAAGTTATGGTGTCTTGAAAATAAAAAAGTTGTGATTAGCAGAGATGTTGTTTTTGATGAAACTGCTATGTTACCTAACTTATCTCTTAAAGACTCTTCAAGTAAAGAACAACAAAAGCAGGTGGAGTTTCAGATTGATCTAGTATCTACAACAGAGTCAACTTCTCAAGTTAGTACAGAAGTTCAGAATAGAGTCACTTCATCACTAGAATATTCTATTGCCAAAAATAAACCTAAAAGAGAAATTAAACCTCCAAAGAGGTACGCCGAGGTTGATCTAGTAGCTTATGCTTTAAACGTGGCTGAAGATATTTATACAAATCAAGAGCCATCTACTTATTCCGAGGCAGTAAACAGTGAAGACTCAGAAAAGTGGATGATTGTCATGCAAGAAGAGATGAAATAACTCCATAAGAATAAAACATGGGACTTAGTGAAGCTTCCAAAGGGTAAAAAGGTTGTTTGTTGTAAATGGATATTCAAGAGGAAAGAAGGGTATTCCTGCGTCCACACCCATGTCTTTGTCGGCTATTCCTCTGGAATCACTTCATCTTCTTGTTCTATTTCTCCTTCTTCAGGCTATTCCTGCTCAGTGGTGTCTTTGTCGGCGCCTTCCTCTGCGTCCACACCCATGGATACAATTGGAGTATGCAGTTCCTCAACCATAGCTGCCCTCTCTGCCATATTAGCCCCAAGGCTGTTCAAGAACTCTTCTTCAAACAAGTTGACTATAGTTCTGTAGCAATCCTCCATAGCATTAGCATGCACCTCGTGCTCCTCATCATCTAAAATGTGGATTCTTGTTGGAGAGGGAACATGTTACGGCCTACCATTAAGAGTGGGCTGGTTAGAGGATGAGGTAGCTTCCTTAATAATAGGTGGAAAGACAAGGAAATCTGGTAGAGGATTTGGGCTTAGACTTCTCAATGCATTAACAATAGATTTGTTCTGTATTCTTGTTTACGTATTAAATAGATTTTGTCTGTAGTCCATGTCTTCCAATGTGCTGACAATACGAATCAGGCGCATGTCAATGTGATCAATGTTTAGTTCCATTGCAGCCAACCTCTTCCCCAACTGAGGGTCTATAGGCGCATTATCCTGTTTTTCCTTTTTTTTCCCCTTCTCCTTCTTCTTGAGTGCTTTTTTTCACTATCAGTGCCTCTTGCTCTCTCGTCATTCTCTCTACTAAGATGTCATTGATGGGGCTCTTATTCTCTGGCACCTCTTCGTCATCTCTGGGTACAATACCCCATTATTTACATAGCAACATGATTAAAGAAAGAAAGGGTCCTTGCTGAAAAAGCTTTGCTGAGTCATTTTATAATGCACCAACAAGATGTACTTTATGATGCGTCAACAAAAAGATGATTATTTTATTCTTGCATAAGACTTGGACTATTGCTTCAGTTCACGAAATATGCTCTCATAACAGCTCTTCAAGAACAGCCATAGGATCTGATCTTTATGGAGAAAACTGTTGCTGCTGTCGCTGATACTATCCTTGCATATATGATAGCATTTTATTATGGTTGCATTCGCTCTTGTGGTTGCATCTGGCGATGTGCTTAAGCAGAATGAAAAATTGGATATTGATAATCATTCTGTGCAATTTTCTCTAGAATTCGAACACCTTCAATGTAGGTGCTATCCAACAAAGGACCATTTGCAGATGCATCGACAAGATTTATTGTCTGAGCATTTAAACCATTGTAAAAGATCTCACTCTGAGTCTCTTTTTGAATTCCATACATAGGACAACATCGTAGCAAAGTCTTAAAACACTCTCATGTTGTATGCAGGTTCCGCCTGACTAGCTCTATCTTGCGCCAAGTCTTCAGTTATTGCACCCACAACTTCTAGTGCAAGGACAAATTTGTCAACTAAATTTGCCTCGACACCTATTTCTTCATCTTTTTCTTCCTCCACATGAACTTCTCCCTTTTTCAGCATTAAGTCCGTAGGTATAGTACAATAGTACAAAATTGCGTTGACAATGGAATCCCTAATGCTCTGACAATAGTGTTTACTTATTCCTCAATTGGTGCAGACACAATATTTATTCCTTCTTCTTCAAGTGCTTCATACTCTTTTATTTTTCACACGGTCCTAAAAAATTTCCACTCTTTCTTGCATTTTTTCCAATTTCGTAACTTCGTAATTGCAGATATAGCCATCAAAATTATGCTTTCATTGAAATCACATAATACCTTTCCAATATACCGATCACCAATGGAATAAGGTATTAGGAAGCTCTTGGGATCCTTAAATTCTTGGAGCAATTTAATTGTCATGACAGTTCACCCTTCAGTAAGTGCGATTGCTTCGACATCTCCCAATCTTCTCTTCTTTGATAATGTGTCTTCAAGTTTTTGAGGCTACTTTGTTGTAGCATTTGTAGTGACAAAGTGATCTGATACTGTCACTGCAATATTTTGTTTAACCTCTTCAGCTGCAGTTTGCTTTTCAGATTGCGCTGACATGTTTCCATTGTTAAGATTTGAATTATCTTCTTTTCTTGTAGCATCTCTAACAACTTCATTTAGTTGAGTCTCACTTCTGGGAATGATTTCCTCATAATGCTCTTGCCCTTGTGATATTGAATTCTCAATATCAACCGACAAAGTTTCTTGTGGTCGCAAATTTATTACGCCCACAATCTAGCCAAATTGATATTCTAGAGCTCGTATGGATTTAGTTTCACTCTAAAGCATAAATTCAGTCTTGGAAATATATTGTCTCAGCAAATTTTCAATTGATGAAAACTCTGATGCTTCATATTGCTGGGTGTTTTGCCTTGACAAAGGTTTATCATAATTGGGCAATGTCCACTCGGATCTAACATCATTGTCTATATTTCTAGGGTCTTGATTATTCCAACAAAAATTTGGATGTTGCTCCCACTCTGGCATGTAGGTGTTGGAATATGGATTTTCATTTCGATAGAAATTCCCCATGTGGTACACATTTGCTAGATTTGATGGACATTCTTCAAACTCATGGTTGCCCCCATAGTAATCGCATTTTGCATTTGCTGTAGCATTCTGCATTGAATTACTCATATTAGTTAAAGAAGATACCTCGATATTTATGGCATTGAGCTCCATTTCTATAGCATCACACATCCAACAACTTGAGGTTCTATACACCTCGTTCCTGGCCATAGTTCGGTAAAAGAAAAATGTAAAAGTAAACAACAAAAAAGAAACAAGTTAGTGACAAATAAAATTTAGATAATAAAGAAAAAATGCATCGATAAAAATAAACATCAAACAAACACCAATCCCCGACAACGGCGCCAAAACTTGATCGGAGTTTTTACATCACAGCAATAGGCAAGCGGACACATGTCGATGCAAGTATAGTTGATAGAACAATTCTATCGGATATCGATCCCACGAGGAATGAGTTCTTGATGTTTAAATGTCGAAGCAACTAATACTACAATTAAGTGTGATGTGAGTACTAATGTCAATGTATTTATGTCAGATCTGCACACTAAAATAATCAGGAATGTCAATGCAATTAGAGTAAAACTTCAGAGGTTAAATGTCAGTGTACTGAAAATAAATCAAATTGTGTTGAGTATTGAGTGCTGAATATTTAAATCCATAAAATGTAAATATGATCAAGTGTAGAAGGGTAGAAATGGTTAATGTCGCTGCAATGAAGTCCCTTTGAATTCTTACCAACAACAACTCTCTACTTAATCCCGACTTAAATATCCACAATCACTTCACCTCTCGGTGTGAGCAATGATGTGTATTCAAGAACAAGTAACTGAAGTTTGTTCTAGCCCAAGCAGCTCTCGCCTAACTTGTTAACCCAACCTGTCACCGCATCTCTCGATGTCGGTGCACTGCAATTTCACTCTTGTGCTTAAAGTTGTTACATCCATGAATAAACAGATAAGTAGTGTAAAATAAGAATCAAAATGATTTAACATTAAAAGACACTCTCGTATTCATTAAATATCATCAAAATCCATCATCGTTTAAGAAGAATTAAAGAGTACAATAAAGCTTACTATCTCTAAACTACTAGGCCTACTCCTTAATTGTTCCTCTTGCTCTGCATCAAGCACCTCTCGTCAGAAGTGATTGTAGACTTGCTTCATCAGCTCCCCATTTCTAGGTCAAATCTCCAATTCACATAGATTTTTTAGAATTAAATCCCTTCACTCTTGATGATTTCTCATTCTTCATTCTTCTATTTATAGGCTCAAGAAATCGCAGATTTCCTCCATTCTCAATTCCAACTACTTTGTACAGTTGTAAAAGTTTATTATTGATAGCTATGCAGATCTGATTTGTTTACTAGACTGTTGCAGAATGTGTCGACAATTTGTTGTATTTCTAGACCAACCTATGGCCGCAACTGAATGCGTTTTGGCTTCAAGAATGATAGACCTCATCTCTTCTTAGATCCAGATCTAATTACAGTTGTCAAAGTTAGTTAAACTCCAGCTGTGCACTCACGTAGATCTGGTGTGATCTTTATAAATCAGCAGATTATTGTGATCTAAATTCTTTAATTACGGCAACAACGTGTCAAATTCCTGCGCTGGAGCTTCCAGATGTACTTGTAGCTTGAATTCACTCATGCAAAGTAAAGATTTCTATGCGTCGACATCTCTAGCTGCAATTCCAAGCTATACTTGTGCTTGCATTCTTCTTCCAGCATTGATCTTCTGAGATGAGTTCCTGCGCTGACAATTCTAAGGTGCAATATATCGACTGCTTGTAGTGACATTAGTGCAAAAAGAGGTAAAAAAAATACCAAGAATTTAAACCAACTAGCAATGAATTAGAAAATATAAAAACTAAGAATGAAATGCTTATGATGCATGCAAAATATGACACAAAAGAGACAATTAATACCCAAATTTAGGGAGAAAATATATGTCATTTGTAATACCATCACTTACCTTATCCACAATAAATCTTAAAGTGCTTTTAGTAACTTTGTCATGCAAGAGAGGCACACCCAAGTACTTACTGAGGTTATGGACAATTTGATATCCAAACACCAGACTAATTCAAGTGCAAGTATCCTCATCTATGCCTTTGGAAAAATAAATAGTACGCTTCCTTGAATTGATCCTGTGTCCAAAAAAATCATAAAAATGATTTAACATACCTAAAACGAGCTGAGCATGTTCAAGATCTGCCTTACAAAAAAAAAGAACTAAGTTGTCTACAAAGAAAAGGTGTGAAAGGTTAGGCCTCGAATAGGAAATACATATTGGTCTCCATCTGCCTTCACCAATCTGAGCATGAATGATTCTACCCAACCACTCCATACATAAAACGAACAGGTATGGAGACAACGGGCACCCCTACCTAATTCCTCTGGCTGGTTTAAACTTTTGAGTGGGCACCCCGTTCTAAAGAATCTGCATGGTAGATGTGGAGATGGCTTTCATGATAACTGCAACCAGAAAATTTGGGATAACTACAACCTAAAGTGAAGCCCCTATGAATTCCCAACTTACACGGTCATAAGCTTTCTCCAAATCTAACTTGAGTGTCATCCAAGTCGTCCCTTTTTTCTTACTTCTCATACAATGGGGAACTTCTTGTGCAATGATAACATTATTAGAAATGTTACGACCTGCTATAAAACTAGCTTGCTCCTGTGAGATAATGTTAGGGAAAACCAGTCTGAATCTATTAGTTATAACTTTCATAACTAATTTATACTATACAGAACAGAAGCTGATTGGATGGAACTGACTGGAATCCTTTGGATGATTAACTTTAGGAATGAGAACGATCAACGTGTTATTAAGTTCAGGTTCTATGCAGTTTCCAGCAAAAGAAATGCGCATGGAAACCATCACTGCTAGGAGCTTCCAAATGTGCCATGTAGAATAGAGCCCTCTGAATTTCATCATCAGTCCCCTCATTCCCTAAAATGGTGATATCCTGGTCATTAAAATGAGGAAATAGATTAGATGGTAAACCCTGTAAAAGTTTCGTATTCTCATCGTAAAGCTATTCAAAGAAAAGAACCGCCTCATTCTGAAGAATGGTCTGGTCAGATCACTACACGCCATTAGGGGTACAGAGGGAGATAATGCGATTAAATTTCCTTCGCTGAATCGTTCGACCATGGTAGAATTTGATGTTACGGTCTCCGAATTGGAGCTAATCACAGTGAGCCTTCTGTTTCCAAAGGGCCTTCTTATGGTCCAAAATGTTCTCCAGTTCATCCATGCCTTCTTAAGGCACTTTGTATACGTGATAGGGAGTTCAAAATGTTCTTCTTGCGGGTACCTATAAAACCGTAAACAAACTTATTTCAATCTTTTACATGAGTAATGAAATCAAAAAGTGATTCGAACATATCACCTGAAAAATTCCATTTCTCTTTGATGAAAGGGGAAAAATCCTTATGTTTGGTCCATCCAGCAAGGAATCTAAAGGGTTGATCCCGCTGTAAAAGGTAAGCTGGATTTGACTTAAGTAGGATCGGCCTTTGACTTTACTTAACACGTGGTAGATGGGACAATATGCACTGAGAAAAGGCTAAGACCTAAGCATCATTCACCAAATCTCGATCTAATCTTTACATCGTACTACCTCTCTGCCAAGTGAAAGCTGGTCCAACGAAACCTAAATCTGTAAATTACAAGAATCAACGAAATCCCCAAACAATTTACATCTCTTACCAGGAGCACAAATACTCTTTTTGTCATTTGGGGATAATATAGCATTGAAATCCCCCATAATGATACAAGGGTAATGGTCTCTAGATAAGGCACAATATAAATCTTTGCACAAAACCTTGCTTTTACTTCTATCCGGGCTACCATAGACAAAAATGATATAAACAGGAGTATGAAGGTTCTTACTAGTGACACGAAGTAGATCGAATTGGGGATGATTGAACATTATTAAAACACTAAAAGAGTCCTACCACCCTACCCAAATACCTTCGAAAAAACCTAAACCCTAAACTCAAAAAACTCAAAGTTTCAACTCTATGAGAATAGCAAAAACCCATTTTTCTAATTACAGAATTAGCGTTCTTATCACTGATTCTTAGCTCAAGAAGGCACACAATATTAGGTCTATATTCAATGTTATACTCATGGAAAACCCGAATAAATTTGTCACTCGTACTTCCTTGACAATTCTAGAAAAAATTGTTAAATTTGCCATCATAATAAAATAAACAAAATTTTAAAAAACATACACACACACACGCACACATATATTTATATAATAAAAACAACTTAAAAAACCAAAAAAACCCCAAGTATTAAGTTATTTCTCTTGACTTGCTTAGCTGTCCTTATGCCCTTCATCTACAGAGATTAACTTAACCCTTGAGTTAATGGGATTTGGAGCAGCTATAGCCAAGCCCAACTAAGCCATCGAATCTTTCAACAACGCTCTTTGAGTGTTCCCGATTTGAATTTACTCCCATTGTCGTGAGCAATTTTAATGTTTTTGGGAATTTTGGAACCACCTGCAAGAGAACCTAAACTGTGAGTACCCTTAGTACTTTTCCCTTTTTTTGAAGCTTCACTAGGGTCTCCACCATGCTGTCCAACAGTCGTCAGAGGTTGGTCAATATGAAAAGAAACGGCGAATGCCTTGTTTAAAACAACACTTAATGAAAATAAACACACTTTAACTTATGCACTAAAACAATAGCTAAATTAAATAACACACACATATCTAATGACTAAGATGCTTAAATGCCTGGTTAAAGATGCTAACTAAATGAACTAATGGATTACTAAATGCATGACTTGTTTTAATTATGCAAACTTAACTAATCATGAGAGTTTCATAATGCAAGTCATTATTTATGATGCATACTTAACTAACATGAAAGTTACATAATGCATGACTTTATTAATTGCAGATCACATAATGCATGCCATAATTAAAAGATGCAGATTAATGATGCATGACATTAATTATAGATACTAATATAAACTAAGATAAACATAAGTCTTTGAAAGAAATTATCCTTTAATTAATCAAACCCATTGGAAAAGTCATCCAACGTTTGAATGACTTGAACCATGTTAGAATTTGGAAGTGATCCTCGATTAGATTGAAGTTGCTTCTATAGGCTCTTCATCGATCCATTAAGATCTCCTTGAAATGTTTAGCTCAGGTCCTTGTGATTAGGTCATCTAGCAGATACAAAGAATCGAATACATCCTTATATGTTTCTTGTGAAGTTGGGCTTTGAAGATTCGACCCGTCTCTATTGTATCTGAATTTTTCAGAGTTAATTTTAAGATTGGTACTTGGGCTCACATCATTCCCTCCCCCTTCGAGAGGATTTGCCCTCAAATTTGAATCTACATAAAAAAGAGATAAATAAAAAACATTGAAGGTTGCACTTAAATTATATTCACCAAGAAAACCTATTTGTAAGAGTTATCATTGATCTTTTCAAGCACTTGGAATGGTCCATCACCTCGAGGAAGTAACTTAAACTTATGCTGTGATGGAAACCTTTCTTTTCTAATGTGCACTCACACCCAATCTCCAGGTTCAAACACAACTTTCTTTCGGCTCTTATTTGCTTACGACACATATTACTCCGTTCTCTTCTCAATTTCATCTCGTCCTTTTGATGGAATTTTTTAACAAAACCAGCCTTCTTTTCACCATTCAAATTGGAGTGTTGACTTGTAGGCAATGGTAACAAATTTAATGGGGTTAAAGGATTAAACCCATATACCACTTCAAGCGGTGAATGCTTTGTAGCAAAATGAATGGCACAATTATATGCAAACTCAACGTGAGGCAAACAGTCCTCCCACGTTTTCAGGTTTCTTCAAATGATGGATCATAATAATGTGGATAATGTCCTATTAAAGACTTCAGTTTGACCATCCGTTTGTGGATGACATGTAGTTGAAAATAGAAGTTTAGTTCCCAACTTTCCCCCACAAAGTTTTTCAAAAATAGCTTAAAAATTTAGTATCTCGATTTGATACTATGCTTCGCCACATTCCATGCAATCGCACAATCTCCCTGAAAAATAAATTAGCAATATGTGAGGCATCATCAGTTTTATTGCATGAAATAAAATGTGTCATTTTAAAAAACCTATCTAGTACCACAAAAATTGAATTCCAACCCTATCTAGATCTAGGTAATCCTAGGACAAAGTCCATAGAAATGTGAACCTACGGTTCACTAAGGATAGGTAGTGGAGTATACAATCCATGGGGGTTAATTTTAGACTTGGATCATTTGCAAGTTATACATTTTTTTACAAATTTGTTCTACATCTCTTTTCATGTGAGGCCAAAAGAAATGTTCTTGCAATGTTCCCAAGGTTTTAGTACCTCGAAATGACCCATTAATCCTCCTCCATGAGCTTCTCTAACTAACAACTCATGTAATGAACTTTTTGGAACACAATTTATTTTCTTTAAAAAAAATATCCATCATGTTGAAAGAACTTACCAAATGATTCCTTTTTGCATGCTTCGAACACATTACCAAAGTCCACATTATGAAGATACAATTCTTTAATATATTCAAAGCCAAGTAATTTAGAATCCAAAGCAGATAATAATGCATACCTTCGTGACAATGCATAAAAAACAATATTATCTTTATCTTGTTTGTAACAAATGAAATAAGAAAATGATACAGGATTGGAGTGGAGGAAGCGGCAGAAGGATTAAATTCAAGTTGTCGACACAAAGACGGAAAGATTTAGATCTGAATTGAAAGAAGAAATAAAAAAATTTAGAAATTAAAGAAAATGAAAAAACTAAAAGAATAAATTGAAGAACTAATAATAAATATTTAAAATAGTAAATAAATAAATAAATAGACAAAAGTTAAAAGTGGAAGATGGAACGAGTAAACTGATGAATATGATGGATAGAAGGATAAGTGTCCAGTTGAACCCTTTGAGATATAAATCCCAACAAACTCAACTAATAGCTCTAATCAATCCTCCAAGAAATAATTCCTGGCAAATTGAAGGGTGAAGAATGAATTCCCATGATTCCTTGAAGAAAATCGAGAAGAAAACTACTTCTAAAAATCACAAGAAAGAATTCTTGCACAAGAAACAAACTCCCAGAGTTAAAAACTTTATTAATGAAAACAAATTGTCTGCTTAATAAACAATGAAGAAACCTTTATATAGAAAAGCTACATAAATCTAAATAAAACTCTTAAGTATACTATAACTCTAATTAGTCTAAACAAGAAGTAGTTTAAACAACACTTTCTTGTTGACATAAAACTTCTAAATAACTTAAACTACTTAATAATTATTAAAAATTCTGATTAATAAAATAAGAAAATAATAAGAGCTGATAAATACAATATTAGACTCATATATAATAAAAATTAAGCCTAAAATCCAAAGCCAATATAATTTTAACTTGATTTAAAAGCTTGAAACTTGTAATTCCCGTCATAATCACGTCCAGAAATTTTACCCACGCAGTCTTTATTAAAATGGTGATAACTTGAGCTCCCGAACTCTAAATCGAGTGATTCAAAGTACGTTTCAAAGATAAGAGATAAATCTTCAAACACATGAATACATCTAAATCTAGAAATGCATAGATCCCATCCAAAAAGTCGTTGCAAGTCTGCTGATTTCCCAAAATTGAAAATTGGCAGCTTCAGTGAATGGAACTTAATAAATTTCACCCCATCTGTGCTCGTATGATTCTCCATATCCTCGAAATGATTTTTCCTCGAATCGTCTCTTTGATCGAATCTCTTTTTGATTTGTTTGGCCTTTGATATAGTTGTTGGAACTTGGGTATTGTGAACCCATCATAACCATGTGTCTGAAATTGGGCCTTGAGACTCGCATCAGGAAAGGTTTCGATATACTCTACCCACTTGGCATGTCGTTTGTTGAGCTTTTGTTAACCCTTAAGGTACTTCAAAGATTCATTATCAAAATGAATCAGAAACTCCTTAGGCCACAAATAATGTTTCCATGTTTTCAATCCTCGCACTAGAGCATAAAGTTCCTTATCATAATTGGGATAGTTTAGAGTGGCCCCATTTAGTTTCTTACTAGAATATGCCACAGGATGTCCTTCTTGGATTAAAATAGCTCCAATACCTATACCTGAAGCATCACATTCAATTTCAAATTCTTTTTTGTGAAATCAGGTAAAACGAGAATAGGTGCATTAGTGAGTCTTTCTTTGATTTGTCCTTTTCTTGTTCATCACCCTATTTAAACCCAACATCCTTTTTAATGACTTCAATCAATGGAGCAGCTATAGTACTAAAATCCTTCACGAACCTACGGTAAAAAACTTGCCTACCCATGGAAACTTCTTACTTCACTTAAGCTTGTAGGTTGAGGCCATTCTCGAATTGCTTTAATCTTCTCCTCATCAACTTGAACTCCTTTAGAACTGACTACAAAACCAAGAAAAATGATCTTATCTGTGCAAAATGAACACTTCTTAAGGTTAGCATATAATTTCTTCTTCCGTAATACCTCCAAAATACATTTCAAATGATTAGTATGATCTTTAAGAGTTTTACTATACATGAGAATATCATCAAAATAAACAACACAAAACTTACCAATTAACACATGCAAAACATGGTTCATCAGTTGCGTAAATGTACTTGGGGCATTAGTTAACCCAAAGGGCATAACTAACCATTTGTACAATCCATACTCTGTTTTGAATGTTGTTTTCCATTCATCTCCCTCCCGCATTCGAATCTAATAATAATCACTCTTAAGATCGATCTTAGTGAATATGCTCGATCCATGTAACTCATCAAGCAATTCATCTGAGTAAGGAATCAGATGCTGATATTTAATGGTAATTTGGTTTACAGCTCGACAATCAACACACTTTCTCCATGTTCCATCCTTTTTTGGAACAAGTAAAATCAAAACAATACACGGGCTCAAACTTTTGCGCCCGTAACCCTTTTGCATGAGCTCTTCTATTTGTTTATGCAATTCTTTGGTTTATTCTGGATTGCACCTATAGGCGGGACTATTGGGAATAACATTTCCCGGTACAAAGTCTATTTGATGTTCTATTCCTCTTATTGGTGGCAACCCATCAGGAATATAATCAGGAGAAACATCTACAAAATCCTGCAATAGAGAGATAATAACTAGGAACAGAATCATTAATCTCGTTAGTTCTAAAATAAGCCTCTTTGTACGAAAGTACAAATATATGCTGATTCAAAGATAAAGCTCTCTTAACCTCACTGCTCCTCATATAAAATTTTTTATGTTGCCTCTCTTTTGTCTTTTCTTGCTCTCTTCCCTCGGCCTCTTTTTCTTTTTTTTTCTCAACAAATTTTTTTCATTTTCTTGGTACTTGTCAATCTTTTTACCACTCGTTTGTTCTCCTTTTTCTTTTTTTCGCTCAATTTTCTTTTATCTTTACAAATTTGTTTTGGAGTCAACGGAACAAGGGTGACATTCCTTTGGTTGTATGTGAAACCATATCGGTTTAAAAAACAATCATGTACAACTCATAGATCATATTGCCATGGTCGACCCAAAAGGATATGGTCGGCTTGCATGGGCACAACATCACATAGAATTTCATCATGGTACTTCCCAATGGATATGGACACCATCACTTACTGAGTAAGCCATTGAAGCTTATAAGGCCTTAGATGGTTTATAGTGGTTAACTTTAATTTCTTCACAAGAGCGGTACTCGCAACATTTGTGCAACTTCCTCCATCAATGAGTAGGTTACATACTTTCCCACGAACAAAACATCTCGTATGGAAAATATTTTCGCGTTGCCATTTAGTTTTGTTAACTAGCATGCTTAAAGCCCTTCTTGTAACAAACAATTCTTGAGACATGGTTTTAGCAAAAGAATTATAAAGCGATAAAAAGATTAGATAGAATATGAACCTCACCAAATCAAATCCTCACGAATCACTCAGAATGAAATTTCACTTCACTCGTGTTTCACTCCAATACTATTGGCTTTTTACCTCTCGGATGCTCTTCCCACACTTGTGCCTTTTTCCACTCATAATTTTCTCTGGTAAACTTTTAAGAGAACTAGTAGAACTCTTTCAATCCCTTTTGAAAGTTAGAAGCTTGGAAATTGACTCATTGTTTCACGGGTGCTTGCAACATGAACAAACGTTAGACGGCTCACAAAGATGATTGAAAATACTCGAAAATGCTTGGAATGATTTCAACTTAAATGACAAGAACAGAAACTTATTTTTTTCATGAATTTTCACTTCGTAATTTTTTCTTTTTTAATTCAAATTTTCTCTTCTTTATTTCAATTCGAATTTTGCTATTTTTTTAATTTTGATTTTTCTCTTTTTTTCAAGATTTCGAATTTTTTTTATTTTTTTACTTTTTCAAGTATCAAAATAATAGTAAAGATAGATACAAACCTAATTTCAAGATTCCCGAGCTTTGATACCAAATGATGCGATTTTTTTGAGCTTTAAGGGTTCGAAAAATAGCTTATTTGAAGAATCGTCATGAAACATTTCACAAGGTGAAAACCTTAATCCGAAGCACTTGAATTCTCTAAGGAACCGTAGTTATATTAAAACTACGATCCACTTAAACTTGTCCTTATACTCGAATCTTGGTACGTCGAAGTCGTCACACCCTAGGATGGAAAACAGAGTGATAAGACAAATTTTGAACACGAAAAACATTGAAGAAAGTTTGATAAGTTCGAATAGTTCAATGAAGAACCAAGAGAGAGATATTCTCACAAATGATTTTAAATTCAAGCAAAGCTTTTTACAGGGAAGACTTAGAACGAAATTTATAGGTCTCAAATGATCTTTCAACTGCTATTAAGACCTTTCAAATTCAATCTTTTAAACAATCCTAAAAACAGACATAAATTTGGTTTAACTCCTTAGTGGTAAGCTCAATACACATGTCTCTTCACTTGTCTTTGAGTAGATGAAAGGGCATGTCTTTTCATTAGTCCTTGGATAGTTTAAAGGTCTTCATCTTTATGAAGATTAATGCTTCATAAGTTTATGTTTGAAGTCCTTTCTTCTACCATAATAGTATGTCTTTATTCTTTACATTTCCTCCCTTTAATTGGTGCCATGAATTGGCTTTTTAAGTGCATCAAATTGATCAGCGTTTGAAGAGTCTCCCTTGGTCTTTTGAAGAGTCAACTTGTCTTGAATTATCCTTTTATGTACATCGAAACTGATCAGCATTTGAAGAGTCTTCCCTTGGTTTTGAAGATTCACTTGATCAAGCATGAATGATTATTAAACACTTAAAACCTATTCACATTCTTTATTCAATTTAAAACAACACTTAATGAAAATAAACACACTTTAACTTATGCATTAAAATAATAGTTAAATTAAATAACACACGCATATCTAATGACTAAGATGCTTAAATGCATGGTTAAAGATGCTAACTAAAAGAACTAATGGATTACTAAATGTATGACTTATTTTAATGATGCAAACTTTAACTAATATGGGAGTTACATAATGCATGATATAATTTATTATGCATATTTAACTAACATGTAAGTTACTTAATGCATGTCATATTTATGATGCAAACTTAACTAATCATGAGAGTCTCATAATGCAAGTCATTATTTATGGTGCATACTTAACTAACATGAAAGTTACATAATGCATGATTTTATTAATTGCAGATCACATAATGCATGTCATAATTAAAAGATGTAGATTAATGATGCATGACATTAATTATAGATGCAAATATAAACTAAGATAAACATAAGTCTTTGAAAGAAATTATCCTTTAATTAATCAAACCCATTGGAAAAGTCATCCAACGTTTGAATGACTTGAACCATGTTAGAATTCGGAAGTGATCTTCGATCAGATTGAACTTGCTCCCATAAGCTCTTCATCAACCCATTAAGAGCCTCCTAGAAATGATTAGCTTGGGCCCTTGTGATTGGCCCATCTGGCAAATACAAAGAATCGGATACATCCTTAGATGTTTCTTGTGAAGTTGGGCTTCGAAGATTCGACCCGTCTATGTTGTATCTCAACTTGTCAGATTTGGTTTTGAGCTTGGTACTTGGGTTCACATCAATTCCAAAAGGCAACTTTAGACTTGGCCTTCAAAAAATAAACCCAAAAACATCTAGTTTAATCATCAATAAAAAAAATAAAGTACCTACTATTGCTAAATGAAGTAGTCTTCATTGGCCCATATACATTAGTATGTATTTTCTCAATAGCTTGCCATGGCTTGTTCATAGGAAATGGAAGCCTTGCTTGTTTCCTAAACTAACATACTTTGCACATTATAGTTTGGTCGTCAACTTCAAACATGTTCTCAACCAAACCATGCTTATACAACATACCAAGCGATCTGTAATTGACATGCCCCAATCTCTTATGCCACAAGTCAGTACCATTAATTGAACTAGAGTAAGCTTTAATGGTGACTAAGTTCCATTTTAGAAAAAAGCTCCTATCACTCATTTTGACTAACATAAGCTCATGATCAGTTGAATTAGATACAACACACTTATTCTTTTCAAAACAATAGAATAATTCTTCTTAACAAGTTTACTAACACTGAGCAAGTTCTAATCTATATCGAGTACAAAAAGAACATATGTAATAACTTTTGTACTTGTAGAAGTGCTAACTTGAACATTTACCTTCTTTCCCTTGGCTTCAATGATCTGACCATTTCCAACTTTGATTCTCGAACTGAACGATTTGTCAATCTCTTTGAACATGCTTTCATATGAGACCATAAGGTTTGTACAACCCATGTCAATCAATTGGTTTTTCTTGTCTTGGTTGTTAACTATGAAGCATGAAGCGATGAAAGCAAGCTCCTCCTAAGCTTGATTTTCTTCATTAGCTTGAGCCTTATTAGGCTGCTGCTGCTATTGCTGTTGAACTTTATTTTTACGAATTCTAAAATCATCGTCAAATTGTTTATAGTTTTTACACTACACACAGGTTTTGTCTAACAAAACTTTTATGAATGAACCATCTTCTTACAATTCGAGCATGACAGATACTTTTTCTTTTCACCATCTCTTTTTGACCTTTCTTTTGCTTGATTCCATTTCTTCTTGCCTTTGCTACTTGAAGAACATTGAGTTTCCTTGTTCCTTGCTTGGTAAGTACCTTCTGCATGCCCTTCTTCTCTACTTGATCTTCTTTGCTCCTGTGCATATAGAGCATTTATGAGCTTTAACAGACAGATTGTTGTCAAATCTCTCAAGTCCTCCAAGGATGAGATCTTGGAATCATACTTCTCTGGTAAAGTTATGATGACTTTTCAATAACCCTTTGATTATTGAACTAATAACCAAACAACCTTATATTGTTGACAATGGACATAATCTTGTTTGCATACTTCTTGATAGTTTTAGTTTCCTTCATCTTCAGGTTCTCAAAGCTCTTCGTAGATTCAAAAGTTGTTGCTGCCTTATTTTTTCCATCTCTTGGAACTCCTCCTTCAACTTATCCCAAGCTTGTTTCGGAGTTTCACAAGTCATAATTCTTGTGAAAATAATATCAGACACGCCATTTTGAAAGTAAGACAAAGCCTTATATTTCTTCGCAGCCTCATCACTGTGATGTCTAATTTGAGCTATCATTAGATTAGCTCACAATGGTATTGGTTCTCTATCTAGATCAACAACTTCACATAAATCATATGTTTGAAGATAGGTTTTCATCTTCACTACCCAAATATGGTAGCTTTCTCCAGCACAAATAGGAGGTGGAGGTGGTGTAAAACTTCCAGATGACATTGCAATACAAACAAGAAACAATCAACACTCGTTTCTGACAAGAAAAACACTCACAAGGGCCTCAAAGAATTAGGCTCTTGATACAAATTATTGTTGTTTAGAGAAGTTGAGAGAATAAATATAAAGAAAACAAGGAAAATGGTTACTAGAAATTTGAACTGTTATTAATTCTCATTGTCATTTTCTTTACACATGTTATACAATTTATATGGGTGTAGTGGTTGCAAAAAATCCTACTAAAACCACATTGAAAATGAAAAGATAAAACTTGTACATAAACTAATTAGGTAAAATTTGTACCTAAAATTGTCAGTTCAATACTATCTCTTCTTGCTTTAACAAGTAATCCCAAACAAGCAGACTAAACAAAACATCTATATCAACATATGTGAACTCTACTTGCACCACAACCGGTGGTTCACCAAAAACTTTAACAACTCACACTTTGATGTGCTCGTAACTAGGTTAAGCTTGCATCTTTGAATGAGCTCTGATCGGCCTGTAATGTCACAACAGTTATGCAAGCGACACACGTTGAAGCAAGTATAGTTGATAGAATAATTCTATCAGATATTGATCCCACAGGGAATGAGTTCTTGATGTCTATATGTCGAGGCAATTAAAACTAAGATTAGAGATAATGTGAGTAAAGATGTCAGCGTAATTAAATTAGATCTAGACTCTAAAATATTTAAAATTGACAATGTAATAAAAGTTAATTGTCAGTGTAACTGAAAGTAAATCAAATTGTTGTTGAAGGTTTGGAAATTTAAATGCAGAAAGGTAAAATGATGATCAAGTGCAAAGAAATGGAGTGGTAACTAACTTCACTAATTCGTAATGCTGGATGCGTCGACAAGGTATTGTATAGATGAATTGTCACAGCAATGAAGTTCCAATGAAATCTTACCAACTACAACTCTCTGTTTAATCGAGACTCAAGTACCCACAATTACCCCATCTCTTGATGTAGGCAACACTGTGCAGTCAAGAACAAGTGATAGAATCTCTTTCAATCCCAAGCAACTCTGGCTGTCTTGCTTGTTAACCTAACTTGTCATCGCATCTCTCGATGTCGGTTGACTACAATTCACTCTCGTGTTTAATGCAGTTAAGTCCAAGAATAAACAAATGAGAAGAATCAAAGTAATCTAACACTGAAAGATATTCTCATATTCATTCAATTGTTAATAATAATCCATCAGCATAAAAGAGGGGTTAACGAATACATCAAAGCTTACTATCCCTAGACTACTAGGACTATTCCTTAACCGCTCCTCTTGTGCCTACACCAAGCACTCCTCGTCAGGAGTTGTTGCTCGTCTGCTCAGTCAGCTCACCGATCTCCAATAAAACTTTAAAAACACAAAGTAATTGCAGATTTAATTCCTTCCCTCTTGATATCTCTCTCCTTCTTCTTTCCTCTATTTATAAGCTCAAGAAATTGCAGATTTCCTCCATTCTCAGATCCAACTACTTTGTACAGCTGTAAAAGTTTATTATTGATAATTACGCAGATCTGATTTGTTTACTAGACTGTTGTAGAATGTTGGCGCAAATTATGATTTTAATTTGCGACGACAATTTGTCAGCAGAATGTCGTCACATTTTTGGACCAACTTGTGGTCGCAACTCTGAATGCTTTCTTACTCTAATCTTCTAAGGTGGATCTTTGCGCTGACAACCTTAGGTGCAAAATTGATATTGAATACAGCGACATTCCTGGGTGCAATTGATGAATACTTGTGCAATGATAGTCTTGGGTGCATTTTGGAAATAATAATACGGTGACAACTTTGGGTGCAATCTAGAAGTGCTCATGTGACCACAGTTTTGGGCGCAAATTTGGATCATATTTTGCTGCGACAATTCTGGACACCTTCATGCATTGATCCTTCAGGACAGGTTCCTGTAGTGACATCTTTGGATGCAATACTGAACAACTAATTATGGTGACATTGGTAGTAAAAAGATTGTAAAATTAAGGAAAATTAAACCAAGCATCGCTGAGTTAGAAAATGCAATTACTAAATATAAAATGCTAAAAATGAATGCTAAATACGATACAAAAGAGACAACTAATACACAAATTTAGGAAGAAAATCAGTGTCATTTCTAATGCTATGACACCCCCAAACTTGAGTTTTTATTTTTTCTCAAGTAAACAAAGTTAGCAAAGGCACAATAAAAACATGTCACCGCAATTTCCATTCTAGCAACTTAAATTCTGTGGAATCTAATGTAAAATTGCATTCATAAGATATAATAATGCACTGACAATTTATAGACATGAATAATTAAGATTGCAACTTCACTAATATTATCATCATACTTTGAATCTTAACTTTTATTAACCAATACAACATTTATTGAGATATAGCATTAAAATATTTTCTTTTCTTTTCTTTTTATTTCTTTTTATGCGACTGAGAAATGTCATTGCATTACTATACCCTTGTTTCTGGGCCGTAACGATGGGGTGCAACAAACCCCCAAGAAGTATGTAATTGCACTGACAAACACTCTTGTAGTGACAGCCTTTGGCTAGATGATTTTTCTAACACATGCAGCGAAGTGTTCTCCCCTGATAAGTCACAATGCACTCACATTGGAGTGTCTTTTTATTAATATATGTCGCTGCAATTGAAAAGTTAATACAAGATTCAAAGATTGGTACTATCCATTCATTACTAACGCAATCCTATCATTCATCCAAAAATAGAAGCACTCAATATTCATTCACATTCATCCAATTCACGCATCAGCATTCCAAACAATTAAAGACTTAAAAATAAAATAAAAAAAAATTATGGTCACATTTTTTCTTGTAGCTTTGCATACTTTCATTGAACTAAAGTAACCAATAAATTCTCAAAAATGTGGGTGCAATTGCATTTCCATTTCACACAAATTCCCCCCAACGCACTAACATCAATAAATATATATATATATGGAAATGCAATGACAATGTAGATGCAGCGACAATAAAAATGCAATGACATTAATAGTGCAGGGACAATTATACTACAGCTACATGATATTCATGAAAACTAAACTAAGTGCTAAAAAATAAAAACTAACTCAGTGTGCTATAACCAAAGATGTGGCTGCATTGGTCTTCTTCTTCTTGCGCTTTCGTTCCTCCTTGCATTGCTTCTTGTCTTTGGTGCACTTCCTCCTTCGCTCCTTTGGGTTGGCTAGACATGTGGATTGCTCCTCAACAGCAAGCATGACAGCCTCCACCTGACTTGCTTCAAGTGGCCCCAAATCATCAGATGATGCAACCACAAGTTCAGGTGCGGTGACAAATTCCTTAACCGAATTTGTCACAACATCAGGTCCTTCTCTTCTTTCTTCTTTTACTTTTGTTTGAGCTTCGCATGATCTGTGGACTGCTCCTCAGTTTCTATCTCTGCTCTGGCATCATCAACTGCTTCATTAATTGATCCAGTATAGACCACTATCGCCCAAAGGTTTTCATCAACAGCTTCTGCCTAACACGTTTCATCTTACTCCAAGCCTTCAGTTATTGCACCCACAACTTCAGGTGTAGGGACAAATTTCTCAACTAAATTTGCCTCGACATCTATTTTTTCATCTTTTTCTTCCTCCACATGAACTTTTTCAGTTTTCAGCATTAAGTCAGTAGGTGCAGTACAACTGTACAAAATTAAGTTGACAATGGAATCCTATTGCACCGACAATAGTGTTTACTTATTCCTCAATTGGTGCAGACACAATATGTGTTTCTTCTTCTTCAAGTGCTTCGTACTCTTTTATTCTCCACACGGTCTCTAAAATTTTCCACTCTTTCTTGCGTTTTTTCCAATTCTGTAACTTCTTAATTACGGATATAGACATCAAAATTATGCTTTCATTGAAATCAAAATTATGGATTTGTATCAACACAAATGGTGCTGTTCAAGTGGACTTAGGGAGTGTAGCTATTGGGGGAGTGCTGTGAGATGAAAATGAAGAGTGGGTCCTTGGATACAAAAAATACCTAGGTAACTGCTCAATCCTTGATGCAAAGCTCTGGGGCATTCTTGATAGGCTAAAACTCATCCAATGTAGATGTCATGCCAAGGTATTAATTCAATCAGACAGCTTGGAGGCAGTTAAAGCTATTCATGGTAGCGTATCGAAGACCTCACATTCTGCTCTAATCAGAAGGATACATCGCATTTTATCCCAAGAAAGCATCTGGGTTTTACACTACATTCCTAGGGAGGAAAATCAAAGTGTTTATTTTATAGCGAAATTGGCCTTTGAAAGAAAGGAAGACCTACAATTGGTTGAGACCCCTCTAGATGCAGTTTAAACAATTATCAAATCTGACAAAGAGAAGACTTTTTGTAATTCACATTCCAATCATGTAACTTAGTTTCGTAAGTTTTTTTATTCAAAAAAAAAATTACTTAACAAATAATTTTTTTTAAAAAATTGATATAAAAAGCAAAAGAGACTTTGTGAATAAATGATAAAGTTAAGATATTAAAATTTATGACATTTTAAGTTTAAATCCCGTTATATGAGTATATTTTCTAAATTTTATATAAAAATATAAAAAAAATATAATAAGTTTACAACTAAGTTGAATTTCAATTAAAGAGTGACTTCAACATATTAAAATACTTAGAGTAATAATACTGAAATGTTGATGAACTGAAACATCGTCACATAACAGTACCAGAGAGTAAAAGTGATAGGTAGCTCTGGAGCTGATGCCATCTGCCTTGAATAATAGGACGAAAAGGAACAACCGGAAAGAAGAACATCTTAAAGTTGTCTGAATACTTTTCTTATGTATTTAATGTTTAGGCTTTTTTTATCAAACTAACCTAAAAAAAAAAAATATTTACAAGAATTATTCAACTTAAAAAAAATGAAAAGAATGATTTGAAATGAACAATGAAGGGTAATGTCGGCACCTAAGTCAATCATTGCCCCATCATTGGTTGTTGATTGCTAAGGTATAAAAAATATTTTTTTAGTGCCGATACTTGGATATATTTTTTCTTTCGTATTTTCTAAAATATAAGTATTCTCCATATAAAAAATAATAATATTTTTATTAGGTGTCGGCGTTCAAGTGGCCGGCACTGCCAAAAATCAGTGTAAAATTTTCTTTTTGATAACTTTTTGTGTCGTCAATATGGTGGTCGTCACCCGTGTCAAAAAAATAATTTTTTTGTATTTTTTGGTACCGAAACTATGGTGACCGGCACACATGTCAGTAAAGAAAATGCTGAAGCTCTTGTTTCGTTATCACAATTTTTATTTTCATAACACCACCGCCGGTTCCTACCGCCGTGGATGGTGGTTCGGTTGCTGGAAGAATGTAGAAAACTTTCCCCATCTTCAGGTCGTAGTTCATCGGCAGATGGTGTGAAACTGTGGTTGATAAGCCGATTCTCGCGCCTGAAAATTTCACCAACACATCTTTGAAAGGAGTGGTGCTCTGAACTCTAATATCTTCCCATCCATCTTCACCACCTGAATAACTTTCTGATCAGGCTTGGCCTTCACAGCTCTAAGGAAAGCCGAACAATTACACATTTAGCTTAAAAAATAATGGGTTTGTTTTGGATGAGTGGAGCAGTGAAAAGCTATATCTATCCATGGAGGAAAGCACCTTAAATTTACAACTTTGGCTGGCAGTGGCAGACCCTAAATTATATATTTTTTAAGTTAGAGAAATGGGATTTGTAAGCTTGTCAACTACGCATACAAAGAGAGTCGGTTAGTGGATGGAGGCGCATTGGCATTGCTCATCTATCATTTTATTCTCCTTCGTTGCCCTTTTGGATCTATTTATCTGTAGGAGTTTAATTGTGCCCGCTGTGATATTCTAATATCTAAAATCTTTCATGTTCTTTGATCAATTTTTTTATGGGTACCGCCCACCACGTTGCCGACATAAAAAAAATACAAAAAATTTAACTTTTTGATACGTGTGTCGATCATCTGGATGCCGGTATCTAATAAAAAATATTATTTTTTATTTAAAAATATCTGTATTTTAAAAAATGCGGGAGAAAAAATATACGAGTATCGTCTATTGCAATGCCATCACAAAAAAAAAATACTTTTTTAAACCTCAACAATCAATAGTCAATGATGGGATAATAATTGACTTAGTTGTCCGTCATAGGGTGCCGACACCGCCCTCCACTATTCATTTGAGATTATTCTTCTTGTTGTTTTTTAAGTTGAATGATTCTTGTAAATATTTTATTATTGTTTTGGTTAATTTAGTAAAAAAGCCTAATGTTTAACTTTTTTTTGTTTTTTTGATGAAAATAAACAAGATAAGCAATTACATCATATTGAATTGAGCAAAAGCTCCATTAATTATGTCTTATTGCAAAGTCCTCTAAACTTTATTTGATGCAACATCAAAAACCTGTAGATCTAATGTCCATTTTAAGCTCAACTTAGTCAAATAGTTTTCATTAAATTGTTCTCTTTAAAAACGTATCTAATCCGTTTTTGTCTTTCAATTCGTATAATTTATTGGATCCTTCTAAAAGTTGGTGCAAAAAGATTTTATAAACACCTTGAGGGAAAGAGTCCCTTTACCCTCCTCAAAAACCCAGCCACAAAGGAAAATAGAAACACCTCCTCCTTCCTCAGGAGCATCTAAGCCAGTTTACAAATGGCTGGAAAAAGAATTGTGGGTCAGGCTTTACTGATACTGATGCCTGCCTTGCTGCGGTTGTCCCTTGCAGCTGTTTACAAGGTTGGAAACTCTGCTGGTTGGACCACCATTGGCAATATTGACTACAAACAGTGGGCTGCAACAAAGACCTTCCAAGTTGGTGACATTATTCGTAAGTTTCCCTTTAAGCTTTGTGCTTTCTCCTAAGTCTCTGTTAACATTATCGGTGATCATTCAATGTTTAAGCTTTTCTGGATCTTAATGGAACTGGCTAGTAGATACCCTCTTAGATAACAGAAAACTTTTCTGGATCCACTCTTCCTTTACCGGCGGGGGTTATTCGATCCTTGCACTAGCTTTTTGTCCTATAAATTAAATCACCTTTCACCTCTATTTTCTTCTCACTATGGTCCAGCTCTGGGAGTCAAATTCCAAGCAGCCAGGTTCCTAATAAATGCTCCCTGTTATATGTTCAATTCCTTGTTTTGGTTTTTTAATCCATCATAACTGGTAAAGACTTGGAAAGAAACTGTTGTTGAGAACGGAAGACACAAATAATCTTAAAGGACAGGTAGCAAACATACATACAATGTTTTTAATCACATCAAAACGGGTACCAGCATCCACCAACTTGTTGGGGTCCAAAGTATAAATCTCACTCATTGTAACTTTCTATTCACACCATCCATTCAATGTTTGCCTAAAATACAAAAACTTACCTTTTTCTTTTTTGGTAAATTAAATAATACGATAAAACCTAAATAACTCTTGAATCTAAATCACACATGAAGTGATTAACATCTTTAACCATCATATCATCATATGAGATTTACAAAAAACTTATATTTTTCTTTCGGTTTAAACTAAAAATTTAATAACTATTAAATGTTTTAAATTTTTTATAAGCATATAAAAAATAAAAACACTCCCATATTCATATAATTTACTTTGAGACAATTTTTATAATTTTTTAACTGGATTGAAATTCGGTATATAATTCACATCAAATCACTAAAATTTTATAAATAAATATAAATACACAAATATATAATAAATTTATATAACTGTGTGCCTACATTGCTTTGTTACAACTTTTATTATTTGTTATTATAGATGTGGCAACTTTATTGATGGAAAAGAACAGGGGGCCTGGCTGTGTGTTCTAAATATAATGCGTACCCACTTTTCAGGCACAGTTTGCATAATATAATTGGTCTAATGTATCAAGATTCAATGATAGTGGGGGCTACGCACTCTAGAATTATTTACAGAAAGGAATCTTGAGGGAAAGCAGTGCTATGAATATGATAACAATCTAGTTCATCCACAAATTGTCTGATGATTTTAGATAATTTTGAAGTGATTTTAATGGGTGGTTCAAGATCTAAATTGGTTTAAATTATGGTCCTAACTCCTAAGCCCATATTCATCCCCCAAATAATTTTGAAATTAAAAAAAAAATGATAATATGAAATTATGATTTTACGGTATTTTCATCTCTTCTTAATAGAAGAATAATTTAATTTTTGAATTTATTAAATTATTTAGGAATATATGTTAAAGTAAACTAATTTTTTTTAAATAACATTATATACGTGTTAAAAACTTTTTTTTTTTTCAGTTTTTTAAACATAAAAAGGAAAAAAAAAAAAAAACACCTACTTTGAATTGTTCATGGCAAGCTTCCATTTATTTTCCTATATTTCTGCTTTTATTTTGTAAAATCATTCATTATTAAGTATAAATTAGACTCATAGGTATTTTTTTAACAAAATCTTATAAATAATTTAGTAAAGAGTAATAAATAATTTAACATATTATAGCTTAAATTATAGTTTTCATATATTTATAATAATTATTAACAATAAGTATTTTTAATAAATTAATTTAAATAAATGGAATTATAATACATTATGAATACATACTAAAACTAATAATTTATTTTTACTCAAAAACTAATAATTATAGTAATAATATTATACAACCGAGGCAAATTTTTAATAACATATAGATTTTATAATATTTCAACAATACTAATATTTAGTAAATAATAACAAGCTAATATAAATATTTAATTTTTAGAATTATGATTTTGTATTATGATAAATATATAAATTAAAAAATTATTATTAAAAATAAAGGTGAATTAATATAAATCATATCAATTCGTTGAATTCAATGATACTAACCGTGTATTGAATATTTAATATTTAAAAGTTTATTTAAAAAAAACCTATTTAATATATTTGTTGGGGAAAATTAGTATAAGCAACGAATAAAAAAATTAACAAATATATTGAAAAGATCAAACACACAAATTTTACATGGAAATTTAAGCGTTTATTTTAAACAAAAAAAGCTATTCATTTAGGTTTCAATATGATTTTGATTACTACCTTCTTTCCTTTTCATTTTGAAATTTACGAATGTCATTTTGCATTATGCTTCTATTGAAATTGTCAAACTTGTAAATACATCTTTGTTCACTTCTTAATGTCATTTTGGATTGCCTGGGAATGATGGTTGCCATCTTGGGTTGCTCGTAAAAAATGGGTTACCACCTTATATTGCCCTACAACGATGACCTGCCACCTCAAGTTGCCTGGTGACATGGCTTACCATCCCGAATTGCCCGACAACGATGGTTTCTTAATTCATTTATGCCATCCCGAATTTCTTGGCAACAATGACCTGCTACCCCGGGTTACTTGGCGACAATGGCTTTATCGAGTCTAGTCCACTGATACGTTCATCGCATTCACATCTTATTGTGTGGCTAAAGTCAATACATCTTCATATCTCAATTTTTATCTTCACAACACTTCTATAAAAATCGTACCCAATAACAACATAATTCAACACCGCAATCATGCATTTATTTATTTTGATACTTGTCTTGATATTCAATTGTAATATGCGAAATCATTATACTCGTCACCAGATAGTTGGTCATAGTAGTATACAATATATAATATCATCAAAATATGATAATTAAAAAGTGTTAGACCATAGAAACACTTACCAAAACTTGATCTATTAGTCGTTGATTTTTGCCTGCCCTACTCTTTTTTATGTTTCTATGTCGTCTTTAGCTATGAATTAACATAAACATGTCAAATCATCAATTTATCAACAAGTTCACACTTAAAATTCAAATTTAAGCAAATTTACATTTTATTCAATTTAGTCCCTAAAATTGAAACAACTATATCTTTACATTTAAGCTTCATTTTTCAAACCATTTTCAATTACACCCTTATACAACCCTCCAAAACCAGTAATTAAAAAATTTTCAAGTTAATTTATATTAATATTCATTTTAGTCTATAAACTGACAAATATCACTTTAAAAGTTAGTCCTCGTTTCATCTCTAAGCTTAAAAACTACGATATAAACACTAAAAGCTACAAGATTCATCAATGGTAACTTTTATAAACTTTAACAGTTTTGTGAAATAGTCTCTGGGCTAGCTAAATCAAGCTCTCGCGATTCTGAAAACATAAAAATTACAAGAAAAGGACTAAGTTGAACTAACCAATTGAAGCTTTGAAAAATATAAGTCGTAGCCATGCATTCTTCACTTCTTCTTCTTTAATTTTTGGTTGAGAAAGATGAAAACAATGGTGATTTCTCTTTCTCTCCACTTTCTTTCTTTTATTTCATGTTTTACATTTCAATTTTAAAATTTTAAATTAAAATTTTCATACAAAATGCATAAAACCCATGCCACCACTGTCCACTATTATTTACCTAGTGTTTTATATTCCATTTAGGTCCCTAATACAAGTTTTACTTACATTTGCTTTAACAATTAAACTTTTACTACTTTTATAGTTTACTCTCTATACTTTAATTAAGTAACAATTCACCAAAATTACTATACCATAACTCAATATATTTCTAATTTAGACTTGTAATTATCAAATAAAATATTCACAGATTTGGTTTACGAAAATGTAGTCCCGAAACCATGTTTTCGGCACTACTAACTTTCAAATCGTTACAATTCTCCCCTACTTAAGAAATTTCATCCTTGAAATTTACTTGAAAAGAGATGGGGATATTGAGATTTCATCGTCTCTTCTAATTCCTAGGTTGCTTCCTCTATACTATGACTATGCCACAAAACTTACAAGTTAGACGCGTTTATTCGTTAATTATTTTACCTCACGATTTAAATTTTCAATATGTTCTTCCTCGTAAGTCAAGTCTGGCTGAATTTCAATTTCTTCTCTTGAAATAACATGAGATGGATCGGAATGATATATCTTGAGTATCAATACATGGAACACATCATATCTTTTGTAATTCCATCGGTAGTGCCAACCGATATACCATTGTCCATAATTTCATATGGTTCGATAAATCTAAGGCTCAACTTCCCTTTTTGATCGAAGCACAAGACTTTCTTCCGCGAAAAAACTTTTAGAAATACTTTATCGCCCACTGAGTACTCAATTCTAAGTTTTAGATCCGTGTACGACTTCTACCTAATGTCGCTTTTAAATGATCTCTGATCAGTTTAACCGTGTCCTCAACTTCTTGAACCAATTCCAACCCAAAAATCTTTCTTTCATTTAATTTGTACCAACAAACAAACGTTTTACACCGTCGACCATACAATGCTTCGTACGAAGCCATTTGAATGCTCAATTGGAAATTGTTATTATAAACAAATTCAGGCTATAGTAAATAATGTCCTGGCCTTATTCAAAATCAATAGCATGGGCTTGAAGCATATCTTCTAAAATCTAGATTACTCGCTCAGATTGGTCTTTGGACTAGGGATGACATGTTGTGCTGAAATTTAATTTTGTACTTAATTGTTTCCAGAATCTCGAGGTAAAATGGTGATCTCTGTCAGAGATAATAGATAAAGGTATGTCATGAAGTTTGGCTATCTCATTAATATAAACTTTAGCTAGTCTTTGAAGTGGCCAATCCATCTTTACAGCCAAAAAGTGGGTTGACTTGGTCAACAGATCTACTATCACCTAAATAACATTCTTTTTACTTGGAGATAACGACAAACCAATCACAAAATCCATCATAATCCACTATCATTTCCATTCAGGGATTGAGATATGTTGTAACAATCTAGTAGGAACCTGATGTTTTGCTTTAACTCGTTGACAAGTCAGACATCTGGCGATATATTCAACGATCTCTCTTTTCATACCAAGCCACCAATAAGTTTCTTGCATATCACAGAACAATTTTTTTTACTACCAAGGTGCATCGTAAATAGGCTATCGTGAGCTTTACGTAGTATCAACTTTTTTAGATAATAATTATTTGGAACACAAATTCAGTTATGGAATATCAAACATCCATGATCATATATACTGAAATTCTCGATCATGCCTTGTTGTACCATTCCTTTTTTCTCGAACAACTTAGTATCAACAAGTTGTGCCTCGATTATTTGATCAAACAACACCAGTTTGATTTTTAACTCATCTAATAAGCTTTCATCCCTACTAATACTAAGCCTAGCAAACATTACCCGCAGTTCGATTGTAGCTTTCTTGCTCAACGCATTAGCTACGACATTACCTTTTCGTAAATGATAGTCAATAGCACAATCATAGTCCTTTAACAACTGAATCCAGCAATGTTGTCTCAAATTCAACTCCTTTTAGGTTAGGAGGTATTTGAGACTTTTATGATCGGTATAGATATGACACCTCTCACTACATAAGTAGTGTTTCTAGATTTTGAGAGCAAAAATTACAGCAGCAAGCTCTAAGTCGTGGATAGGATAGTACACTCTGCATTGATCAAAATCAGTGCATTGATCAACACCTTTTTCAACTATTAAAAAATTTCCTAACACTCTGCATTCCAGATATAGAGTACACCTTTTTGTAGTAGCTTCTTCATTGGTACAAAAATCCGTGAAAAGGCATTCACCTTCGGTAATATCCGACCAAACTAAGAAAGCTACGAATCATTGACACATTTTTCGATGCTTTCCATTGTGTAATAGCCTCAATTTTCTTCAGATCAACTTGAATCCCTTCTGTTGAAACATATACCAGGAATACAACTTCTTACAACTAGAATTTACATTTGCTAAGTTTCCCATAAAGTTGTTTTTCTCGTAAAACTTGTAAAACAGTTCTGAGGTGCTTCTCGTGTTCAACTTCAGACTTTGAATAGATCAAGATGTCCTCAATGAATACCACTATGAACTGATCCAGATAGGGCATGAAAACACGGTTCATAAGGTCCATGAATGCTATAGGAGCATTAGTTAGTCCGAAAGGCTTAACCAGAAATTCATAGTGATTGTATCTCATACGAAATACTATCTTCAGCACATCACTATCTTTTACTTTCAACTGGTAGTATCTTGATCTTAAGTCAATCTTGGAAAAGACTGTGGCTCTTTACAAGATCGAACAAATCATCGATATCATGTAAGGGACATTGATTTTTTATCGTCAATTTATTTAGTTATCAATAGTCTATACGGAGCTACATCAAATCATCTTTCTCTTTAATGAATAAAATCGAAGCTCCTACAATATACCAAGGCGTATAAATTTGCAGTCTAGAAAATCTTGCAACTACACTTTTAATTCTTTCATCTCAATCAATTCCATTTGATATGAGTCAATTGGCTAAGTGAGCACAGAGTTAATATCACCATTTGATTTCTGAACATAAATTTGTTTGTTTCGACAATTCATAATCACTCAGTGCTCACTTAGCCAATTCATTCATAGAATCAAATTAAAATCGCCAAACGACATAATTAGTAGGTCCAATAGAAATAATATGTTCTGAATTTTTAACGGACATTATTTACAAACTTGATAAACTAATATTGTTTGTCCTAAAGGACCGATATAGACATAACTACTTACTATGTTTCCAACTTTGCACTCCCAAATTTAACCAAATCAACATTGATATAAGAATGAGAAGAATCAGGATCTATTAAGGCAGAAACATGCTCAAAAAATAAAGAAATATACCAGCTACAACATCGATAACATCACCCTTCTAACGAGTCCGAACAATATAAGCTCGTGTTGGTACTTTAGTTTCTGGCTGATGAACATATCTCATTTCTTCTTCTCAATTCACCTCTCAATGTAGAACCACCACGATTACTTCCTTAGCCCCTAACATATAGAGTAGACCTCCATGTAGAAGTAGGTGGATTAGTCTCAATCCTCAAATAATCTCGTGCAAAGTGGTCTAATGACCCACATCTGAAGCAAGCCCTAGTTTTCTTCTAGTATTCACCCTTGTGTCTTTCTCCACATAATGTGCATTCGAAACATCATCATCTCAGCTAAGGCCTCTCACACTACGCATACATATCGTTGGATGTTTATCTCAACTCCTCTCTAGCCTGGCAGATCTTATGCATGGCCTCTAACATTCTTGAGACTTTCTAGTCCGTTTAGGTAACGTATGTGAGATGGAAGTTTCGATTCACTTTCTTGATAATTAGGGAATTTTAGGTTTCTTGTCAAGTCCCATTGCCTGTTCAACCATCTTCACTCAGTAGGTCAAGTTCACAAATTCTTTTATTTTATGAGAGACTAACTAACTCAGAGCTTATCACGTAGTCCTCGAAGAAATCGTTTACAACTTTCTTCTTCCGTTGGAAATAACTCCAAAGCATATTTGATGAGCTTAAAAAATTTCCCGTTCATAATTAACTATAATCATCTTGCCTTGTTTCAACATAAAAAATTCTTTTTTTCCAATCCTCTAAGTACAATTCACCAATATATTTCTTCTGAAATTTTGTCTTGAAGAAATACCAATCAATCTGATTGATGGATACATGGTGAGTAATAGTATGCCACCAAGTATATGCCTCTTCTAACAAAAGAAAGACATCGCATGTGACACATTCTCGAGGAGTGCATTCATGTTGCTATAAAACTCGATTTTTCACCTGTAACCACACCTTAGCTGTTAACGGATTAAGTCTTTTTACTACCATGAATTTAGAGGCACTGTATTTTCGTAGTTCTTTCATAGGAACTCCTTGGACTGTCAGTGTTGGCGTAATTGAAGAGGTAGTCCTCATCAAACGTTGAAGAGCTTCTAAAATGGAACAAAGTGAATTCTCATCTCCTTGATCATTAGGTCCCTATTTAGCCACACTGAACTAATGATTACTAGCTAAATCCACAATTGGTGTCTCAATTTCAATTTTATTTTCATTCTCGGCAAATTGGCCTACTATTAATGCCATATTCAGCATTATTCTTGGATTCACCTCAAATATTTAGCTACAAACTAAAATACTTTTTGTTAGAATCCAATTTCTAGCCCAAACTCGAGTTAACCATGACATGTACCGTCTAGACTCATTTTCAAGCACGATTTAGTATAAGAATCAGCTAAACCTTACTCTAATATCACTAAATGTAACACCCCTTACTCAATCCGATCGTCGGACTCGAGCTACAAGATGCTACAACAGTTAACCGAACAATTCACAAACATTTGAAACTTAAACATTCAATAATATCAATGAAAAAATTCATATCCCTTGTTTTGCAAGATATAAAAACAAATTCAACTCTAAATTAAGCTTATAGGAACTCATAAACAAATCTGAAATCAAATAGGGACTTAATTGATAACTTAACAAAAAGTAAGGAAATTTAGTAAATAAGGGTCAAACGGTCATGTGCCCAAGTCGTGTGACAGACTGTGACAGTGTGTGCCTGAGTTACACGACCGTGTCGCTCAGCCATGTAACTGATTAAACCCATGTATAAAGGAGTCACATGATCATGTAACTAACTGAAATCGTGGGACCTAGATGCAAAATTTTCAACTTAAAGTCACACAACCATGTCCTTGAACTGTGTATAAGAATAATGCCATGTGAAAATTTACTTGACCTAATCTATAGTACCACATAGGAATGTAGCCAACCCGTGTAACAAGCTGAGGCCATGCCAACCAAGAAGCTCTCAAATTAAAAATAAGCGCACGACCGTGCCACATGCATGTTCCTGACACACAGTCATCTGTTAGCCCGTGTGTGCCAAAAAGGCACCTTAATATGCAAGCTATTAAATCAACAACTCAATTATATCATCATTTTGTAATTAGTTGTACCTAAAACCTATCCTAAAATGCACAAAATAATGCCAAAACACAATGTACTATATTTCTAACCAATATGCCTTAAGGCACCTTCATACATTATAAACCAAATATACAATGCACTACCATTCAAGCTAAGTTAATTTAGCAACTTTTCAAAGCACACTTATACATATGCTTATATACATACCATCGTCATTCATTAAGACTCACAACTAATTAACCTATCATTATAAATAACATAGCTAGTTACCAACCATTCTCTAAAAACATTCAAACATACTTTCAACATTCATTAACCATCTAAAAATTCAAAGTGGCAACCCTAGGTACATGCCAATTTACATAACCAACATGGAATACAAACTTTAGGGAGTCTAGGGCCTTGATTGGATGTTGAAGTGAGATACAAAATGTAGTTATAGACCTAACCTATACACAAAAAGTAAAACCTTGCAATAAGTAAGAAATGCCTTATATATTTATAAATTAAGATGGTATAGCAAAACCACTCAATCTAATGGCATTTAGGTTAATGAAAAGTTCTATGCCGTTAGGTTTCAATATATTTTGATTACCAACTTCCTTTTTTTTTTCATTTCAAAATTTATGAATGTCATTTTGCATTCTGTTTTAGCTGAAATTTCTGAACTTGTAAATACATCTTGTTCACTTCTTAATGTCTTCTCGGATTGCCTAACAATGATGACTGCCATCCTAGGTTGGCCGACAACAATGACTTACCACCCTAGATTTCCAAATGATGATGGTTTCTTAATTCATTTATGTAATCCCGAATTGTCCGAAAATGATGACTTACCACCTTGGCATGCTCGAAAATGATGGCTTTATCAAGTCTAGTCCACTGATATGTTAATCGCATTCACCTCTTATTATATTGCTAAATTCAATACCTCTTTATATCCTGATTTCCATCTTCATAATGCTTTTGTCCAAATAATTCAAATAGCATTATAATTCAACTCTGGAATCATGCATCTATTCATTTTGCTACTTGTCTCGATATTTAATTGTAATATCCAAAATCATTTCACTCATCACCAGATAGTTGATCATAGCAGTGTACAATATATAATACCATAAAAATATGAAAATTAAATAAGTTTTACACCATAGAAACATTTACCAAAACTCGAGCTATTCGTCGTCGATTTTTGCCTTCCCCGTTGTTTTTTATGTTCTCATGTCGCCTTTAGCTACAAATTAACATAAACACGCCAAATCATTAATATACCAACAAGTTCACACTCAATTTGCAAATTTAAGTAACTTCTACATTTTATTCAATTTAGTCCCTAAAATTGATACAACTATATTTTACATTTAATTTTCATTTTACAAATCATTTTTAGTTACACCCTTATATAACTCTCCAAACTTAGTAATTATAGAAAATTTAAGTTAATTTTAATTAGTTTCATTTTAGTCCCTAAACTCAAAACTAACAAATATCACTTTACAAGTTAGCGCCCATTTCATTTATAAGCTTATAAGCAAGCATATCAACACTAAAATCTTCAAGATTCATTAATGGTAACTTTTATAATCTTTGAAAGTTTTGAAAAATAGTCTTTGGACAAATTAAATCAAGCTCTCGAGATCTAAAAAACATAAAAACTATAAGAAAAATGACTAAATTAAACAAACTAATTAAACATTTGAAAATTACAAGCCCTAGTTGTGCGCTATTCACTTCTTCTCTAATTTTTGGTTGAGAAAGATGAAAATAGTGGTGTTTTCTATTTCTCCCCACTTTTTTCTTTTATTTTGTTTTTTACATTTTAATTTTGAATTTTTAAATTAAAATTTTCATACAAAATGCATAAAACCCATGCCACCACCATCCATTTTTATTTACCTAGTGGTTTATTTTCCAATTAGGTCCCTAGTGCAAGTTTAATTGACAATTTCTTTAACAATTGAATTTTTACTACTTTTACAATTTAGTCTTTGTACCTTAACTAACTAACTAACTAACAATTCACCAAAATTACTATACCGAAACTCAAAATATTTCTAATTTTGAATCGTGATTATTAAATAAAATATTCACAGATCTGGTCTACGAAAATGTAGTTTCGAAACCGTATTTTTCGACACCACTAACTTTTGGGCCGTTATAAGTACCTACACCGATTGTCTTACTAGATGGATCGTTCCTCATATGCACAACTCCACTTTCAACTGAATTTTATGTGGAGAACAAGTCCCTTTTGGGACACAAGTGGAAAGAACACCCCGAGTCCAAGATCCATTTGGATGTAAAGTTAGACCTTTCAATCGTAGACGTTGTAACACCCAAAATCCGAACACCGTTATCGGTTAGATTTCCAGTGTTTTATACAACTATTCACTATTCATCTTATCAATGTATTATACATCTCTATTTATTAAAATATTTCACTTCACATGTTACACATAATCACTTAACATAAACACAAATCAACAAGAGTAAAAATGGCATTTCCAATATTTTTGGTAGGCTTCTACCTGTGCCTGATGGTCAAGTATCGGTAGTAGCCCCGTCAGTAAATATTTTTGAAATGGTACAGATTTCTCCGGGTACCTGTGTTAGTTCTACCGATACAAGTATAATTTCTACCAATACAAGTCATGCATCTACCAATACTAAAAACTCCAGAGAGCTATAATTCTTACCCTACAACTTCTACCGATACAAGGATGCAAACTACCGATACATCTATACACATAACTACCGACACTCACAATTTAACTACCAAAACAACTCAAGTTAGTGAACAGCCTCTCTCCTACCTTGAACTTCTACCGATACATGAGTGAGATCTACCGGAACAAGTATGCAAAATCTCAAGAATTATGCCAAGACACAAGTTTAACAAGTTTAACATCTCAAACACCTCCAGCAGAAGTTATGCATTAGGTCATCCTAAATTGTACATCATGCATATATATATTCAACATAGTAAGATTTCAACATCTTTAATACAACAACAAAGGTTAATATCATCCTAGTACATGCCAAATAACCGAGTGATACTACCGAACGAGCTCTTAAGATAGTGTGATGTCTTCAAGATGATCCAATCTTCAAGTCACAAAATGAAATCTACAAAAAAACAAGAAGTTCACTGGTAAGCTTCATAGCTTAATAAGTTTGCAAGTTCATCAATTTACCAAGTCTTATATGATAAGCAACTCTATAAATCTATCGAGCCAGCACAACTGAACTTCAAAAATCGTTATTCTTTTTTTACTCCCTATTGACATAAAGGTTATGATGCTTATTTACTCCCTATTGACCTAGAGGTCATGCCTGTTACCAATATACAATGTTATTCTTAACCATCGATGCAGTATATCTGTTCCCTACGATGCTGCTCACACTAAGCTGACGAGAAAATGCAACAAGCATAAATCTTAGCCATCGTAGGGCCAATAATCCATTTATGATTTCTATTCACCTTATGGTGACTCACAATGCTGAAGAGAATTCGTAATAAATGCGGGATCTCAGGCATTAGACCATTTTCTATCTTTGGCACAACGTCGAGAAATTCTCAACTCGTCGTTCCTATCTTTCACGTTTCCAATCGTTGTTTCTCATTTCCAGCATTAATTAGAAAGACAGTTATAAGAAATTATTAATAAGAATTTAACATTACAAAGTTACCGGACTAGATTGCAGTTTGAGAAAAACTTCAGGGACTAATCCGCCAATTTCCCTTTTTTGCGGTCTGTAGCCCGATCGTAGTCTACATTCACAAATCATTCAATTCTCGTATTAAGTCACATAATTTAATCATTCAACACAATTTAGTCCTTTTTGAGAAAATTATAGTTTTACCCCTAATAGTTTCCTTTTATTCAATCTAGTCCTTTCACACAACCAGCCATAGCCGAATTCTCTTGGGTGTCTATCCAACCCATTCACACATTTATTTTAACAACAACACATGTAATTTCACCATTTTCACATTTTAGTCCATAAACCCTAATTTCATCAAAAATCACTTTACAAAAAGATTTAACCCAAGCATCTAACATTAAAATATATCAAAAGCCTTCAAGAACAAGCAATTTCAACAATGGCAAGTTTCATAATGTTTGACAAATTCACAAATTAGTCATTGCATAAGCTAGATTAAGTTGATACGGACTTAAAAACATAAAAATTACTAAAAATGATCAAGGTTTGCTTACCCAAATCAAAGCTCAAAGTTGACAAAGAAAAACCCTAACTTCCTTATGTTCTTGCCATGAAAATGAAGAAGATGAGTGAAAATGACTTTATTTTCACTAAAATTTCTTTTAACTTAATATATATGTATAAATGACAATTTTGTAATTTTTAAGACTTTCATCATTATGTCTTAATTAATCACTTTTCACCTTAATTAAACTTAATTTCAACTAATCTGAATCATACTAATCCACCCACTAACATTTCTTGGTTAATTTACTCATTTGGTCCTTCAAATCTCTTAACTCAAAATTTACACCTTTTTCAATTTTAATACTTTCTACTCAATTAACTATCTAAACGATAAAATTTCTAAAACCAAATTTAACACGAGGATATTGGCATCATAAATATTAAATAAATAATATTTACAATTCGATTCGTTGGAGTTGTGATCCCGAAGCCACTATTTTCGACACCACTGAAAATCGGGCTATTACAGACATCAATAACCAATCATCACCATTGTCATCAGCCAAATTAGCTTCAGCTAATTCTTCATTGTTGCTCTCAGCAACCCTTTTATTTCGCATTTTGTAACAATCTACTTTAACGTGACCTAACTTCTTACAGTAGCAACATCACTTGTCTCGATTCCTTGATGCTATACAAAATTTTAATTCTGTAACAATTTACCTTAGCGTGACCTAACTTCTTAACGTGACCTAACTTCTTACAGTAGGAACCCTTTTATTGTGTCGTTATAATTTTTATTTATAAAATTCAAACATTATTGTTTCGGTTGTTAATTTATTCAAAAAAATTAAAATAAAATCGATACACCTAATCATAATGAACTAAAATTAGATTATGATAAATTCATGATGTAGGTGAATAAAGTTATCAACAATAATATTTAAGAAAAAAATGATATACAAAACAAATGAGATTTTAGTTAAAATAATAAAATAAAATTTTAAACTATGATATTTTAGTTTCAAATATAATGTGTATTCTTTTTAGTATTTATATATAGAAAAGAAGATAAAACTATCCTTATCGTCATAAAATTGGTTTTTGATAATTTTTCAAATGAGATCCCAATAAATTATTTAAATAATAATATAGAGACGAATTATTTTTGAAATTATGTTTATTTATTTTATATAAAATAATAAAATAAAAAATTATTTTTGAAATGGATGGGTGTAGCCATTTCAGGACAGTCAGGAACTTAGCCCGCTGCTTAAGATTTTGTCAGTTGTATAATTTTGTTTTTTTTTTCACAACTTATATCAGTTCATTCGATGACACCAATGTTATAATGGCATACAGTTTTCGAGTACAATGCTCAGTTCCACAATGTGATGCGGGTAACCCATTTGATGTTCAGGGCCTGCAATACCTCAGCCCCTTTGGCTACATATATCACTGGCAATGACTCCATTAATATAACTACTAAAGGTCACCATTTTTTTTTCTGTGGTGTTCCTGGACACTGTCAAGCTGGACAGAAAGTAGACATCAATGTGCTTCGCTTACCTGAAACAGCTCCAGCCTCAGCTCCCACTGGATCAACTTTGAGCTCGCCGCCTGTTCCTTCAGTGAGTGTTCCAGTATCCTCCCCAAGCAACGCTCTCTCTTTGAAAGCTTCCAAGGGGAGTTTTGCTAAACTTGGTTTAGCAATTACTGTTTTGCAGTTTTTGTATCAGGTTTCCCATTGAACCAAACTAGTTTACTTATTTCGAGGAATTATTTAGGGGCCTTTTGGGGGACCTTTCGTGGAATGATTAATATACTTTTATAATCTCAAAGATTAATAATTGTACAATCAATTATACTAATCAGCAGCTCCTTTATGGAGAATGGCATGCTACCGCTAAACTGCCTCTCTTTTTGGCTTATATCATTGTCTTATCTCGATAAATTGAAATTCATATTGTCCATGTCATTGTCTAGTACTAGTTGATCAACTAAAGTTTCATATAATTGGAAATATTTCTTCAAGTATTTAAAACTCTGGTCCATATCTAACAATTCAATTGAGTTTAAAATCAAGCAAATTATGCATAAGTTAAATTGTTAGAATTAGATGACTAAAATTCTTGTTAAAATAAAATACAGTGGTAAAATAAAATAAAAGTAAAGTTCAAATAAACTAGACTTCTTTTATTTTATTTTAATTAGAACAGGTCATCTATTTTATTTTATTTAGAATAAGGTGTTTCAGCCTTACTACATTACTTCTATTAGTTGTTGATTGGAATAAGGTTTTTCAACGTATAAATAAGTGTAGTCATCTCCTCTTGTAATTATTCGATTTTTGACATTAGTGAATCTTCTTCTCCTCTGCCCGTGGTTCTCTGGTCCATATCTAACAATTCAATTGAGTTTAAAATCAAGCAAATTATGCATAAGTTAAATTGTTAGAATTAGGTGACTAGAATTCTTGTTAAAATAAAATACAGTGGTAAAATAAAATAAAAGTAAAGTTCAAATAAACTAGACTTCTTTTATTTTATTTTAATTAGAATAGGTCATCTATTTTATTTTATTTAGAATAAGGTGTTTCAGCCTTACTACGTTACTTCTATTAGTTGTTGATTGGAATAAGGTTTTTCAACCTATAAATAAGTGTAGTCATCTCCTCTTGTAATTATTCGATTTTTGACATTAGTGAATCTTCTTCTCCTCTGCCCGTGGTTTTTTCCCAAAAGGGTTTCCACGTAAAATCTATGTGTTTTTTTCCTGTTTTCTTTGCGATATTTCTTCATTTTTGACATTTAATTTTATCAAATTGGTATTAGAGCTTTTCGGGTTACTAGTCTCAATTACAATAATAGCGACATTGAAGTATGGTATTCTGTTGTTGGATCGCAACACCAGATTCGCGTTGTGGCAAGTAAAGATGCAAGCAGTTCTTGCTCAGATGGATTTGGAGAATCAAAAGGGAAAACAATCAGAACAATCTGGTGAAGCTGATGTAGTAGAAGACTACAGTGATGGTGAACTTCTAGTTGCTTCTGTCGACAATTCTAAAGTGAGCGAGGAGTGAATCCTCGATTCTGGTTGCACCTTCCATATGAGTCCCAATCGGGATTGGTTTACAATATATGAAGTTGTGTCTTAAGGTGTTGTTTTGATGAGAAATAATGCTTCATGTAAAATCGCAAGTGTTGGCACAATCAAAATAAAGCTGTTTGATGGGGTCGTTAGAACTCTTAGTGGCGTGTGACATGTACCAAAATTGAAAAAGAATTTGATTTCGTTGAGTACTCTTGATTCAAAAGGACACAGGTACACAGCTAAAAGTGGGGTTCTAAAGATTAGTAAGGGTTCCCTCGTTGTGATGAAAGGGCAAAGAAAGACTTCCAAATTATATGTTTTTCAAGGTTCAACTATTACTGGTGATGCTGCAGTCGCTTCCTTTTCCTTGTTAGATGATGATATTACTAGACTTTGGCATATGAGTGAAAACGACATGGTAGAATTGAGTAAAAGCGGACTTCTTGATGAGCAAGGCATTAGCAAACTGAAGTTCTGTGAGCATTGCATTTTTGGGAAGCAAAAGAGAGTTCGATTCACCAGAGGAATCCATAACACGAAGGGAACATTGGATTATATTCATTCTGATCTTTGGGGACCATCTAGAGTTCCTTCGAGAGGTGGAGCTAATTATATGCTAACTCTTATTGCTGATTTTTTTAGAAAAGTCTAGGCATTCTTTTTGAAGAAGAAAAGCGATGTGTTTTTCGCATTCAAGTCTTGGGAAACTATGGTTGAAAAACAGACAAAACACCTTCGCATAGATAATGGCTTGGAATTTTATTCTGATGAGTTTAATGAATTGTGCAAATCAAAAGGGATCATGAGACATTTGATGTTCGTGATACTCCACAGCAAAACGACATTGCAGAACGAATAAACAGAACGATCATGGAGAAGGTTCGATGTATGTTGTCAAATGCTATTTTATCGAAGTCGTTTTGGGCTGAAGCAGCCTCTACTGCATGTTTTTTGATCAATTGATCTCCATCCGGTGCCATTGAGAAAAAAGACTCCACAAGAGATATGGTCTGGTAAGCCTGCTGATTATTCTGATATAAAGATTTTTAGGTGTCCTGCTTATGCTCATGTTGATAATGAAAAATTGGAACCAAGATACATTAAATGTATTTTTCTTGGTTTTAAAGCTAGTGTAAAAGGGTATAAGTTATGGTGTCCTGAAAATAGAAAAGTTGTGATTATCATAGATGTTGTTTTTGATGAAACTGCTATGTTACCTAACTTATCTCTTAAAGACTCTTCCAATAAAGAACAACAAAAGCAGGTAGACTTTCAGATTGATCCAGTATCTACAACAAAGTCAACTTCTCAAGTTAGTATAGAAGTTCAGAATATAATCACTTCATCACCACAATATTCTATTGCCAAAAATAGACCTAGAAGAAAAATTAAACCTCCGAAGAGGTACGCCAAGGCTGATCTAATAGCTTATGCTTTAAACATGGTTGAAGATATTGATGCAAATCAAGAGTCATCTTATTCCGAGGTAGTAAGCTGTGAAGAATCAGAAAAGTGGATGATTGCTATGCAAGAAGAGATGAAATCACTCCATAAGAATAAAACGTGGGACTTAGTGAAGCTTCCAAAGGGAAAAAAGGTTGTTCGTTGTAAATGGGTATTCAAGAGGAAAGAAGGGATTCCAAGAATTGAAGAACCCAGATATAAAGCAAGACTTGTTGTAAAAGGTTATAGTCAGATTCCCGGTGTAGACTTTGCAGATGTGTTTTCTCTAGTTGTGAAACATAGTTCGATTCGAGCCTTACTTGGTATTGTGGCCATGTATGAATTGGAGTTTGATCAGTTAGATGTAAAAACAACATTCTTGCATGGAGAACTTGAGGAAGATATTTACATTCAATAACCAGAGGGCTTTATAGATTCAAAAAAGGAGGACTATGTTTGCTTGTTGGTTTGAAACAGTCACCAAGGCAATGATACAAGAGGTTTGATTTTTTATGACTACCCATGATTTCAAAAGAAGCAGTTTTGATAGTTGTGTTTATTTTAAGAAAAACGGTGATGGTTCTTTTGTGTATCTACTCCTTTATGTTGATGACATGTTGATAGCAACAAAATATAAAGAAGAGATAAGAAAGGTTAAAGCCCAACTTAGTTAAGAATTTGAGATGAAAGATTTGAGAGCAGTAAAGAAGATGCTTGGGTTGGAGATTCTTAGAGATAGAAAGGCATGTAAGTTGTTCCTAAGTCAGAAAGGGTATATTGAGAAAGTTCTTTGTAGGTTCAATATGCAGAGTGCCAAGCCTGTTAGTACTCCATTAGCAACCGACTTTAGACTTTCATTGGCTTTTTCTTTGCAATCAGATGATGAGATTGATTACATGTCACGTGTTTCATATTCTAGTGCAGTGGGGTTCTCTAATGTATGCTATGGTTTGCTCACGTCCAGATTTATCATATGTAGTCAGTGTAGTTAGTAGATACATGGCGAATCCCTGTAAAGAACACTGGAAAGTAGTTCAATGGATTTTGAGATACTTACAAGGTACCACTAATGTTTGCTTATAGTTTGGAAGAACTAGAGATGGAGTTATTGGGTATGTTGATGCTGATTTTGCTGGAGACCTAGATAGGAGAAGATCTCTTACAGGGTACGTCTTTACAATTGGGGGTTGTGTAATTAGTTGGAAAACTACTTTGCAAACTACAATTACTTTGTCTACCACTAAAGTTGAGTACATGGCGATTATCGAGGCTTGCAAAGAAGCTATTTGGTTAAAAGGACTCTTTGGTGAATTCAATAAAGATCTTCAGATTGATACAATATTTTGTGATAGTCAAGTTTCCATTTTCCTTACGAAAGATCAAATGTTTCATGAGAGAACAAAGCACATTGATGTTCGGTATCATTTTGTGCGTGATATTATTGCTCGTAGAGATGTAGTTGTGAGCAAAGTTAGTACTCATGAAAATCCTACAAATATGATGGCTAAGTCACTTCCCATAACCAAGTTTGAGTATTGCTTGGACTTGGTTGGTGTTCATTGTTGAAGAATACCCCTCAAGGGGTTTTATGGAAGAGGTGGAGAACTTGTTTGTTGAGAGTTATTATTCGTAGAGAATTCTTGTCAACGTGGAGATTGTTAGAATTAGGTGACTAGAGTTTTTGTTAAAATAAAATACAGTGGTAAAATAAAATAAAAGTAAAGTCCAAATAAACTAGACTTCTTTTTTTATTTTAATTAGAATAAGTCATCTATTTTATTTTATTTAGAATAAGGTGTTTCAACCTTACTATGTAACTTCTATTAGTTGTTGATTGGAATAAGGTTTTTAACCTATAAATAGGCGTAGTCATCTCCTTTTGTAATTATTCGATTTTTGACATTAGTGAATCTTCTTCTCCTTTGCCCGTGGTTTTTTACCGAAAGAGTTTCCATGTAAAATCTGTGTGGTTTTTCCCCCTTTTTTTGCGATATTTCTTTATTGTCGACATTTAATTTTATCATAAACCTACATAAATAAAGAAAATAATTGTAACTTCACTACAGTTACCCTGGTGCCAATGTCATCTCTGAAATTGTTGGCTTTTGAGCTACTTCTACTTCAATTCTCATCAATCATGAACTCTTTTCAAATAAGGTGTTTATTCCAGACCCTATCTACCATGGCATCAATGAGAACATTTTTTTGTCTTCGGTAACAAGAACAACACATATATTGTTGGTGTTTAGAGAAGTTGAGAGAACAAATACAAAGAAAACAAGGAAAATACTTAGTGGAATTTTGAACTGCTATTAATTCTCATACTTATTTTCTTTACACATGTAATACAATATATATGGGTGTAGTGGTTACAACAATCCCACTAAAACCACATTGAAAATGAAAAGATAAAATTTGTACATAAACTGATTAGGTAAAGTCAATACCTAAAAATGTCAGTTCAATACTAACTTTGCTTGCTTTAACAAGTAATCCCAAAAAAGAAAACTAAACAAAACATCTATATCAGTATATGTGAACTCTACTAGTACCACAACTGGTGGTTCACTAAAAACTTTAACAACTCACACTTTGATGTGCTCGTAACTTCAATTGAGCTCGTAGACTTGTTTAAGCTCGCAACTTCAAGTGAGCTTGCAACTTTACAGGAAGAGTTCGCCACTACATGAATGGCCACTTCGCAACACTCCTTGGCCATAATGTCGTGAATTTAGTATCATCTCTCAGCCTATCGGACCTCATTCTTCCAGGAGGTTTTGTGAGAATATCAGCATGTTGAACATATGAATTGCAATGAACCAGCTTAACTTCATTTGATTGCTCGACCTTTCTAACAAAATGGTACTTTATCTTGAAGTGCTTTGTCTTTCCATGAAAGACAAGGTTCTTTGTAATTGCAACAGCAGATTGATTGTCACAATATATCTTTGTTGCTTCCATTTGCTTAAGATTCAAATCAGACATCAACTTTCTTAGCCAAAGTGCTTGGCTTATTGTTGTAGTTGCTGCAATGTACTCATCTTTAGCGGTTGATTGTGCAACAGTTTCTTGCTTCCTTGATCTCCAAGTGAATACACTCGAACCCAAAGTGAAGAAGTACCCTAAAGTGCTTTTCATATCTTCTATAGAATAAGGTGTATCACTATTTGTGCAACCAGTCAACTTCAACTCCTTTTCCTTTACATACTCAACTCCATAACTTAGGGTTTCTTTAATATACTTGAAAACTCACTTCGTAGCTCTAAAATGGACAACATTGCAACAGTTCATAAACCTTGAAAGCAAACTTACAAAAAAACATAATATTAAGCCTCGGTGCTTTCAAATAAAGCAGACATCCTATAAGGCTCCTATAATTGCTTTCATCATACTTTTCAAAATTACCATGGCTTGAGAATTTTTCACCTTGAGCATTGGGAGTTCCTGGCTTGCAATTTTCCATACAAAATTTGCTCAAGATCTTCAAAGAAAAGCTCTTTTGACTGATAAAGATACCTTGATCTGATTGAAACACTTCCAGACCAAGAAAATAAGTCACATCTCCAAGATCAAACATTTCAAATTCATCTCGCATCTGTTTCTTGAACTCAGTTAGCATCTTTCCATCACTACCAGTCACTAGTAGGTTGTTAACATACAAGGACACTATTAGCGAAGTCTCCTTTCTTTTTTTTTCACATTTAAGGTGGGTTCACTGATGCTCTTTTCAAATCCCAAGCTTACAAGGTGCTTTTCGACTCTCTTATACAAGGCTCACAGAGCTTGTTTAAACCTATATAAAGCCTTCTTTAGCTTGCATACCATGTGTTCTTCGCCATCAGCTACAAATCCCTATAGTTGTTCAACAAAAAATTCTTCCTTCAAAATACCATTAAGGAATGCACGCTTTACATCGAGTTGATGTATCTTCCACCCTTTTTGAGTTGCCATAATCAGTAGCAACCTGATGGTGTCTAGTCGGGCTACTGGTACAAAAGTTTTCGCATAGTCAACACCATATAGTTGACTAAATCCTTTTGCAACTAGTTTGGCTTTGAGTCTGTTTACCGAACCATCAACATTCAACTTGGTTTTGTAGACCGATTTTACACCAATGATATTCTTGCGAACTGGTCTATCAACCAACTCCCCTGTCTCATTCTTCTTGATCATAGCAATCTCAACTTCCAAAGCTTCTATCCAGCAATTTTCTTTTGTTGCCTCTTCATAGCTTGCAGGCTCTAACATGACAGCATTACATCTCTCATATACCTCAGATATAGGCTTGGTGCCTCTAACTGGTAAGTCATCAAAACAATCAGCATCTTGGTTTTGAACTTCATTAGTTCGCACATTCAGCTCAATCTAACTCTGTTAAACTATTATTGCTTTTGTAGCTTCTCAATTCCATAAAGTTTCCTCACTGAACTTAACATCTCTACTCTCAAACACTTTACTAGTGAACAGATCCAAAATTCTATGCCTTTCTTGCAACTACTATAACCAACAAAAAGGCCCAATTGTGCTATTCTTTCCAACTTATTCCTTATAACAACAAGAATGAGTGCATAGCGAAAACAACCAAAAAATTTTAGGTGTGACATAAATAATTTGAATCCAAACCATCTTTCAAAAGGTGTCATATCCTTCACAATTTTTTTGGCAATTTGTTGAGAAAATAAATAGATGTGTTCACAGCTCTAGCCCACAGCTGGTTTGGTAATTTCTTCTCGAACAACAAACATCTTGACAGGTCATAACTCTTCTCTTTTTCTATTCACACACACCATTTTGGTTAGAGGTGTATGTGTTGGTCAACTGAATCTCGATTCCAACATCTTCATAAAACTTTTGAAACTTCTCAGAGGTGTACTCAATCCCATTATCAAACTTGAGTATTTTCATCTTGCAACAAGTTTGATTTTCAATGGCAGCTTTAAACTTTCTGATGCAATTTCCCGAGCTTTGAGGGTTCAAAAAATAGCTTGTTTAAAGAATCATCTTGAAATGGTTCACAAGGTGGAAACCTTAATCTGAAGCACTTGAATTCTCTAAGGAACCGTAGCTATATTAAAACCACGACCCGCTTAAACTTTATCCTTATACTCGAATGTTGGTATGTCGAAGTCGCGACACCGTGGGATGGAAAACGGAGTGATAAGATAAATTTTGAATGCCACAAACTTTGAGGAAATTTTGATAAGTTTTATCAGTTCAATGAATAACCAATAGAGAAATATTCTCACAAATGATTTTAAATCCAAGCAAAGTTTTTTTTACATGGAAGACTTAGAACGAAATTTATAGGTCTCAAATGATCTTTCAAGTGCTCTTAAGACCTTTCAAATTTCGTCATTTAAACTATCCTAAAAATAAACAAATAAATTCAGTTTAACTCCTTAGTGGTAAGCTAAATAGGCATGTCTCTTCACTTGTCTTTGAGCAGATGAAAGGGCATGCCTTTCTTTAGTCCTTGGATAGCTTAAAGGTCTCCATCTTTATGAAGATTAATGCTCCATAAGTTGATGTTTGAAGTCCTTTCTTCTACCATAACAGTATGCCCTTATTCTTTGCATTTCCTCTCTTTAATTGGTGCCATGAATTGGCCTTTCAAGTGCACTAAATTGATCAGCATTTGAAGAGTCTCTCCGTTGGTCTTTTGAAGAGTCACCTTGTCTTGAATTTTCCTTTAAGTGCACCGAAACTGATCAGCATTTGAAGAGTCTTCCCTTGGTTTTTGAAGAGTCATGTGATCAAGCAGAATGCTTATTAAACTCTTAAAACCTATTCACATTATTTTTTTTGGTGAATAAAAACACACAATTACATTAACTTAGACCAACAAAGTCCCATTCCATGTCTTGTTGGATGGATCCAAGCAATTCAAGAGGAGGTTTATCGAATGATTGAAGACTTTGCTTCCATGAAAGACCCAGTTTGGCCAATCTATCTACTATTAAATTTTTCTCCCTTGGAACATAGCGGATACACTATTGACCATGGTTCGGACAATCCTATGCGCTCTTCTTAGGATAGTGGTACCAAAAATGTTTTCTTCAGTTTCAGACAAAAGCTGAATAGCTACTAGGCTATCTATCCAAATAATGGATTTTTGAAAGCCATTCTTCAACATGATCAAGCCCCCATCATGATTCCCCAAAGTTTAACCTCTAATGGAGCACAATTCCCCAAGAAGTGATTGAAACCTAACATTCAGTTACAGTCCATGTCCCGTATAACTCCACCGGTTGTAGCTTGTCCCGAGTTAGTCGATACAATCAATGAACAAGTGCACTTCCAAGTCCCTTGAGAGACGTTCTGATTGATGGACTAGGGAGGGGGCTTTGATGGCTTGTTGGCTATCCTCATACTGGCGGGTTCAACTCTCAAAGGTTTTAACAATATCGTAAGCTGTCCATGTGATGCTCTGGAAGATAAAAAGGTTATTATTTTTCCAAATTCTCCATAAAAGCATCCCTAAAAAGCTCACCCAATAGACGCCACGATCCTGTAAGCATACTGAAGAACAAATATTAGTAAGAAGGCAATTATGGAAAGGTTAAAAAAAAAAACCTGTTTTGTTGAATACTAGGAATAACAATCTTTCGCACATCCTTGGCAGCTGTACAACCACGAAGGACATGGAGAATATCTTCATTTACGTGACCACATAAGCTGCAAGAGCTACTGTGCCCTAAACCACATCTGATACGCTCCGAATTCGTTAGTAACCGTTGGTTATACACTAACCAAAGAAAGAAACGAACTCATTGGGGGGCCTTGGAACTTCCAAATAAGCTTCCAGTTCAAATTCTTCGGGGCCCACAAATCCTTCTTTAAAGTCCAATAGGCACTGAAAAACAACCAGAAGAAGATGAAACCCATAAAATTTTATTCACACCTGCTCTAGGGTGAGGGGGGAATACTCATGATTCGATGGATAACCTTCTCCAAAAGCCAAAGACTAAAGAGCTCAATGTTCCAAGTACCATCTTGTAACACCATGTCTTTAAGCTTGCTGTCCAAATCTAAGTTAGCATGAGCAGGTATGTAAGAAATTAAAGGCCTTACTCTCATAACCCATGGGTCTTTCCAACATCGGATAGTGCTACCATTTCCTACTGACCAAGCAAGATTATCACAAAGAATGGGCCACACCTTAGAAAGGGAGCTCCATAAATGTGAACAATGGCTTCTATCGATAGAAAAAGGGATGTGATCCTTGACATTATACTTAGAACAAAGAACCTGAACCTACAAAGCATCCTATTTAGTAATTAACCCAAACCCAATCTTCATGAGAAAAGAATTGTTCTGATCATGTAACTGTCGAAATCCAAGGCAATCTGTTCTATTTCTTCACAAACACGTTTCGAGATAAACATCAACTGCATAAAATAATTAGGAATAGCAAGGAGCACTAACTGAGCTAGAGTAACTCTACCTGCAATAGAAAGCTTCCTAGCCTCCCAATTCTGTAATTTCTTCCTTACTGATCGTTGTTCTTACGCCATAGCAATGTGCAAGCGAACACACGTCGATGCAAGTATAGTTGATAGAATAATTCTATCGGATATCGATCCCATGAGGAATGAGTTCTTGATGTTTAAATGTTGAAGCGACTAATATTGCAATTAAGTGTAATTGAGTACTGATGTCAATGCATTTATGTCAGATCTGCACACTAAAATAATTAGGAATGTCAACACAATTAGAGTAAAACTTCAGAGGCTAAATGTCAGTGTACTGAAATAAATCCAATTGTGTTGAGTGTTGAGTGCTGAATATTTAAATGCATAAAATGTAAATATGATCAAGTGTAGAAGGGAAGAAATGGTTCACTGATTCTGCTAAATAGCAATGTTAGATGCGTCGACAAGGTAAAATATAGATGGAATGTCATTGCAATGAAGTCCCTTTGAGTTCTTACCAACAACAACTCTCTACTTAATCCCGACTTAAATATCCATAATCACTCCAGCTCTCGGTGTGAGCAACGATGTGTATTCAAGAACAAGTAACTGGAGCTTGTCTCAGTCCCAAGCAGCTCTCGCCTAACTTACTTGTTAACCCAACCTATAACTACATCTCTCAATGTCAGTGCACTGTAATTTCACTCTCGTGCTTAAAGCGGTTAGATCCAATAATAAACAGATAAGCAGTGTAAAATAAGAATCAAAATGATTTAACATTAAAAGACACTCTCGTATTCATCTAATATCATCAAAATCCATCATCATTTAAGAAAAATTAAAGAGTACAACGAAGCTTACTATCTCTAAACTGCTAGGCCTACTCCCTAATTGTTCCTCTTGCTCTACATCAAGCACATCTCATCAGAAGTGGTTGCAGACTTTCTTTATCAGCTCCCCAATTTCCAGCTCAAATCTCCAATTCACATAGAATTTTCAAAATTAAATCCATTCGCTCTTGATGATTTCTTCATTCTGCATTCTTTTATTTATAGGCTCAAGAAATTACAGATTTCCTCCATTCTCTAATCCAACTACTTTGTACAGCTGTAAAAGTTTGTTATTAACAACTATGAAGATCTGATTTATTTACTGGATTGTTGCAGAATGTCGGCATAATTTATAATTTGCACCGACAGTTTACCGTATTTCTAGACCAACCTGTGGCCGTAACTAAATTATTTTTAGCTTCAAGAATGATAGACCTCATCTCTTCTCAGATCCAGATCTAATTACAGCTGTCAAAGTTAGTTAAATTTCAACTGTGCACTCACGCAGATCTGGTGTGATTTTTATAAATCTACAGATTGTCGCTGAATCTCTGGTCGCGATTTGAATTCTTTAATTGAGGCGACAACGTGTGAAATTCTTGCGCTGGTGCTTCCAGATGTACTTGTAGCTTGAATTCACTCATGCAAAGTAAAGATTTCTATGCGTCAACAATACTTATGGTTGCATTCTTCTTCCAGCATTGATCTTCTGAGATGAGTTCCTGTGCTGGCAATTCTAAGGCGTAATATGTCGGCTACTTGTAGCGACTTTAGTGCAAAAAGAGGTAAAAATACTGAGAATTTAAACCAACTAGTAATGAGTTAGAAAATATAAAACCTAAGTATGAAATGCTTATGATGCATGCAAAATATGACACAAAAGAGACAATTAATACCCAAATTTAGGGAGAAAATAAATGTCATTTGTAATACCATCACACCTTCAAACTTTAGTTTTTACTTGTCCTCAAGTAAACAAAAATTAACAAAATAACAACAAAAATGTCACCGTAATCAATATTCTCACAACTTAAATTGTCTGAAATTCTAATGTACAAATTGTATTCACTTGATAGAATAATGCACAAACAATTTATATGCATGAATAATTAAAACTGTAACTTCATAAATGTTAGTATCATGATTGAATCCTAATCTTCCTTGAACCAATACAACATTAATTTTTTTTTCTTTTTCATTTTCTTCCTTTTTCTCATTTTTCTTTTTCAAGTGACTGAGAGATGTCATTGCATTACTTGCATTACTCTACCTTTGTTCTTAGGCAGCAACGATGGGGTGCAACAAACCCCCAGGAGGTATGTAATTATGTCGACACACAGTCTTGCAGTGATAGGCTTTGGCTAGATGATTTTTATAAACTTGTAGTGGAGTGTTCTCCCTTGAAAAGTTACAATACAGTCACATTAGAGTGCCTTTTATTCATACAATGTCACTGCAACTAGTCAGTTAGTTCAAGATTCAAACATTCACACTATCCATTTATTACTGAAGCAATTCCAATCATTCATTCAGAAATAGAAAACTCACTATCAATTCACATTCATCCAATTTACACATCAACATTCCATCTTACACAAATTCCCCCCAAACATAAAGTGTGCATTGTCCCTAATGCACTGATATTAATAAATAAATAAATATATATATATAAATGCAATGGCAATGTAGATAAAGCGACAATAAAAATGTAATGACGTTAATAATGCAGGGACAATTATACTACAGGTACATGATATACATGAAAACTAAACTAAGTGCTAAAAAATAAAAACTAACTCATTATACTGCAGCCGAAGATGTGGCTGCATTGGTTTTTTTCTTGTTGTACTTCCGTTCCTCCTTGTGCCTCATTTTCTTATCTTTACGCTACTTCTTTCTGTCCTTCGTACCAGTCGGATCAGCGAATTGCTCCTCTTTAGTTGTTTACGTGGCTGCCTTATCGACAGTTACATCTGATTGGTGGACTTCTGTAAGTGGTGCTATATCAGGCACTATGGCCAAATGATTACAATCTTCAGCACTGCTAGTAACTGCCTCAGCTTGGCTCGCTTCAGGTGGAGCCACGTTTGTATTGGATGCCCTCACATTTACGAGTGCTTCAATAATATCCTTAGCGATATTTATTGGGGCATCGTCTTGCTTTTCCTCTTGCTTCTCTACAAGGTCTTTCTTCTCAAATTCTTCCTCTCTTTCCTTCTCCTTCTCTTGGCCTTCTTCTTGTTCTGCTTCTCCTTCTTCAGGCTGTTCCTGCTCAGTGGTGTCTTTGTCAGCGCCTTCCTCTATGTCCACACCCATGGATACAATTGAAGTATGCACTTCCTCAACCATAGCTGCCCTTTCTGGCATATTAGCCCCTAAGGCTGTTCGAGAACTCTTCTTCAAACAAGCTGACTATAGTTTTGTAGCAATCCTCCATAGCATTAGAATGCACCTCATGCTTCTCGTCATCTGAAATGTGGATTCTTGTTGGAGAGGGAACATGTTGCCGCCTACCATTAGGAGTAGGCTGGTTAAAGGATGAGGTAGCTTCCTTAATAATAGGTGGGAAGACAAGGAACTCTGGTAGAGGATTTGGGCTCAGACTTCTCAATGCGTTGACAATAGATTTGTTCCATATTCATGTGTACGCATAAAATAGATTTTGTCTGTAGTCCATGTCTTCCAATGTGTTGACAATACGAATCTAGCACATGTTAATGCAATCAATATTTCGTTTCATTGCAACCAACCTCTTCCCCAACTGAGGGTCTATAGGCGCATTATCCTGTTTTTCCTTCTTCTTCCCCTTCTCCTTCTTCTCGGGTGCTTTTTTTCACTATCTGTGCCTCTTGCTCTCTTGTCATTCTCTCTACTGAGATGTCGTTGATGAGGCTCTTATTCTCTAGCACCTCTTCACCATCTCTGGGTACAATACCCCATTATTTACATAGAAGCATGATTAAAGAAGGAAAGAGTCCTTGCTGAAAAAGCTTTGTTGAGTCATTTTATAATACACTGACAAGATGTACTTTATGATGGATGATTTTTTTTACTCCTGCATAAGACTTGGACTATTGCTTCAGTTCATGAAATATGCTCTCATAATAGCTCTTCAAGAGCAGCCATAGGATCTAATCTTTATAGAGAAAACTATTGCTGCAGTTGCTGATACTATCCTTGCATATATGACTGCATTTTGTTATGGCTACATTCGCTCTTGTGGTTGCATCTGGCTATGTGCCTGAGCAGAACGAGAGATTGGATATTGATAATCATTCTGTGCAATTCTCTCTAGAATTCGAACAGCTTCAGTGTAGGTGCTATCCAATAAAGGACCATTTGTAGATGCGTTGACAAGATTTCTTGTCTGAGCATTTAAACCATTGTAAAAGATCTCAATCTGAGTCTGTTGTTGAATTCCATACATAGGACAACATCGTAGCAAAGTCTTAAAATGCTCCCATGTTGTATGCGAGTTTTCATCATCAGGTTCCGCCTGACTAGCTCCATCTTGCACCAAGTCTTCAGTTATTGCACCCACAACTTCAAGTGCGGGGACAAATTTGTCAGCTAAATTTGCCTTGACACCTATTTCTTCATCTTTTTCTTCCTCCACATGAACTTCTTCCTTTTTCAGCATTAAGTCCGTAGGTGCAGTACAACTGTACAATATTGCACTGACAATGGAATCCTAATGCACCGATAATAGTGTTTACTTATTCTTCAATTGGTGCAGACACAATATTTATTCATTCTTCTTCAAGTGCTTCATACTCTTTTATTCTTCACACGATACCAAAAAAATTTCCACTCTTTCTTGCTTTTTTTTCCAATTTCGTAACTTCTTAATTACAAATATAGGGATCAAAATTATGCTTTCATTGAAATCACATAATACCTTTCCGATATACTGATCACCAATGGAATAAGGTACTGAGAAGCTCTTGGGATCCTTAAATTCTTGGAGCAATTTAATTGTCATGATAGTGCACCCTTCAGTATGTGCAATTGCTTCGACATCTCCTAATCTTCTCCTATTTGACAATGTGTCTTCAAGTTTTTGAGGCTATTTTGTTGTAGCATTTGTGGTGACAAAGTGATCTAATATTGTCGCTGTAATATTTTGTTTAACCTCTTCAGCTATAGTTTGCTTTTCAGATTGCACTGACATCTTTCCATTGTTGAGATTTGTATTATCTTCTTTTTCTGTAGCATCTCTAACAACTTCATTTACTTGAGTCTCACTTCTGGGAATGATTTCCTCACAATGCTCTTGCCCTTGTGATTTCGAATTCTCAATATCAACCGACAAAGTTTCTTGTGGTCACAAATTTATTGCGCCCACAATCTGGCCAAATTATATTCTATAGCTCGTATGGATTTAGTTTCACTCTAAAGCACAGACTCAGTCTTGGAAATATATTGTCTCTGCAAATTTTCAATTGATGAAAACTCTAATGCTTCATATTGCTGGGTGTTTTGCCTTGACAAAGGTTAATCATAATTGGGCAATGTCCACTCGGATCGGACATCATTGTCTATATTTCCAGGGTCTTGATTGTTCCAACAAAAATTTGGATGTTGCTACCACTCTGACATGTAGGTGTTCGAATATGGATTTTCATTTCGATAGAAATTCCCCATGTGGTACACATTTTCTGGATTTGATGGGCATTCTTCAAACATATGGTTGCCTCCACAGTAATCACATTTTGTATTTGCTGTAGCATTCTGCATTGAATTACTCATATTAGTCAAAGAAGATACCTCGGTATTTATGTCATCGAGCTCCATTTCTATAGCATCACTCATCCAACAACTTGAGGTTCTATATACCTCGTTCCTGGCCATAGTTCGCTAAAAGAAAAATGTAAAAGTAAACAAAAAAAAGGAAACAAGTTAGTGACAAATAAAATTTAGATAATAAAGAAAAAATGCATCGATAAAAATAAACATCAAACAAATGCCAATCCTCGGCAACGGTGCCAAAACTTGGTTGGTGTTTTTACATAACAGCAATGTGCAAGCGGACACACGTCGATGCAAGTATAGTTGATAGAACAATTCTATCGGATATCAATCCCACGAGGAATGGGTTCTTGATGTTTAAATGTTGAAGCAACTAATACTGCAATTAAGTGTAATGTGAGTATAGATGTCAATACATTTATGTCAGATCTGCACACTAAACTAATCAGGAATATCAACGTAATTAGAGTAAAACTTCAGAGGTTAAATGTCAGTGTACTGAAACTAAATCCAATTGTGTTGAGTGTTGAGTGCTAAATATTTAAATGCATAAAATGTAAATATGATCAAGTGTAGATGGGCAGACATGGTTCACTGATTCTACTAAATCGTAACGCTAGATACGTCGACAAGGTAAAATATAGATGGAATATCGCAGCAATGAAGTCCCTTTGAGTTCTTACCAACAACAACTCTCTACTTAATCCCGACTTAAATATCCACAATCACTTCACCTCTCGGTACAAGCAACGATGTGTATTCAAGAACAAGTAATTGAAGTTTGTTCCAGTCCCAAGCAGCTCTCGCCTAACTTGTTAACCCAACCTGTCACCGCATCTCTCGATGTCGATGCACTACAATTTCACTCTTGTTCTTAAAGCAGTTAGATCCAAGAATTAACAAATAAGCAGTGTAAAATAAGAATCAAAATGATTTAACATTAAAAGACACTCTCGTATTCATTAAATATCATCAAAATCCATCATCGTTTAAGAAGAATTAAAGAGTACAACGAAGCTTACTATCTCTAAACTACTAGGCCTACTCCCTAATTGTTCCTCTTGCTCTGCATCAAGCATCTCTCGTCAGAAGTGGTTGTAGACTTGCTTCATCAGCTCCTCGATTTCCAACTCAAATCTCCAATTCACATAGATTTTCTAGAATTAAATCCCTTCACTCTTGATGATTTATTCATTCTTCATTCTTCATTCTTCTATTTATAGTCTCAAGAAATTGCAAATTTCCTCCATTCTCAATTCCAACTACTCTGTACAACTGTAAAAGTTTATTATTGACAGTTATGCAGATCTGATTTGTTTACTAGACTGTTGCAGAATGTTGACGCAATTTATAATTTGAGCCGACAATTTGCTGTATTTCTAGACCAACCTATGCCCGCAATTGAATGCGTTTTGGCTTCAAGAATGATAGACCTCATCTCTTCTTAGTTCCAGATCTAATTACAGCTGTCAAAGTTAGTTAAATTCCAACTGTACACTCACGTAGATCTGGTGTGATCTTTATAAATCAGCAGATTGTCGCGATCTAAATTCTTTAATTGTGACGACAACGTGTGAAATTCCAACGCTGGTGCTTCCAGATGTACTTGTAGCTTGGATTCACTCATGCAAAGTAAAGATTTCTATGCATTGACATCTCTTGTCGCAATTCCAAGCTATACTTGTGGCTGCATTCTTCTTCCAACATTGATCTTCTGAGATGAGTTCCTACGCTAACAATTCTAAGGCGCAATATATTGACTGCTTGTAGTGACATTAGTGTAAAAAAAGGTAAAAAATACCAATAATTTAAACCAACTAGTAATGAGTTAGAAAATATAAAAACTAAGTATGAAATGCTTGTGATGCCATCACTTACGTTATCCACAACAAATCTTAAAGTACTTTTAGTAAATATGTCATGTAAGAGAGGCACACCCAAGTACTTAGTAAGGTTATGGATAATTTGATATCCAAAACACCAGACTAATTCAAGTGCAAGTATCCTCATCTATGCCTTTGGAAAAATAAACACTACTCTTCCTCGAATTGATCCTGTGTGTAGAAAAATCATAAAAATGATTTAACATACCTAAAACGAGCTGAGCATGTTCAAGATCTGCCTTACAAAAAAAGGAACTAAGTCATCTACAAAGAAAAGGTGTGAAAGGTTAGGCCTCGAACAGGAAATACATATTGGTCTCCATCTGCCTTCACTAATCTGAGCATGAATGATTCTACCTAACCACTCCATACATAACACGAACAGGTACGGAGACAGCGGGCACCCATACTTAATTCCTCTGGCTGGTTTAAACTTTTGAGTGGGCACCTCGTTCTAAAGAATCTGCATGGTAGATGTGGAGATGGCTTTCATGATAACTGTAACTAGAAAATTTAGGACACCTGTAGCCTGAAGTGAAGCCCTTATGAATTCACAACTTACACAGTTATAAGCTTTCTCCAAATCTAACTTGAGTGTCATCCAAGTCGTCCCTTTTTTCTTGTCATACAATGGAGAACTTCTTGTGCAATGATAACATTATTAGAAATGTTATGACCTGCTATAAAACTAGCTTGCTCCTGTGAGATAATGTTAGGGAAAACCAGTTCGAATTTATTAGCTATAACTTTCATAACTAATTTATACTATACAGAACATAAGCTGATTGGACAGAATTAGCTGAAATCCTTTGGATGATCAACTTTAGGAATGAGAACGATCAACGTGTTATTAAGTTCAGGTTCGATGCAGTTTCTAGCAAAAACTCCTCAAACCTAATCACAAACGATTTTCCCCACAGTGTTACACTAGCTTTAAAAGAAATGCGCATGGAAACCATCACACTTAGGAGCTTTCAAAGGTGCCATGTCGAATAGAGCCCTCTGAATTTCAACATCAGTCACCTCCTTCCCCAAAATGGTGATATCCTGGTCACTAAAATGAGGAAATAAATTAGATGGTAAACCCTGTAAAGGTTCCGTATTCTCATCGTAAAGTTTTTTAAAGAAAAGAATCACCTCATTTTGAAGAATGGTCTGGTCAGAGCACTACTCACCATTAGGGGTACGGAGGGAGATAATGCGATTAAATTTCCTTTGCCGAACCGTTCGACCATGGTTGAATTTGGTGTACGGTCTTCGAACTGGAGCGAATCACAGTGAGCCTTTTATTTCCAAAGCGGCTTCTTATGGTCCAAAATTTTCTTCAGTTCATCCATGACCTCAAATTCAAGTTGCAAAAGTCGGTCAGAGGAGTTACGCCTTAAGGCACTTTGTATACGTGATAGGGAGTTCAAAAGGTTCTTCTTGCGGGTACTTATAAAATCGTAAACAAACTTATTTCAATCTTTTACATGAGTAGTGAAATCAAAAAGTGATTGGAACATATCACCTAAAAAATTTCATTTCTCTTTGACGAAAGGGGCAAAATCCTTATGTTTGGTCCATCCAGTAAGGAATCAAAAGGGTCGACCCCGCTGTAAAGGGTAAGCTGGATTTGACTTAAGTAGGATCGGCCTATGACCTAACTTAACTCATGGTAGATGGGACAATAACACTGAGAAAAGGCTGAGACCCAAGCATCATTCACCAAAGCTCGATCTAATCTTTGCATTGTACTACCTCTCTTCCAAGTGAAAGCTGGTCCAACAAAACCTAAATCCTGGAAATTACAAGAATCAACATAATCCCCAAACAATTTACATCTCTTACCAGGAGCATAAATACTCTTTTTGTCATTTGGAGATAATATAGCAATGAAATCCCCCATAATGATACAAGGGTAATGGTCTCTAGGTAAGGCACAATATAAATCTTTCCACAAAACCTTACGTTTACTTCTATCCGGGCTACCATAAACAAAAATGATATAAACAAGAGTATAAAGGTTCTTACTAGTTACGTGAAGCAGATCCAATTAGGGATGATTGAACATTATTAAAACACTAAAAGAGTCCTTCCACCCTATCCAAATACCTCCGAAAAACCAGAAGTTTCAACTCTATGAGAATAGCAAAAACCCGAATAAATTTGTCACTCGCACTTCCTTAACAATTCTAGAAAAAAATGTTAAATTTGTCATCATAATAAAATAAACAAAAATTTTAAAACACATACACACACACACACGTATATATAATAAAAATCAGTTAAAAAACCAAAAAAACTCGACTGGATCAAAAAGACCCCAAGTATTAAGTTACTGTTCTTGACTTGCTTGGCTGTCCTTATGCCCTTCATCTATAGAGATTAAATTAACCCTTGTGTTAATAGAATTTGGAGCAACTATAGCCAAGCCCAACTAAGCCATTGAATCTTTCAACAACGCTCTTTGAGTGTTCCCTGATTTGAATTTACTCCCATTGTCGTGAGGAATTTTTATGTTTTTGGGAATTTTGGAACCACCTGCAAGAGAACCTAAACTGTGAGTACCCTTAGTACCTTTCCCTTTTTTCGAAGCTTCACTGAGGTCTCCACCATGCTGTCTAACAGTCATCGGAGGTTGGTCAATATGAAAAGAAATGGTCGAATGCCTTGTTTAAAACAACACTTAATGAAAATAAACACACTTTAACTTATGCACTAAAGATGTATACTTAACTAACATGAAAGTTACATAATGCATGACTTTATTAATTGCAGATCACATAATGCATGCCATAATTAAAAGATACAGATTAATGATGCATGACATTAATTATAGATGCTAATATAAACTAAGATAAACATAAGTCTTTGAAAGAAATTATCCTTTAATTAATCAAACCCATTGGAAAAGTCATCCAACATTTGAATGCCTTGAACCATGTTAGAATTTGGAACTGATCCTCGATCAGATTGAATTTTCTTCCATAGGCTCTTCATCAACCCATTAAGAGCCTCTTTGAAATGTTTTGCTCAGGTCCTTGTGATTGGGTCATCTGGCAGATATAAAGAATCGGATACATCCTTAGATGTTTCTTATGAAGTTGGGCTTTGAAGATTCAACCCGTCTCTGTTGTATCTGAATTTTTCAGAGTTAGTTTTAAGATTGGTACTTGGGCTCACATCATTCCCTCCCCCTTCGAGAGGATTTTCCCTCAAATTTGAATCTACATAAAAAAGAGATAAATCGAAAACATTGAAGGTTGCACTTAAATTATATTCACCAGGAAAGCCTATTTGTAAGCATTATCATTGATCTTTTCAAGCACTTGGAATGGTCCAACACCTCGAGGAAGTAACTTAAACTTATGCTGCGATGGAAACCTTTCTTTTCTAATGTGCTCTCACACCTAATCTCCAGATTCAAACACAACTTTCTTTTGGCTCTTATTTGCTTGCGACACATATTGCTCCGTTCTCTTCTCAATTTGATCTCATACATTTTGATGGAGTTTTTAAACAAAATCAACCTTCTTTTCACCATTCAAATTGGAGTGTTCACTTTTAGGCAATGGTAACAAATCTAATGGGGTTAAAGGATTAAACCCATATACCACTTCAAGCGGTGAATGCTTTGTAGCAAAATGAATGGCACGGTTATATGCAAACTCAACGTGAGGCAAATAGTCCTCCCACGTTTTTAGGTTTCTTCAAATGATGGATCATAACAATGTGGATAATGTCCTATTAAAGACTTCAGTTTAACCATCCGTTTATGGATGACATGTAGTTGAAAATAGAAGTTTAGTTCCCAACTTTCCCCACAAAGTTTTCCAAAAATAGCTTAAAAATTTAGTATCTCGATCTGATACTATGCTTTGCGACATTCCATGCAATCGCACAATCTCCCTAAAAAAAATCAGTAATATGTGAGGCATCATCAGCTTTATTGCAAGAAATAAAATGTGCCATTTTAAAAAACCTATCTACTACCACAAAAATTGAATCCCAACCCTGTCTAGATCTAGGTAATCCTAGGACAAAGTCCATAGAAATGTTAGCCTACAGTTCACAAAGGATAGGTAGTGGAGTATACAATCCATGGGGGTTAATAGACTTGGATCGTTTGCAAGTTATACATTTTTTACAAATTTGTTCTACATCACTTTTCAAGTGAGGCCAAAAGAAATGTTCTTGTAATGTTCACAAGGTTTTAGTACCCCGAAATGAATCATTAATCCACCTCCATGAGCTTCTCTAACTAACAACTCACGTAATGAACTTTTTGGAACACAATTAATTTTTTTTTTTAAAAATATCCATCATGTTAACAGAACTTACCAAATGATTCCTTTTTACATGCTTCAAAAACATTACCAAAGTCCACATTATGAAGATACAATTCTTTAATATATTCAAAGCCAAGTAATTTAGAATCAAAAGCGGATAATAATGCATACCTTCATGACAATGCATCAAAAACAATATTATCTTTATCTTGTTTCTAACAAATGAAATAAGAAAATGATATAGGATTGGAGTGGAGGAAGCGAAAGAAGGATCAAATTCAAATTGTCGACACAAAGATGGAAAGATTTATATCTGAATTGAAAGAAGAAATAAACAAATTTAGAAATTAAAGAAAAAGAAAAAACTAAAAAAAGAAATTGAAGAACTAATAATAAATATTTAAAATAATGAATAAATAAATAAATAGATAAAAGTTAAAAGTGGAAGACGAAACGAGTAAATCGATGAATATGATGGATAGAAAGATAAGTGTCCAGTTGAACCCTTTGAGATATAAATCCCAACAAACTCAACTAATAGCTCTAATCAATCCTCCAATAAATAATTCCTGAAAAATTGAAGGGTGAAGAATGAATTCCCACGATTCCTTGAAGAAAATCGAGAAGAAAACTACTTTTAAAAATCACAAAAAGGAATTCTTGGACAAGAAACAAACTCCCAGAGTTAAAAACTTTATTAATAAAAACAAATTGTCTGCTTATAAACAATGAAGAAACCTTTATATAGAAAAGCTACATAAATCTAAATAAAACTCTTAAGTATACTAGAACTCTAATTAATCTAAACAAGAAGTAGTTTAAACAACACTTTCTTGTTGACATAAAACTCCTAAATAACTTAAACTACTTAATAATTATTAAAATTCTGAATAATAAAATAAGAAAATAATAAGAGCTGATAAATACAATATTAGACTCATATATAATAAAAATTAAGCCTAAAATCCGAAGCCAATATAATTTTAACTTGATTTAAAAGCTCGAAACTTGTAATTCCCGTCATAATCACGTCCAGAAATTTTGCCTCCGCTGTCTTTATTAAAATGGTGATAACTTGAGCTCCCGAACTCTAAATCAAGTGATTCAAAGTACGTTTTGAAGATAAGAGATAGATCTTCAAACACATGAATACATCTAAATCTAGAAATGCCTAGATCCCATCCAAAAATTCGTTGCAAGTCTGTTGATTTCCTAAACTTGAAAATTGGCAGCTTCGGTGAGTGGAACTTAATAAATTTCACCCTATCCGTGCTCGTATCATTCTGCATATCCTCGAAATGATTTTTCCTCGAATCTTGTCTTGGACCAAGTCTTTGTTTGATTTATTTGGCCTTTGATATTGTTGTTGGACCTTGAAAGGTATTGTGAACCCATCATAGCCATGGGTTTGAAATTGGGCCTTGAGACTCGCATCAGGAAAGGTTTCGATATACTCTACCCACTTGGTATGTCATTTGTTGAGCTTTTGTTAACCCTTAAGGTACTTCAAGGATTCATAATCAGAATGAATCACAAACTCCTTCGGCCACAAATAATGTTGCCATGTTTCCAATCCTCACACTAGAGCATAAAGTTCCTTATCATAAGTGGGATAGTTTACAGTGGCCCCGTTTAGTTTCTCACTAGAATATGCCACAGGACGTCCTTTTTCCATTAAAACAGCTCCAATACCTATACCTGAAGCATCACATTCAATTTCAAATTCTTTTTTGTGAAATCAGGTAATACGAGAATAGGTGCATTAGTGAGTCTTTCTTTGATTTGTCCTTTTCTTGCTCATCACCCTATTTAAGCCTAACATCCTTTTTAATGACTTCAATCAATGGAGCAGCTATAGTACTAAAATCCTTCACGAACCTACGGTAAAAACTTACCTACCCATGGAAACTTCTTACTTCACTTACGCTTCTAGGTTGAGGCCATTCTTGAATTGCTTTAACCTTCTCCTCATAAACTTGAACTCCTTTAGAACTGACTACAAAACCAAGAAAACTGACCTTATCCGTGTAAAATGAACACTTCTTAAGGTTAGCATATAATTTCTCCTTTCATAGTACCCCCAAAATACATTTCAAATGTAGTATGATCTTTAAGAGTTTTACTATACACGAGAATATCATCAAAATAAACAACACAAAACTTACCAATGAACACACGCAAAACATGGTTATGAGTCTCGTAAATGTACTTGGGGCATTAGTAAACCCAAAGGGTATAACTAACCATTTGTACAATCCATACTTTGTTTTGAATATTGTTTTCCATTCATCTCCCTCCCGTATTCGGATCTGTTAATAACCACTCTTAAGATCGATCTTAGTGAATACACTCGATCCATGTAACTCATCAAGCAAGTCATCTGAGCGAGGAATCAGATGTAGATATTTAATGGTAATTTGGTTTACTGCTCGACAATCAACACACTTTCTCCATGTTCCATCCTTTTTTGGAACAAGTAAAATCAGAACAATACACGGGCTCAAACTTTTGCGCCCATAACCTTTTTTCTTGAGTTCTTCTATTTTTTTATGCAATTCTTTGGTTTATTCTAGATTGCACCTATAGGCGGGACGATTGGGAATAACATTTCCCGGTACAAAGTCTATTTGATGTTCTATTCCTCTTATTGGTGGCAACCCATCAGGAATATAATCAGGAAAAACGTCTACAAAATCCTGCAATAGAGAGATAATAACTAGGAACATAATCATTAATCTCGTTAGTACTAAAATAAGCCTCTTTGTACAAAAGTACAAATATAGGTTGATTCAAAGATAAAGCTCTCTTAACCTCACTGCTCCTCGTATAAAATTTTTTATTTTGCCTCTCTTTTGTCTTTTCTTGCTCTCTTCCCTCGGCCTTTTTTTCTTTTTTTTTTCTTAACAATTTTTTTTCATTTTCTTGATACTTGTAAGTCTTTTTACCACTCATTTGTTCTCCTTTTTCTTTTGTTTCGTTCAATTTTCTTTTATCTTTACAAATTTGTTTTGGAGTCAACGGAACAAGGGTGACATTCCTTTGGTTGTCTGTGAAACCATATCGGTTTAAAAAACCATCATGTACAACTCGTAGATCAAATTGCCATGGTCGACCCAAAAGGATCTGGCTGACTTGCATGGGCACAACATCACATAGAATTTCATTATGGTACTTCCCAATGGATATGGACACCATCACTTACTTGTGGACCTTAATTTATCCACTTTCAGTAAGCCATTGAAGCTTGTAAGGCCTTAGATGGTTTATAGTGGTTAACTTTAATTTCTCCACAAGAGTGGTACTCGCAACATTTGTGCAACTTCCTCCATCAATTAGTAGGTTACATACTTTCCCACGAACAAAACATCTCATATGAAAAATATTTTCGCGTTGCCATTCATTTTTGTTAACTAGCATGCTTAAAGCCCTTCTTGTAACAAATAATTCTTAAGACATGGTTTCAGCAAAAGAATTATAAATCAATAGAAAGATTAGATAGAATATGAACCTCACCAAATCAAATCCTCACGAATCACTTAGAATGAAATTTTGCTCCACTCGTGTTTCACTCCAATACTATTGGCTTTTTACCTCTCGAATGCTCTTCCCACACTCGTGCCTATTTCCACTCACAATTTTCTCTCGTAGACTTTTAAGAGAACTAATAGAACTCTTTCAATTCCTTTCAAAAGTTAGCAACTTGGAAATTGACTTATTGTTTCACGGGTGATTACAACACGAACAAACGTTAGACGGCTCACAAAGATGATTGAAAATACTCGAAAATGCTCGGAATGATTTCAACTTAAATGACAATAAAAGAAATTGATCTTTTCACGAATTTTCACTTCGTAATTTTTTTCTTTTTTTAATTCAAATTTAGCTTTTTTATTTCAATTCAAATTTTGCTTCTTCTTTTTTTCTAATTTTGATTTTTCTCTTGTTTTCAAGATTTCAAATTTTTTTTATTTTTTACTTTTTCGAGTATCAAAATAATAGTAAAGATAAATACGAACCTAATTTCAAGATTCCTGAGCTCTGATACCAAATGATGCAATTTTTTTGAGCTTTAAGGGTTCGAAAAATAGCTTATTTGAAGAATCGTCATGAAATATTTAACAAGGTGGAAACCTTAATCCGAAGCACTTGAATTCTCTAAGGAACAGTAGTTATATTAAAATTACGATCCGCTTAAACTTGACCTTATACTCGAATCTTGGTACGTCGAAGTAGCCGCACCCCGGGATGGAAAACGAAGTGATAAGTCAAATTTTGAACACTAAAAACATTGAAGAAAGTTTGATAAGTTCGAACAGTTCAATGAATAACCAAGAGAGATATTCTCACAAATGATTTTAAATTCAAGCAAAGCCTTTTACATGGAAAACTTAGATCGAAATTTAAAGGTCTCAAATGACCTTCCAAGTTCTCTTAAGACCTTTCAAATTCGATCTTTTAAACTATCCTAAAAACAGACATAAATTTGGTTTAACTCCTTAATGGTAAGCTCAATAGGCTTGTCTCTTCACTTGTCTTTGAGTAGATGAAAGGGCATGTCTTTTCATTAGTCCTTGGATAGTTTAAAAGTCTCCATCTTTATGAAGATTAATGCTTGATAAGTTGATGTTTGAAGTCCTTTCTTCTACCATAATAGTATGTCTTTATTCTTTGCATTTCCTCCCTTTAATTGGTGCCATGAAGTGGCCTTTTAAGTGCACCAAATTTATCAGCATTTGAATAGTCTCCCTTGGTCTTTTGAAGAGTCAGCTTATCTTGAATTATCCTTTTAAATGCATCGAAACCGATCAGAATTTGAAGAGTCATCCCTTAGTTTTTGAAGATTCACTTGATCAAGCATGAATGATTACTAAACACTTAAAACCTATTCACATTCTTTATTCAATTTAAAACAACACTTAATGAAAATAAACACACTTTAACTTATGCATTAAAATAATAGTTAAATTAAATAACACACACATATCTAATGACTAAGATGCTTAAATGCATGGTTAAAGATGCTAACTAAAAGAACTAATGGATTACTAAATGTATGAATTGTTTTAATGATGCAAACTTTAACTAATATGGGAGTTACATACTACATGATATAATTTATTATGCATATTTAACTAACATGTAAGTTACTTAATGCATGTCATTATTTATGATGCAAACTTAACTAATCATGAGAGTTTCATAATGCAAGTCATTATTTATGATGCATACTTAACTAACATGAAAGTTACATAATGCATAATTTTATTAATTGCAGATCACATAATTCATGTCATAATTAAAAGATGTAGATTAATGATGCATGACATTAATTATAGATGCTAATATAAACTAAGATAAACATAAGTCTTTGAAAGAAATTATCCTTTAATTAATCAAACCCATTGGAAAAGTCATCCAACGTTTGAATGACTTAAACCATGATAGATTTTGGAAGTGATCTTCGATCAGATTGAAGTTACTCCCATAAGCTCTTCATCAACCCATTAAGAGCCTCCTTGAAATGTTTAGCTTGGGCCCTTGTGATTGGCCCATTTGGCAGATACAAAGAATCGGCTACATCCTTAGATATTTCTTGTGAAGTTGGGCTTTGAAGATTCGACTCGTCTCTGTTGTATCTCAACTTGTCAGAGTTGATTTTGAGCTTGGTACTTGGGCTCACATCAATTCCAAAAGGAAAATTTAGACTTGGCGTTCAAAAAATAAACCCAAAAACATCTAGTTTAATTATCAATAAACAAAATGAAGTACGTACTATAGCTAAGTGAAGCAGTCTTCATTGACCCACATACATTAGTAAGTATCTTCTCAATAGCTCACCATGGCTTGTTCATAGGAAATGGAAGCCTTGCTTGCTTCCCAAAGTAACATACTTATCACATTACAGTTCGATCGTCAACTTCAAACATGTTCTCGACCAAACCATGCTTATACAACATACCAAGCAATCTGTAATTGACATGCCCCAATCTCTTGTGCCACAAGTCAGTACCATCAATTGAACTAGAGTAAGCTTTAATGGTGACTAAGTTCCATTTTAGAAAAAAGCTCCTATCACTCATTTTGACTAATATAATCTCGTGATCAGTTGAACTAGAAACAACACACTTATTCTTTTCAAAACAATAGAATAATTATTCTCAACAAGTTTACTAACACTGAGCAAGTTCTAATCTATATCGGGTACAAAAAGAACATATGTAATAACTTTTGTACCCGTAGGAGTGCTAACTTGAACATTTACCTTTCCCTTAGCTTCAATGATATGACCATTTCCAACTTTGATTCTCGAACTGAACGATTTGTCAATCTCTTTAAACATGCTTTCATATGAGACCATAAGGTTTGTACAACCACTGTCAATCAACTAGTTTTTCTTGTCTTGGTTGTTGACTATGAAGCATGAAGCAATGAATGCAAGCTCCTCCTAAGCTTGATTTTCTTCATTACCTTGAGCCTCATTAGTCTACTGCTGCTATTGTTGTTGAACATTATTTTTACGAATTCTAAAATCATCGTTGAATTGTTAACAGTTTTTACACTACACACCAGGTTTGTCCAACAAAACTTTTATGAATGACCCATCTTCTTACAATTCGAGCATGATGGATACTTTTTCTTTTCACCATTTCTTTTTTACCTTTCTTTTACTTGATTCTATTTCTTCTTACCTTTTTTTCTTGAAGAACATTGAGTTTCCTTGTTACTTGCTTGGTAAGTACCTTCTACATGCCCTTCTTCTCTACTCGATCTTCTTTACTCCTATGCATATAGAGCATTTATGAGCTCTGATAGACAGATTGTTGTCAAATCTCTCGAGTCCTCCAAGGATGAGATCTTGGAATCATACTTCTCTGGTAAAGCTGTGATTACTTTTCAACAACCCTTTGATCATTGAACTAATAACCAAATAACCTTATATTGTTGACAATGGACATGATCTTGTCTGCATACTGCTTGATAGTTTTAGTTTCCTTCTTCTTCAGGTTCTCAAAGTCTCTTTGTAGATTCAAAAGTTGTTACTGCCTTATTTTTACCATCTCTTCGAACTCCTCCTTCAACTTATTCCAAGCTTGTTTCAGAGTTTCACAAGTCATAATTCTTGTGAAAATAATATCAGACACACCATCCTGAAAGTAAGACAAAGCCTTATATTTGTTAGCAGCCTCATCATTGTGATGTCTAATTTGAGCTATCATTGGATTAGCTCACAATGGTGTTGGTTCTCTATCTAGATCAACAACTTCCCATAAATCATATGTTTGAAGATGCGTTTTCATCTTCACTACCCAATTATGGTAGCTTTCTCCAGCGTAAATAGGTGGTGGAGGTGGTGTAAAACTTCCAAATGACATTACAATACAAACAAGAAACAATCAACACTCTTTTTTGACAAGAAAAACACTCACAAGGGCCTCAAAGAATTAGGCTCTTAATACCAATTGTTGTTGTTTAGAGAAGTTGAGAGAACAAATACAGAGAAAATAAGGAAAATAGTTATTAGAAATTTGAACTGCTATTAATTCTCATTGTCATTTTCTTTACACATGTTATACAATTTATATGGGTGTAGTGGTTGCAAAAAATCCTACTAAAACCACCTTGAAAATGGAAAGATAAAACTTGTACATAAACTAATTAGGAAAAGTTTGTACCAAAAATTGTCAGTTCAATACTATCTCTTCTTGCTTTAACAAGTAATCCTAAACAAGCAGACTAAACAAAACATCTATATCAACATATGTGAACTCTACTTGTACCACAACCGGTGGTTCACCAAAAGCTTTAACAACTCACACTTTGATGTGCTCGCTACTAGTTTAAGCTCGCATCATTGGATGAGCTCTGATCGGCCTGTAATGTCAAACAGTTATGCAAGCGGACACACGTCGAAGCAAGTATAGTTGATAGAATAATTCTATCAGATATCGATCCCATAGGGAATGAGTTCTTTATGTCTAAATGTTAAGGCAATTAAAACAAAGATTAGATATAATGTGAGTAAAGATGTCAGTGCAATTAAATTAGATCTGAACTCTAAAATAGTTAAAATTGTCAATGTAATAAAAGTTAATTGTCAGTGCAACTGAAAGTAAATCAAATTGTTGTTGAAGGTTTGAAAATTTAAATGCAGAAAGGTAAAATGATGATCAAGTGCGAAGAAATGGAGTGAATAACTAACTTCACTGATTCGTAACGCTGGATGCATCGACAACGTATTGTATAGATGAATTGTCACAACAATGAAGTTCCAATGAAATCTTACCAACTACAACTCTCTGTTTAATCAAGAATCAAGTAACCACAATTGCCCCATCTCTTGATGTAGGCAACACTGTGCACTCAAGAACAAGTGATAGAATCTCTTTCAATCCCAAGCAACTCTGGTTGTCTTACTTGTTAACCTAACTTGTCATCGCATCTCTCATTGTCGATTGACTACAATTCCACTCTCGTGTTTAATGCAGTTAAGTCCAAGAATAAACAAATAAGAAGAATCAAATAAGAATCAAAGTAATCTAACATTGAATGATATTCTCATATTCATTCAATTGTTAATAATAATCCATTAGTATAAAAGAGGGGTTAACGAATACTTCGAAGCTTACTATCCCTAAACTACTAGGACTATTCCTTAACCGCTCCTCTTGTGTCTGTACCAAGCACTCCTCGTCAGGAGTTATTGCTTGTCTACTCAGTCATCTCACCGATCTCCAATAAAACTTTAAAAACACAAAGTAATTGCAGATTTAATTCCTACCCTCTTGATATCTCTCTCCTTTTTCTTTCCTCTATTTATAAGCTCAAGAAATTGTAGATTTCCTCCATTCTTAGATATTACTACTTTGTACAGCTGTACAAGTTTATTATTGATAGCTACGCAGATCTGATTTGTTTACTGGACTGTTGTAGAATGTTGGTGCAAATTATGATTTTAATTTGCAGCGACAATTTGTCAACAGAATGTCGTCGCATTTTTGGACCAACTTGTGGCTGCAACTCTGATTGCTTTCTTACTCTGATCTTCTAAGGTGGATTCTGCATTGACAACCTTAGGCGTAAAATTCATACTGAATACAGCGACATTCCCAGGTGCAATTGAAGAATACTTATGCAACGACAGTCTTGGGTGCATTCCGAAAAGAATAATGCGGCAACAACTTTAGGTGCAATCTGGAAATGCTCATGTGGCGATAGTTTTGGACGCAAATTTAGATCATATTTTACTGCGACAATTTCGGACAGCTTCATGCATTAATCCTTCAAGACAGGTTCTTGTAGTGACATCTTTGGATGCAGTACTGAACAACTAATTACGGCGACATTAATAGTAAAAACATTATAAAATTAAGGAAATTTAAACCAAGCTTCACTGAGGTAGAAAATGCAATTACTAAATATAAAAAGCTAAAAATGCATGCTAAATATGATACAAAAGAGACAACTAATACAAAAAATTAGAGAGAAAATCAGTGTCATTTCTAATGCTATGACACCCCCAAAGTTGAGTTTTTACTTGTCATCAAGTAAACAAAAGTTAGCAAATGCACAATAAAAACATGTCACTGCAATTTCCATTCTAGCAACTTAAATTCTATGGAATCTAATGTATAAATTGCATTCATAAGATAGAGTAATGCATCAACAATTTATAGACATGAATAATTAATACTGCAACTTCACTAATGTTAGCATCATGCTTTGAATCTTAACTTTTATTAACCAATACAACATTGAGATATAGCATTATAAATATTATTTTTTTCTTTTTTCTTTTCTTTTTCTTTATTTTTATGCAACTGAGAGATGCCATTGCATTACTATACCCTTGTTTATGGGCCATAACAATGGGGTGCAACAAACCCCCAAGAAGTATGTAATTGTGCCGACACACACTCTTACAGTGACAGCTTTTGGCTAGATAATTTTTCTAACACATGTAGCGAAGTGTTCTCCCTTGATAAGTCACAATGCACTCACATTGGAGTGTCTTTTTATTAATATATGTCGCTGCAATTGGAAAGTTAATACAAGATTCAAAGATTGGTACTACCCATTCATTACTAATGCAATCCTATCATTCATCCAAAAATAGAAGCACTCAATATTCATTCACATTCATCCAATTCACGCATCAGCATTCCAAACAATTCAAGATTTAAACATAAAATAAAAAAAATTATGGTCACATTTTTTCTTGTAACTTTGCATACGTTCATTGAACTAAAGAAACTAGTAAATTCTCAAAACTGTGGGTGCAATTGCATTTCCATTTCACACAAATTCCCCCCAATGCACTAACATTAATAAATATATATATGGAAATGCAATGACAATGTAGATGCAATGACAATAAAAATGCAATGACATTAATAATGCAGGGAAAATTATACTACAGCTACATGATATGCATGAAAACTAAACTAAGTGCTAAAAAATAAAAACTAACTCAGTGTGCTACAGCCGAAGATGTGGCTATATTGGTCTTCTTCTTCTTGCGCTTTCGTTCCTCCTTGCGTTGCTTTTTGTCTTCGGTGCACTTCCTCCTTCGTTCCTTTGGGTTGGCCAGACATGTGGATTGCTCCTCAACAGCAGGCATGACAGCCTCCACTTGACTCATTTCAAATGGTGCCAAATCATCAGATGATGCATCCATAAGTTTAGGTGCGGTGACAAATTCCTTAACCGAATTTGTCACGACTTCAGGTCCTTCTCTTCTTTCTTCTTTTACTTTTGTTTGAGCTTCGCATGATCTATGGACTACTCCTCAGTTTCTATCTCTGCTCTGGCATCAACAGCTGCTTCATTCGTTGATCCAGTATAGACCACTATCGCCCAAAGGTTTTCATTAGCAGCTTCTGCCTAACTCGCTCCATCTTATGCCAAGCCTTCAATTATTGCACCTAAAACTTCAGGTGCAGGGACAAATTTCTCAGCTAAATTTGCCTTGACATCTATTTTTTCATCTTTTTCTTCCTCTACATGAACTTCGTCTATTTTCAACATTAAGTCAGTAGGTGCAGTACAACTGTACCAAATTGTGTTGACAATGGAATCCTAATGTGCTGACAATAGTATTTACTTATTCCTCAATTGGTGTAGACACAATATGTGTTTCTTCTTCTTGAAGTGCTTCATACTCTTTTATTCTCCACACGATCCCGAAAATTTTCCACTCTTTCTTGCGTTTTTTCCAGTTCTGTAACTTCTTAATTACGGATAAAGGTATCAAAATTATGCTTTCATTGAAATCACATAATGTCTTTCGAATATACCAATCACCAATGGAATAGGGTATTGAGAAGCTCTTGGGATCCTTAAATTCTTGGAGCAGTTTAATTGTCATGACAATGCACCCTTCAGTAAGTGCGATTGCTTCGACATCTCCCAATATTCTCTTCTTTAACAATGCGTCTTCAAGTTTCTGAGGCAGTTTTGCTGTAGCATTTGTGGCGACAAAGTGATCTGATTCTATCGTTGTAATATTTTGTTTAACCACTTCAGCTACAGTTTGCTTTTCAGATTGAGCTGACATCTTTCCATTATTAAGATTTGAATTATCTTCTTTTGTTGTAGCATCTCTAACAACTTCATTTAGTTGAGTTTCACTTTTGGGAATGATTTCCTCATCATGCTCTTGCCCTTGTGATATTGAATTCTCAATATCAACCAACAAAGTTTCTTGTGGTTGCAAATTTATTGCGCCCACAATCTGGCCAAATTGATATTTTAGAGCTCGTATGGATTCAGCTTGATTTTGAAGCACAACATCAGTCTTGCCAATATATTGTCTTAGTAAATTTTCAATTGATGAAAACTCTGATGCTTTGTGTTGCTGGATATTTTGGCTTGACAAAGGTTATCATAATTGGGCAATGTCCACTTGGATCTAACATCATTGTCTATACCTCCAGGGTCTTGATTGTTCCAACAAAAATTTGGATGTTGCTCCCTCCCTAGCGTGTCAATGTTGGAATATTGATTTTCATTTCGATAGAAATTCCCCATGTGGTACACATTTGCTGGATTTGATGGGCATTCTTCGAACTCATGGTTTCCCCCACAGTAATTACAAATTGTCACTACAAATTTCCATTCTGCAACTGCTATAGCATTTTGCATATTAGTCAAAGAAGATACCTGGGCTGTTATGGCATCAAGCTCCATTTCTACAGCATCACTCATGTAAGTCCAAAATCTTGAGGTTTTATATACCTTGTTCCTAGCCATATTTCACTAAAAAAATGTAAAAGTAAACAACAAAAAGGAAACAAGTTAGTGACGAATAAAATTTAAATAATAAAGAATAAATGCAACGACAAAAATAAACATCAAACAAACGCCATTCCTTAACAACGACGCCAAAACTTGATCGGCCTGTAATGTCACAACAGTTATGCAAGCGAATACACATCGAAGCAAGTATAGTTGATAGAATAATTCTATCAAATATCCATCCCACAGTAAATGGGTTCTTGATGTTTATATGTCGAGGCAATTAAAACTAAGATTAGAGATAATGTGAGTAAAGATGTCAGCGCAATTAAATCAGATCTTCACACTAAAATAGTCAAAATTGTCAATATAATAAAAGTTAATTGTCATTGCAACTGAAAGTAAATCAAATTGTTATTGAAGGTTTGAAAATTTAAATGCAGAAAAGTAAAATGATGAAAGATATACTCATATTCTTTCAATTGTTAATAATAATCCATCAGCATAAAAGAGGGGTTAACGAATACATCGAAGCTTACTATCCCTAGACTACTAGGACTATTCCTTAATCGCTCCTCTTATGCCTGCACCAAGCACTCCTCGTCAAGAGTTGTTACTCGTTTGCTCAGTCAGCTCACCGATCTCCAATAAAACTTTAAAAACACAAAGTAATTGCATATTTAATTCCTTCCCTCTTGATATCTCTCTCCTTCTTCTTTCCTTTATTTATAAGCTCAAGAAATTACAGATTTCCTCCATTCTCAGATCCAACTACTTTGTACAGCTATAAAAGTTTATTATTGATAGCTACGCAGATCTGATTGTTTACTGGACTGTTGTAGAAGTTGGCTCAAATTATGATTTTAATTTGCGGTGACAATTTGTCAGCATAATGTCGTCGTATTTTTGGACCAACTTGTGGCTGCAACTCTGAATGCTTTCTTACTCTGATCTTCTAAGGTGGATCTCTGCGTTGACAACCTTAGGCGTAAAATTCATACTGAATACAGCGACATTCCTGGGTGCAATTAAAGAATACATAAGCAACAACAGTCTTGGGTGCATTCCGGAAATAATAATGCGGCGAAATCTTTGGGTGCAATCTGGAAGTGCTCATGTGGCGATAGTTTTGGGCGCCAATTTGGATCATATTTTGCTGTGACAATTCTGAAAACTTTCATGCATTGATCCTTCAGGACAGGTTCCTATAGTGACATCTTTGGATGCAATACTGAACAACTAATTGTGGTGACATTAGCAGTAAAAACATTATAAAGTTAAGGAAAATTAAACCAAGCATCACTGAGTTAGAAAATGCAATTACTAAATATAAAATGCTAAAACTGCATGCTAAATATAATACAAAAGAGATAACTAATTTGCAAATTTAGGGAGAAAATCAGTGTCATTTCTAATGCTATCAAGCTCGTAGACCTGTATGAGCTTGCAACTTCAAGTGAGCTCGTAGCTTTGAAGGAAGAGTTCGCCATTACATGAATGGCCGCTTCGCAAAAAATACTCCCATGGAGAGTATCAGGACACAACATTGTCAAGAATGCTTGTGTTATAATGAATGTTAATAGTATGTTGGAGCTAACTGTAAATGCAAATTCAACTTTTCTTATTACTAGAGAGAAGGTTTCACTGGTTATCAACCAATCAAGAGGACCGTATAACCAGGCAAAGGCACACTTTGATTTGTTCTGCCAAATTGGTCGCTCAAGAACTTTGGGCCCTACCCGAACCCGATGAAAATAATAGGATCACTTCTTATGGGTTCGTTGAGAATGATCCTAATCTAGTTCATGGCCTATTAGAAGTAAAAGGCGCTCTGGTGGGATCCTCACGAATAGAAAAAGATTGTGTTCAGTTTGATAATGATTGAGTGACATTACTTCTTCAGTTCGAGTAGGGGAATCCGTTATATATGATGCAAAATGGATCTTGTTTTATCGTTAATCAAAGAAATATCTATGAAAAATACAAATTAGAGTTTGAAGAAGCGGAAAGAGGAGTACTCGACCCGTAACAAATAGAGGTTTTATTCAATCACATAGTTTGAGCTCCTAGGATATGACACCTTTAGGGCTTTCTATTTGATTAGATCGAAAGGCCTAATGAATTGGGATTTCCCTATTGGGTCGAGTCATTTCAGGGCAAGAGAATCATTTGTGATGAAAAGGATGAGCTTCAAGAGAGTGATTCAACAATTTTGTAAAGTGGAACCATGCAGTACTAGGCATGAGATAGATTTTCCAAAGAACAAGGCTTTTTTCAAATAAGCCAATTCTTTTGGGATCTTACGGATCCACTCTTTTTCTTATTCAAATATCAGCCCTTTGTCTTTGTGTTTTTGTGCCGAGAATTCTTTGTAGATGAAGAGATGTCAAAAGGGCTTCTTACTTTCCAAACAAATCCTTCTACATCTATATATAAACATTGGTTTATCAAGAATACGCAAGAAAAGCACTTTGAATTATTAATTCATCTCCAGAGATAGCTTAGAACAAATATTTCATTATTTAGTAGATTTTTTCATTCTAATACTCCATCCGGGAGTTATTAGTATTTATCAAATCTGTTCCCATTTAACATAAGGCTATTGGATCAAATGAAAATGACAATGTTGAGAAAAAGATGGCTTTTCCTAGATGAAATGAAAATTGGATTCATGTAAGAGGAGAAAGGTCTCCCATTACTTAGCCAGAAAGATATGTGGTCATGAAATAGGTATTAAGTGGAACAAAATGGACTGGGTGATAGAGTTCTGGAAACACATGTTTCTACTATATTTTGGACCTTAGCTCCATGAAACAATATGCTACAGATGTAACATGGAAGAATTGAAATCTTAGATTAAAACACTATGTGTGGATGGTATGAACAGCCTAAACAATAATTCATGAACAGCGAAAAAATAATTCTATTACTCACTAAATCAAAAATTTTCCATTAATGAAATATGTAAATCCATTGGAAAATAAAAAATAAGCATGTCGGATGAAATGGTTGTTGCTATTTGCTCCAATACCGAATCATTGGTTTAACTGAATAACTAAATAAAATAGATAGATCTTTCTCTTCATCTCAAGTCCATGGATCATCTCAACTAGAGGATCCCCTATTTGGATGATATATGGACAATACATATTCCAGTTGACTGAGTCTTATTCTATTCTAATTGTTTTGTTACGAAGTAAAGATATCCACGGGGTGGTTCGCCCTATTTAGATATTCACAATTGAGAAGTACTAGATTCTCTTTCAGATATGTCTTAAAAGGAGAAGGAAAGTTGAAATGGCACCAGGGGTCTATTATTGAATTCGCCTGAACCGATAGTACCCATTTTTGGAACGTTTAGTACCAATGCCATAAAATGGGTAAGTCGCCAAACCCTAAAACAAACTATGTAATGTACTTTATTCGTTGGGTTACAGGGGCGTTTTACTAGAGGTTTATATTGTATCAATCTACAGGGGCATTTTACTAGAGGTTTATATTGTATCAATCTACCCTTGTGTGCATGATTCCTATTGAATCATATATGGGGTGGCGTAGGGCGAAAAATTTCAAAGGGGACTCCCAAGTAATTAGATGGAGAAGTTCACTAAGATCTCGTGTTCCACTGCCAAACTTATTCCAATTCAATGAGCATTCTAAATATTATGCCCTAAAGAGGACTCGAACCTTCACGCTCTTCAACACGAGATTTCGAGTCTCGTGTGTCTACCAATTCACCACCAAGGCATCTTGAAAGTGAATCGTATTCCATGAATATGATATCTATCTAGTGTTATGTATGCAATATATGACAAAGGTGGAGTGTTAGAGTATTTCTATTGATTGGTCATGTCATATAGGCTCGAGTCAGACATCCAATTGCTTCAATTTGAAGTATCCGAAGATGTCTATATTAAGATTATATTAAATATATATTATATTAAAAAGATGGACAATAAAACCTATTTATTTCTTGATTCAATAGAAGAAAAAAGAAAAGAGGTGAATAGGGTCCCAAACAACAAGAGATATGTAAAAAGAAGGCTCAATTACACCAATTCCTAATCCTTAATGGAATGTAACGATGTAAGGATCCATATGTAAACATAGTATCTATTTAGGTACGCTCGAATGACCCCTTCTCATAATAAGAATGTATGTAGCCCTATTCCGGTCTGGTCCGATATGGAATGAACTTATAATCATGGAATCAAGTCGATTCCATGATTATAACTTCATAACCCCAGCCCATTCCCATTTTGGGCAGAATAAATCTACTAATTCTTTGATTCCAATTAATAAAGAGGGACCTTGAACTAAGAAATATATTCTAGAAGCTAAACTCAAATAGAGTATCCTGAGCAATTACAACAATTTCATTTTGGGGAATTAGGGAGTGGAAATATGGATATTTAATTTTTGTATAAACATTGATTTTCAATAGGATCAACTGTTTGGGAAAGGAATAGCATGAAACAAACACTAGGCCTGAAAACCCTAGAAACTCATTTAGGTGGGAATGATCCCAAAATTAGTATTGCCTATCCATGAAAACCCTTTCCCCAAACTGGTTTAGACTGTGACATCTAGCGATAAGTAGTTTCTATCGACTTGCTATGCTAGTGGAAGATCTAACTAAGGTAGTAACTAGTTGATTGAAGTAAAATCCTCGAAAACCAACAGTTGAAGAAACCATATAGAAGTGACCTAAACTCCCCAAAGTCATTTATCGAATCTACACATCACATCCTTTACTTTTATTTTACTTCTTTTCATGTTTGACAACAACTCCTTTATTTTATTATCATACTATAATCCCTAAAAGTAGTACTAATTAATTCTTTTCTTTGTAGGGATATGACTCACTATTACTAAAGGCTCCTTTGGGTACAATCCTCAGAATACTACAAAGTATTTTGTTCTACAAACTATATTACAGCTTGACCCGTATACTTGCGGAAGCCAAAAACACATACCGAACGGGAGTACGTTTGGAGGCGGTCACCTACCACATATAGGTGCATTAAAATCAGTTTATAACATACAAGTATTCACACATTACCCGTTACATTAGCATTACATTACACAATTTAACACAAAAGTACTTACTGCTTTTTGCACACTTTCATAGTAAATTTATATCTCTAGCACAATATCATCACTATCATTCGGCATGTTTAATATGACCACAACTAACACATTCACAAGAGCTATCAGAATATATCACATGTCACATTACCACAACTTAATACTTAATCCACATCACACAATCACATAGTATACAAGTTAAACGAAGGGTAAATGAAAGTTTGCACTCGAAACTTAGGATAGGGGTTTAGTCTATTCCTAACCTGTCTATTAATGCTATGAATCGTGTCTACAAGAAGCGATTCCAAACACTTAACATTTGCACTTTCACCTAGTCATCGAAAGCTTAAACTAGATTTTCCTTTCCTTTTGCCTTGCTCGTCGAAGGCTCTAACAATTTTGTATCTTCACCAAAGTTAACCACACAATAATCATGATTAATATTCAAAAATAGATACTTCTAAAATAACCAAAGCACAGACCTAAGCTAGTTCCTATTAGAAGCGAAACTTTCGACATAACAAACTTGAAACTCAATTATCTCAATCTCTACTTATCCTAATTTAATAAAATTGATTCCATTCATCTAATTGGTTATCTAAGATTGATTCTTAACCTTCAAACTACACAAAATTACCCAAATTCATGGTTCCAAAATTTTGACATAAAATAGGCATTTTTCATGAAAATTCATTAAAACCTTTGAAACCCTTAACAAAACTTTAGGAAAAGTTTCAAACATTTTAATCATGTCAAAACAAGTTCAAAAACACTTTGAAACATCATTTTTATGCAAAATCCAGAAATTCACCATTACAACCCAATTTTCAATATTTATTAAAATATTTTTATTAAATGGATAAAAATTCAATTTAAAAGGCTAGATATCAATAAAAACTAATAGGAAAATGAAACTTTACCTTTGTTGAAGAAGAAACGATCATTTGATTAAAAATCCAGAAAACCCAAAAGTTGAGCAGTGGTAAAATCAATGGTGTTTTTGATGGTTTTTGTGGAATTCTAAAGAGTTTTAATTATATGAGGATGAAAGAACATGCATAAATATACCTTAAACAAGCTTATAGCATCAAATAATCATGCTTTAGGATCACCTAGAAAATTTTACAAAACTGTTACGTAGGTATCGATAACTAATAGAATGGTATCGATAATTCTCTCATGTGGCATCGATACTGCTTGGAAAATCAATACAAAATTGGCTTACTATTTCTCATTTTAAAAGCCCAAAAATATTGATACCCCTAAAAAAGTATCGATAATTTCACCCTGAGTATCATACTCATGATAAAATATTGATATCGACTCACAAAACTGACTTCCTACACTTCGAAAATCACAGAGGAATCATTTTTAAAACTCGATTATCGATACCTCTGCTCCAAACTAGAAAAATACAACATATATAAGCATTCCAATCATTTAAACTTATACCAAATCAACATGCAACTATTAAGTCAACTAAGAATATCAAAATGTCTACATTATCAATTCAAATCATAGAATCATATCCAAGTAGCCAAGCGATATATCAAGCACCAACTCTCATGAATCCTAAAAGCAATAAACTATAAAAACATCCATAATCTCATGGAAAAAATTAAAATAATTCTAGCACATTACCTTATTCGCCAAATTATAATAAATAATTAAACACCTACTAAAGTGAAAGACTTGCTTGGATCGGCCCACAGAGCCACACCAGCCACACCAAAACGCTACTGATCTGTAATGATATTAAAAGGAGGGGGTGAGTTCAACAAGCTCAGTGAATGCTGGAAACAATATACAGACTTTTTTAGGCCTTTTCTAGCTCAAATTCATGTAGTTTCGTAGTAATTCTTGTCGAAAAATATAATTTAATTATTATATAATTAATTTGTACTTAAATTACTAACATATTAAATTTTAATTTATTCTATAATAATTTTTCATGAATCTGATTTATTTTCGACAGTTTTGCACAAAGAGTGAAAATCAGTTCGGTAGACACTGCTATGTAAGCTCGAACTGTTGAGGCAATTTCTGCATCAAGTGAAGCATCGAGTCAAATTAAAATTTTCAGCCTAAGATGGTCCAATCATGAATATTAATACATATTATAATTAATTTTAATTTTAATTCAATTTATTTTGGGTTAAAAAATTAATATTAATTATAATATGAAAGGAGACCTAATTGTGTTTATTACAAAAGATTGATCCAACAAGCAAAAGGGCAGCCCAAACCTGTCAAACTAGTTGATCCAATTAGGTCAAATTAGCTAATTTTATGAATTGTAAATCAGTCCTCAAAGTTTCCTTAAAATCACATTCAAACCCCTCCAGTTGTTGTACTTTTGAAGATTTGCCCTTAGCCAAATTTAGCAAAGTTGAAAGCTTTAACTTTGCACCTTGTGTGGTCAACCATAGGGTGTTAGTGGCTGATATTTTCTTTGCAAAGTTTAGCAGCCACTCCCACCTATAAATACCCCTTTGGCTACCTCATTCATGACTCAATTCATCCACAACACATTCTCTTCTTCACTCACTTTCTCCCTTTCATTCTCCTTTGTTTTCTTTCATTTTCTTTCCCTTCCTTTCTTGAGAAAGAGTTTTCTTCTGCCTTCGAGTAATAGAACTCGAGTGTTCATAGAAGCCTCAAACTGATAGAACGAGGAAAAAAGAAGAGGAGCGCGCTAGTGGCTTTAGAGAGACACTAGATTTGTTTCTAGTTCCCTTCTCTTTTAATTTATTGTTTCTGTTATGATGAATACTCATTGTTTTGTTACTCTTGATTTAATTAAAATGGCTTAATTTAATTCGTTTTTGATTGCTTAATTTATTAAAAATCATGTTTGTGTTGTAATAGGTCTTGTTGATTTGTTTAATTAAATATACTTATATTTATGTTATGCTTGCATTTAAATTGAAAGGTAACAATTGAATTAATTATTTAAGTGGATTGAAATTGTAATTAATGGACATAATATTTAATTGGTGCATGTTTAATCTTCTAAGGTAGTTTATGGTTAAATTAGCGATGGTATTAAACAATACGTTAGCCTTGCATAACTTGCAAGATTTTTGTGATTGAATTGTTTCAATATAGAGATATGTTGGTACTTCACTTAATCTTTTAGTTGCTTACGAAAATTGATTAATTGTTTGAATTGACATAGAGATATGTTCAAGAAATTATTTTAATTTCATGAATATGTATGTGCATTAACACATTTACGTATTAAAAGTTGTTTAATCGGTTGAATTGACATAGAGATATAGTCAAGAGATAAATGAATTTTGGTTGGTGAGTATGTTCATAAGTTAGTAAATTGCCGAGTTGTCGTGAATTTAATTCGCAACAACATGAACATGATTCTAATAAAGTTAAGTTAAAGAATGCAATTGATCTAACACATTTATGTCATATTGATTAAAAACTTGAAATCGAGCATTGAAATTTTTGGTTTTGTTTTAATTACTTAGTTTAATTTTTAGTTTTAATTGAACTCCTTTTCAAATCATCAAATTTTCACCACCAACTTGTTAAATTATTTTCATAAATATTTTCTGACATAGTCCCTATGGGTACGGTAACTCAATATTTACTTGTCACTTTATTACTTGTTGCGATTGTGTACACTTGCACATTTTTGTCGTTCCAAGTTTTTGGTGTCGTTGTCGAGGACTATTTAAAATTATTTGTGAAATTGTTTATTTTTAATTTTGGTTTATTTTCTGTTTAATTTTAACTTAATCAATTTTTTGTCACCATTTCAGGTGTTTATGCGTATTGGCCAAATAATCGACTTATTCCCTATAGACCTTGAGATTGAACGAACCTTCCGAGAAAGAAGAAGAGAAGTAGCTCAAAAAAGGGCTGAAGAGATGAACTTAGAAAATCAAAATCCAGGAAACATAGCAAATCATGCTCAAAATCCTATCCTTATTGCTGATGATAGGGATAGAGCCTTGAGAAAGTATGTTGTGCCACTGTTTCATGAGCTCAATTTGAGTATTAGAAGACTCGAAATCGAGGCACAACAATTCAAACTAAAGTCAATCATGTTCCAGGTGCTTCAGACAGTGGGCCAATTCAGTGGAATGCCTACTAAAGATCCTCACCTTCATTTAAGATTGTTTACGGAGGTGAGTGACTCCTTCAAGTTAGTCGGAGTACCCGAATATGCACTATGCTTAAAGTTGTTCCCATATTTACTAAGGGACAAAGCTCAAACCTGGTTGAACTCGTTGCCACCAGATTCTATTACCACATGGAAAGAGTTCACAAAACGCTTCCTTATGAAGTACTTCTCACCTAGTAAGAATGCTAAGTTCAAGAATGAAATCACTACCTTCCAACAGATGGATGGTGAATCCTTGTATGAGGCGTGGGAAAGATTCAAAGAACTGTTACGAAAATACCCTCAATCATGGAATCTCGCATTGAATCCAATTAAAGATGTTCTATAACGGTCTCAATGCTCGCATGAGGATGGTAGTAGATGCTTCTGCCGATGGGGCTATTCCTTTTAAGTATTACAATGAGGCTTATGAAATTATAGAGAGGATTGCAAGCAAAAATTACCAATGACCAACTAATCGAGCAACTTCTGGAAGATAAGTCACAAGAATACATGAAGTGGATCCACTCACTTCACTTGTAGCTCAGGTTTATTCGATTTCCTCAATGCTTAAGAATTTTACCACTAATGGGTTTAACAATGTTACAACTCAGCCACTTAATTTATTTGAAAATACAGCCTGTGTTTATTATGGGGAAGGACACTTTTCGAATATTTCCCATCGAACCCAAAATCTGTGTACTACATGGGTAACCAAAATCGAGGTAGGTAAGGACCGCAATCAAACTTCTACAACCCATCTTGACGAAACCACCCAAATTTCTCATGGAGAAATCAGGGGGCTGGACCTAGTAACACTTACGCATAACCCAAACCGGTCTAGCCACAAGGATTTACCCAACAAGTTTAGAAACCACCACAAGTTGAACCATCTAATAGCTTATAGAACCTGTCAAAGTCATATATGGCAGAGAATGACGCCACTCTAAGGAACTTGGAGAATCAAGTAGGTCAACTTGCCACTAAACTTAGGAATCGTCCATAAGGTGCTTTGCCTAGTGATACGAAGAATCTGAGAAATTTGAGAAAAGAGCATTGTAAAGCGTTAACATTAAGGAGTAGAAAGACATTCAAGCCCAACACTATCGAAGTTGAAGAAGAGCCAGCTGATGCTTAAGATGCAGTGGAAGTTCAACCAAGTGTAGAAAAGAAAAACTTGTGTACTCTACAAAGGTAACTTCGAAACCAATCAATTCTAATAAACTAACAATTTCGTTAGATGTAGAAGCGCCACAAGACGAATCAGCCAAGTCAAGTAAAGAATCCTCCACCACCTTGCCCTCAAATACTTCAAAAGTAGAAGAAGGAAGTCCAATTCAAGAAGTTCCTAAACTTACTCAAGCAACTTCATATCAACATTATGTTGGTAGAAGCACTTGAGTAGATACCGAAGACTTGGAGAATTCAAGACTGTAGCCCTGACGAAGGAATGTAGTACATATATTCAAGATAAACTACCCCCAAAGATGAAGGACCTTAGATGTTTTACCATACCTTGCAAGGAGAAACGTATTGTGGTAAGGCACTATGTGATTTGAGTGTGGGTATTAACTTGATGCCCATGTCCATATTTAAGAAGTTGGGGATAGGTGAAGTTAGACCAACTACGATTATACTTCAATTAGCAGATTGACCCATAGCACACCCTAAAGGAAAAATTGAGGATGTATTGGTACGTGTAAATAAATATATTTTTCCCACTGACTTTGTTATCTTAGACTTTGAAGCAGATAAAAAAAGTGCCAATCATCCTAGGAAGGCCATTCCTAGCAACTGGAAGGACCCTTATTGATATGTAGAAGGGTGAGCTTACCATACGTGTTTAGGATGATCAGGTAACGTTTAATGTTTTTAAATCTATATGATTTCCTAATGTAGTTGATGATTTTTCTACATTATCTGAGTTAGAAGAGTTAGTCATCGAAGAGGAACTCAAATCTGTTAAGAATCCTTTGGAACAAATTTTGATGTTAGACCCTTCAAGTGATTAGGAGGGGGAGGATCACTTAGCTTTTCTAGAAGCTAATTTGAGTGGATTTAATCCACAATCTCATTTTGAATATGTAGAATTAGAAAGTAGAGATTATGTTAAACCTAAAGCATCGATCGAAGAGCCATCTAAATTAGAACTCAAGGTACTTCATTCACATTTAAAATATGTTTATTTAGGTGACGCCTCTACTTTGCCTGTGATCATTTTAGCATAGCTAACTAAAGAATAGGAAGATAAGCTTATTCAAGTACTGAAACAATTCAAGAAGGCTATTGGATCTAAACTAGTCCATCCGTGTGCATGAATAAGATCATCTTAGAAGATGATAAGAAAGGGGCGATTGATGGACATTAGAGACTGAACCCCATTATGAAGGACATAGTAAAGAAAGAGATCATCAAGTGGTTAGATACGGGTATAATCTATCCCATCTCAAATAGTACATGGGTAAGTGATCAGTTATTTAATGTCACAATAATAATATGCAAGCGTACACTATCGATGCAAGTATAGTAGACAGATGTAAATCTTTCTGATATCAATCCCACGAGGATGGATGTTTGTTGTCTCTTAATGTGAATAAGTAAATGTGTGAATAGTAAATGTGAATAGTAAGGATGGAATGTAATAATAATGAAATGGGGTCCTCAACGTGAATAGTAAGCAGAAAACTAAGTGTGGCTAATAAGGTTTTAAAGAATTGGTGATTGTCGCTGCAATAAAGTACAATGAACGTCTTACCAAATTTGGCTTCTCTGTTCGATCTAAGACTTAAACATGCACACTAACCACACCTTCCTATGATGGCAATGCAACACATTAAAGAACAAGTGGGCTAAATTCTTTCAATCCCCAAGCAACTTCCGTTGTCTTGCTTGTTAGTTTAAATTATCGATGCACCTTTTAGTGACAGTGACTGCAATAACACTTTCATTGTCAAAACATTCAAACCTAAAGATTAAACAGTAAAATCAAAAGTGAATAAAATATCATTTAGTCTAGAAATCAATTGTACTTCCATACAAGCATGAAATAAACATTAATCACCAGCGTTTGAGAAAGGAAATGTAAAAGAACAAATGGAGAATACTATTCCTAGGCTACTCGACTTGTACTCTCTTACTTTCCTCTTGCGTCGCACTTAGTGCTCCTCGTTAGGAGTAGATCTTCCTCCTTATTCACGTCAGTTCGCCTTTAAGATGTTTAAGCTTTCATGTTCGCAAGCTTCAAAGATAGATTCAAGAAGAATAATCACCCTAAGAAGATCCTCTTCTCCCTCTCTTCATGAGTATTTATCTTTAGTTGAATAGTACAGGTTTCCTTTCCTTCAAATCTAGCAGTCTTTGGTCGTACCAGTTAGTTACATAAGACTTGACAGCTCACGTGTTTCTGGTTTAATCCGGACAGCTATCAAATACGACGATAATTCTAGATGCAATTTTGGACATGCTCATGCAGTGATAATTTTGGGTGCAATTCTAAACATGATCATGCAATGACATTAGTAGTATAATATGACAAAATTAAAGGAAACTAGGCTAAGGTTCATTGAGTTAGAAAATGCAATAAGCTAAACTAAAAAATGCTAAAAATTATGCTAAGGATGACTAAATGGGAACAACTTAAACAATAAGGAGAAATCCATGGTTCTTTCTAGTACTGTCACACCCCCAAACTTGAGTTTTTACTTGTCCTCAAGTAAAATAGAAACTAGCAAGGCTATACAAAATTTTATCAAGGTAAATGATCATTCTAAAATCCCAGTGAATGAATCACATTTAACTGACAGAATATTGCGCTGACAATTCATAAGCATGAATAACTAAGATTGCAACTTCATCAAAGCTAGTATCATGCTTTCAAATCCTAAATTCTATTTATCAATACAACATTTATTGTACAGTAATATATACATATATCTTTTTCTTCTTTTCTTTTTTTTATACGACTAAGGGATGTCGTTGCATTACTATTCCCTGTTCATGAAAAGTAACGATGGAGTGCAACAAACTCTCAGGGAGTATGTAATTGTGCCGACACACACTCTTGCAGTGACTACCTTTAGCTAGATTACTTTTTCTAACACTTGCATTGGAGTGTTCCCCCTTTAACAATTCACAATACACCCACATTAGAGTGCCTCTTATTTATAACTATATATATATAAGTAGCTGTAAAGAGCAGATTCATTCAAGATTCAAAGAATGATACTAATCATCCATTACTAATACAGTCTAAATCATTCATTAAAGAATTAAATATATAATATTCAGTCAAATTTATTCAACTCATTCATTAATCAGTTCAAATTATTCAAGAATTAAGCATCGAATGTAAAAAAAATTTCAAACACATTTGCAATAATCATTCATAACCTTGCATGCTTCATTAAACTCAAAATTTTTTTTTTTAAAATGTAGGCGCAATTGCATTTCCAAATCCCATATACATTCCCTCAAACTTAAAGTCTGCATTGTCCCCAATGCACTAGTACTCAATTATAATGACAAATGGAAATGCAATGACAATTAAAATGTAATGACAATGGGAATGCGATGACAATGCTTACTAGTAGACTAAAAAGTACAATTACATGCTATTCATGAAAATTGTAACAGCTCGATTTTTAGTGGTGTCGAAAACAGTAATTTCAGGGCCACAATTCCAATCAGTCAAGTCATAAATGTTAATTTCTTAATATTTGTGTTGTCATTAGCTATGTATTAAAGTTTGGTTAAGAGATTTTATAGTTTAGATGGTTAATTAAGTAAAAAGGATTAAATCGTGAAAAGCGTAAAAGTTGGAATCTAGTTAGTAAAGACACTTAATGTTAATTGCAAGGTAAATTAAAACCCTTAAATGATAATTAGACCATTCACTAAGTGAGTGGACGGTCTTGTTTCTCTTTAAATGGAAAATCACATGAAATTAGGAAGGGTAAAAGGATAATTACATAATAACTTAATTAAAAATTAAACAAAAGAATTTTTAAATTATTTCACTTTCTTTCTTCATCTTCATCCCTAAGACAAACCCTAAGAAAAGCAACAACATAGTTGGCCAAGCTTGGATTGTTTATGAGTAGGTAAATCTCGTCCATTTTTAATGATTTCTATAATTTCGAGTTCATATTAGCTTAATCTAGCTAATCTAAGGACTAATTTGTGATTCTGTCAAATGTTAAATATTTTATCATTATTGAAAATTCTTATTCTTGAAAGATTAAGATGAATTTATATGCTTGGTGGTTGGGTTTGATATTTTTGTAAAATGATTTTTGATGAAATTAGGGTTTAATGACTAATATGTTAAAATGGTGAAAGTGTTGTACTTGTTGTGAAATAAATGGATTTGTATGGACTTCTCTGTGGGCTATGAATGTTCGGCTGGTATGGTTTGAGGAGAGAATGGTATTTTGCATGTTTTGTGTTGAAAGGACTAGATTGAATAAAAGGAAAGTATTAGGGGTAAAATCATAATTTTACCAAAATGAGACTAGATTGTGTTAAATGAATTGATTGTGTGATTTAATTTAAGAAATTGAATAATTTGTGGATGTACACAACGACTGTGTCACCGATCGTGGAAAAGGAAAATTAGTGGAATAGTCCCTATAATCCATTCATAACTGCAATCCAGACCGGTAAGTTCGTATTGTTAAATTCCAATTTAAATTGCATACTTCTTGTATTGTAAACAATTGTTGCGAGTTGAAACGAAGATCAGAAGTGTGGAAGACGAAAACAAAGAAAGAAAATGATAACGACTTGAACCGTAAATGAAAAGGTCCGATGACTATGTGCCGTCGTGAGTATATGAACCCTTTACGGATTATGAGGTCCAATGACTATGTGTCATCATGAGTATATGAATCATTTACGGATTATGAGGTCTAATGATTATGTGTCATCGTGAGTGTATGAATCCTTTACGGATTATTAGGTTCGATGACTATGTGTTATCGTGAGTATTAAAAGAAATGAATCCTATTGCGGATTAAGGGTCCGATGACTCTGTGTCATTGTGAGTATCATACATGCATGGAAATTTACCTCGGATGTGTACAATTTATACAATTAAATTGATTAGATTTTACAACTCTTGAAGTTTGGTAAATCTATTAACTTTATGAACTTACTAAGCTTGAAATGATTACATGTGGAAATTGTTGTGTTTTGTAGATTCAATTTTGCTGTTCAGAGATCGAATCATCTTGGAGCATCACACTATTTCGGAGTTGTTTGGTAGTTCTTTCATCACTTGGTTATATGGCATGTACTAGGATGATATTATCATTTTGCTTTATGTATTTGAGATTGTGGGATCCTTACTATGTTTGATCAAATGATGAAAGTAGAAATGAATGTTTATGTAAGTTAGATTATAGAGTTAAAGTATTATGTAATGACTTAAAAACTATGTATTTTGAGATAGCTTAATGCATAATTAGAGTTGTGATTGTTTGAGCTGATAAACTTGTGTTTTGATATAATTCTTGAGATTTTGCATACTTGTTTCAGTAGAATTCATGCATGTATCGGTAGAAGTACAGAGTAGGAGAGATGTTGATCATTGACTTGGGTTGTATAGGTAGTTGTATTTTAAGTTTCGATAGTTCTATGTATGTTTGTATCGGTAGATAGAATACTTGTATTGGTAGAAGTTGTAGGGCAGGACTTCTTAGCTCTCTTGAGTTTTTAGTACAAGTATAAGCATATATAGTTTCGGTAGATGTTATACTTGTGTCAGTAGAACTGTCACAAGTATCGGTAGAAGTTTGTACTATTTCAAAACTGTTTACTGACTTGACAACTACAGATACTTATCCTTCAGGTACCGACAGAAGTCTCTAGGAATGTTGGAGATGAACTTTTTGCCCTTGATATTTTATGCTAATAATCAAATAATGATTCATGACATGTGGAATGAAACTCTTCGATAAATAAATTCAAAATAATACGTAAGTTAAAGATGAATAATGATGAATGAATAGTAAAACACTTGAACCCTAACCGATGATTGTTCCCGAGTTTTTGGTGTTACTTTTAACGGTATCAAAACCTACGATTTAGCCATTTCTTGGACTGTATTTATTATGTTTAATGATTAAGAAGTACATGCCATATGAACCTGTGATAGTGTGATATGGATGAATCAGATCCAACTATGATTTTTACAAATGAATACAGTATATCTAACTCAGAAAAAAATGAAACTAATGAGGTAAACAACAATGTTCCGACTAATGACTCTAGAACTAATCATAGTGCATCAATACTACTGATGATAAAAAATGAGGCAAAGAATATGTTCTTTAGTTTGATGGGGCAGTGGTTCACGGAATTCATAAGAAATAATCCAATGGCACCACCTCTTACGTCTCCTGTTATACAGCCAGGTGCCTGACCGGTAGCACCCCCAAATAGGCCTCCACCACCTCTAGTGGTGGAATCAAGGTGTTGTATCCCTATAGATAGGGTTAGAAAATATGGGGCTGAAGATTTTCGAGGAAGCGTAGAAGACGATCCCTCCAAAGCTGAATACTGGTTGGAGAATACGCTAAGAGTTCTGAATGAGATGGTTTATCTTGTGGAAGACTATGTGAGGTATGTCGCGTCACTACTGAAATATGAGGCTTACAACTGTAGGCTATGATCGTGGCAATGATGCCTAAAAATGAAGTTACTTGGGATTTCTTTCAAACAAAATTCAAGAAGAAAAATGTCAGGAAGTGTTACCTGGATAAAAAGAAAAAGGAATTTCTAGAATTGTGACAAGGAAATAAAACAGTGGCAAAATATGGACGACAATTTGTATAGCTTAGCAAGTATGCCAGAGAAGTTGTACTGACTGATGAAGCTCTATGTGTCTTTTTGGAAGAGGGGCTAAACGATGAGATCATAATGATGGTGGATGGTTCTGAAATTTGATCGTTGGTAATTGTAGCAGACAGAGCTCAAAAGATGGAAGAAATCTACAACAGAAAGAGACAAAGAGAAAGGAGGTTTCAAGAATCTAGAAAAAAGAATATTGCCAAGACTTTCTCCGTGCCACCGTCAAAGAGATTCAGAGAAGAGGCTAGTCAGGGGCCATTTTCTTCATGATTTCTGAGCAGAAGTAAGTCAGGACCACTAGAATTTAAATTTTAGAATAGATCTGCAAATAGTGTAGCTAGCATTCATAATATACCTATTCCGATATGCAGATATTGTAAGAGGAGCCATGCAAGTGAATGTTGCAAGATGAAAGGGACATGCTATCGATGCGAAAGTATAAATCATTTTTTGAGGAACTACCCGATGAGATCTGTAGCAAAGGAGGAACAGAGTGTAAAACCTCTTGTTACACCACAAAAGAGTAGGTGTCCGGGGTAGAGTAGGGTACAAGTGGAAACCACGAAAATAACAGGGATAATATAGCCAAATCTGAGGTTTGAGCACTTGCACTAACTTATGCCATCCGAGCTTGAGAAGAGGCTACCACTCCCGATGTTGTAACTGATATATTTTATCTTTTTAATGATATTGTATGTGCACTGATTGATCTAGGGTCGACTTATTCATATATTTGTACTGCATTAGCTACTAAAAAGAAAGTGCCTATTGAGTCGACTGAGTTTGACGTTAAAGTCACAAACCCATTGGGTCATAGTGTCATTGTTAGTCTGGTATGTCATAAGTGTCTACTAAGAATTCAGGGCTATAAATTCCCTGTTGATTTGATGCTATTACCATTCACTGAGTTCGATGTAATTTTGGGAACAGACTGGTTAATTGAGCATGACGCACTGGTTAATTATAAATTAAGACGGATTGATTTAAAACGCCCGACAAGGGAAGTAATTACAATTGAGTTTGGGAAATTGGACAGTGGCACCAGAGTAATCTCGGCTTTTTCAACACAGAAGATGGTTCATGAAAGTTGTGAAGCATTTTTGGCTTATATACTTGACACTCGGGGTGCAGGAACAGAGTTAGAACAAGTACCGATTATCAAGGAATTTTTAGATGTTTGTCCAGAGGAGTTACTAGGTTTACCATCAATCAGAGAAGTGGAGTTTTGCATTGATTTAGTACCGGTACTACACCGATTTCGATTCCACTTTACAGAATGACACCTACTGAGTTGAAAGAGTTAAAGGTGCAGTTGCAAGAGTTGTTAGACAGAGGTTTTATTCGATCGAGTGTATCGCCTTGGGTGCACCAGTATTGTTATGGAAACGAAGAATGGTTCATTGAGAATGTTTATAGACTACAGACAATTAAATAAGGTAACAATCAAGAATAAATATTTGTTGCCTCATTGATGAGTTGTTTGATCAGTTGAGAGGTGCGACTATTTTCTCTAAAATAGATCTTCGGTCGGGTTATTCTCAGATGCGGGAGAAGGACTGCGATGTGCATAAAACAACATTTAGAACTCAATACGAATATTATGAGTTTTAGTAATGCCGTTTGGGTTAATTAACACACCAGTAGCATTCTTGGATTTGATGAACCTGATCTTTAAACTCTAGTTAGACAGATTTGTAGTGGTATTCATTAATGATATATTGATTTATTTCAGGATGGAGACAGAGTATGTTCAACATCTGAGGGATGTTTTACAAATATTGCGAGAAAAATAATTGTATGCGAAGTTCAAAAAGTACGAGTTTTGGCTATAGGAAGTGGGATTTTTGTGTCATGTGGTATCATCGGAGGGTAATCGGGTTGATCCAAATAAAGTGTCGGCTATTCTCAACTGGAAGGTACCCAAGAATGTTTTCAAGGTATGTATCTTCTTCAGATTAGTAGGTTATTACCGCCAATTCTTGAAAAACTTTTCCATCATAGCGTTGCCGATGATAAAATTGCTACAGAAGAATATCCAATTCGTGTGGTCAGAAAGGTGTTAGCAGAGTTTTGATCAATTAAAGAAATTATTGATAGAAGCTCTGATATTGATGCAACTTGAAACGAGTAAAAAGTTTGTCATATATAGTGATACATCTTTGAATGGCTTGGGTTGTGTGTTAATGCAAGCAGAAAAGGTAGTAGCATATGCCTCTCAACAATTAAAATCGCTTGAACAAAATATCCGACCCACGACTTAAAGTTGGCTGCCACTATGTTTGCTTTGAAGATTTGGAAACATTATTTATACTGTGTGAAGTGTCATATATTCACAGATCATAGAAGTTTAAGTTATCTGATAACTCAGAAGGAATTGAATTTGAGGCAATGTCGGTGGTTGGAATTAGTGAAAGACTATGATTTAGTAATTGAATATCATCTTGGTAAGGCTAATGTCATTGTTGATGCTCTGAGCCGGAAATCATTGTTTGCATTGAGGGTAATGAATTCCCATTTAACACTGGAGGGTGATGGTTCAGTTACAATTGAACTTCGAACGAAACCGTTATTCTTACAGTGAATACGAGAGTTGTAGGAAGATGACTCAAAGCTTAAGGCTAAGATGGAACAGATGTGGAATGATGCAACTACTGAGTTAAGATGGGACATTCTGTCAGAGGCTCACAACAGTGCTTACTCCATTCATCCGGGTAGCGTGAAAATGTATAACAACTTGAAGATGTATTGGTGGCCGGGTATGAAACGAGAAATCTAAAAGTTCGTGACTAGATGTTAAGTGTGTCAGCAAGTAAAAGCTGAACACCAAGTATCGTCTGGACTGTTACAGCCTATTACTATTCCCTAGTGGAAATGGGAGATAGTCACTATGGATTTTGTTACGGGATTACCTGTGACGCCGAGGAAGAAAGACTCGATCTGGGTTATTGTGGACAGACTAACGAAGTCGGCTCATTTTATTCCTATCCAAGTGGAATTTCCACTAGAAAAGTTGGCTGAATTGTATGTATCAAAGATCGTATGACTACACGGAGTACCAGCATCTATCATCTCTAATAGGGATCCACGTTTCACCTCGAGGTTATGGGGTAAGTTGCATGAAGCTTTGGGAACCAGACTGAATTTTAGCACTGCATATCATCCGCAGATGGATGGACAATCAGAGCGTATGATACAGATTTTAGTAGATATGTTACGGTGCTGTATACTTGAGTTTGAGAGTAGTTGGGAGAGATAACTGGAGTTGGTGGAATTCGCATATAATAACATCTATCAGTCCATCATTAAAATGACACCGTTCGAAGCATTATATGGTAAGAAATGCATAACACCTTTGTATTGTTCAGAGTTGAGCGAGGCTAAGTTGGTCGGAACCGACTTGATTCACGAGAGCAAAGACAAAGTGCGGGATCGCGACTGTTTAAAGGCAGCATCGGATCCGTAGAAATCCTATGCAGATTTAAAGAGGAAAGATATAGAGTTTGTAGTGAGAGATTGAGTTTTCTTGAGAGTTTCACCTTGGAAGAAAGTGCTAAGGTTTGGCAGGAAAGGAAAGTTAACCCCGTGGTTTATTGGGCCGTATGAAATCCTTGAGAGAATTGGTCTTCTAGCTTATAAACTAGCTTTACCTCTAGAATTTGAGAAGATTCACAATGTATTTCACATTTCAATGTTGAGATGGTATAGATCAAATCCTTCACACATGATTACTCCCTATGAGGCTGAGATAAAATCGGATTTGTCATACTCAGAGGAACCAGTGAGAATCTTGGCTCGAGAAGTGAAGGAACTACGAAACAAAAAGGTGCCATTGGTAAAAGTTCTGTGGAACCACCATGGTTTGGAAGAAGCGACATGGGAGACATAAGCTTCATCGCTTCAATGAGATCATAATACCTTAATCTGTTTACTAGTAAGAAATTTTAGGATGAAATTTCCCTAAGTGGGAGAGAGTTGTACCAGCCCGATTTTCAATGGTGTTGAGAACAGTGGTTTCGGGACCAAAATTCCAATGATTCAAGCCATAAATGTTAATTTCTTAATTTGTGTTGTCATTAGTAGCGTATTAAAGTTTGGTTAAGAGATTTCATCATTTAGATAATTAATTAAGTAAAAGGGATTAAATCGTGAAAAGCGTAAAAGTTGGAATCTAGTTAGTAAAGACACTTGATGTTAATTGCAAAGTAAATTAAAGCCCTTAAATGGTAATTAGACCATTCACTAAGTGAGTCGACGGTCATGGTTCTCTTTAAATGGAAAATCACATGAAATTAGGAAGGGTAAAAGGGTAATTACATAATAACTTAATTAGAAATTAAACAAAAGAATTTTTAAATCATTTCACTTTCTTTCTTCATCTTCTTCCCTAAGCCAAACCCTAAGAAAAGCAACCACCATATTCGGCCAAGCTTGGATTGTATATTTGAGTAGGTAAAACTCGTCCATTTTTAGTGATTTTTATGTTTTTGAGTTCATATTAGCTTAATCTAGCCAATCTAAGGACTAATCTATGATTCTATCAAATGTTAAATATTTTACCATTATTGAAAACACTTATTCTTGAAATATTAAGATGAATTTGTATGCTTGGTGGTTGGGTTTGATATTTTTGTAAAATGATTTTTGATGAAATTAGGGTTTAAGGACTAAATGTTAAAATGATGAAAGTGTTGTACTTGGTGTGAAATAAATGGACTTGTATGGACTTGTATGAGGGCTATGAATGTTCAGTTGGTATGGTTTGAGGAGAGTGGTATTTTGCATGTTTTGTGTTGAAAGGACTAGATTGAATAAAAGGAAAGTATTAGGGGTAAAATCATAATTTTACCAAAAAAGACTAGATTGTGTTAATGAATTGATTGTGTGATTTAATGTGAGAAATTGAATAATTTGTGGATGTAGACTACGATCGTGTTACCGATCGTAGAAAAGGAAAATTAACGGAATAGTCCCTGAAATCCATTCACAACTACAACCCAGACCAGTAAGTTTGTATGGTTAAATTCCAATTTAAATTGCATATTTTGTGTATTGTAAACAATTGCTGCGAGTTGAAACGAATATTAGAAGTGTGGAAGACGAAAACAAAGAAAGGAAAAGATAATGACTTGAGCCGTAAATGAAAAGGTCCGATGACTATGTGTCGTCGTGAGTATATGAATCCTTTACGGATTATGAGATTCGATGACTATGTGTTATCGTGAGTATGAAAAGAATTGAATCCTATTATGGATTAAGGGCTCGATGACTCTGTGTCATCGTAAGTATCATACACGCATGGAAACTTACCTCGGATGTGTACAGTTTATACTATTCAGTTGATTATATTTTACAACTCTTTAAGTTTGGTAAATCTATTAACTTTATGAACTTACTAAGCTTGAAATGCTTACATATGGAAATTGTTGTGTTTTGTAGATTCAATTTTGCTGTTCGGAGATCGGATCATCTTGGAGCATTACACTATCCAGAAGTTGTTCGGTATTCTTACATCACTTGGTTATATGGCATGTACTTTATATATTTGAGATTGTAGAATCCTTGCTATGTTTGATGAAATGATGAAAGTAGAAATGAATGTTTATGCAAGTTAGATTATAGACTTAAAGTATTATGTAATGACTTGTAAACTATGTATTTTGAGATAGCTTAATACAAAATAAGAGTTGTGAATGTTTTGAGTTGATAAACTTGTGTTTTGTTATGATTCTTGAGTTTCTAAATACTTGTTTCGGTAGAATTCATGCATGTATCGGTAGTTGTATTATATGTTTTGGTAGTTCTGTGCATGTTTGTATCGGTAGATAGAATACTTGTATCGGTAGAAGTTGCAGGGTAGAACTTCTTAGCTCTCTTGAGTTTTTAGTATCGGTAGAAGCATATATAGTTTCAGTAGATGTTATACTTGTGTCAGTAGAACTATTACAAGTGTCGATAGAAGTTTGTACTATTTCAAAACTGTTTACTGACTTGACAACTACCAATACTTGTCCTTTAGGTACCGATAGAAGTCTCTAGGAATGTTAGGGATGACCTTTTTTCCCTTGATAATTTATGATTATAATCAAATAATGATTCATGACGTGTGGAATGGAATTCCTCGATAAATAAAGTCTAAATAATAAATAAGTTAAAGATGAATAATGATGAATGAATAGTAAGACACTGGAACCCTAACCAATAATTGTTCTCGAGTTTTTAGGTGTTACAAAAATTGTAGCTAAAAACTTAAGTAAAACTAACTCAATTTTTTTGCAGCCGTCGATGTGGCTGCATGGTATTTTTGCTTCCTTCTCTTCTTCTCTTCCTTTCTATGCTTCTTGCCTTTGAGTGCTTTCTTTTTCTTTTTTTAGGTTCTGCTCAATCCTCGAATTGCTCCACAACATTTGGTTGTGCCCTCGACATCATCAACTTCATCATGTGACATATGGATCACTTCAAGTGGTCTAGTGTAGACCACTATTGCCAAAGGATTACTGTGGTCCTCATTAATTTCCTCTGCAGCTTCCGTCCATCTCTCTCCATCTTGCTCCAAGCCCTCAGTCGTTGTACCCACAAAGTCGGGTGTGTTGACAATTTCTTTAGCTGAATCTTCCTCATCTTCTTTTTCTTCATTTTCCTTTTCCTCTTCCTTAACTTCGATTTCCGCCCCTTAAGTAACATTTGCATCCTGACTAACAGAGAACTCATCTTCAAATAGGCTTTCATTTTTTCTGAAACAGTCCTCAACATCCCTCAATTTTCCCACCTTTTCGTCATCAGAGATGTGCACCATTGGAGGGGAAGCCACTGATTGGTCTTTGTCCCCTGATTTAGCCTCCTCGGTTGAGGGCTCATACTCTCTGATAATTAGAGGGAATACTGGAAATTCAAGGAGAGGGGCTTTGCTCATTCGCCTAAACGTTGTCATATCAACATTATTCCAGGCCCTGTGTAGGCGTAGAATAAATTCTGTGACCAGTCCATATGTTCCACTGTGGTGACAAGCTTGATTTACCTAATGCTTATGGAATCTTCTATCTTTCCGACCTTCTTCATTTTGCACCACAAATGAGTTTTTGTGGTCACATTTACTTCTTTTTCTTCTGCTTTTACTTTTCCCTTCTTTTTCTTGCTTCTGCTTCCTTTACTGTGGGCATATTTTTCCCATGAGTCATTCTCTCAATTGATGCTTCATTGATTAGGCCTTTATTCTCCAAAATTTCTTCTCCATCTCAAGGTACAACTCCCCTTTACTAGCACAGCTGCATCACTAGTGAGGGGAAAACTAAGATACCTGTTTGCTTGGCAGCACAGTCAGTGATTTCTTGGTGTAATATTACCCTGACATCAATTTTCCTTCCTTTCAGAATGGAATGTATTAGACACATTCCGTCAAGGGTGACAGTGGTGATGTGTCTAGAAAGCCTCAATCTGTAGTTCACAAAATGGAACCAGACTTTGCTTTGCAACATTACAAAGTGTCTACGTATGCTATAGTTGTTAGGATTCGAACCCGTCCATGTGGCTCCTTCAAGACAAAGATCCTTTACCAAAAGATTTGTTGTGTCATCAGTGAGTTCTTCGATAAATGTAGCGTGTTCATCCTTATATACTTTGGTGTTGTAAAGTTCGTTAATGTGTGCAGCGTTCCAGGGAATTAATCCTTCACAGACAAAAACAAATTCTGACTCATGGTCAGTAAGATTAGCATAGAACTCACGTACCAGAGACGAAGAATACTTCTAAGGTGTTGGCAAAAGGTTTCCCATTTCAGCCTTGAGATGGTCTTGTGGATTTATTTTCCCAAGTCATGTTGTCGTGACAGGAGAAAGCCTTGTTCTGAGTGATAATTCCTTTTCAGCATTTCTCTTGAAAACGGTCTTTGACCACTTTCGTGAGGAATACCACAAGATCTTTTGACATTGGAGGCTTTATTTCACAAACGACTATTGCAGAGGATGAAGGTTCTGCAACATATTTGGTTGTTTTCTTCACTGCTCCATGAGTTCTGGCCATGGTTTTGGTAAGTAAAGAGAGTTGTAAGGTGGAAAGGTGGAAGCTTTAAGAAAGGTTGTGAATAAAATGACGTCTTTGTGAATATCATAGTTAGCATAGAGGAGGATGTTTATAGGGAATGAAAAGGGAAGATTGAAAGGCGTGTCTTTTATGTAACAGAGGAAAAGGAATAAAGTCTGGAAGAATAAATGCGTTCAATAGGATTACACCCGTTCAGATCGACCTAACAGTTGGGTGTCGATTGATGAAATGGTGGGATTTGTTTCCTGATATACTCTGATTTTCTGATAAGTCAGCAATTTCAGTACAGACATACGAATTGCATTGATAAGGAGATCCAAATGCGTCAACAGAAGAATAAACTTTATTTTGCAAGAAATACGAAATGAAATAAACTTAAACAAAAATAAAAAAAAATTACAGGATAAAAATTTCAAGAAGGGTTAGAAAATTTTGACCAATTTAATGGTCTCTTCTTGTTTGTGATCACTATATCCAAAATAATGTTTTAACCATTGTCCATTCACTTGAAACTGGTGCCCATCATGTAGATCCTTAATTGTGATTAAACCATGTGGGAATGCTTCGACAACTTCCAAAGGTCTAGACCAACATGAGCACAATTTACCTACGTGTCGTTTCAGTGTAGAATTGAATAATAGCACTTGTTGACCTGTAGTAAATTGTAGCTACAAAATGATTTTATCATGCCATTGCTTGGTCTTTTCCTTGTAAATTGTCGCATTCTCATAGGCATTTCTCCTAATTTCCTCTAGTTCAGTGGTGTCTAACAGCCTCTTCTTTCCAGTAGCTTCATAGTCCATGTTCACTTGCTTAATCGCCCACGTTACCTTGTGCTCTAGTTCAATTGGCGAGTGACTTGCTTTCCCAAAAACAAACTGATATGGCGACATCCCAAGTAGGGTTTTGTATGTTGTTCGTAATGCCCACAGAACATTATCAAGTCTAGAAGTTCAATCTTTTCTTAAAGGGTTCACCACCTTCTCGAGTATTTTTTATTTGTCAATTTGACACCTCAACTTGTCCGTTGGTTTGCAAATGATAAGTGGTAATCATTCGATGACTAACGCCATATTCTTCAATGCAGCTGCCACCTGGTTACAATGGAAGTGAGTACCCTGGTTACTGATCAATGCTTTTGGTGTACCAAAGCGGGTAAGAATATGCTTGTGGAAAAATAGCATTGTCTTTGCATCATCCTTTGGAACTGCAATGGTTTCAACCCACTTTAAGACATAGTCAACAGCAACTAGAATATAGATGTTCCCAAATGAACTTGGAAATGATCCCACGAAATCCATACCCCAAACATCGAAGAGTTCAACTTCCATGATTGGTTCCTATAACATTTCATTGTATCGAGATATAGAACTAGTGCGTTGATATCGATCACATTGATTCACAAAATTGTGAGCGTCCGTAAATAATGAAGCCCAGTAGAATCCCGCTTGAAGAACCTTAGTAGTAGTTCTCATTCCATTGAAATGACCTCCAAAAGGAGCATCATGATAGTTCTTTAGGATTGAAAGCATTTCTTCTTCCGGAACACAACGCCGAATGATATTGTCATTGCATACCAATAAATATGACTCGTTCCAATGGTATTTCTCTACTTCTCGAAGAAATCTTTCTTTCTTGTGGCCTGTGACACTCAACGGTAGCTTTCTACATACTAGATAATTAACTATATCAGCATACCAAGGGGCTGCATTGACAGTAAACAACTTCTCATTTAGAAATGCGTCGACAATTTGAAGTCACTACCAACTTTCAAATGAGGTAGGTGGTCTGCAACTTGATTCTCTGAACCCTTATGGTCTTTGATCTCTGTATTAATCATGGTTTTGCATCCTTCTTTGTGAAAAGATATCTCAATGCTAAGTGATCAGTAAATATAGTAACCTTTGTACTGACAAGGTATGAACAAAATTTGTCGAAAGCAAAGACTACAACCAACAATTGTTTCTCTGTAGTTGTGTAATTAATTTGAGCCTTTATAAGAGCCTTGCTAGCTTAATAGAGAGCGTGAAATATTTTTTTTTCTTGCACTGTCCTGCGATAGCACCCATAGCAAAATCGCTGGCATCGCACATGACTTCAAACGGTTGAGACCAATCTGGTGCAACGATAATGGGTGCTTTAACTAGCTGCTGCTTTATTTGAGTAAATGCATCCAAACATGCATTATCAAAGAGGAATTTTTTATTCTGTTCCAGCAATGAGCAGAAGGGTTTTGCGATTTTGGAAAAATCTCGAAGAAATTTACGATAAAACCTTGCATGCCCAAGAAAACTCCGGATACCTTTCACATTTTTCAGTGGGGGTAACTTCTCAATTATTTCCACCTTAGCTGTGTCCACTTCAATACCTTGATTAGAAATGCGATGGCCTAAGACAATGCCATAAAGCGACATTTTTCCCAATTTAGCACCAGATGTGTGTCTTCACATCGCTTCAAGACTTTATCTAGATTGTCAGCGCATTGATCAAAATTATTCCCATAGACGTATAAATCATCCATAAAGACCTCTAAAGAATCCTTGATCATATCCGAGAATATTACTACCATGCACCTTTGAAATGTTGTTGGTACGTTGCAAAGACCAAACAACATACGATGAAAAGAAAAAGTGCCAAAGGGACAGGTAAAAGTCATTTTTGCATGATCCTTCGGTGCAATAACAATCTGATTATAGTCAAAATAACTATCTAGGAAGCAATAGTAAGCTTTTCCAGTAAGCCTATCCAACATCTTATCAATGAAGGGAAGTGGAAAGTGGTCCTACCTTATGTCTGCATTAAGTTTGTGATAATCCATACATACTCGCCAACCCGTAAGAACACGTGTAGGAATTAGCTTATCTTTTTCGTTGCGTACCATAGTGATACCACTCTTCTTAGGAACACATTGCACTAGACTTACCCAATTGCTATCCGAAATACGGTAAATAATGCCCACGTCAAGCCACTTTATAATCTCCTTTTAACAACTTCCTTCATCTTCTCACTCAACCTTCATTGTTTCTCAATCGATTGCTTTCCTTCATTTTCCAACTTAATTTTGTGCATGCAAAAAGATGGACTAATGCCTCGAATGTAGGCAATACTTCAAGCAATAGCTCATTTATGCTGCTTAAGAATATGGATTAATTTCTCCTCTTGAGTTGCATTTAGCATTGTAGAGACAAGAACTGGGAGAGTACTATTGTCGCCAAGAAAGACATATTTAAGATGAGCAGGCAATGACTTCAATTCTACAGTAGGAGATTCTTCAATAGATGGCTTAAAACTTGGAGCCATTTTGTTAGCTAGGTCCAAAGATTCAATCTGTCATCTGTGCTTTAAGTCAATGTTATTATTTTCGACCATGCTGTCACAGTCAGCTAAAAATTTATCATCCAATGTCACCGCAAATTCTTCAAAAAGCAATCTGCTTGGGTCATTGAATTCTTCAACAATTAAATCATCCATCACATCAACAATGTGACATTCTTCTTTATCCTTGCATAGAAAAGATTCAAAAACACTAAAGGTAACATGGTTGTCATTGTGTCGCATGGTCAACTCACCTTAGTAAACATCGATGAGAGTGCGTCTGATAGCTAAAAATGGTCGTCCTAAGATTATGGGAACCTCGTTGCCTACCTAGTAGTTAAGTATAATAAAATCAGCCGAAAAAATGAATTTATCCACACGAACTAAAATGTCTTTAATTTGCCCTTCAAGTTTAGCAAATGATTGATCTGCTAATTGCAGTGTCACTGTAGTGGGTTTCATATGACCAATTCCTAACTTTCTGAAGGTAGACAGTGGCATAAGGTTTATGCTAGCTCCCAAATCACATAAACCTTTTCCCAAATAGTCGTTGCCAATTGAACATGGGATCGTAAAGCTTCTAGGATCTTTCATTTTAGGCGGCAACTTATTTGTCAGCACAGCACTATAGCCTTCTGTGAGTGCAATAATTTCAATATCAGTGAGTTTCTTCTTCATGGACAAAAGCTCCTTCATAAATTTCTCATAACTAGGAATTTGTACAAGAGCGTCCACTAAAGGAATATTAACATGAAGTTGCTTCAGTGTGTTAAAAAACTGCTGATACTGCTTATCATGCTCTTTTTCTTTGAATCGCTGTGAAAAAGGCAAAGGCAGAGATACATCAGATTACGCTAACACCTTTGGTTGCGTTGACATTTTTGATGGTATAACATTAGACATAGGGGTGACAATTTGTGGAACTTCCATGTTTGGTGCATTGATAAATCTTTCAGATTCAACTTTCTCACCATGGGTCTCATCACTAGTGGCTGGAGATATTGCAGGAGAGTCGATAGCCGGCTCACTGATTTGTTTACCACTCCTAAGAGTGATAGCTTTGTAATGCTCTTTCCTCTTCAGATTGGGATTTTTCGTGTCACTAGGGAGTTTTCCTGGCAATCAAGTGTTTAGATTTGAAGCAAATTTTCCCAATTGTGCCTCAAACGCCCGAATAGAAGATGAATTCCCTTGCACAATGGCTTCCGTGCAAGTGATATGCTCTCGTATTAGAGCTTCAAGTGCTGCTAACGGATCAGACAGGGAAGCTTGTTTGTACTGTTGTTGCCTATGTCCTTGAATGTTCTGATTCTGCATTGCAGATTATTGTGGTTGCATCTGATTCTAATGTGGCTGCATCTGGCTTTGTTGTGGATGCATCTGAGTCTGCTAAATGTAATTTTATTGTTGACTGTAAGTCCCTTGTCTTGGGTTATAACTGCCCTAATTAGATGAATTCCCATATTGGAATGTCGTAGCATTTTGTCCAACATTCTGTGTTCCCCAAAATTGTTGATTGCGTACAGAATTATTATAGGAGTTACCATAAGAATTGTCGCGGATATTATTGACATAGAAAGCATTCTCTACATGCTATGGATAGTATTCATAACTATGGTTATCATCATAAATCTCATAACAAAAGATAGGCACATCAACTTGTTGAGCGACTTGTATAGGTGCAACGTCACTTGTCCCCTTCATATTTTTTATCATATTTGTGAGAGAGGAGACTTGAGCACTAAGTGCAGATATTGCATCCAATTCAATAACTCCCGAATTAGCTTTTGCTTATGTAGCTATAGAAATAGGTTATTGATAATCATTCTACACAATTCTCTCAAGAACTCTAACAGCTTCATCATACGTACAATCCAGCAAAGGTCCATTGGCTGATACGTCGACAAGATTCCTCGTTTGTGCATTCAACCTATTGTAAAAAATCTCAATCTGTGTTTCCTGTTTAATGTCGTGCATGGGGTAACGTCGAAGTAAGGATTTATAATGTTCCCATGTAGTGTGTAGGTTTTCATCATCCAGCTGATGATAAGCTATAATATCATTTTGTAGATGAGCATTCATTGACAGCAGATTAAAGCACAAAACAAACTATGTTGCGAGTGCATTCCACAAAATAATTGAGCTTGCAGGTAGCCCAAGGAACCAGGTGCAAGCTCTTCCTTGTAATGAATAAGGAAACAATTGCATTTTCAAGGCATCATCAAGAACGCCTTATTGACTGAAGCACAAATCAATAAGAATGAGTTAAGATGTTCTCGTGCATTTTCATGTGGCAATCCAACATATTGCCCATTAGAATTCAAAATTTGGAACATTACTGACTTGAGTTCGAAATTTCCAACTTGGATTGCTAGCTTAACAACTCCAGGTCGCGAATCATCCAAAATAGGTACAACAAAATCTCGTATAGTCCTATTTTGTATTTGATCTTCTTACGACAGTAGTGGATTATTAATATTTTGTGGCTGTATCGGAGGTATGGCTGCATCATTTCTTAGTAAAATCATATTTCACTATTCTTGATGTCTTCTATGTTCAATTTCTGGATCCAAACCAACAATAAATTCTGAATTGCTTTGGGTCATAAAACACCTAAAATAAAAATGTGAAAATGGTAAGCAAAAGAAAACAAGTTAGTAACAACTAAATATTACATAATAAAAATAAAGTGAAAAAACAAAAATAAACATCAAATAAACACCATCCCCGGCAACGGTGCCAAAACTTGATCGATTGTTTAACAGCACAGCAATAATGTGCAAGCGTACACTATCGATGCAAGTATAGTAGACAGATGTAATTTGTCGGATATCGATCCCACAAGGATGGATGTTTGTTGTCTATTAATGTCGATGCAATGAATAAGTAAATGTGATAAAATTGTAAGAGTGATTGTCGAATTAATGATGTGAAATTAAAGACGAAATGTAATAATAATGAAATGGCGTCCCCAACGTGATAGTCAGTAGAAAACTAAGTGTGGCTCACAAGGTTTTAAAGAATAGGTGATTATTGTTGCAATAAAGTACAATGAATGTCTTACCAAACTCAGCTTCTCTATTCGATCTAAGACTTAAACATGCACACTAACCACACCTTCCGATGATGGTAATGCATCACATTTAAGAACAAGTGGACTAACAATCCCCAAGCAACTTCCATTGTCTTGCTTGTTTGTTTAAATTGTAGCTGCACCTTCCAATGACAGTGACTGCAATAACACTTTCGTGGTCGAAACATTCAAACCCGAAGATTAAGTAGTAGAAAAAAGAGTGAATAAAATATCATTTATTCTAGAAATCAAGTGTACTTCCATACAAACATGAAATAAACATTAATCACCAGCATTTGAGAAAAGAAATGCAAAAGAACAAATGGAGAATACTATTCCTAGGCTACTCGACTTGCTCTCTCTTACTTCCTTCATGCATCGCACTTAGGGCTCCTAGTCAAGAGCAGATCTACCTCTTTCTTCACATCAGTTCGCCATTGAGAGGTTTAAGCTTCAAAGATAGATTCAAGAAGAATAATCACCCCAAGAAGATCCTCTTTTCCATCTCTTCATGAGTATTTATCTTCAGCTGAATAGTACAGGTGTCCTTTCCTCCATATCTAGCAATCTCTGCTGTACCAGTTAGTTACACCAGATTGGACAACTCACGTGTTTCTGGTTTAATCCGGACAGTTGTCAAATGCAACAACAATTTTGGACGCAATTTTGGATGTGCTCCTGCAGCGATAATTCTGATGCAGCAATAATTCTGGGTGCAATTCTGAACATGATCATGCAGTAACATTAGTAGTACAATATGAAAAAATTAAAGGTAACTAGGCTAAAGTTCATTGAGTTGGAAAATGCAATAAACTAAACTAAAAAATGCTAAAATATATACTAAGGATGACTAAATGGGAACAACTTAAATAATAAGTAAGGAGAAATTCATGGTTCTTTCTAGTACTATTAGTAAGTCCGTTCTAGTGCGTACTAAAGAAAGGAGGTATTACGATCGTAGAGAATGAAAATAACTAGCTGATACTGACTAGAATGGTTACGAGATGGCAAATTTGCATAGTTTACCAGAAATTGAACAAGGCGACTAGGAAAGATCATTTCCCTTTACCCTTTTTTGATCAAATGTTGGATAGACTCGCAAGGCGAGACTATTACTATTTTCTAGATTGGTACTTAGGGTACAATCAGATTACAGTCGCACTGGAGGATCAACACAAAACGACATTCACATTCCTGTACAGTACGTTCACATTTAGACTCGTGCCTTTTGGTTCATGTAATGCACCTGATACATTTCAAAGATTTATGATGGTCATTTTTACTGACATGGTTGAGAAGTACTTAGAAGTTTTTATGGGTGATTTTTCAGTGTTCAGAAACACTTACGATGATTTTTTAGCCAATCTAATGAAGGTACTAAGGAGGTGTTAAGAAACAAACCTTGTACTTAAGTGAGAAAAGTTACATTTCATGGTACGAGAAGGTATTGTTTTGGGCATCGAATAACGAGACAGGAGATCAAGGTAGATAAAGCCAAGATAGATGTCAATGAGAGACTCCCACCTCTAACATCTATAAAAGGTTTTATGAGCTTTTTGGGACACGTCGTGTAACACCCAGAAACCCAAAACCATCTCCGGTCCAAGGTCTCAGGGTTTACAGAACTTTTCGAGTCTTTCTATTTTTTTTACAAACAATTCGATCATAATTTATACAATTATAATTTGTAGCTCAGAATACTAACTATATTTAATTTTACACATTCATTTATAACCTTTCAATCAATTAATAATCAAATTCAATCACGCATGAACTTAGGAATCACGTACAAATATTTTCCATGAGGGATCACATGTTCCTGTATCTCAAACACACAGTTCTCACCATTAGCTAATCAAACTATAACCAAACATACTTAAACCATAATATCGTCCACACAGTTCACAAATCATGACATCTATATTCCATGTCAACCATAATACCATAATATCGTCCAAGCTACATCAATCTTTCTTACTATCATTGTATAGTACTTAAACCTAAAACCATCGTCGATTAGGGTTTCGAGATCACATGCATTCGTGCCTCGAATTGTTACCTATTCAAATCTTATTTTAATATTTTTCTTGATTTATTAAAAATACATATACATTTATAATTCATTATTCTTACTTTGTTTATTAACTCAATAAGGGTAAAAATGTTATTTCCATAATTCTAAGAGACTTCTATCGGTACTTGTTGGACAAGTATCGGTAGTTGTCAAGTCAATAAACAGTAAAGGAAACAGTGCAAACTTCTACCGATACCTATGACAGTTCTACCGATACAAGTAAAGCTTTTACCGAAACAAATCATGCTTGTACCAGTACTAAAAACTCTAGAGAGGTAAAATGTCCTACCCTATAGCTTTTACCGATACAAGTACATAAACTACCAATACTCTTATGGGCAAACTATCGGTACTTATCATGCAACTACCGATACTACTCAAGCCAGTGAATAACCTCTTTCTTGCCCTTTACTTCTACCAGTACATGCAGGGGTTCTACCGAAACAAGTATGCAAAATTCATTTATTCACCTAAGTCCTCAAGTTTATCAATCATCATTCGATACAAGACTCTTATTTAAATTCTCGTCTTGCAAAATCTATACATGACAATACTTGTTTCATCATATAACACAAAATACAATCAATCAACACAAGGATTCTTAAATTCACATGTCAACTCATTACTCAACACATTTGCTTGTTTAGAACATCAAGCAAGCATGCAAGTTTAGTGGAGAGGAATTGCTATGTTCAACATATGAAGACATAAATTAAACTTAGTGATTGTAGTTTGGTCTTAAATGAGGGAATAAAAATCAAATGGTAGGATTTTGACATGTCTTATTTAAGGAAATTCTATTTTCTGCTAGCATGATGATAATTGAGAATAAATCGAATAATATGTATACTTGAGTTGCATCATCTCAGAATTATTGTCTCGTGCATGATTAACTAAATCCATAATTATGAGGAGAAATGGTTTTTGAAGAAATATTTCATTTGATGATTCCAAATAAAATTATTTTGTGACTTGTGCATTACTTGGGATGAGCAATGAATTATGTTTAGGGGTGTGGAATCACACAAATATATAGATAGTTTGAAGCCTTTTCTAGCTCAAATTCATGCAGTTTTGTAGTAATTCTTGTCGAAAAATATAATTTAATTATAAAATAATTAATTTGTACTTAAATTACTAACATATTAAATTTTAATTTATTTTATAATAAATTTTCATGAATTTGATTTATTTTCGATAGTTTTGTACAAAGAGTGAAAATCGGCTCGACAAACACTAATGGAGGCTCCAATCGTTGAGGCAATTTTTGCATCAAGTGAAGCATCAAGTCAAATTAATTTTTTAGCCTAAGACGGTCCAATTATGAATATTAATACATATTATAATTAATTTTAATTTTAATTCAATTTATTTTGGGTTAAAATAATTAATATTAATTATAATATGAAAGGAGGCCCAATTGTGTTGATTACAAAAGACTGATCCAACACACAAACGGGCAACCCAAACTCGTCCAGCAGGTTGACCCAATCAGCTCAAATTAGCTTGTATTATTACTTGCAAATCAGCCCTCAAAGTTTCCTTAAAATCGCATCTAGACTCCTCCTCTTGTTGTGCTTTTGAAGATTTTCCCGTAGCCAAATTTAGCAAAGTTGAAAGGTTCAACTTTGCACCTTGTGTGGCCGGCCATAGGGTGTTAGTGGCTGATATTTTCTTTTCCAAATTTAGCAGCCACTTCCACCTATAAATATCCCATTTTGCTACCTCTGACTCAATTCATCCACTAACACATTCTTTTCTTCACTCACTTTCTCCCTTTCATTCTCCTTTGTTTTCTTTCATTTTTTTCCCTTCCTTTTCCTATTTCCCCTTTTGAGAAATATCCTTCTTCCATCTTGGAGTAGCAGCACTCAAGTGTTCGTAGAGGCCTTGAACTGATAGAACAAGTAGAAAAGAAGAGGAGCATGCTAGTGGCTTTTGAGAGATGCTGGATTTGTTTATAGTTCCCTTCTCTTTTAATTTCTTGTTTCTATTACAATGGATACTCATTGTTTTGTTACTCTTGATTTAATTAAAATGACTTAATTTAATTTGTGTTAGATTGATTGTGTTCGATTGCTTAATTTATTAAAAATCATGTTTATGTTGTTATAAACCTTGCTGTTTTGTTCAATCAAATATAATCATACTTATGTTATGCTTGCATTTAAATTGTAATGTAACAATTGAATTAATTATTTAAGCGTATTGAAATTGTAATTAACGGACATAATATTTAATTGGTGAATGGTTAATCTTCTAAGGTAGCTGATGGTTATATTAGTGACGTTATTAAACAATACATTAGCCTTACATAACTTGTAAGATTTTTGTGATTAAATTGTTTAAATATAGAAATATGTTGTTACTTCACTTAATCTTTTACTTGCTTATGAAAATTGATTAATTATTTGAATTAGCATAGAAACATGTTTTAATTTCTTGAGTATGTAAGTTCATTAACACATTTACTTATTAAAAGTTGTTTAATCGGTTGAATTGACATAGAGATATAGCCAAGTGATAAATGGATTTTGGTAGATGAGTATGTTCATAAGTTAGCAAATTGCCAAGTTGCCATGAATTTAATTCGTAACAACATGAACATGATTCTAATGAAGTTAAGTTAAAGAATGCAACTGATCTAACACATTTATGTCATATTGATTAAAAACTTGAAATCGAGCATTGAAATTTTTGTTTTTGTTTTAATTACTTAGTTTAATTTTTAGTTTTAATTAAACCCTTTTCAAATCATCAAAATTTCAACACCAACTTGTTAAATGATTTTCATAAATATTTTCTGACACAGTCCTTGTGGGTACAATAACTTGACATTTTCTTGTCACTTTATTACTTGTTGCGATTGTGTACACTTGCACATTTCCGTCGTTCCAAATGCCTAGAACATCTACCATGTAAAATAGTTCATTAAGCATTAACCAACAATCATATAGCATAATCATACAATCTCAATTTTAGTTTCAAGTCATACTTACTCATGCATTATTTAATAGTCCATTTACTTAGTAATCACTTATACTTGTAGGCATATATCACAACAAATATAAAAGAGATTTAAAAGATAATTTGGCACTTGAGCTATGAAAAATTAAAGTGAGCTTTATCTTCACACATTGGAAACACGAATCTCCAAACACACCAAATGATTCATAGAGTCAAACATATCCCAAAAAGTGAAGCATAAAGCCAACACTCTCCTATTCACCAAACATGTCCCGTTGAATGGAGCGTAGCTCACATTCCTTTATCTCTCCAACATGTCCGACAGCCTCAGCGCCCAAATCACATATACATATAGGTGAGTACTCACAATCATATGACATGCCAACTATTTCTAAAGGTCCCAATAACACAAGGCCAAAATATTTATTATTAAACACACATATTATCATTGAATATTTGCATTTTTAGCACAATATTATCACTGCCACTTAGCATTTATAACATGCTTTCATATACACTTCCATAACAGAAATCATGAGCACATAACACATGTATTAGCAAATCATCTCAATCCATATTTACATAATAGCACAAGCACATAATTCACAAGTTAAATATAAGTATGAGAAAGCTTAACCTTGGAATTTAGAGTATGGTTTTAGGCTACTATCAAATTCCCAGACAATGCAGTGAATCGTGTCTACTAGCTTTGGTCGGAAAGCTGAAAGCTCAAACTAGCTTTTTCTTAACTTGTAAAAGGTCCTAATATATCCAAAGCTTCAACACAATAATTCACACAATAATACAGGCAACAATCAGCTAATGATTCATCTTAAGCTAACCAAAAAACAAGCCTGTCATGAAACTAAAACTTTTAACATAACCAACTTGAAATCCACATATCTCATTCTACACTTAATATTTTTGCCTAAAACAAATTTCATTCATTTATGTATTCATATACGACTAATTTCCTACCTTTAAACCAAACAAAATCTCCCAATTCTAAGTATCAAAATTTTTGACATTTTTATGGAAATTTTCATGAAAATTCATTAAAATGTTTTAATTCTTTAGCCAAACTTCAAATTAAGTTTAAAAACCTTCTGATCATGTCAAAACTAGTTGAATAATACTTTAAAACCAATTTTTTACTTAAAATCCTGAAATCCACCATTAACAACCATATTTTCAACTTTTATTTAAAACATGCAATTTGATAGCTAAAAATTCGATTCAAAAGTCTCGATATCATTTAAAACTAGTAGAAAGACTAATCATTACCTTCGATGGAAGACAAATGAGTTTTCGATGCAAATCCAAGAAACACATAATTGAGGAAGTGGAACGATGAAAATGTGCAAGTGTACACAATCGTAATCACGTAATAAAGTGACAAGTAAATGTCGAGTACCATACTCACAAGGATTGTGCTATGAAAAGTATTTATGAAATATTTAATCAACAATTTCGTTAAATACAAGATAATATTTGAGAGGGTTTTTAATCTAAGGCTCCGTTTGTTTGAATGAAAATGATTTCCGAAAAATGATTTCTGGAAAATGAATTACTGTTCCAGAAAAGTTAATATTTTCTGGTGTTTGGATGAATTTGTGTAAAATATTTTCTATTGTTTGGCAGATTTCCTGAAAATATTTTAGGAAAATTGTTTTAAATGAAACAAATATAAATTTGAGAATTTTTTTTCATTGTTTAATTGAGTTTATTTTATATCTATTAAATTTATATTTTACGTTGTTTTTACATATATTGCAAAAATTTATTTATAAATAAATACATCAAATTAAATATATTAAAAATTACAAATTGAGGTGTAAATGTCAACAATGCTTAAATGCTATATAATTTATATATATATATATATTTTTAAAATCAATGAAAATAATATAAAATGTAATTGTTAACCGGTCTCAGTTATTAGTAATGTTAATAGCAGTTAAGGCTATTTGTGTGCTTATTAATTAAAATAACATTGGTTAATGTTCTTCAGAGTGGTCAATTGAGTCTAAACAAGCACTTTTAAAAGCAATTAAAGACAAGAATAAGCATATTTGAGTGTTAAACAAGATTGAAAAGAGGAAATTCTAATTGTTCATGTTCTTCAGAAGTTTCAACATAGCATCAAACAAAACTCTAGAAGGTATTGATGGGATACAATCCAACAAATCAAAGGAGAAAAAAGCTAGCAAAGTGGTTATAACATCAAAGCTAAGCTTATAAGTAGAACTAGTCAATGACATTGTTTTATAAGTAGAAATAACAGTGAAAGTCCACAAGTTCTAAAACCAGTCAATGGCAATGTTTGCGGGAGAAAGAAGCTTGAAGAGATGGGTGATAGAGTTGATATCATCTTCATAAACCAAGTTGTAGACACCAATTTGTAAAGTACTATTGGGAAGGAACATTTTGCTGCTGAGAATTGTGCCTTATCCATTTTGGAAGCTGACTTAGAATTTTTTGTAGATTTACCAAATGAAAGACTTTATATGAAAGAGATTGTTAAAAAGTTAAAGAAGATCAAAGTAGTAATCAAAGAAATCATCAAAATATTAGTCCTCAAAAAAGACTACTCTCAGTATGAAACTCATCCCATAACAGGACCATATACAGATGAATATGACTATAGACAAGGATATTACAAAGATAATAGAAGTAAATGGCAAAAACAGCCAATTCCGACAGAATGTCAAGTAATATATAGAACTCTAGGAGCTGATGGAATTCTAAATTTAGGTTGTGTCTCAAACCAGTCTGAATTCAAAGTACATCCTCTCTAAGGAGAGCACAAAGAAAGAACTTCTTTGTAAATATCTTTGTGGTACTTTCTCAAATTCTGAGAAAAATTACCCAATACATGAAAAAAAAACTCTAGCATTGCTAAAAGCATGTCGAAAATGAAAACTCTATCTGTTACCAGTAACCTTTATGGTTAAATCATACTCAAAATATGTTCAATGCTTTATAATTACAAGATAAAAAACAATTACAATCAAGTGCGCCTAATAAGGTGGCAACTTGAACTTAAGCAATTTCAGTTTATTTCAGGTTATATCCCAAGAAAAGAAAACTCAGCAACAAATAACATTCAAAAGAGAATGGAAGTAGTAATCAAATCCATTGAAGATCAAATATCTCATAAACAACAAGAGATCCAAAAGAAGCAAGAAGCAGCATCTTAATACATCAAGCATATGTGAAACATAAGATTGCTACTGCCTATCACCCATAATTGAATGGGAAAGTTGAAAGAGTGAATTGTGAAATCAAAGGTATCCTTGAAAGGGTAGTGCGCCCTAGCAGAAAAGATTGGTCTCCAAGGCTTAATGATGCACTATGGGCTTATCGATTAACATTTAAGACACCGTTAGGAATAACTCCTTATTAGTTAGTCTTTGGAAAGGTATGTCATTTGTCGTTGGAGTTGGAAAATAAAGCTCACTAGGCTTTGAAGTAATTAAATTTGGATCTTAAGCAAGCCAGTGAGAGAAGGATGTTACAAGTTAATGAGTTGGAAGAGTTAAGGTTAATTTCATACGAAAATGTCAAGATGTGTAAAGAAAGATCTAAGAGATGGAATGAAAGTCATATACAATCCCGTGAGTTTAAAGAAGGTCATAAGGTATTATTGTTTAATTCAAGGCTAAAGTTATTTCTTCGAAAGCTCAAATCTCGATGGAAATGACCGTATACTATATACAAAGTTTATCCATATGGAGCCATTACATTGTACAACAATTATGGAGGTACATTTAAAGTTAATGGTCAATGTCTCAAACACTATTGGGATGGTGAAGTTGAGCGAGTTGAATCCTCGTTCAAGCTAACAGACCCTTAACGTCTCATGACCTTATTTTTGAATAAATAACTAGAAATTATTTTCTTGAATTAGTACATTTAATTAATTCTGTATAAGGAGATTGGAACTTAAGCAGGACTGTTGTGACCCCTCCAACCTTTCTTGGGAATTAATTCAATTTAATCTTTTGAGAAGAAATTTTCTAATTAACTTTGTAATTTTTATTTTCATTTCAATTTTTGTTCTTAATTTTAATTTTTTTATGTTTAATAAGGGATTCAATTTAACCCAAGTACTAAACAATTTATTTTGTTTAAGTACTCTAGTTTGTAAATACAGTTTGGGCTTGAGGTCTAAAACATCAAAGAGGAGAAATTTACCCAACATTGTCGTCTAGAAAGGGTCCCCAAACCCTAATTTTTCCTCCACGTCCTTCCCCATTTCTTTTTTGCTGCCCAAGCAACCTTATGTAGCTGAATTTTTACTACATGTTTATCATAATTTATCACTATATTATTTTTCACACCCCTTCAAGCAATTAGTTCAAACACTAGCCACCCACATCTTTTCCTCTCTTTGCCACCATATTTTTCACACCCCTTCAAGCAATTAGTTCAAACACTAGCCACCCACATCTTTTCCTCTCTTTGCCACCATATTTTTCACACCCCTTCAAGCAATTAGTTCAAACACTAGCCACCCACATCTTTTCCTCTTGTTGTCAGCCTCAAATCTTAAATAAGCTCCCCAAAATCTTTCCCTTGTCGTAAAAATCACCTTGTGTCATTGCAAGTCTTTCACCAAAGCAACCATATCACTGCCGTAATTTCGTCGTCGTTACATGGTTTTTTTCCTTATAAAATCGTTGCCACAACCTTTTCGATTTTTTTTTCTTATCCCTTAACGAAATTCTGCCAAATTTTTGGGAAAAATACTATGCCTCGCTAAAGAACTAGATCTTCCAAGGCTTCCACCCAAAATCCAATTATGATTCAAGATGAGGAAGTAAAAGAAAGGTTTGATTCAATATTCAAGAATCAACCTATGATGCCGGAAAAAGGTTTTCACTTGAAGAGCACTGACAGGATGGTTGTACCCTTGCAAATTCAAAAGACAATTGATGCTCTCAATTGGAATCACTTTTTTGATGCACAATCACTTCCCAATAAGGATTTTTTCGAGCGTTCTATGCCAGTTCTACTATGCAAGAAGCTACTAAGGTTATTGTCCTAAAGAAGAAATTACCCCTTACTTCAAAGTTCAATAATGATTTGTTTAACCTACTTGATGTTGAAGAAGATGAGTACTTTCCCATGATGACCAATATCAATTGGGATTTTCTTCAACAATTATTTGATGTTGTTACAAATCTGGGATACCAATGGATTATAAGAAAGTATGGAAGCCGTTCTTGTTGAAAGGAATACCTAAAACCGATAGCTAAGGTATGGTTCTACTTTGTTCGTTATAGCTTCATGCCTATCTCACATAGTTCCACTATCTCTATGGAACAAATGCTCTTGTTTTATTCAATATTGACAAAAAGGCCTATCAATGTGGGGAGAACTATTCTTCAGGAGTGTAAAGCCCTAAAAATAGGTCTAATAGTTTTGGGTAAGTTTACCAGGTTTCGAGTGAAAATTAAGAGTTAATTGAGTTTGTTAGTAATTTTTTAATTAGCTTAATTTCATTTAAAATTGAGAAATAATATTCCAAAAAATAAAAATATTTTTAGAAAAATTAATTTTATAGTTTTAAATAATTGTTGGATAAAATAAATATTTTGGGTCAAATTTGAATTGAAAAAAAACATTAAAGTGGGGGTTTAATTGTGAGAATTTAAAATATTAATTACATAAGACCATTTTACAAAACAAGGGAAATGTTTAAGTGGTTCTATGAAAAATTACACATATTTTCGAAATTTTGGAGGGAAAGGATCATTTTGTAAAACAAGGGGATTGTGAGAGTGGTCTGATGGCAAATTCCCCAATTTTTGAAAATTAGGTGGGGGTTCTTCAATTTAGAAACACTGCAACCTGCTCACTTCACACATAATTTTCACCTGATTTCTAAGCATTTTCTCTCGTTTTTCTTTTTCATTTTCGAAGTCCACATATCAAAGATTAAATCTCATCTTTTATTCTCTCCAAATTCTCCACAAAAGATTTTCAAAGTTGAGAAAAACTCATCTGAGTTCTTCATAGATATTGATCCAATCTTCAATATTGGTGATTCCGGATCGATTGAAGGTATTTTCTCAACTCTAAATTCATTCGAAGGTTGTTTTTAATCATTATTTTCGATCTAAATTGATTAAAATGGTTTTTCAAAATTGAATCTCTTAGCTCTTGAACATGAGTTGGAATCAAAGTTTAAATGAATATCTAAGCTCAAATCATGTTAATTAAGAGGTCTTTCATAAGAAAACAAAAGATCAAGCTCGTTTGGTTGATAAATTTTGACAAATTCATTTTTAACTAAGAACATGAGTTAATTTTCTGAAAAATTATGAAAAGCTTTGTTTGATGAAATTGATGCTTAGGTTTTGTTTTGATAGTTTAGAAATGATTTTTTGTGTAGAGAAGGCCATCTAGGGGCTGAAATTTGTATTTCGACTAGATCGTGAGTTTTCGGTAAGGTAGATTGGAGAGGGATTTCAGATCTGTGTAGCTCATAATTTTTCGATTTTCTTGTTGTTAATGATAGCTTGTAACATGTATTTTATCTCTGTTTAAGCTCCACATCGAGGAGAAGTCATTTCTAATCAGAATCGAGGTCCAAACACTGCTACTTGATACATTTTCGCTTGAGAAGCAAAGTGTGAAGGTGAGTGGTTTTTAAAGGCAATTAGTAAACATGCCTATTTACATTCTTAATTAGGGTTTTTAATTGTGTTTTTAGTGATTCAATTGTATTTCAAGTGGTTTAGATTTCAAAATTGATTTTAATTTTATAAAAGTATATTTGTAAATGATTTATGGAAATTGTGAATAGTGTGTTTAGTATGATTAATTTGAATTTTATTGATTAATAATTGGAGCATGGATTATTGTATATTAAAGCAATTGATCATGGTTTTGATCATGGTTTTATTGTGTTTATCTATGTTGATACTAAAATTGTTAAGTGACATGCTTTAAATAGAATGTTTATATCATGAATTAAGTGCTTAAATATCAGTGTTTATGCCCTGTGTGATTGATTATATTGGCAACATTGCATGGTGAATCCATTTGAAATAGATGGCATTCCATGAGTGCTCACCACTACATGTGTTATTTGTGTGCATATGGCTCTAGGAGTATTGATTTTGTTGGAGTGGATAAGGGAGTGTTGAGCTTTTTCTCCACTCAATCATTGACGATTTCGAGGTGATATAAGGGAGTGTGTGGCTACGCCCTACTCAATCAAAGTATTATATTCGATATTTGGGATATCAGAGATCCGTTTATCCAATGCATGATCACATGTTTATATTTTTCCATGGATGACATTTTCCAATATAAATATTTTTTTATTAATTAAATTATGTTTTCGTATGCCATAATAAATATGATTTTTATTCATCGAATAACATGTGAAGTTATGATGTTATGATGTTGCAATGTTGCTGGAAATTTCAATCAATTGAATGCCATAATTGAGCATGAAAATATAATTGAAATTGTGATTCATATATGATTTACCTTGGTTTAAGTAAGTTTTGGTGTAATTTATTTACTGAGTTTATGGCCATTCACTCAGCTTTTTTAGCTCACACCCTCATAGCTTTGTGTAGAGTTTTCTAGCTTTAGGGAGTTGAGGAGCAAGGGCAAGGCTGGCCCAAGTTTAAGACTACTTGGTAGTATATATTAAGGACTTTTCTATAGATACATTAGAGGACATTGTGGCACTCAGTTGGGATAATTTGATACACTTGTAATGAATGTTTGAAACTTACATTTGGACATTGATTTTGAGATGTTATATTTGTTTTAATATTTTATTTGTTGGTTAAATGTTGAGTGTATTATTGTATGTTTCTAAGTGATAACATGGTGATTGAAACATGAAATTTTCATTAATACATTTTAATTGTAGCTTGTTAAGGAGTGGATAGCTTTTTGGCTAAGGCAAGTCCATTTTAATTGTAGCATGATTTTGAATGTTTAAATTATGTATACATGTTGTTTATTAGTTGTAATTAGATTAATTAGAATTATGTGTATGATTAAGGCATTAAAACTTAGCTAATATAGCCTTAATTAATAATTGGATTAAGGAAAAATAGTTAATTAAAATGAAATTTTAGGAGTTTCATAAATTGACTAAAATAAGGTTGGTAAACATTTAGAATTAAAATCGGGATCATTTAGTTTTAAAATGGTTCACAAATTGCTTCCGCAATAAGATTAGATAATTATTAGTTAGAATTGAGGTGTTACAAAGTTGGGGTGTGTTTTGGGTTGTTTTGTGTTGGAGAGTCACTTTGGTGGCTAATGTGTCGCTTCGGATTCGTGCCGATCTGTTTTGGTCAAGTTTGGGGTGCAACAAGGTGATCCATTATTGTGCTAAAAAGAAGACCGGGAGTACCTACTTCTCATCAGTGATTACTTCACTTTACTTAAGGGCCCAAGATAAAACAAAAGAAAATCTGAAGGGTCATTATGTTCAAGGTTGTATCACAGCCTATGACCTTGAAAGGTTAGTGAAGAGTGTTCATGAGTTGAACCAAATTGAACCAAGTGAACCAACTGAACCAGAAACTGATGAGTCGTCAAACAAAACTGAAACTAAAGCTGACTTAGTTGCTGATACAGAAGAAGTAGAATCTGAAGAGGAACTAAACAATCCTAAACTGATTGAGGAACCAAACATCTATGAACCAAGAGATGAACCGAAGGTTGACGAGCCAGTTGAACCAAGTGTTGATCCTAAATTGACTATTCCAATGCCCACTCGTTCAAACACTTTGAAGAAATCTGAATTGTTAATTATGATGGATATGTGTAAATTTATTCACAGCAAAAAATAGGCCTACTGGAGATATTCAAAGATTAGAGACGATTCAAACAATAATACTTTTAAGAATATCTCTAACACTTTTATTCTTGAGTTCCCATATTTTATCTTCGAGACATGGAAAGAAGAAGACAAATATGAAAGCAAGGATGGAACTGAAGAAAAGGAAGACAAGGGGGATGATTCAAGTAAATAAAAGAGGGGAATTCTTGTCTTTAGTATTTATTTATTTATTCTTATGTCCTTAGGTGTTTATTTTTATTTCTTAGTTAGGATTTTGCTTTTGCATAATAAAACATTGCAAACATAAATAAGCTCAATACCTGTTTATTAAGAAAAGCAAAGTAATGTGGTAATGAGAATGAACATGTCTAGGATTGGATTGTTAAGAAAGACTTGGTGTTTAAGTTATTTTTCCTTAAGAATAGACTTGCATGAAGGTTTAGTCTTTAAAATTGACTTAGTAACTTTATTGAGGCGAAATCCTAGGAGGCATGAGACTCTAAATATGATATAGGCACATCGTCTTTTGATCGTTTGAGCCTTTCAAGCCCACCTTATGATATTAACCCTTGAAAGTTTAATTTTGAGTTTAATGGTCTGTTTATTGCAAATTACCTACATCATAAGCCATATTACATTCCTTTTGAGTTATCCTATGCTTGTGCACCCATCTTAACTAAGTTTTCTTAGTGATAAATATTTGAGGAAAATTTTGAAAAGAAGTACATGCTCGATTCAAAAAAAAAATTATGAGCACGAGTTCAAAATAAGTTTGAGGATGTTCCAAAGACCCATTCAAAAGAAGGTTGTGTTGCAAAAAGATCCAAAACAAAGTGAGGGTGAATATTATTGAAACCAAAAAATCACATCTCTTAAATTCCTACCATTAGCCTAACCCTATTACAACATTATAAAAGACCTGTTGATTTGATGATTATGTCGCCTACATTAATGGAGATAATTTCTAAGTTCAACATATGAAGACCGTAAAATAAACCTTATGATTGTTTTGTTTAGATTGATAGGGAAGTTGTGTTGAATGGTGAATGTTCCATATGACTTTGAAATACATGCAAACTATGACTCATGCTGACATATCTTTATACTTAGCATAAAGTTTTGGAATAATATTTGCATGCGAGCTACTTATCAATAAAAAGAGTCTATGAACATGATATTGTTGATGTATTATTATGTGCCAAAGATTGATACTGCTTACATATTGCAATATTGCCTTAGCAAAACTTTTCTATGCATGAACATTACATGGGACGAGAAATGGTTTAAGTTTGGGGGTGTGTAAACTCAAAAATATATAGGATTTTTCTATAGAATTTCATCACCTTTTAACATAAAATGATATTAAACCCGAGTAATTGTTTAATAAATCGGTGAATTTTTCTTAAATGTTAATCTTGGACATGAAATTGCTAAAGATATGATTTTGTGCTTTATTATATGGTTTTGATGCATAAATTTGCCTATTTTATGTTGTTTATTAACATATCATATTTCAAGGATATAGTGAGTCATGAAATTAATTTAATAAAGCATGATTAAACTCTTTTTGTAAACATGAATTATTTCATCTATGTTGGTCGGCAAAGACTATGTGCATTAGGTCATCAAATTATTTAATTTAACCCAATTGAATTATAGAAGCAATTTGGACAGGTCTAACTACTTAATTGGTCATGAAAATTGTCCAGTCCAAGAGGGAGAAGCCCAAATTCAGCACAAGCAATTAGCTGCCCAAGAAGGAGCTTTTAGATATTTCTTGGAGGTCTCTGAAGTTGAATAAGAATAAAAATTTATCCACAAAGATTACCTTTGACTCCATTCAAGTCCCTGCTTGATTTTAGCATGATTGTATGCTTAAATCAAGCAAACAACCAAGCACTAATCCCACAAGTTGTGCTTAGCCATGCATGAGAGAGAAATGAGGGATTCCACCACGCTATTTTTAGTAAATCGATCACCCTCCTCACCTATAAATACAACCATCATTTTCTTCCATTTCTCTCATTCTCTTTTATTTTCTTTTCCCCAAACCTAGCATTCTTTTCTTCATCCAAATTTTAGCCAGTAAAAGCCTCTCAGAGATCATCTCTTGATCAACCACCTTGAGGAGTCATCTTCAATCAGAGTCCGCACGATAGCCACTTCGATAGAGTTTATTCTTTCTCTTCTTGTTATTTGAATTCATCATGTTTGCAATGTGTTCTTTAATCTTGTCATCAACAATGATAGCTTAAATTAGTTTAAGCTAGGATGATTGCATTAATTCAATGAGAATGATTTGATTCATGCTTATATTGTTTGTTCCTCAATCGATCATGTTTTCAATTAAATTCAAGTATGTATTTCGTTCATACATGATTAGATTTATTAGAATTAGTTGAGAGATCCTAACTAGACGACAGGTAGTGGATATAATAATTGAAAAATGAATGCTTAATTTAGATCTTGACCTGACTAAATTGGGATTCATAATAACTTTGACAAGTCTATTATCTTGCATAGTTTTTAGATTTTTATGATTAAATTGTTCGAAACCTGACACGTCCCTATTACTTTACATGAATGTTAAGAAACCCTTAGTTTAATATGATCTGTAAAATGCATGTTTCACTAAGTAAAGGATTCCAAGAGGACCTAAATTGGTTTCCAAACTCATGAAAGATCGAGTTGTCATGGAATGTTTTCCAAATATTATTTACTATGATAAGAATGAATTAAGTTAATTACTGTAATTGTCCTAGCGTATGCATGTTATTGATTGTTGAGATTGTGTTTTCTGTTGCTAAAGTCATTCATTCATATAGATAATTTTCGTACTTAGATTAAATTGCATTAGGGATCATTTGCATCTAGATTGTTACATTTAATTTTAATCATCAAACCTCTCAAATTATTGTGTTTTTATCACCAACTTGTGAAATTTGTTTTTACAAAATATTGATTAATATACACAATTCCTATGGAGATGATAACTCTTTTACTTACTTATTACTTGATAACGACTATGTACAATTGCACAAATCTATGCGTTACACAGTTCCTACCAATTATTCTTTACTGAAGTTAGTAGAGTTGTACATTATTAAAACTATACGTCTTCATTGAGTTCCAGTTTCTATCATCTCTAATAAGGATCCGCTCTTTACGTCGAGGTTTTGGAAGAGTTTGCAAGAGGCTTTGGGGTCAAAGATTACTTTTAGTACGACTTATCACCCCCGAACTAATGGTTAGTCTGAGAGGGTAATTCAATTTGTTGAAGATATGTTGTGAAGCTATGTGATTAAGTTTAGTGGTAGTTGGGAGTGATATCTACCCTTAGCAGAGTATGCTTACTACAATAGTTTCCAAGTGGGTATTCGCATGGCACCGTTTGAGGCGTTGTATGGTAGGAAGTGTAACACTCCTTTGTGTTGGATGAAATTGGATGAAAAGAGGGTTGTGAGATTTAATTTAGTTCGAGAGACTAAAGAAAAAGTGAAGTTTATTTGTGAAAGGTCGAAATTAGCAACGGATAGGTAGAAATCTTATGCAGATTTGAAATGTCGAGTTATTGAGTTTCAAGTTAGTGATAAGGTGTTCTTGAAAGTTTACCACTGAAATAATGTTTTGAGGTTTGGAAAGAAGGGTAAGTTGAGTCCAAGATATGTTAGACCCTATGAAGTTGTCGAGAGGATAAGACCGATAACTTATCGATTCAAGTTGCCACAAGAACCCGAGTGAATTCACGATGTTTTCAATGTGTCCATGCTACGGAAGTATTGTTCAGATCTGTCACATATTGTATCGACAGAAGAAATTGAAGTTCGAACTAATTTAACTTATGAAGAGGAGATAGTTGAGATCATAGATCATGAGGAGAAGGTCTTGCTTAATAAAAAAGTTTCATTGGTTAAAGTTTTATGGCGCAACCACAAGACAAAAGAGGCTACTTGGGAAGTTAAAGATGCGATGAGACATCAATAACCTCATTTGTTTAGTTCAGGTAATTTCGAGGACAAAATTCTTTTTGGTGGGAGAGAATTGTCACACCTCAAAATTAGGCTTAGAAGTTTCGAGGGTAAAATAGGAATTTTAGTCTTAGAGTGTTCGAAATTTTGTGACATGGCAAATTTGAAGTGTTTTCTACTATGGTTTTTAGAAAATTAAATCAATTTCTGAAAAGGAGTTTTTAAGACCTTTAATTTTGAATATAAGATTGATTAGTAAAAGAGTCAAAATTGTGAGCATTTATGTCGTAATTTTCCCAAATTTTAAAATTCAACCTAAAAACCCCCTTCTCCAATTTAACTCACGAGAGGAATTCTCATTGCTAGTGTATTGCAGTCTCTTTATTTTCCCTTACTCTCTCATTCAATTTTTTTTATCAAACTCTAATATTTTGATTCCCATCAATATTCAAGCCGTAAACCTTCATAATACTTCAAGAAAACACCCAAAAATACTATTAATTTCATCATCTTCCTGGAACGGTAAAAATATATAGACTTTTTCATATCCTTTTTTACCTAATTTCATGCAAATTCTTAGTAATTAATGTCGAAAAATATAATTTATTTATAAAACAATTAATTTGTGTTAAAATTATCAACATATTGATTTTTAATTACTTTTATAAATATTAAACATGAATTTGATGACTTTTCTATATATTTGCATAATTGGTGAAAATCGGCCCGACAAACACTACTGATAGCCTACACCGTTGAGGGAATTTTTACACTAAGTTAGTGAAGAGCTATGAAGAATATTTTTTTCTAGGGGTCAGTCCAATATGAAGCTACATTATTGTTTATAATTATATTTTTAATTCAAATTAAATTGGATTAAAAATTAATTATAAAGGCTAAGCTGAAGTGGCTCGATGTGCATGCAACCGAGGGTCGAATCACCTCCAATTGGGCTAGCCATGTGCTGTCCATGTGCTGACATTTTCAGCTAATTATTTTGACCATTTCAACCTTGCAAAACAGCACTTGAAGTTTCCCAAAATACCATTCCAACCTCTCCATTTTTCGTGCTTTATATTCTCACCCTTGGCTCATTTTAAGCAAACTTTGAACAAGTCAAAGTTGCCTATGCATGGCCGGCCACCCATTCTTGTGTGGTTGATATTCATTTGCCGAAAATAGCCACACAACTCCTCTTCTCCACCTATAAATACACCCCTCATTCCATCACTTTTAAACACTAATTCACTCACATTTTCTCTTCTTTCTCTCTAATTCTCTCTAGCCTTCCATCATCATTTCCCTTCCATTCCCTTGCCAATTTCTCCTCTTGGAAAAGAGTAGTTCATCAACCTTCCATAGTCTTTGTTTAGTGTTCATCAGAGATCTCTATTTGGGAAGATTCAAGCAAGAACAACGAATAATGCTGAAGTAGTTCTTGAGAAATTGTTGGATTTAGTCCTATTCTTTTTCTCATTTTTTTAGATTCTTGTTTGTTATATGATGAATGCTATTATGAATGCTATTAATTCTTTAACTAAAATGGCTTAAATTCTTTAAGTGTTGGGTTGATTGCGTCTAATTGCTTGTTTATATTTAATCATGTTTATGTTGTATAGGCCCTGAATATCTTGTTTAATTAAATATTACTCATGCCTAAGTTATTATTGCATTACCCTTGTGATATAACTATTGAATTAATCATTTAAGCACGTTGAAATTGTGATTAATGGACACACTATTTAATTTGCACATGCTTAATCCTTTAAGGAAGTTGAGGGTTAAAATTGTGATGTATTAGAGAATACTAGCCCTACATAACTTGCAGGATTTTTGTAATTAAACTGTTTCAATATAGGTGTATGTTGTTATCTTACTTGATCCTTTACATGCTTATGAATATTAATTTAGTCGGTCGTATTGGCATAGATATATGTTCAAGAGATAGATTAATTTCATAATGTATGTATGTGCTATAACACATTAACTTATCAAAGGTTAGTTTAGTCGGTCGTATTGGCATAGGTGTATGTTCAAGAGAAACTAATTTTTGTAAGTAATGTTGTTCATAAGTTAGCAAGATACCAGGTTGTCGTGAATGTTAATTCGTAACTAGCATGAACATGGTTTATATTTAATTAAGTGATTAAAGCAATTAACCTGACACATTTATGTCATATTGATTAAACCTTTAGAAATCGTGCATAGGAATATAATTTAGTCTTAGTTGAACTTAGCTTAATTAGTTTAGAACACTTAGGCTGTGTTTGTTTGGTTGTAAAAGCTTTTCCGGAAAAGGCTTTCATTGTTTTCCACCGTTTGTTTGGTGGAAAATGAAATCCTCAGGTAAAATCAATTTAAAAACACGGGAAATACACCTTCATTTTTTGTAAAATGTCTTACGGTTTCCATTTCCGTAAGACATTTTCCAACTCTTTCTCTCAAAACCTCTTCCCCATTTCCCCTTTCCCTTCCCCTTTCTCCTTTCCACCATTGTACTATTTATTAGCCTCTTGTCCTTTTCCCCTTTCTCCTTTCTCCTTTGCACCATTGTTAAGTTTTTTAAGCTGCCAAAGAAAGAAAGAAAAAAATAGCAGAGCAAGAAACGACCAAGCAGAGAAAAAAAAGTTGTAGAGCTAAAAACAGCAGTAAAAAATTTAACAGTATGTTTCTTTTTTATTTTTTCTTTTTTATCAGTTTAAGAAGCTTCAATTGCTTTTCAGCCCATGCTTTAATTTCAAAAAAAAATGTGCATGTGTTTTTTTTCTTGCTTCCATCTAGGGCAATCTAAAATGGGTTTATTTTTTATCACAATCGCAATAAATTCTATATTAACAATTGTTTCTATTAATTTTTTATTTATATCTTTTTGATCAGTTATTGCTATTGTTATTTGTTGATCTTTTTCTTTAATTTTTCTTTTTTATTCTTCAAGTGTTTTTTTATTGGATTTGTTATGTCGACAAGTGTTAATATTTCTGTCTAATTATTCTGGGCTGTTGAAGATGATGGTGTTGAAAAAGATTCTTCTTTGACTTCAAGAACTATTTTGATAGCTGCAAGGCCTTCGTTTAGCTTTTGGATTTCATCTTGACGTTGCTTGATGTATTAAGATGCTGCTTCTTGCTTCTTTTGGATCTCTTGTTGTTTATGAGATATTTGATCTTCAATGGATTTGATTACTACTTCCATTCTCTTTTGAATGTTATTTGTTGCTGAGTTTTCTTTTCTTGGGATATAACCTGAAATAAACTGAAATTGCTTAAGTTCAAGTTGCCACCTTATTAGGTGCACTTGATTGTAATTGTTTTTTATCTTGTAATTATAAAGCCTTGAACATATTTTGAGTATGATTTAACCATAAAGGTTACTGGTAACAGATAGAGTTTTCATTTTCGACATGCTTTTAGCAATGCTAGAGTTTTTTTTTCATGTATTGGGTAATTTTTCTCAGAATTTGAGAAAGTACCACAAAGATATTTACAAAGAAGTTCTTTCTTTGTGCTCTCCTTAGAGAGGATGTACTTTGAATTCAGACTGGTTTGAGACACAACCTAAATTTAGAATTCCATCAGCTCCTAGAGTTCTATATATTACTTGACATTCTGTCGGAATTGGCTGTTTTTGCCATTTACTTCTATTATCTTTGTAATATCCTTGTCTATAGTCATATTCATCTGTATATGGTCCTGTTATGGGATGAGTTTCATACTGAGAGTAGTCTTTTTTGAGGACTAATATGGTGGCAAAGAGAGGAAAAGATGTGGGTGGCTAGTGTTTGAACTAATTGCTTGAAGGGGTGTGAAAAATATGGTGGCAAAGAGAGGAAAAGATGTGGGTGGCTAGTGTTTGAACTAATTGCTTGAAGGGGTGTGAAAAATAATATAGTGATAAATTATGATAAACATGTAGTAAAAATTCAGCTACATAAGGTTGCTTGGGCAGCAAAAAAGAAATGGGGAAGGACGTGGAGGAAAAATTAGGGTTTGGGGACCCTTTCTAGACGACAATGTTGGGTAAATTTCTCCTCTTTGATGTTTTAGACCTCAAGCCCAAACTGTATTTACAAACTAGAGTACTTAAACAAAATAAATTGTTTAGTACTTGGGTTAAATTGAATCCCTTATTAAACATAAAAAAATTAAAATTAAGAACAAAAATTGAAATGAAAATAAAAATTACAAAGTTAATTAGAAAATTTCTTCTCAAAAGATTAAATTGAATTAATTCCCAGGAAAGGTTGGAGGGGTCACAACAGTCCTGCTTAAGTTCCAATCTCCTTATACAGAATTAATTAAATGTACTAATTCAAGAAAATAATTTCTAGTTATTTATTCAAAAATAAGGTCATGAGACATTAAGGGTCTGTTAGCTTGAACGAGGATTCAACTCGCTCAACTTCACCATCCCAATAGTGTTTGAGACATTGACCATTAACTTTAAATGTACCTCCATAATTGTTGTACAATTTAATGGCTCCATATGGATAAACTTTGTATATAGTATACGGTCATTTCCATCGAGATTTGAGCTTTCGAAGAAATAACTTTAGCCTTGAATTAAACAATAATACCTTATGACCTTCTTTAAACTCACGGGATTGTATATGACTTTCATTTCATCTCTTAGATCTTTCTTTACACATCTTGACATTTTCGTATGAAATTAACCTTAACTCTTCCAACTCATTAACTTGTAACATCCTTCTCTCACTGTCTTGCTTAAGATCCAAATTTAATTACTTCAAAGCCTAGTGAGCTTTATTTTCCAACTCCAACGACAAATGATATACCTTTCCAAAGACTAACTAATAAGGAGTTATTCCTAACGGTGTCTTAAATGTTAATCGATAAGCCCATAGTGCATCATTAAGCCTTGGAGACCAATCTTTTCTGCTAGGGCGCACTACCCTTTCAAGGATACCTTTGATTTCACAATTCACTCTTTCAACTTTCCCATTCAATTATGGGTGATAGGCAGTAGCAATCTTATGTTTCACATATACTTGTCAAGCAACCACTTAAGCCATTTATTTACAAAGTGAGATCATTCATCAATAATAATAGCTCTTGGAGTCCTAAACCATGTAAACACATGCTTATGTTGGAATTGCATGACTATCTTCGCATCATTTGTTGGGTATGCTTCGGCTTCAACCCACTTCGTTACATAGTCCAAAACTACCAAAATATACCTATTTCCATGAGAAGAAGGAAACGGGCCTAGAAAATCAATGCCCCACAAGTCAAATAATTCAACTTCTAAGATGTTTGTTAAGGGCATCTCGTTCCTCCTTGATATGTTTCTAGTCCTTCAGCATTCTAAGCTGCCAAATAAATTTGAATCTCGCGATTTAGACCAAAATGGAACCTCTTACAACGGTCCTTCTCAAAAAGAACCATCTCCAGAGCGTACTAACTAAGTCACACGAACTCTACGTCATAATCAGCCACTAAAAGATCTCCCTGAACCAAATCCAAAAACTCACGTTTACAAGCTTCCATATATTGTTCCCCCATAAACTTTCTCTTAAAAACCCTAAGGAAAAGTTCCCAATTCAAGCGATCAGTCGTAGTACCTCTCCTAATAGTGTTCCACCAACAATGTGCCTCACCATAAAGTAGGGATAGAGCATAAACCAACTTCTCTTGGTCAGGATAGGACATATGCTCGAGGATCCTTTCAGCTCCTTCCAACCAGTACTCAGCTACGATTGGACCGATTCCTTTAACTCCAGTAAATTCCTTACCACTTAATGCCCGAAGACGTTCAAGCAACAACCCACGATTCACAGGTGTGGATTGGTAGGTGCAGGGCCAAGGTTAGCACCAGTAGTCTGCTGAAACACTCCAATCATCACTTCCATCAGAGCGCCTACACCCTTATCATGTATGTTAACTATACGTGGCAGCATAGGAGGTGCAGAGGATGTACCATCCTCTTCAGCTTTCACTCTTAAATTCACATGTCTAAGAGGCATATGGAACTAGTCTAACATACACAATAAATAAAAATGTGTTAGTGCCGAGGGAAATGATCCAAGTCAAGTTCTTGCAAGCAAAATTTTAGGATTAAAGGCAATGTGTTCTCGTTCCTACCCCACATGCAATTCAAACAAGAGATATCTCATGAAATTCAAGTAATCAGAATAAGTTAATCACTTTGGGTTTCACAACCCCACTACACACAACAATCACCTAGGTCTGAGTGTTATTGAACCTAGGCTCTAATACAACAAATGTAGCACCCTATACCTGACCCGATCTCCGAGCTTGAGAAATTGGACGCTACACCACTGTCTCCCGACATATTCATCAATTAAATTATCAAACCTCATGCGAACATCTTTTTATTATGGCATTCATACAAGCATGCGAACATCTTTTTTATCATGGCATTTATACAAGTTTTATGACAACATATGTTAAATATCAATAGAAAATGCAAAATATACCTTAAACGAGCTTATAACATCAAATAATCATGCTTTAGGATCACTTAGAAAATTTTACAAATCTATTACGTAGGTATCGATATTGATAAAATGGTATCAATAATTCTCTCAAGTGGTATCGATACCGCTTGAAAAATTGATACCAAATTAGCTTATTGTTTTTCATTTTAAAAACCCAACTATCGAAAAATATTGATACCCCTAAAAAAGTATAGATAATTTCACCCCAATATCAATACTCGTGATAAAATATCAATACCGACTTGCAAATTTGACTTCTTGCACTTCAAAAATTATTATGAAATATTTAATCAATAATTTGGTTAAGAACAAGCTAATATTGGTGAGGGAAGTTAATCTAAACTATTCTAAATTAAATTAAACTAAGTTAAGCTAAGACTAATTATATTCCTATGCACAATTTCTAAAGGTTTCAATCAATATGACATAAATGTGTCAGGTTATTTCTTTAATTACTTAATTAAATCTAAACCATTTTCATGCTTGTTACGAAATAATATTCACAGTAACCCGGTACTCTGCTAACTTATGAACAACATCACTTACTAAAATTCATTCATCTCTTGAACATATCTCTATGCCAATTCAACTGACTAAATCAATTCTAATAAGAAAATGTGTTATGCACATACATACTATATGAAAGCTAAAGAATTTCTTAAACATATCTTTATGCCAATTCAACCGATTAATTAATAATTATAAGCATGTAAAGGATCAAGTGAAGTAACAATCATATCTCTAGGTTGAAACAATTTAATTCACAAAAATCCTGCAAGTTATGCAAGGATATGTATTGGTTAATATCATCACAATTCTAACCTTTAGCTCCCTTAGAAGATTAGACATGCACAAATTAAATAGTGTATTCATTAATCACAATTCAACGCGCTTAAATGATTAATTCAATAGTTATATCACAAGGATAATGCAATAATAACTTATGCATGATAATATTTAATTAAACAGAATGTTCAGGGCCTATAACAATATGTACATGAATTAAATATAAACAAGCAATTAAACGCAATCAACCCAACACTTAAAAAATTTAAGTCATTTTAATTAAATAATTAATAGCATTCATCGTATTAACAAACAAGAATCTAAAATAAAGAAACAGACTAGGATTAAATCCGTCGATTTCTAAGAATAGTTGTCGCATTCTTCGTCGTTCTTGCTCGATTCTTCTCAAATCAAGGTCTTTGATGAAAATCAATAAAGGCTATGGAAGGCTGAAAAACTAATCTTTCTAAATAGGGGAATCGGTAAGGGAATGAGGGAAAATGGAATGGAAAGCTAGAGAGAAAACTAGAGTAAGAATAGAGAATGGCGAATGAATTGGTGTGTTGGAATGAGAGGTGTGAGGGGGCTTTTATAGGTGAAATGTGGTGTCTATATTTAGTATATAAATATAAGTGACACACATTTCTTGGTCGGCCATGCATAAGCAAGTTTGACTTGTTCAAACTTTTCTTAAAATTAGCTTGGGGTGGAAATTTAAAACCATGAAAAGTGGAGGGATTTGAATGGAATTTTAGGAAACTTAAGGGTTGTTTTGCAAGGTTTAAATAGTCAACATATCATCTGATTACATCACCATGTGGATAGCACACGACTAGCCCAAATCAAGGTGGTTCGACCCTCGGTTGCATGCACATCGAACCACTTCAGTTCAGCCTTTATAATTGAATTTTAATCCAAATTAATTGAATTAAAAATATAATTATAAAGAATAATTCAGATTCATAATAAACCGACCCTTGGCTTGAAAAATATTCTTCTTAGCTCTTCGTTAACTTGGTGTAAAAATTTCCTTAACAGTTTAAGCTGTAAACAGTGTATGGCGAGACGATTTTCACCAATTGTGAAAATCTATCAAAAAATCATCAAATTCATGCTTAATATTTATAAAAATTATTAAAAATCAATATGTTGGAAATTTTAGAACAAATTAATTATTTTATAATTAAACTAATTTTTTCAACATTAATTAATCATAATTTGCATGAAATTAAGTCAAAAAGGTATGAAAAATTCTATACATTTTCATCGTTTCATATACCTCTGCTCCAAACCAGAAAATAACAACATATATAAGCATTCCAATCATCCAAACTTATACCGAATTAACATGAAACTATTATATCACTTGAGAATCATCAAAACGCCTATATTATTAGTTCAAATCATCGAATCATATCCAGGTAACCATGCGATATATCGAGCACCAAATCTCATGAATCCTAAAAGCATCTACAATCTCATGGCAAAAATCAAAATAAGTCTACCACATTACCTTATTCTCAAAAATATAATCAATAATTAAGCACCTACTAAAGTAAAAGACTTGCTTAGATCGCCCCACGGAACCACACCGCCCACACCGAAACGCTACTAATAAGTAATGGTATTAAAATGAGGGGTTGATGTAACATCCTAATTTTGAATAGAGGACTTAATTGAAATTTTTGCAAAATTTTTAGGTTAATTCATAAATTTCGTAAAGTTATGGACTAAATTGAGCTAAAAATAAAATTTTGGAGCTAAATTGGAAATTTCTAGACTAATTTGTGAAACGGGTCAAATTTGGGGTTTTTTTTAAAACCTTAATATTTTTTGAGGGCCTCAATGTAAATGACCCATTTTTATAGGTATTTCAACCCCTTTTCTAAATTTCAAAACCCTTTTAACCTTCTATTTTATTTTTTCTTTCTCTTTCCTTCAAACCAAATCCTCCCAACAACCCCCATCCCTCTCACTTTCTAACAAGGCTTCGACAACCCTTCTATCGTCATCCGCGTGTCGTACCACCGTCACCAAAAAGTGATCCTTGTCACCTCGCAAACCAACGCCGACCCTCAAACACTCCCTCACCGTTGCCATTTATGAGAAAATGGTGGTGAACCATTCGACCTTCGTTCTCCCTTTCGTTGCTCCGTCGTGTGTGCCGCCATGTGTTCTTGGCATTGGTAAGCCATGAGTCGTGTTGGGATCATTTTAAGGTCATTCTTTTGCTATTCTAACATGGTTATGTGTCATCGTCCAACTGGGTTATGATCGACGCCATCAAGGGTCTTTTAAACCCTAATTTTCCATTATTACTAAAGTTTTGTGGAGTTTGGGCCATCAGAACCAAGCCCAACGTTAATACCCAAAACCCATGGCTAAAATCAATAGCCCAAACCTTACCTTATGTTTAAGACCCAATGCTCCTTGGTTTTGACCCAATCCAAAACCAAACCTAAACCAGACCTCAAACCAATTACTCAAGTGTGTGTGCAAGCCCAAAACCATGAGGACCCAATATCCAATCCCAAGTCAAACCAAAAACCCTTAAATCAAAACTCCCAAACCCTAAACTTATTTCATGTGACCCGACCTGACTCGAACCTGTGAGCCCGACTTGTTGACTCGAGTTGATCGACCCGTTAACTTTGACTCTTTGACTTTGATCGTTGATCATTGACTTTCTTACCAACTCTATCCTGCCATTTTTTATGTCTTAATTTCGAATCTACTATCCGTTTTGTCAAATTTGAACCAGAAAGCCTCGTTTTACCTATTTACAAGTTATTATACTCAATAATTTTCTAAGAAAAATGAATAAGGGTTTTGACTTGGGATATTTTGTGTGTAGGTGATTACGATTTTGAGATCAACGAGTTACCACCTCCACCTGTGCAGACTGCCTTGTACAAGCTCCATTAGTTGCACGTGAGTATTTGTTCCGATTTAGTGTTAGGATTAGTAGGTGGCATAGTGATAGATTTAATGTAGAATTTATTCTTGTAGGTTCAAGTACAGCTAGACCTAGTGATAGATTTGAGCGTGAGAGATGTTCTTCACGACGTTAGAGCTTTTGCCGTTAGCGGTGTGTCTCTTTCTGTGCTACATGTTGTGTGTCTTTATCCATGCTCCTATTTGTTGTGTTTTGTTTGTATTATATGATTGTTGTGTGATGTTATTTTGTGTTGAGATATTTGTGAGATTATTATTTGATGTTGTGTATCGCATGTTGATTTTCCATGCATATTTGTCACATTGTAGGCACTTTGATTATCATGTGTACGGATTTTTGAACTCTGATTTAATATCACGAGATTGTGTTGATATTGATATTATTGTGACATCATATCATTGTGTGTACATGGGTTGGGATTGTACGTTGGAAGTCGTGGTAATCACCCCTTCAAATGGCTGATAATAAAGCCACTTTGACTGGTGATGATTGGATGGGGAAGGGTTCTGGGGAACCTTTCCACTGTGTTGGTGTGTTGGGTGCATTTCATAAATGCTTGTGATTTTATTGCATTTGTGTTGTGATAAATTGTATGCTTGTTAAAAAATGTTTTATGAAATTATTATGATATTGTGTTTGTGATTGCTTGCACTTTAGTGACATGCTGGGCTTTTTAGATCATTCTCCTCAATTTCCCCTTTACAGATTTATTTGGACATAAGCAACTTGGTACTTAGAGGATCTCTTATTTTAATTATTTTCATTTATTATTCATTATGGAATATTTTGGGGATTTTTCAGATTTATGTGTTATTAAATTATTTTGGAATTATTCAAAAAGTGGAAATTTAATTGTTTTATTATGACTTAGTTTATTTACAAATTAATATATATCTGTTTTAAATGGTTTCTAGGGGCAAAATTTCGATAGTGACCTTCTAGATTCGATTATACCTTCTAAGTCGAGTTAGGGGATTACAATTAAGCTCAACAAACTTAGTGAATGCCTTGGACATCTACCATGCAAATAGTTCATCAAGCATCAACCAACAATCATATAGCATAATCATACAATCTCAATTTCAGTTTCATGTCATACTTACTCATGCATTATTTAATTACTACTTAGTAATCACACATACTTGTAGGCATATATCACATCACATATAAACCCATTTAAAAGATAATTTGACACTTGAGCTATGAAACATTAAAGTGACCTCTATTATCACACATCGGATACACGGGTCACCAAACACACCAAATTACTCATAAAGTTGAACATATCCCAAAAAGTGAAGCATAAAGCTAACACTCTCTTATACGCCAAACATGTCCCATTGAATGGAGTGTAACTCACAATCTCTTATCTCTCCAACATTTCCCAAGGCCTCAGCGCCTAAATCACATATACGTATAGGTGAGTACTCACAATTCTATGACATTCCAACTATAACCAAAGGTCAAAATATCTATTAGTTACTAAATATATATTATTAAACACACGTATTACTTACTAAACTCTTCATATTATCACTGAATATTTGTATTACTAGCACAATATTATCACTGTCACTTAGCATTTATAACATTCTTTCATATACACTTTCATAAGAAAATTCATGAGCACATAACACATGTATTGGCGTTTCATCTCAATCCATATTTACATAATAGCACACGAATATAATTCACAAGTTAAATTTGAGTACGAGAAAGCTTACACTCAAAATATAGAGTAGGGGTTTAGGCTACTACCAAACTCCCAAACAATGCACTGAATCGTGTCTACAAGTAGCGATTCCAAACACTCACTGATTACGCTTTCGTCGAAAAGCCGAAAACTCAAGCTAGCTTTTCCTAAACTTATACAAGGTCCTAACATATCCAAAGCTTCAACATAATAATTCACACAACAGTACAGGAAACAATCAGCTAACAATCCATCTTAAGTTAACCAAAACACAAGCCTCAACTAAGTTCTCATGAAACCGAAACCTTCAGCATAACCAACTTGAAATCCACATATCCATATTAAGGAGAATTGTCATGTCTTTTCAACTACATCAGATTCTAAAAGAAGAGACATGACTTATTGGCTTCCTTACAAGAGTTAATGGTCGAATATGAAAGGTCTCTCATAGGCATTTGAATAGTCACAAAAGTGTCTATAAAATAACTTGTAAATAGAACTTTATTTGCTAACGAATAGTTTTGAGTTTCTGTAAGAATTCTATCTTTTTTTTCTTAATCTAACTTGCTTGAACTTATCAAGGAACGACTTGTGGCATCAATCCTCTTTCTTTTGAACTTATCACTTCCTTTCCTTTGTTCTTTCTGAAGTGTGACATTCAATTATATCGTTGGTTCCTATTTTGCTAAATAATGGGTCACGATATGCTTATTCTTCTAGATTTGTTCGTTATTTCGCTTAATAGAAATCAGGTCACGATCATACATATCATTGGTTCAGTTTTAAGTGGTTTTTTTTTTGTGCAAGTCATCCATTTCAAACCCTTACCATCATTTTCAATAACCAAGCTTCCATTATTCACATCTTCATTGTGAATACCATTTTAAGACGATACAAAAATTAGACAATTAGGAAAGCTCAGCGTACTGTATTGTATTGAATCTACAAATACGATCACACATCATTTGGTATTAGAGATACAAAAATCTAATCCAGGTATCATATTAGAAGTTTCAAAATATTGAATAAAAGAAATTCGAAATATTGAAAAAATGAAAAAAACAAAAGAAAAAATTCGAAAGTATGAAAAAAAAATTTGATCCAAATCCTGGAATATATCTTATATCTTCTGACAAATTGTCATTTTATTGATATCTCTCGATCACAAAAATTATTTTTTTCTACCCTTTTGAGCCTATCTTACGTCCTATCAATCATTTTCATTTCTAACTAATAGTTGCAAGTGTTCTTTATTCATGTCCTTACTAGTTCAATCCGAAACTTTAAAAAGAACTTGAGTGGAAAAAGGGACGAGTGGTGAGACTAAAAGAGTGAGAAAAAGGCCAAAATAAGTAGAAATACGAGAGGAGTGATTTTCTTTTTCGAGAGAAAATTTTGAGGAGTATTTCATTATTAACATTTTTTTGTGACTGATAGAAATCATGTTGAGGAGTCTTGAAAGGAATAATCCTAATGAAGGAGGGGGAGTTCCAAACTTGGCTTATCAAGCGTCGCTAAGGGAGATGAAACGGATGATGTAAATTCAATTGGAGCCCATCAAAGAATGGCTTGATCAGATAGAGGAAAGACGCCAACAAGGCTGTTCACCCCTACAACCAATCTATTTACAACCACAACGAGACTATTTACCTCTACCTTGAGGTCGTTCACCTCCACCTCGAGGTCGATCACCTCGTGTTCCTAATGTTCAACTGTAACAAGCACTAGTAAGAAATTTCTAAGATGACTACTATGGGAATAGTGATGTGAAAAGTGATCAAGTGTCAAATAGAAGTGTGAGACGAAATGATTGTAAAAATCAAGAGCCAAGGGGGCGAGAGCAAATTGATAACAATCTTGAAATTATTAAGGTGTTGATTCCTTTATTCAATGGAAGAACTGATCTTGAAGCCTATTTGGAATGGGAAAAGAAGTTAGAATTGGTTTTTGAGTGCCATGATTATTCAGAACTGGTAAAGGTGGAAATTACAACCATTGAATTTTTAGATTATGCTATTATATGGTGGGATCAACTAACCATGAATAGGAGAAGAATTGGAGAACGACCCTTCGAAACCTAGGATGAAATAAAGGTACTCATGCGAAAAAGATTTGTTCCTAGTCATTACCAGCAAGATTTGTTCCAGAAACTCCAAAACTTTTCACAAAGAAATCGGAGTGTGGAGGATTATTTCAAGGAGATAGAGATAGTTATGATTTGAGTCAATGTTGATGAAGACTGAGAAGTTACCATGGCAAGGGTTTTTCCAGCTTAAATTGAGAAATATCTAATGTTGTTGAATTACAACATTATGTTGAATTGATTAATATGATTCATATGGCCATAAAAATTGAACGACAACTTAAGAAGAATAGAGTGTTCCGAATGGCATCCAACACTGGTTCTACTTCAAAATAGGGCCAAATAAATTTTAAGAAGGATGCAACAATGCCCGTAAAAGACAAATTTGGGCCACCCAAATTCAACAAGCCAAGTGACACTACAAACAAAGGAAAGGCAGAAATGCAACAAATTCATTTGCAAGATGTCAAGTGCTTCAAGTGTTCGGACCAAAGACATATTACTAGTCAATGTCCCAATCGAAATGTGATGGTCCTTAGAGATAATGGAGAAATCGATACTGAAGCTGAATATGATGATGAGTCTTTACCGCCACTAGATGATGCAAATGAAATGGAATATGTTGTTGGTGGAGAACTTTTTGTGGTAAAGAGGGGTTCAAATGTTCATGTCTTGGAAGATGACGAGCAATTGGAAAACATCTTTCACACCCGATGCCATGTTGAAGGAAAGGTATGTAGTGTAATCATTGATGGTAGAAGTTGCACTAATGTCGCAAGTAATCTAATGGTGGAAAACTTGGTTTGCTAACACTTAAGCACCCTTAACCATATAAGTTCCAATGTTGAACGATGGTGGAGAGATCAAGGTGGCCAAGCAAGTTTTAGTTCCCTTTTCCATTAGCAAGTATAATGATGAAGTGCTTTGTGATGTTTTCATGCATGGCGAACATCTTTTGCTAGGGAGGACTTAGTAATATGATCGACGAGTGGTGCATGATAGTTACACCAATCACTATTCATTCAAGCATAATGAGAAAGGTATTACCTTAGCCCCGATGACACCAAAGCAAGTCTATGAAGATCATATTCGTTTAAAAGAAGAAAGTGAAAAATCAAAATCAAAAGAAAAAGGAAAGAAAAACAAAAAGAAAAAAGAGTTTGAGGTAAAATGAAAGAAAATGTGAGAAAAGAAGAGAAAGAAATTGAAAAAGTGAGTTTTTATGTCAATAAGAGAGAGATTAGAAGAACTCTGGTTCTTAGACATCCACTGCTTGTAGTTGTGTAGAAGGAAGCTTTGTTTAATGCTAACGAACTCGACGAGGCTTTGCCATCTTCTATTGTTTCATTGTTACAAGAATTCCAAGATGTCTTCCCTGATGATGTGTTGAATGGATTACCACCCCTTCAAAAAATCGAGCACCAAATTGACTTTATTCTCGGTGCCACTATACCAAATTGGCCAACATATCAGAGCAATCTTGAAGAAACTAAGGAGTTGCAAAGACAAGTAAAAGCATTAATGGAGATAGGTTATGTGCATAAGAGTCTAAGTCCATGTGTCGTACTTGTGTTGTTGGTTCCAAAGAAAGATGGTACGTGGCGTATGTGTGTTGATTGTGGAACTATCAATAAGATAACTATTAAGTATAAGAATCTGATATCTCGACTCGATGATATGTTGGATTACTTGAGTGGTTCGCGCATTTTTCTAAGATTGATTTGAAGGGCGGATACCACCAGAATCTAATGCGAGAAGGCGGTGAGTGGAAGATAGCCTTCAAAACGAAATATGGTTTTTACGAGTGGTTAGTCATGCCATTTGGCTTAACTACCGAACCAAGCATTTTCATGAGGTTAATGAATCATGTGTTGCAACACTTCATTGGTAAATTCTGTTTTGTTTATTTTGACGATATTTTGATTTATAGTCAGAATTTAAACGAACATGTGTAACACTTAGGTGCAAAACTAAATAAAGAACTGAATATTATCTGTTAATATTGGATAATTATGAGGATGACATAATAACCTCTTCATCAAATTGTAATTCTCAATCGGATACATACAATGCAAAACTAAATAGTTTCTCTATTATGTTGTAGTTCTCAATTAAATTGTATGACCTTTGTTATCGGAATAAATGATACAAACATTTTACATTTATAAATATTTTCATAACTTTAATTATATCCAAAACGAGTAATGATATAAAATTTAGACTCCAAAATAGAAAAATCGATATAGTTAAGAGGTTAAATCATAAAAAAATATTTTTGTAATTTCTGTAATGAAAAATATTTACTTAAGGAAAGTCAAAATCAGGTGGCAAAATTTTCTTTATTTTGGGTTAATGGAAAATAAACTCAAGATTTTGAAACTCATTTGACAGCCTCAAAACAATCGAAACATAAGAGATCCAAAAACATGGGACTGCTAGCCGATGGTGACTAAGGAAGCAAGGAACCCCCTTTCTCTATTTATTCCTCTGTCATTTTCACGACGCCTGCTTCCCTGAAACAACCCGATTTGCTCCTCCATTTTTTTTATGTTTTACAACATATTCAAAACAATGAACCTGTAAACTTAATCTTGACCGTTAATTCCAACGCGTCCTAAGTAACAAACGGACAAAACCGCATGAAATGACACTGCATTGAGGGAGACCGAAAAGTCTCTGGCGACTGTAAGATATTTGATAAATGCATGGTCATTTTCCTTAATGGCAAAGTTTCCCTATACTATATATACTGTTATCGGCTTCTCCAATTTATATACTCTCAATCCCATTCATTGATTACAAGCAAGTATTTCAGTTTCTAAGCATATTTCTCTTTTGCAACTTCAACAAAATGGTGAGACTTTAGTTTCATATTTCCTATATTTCTTCTACTGATAAGTTTTAATAATAATTTAATTTGTGTTTTTGCCACTTTTTTGCATGACTATTTGAAATGAGGCAGGCCCACTAACTTCAATTTGAGGTATAGGACCAGTATAATCTTCTCTTCCTCCTTGTTTGGAATGTACATATACACTTAATTATGTATATATATAAGATGAAGGTGATTTACTGATCAGTTTGATGGACATTTATGTTTTGGGCTGAAAGAGTGAAATGTGTGGAACTACATCCATCCAAACTTCAGAGAGAGTGAAATGTGTGGACCTACATCCATCCAAACCATGGTATTCATTCAAGTAACCTTTCTCATATATTCTTTCCAATTGCAATTTTCAAGGTTACTAAAGCTAGACAAATTTTGGTGCGGGATTTTAGCCTCTTTGTATTCCGGTAATGTCTGTATTTGGAACTACCACTTACAGGTAAGGCATTCTAATGTTGATGATGTTTAACTGGTTAATCGAATAGAACTAGTATTAGTTAAATTAATCAAAATTTTTAATCTTTTAATCGTTAATCGAACCGAAATTTTTTCAAAAAAAATTAACTGAACCGAAATATTTTGATTAATTCTGTTGATTAACCGAATTAACCGAAATTTATAAAGCTATGGGTCTGGGATAAGGACTGGATTTGCAGTAAGGTGTTCGAGGGTCATCAACACTAAGTGAAGCAAGCTGCTTTCCATCCGAATGACCTCAACACTTTTGCAAGCGCATCACTTGATGGCACCATTAAGGTACGTAACGACAATCAGTTCTGAATTGAAATGTGCTGTTTATGTTGCCTGAAAATGTCCCCTAATTTCATATTTGGAATATGGATTCTGGATCTCTAGATTTTACATTGGATGCTCATTCGAAAGGGATTAATTGCATCGAATACTTCGTGGCCGGTGATAAACCGTTTCTAATCAGTGGTTCTGATGATTACACTGCTAAGGTTTGTAGCAAAAAGTCCTCAGTTACGGACACATGCATTTTCAGTTATAAATTGCAATTTGATCTTAACTATGGTGTTAAATATGATGATCAATAGGTATGGGACTATGAAACCAAATGCTGTGTCCAAACACTAGAAGGCCATACACATAATGTTACGGCAACAAGTGTCCACCCACAGCTTCCCATTATAATTACTTGTTTGGAAGATGGAACTGTTCGTGTCTGGGACAAAACAAGTTACCTGTGAGTTATCGAACAAATGGTGCGTCATTTTGTATGGGACTCGTCATCTAATGAGCTAAAAGTTACCTTAGTGAGATGGTAGTCTTGTTGCAAGCCTTGGTTAAAGGGCGAAATTGGGTTGAGGAGAATGGTTCCGCAAAATATATCATATTTGATGATGTTGGCCTTTGGGTTTGTGACGAAGACCGATGCACTTTGGGTCTGTATTCTTTGTTGGAAGTACAAGGTTTTTTATGTTTGCCTTGAAAGAATTGATCGGTCTTCATGCTCATTTGTGTGGTATTCGTTGTCCAAAATATGGAGTAAGGTGCATGAGCGAATCAAGTGGAGTATCGGGAATGACTTGCAAGTCAGTTTCATATAGGATGATTGGGTCCCTTCATTAGGGCCACTTCACCAATATCTTCTTCCAAGTATGTTCATTTCGGTTCAAGCCAAAGTGACTGATTTTATGAAACTTGATGGTAGCTGGGATTGGTCGGTGCTTGAATTATGTTTTCCCAAAGAAATCTTAGACAAAATAGCTTCATGCCATCCTCCTAGTTATGCCTTGGGTGATGATGTTTGTATGTGGAAAATAAGCCCAAATGGGAATTTCACAGTCAAAACGACATATAATAGTGTGAATTCTGTTACGAAGGATGCTAATCAGAGACTAATCTGGAAGAACCAACTACCTTCCCGCATTAAACATTTTCTGTGGTTGATGAGACGAGATAGGCTTCTCACAAATAGAGAATAGGTCCGTAAAAGGATGTCGAATGATGTCGGATGTATCAGATGTGGGGCTACTCATGAGGCGATTATTCATGTCCTGCGAGATTATGAATTTGCAGTATTAGTTTGGAATAAATTGGTCAAAGCTGATGCTCTTCCTTCTTTCTTCGATCTTGATGCTAAGAGTTGGATGCTGGCTAATTTGAAAGGGCAAGCTGGTATGGGTGATTGTGGTGTTGAAGCCCCTATTCTTTTTGCGGTTATTTGTTGGTTGCTTTGGAAGCAGCAAAATGCTTTTATTTTTTAGCACCTCACAGGGGATGTTCAAGGCCTTATTGATTCTGCTCTATGCTTGGCATCTAACATTGCAGCTGCTGGTTTGGAAGGCGAGTCTACTGCTGCAGGTAAGGGGAATGCGCTTGTGTGGTGTCTGTCAGCATCAGGATGGATCAAAATCATCTTCGATTGAGCTACAAGTGCTGATGAGATGTGGTCCGCTACTGTTGGTGTGTTAGTGATTCTTCTAACAGTTAGTTGTTGGGTTATCAAAGGTATTTGGGCAGGGGTTTAGCTCTCAACTCTGAACTTTGGGCTAGTCTTCATGGTCCTCAACTTGCTGAGCTCAAAGGGCATGCTAAGGTGTGCATTGGAAGCGACTGTTTAATAGCGGTTCAAATGATCAAGGATTGTCTCATTGGGGCTCCATCGGAAACTATTGTTCGACAAATCAAAGAAGTGTTATGGCATTTTGAGGACTTCACGGTTCGATTTGATTGAAGGACAACAACTCGATTGCGGACTATCTAGCCAAGACTTGTGCTTGGGATTCTATTGATATACGTATTTTAGATAGTCCTAGCTCTCATGTTAGGAAGTTACTTTTAGACGATTTAACTGGTGCACCTGGTGTTTGATTCTCTTAAGTACTAGGCATCTTAGTGCCTCTTTATTTACAAAAATATATTGTTGGTAAATGAACCCAATGAAAGGCTCTAGTGGAAAAGAAGATGTCGTTCATCCTAAGAGACTTGGGTTCGAGCATCTATATATGCAAGGTGTGTGTGCGTTGTCAAAGAGTTTATAAAGTATGAACAGATACGAAATTTAGTTGTGTTGTTTGATAAAAATAAATATTAATTTTAAAATAATTTTTTAACTTTAATTTTATTAATATAATCTTTTATATTATTTTCAATAGTTTTAAATAAAAGATATATATTGTAATTTGGATATATTTTAAAAAAATATTTATTTTAACTTTTAATAAAAATAAAATTAACTTAATATTTTATACATGGTTTCCTACCTACTTATCTTTTTCAAATTTTTTGTTGAAAATTTTATAAATAAAAAATTAAAATAATTATCAAACACATTTAAAATATTAAATGTTGAAAATTTTCATTTTCAATAAAATAAAAATTTTCTTTGATTTATCAAAAACATCCTTAATTTTTTTAAAACAGAGTTAATAACCCACAATTAAATTTATCACTTAACGGTGAATAAATTTAATTGTTTTTTATTTTTCTATTTTATTTAAGATTATATTATCATTTATCAAATTATATAATTATAATCTACATTCAATTTCAAGTGATAGACCTAATCTATTTTATAACTTAAATTCAACACTTAATTTTTGGTACTTATTTTTTCAAACTTTTTTAATACTTAATTTTTTAATTTATCAAACATACCATATTTTTTTTTTGGTGAAATAAATAGATTGTCTAAATTAATCTAACATAAACGAAAATTTGTTAATCTATCAATCTCAAGAACATGTAATAACTCTTCAAGAATATCTTCAAACACCTCCATATCTATACATCTTTCTGTAGCAATCTTTGCAATGTGATCTGTAACTTGGTTTCTTTCCCTCGGAATATGCTTTATCTTCCACTGTTGTAACACTTGTAAGCTCATATGTATCCTTCTTAACAAAGTTGAGGATGAATATACCAAGTGTACATATTGAACAACTTTAACGACCTCTAGATATTAAATGTATCACTTAAAAGGTGAATAAATTTAATTGTTTTTTATTTTTCTATTTTATTTAAGATTATATTATTATTTATCAAATTATATAATTATAATCTACATTTAATTTCAAATGATAGATCAAACCTATTTTATAACTTAAATTCACCACTTAATTTTCGGTACTTATTTTTTAAAATTTTTTAATACTTAATTTTCAATTTATCAAACATACCATATTTTTTTAGGTGAAATAAATAGATGGTCCAAATTAATCTAACATAAACAAAAAATTGTTAATCTATCAATCTCAAGAACATGTAATAACTCTTCAGGAATATCTTCAAACACCTCCATATCTATACATCTTTCTGTAGCAATCTTTGCAACGTGATCTGTAACTTGGTTTCTTTCCCTCGGAATATGCTTTATCTTCCACTGCTGTAACACTTGTAAGCTCATATGTATCCTTCTTAACAAAGTTGAGGATGAATATACCAAATGTACATATTGAACAACTTTAACGACCTCTAGATTATCAACGTGGATCACAACTTTTTTATAACCTCTTCTTTGGATGAGAATCAATCTGTCTAAGATACCTCGAAGTTCAACATCGAAAACTTAGTAGGATAATGATTGAATCCAATGATTCATTCTCCTTCTTTCTTAAACGTCATCTTCCCAGTAGCAACAAATCCTACATTCATCTTAACAGCTAAATCCAATTACATGTCATAGGAGATTTATAAACAGTTTCAAAGTGTTCTGACAAATTACCTCTATGGACTAAAAAATATTATTTTGCTTAGCTCATAAAAAAATTAATAGCTTCAATAAATTTTAAGAAACATGATAATTAAATATCTAATAAGTAACTTGACATATGAAAACTTAAAGTAATACGAAAAAAAAAATTTAGAAATAGATTATACATAAGTTTAGAGTAACTACAATTATTGGAAGTATTATTAAAAGAATTTAAGAATTGATTGAAGCAATGGTTAGATTTTATGTTTAACATGTATACGACACAAGCAGAGGCGAAGTCAAGGGGCTAGTAAGGGCCCTGGTCCCCTTACAATGGAAAATTTTTCATTTAGGCCTTTAAATTTTTTTTAAATTTTAAATTAGTAAAGGTAAAATTGTACTTTAGCCCCCTTAAAATGATAAAATTTTAATTTAATCCTTTAAAAATTACACTTTTACTATCATAAAAATTACAATTTAACTTCGTTCCCCCTAAAAAAATTTTCTAGCTTCGCCCTTGAACACAAGTTAAGATAATGTCATCCCCTCTCTCTTTAATATTGCAATAATAATAAAAAATTTAAGAATTATATAACTTGTTTAAATAGATTTATAATTTTAAAATTATTATAAACTTATAAATGATAAAAGCATTTAAAGCAAAAATAAATTTATTGGTGCCAAAAAATTATGTATTTTAAAAAAAATTCTATGGATTCTTTCTACGAAAACTCTCTCGATGAAAATTCTCTCTAAAAATCCTCGCCCTGGGGATGTCTCTATGGAAGATCTAATCCCCAAGAAAATACGTTTTCATGAAGATGGCGTTTATAAGAGTGATGAAGAGATTTCGGACCTATCTATAGTACCAAAGGCTTCATGTAAGGATAAACTTGTTGGGCACTCCAAACTGTGGGTAATGCCTTAGAAGAGAACGAAGATTTTGAGATATTGGAAGGCGATATTTAGAGATCTATGGTTAATGGTACTCCTATTGAGTTCTCCGAAAGGATTAACCAAATTCTTGTCAAGGATATGGAAAATATTGTGGTCTTAAAACTTCTAAGATGCAATATTGGTTTTACTATGCTTCAAAACAAAATTTACAATCTTTGGAAGTCGGGTTCACAGTTCCACTTGAAGGAATCAAGAATGGTTATTTTTTGGCTGGATTTCAAACCAAACTCGATTATGAAAAGGTACTTGACGGTTCAACCTTGGTCGGTGTCCATAAACTCGACACAGGCCTTCCCAAGTACTGTGATGTCATGGATCATATTACCAAGATTTCTAGGATACTTTTACAAGAGGAAAATTCTTACAGAAATAGGAGGGATGATTGGGAAAATTGCTAAACTGGACATGAATAATGATAACAAAGTCAAAGGGTGGTTCGCTTGCATGGTTGATGTTAATCTTGATGCACCTTTGATATCCCATGTTCTTGTCAATGGGAAAGTTCAGCGAGTATAGTACGGATTTCTTCCAACAGTTTTGTTTCAACTGTGAGAGATATGGACATGTTAAGGAACTGTGCCCTACTAGGGGTGCTCACTCTATCTCTGAAAAGAGTTCCCCTTCTTCGGAGTCTTTGCTATAGAGTTCGTCCATGGCCAATAATAGAAAGGGAGAGTGTGCTGAAACCTACAGGCCATGGATGTTGGTGGAGAACAAACTCCACTAGAAATCTAGGGATTCAACCCAATAAAAAATTGAATTTTTGACTAACAAACAGGAAGGGTCGAGATTTAAGTCTTTGACAGACAATTAAGGCACCGTTGAATCTATGTCAAATAATAAAAGGAATGGCCAAGATTTTAGGCGAATTAATGGAAGAGAATCTTAATTGAAGGAGAAAGTTTGAATCAGAGGATGACCATAAGAAAATGATTAAAGAGTTAAATTAGGGTGGATACAACGGTCCAAAGACTGGTGCTAAAAATTTTATGTTAACAAGCCCAAGTTCAATTAGGTCCACTACACACGTTAATAGGACAAGGCCTATGACCCAACCAAGATCCAGGTTTACTAATGACCTGGGGAAACTGTTTTGGGGACTAATGTTGCTGGTAGGATTGGGCTTGGGGAGAGAATCGGAACAGGGGTTAAGGAAGCTCATACTTCTTTGGGTCAGGTTTTAGTGGACCTTCACAATCCTTTGGAAAACTTGGGGATCGAGGGTTCCTTTGAACTAGCAAGAGATGAAGATTTCAACGACCCACTACCAGAATATCCACCTTTGTGAAATAGAAATAGTTTAGAGTTTACCCCGCAAACGGAACTTATGGTGCCGAAAAATGTGGACGTCACGATCTTTAAAGGAGAATCCGGGTTAGACCCAAATAGGCATTCTACAATATCTTTTTCAGTGAACCTTGGAACACCAGGCGAGGGTCAACCATTAGGGGCCTCAAGTGACTCATCAACGAAAGGGATCTAAGAGGAGGAAGAAAGGTACGGGGGGCAGGAACAAGCTGACTTCATTGCTGGGTGTAACATTTCTAACAATATCATTATAGCTCAGGAAGTCATATACTGTGTGAGGACAAAGCGGTAAGGCAACAAATGGATGGCGATCAAACTGGATTTAGAAAGGCTTACGATATAGTAAGCTGGAATTTTATAAGCACTTCGCTTCGAGCTGTGGAGACTCCAGATTTTCTCAGCTTAGTGATTATGCAGGCGATTTCCTCGTCAACTATGCAGATTCTCTAGAATGGTGTGCCTACCCAGAAATTCATGCCATCTCAAGGAGTTAGACAGGGATGTCCCTTATCTCCTTATCTTTTTGTTCTATGTATGGAGTGGTTAGGGCATATTATTGATGCAAAAATAGGTGAAGGTAAGTGGTGTCCAATTTTTCTTTCAAGAAGGGGTCCTGTCTTATCACATCATTTCTTTGTAGATGATTTAATCATACTCAGTAAAGTGGATCTGGACCAAGCTCAGCTTTTAGCAAAAATCTTGACCCAATTCTGCGAGTTCTCTAGGCATAAAATTAGCATGTGGAAAAGTAATATCTATTTTTCCAAATGGATTGAAGATGGCATTCACAATCAAATTTGCCAGCTTTTCGGATATCAGGTTGTTCAAAACCCTGGTGTTTACTTAGGAGTACCCTTTTCCATGAGCGTGTCACGAAAAGCACCTTGAGTTTTGCTGTGGATAAAGTACAGCATAAGCTACAGAATTGGGAAGCAACAAAATTGTCCATCACCGGGAGAGTTACTTTGACACAATCTGTTCTGCTTGCCATTCGAAATTACTTCATGCAGTCAATGTCGATTCCAAAAGGAGTTTGTTATGAGATTGTATGAATTGTGAGAGTTTATTTGGGGATTTGTTAGTGGGCATTCGAAACTCGCTTTGGTAGGGTAAGATAATTTTTGCCAACAAAGGTCTCAAGAGGGCCTTGGATTACATCACTTACATGACCAAAATAATTCCTTTTTATTCAAGATTAGTTTCAACTTAGTCACTAAGGAAGAAGCCCTATAGGTTAGGGTACTTAGATCAAAATATGGTTGGAAGGAGCGACTTCCAAAATCTATTTCTAGAAGCCAATGTTCTCATTTATGGCTTTCTTTGTTTAAGGTTGGGCCTCTACTTTGTGATTAGCTAGTTTGGTCAATTGGAAATGGCTTTAGCATCCTCTGTTGGAAAGATCCATGGATCCTAGGTATAGGTCCTTTGCTTTCTTTCATTCCTACTATTGATAATTTTGATCTGGATTGTTCCTTGAAGGATATGGTCTTGGAAGATGGCTCATGGAATCTGGATCTTTTTAGTTATTGGTTACCCGAAGAAGTAATCCAATGCATAGTTAGTATCCCCCCTCCTCATTCTAATTTTGGAGTAGATAGGGTAATTTGGGCACTGTCAACTTTGGGATCCTTTTCAGTTTGAGGAGCATACTGGTATTTAAAATAGGACTCTTAGGACCTTAAAGTTTCGTATTGGAAAAACATTTGAAAGTATCAAGGCACTCAGAGAGTCTGTTTCTTTCTTTGGTTAGCCTATAAACAAAGGTTACTTACTAATTCGGAGAGAACTAGGCGTGGGTTAGGTAATAACACATCTTATGCCTTATGCAGTCATGAGAATGAAGATATCCTACATGTACTATGAGATTGTATAGTTGGAAGGAAGTATGGAAGATTATCGTCCCAAACGACCAACATAACAGGTTTTTCTCTAAACCCTTCCATAATTGGCTTTCTTATAATTTTTGTTGTCATGTGTTTTTGTAGGAGCATGGATTTTCATGGGGAGCTTGTTTAGTTTGATTGTATGGAGGATCTGGAAGAATAGGAATCTTATCAAATTCCAAAACATTTCGTGGCCTACCATTGAAATCATTAAAACTTCTTTGAGTTGGGCACGTCAATTTGAGGCAAGCCAAAACATATAAAGGTTAATTCTCTAAGACTGCATACCAACACGTTCACTTAGGAAATGTGGGTTCACCTTTCTTCCAATGGTGTTGCGGAAAGAGACACTAGAAAAGCTACAGCTAGTGGCATGATATGAGACATGGATGGTAATTGGATCTTGGGTTTAAATCACTTTTTGGGCAGTTACACTCCTGTTGAAGTTGAACTTTGGGGTATTCTTGATGGAGTCCTTGTTATGTTAGAGAAAGGATACGAATGAGCCACAATACAAACAGACAATTTAGAAGTGGTAAAGGCTTTGACTGAAAATGAGATGGAAGATTCCATTATCACTGTACTTAGAAGGGTAGAAAGGCTCATACACTCTAAAGGAAATTGGTGAATACGCTTTGTGAACATAGAGAAAAATTTAACTGTCGATCGGATGGCTAAACTTAGTCGTACTTGGAAATCAAGGTTACAAAATTTTGTTACACCTTCTAAGGATGTGTTGGGGGCTTTCCAATAGGACATTATCAGTGCTCTCATTCCTTTGAATTGATGTAATTAATTTTTTTTTATCACCAAAAAAAAGTTTAAATTATCAACTATTTTAAGTGTCAAGCCACGTTGATTTCAAAATCTAAATTACACAATCCATGTGAAATGTCTCCTTTCGTATTGGGTTAACTTTGAATTCTATATGCAAATGCCTTTAATGGAATTTTTTTATTCAATTTTAATTTGACTGTGAGTTATGTTATAATTTATGGTTTATTAACTAAATAAATACTAATATTTAATTTTTACTTTAAACCAGCTTCTCACCTCTTTAAAAAAAAACATTTCACTAAAATAACAATTGGAAACTTGATTATAACTATTCTTAGTTATAATTGGAACGGTATTAACTGAATTTCCTATTTAATTAATAAAAATCATTACCATAAATCATACACCATTCCCATAATACTTATTTCAATTACGTAATTTCTATTTTTTATGTAACATTTCAGTATTATCAAACTTTATAAATGGAATAGTATTACCCTAATTTTCTATATTATTTAACAAAATATTACTACCATAAATTATACTTTATTCATTTAAAATATCCACACATAATGTAACAATGTTATTTTGATCAAATTCAATTTGACTTTTTCAAAATAAATAATAAGTGATTTATTAGTGTTAGTAGAGAAGGTAGTGGACAACCAAAGAAAATTCAAAAAGTTTATATATTAATTTTAGGTATAGACTAAATCGTAAGGTTTTATAAAGTGTTGGGATCAAAGGGAGAATTTTAAAGTAACAAAAACCATCAATTTAAAGTATAAAATTCAAAGTTATAAGAAAGATAGAGAAAGTTTTCCTTCATATTCTTTATTTTCATGCCACTACTATAAAAAGAAAGTTCTTTCTTTTGCAATTTAGTCATCCATCATCATAAAGGGCCTTCCAAGCTAAAAACCATCAATTTTTCATGAAAAACCTCACCTATATCAAATTAAACATAAGTCATCAAGTTAGAAGTGAAGTGTTCATACTTGAGGAGAGAGAAATTCTTGATAATGTGAGAAACTAAAAATCTAAGGTAAGATTTCATGATTTAGCAATAGTATCATGTTTATTACAAATATTTGAGCATGAAAGTGATATGAATCAAGTGCATTGTGTAACAACCATACTCGACATGATCGATTAATCCAGGTATGGAGTGTCACAACTAAACCGGAATGATCCTAACCACTAGTTTAAAACTTTACTATTTTAAAGACAGACTGCATTACTTATTAATAATTGTTCGCATTACTTATTAATAATTGTTCTTACATCAGAGCCCTTTAGTTAAAATAAAAGTTTATCATCCCAAAAATCCCGAACTCTAAGGAAACTATATATATACAATATATTCGACCTTGAGGTAAAACCTGAAGCTACCCCCTTTCCTAAGTACATGACACCTTATTGATGATAATTCTTGATCTAACACAGTCTGGCTTAATCCCTCCTCTAGTTTCTTATTCTTAGAGTCTTGCAACCACAAGTCAAAACCCTTATAAGTTCGAATGAACTTAGTGAGTGTGTTTACTGCATTACTTAAAAAACTCCCCCTCTTGCAGGGATTTTACAATATAATGAAATGAAAAATGATTAACTCCCTGTTTGTTTTGATGGTTCCTCGGATATCTCATGATGTTTACGAACTTTGTCCTTCATTTACTTGTAGTTTTTCTTTTTTCTATTCCCAATATGGATTCTTCTTTCCACCAAGACCTTATAAGGTGGAACTTCGGCCTACCGACCTCATGATACTTTTTGTTATGTCCTCATTGGTTGTTAGTCTAAATCTAAGTAGTCCTTGGCAGACTATTTTCCATACCGTAATCTTGTAAGATTTGACATTGCTCCATCTGATCAGTTAAACAATGAAGTCTCACACCACTCTGGTGGAATAAGTCCCACTTCGGTTGAGTAGTGTTTGGATTACTTTCTTATAATCCACCTTATTCGCTATACTAAATTTTTACAGTGTATCATGTCTATCTGTTATGGCCATTTTGACCTAAGGTACTCAACAAACCATCATCTGAGTGGCTATTCAAGGTTTTGATTCTACTCATATGTTGGTTCCCTATAGAACTAACCCCTTGGCTGGTACTTCCTCAATAGATTCCCTTTTAAGAGGAATAGAATTTACTAATAGATTTATCACTCAATGTATCCTTCTTAGTGTCTCTCCCTGCAAATGGGTTTTAACTAACCTTTCTTTGTCGAATGGCTTGTCCAAAGTACAAACTATCAATCCTTCTTGTATAACTCACTAGTTCCACGCACCATGTATTGGGAGTGAATTTCCCCATTAACCTTCCAAGGTTTTTCCACTAAAAGGTAGGGCTTCTTTGAACACAACTTGGAAATCTTAATGGCGGATCCTTAACCACAACTTGCGGATAGATCCTCTTCCATTTCCTATATATAAGGCATTAATGGAACATCTTTCCTCCGATCGATCTTAGTTGGATTATCACCACATGCCTTAACAACTTTCTTATTTACCTTTGGGCGGACCTTTCCCATTTCTATTACCTTTTATCCCTTTTGGCAGATTCCTCAAATTCTTAATTTAGCAATTGCCTGCTAGTATTTGAAATTCTCCTCGCTTGTGTGACTTTCCATATACTGTCATAGTCGAGCTAAGGTCTTACCCTGTAATCTTCATGTTAAATGTCCTAAAAGACTACCTCATGTTTACTGTCCCATGGACTCTGTTGGTTGCCATAGTCAAGCTACGGTCTTACACCTTTTACCCTACATTTAACATCTTGGCAGCTTCCACATATTTAATGTCCCAGTGGACTATCCCATGTTTACTATCGTGACGGACTATATTAGTTGCCATAGTCTAGCTATGGTATTACAGTTTTGACCTTTTTGGAGGTGTCACCTCATAGGACCTTATCGTTGTCGCAGTGTCGCCCTATAGAGCCTGCTAATCGTTATCGCGATGTTGCTCTATCGAACCTAATAATTTTCATCATGGTGTCATCCCAAAGGACCTGTTTCATATTTCACCTTGATGCTCGAACACCGAAGTGTCCCCCCGTAAGGCTTAAAGCTTCACACATCACAGTTTGCACTCCGCGACACCATATGGTGGTATCTTAATGGAATTCCATTTTCTCTATCCCTCCATCCATTCATCCATTTCGCCATTCCTAACCTTGATGCTCGAACAACGCAATGTCCCATCCGTAAAAACCCTTCTCACATCATGGTTTGCACTCAACAACATTGTATAGCAATATCTAATAGAAGTTCCCTTTTTCACATATCTTAACTTCATCTAGCTCGTGAATAATCCCACCCCTCATACTCCACAATTTATAAGCATGTAAGCACATGCATATGAGCATGCAAACATAATAATGTGGAGCACGCCAAACTTAGCTATGAGTTACCACAATAACTTTGTGCATATCGACAAACTTTCAGATAATCAATTACCTACTCAATCATGTGCATACGTAGCACTCACAACAAAGAACAAACATCATCCCAGAAATGGAGTATGGCAACTCATCTGATGCTTTTTTACCTCTCTAGCTTAGCTTTTCCAAACACTTGAGCTTCCATTTTCCTAGCAGCTAAGCATTACAACCAAGGTCATAGATTAAACTTAGCATTTCCATCTTAAAACTCAATTTTCCAAAAATACATAGAACCTTTAAAATGATTATGAAAACTCTTAACTTTGTTTTCTAAATTTCACATGTACCAAAGGACTGAGAACCTTGCCAACTCCTCGTATTTTCTACTTTTTTGACCAATTCCTCACGATCACCACTCCATGCAGAGCTTTCCATAACCATCACTTTCTCTAAGCAACCAAGGAAGAAGATGAAGAAGAGAGGAAAATGAAACAAAATCAAGATGAATCTTCTCTTAGAAGCCACTTCTCAGCTATTTATAGCTCTCATTGCATTCTCTTCCACTGTATAAAATCCATCCATTGTCAATCATTGTGTCTCTCACTAAGGAACCAGCTATTTTTAATCCAACCGAACCAAAATTGGTTCTCAACCATATCCAAGCCAATCATTAACTTTTCCCGTTTCCTCAGTAGATATCGCCAACTTACAGTTTCTTTCAATTTAACCCCCAATCGTTCCAAAGTGTGACACATTTATTTCTCATATTTTATGAAATTGATGTGAAATGAAGAGAAAGACAAAGAAGATGGAAAAAGTGTACACAAAGGGAAACAAGTCAACAAAGCTTGAAGGAATTATAGTCTAATTAAAATTTGTAACTACTTTAGAAATATTTCTTACTTAATTAGTTTTGAAATTTGCATTCTAATGAATATGTTATATCTTGAATTTAATTACTTGTAACTTAATAAATATGTGAATAATTCAAGGAAGTAAGAAATGAATGTAGTTATTATTAATGTGATTAAGTATGTAGAGAAAAAAAAACTAAATTGTAAAATGTTGAAAGTTACGTGTGACTATGAAATTATTAAACTTGATTATGCTAGTGATGAATATTTAATTTAGAATAGTAATAAAGCCCTTGTGGACAACTTTTGAATTTGTAGGATATTGATGGCATGCCATTAGAAATTTTGTAAAGCGCTCATGAATTTAGCACTTCGGTGCCTGTGTTACAACACTTGAAGTGTTCATGAAAGTACTTTTTGATTGTATTTCATATACCCTTCTTATTCACTCACGTCTACAATGGGCAAAGTAAATGACAAATGAATGATAAGTGGGTGAAGAAAGTGTGATAAGTGAAATGATGCTATTTACACTTATTGCTCATATCAATCTTTATCTTTAAGTAGTGTTTTGTAGCCATGTTTATAATCATAATTATTTAAGTATTTACTTATAGATTTGATATATTGAATAAAAAAGTAGGTTCACATTCTAAGTACCTACTAGGTTTTTACAAGCTTAACGTGTTGTTTTGAATGCGTAGGTAAATATTGTTTTAAAGGCATCTGTTGAAGTGGTCATCCTCATCTCATCATCTAAGAAATGATTAATATGTATGGAACTTTTATTTTGGTAATTGAGTGGCAAGTAAAAAGGATTGTAACCATTGAAATATTTATAGTAAATTAGCTAAGTCAAGTTGTATTCCACAATTTCAAGGATTTTCTTGACTAAAGTGTAAGCATTTGTCTTCCACAATTTTAGGGATTTATTTGACTAAATTATAGACATTTGTCTTCCACAATTTCAGGGATTTGTTTGGCTAAATTGTAGGCATTTGTTTTTCACAATTTCAGGGATTTGTTTCTCTTTTATTCGATCTCCTTGTAGTATAAAAAGGAGTGTTATCCTCCATCTTCTGAACACATTGTAAGTTTTGATTAATAAAAAAAAAATCTTTGAGTTTCTTTTTGAAAGATTTGTTTCTTGTCTTTTTAGAAATTGTTCAACCCGATCTGGTTAGATTGTTTGGGATCGTCTTCAAACTTCGACTTGCCAAGAACTCTTTCTTGGAGGAGAGATTAGAACCGATTGAAGGGAGTTGTTGGATCTTTTGTTTTAAAGGCTACTTAGGGCCCTATTCAACCATCCATTCTCAATCTTTCATCTTTGATTTTGTCCACCTATCATCTTTTCATCTCACTTTTTTTAGTTTTATTTTTTGATTACTTTCTTTATTTGTTTTCTTGAATTAATCACTTCTAGTTCAATTTATTTCAGGTTCGAGAATTCCAAAACATTTGGTATTAAGGCCATAATTTTTTATTCAAGTAAGTCAAGTGCCTTAAGTCAAACTCACAACTTGAAAGCTTTCGATCAAATTCCGCTACTTATATATTTAGTATCAATTTCTTGGGCGTTTTAAGTGTTCTTATAAATTGATTTCCAACAAAAAGCCTTAAAACAGTTTGTTACCCATATTTTTTTCGAAAAAAATATTTTTCAATGGGTAAATGAATTTCAGTTGATCTTAAACTTTACATACTTATTCTTGGCACTCTCTTAGATTATTGAAAATATTTCCCACAAAACACAAGTGATTGAAAAAGAGGAAAAAATGGAAGAAACGAAAAAAATTATGGGTTGAATTTCGTGCCGAAAATTTTCAAATCAAATCTACATAATTTGAGGAGACTCCAGTTTAAATTTTGTGATTTTTGGACATCAAGAACACTTCGAACGAAATTTTTCAACATGCTACACAATTTTTCGGGTTTTCAAGTTTCATGCAATTTCTTTGAATCTTAACAATATGATTTCTTTTGTTTTTGCTCTTATTGTTCCATTACGCTTTCTATTGCTTTCTAACACTTTTTTGTTTCTTGTGTTAGTAGGATTCACAATGTTGCTTAATCTTTCATCCATGCAACAAGCTCTCTTGGTGTCTAGCTATTCCTTGGATTCTTAGTGCCTAGGATTGCTTTTGTTAGTGTATAATCTTCATAAATCTGAAACGATTGTTGTTAAGATGAATTTAAAAATTACAAGATTGAAATCTTGCCTCATTGAGTATTTTTTTTTTTAAAGCTGACGGTGAGGTTTAGTTTATATTTTTTTCTTGTGAGTGTTGTTTTTTTCAGCAATTCAACAATGACTCGTGACACTCGTAGCCATAAAAACCATGATGAGATGCCATCCGATGACAAATAACAAGATATTACATTTGAGAATATTGTGGGGATGGTAAATTATCAAAATCAACAGTTGCATGAGGTACGTGATACATTTGAGGCCAATTTGAGTAAGCGTCAAATGGAACAAAAAGAGAGCATTAATTAGCTTGCTAATCAAATTCAAATGCTAACTCAAGCAATTGCTCGTTTGGAGACTTCTTCAGACCGATAGCCTCATGCTCGCGGCAGTAATGATGATGGGGAAAATGAACAACCTCGTACTTGTTCTAATATTGGTGGACGAGGATATCGTCACATTAATGAAACTTTAGATACTCAGGATCGTGGCTAGCCTTCTGTAGCTAAACCAAAGTTCAACATTCTACCATTTCGAGGGAAGAATGATCCAGATGCATATTGTTATTAGGAGGTTAAAATTTAGATCATGTTCTGTTATTATAGATGTCCGGAGGAGGAGAAAGTTCCATTGGATACATTGGAATTTTCGGATTATGCATTGAGTTGGAGGACTCAACTTGTGTTGAACTGCCAAATGAATCATGAATGAGATGTTCATTCGTAGGAGCAGTTGAAACAAATCATGGCAAAATGTTTTGTCCCTCCTCACTATTATAGGGATATTAAACGGAAACTTCAGCACCTTGTTCAAGGTAATCGATCTATTGAAGAGTACTTTAAGGAGATGGAGATGCTCATGCAAAGAGAAAAAGTGAGAGAAGATGAAGAGACTACCATGGTGCGGTTTATAAATGGCTTGAACAGCCAATGCTCTTAATATTCAAACTTACATTGATCTTGAGAGGCATTACACAAGGTAGTAGAGATTGACCAATAGTTTCAACAACGTCAATCTCGCCATTTGGTGCATCACAATATTATAGAGGTACGAGTTCTAGTTCTACTTTCAAGAATTTGAAACCTTCTTATGCTATTAATAAGTTGCCCGCATTAATTGATGATGCCGATGATGGAGGTGAGTTTTATGGTGAAGAAGTTTTGTTGAACCACCAATAGATGGAGACAGTTTTCATTGTCTAGTTGTGAAGCACACCCTCAACATTCAATTGAGGGATGTCCATGACCTTCAAAGGACTAATATATTCCATTCAAGGTGTTTGATTAAAGGTAAAATTTGTTCACTTATCATTGATAGTGGAAGTTGTGCTAATGTTGTGAGTAGCTACGTTGTGGAATCTCTTACTTTGCCATGTACCAAACACCCTAAGCCCTACCATCTTCAGTGGCTTAATGAAGGTTTGAAGGTACGTGTGGTAAAATAGTCCTTGATCACTTTTTAAACTTGGGAATTACATTGATGATGTTTGGTGTGATGTTGTTCCCATGCAAGCCTCCCACTTGTTACTTAGTAGACCATGGTAGTACAATCATGATGTTAGTCACCATGGTAAATTCAATTGATATTCCCTTTTTTTCCATGGGAAGAAGTACAATTTGGCCTCTTTAAATCCAAAAGATGTTCAAAATGATCAAATCAATATGATGCAATTCTGTAAGGGGGTTATGGGAAGTAAGACACAAAAATAAAAAATAAAAGGTTGAGAGAAAAGAGGCTTTTAGTGAAAACAACCAAATTAATGATGGTCCAATGGTGAGTGCATCCTCTTGTGAGAAAAAAAGAGGGGTCACAATTTTTATGCAAGTGAAAAAGATGTGAGACGAGCCTTACTCACCAAATAGCGTTGCATACTTGTCCAATTTAGGCAAAATTCTTTACCTTTGACTAACCTTTACGATTATTTTTCTAGTGTTTTTGTGTCTCTTTTGCAAGAATTTGAAGATATTTTTGATGAGGCACCTAAAGGATTGCCACCTTTTAGGGGTATTGAACATCAAATTGACTTAGCACCTAGGTCAACAATTCCAAATTAACCAGCTTATCAAAGCAAACTCGAGGAGACAAAAGAGTTGCAAAAGTAAGTGGATGAACTTTTGGAGAAGGTCACATTCATGAAAGTTTAAGTCCTTATGCGGTGCCAGTAATTTTGGTCCAAAGAAAGATGGTACGTATAGGATGTCTATTGATTGTGGACCAATTAACCAAATTACTATTAAGTATCGACTTCCTATCCCAAGGCTTGATGATATGTTTGATGAACTTTATGGTGCTTATATCTTTACAAAGATTGATTTAAAAAGTGGTTACTATCAAATTCGAATGAAAGAGGGGGAAGAATGGAAAACAACCTTTAAAACTAAGTTTGATTTATATGAATGACTAGTCATGCGTTTTGGTTTGACTAATGCGCCTAGTACTTTCATGCGCTTGATGAACCATGTTTTGATACCTTTTTTTGGGTAAGTTTGTAGTCGTTTATTTCGATGATATACTGATTTACTCTAAGCCTTTGAATTTACATGTTGGTCAAGTTAAAGCAATCTTAGATATTTTACAAAACAAACACTTATATGCTTACTTTGATAAGTGTACTTTTTTGTTCTGATAAGTTAATCTTTTTGGGTTATATTGTAAGTGCACAGGGAATCCATGTTGATGAAGACAAGGTTAAAGCCATTAGAGAATGGCTATGCGTAAGTATTTAACTGAGGTGAGATCTTCCCATGGTTTAGCTAGTTTCTATTGCAGGTTTGTGAAAGATTTCTCCATTATTGTTGCCCTATGAACGGAAATAATCAAGAAATCTATAGGTTTCAAGTGGGGTGAAGACCAAGAAAAGGCTTCCAAGCCTTAAAAGATAAGTAATGTTCAGCTCCAGTTCTTAAATTACCTAATTTGTCTAACACCTTTTAACTTGAGTGTGACGCTTCAAGTATAGAAATTGGTGCAATCTTAATGCAAGACAGGAGACCCATTGGATATTTTAGTAAGAAATTGAATGGCACACAACTTAACTACTCCACTTATGACAAGGAGCTGCTTGCCTTGGTTCGAGCTCTTCAAGTATGGCAACCCTACTTGTTGCCTAGGGAGTTTGTCATACATATTGATCATGAACCCCTTAAATGGTTAAAGTAAGTTGAGCAAATAACATGCTTGTTGGGTAGAGTTTATTGAAACATTCCCATATGTTATTAAGTACAAACATGGTAACGATAATGTAGTTGTGGATGCTTTATCTCGTTGATATTCTTTAATCACTACATTGAATGCTAAAATCTTAGGATTTGTGAGTTTTTATTAATAAAAAATTACTCTTTGAGCTTCTTTTTGCAAGATTTGTTTCTTATCTGTTTTAGAAGTTGTTCAACCCAATCTGGTTAGATTGTTGGGGATCGTCTTCAAACATCGACTTGCCAAGAACTCTTTCTTGGAGGGGAGATTAGAACCGATTGAAGGGAGTTGTTGGAGCTTTTGTTCCAAAGGCTTCTTAGGGCCCTATTCAACCACCCATTCTCCATCTTTCATCTTCGATTTCTTCTACTTATCACCTTTTCATCTCTTTTTTTAGCTTTATTTGTCGATTGCTTTCTTTATTTGTTTTCTTGAATTAATCATTTCAAGTACAATTTTTTTAGGTTCGAGAATTCCAAAAATTCATTTGGTATTAGGATCATAATTTTCCATTCAAGTCAATGAAGTGCCTTTAGTCAAATCCACAACTTGAAAGCTTTCGGTCCTATTCCGTTGCTTATATCACGACACCACAAGCAATATCACAACACCCATTTTCCATTATTGTGACATTAACTATCTTTACCTTGTTTTGATTCGAAAAGAACTCGAATGGTCCCCGTTTGTAACCAAAATTTAAAGAAAGCTTTAAAATGATTTGAAAAGCTTTAAACAAGCTTAAATATGTTAAAAATGAAGTGTTTATATAAATATTCAAGGTAAGCAGTTATCATATGCAAATGTGATATTTCTTACTCGAGATATAAGTTTAATTTGGGTAAGAGATGTTACACATAGTACTTACCTCAATTTTGTAATATTTCATTTTTATATCCCTCACAATATGCTTAGAAAATTTTTCAGAAGACATTTTCCCCTTTCATGACCAACTCGATTCATTTACAATCCTAATTTAATATTATCCTTAAACTCTGATTACATATTTTTTTAAAAATAACACATATTTAATTACCAACATTATTTATTTCAAAGACATGGTTAAAAAGTACTAAAAAGCATTATTTATGATTATAATGTAAATCATTTACACTAATTACACATTAATTGTTAAAAAAAATTCCCCTAACGTCAATATATCATTATCACTAAATTAAAATCCTTCATAATACACAATTATTTCTTTCAATCCATTAATTCAACATCTTTCTTATCTCATTTGAATTGAAATTTACCTTTATTACTATGATGTATCTATTACTTCATTATCTTGATTTTCTCATTTAAATTGAAATTTACCATTAGTACTATTATTTATTCATTATTTCATTATTAAATTTACCCTTTTTATCATCCACACATTCCAATCTTTTGAATTCATGAATCATTATAGGAATTTCAATTGAATTTTCTCTTGAATTCTCTTAATCTTTTGGCCCAAATGGTATAAATATGGATAATTTGGAATTTGACCCATTCGAGATCTCATCAGACATTTCCATGCATGTATCAATGTTAACGTAAATAATTAAAATGTAAAATTTTAAACATAAATAACTAAAATATAATTTAAAATAAATAAAAAGAACTATTTTAATTATTTACCCTAAAAGAAATGATTTTATTTTCTGTTAAATTATACATAATCCTATATATACAGAACTAATAAAATCCCATAATTCAACATTGTCAGTGCTGTCGTTGCATCTGCATCCCCCACTTTAAATATCAATATTTAACCATTAACTATTTCCAAATTTTACATATCTAAAAACATAGATATTGTCCTTGCTAAAATCCAATACAAGTCTTAATTTTCATATAATATTTAAATGTCCAAAAATCTTATTAAAATCTTTTAATTCATACTCTCACCACTTTCCGTTCACAATTAAAATCAAGATTACTTTTACGTAATTGCAACCCTATTATTAACATATTTCATTATTTCCTTTTAAATTTTTTTTCTTTAATTACATATAAATAATTCATGTCCATAAATCTTACTACAATCTTTGATTTCATACTCTAAATTAAAATCAACTTTACTTGCCTGTAATTCCTATTCGCACTTTCCAATTTTTAGCTATAAATATCTCAAAAAAAAATACATTTTAATTTAGTAAAGTTCATTACTTTAGACATAAAAATTCTCATTTATGTTTTATTTTCACAAATAGGCTGCCGTAATATCATCCCCTATATAAAAAAATTATTACACTCTATAAATCTTACCATAATTATTAAATCATTGCCTCAAGTTGTCACAATAGCTTAATTTCCCATAACCATTTCTTTTCAAAATAATTACCATTTTTTTAGCAATATAACACTCCAATGATTTACGACAAAACCTATTATTAACATATTTTATTATTTCCCTTCAAATTTCATTTCTTTAATTAAGGATAATAATTTATGTCCGTAAATCCTCCTACAATCTTTCCATTCAAAATTAAAATAAACTATACTTATACATAGCTGCAGCCCATAGTTTTAACATTGTGCAATTTTTACCTATAAAATATCTCCAAATGATATATTCTATATACCCATGTCATTCCTAATAAATTTTAATTTTATCCCCTATACGTGCTGTCATAAAAAACTTCTTACAATCTATAAATCTCACCATAATTATTAAATCATTACCTGAAATTGATATGATTGTTTAATTTCCCATAATCATTGCTTTCCAAAATAATCTCCAATATTTTGCATGATTTACGGCACATTTAAATCTTTAATTTTAAAAGCTAAACAATTTTATATTAAAAAAACACTAAACAATTTTGCACTTCTCTTACTTCATTCCTTTCTCCATTTCCAACTATCAATATTTTCTAAAATATTCAAATTCTCACTTAAAAACTGTCATTAACATCGTCTTTTCTTATCTTTCACCATCTTCTAATCCCTTTCTTCGTACCTTATATCCTTTCCCTCTCTCCCTACCATTTTGTATCACGTATTCAACATCTTTCCTCACATCAAATTTAATTTTTACTAAAAGATTATGCATTATTGTAAATATTAATTTTCCAGCATTCACTATTTCATTTTCAGTAACTCCATCGAATAAAATCTTAGGTTTTTAACAATTTCTGTCATTTCATATTGTATTTTTACCTTACATCATTTTAACACATCTTATTATTAAATATGCCAACAATTTCGTGCGTTGTTTACAGTTTTGTTGATTATACATTTCACCAGGTACTTCCATTTTCTTACTAAGGTTTGATATTACTCGAACATAATTGCTTTTATGTTTGTTCTTAATATTATAAAAGTTTAAATTTTTAGGCAAACAATATTTCTTCACTGCCTTATCTATTATATTTAATTCACTAATAATTTTATATTCTAAAAATTAAACTTATTATGAACAATATAGCGAAACAAAAATCGAAAACTTACAGTGAATTTATATCATAGGTGGTCCTTTTTCAGCAACTACCCGCAAAAAAAATTAAATAAATTAATAATGCTATTTACTCTAAAGTCTAATTTATATGTTCCATGCATATATGGAGAAATAACCATTCCAGGTTAAATCCCTTAATAATAAGTAGAACACATAACCAGCCGAAATTCCCCTTCAATAACTTCTTTTTTTCAGACTGTCAGTATCTCTTATTTTAATATAACACCGATCAAAATTAAGTATGTCCGGAAAACATGTTGATAACCTATAAAATGGGGTAGAACATAACTGGAAAAGAACCCGAATTATTAAATAAACCACATTTAAACTTGAGTAACGATTTAACATATACACATCAACATATAAAGAGATTTATACAATTTTTTTGAAAAGGTAATCATATTATGTAAAACAAAAGTACGGCCAAACAAATATTTTAATTTTAATTATAATTTGTGTTCCGCATTTAAGAATGACTTTACTCGAGTACAAAATGAAAGAATTATATGCGCAAGATCCAGATGACAATGCTCTTGCTGAACTGGCGAAAATCCAGCTTGGTTTGAATCTAGAGGTCGATAATGAGGAAATTTAACAAAGATGTTAAGTATAATTTATATTTTAAGTTAAATTTGAGAAATAATTTTTTAATTAAACTTTTTTTATTTGTTTCAATTAAATTTTATTTATTTGTTTCAGTCAAATTTTTATTAGTCTAAATTATTTTATTATTATTTGACATAAAATTTTAGCTTATAAATAGGATCTTTTACAACCTTAGAAAATATACCTATTTAGATATTAAAACTCCTAATACTTTTGGAGAATTTTGTGTTTACGTTTTGAGCGTCTTTTATTTCCGGGTTTTTGAGTTTAGTTTTTATCTTCATATTTTATACTCTTCATTCTTTTGTCATTATAGTAAAATTATCTTTGCTCGTAATTTTTTATCCTCTTCGGAGTGGTTTTTTCACATTAAATTTGTGTGTTAAAATTTTCAATTTCTTTCATTATTTTTTACTTGTTCGTTGCTTAATCGGGTCGATCTCTAACAAGTGGTATCAAAGCTATTTTAATTTTCATAGATCAACCCGTTCAAAGATGGCAACAACAAGGTTCGACATTGAGAAGTTCGATGGTGTCACAAATTTCAATTTGTGGCAAGTTCAAATGACTGTAATTCTAGTTCAGACCGACTTGAAAAAAGTTGTTATCGAAAAAAAGCCTGATAATCTAGATCAGTTAGAATGGGAAGAGCTTGATGAAAAGGCCCTGTCTACAATCCAATTGTGCCTCGTGAATAGGGTATTGCATGAGGTATTGATGGAGAAGACCTTATTCGCCTTGTGGAAAAGGTTAGAAACACTTTATGTGACTAAGTCTCTAGCTAACCGTTTAGTGTCAAAACAACATTGATTTACATTTCACATGAACGAAGGTGAGCTTCTTAGAGATCACATCAGTCAATTTATTATCCTTTTAAATGATTTAAGTAACGTTGAGGTTCAAATTGACAATGAAGATCAGATTGTGTTCTTTACCCCTTTTATACAAGTCTTTCAGGGAGACCCTGATTTATGGAAGAGACAAACTTTCGTTCGAGTATGTGAAGGGTCATTTGTTGAGTAAAGGTAAACTCAATAATGAGTTTGGTTCAGATAGCAAGACAGGTAGGCAAGCTTCCGTTGGTAGCATCAAAGAAGCGAGATAAAATGTATCGCAATTGTAAGAAGTTAGGTCACGTTAAAGAAGATTGTTACAAATTGCGAATTGAAAGGACTGCTTAGAGAAACGAGGAAGATATAGTTGGTGTTAATTTGGCCGACGAAAGCGGTGATGATTTCTTGTTAATGTCAACGAGCGAAAGCTCCGAGCTTACGTCCAAGTGGATCCAAGATTCGGGATTTCTTTCCACATGTGTCCCAATAGAGAACAGTTCTCCACATACAGTTCGGTTGAAGGTGGAGTTGTGCGCATGAGAAACGATTCATCTAGTAAAATAATCGATATTGGTACTGTTAAAATTAGGATGTGCGATGGTACGATGAGGATACTCTCATATGTCAGGTATGTACTTGATTTACGAAAGCATCTCATCTCCTTGAGTATTTTAGACTTGAAAGGTTGTATGATCAACATTGAGTCTAGTAACATTAAGGTGTCTAGTGGGGCTCTCGTTTTGTTAAAAGGTAAATGACCAATAGTCTTTATATTTTGGAAGGTTCTATAGTGACCCGTGAAATCAAATGTCTCTTGTCTATTACGGTGTTGAAGTCAACTCATTTGGAGTGGAGGCAACTTGGTTATAGGGGGAAAAAGGTATGACCATTTAGTTGAAGAGAGGTTATCTTTTGGATGCAGGTTTTGAAAAGTTAGGGCACTGTTTTCGTGAAAATCAAACTCAGGTTAGTTTTGATTCGGTAGTGCACAAGTCGAAGGCTAGAAGTCTTTCAGCTTCTAAGAACAGATTCAACTCAGTTAATTCCCTGCATAGTTCAAGGTAGGTCCGTGGCGGGTTTTGGTAAATATGGCGTTGCAGAAATATGAGTAAAGGTGGAGATTTGTTAAGTATGACTCAAATTTGAAGTCAAATTTGAGAAATAATCTTCAAATTAAACTCTATTTATTTGGTTCAATTAAACTCTGTTTATTTGTTCTAATCAAACATTATTAGTCTAGATCATTTTTTTATTATTTTACCTAGAAATTTAGCCGATAAATAGGCTCTTTTACAATATTAGAAAATACACATATTTATATATTAGAACTCCTAACACTTTTGGAGAATTTTATGTTTACGTTTTAAGGGTTCTTTATTTTCAGATTTTTGGGGTTTAGTTTTTATCTCCATCTTTTGTACTCTTCATTCTTTTGTCATTATAGTAAAATTATCTTTGCCCGTGGTTTTTTATCATCTTCAGAATAGTTTTTCCACGTTAAATTTGTGTGTTCAATTTCACAATTTTTTCCACTATTTTTTACTTATTCATTACTTAATCGGGTCGATCCCAAACAAAAGATTACGCATCAATTAGCTTACTAACAGTAACCAAAACACTACTTTTTTCCATAGTGTGGCTACAGGGAGGAAACAATGTAATGCTATTAAGGGCCTTGAGGATGATGAAGGGCATTAGGTTTCTAAAGAAGACAAGATCTTGAGAATGACCAAATGTTATTTTCGTGATTTATGTACGGGTTCAGAAGCAAAGGATGCATCGAGAATATATGGGAATGTTCAAAAGACCAAAAGGGCCTTGAGAATGACCAAATGACCAAATTATTTTTTTGGAAAAAACAAGTCTCGAATTATATTTTGAAAAACGAGAATGGAGTTGCCACCAACCCTTTTTTTTTTTTTTTAAAAATAGGTGTGATTAGGTCACTTTTTAAAAAGTTTTAAAATCATTAAAACAAAATTTGGTCTTTGAAACCATAAAATGGGTTCGAGAGTCAGTTACGCATAAGAAAGAATTAGGACCCTCACAAGCCCAAAAGTTGGTACCTAATCGATTATTTAAAGTCTTATTTGTTGAAATTTAAAAACTCGAGAAAAATTTAAATTGTAATCCTTAAATGCATGAATGTCATGTATATTTTATTTAAAAAATTAAATTAAATTTTACGAAGAAAGTTTGTTATTTTGAATTAATCGAGAAAAAGTCACATACAGTAAGTTAGGACATAACAATTCGAATTTTCAAAAACAACAAGCATTCTTAACTATTATCCCAAAATTTCGTATTTTTTAAATTTTAAATAGAGTATTTAATTATCTCAGTTCAAAGAAAAAGTCACATTCAGTGAGTTAGGGCATAATTTTCTCAAATTCTCGAAACAAAGAACATTGCCTCGATTTATATATTTTTAAAAAAGAATTAAAATGTAATACAAAAATAAATAGATGAGTATGCACATAATTTACAATTATAATGGAAAAATAATAAAATATATGAATATAAATAATTAAATGAAGACAATCAAATACAATTAATAACACAATAAAGATATAATTATAGTATTAAATAAAATAACAATATAATCATAATAATAATGGAAATAAATATTAATTAATTAATAATATGAACAACAATAAATATATATAAAACACTAATATGAAAAAACTCTAAAATAATTAAGTCAAAAGATATAATAATGCATGTAATTAATTTAAAGGCACCAAAAATATGGCATATAAATAAATAACAATATCAATGAATAAATAAAATTAAATGAAGAAAAAAATAAAAACAGCATAAAAAATAATAAATAAATAAAATAAAATAAATGCAAGCATGTAATTAACAAAGAGAATGAAAAATAAGTAAAAGATATATATGTGTATATATATGGAATGCACAAAATTTAACATAATTAAATTAATGATTAAATGACAACGTGTAATTAAAAAACATAAAATTTAATGATAAATAAATAGATAAACAAACAAGATAATAAATTAAATGTCAAAATAAACAAATAAATATAAATAATCATAAAAAGGAATGCGAACTTCGATGAACTCCGAGCAAACACGAAGGAAGTCATGGGTCTCATATACCAAGAGGAAGCCATGGATGAATCAACATCAAAAGGTAAAAAAAAAACTAGATTTATATTTGTTTTTGTTAGTTTCAAAAGAAAAAAAAAAAAGAAATTTAAATACAAATCGATACCTCAATATTTGCTTTGAATTTTCTTTGAATGTACGTCACAAAAAAATTCTCTGAATGTTGTATAAAAAAATCTCTGAATCTTATTCCAAAAAAAATTCTCTCTGAACAAATAAAAAAATCATCCTCTATTACATTTGATTTCGTGTATTTATAACACAAAAATTTACATCTTTTTGCGACTTTCCTTCCTATTTTTGCAGATTTGCAAATCTTCAAGATTTTCGAGCAAGGGTAATGGTGTCCAAGCATCCAAGGGTAGCTGCTAGGTTTTTCCATATTTATTTTAGGTTTTTTATTTTTAGGCTTTGTAAAAAAATTGGACTTAAAAGCCCGGACGAAATTGGGCTACAATAGCTGCCCCTCTTTGCTCGTTGTCGTGTCTTTCGACCTCCGGTGCTTCTCTGTTCTTTCATCTCATTGGTGGTTCTACTCCATTGTACCTGTTTCACTACCATTTAGGAAGACAAGATGCAACTTCAACTTCCCCCATTGCAACTTCAAGAAGATAATGTTTGTTATTGTAGCTTCATCTTAAATTGCTGAAACTCTAGAGTGATTGCTGTTTGATTCACTCCACTGTAACTTTAAGGAAATAAGATTCAATTTGTCTCTTCACGGGTTTTTTTAGGAGTGTAAGATTTTCCGTCGTGGCTTCAATATGTTCTCCCTTCATCGTCATTTTTATTTCATTTTTTTTAAGATGTAAGATTCGCTATTGCGGCTTCAATCTGTTCCCTCTTTGGTTTCAAGGTGTTAGATCTGACGTTGTGGCTTCAATCTATCCCACTTTGGTTTTAGAGTATTAGGTCCACCGTCGTATCTTCAACCTATCCCTCTTTGGTTTAAGGTGTAAGATATGTCCTTGTGACTTCAATCTTTGCCTCTTTGATTTTAGGGTGTTAGGTTCGCCATTGCGATTCAACCTATCCCTCTTCAATTTTCATGTGTAAGGTCCGTCGTTACGACTTCAACCTTTCTCTCTTCAATTTTAGAGTGTTAGATCCGCCGTTACAGCTTCAATTTATCTCTCTTCAATTTTAGGGTGTTAGGTTTGTTGTTGCGACTTCAACCTATCCCTCTTCGATTTTAAGGTGTAAGATTCACCGTTACGGCTTCAATCTTTTCCTCTTCGATTTTAAGGTGTTAGGCCCGTCATTGCGGCTAACATCCAAAAACTGTAACCATCTCCAGTCTAAGGTCTCAGGGTTTACAGAACTTTACGAGTTTTTTTTCTTACATACAAATCAATCACAATTTATATATTTACCAATTTATAACTCAAAATACTAACTCCATTTAATCTTAAACATTCATTTACAACATTTCAATCAATCAGGAATAAATTTTCATACCACATATCATGACATCCATTTTTCATGTCTATAATTCCCAAAACCCGAAATCGTCATCGGTTAGGGTCCCAGTGTATTTCTATTCATTTATCACTATTAATCTTTTAATATCATGTCATAAATCATCAATTAATTATAATCATAACTCAACAAGGTCAAAAAGGTCATTTTAATAATTTTTAAATACTTCTACTGGCACTTGTTGGACAAGTATCGGTAGTTTTCAAGTCAGTAAACAGTTCAAGAACAATGCAGACTTCTACCGGTACTTGAGACAATACTACCGATACAAGTGTGACTTCTAACGAAACATATCATACTTCTACCGATACTAAAAACTTTAGAGAGCTAAGAAATCTTACCCTGCAACTTTTACCGATACAAGTATACAAACTACCGATACTTCTGTGAGCAAAACTACCGATACCTACTATGCAACTACAGATACAACTCAAGCCAGTGAAAAAACTCTCTCCTACCCTATATTTCTACCGGTACATGCATGACTTCTATCGAAACAAGTATGCAGAATCTCATGAATCATGTCAAAACACAAGTTTATCAATACTTAGCATTCCTAACTCTAAAATGCATTAAACTAATACATAATTCATAGTTTCCAAGTCATTACATTGTACTTCTAAGTTTATTTTTCATCTTGAACATGCATACATTACTAAGTTCAATATTTTATTAAAGACATAACAAGATCATCACAAACTCGAACCGGTAAAAAAAAGATAACATCATCCTAGTACATGCCATATAACTGAGTGATGAATAACTACCAAACAAGCATCTCGATAGTGTGACTTCTTGAGATGATCCGATCTTCAAGCAACAAAATAGAATCTACAAAACAACAACAAATTCACTAGTAAGCTTTCATAGCTTAATAAGTTCGGAAGGTTTATCAATTTATCGAATAACATGTGTTGAACAAATCCGTAAATTAGTCGAGCCAAATCAGAACTGTACTTTAGTGATCGATATTTGATTTACTCCCTGATGACCCAAAGGTCATGCTTACTCCCTATTGACCCAAAGGCCATGATGCTCATTTTACTCCCTGTTGGCCCAAAGGTCATGATGCTCATTTTACTCCCTGTTGACCCAAAGGTCATGCCTGTTACCAGTATATGATACTAGTCTTAGCCATCGATACGGTATATCTATTCCCTACAATGATGCTCAAACTAAGCAGACGAGAATATGCAAACAAGCATAAATCTCAATCATCGTAAGGCCTTTAATCCATTCTTGGATTCTATTCACCTTACGATGACTCACGATGCTGTAGAGAATCTGCAACAAATGCAGGATCTTAGCCATCGGACCATTTTTTTATCTTTGGTACAAGGCTAGGAAATTCTCATCTCGTCGTTTCTATCTTTCACATTTACAATCGTCGTTTCTCATTTCCAACAATCATTAGAAAGGAAAATATAAGTTGTTATTAATAAGAATTTAACATCACGAACTTACCAGACGAAATTGCTATTAAAGTGAACTCTAGGGGGAAATCCAAAATTTTTCCATTTTCCACGATCAAGACACGATCTTGATCTATTACAATAATTTCATTCAATTATTTAAATCAATTTGAATTTGTAATCATTTTATGCAAATAGTCCTTTTTTATATTTTTTACAAAATTGCCCTTAACTTTTCACTTTTATTCAATTTAGTCTTTAAGCCTTAAACTTGCAAATTAACCATTTTTATTCAAATTTTAGTTTTTTTGAATGTTTAAAAGCATTCCTATAGCTCAATTTTTGCAATATTTCACCTTAAGTCCTTGCAATTTTAACACGTTAACATTTTAGTCCTTTAACATAAAAATTGCTAAAAATTACTTTACAAAATAGTATTATTTAACAACCAAACTTAATAATCCATCATAAAATTCCAAGATGTACAAAAATCATCAATGGCATAATCCACAACATTTAACAATTTTACAGATTAGACACCGGGTTAGCTAGATCAAGCCAATACAAACTCAAAAACATAAAGATCACTAAAAATGGGCGAGATTACACTTACCAAATTAAAGCTCAAAGCTAGCTGATTGCTCCTCTTCTCTATTTAGGGTTTTGTTCTAGAGGTTGAATAAAGAAAAAATGATTTTTTCATCTTTACTAATTCCTTTGTTTTAATTTTATCACTTTTTATTACTAATTTACCATATTACCCTTAACTTAATCACCCAAATTCACTATTTTCTAACATTAAAACCGTCCACTAATATATTTAAGGTTTAATTTCTATACTAGTCCCTTTTATCAACCTCTTTAACCTATTTGGTATCTTTAATCAATAAAAACCAATTTTTACAACCTTTATAATTTAATCTTTTTCATTTAATTAACTGTCTAAACGTTAAAATCTCATAACAAAAATTTAATACTATACAAGTGATATTGTAAATATTAAATAATTAATATTACGGTCTAACATATTAAATTTGTAGCCTCGAAACCACTAATTTCGATCACACTGAAAAATAGACTAATTAGTAAATCTTCATTTTATTAGGATTTAATAGCAATTTATCCAAATCTAAAAAGTTTCACATAATTTCTATTATCAGGCCATTTAAATAGGGTCCAATTTCATAATTGGTCCTTCAATTTTATTAAAATCCATTTAAACAAACTTGTTCACAATTTAGCCTTAAACTAAAAAGGACTAAATGAACAAATAACCCAAAAATTAGTGGATGGTAATCATGTCACCACCGCTTGGACTTTTTGATGATTGTTTAATTACCATTTTGGTCCATTTTACTATTTTTAATTTATAGCAATTAACTTTTACCTATTTTACAATTTACCCTTTTTTTTCTTAATTAAGCAATTAATCATCAAAATTACCTAACCAAACTTCAATTCACATATAATAAGACTCTATAAATATTTAATAAAAATATTTACGGCCCTTAATTTCAAAAACGAGGTACTGAAACCTCATTTTCTAAAATCACTTGACTTTTAAACCAAACCACTTATACTAACTTTTAATTCAATAATTAAAATTCCTCAATTCAAAATTCTATATAAAATTAATATTGACTTACTTAATTTAATAACTCATAATAAAATTTTTCTCATCGAGTTTGTGGTCCCAAACCACTGTTTTTGACACCACTGAAAAACAGACTGTTACATTCAACCTATCCCTCTTCAATTTTAAGGTGTAAGGTCCGCCGTTACGGCTTTAACCTTTCCCTCTTCAGTTTTAAGGTATTAGATCCCCCATTGCGGCTTAAATCTATCCCTCTTCAATTTTAAGGTGTTAGGCCCATCGTTATGACTTCAATCTATCCCTCTTTAGTTTTAAGGTGTAAGATCCACCGTTGCGGCTTCAATCTTTGCCTATTTGGTTTTAGGGTGTTAGGTCCGTCGTTGCGACTTCAACCTATCCCTCTTCAGTTTTAAGGTGTAAAGTCCACCGTTGCGGCTTTAACTTGTCCTTTTTCAAACTTTATGATTTGGTGTAGCTTCACTCCATTCCACTGTAACTTCCATGGAGATTTGAAATCTATCACTAGTTTTACTCCACCCTTTTGCCATTTTATTGGAGTTGCTCTGTCACGTCATTCTCCGAGGATATGACCTGTAAAATCTGTCTTATGGGCCTCTATCTAGGCCATGCAACTAGGATGTCATGATCTAAATGAATCAAATGCTCCTATCTAAATGTACATGAATGATGTTAATATGCATGCAAAGATGTCATATTTTAGAATGATTTTCTGTTTTGGTCCTTAGATCCACATTGTTTATCATTTGCCTAAGTTCCATCCCTGATACATCACCATGTCTTCTTTTCAAGTTTAGTTTCCTCAACATGAAATCCAAAAGGTAGTCATACTCTGAGCTACTGTTTAAAGGTCCTTTCAACCCTCGGATTTGGTTATTTCCAACTGGTAGTCCTATTTCAGGTTCCTGTACTTTTTAGAAATTTTTCAAAGCAATATGCAAAAATCCTTTTGTACCTTATATCGTCTAGTCCACTAATCGTTATTCAAATGCAAAGAATTCCTTGAACAAGGTTATGAAACATGGATAAAATTGACGTTTGTTGAAGACAAGGCTTAAATGGGAATGAATGATAGCAAACATTGGTCAAGAATATCAATATTAATCAAAAAGTGGGTTTGATTAAAAAAGATTACAAACATTGGTCCAAATAGAAAATGTTGACAAACATTAATCAAAAGTTGCTAAGGTAAGTAAAAAGGAATACAACTAGAAGCCCCAGATATCAACGTATGAATTTCTTCGAGCAAACTTGACGAGAACCATTTTGAGCCTGATGTGTATCCATGAAAACTATTGTACATCGTCGATACCCAGGATGTAACGTCTCTCTATCTTGTTACTTTTGAGAGAGAAGACCATTTCATGCCCATTCTTTTGGTCCAAATCTGAGCCGCTTTTTACGGGTTTTTGACTCAAATCTCCTTTAGGCTTCGAGATGCCCTTTACGGGTTTTCATCTCGACCCCTTCTGTTTTGTTTTCTTCTTTTTTTTTCACTTTTTTCCTTTTTCCTTTTTCTCTCTTTTTCTTTTTTTCTTCTTCTTTTTTTTTGCTAGTTTGAGCTGCCCTTTCAGGTTTTCAACTCAAACCCTTTTTTTTAGGCAAAGTATTTCTTCACTGAATCTGAGTTCACAAGGTTTGACAGATCTTTACCATCAATCCCAGCTATAATTAAAGTTCCTCTAGAAAAGGCTTTCTTTACCACATACGAGCCTTCCCAAATTGACATCCATTTCTCTCGAAAGTCCTTTATATAGGAAAAATCTTTTTCAAAACTAGGTCTCCCTCATGGAATTCCCTAGGGCGAAGCTTTTTGTCATAAGCTCGCATCGTTTGCTTTTAGTACATCTAATTGTGTTGGATGACTTTCAATCTCTTTTCCTTAATCAGGTTTAGTTGGTCATATATTGACTGGATCCATTCTGCTTCATCTAACTTTACTTCTGATAAGACTCGGAGAGAAAGAATCTCGACTTCAATGGGTAGAATTGCCTTCATTCCATATACTAATGAGAACGGTGTTGCCTCAGTAAAAGTTCTAACAGACATTCTATAGGCGTAGAGAGCCAATGGTAACTTCTCATGCCAATCTTTGTAGGTCTTTGTCATTTTCCCAATGATCTTCTTGATGTTCTTATTAGCTACCTTCACTACCCCATTCATTTTCGAGGGATACGGTGTTGAATTATGATGCTTGATCTTGAACTGACTGCAGACCTCTGCTATCGTGCTATTGTTCAAGTTCAAAGCATTGTCGGATATGATTTTTTTAGCATTCCATGCCGACATATGATTTCTTTCTTCAAGAATTTACTAACCGTTGATTTCATAACATTAGCGTAAGAAGCAACTTCTACCCACTTAGTGATGTAATCGATGACCACAAAAATAAACCTACGCCCATTAGAAGCCTTTGGTAAAATTGACCCAATGATATTCATGCCCCATATAGGAAAAGGCCATGGGGAAGTCATAACATGAAGAGTTGAAGGAGGTACATGAATTTTGTCTCCATAAATTTGACATTTGTGACATTTCTTAGCATATCTAATGCAATCTCCTTTTATTATTAACAATAATATCCGAATCTCCTTATCTGCCTGACCATTGTAAAACCATTGACATTGTTCCACAAATGCCCTCATGGACTTCTTCTAGAATTTTTGAGTCTTAACAGCATTAACACACCTAAACAATACCTGATCCTTTCTCTTTTTCTACAAAATATCCCCATGAAGGACATAATCAATTGCAAGTCTCCTCAATGTCCTTTTATCATTCTCAATGGCTTGTTCAGGGTATTTGCGATCTTTTACGTACTACAATATTTCCTTGTACCAAGGATAATTATCTTTTTCTTCCCCTTTAGTGTTATAGCAATAAGCTGGAATATCACAGATGCTCATCTGAATGGGCTTCATGTCTTCTTGTTTATTGATTGTAATCATGGAGGTAAGGGTAGCCAATGCATCAGCCATCTAATTTTTTTCTTGTAGGAGGTAATGAAAGGTGATGTCCTCAAATTCTTTAATTAACTCGAGAACCAATTTCTGATAATCAATCAACTCAGAGTCTCTCGTTTCCCATTCACCCTTGAGTTGATAAATTACCAATGCAGAATCTCCATACACCTTTAGAACCTGAATCTTGCATTCTATCGCTACACAGAGACCCATGATACATGCTTCATATTCTGCCATGTTATTTGTGTAAGTGAAGTCTATTTTACTTGTGAGAGGGTAATGATCTCCTTCTAGGGATACTAGAACTGCCCCAAGTCCTTTACGAGTGGTATTTGAAGCTTCATCAAAATTCATTTTCCATGGATGCCCTTCTAAAATTTCCTCTTTTGCGGTCGTAACATACATTAGATCTTCATTTGGGAAATCGAAGTCTAATGACTTATAGTCTTCAAGAGCTCTACTAGCTAGAAAATTTGCTATTGCACTCCCTTTTATCATTGTTTGATTCACATAGACTATGTCGAATTTAGAGAGCAACATTTGCCATCTAGCCATTCTTTCATTTAATGTAGTTGACCCATCATGAACTTAAGAGGATCCAATTTTGAAATCAACCAAGTTGTATAGTATATATACTGCCTCAACCTTAGAGTAGTCCAGACAAGAGCATAACACAGTTTCTCAATTGGCGAATATCTTATCTCGCATTCAGTGAACTTCTTCCTAAGATAATAAATTGTTCTTTCTTTATTTCCCAATAAAACATGTTGACTTAGTACCCATGCCATAGAGTTTTCAAATATAGCCAAGTACAGGATCAAAGGTTTATCCGAATTCGGTGACATTAATACTGGAGCATTGGACAAATAATGCTTAACTTTGTCAAAAGTCTTTTGGCATTCATCATCCCACACTCTTGGGTTGTGCTTCTTGAGAAGATGGAAGATAGGATCACACTTCTCGGTTAGTTGTGAGATGAACCGAGTAATGTAATTCAATCTCCTTAGGAACCCTCGAACTTCCTTTTAAGAACATGGCAGTGGTAATTCTTGTATAGCTCTGACCTTATTAGGATCGATCTCAACTCCTCTTCTACTGACCACAAAGTCTAACAACTTGCCTGAAGTAGCCCTAAAAGTACATTTATTTGGGTTCAACTTCAACTGGAACTTTCTCAATCTTAAGAACAACTTTCTCAAAACCTTCACGTGTTCTTCTCCTGTTCGAGATTTTAAGATTATATCGTCGACATAGACCTCAATCTCTTTGTGCATCATATCATGGAATAGAGTTACCATAGCCCTTTCATATGTTGCCCCTACATTCTTTTGTCCAAATGGCATGACTTTGTAGCAAAAGGGTCCCCACATGGTAACGAATGTAGTTTTGTCCATATTCTTAGGATACATATTTATCTAATTGTACCCAGGAAAATCATCCATAAAGGAGAATAAAGAGTGACCTGCTATGTTGTCTACTAAGGTGTCAACATGAGGTAAAGGTAAATTGTCCTTTGGGCTAGCTTTGTTTAAGTCCCTATAAGCAACGCACACTCGTACCTTCATCTTTCTTGGGAACTGACACTATGTTAGCTACCCATTTTGAATATTTAACCACTTATAGGAAACTAATATCAAATTATTTTCTAAACTCCTCTTTACATCAGCCTCATTCTTCGAAAATTTTGTTGGACCGATTTACATTCTTCTCTAATAGGGAGCTTGTGCACCACAATATCAGTACTTGGACTAGACATGTCTTGATAGGACCATGCAAATACATCTTTGAACTCTTGAAGTAATTCAATAAGATCTCATCTTGTTTCTACAGAGATACAGGTCCTAATATTCACCTCTCTTTTTTCAATTTCGTCCCATAAACTCACAACTTCTATTGATTCTTTGTGAGGTAGGATTTGTTTCTCGCCCTGCTCAATCATCTGCAACAGATCAAGAGATAAATTACAATCTTGAGCATTTTCGAAATCCTAGGATTCTTCTGAACACACATCCTCCTCAAAATGAGGCTCTAGGTCGGCAACAACGTTACTCATATTATTGATATCAAGGGATCCAATATATGGACAAAAGGGGATCCAAAGAAATAAATGAATTTAGGAATTATTGATTATGGTATGAAACATATGGAAAGAATAGTGAAATGTTTGCCCAAATGGGATGAACAAAATGCATCGTTTTTATTGAAATAACAAATAGTGCTCATGTGTCCTTTACAAAAGGATCCTTAATACTCTCGGGCTTAGAACAAAAAGTATGTTGATACGTGATTGAAATGCACTAGAACTAGCTAAGTGATCCTGACCAGATGATGGCTAGTAGACACATAATTGAAATGTGCATGCTCAATTTAGATCCGGACCCGATTAAATTGTAAGTTCATAACAACTCTGACCAAGCTTTGTTATCTACATAGCTTTTAGATTCATGTGATTAAACTTTTTCAAACCTAACACGTCCCTGTTACCTCACATGAATGCTAAGAAACCCTTAGTAAATAAGGATCAGTAAAATGCATATTTACTAAGTAAAGGATTTCGAAAGGACCAAATTTGATTTCTAAAATCATGGAAGATCGTGTTGCCATGGAATATTTTTCCGAACATTATTAAGCATGTTGATAATAAATTGCGTTTAATTAAAGTAATTGTCCTAGTTTATTTATGTTATAATTGTTGTGAATTGTGTTTAATCTCGCTAAAATCTATTTCATACATTTAGTTTGCATACTTAGGATAATTTACATTAAGGATCATTTACATTTAGTTTAATAAATTTAATTTTAATCATCACTTATCAAATCATATTGTGTTTCTTTTAATTCACCAAGTTGTTAATATAATTTTACAATTAATTGACTTAACACATATACAATCCCTATGAAGACTATAACTCGATACTTACTTATTACTTGATAACGACTGTGTACACTTGCACAAACCTAGACGTTACAAATTTTTGGCGCCGTTGTCGGGGATTGTTAACTGTTGCCATAGTCACTTTTGTGAAATTATTTATTTTCAATTTGGTTTTTATTTCTAACATTACTAACTTATTCTTTTTAATTTTGTGATTTCCTTTTCAGGTGTTTATGAGCATAGATCGGATTATCGATTTACTTTCTATAGACCCTGAAATTGAGTGAACTTTCAAACAAAGAAGACGTGAACGATCAGCCCAAAGACAAAACGAGATGGACCTTGGAAATTAGAATAATGGCCAAGGTAATGAAGTTGATAGTGTACGAAATCCCATCCTCATTGTCGATGATAAGGATCGATGCATGAAAAAAAAACCTAATCTGTTGCAACTTGCTGCTGCAGCCCTTGCCCTACCCAATTTGAATCTGCCACGTTCGCACCACTACCACCAAGTTGCACCACCACCACTGCAATCTGCAAAGGAGAAAAGACGTGCATTTAGTTAGAAAAAACAAAGTATAATGATTGTAATAAAGGCTATAAATGACAAATTAAAAGCAATTGTAAGGTGAGGAGTTTTCGAAAAAAAATCAATACAATTACAGTGCATTCAAAATACATACAGATATTCTCGAAATCGAATACACACACAGAATACATTCGAAGTCAATTAGAAAAAGAAGCAATTGGCATCAAAATACAGATAAGATTTCAAAGCATTCAAGTCTTCAAATATTCTCAAGGTATATGATTTAAGTATTTATTAATTAATTATTTATTTCATAACTATTCATTTATTATTCCCTTCGAATTCCAAAATGTTTTTAAAAAAAATAAAAGTAAAGGGAGTTCAAGAGTCATACCCCAATCTGAACTGCCATCACTGTAACCGTGAACAGAGCCCTTCGGATGCCCATCTACACGCGTGAGGTGTTCCGTCACATGGAGAATTTGCCAAAGAAATCAAAAACAAAATGAATAATGAATAATAAATCGAATTTTGATTTAAAAAAAAAAGAAATAATAGTAAAAAATGGAAAAACTCATTTCCAGATTTTCTAAGCAATAACTAAAAATAGATGTAAACAACAAAAAAAAACGAAATAAAGCTCCCTTTTTTGAAGATCTGGATTTCGATCTAGATCTAAGTTTTTTTTAAAAAATAAAATAAAATAGTTTTTGAAAAGGGGATAAATAAAACAAAAATAGATTTTTTTTAAAAAAAAGCAAAAGGAATCAAAACTTTTTTTTTCTTCAAAGATCTGAAAGATCAGATTTGGTTCTAGTTTTTTTAAAAAGGAAACTCGTAAAAGACGAACCCTTTTTCCATTTCTCAACCCAATCTGGATTTGTTTTTTTAAAAAAAAGAAGAAAGCGGGGCATCGTTTCACTTACCTATGCGGTGGCTCGTGATGATCTAAGACAACGGAGGGCGACGAGCAAGCCAAGAGACGAAACAAAGGGTCAGACTTGAGGGTTTTCAGAAAAAAAAGTGGGAGTAAATTGTTTTTGAAGAAAGAATAGGAGAAATGGTTTTTTTTTTTGAAGATTTTTTAACTTAAATACTATTTTGAAAGCATATTTCAAAAGTAAAAAAAATTATTATTTGCCCATTCAGTCCTTCTGTTTTTTTAAAATTTCCAATCAGGTCCTTGCACCCCTTTTTATTCTTTTTAAATTTGCCCAGGGATTTTATTTCCTTTTCAATCTAATCTTTTAACTTTTTGAGGGCCAGGAAGCTACCACGTGTCCCTTTTTTGGTTTTATTGTTCAGTAGGTCCTTAAACTTTTAAAAAATCACATTTTGACCCTCTAACTTTTCCAAAATTACATTTTAACCCTGAAACTTTCTTAAGATTACATTTTTAACCCCTAAACTTTTCCAAAATTACATTTTAACCCTTAAACATTCTCAAAATCACATTTTGACATTAAAACTTTTCCAAAATCAAAATTTCACCCCTAAACTTTTCCAAAATCAAAATTTCACCCCTAAACTTTTCCAAAATCACATTTTAACCGCTAAATTTTCTCAAAATCACATTTTAACCTTAAAAATTTTCTAAAATTACATTTTAACCCCTAAACTTCTTAAAAATCATATTTTAACCCTCAAACCTTCCCAAAATCACATTTTGACCCTAAACTTCTCTAAAATCACATTTAACCCCAAACTTTCCTAAAATTACATTTTTACCTCTATACTTTTATAAAATTATGTTTTAACCGTAAATTCTTTGAAAATTCATTTTTAACCTTTTTTTTTTTCCTTTTTCTTCAATTTTCTATATAAAATTTAATTATTATTCTTCGCATTTTTAATTAATCCTTTTTTATTTTGATTCTCGATTCTATCATATTTCGTACTTTATCTTATGCTTAATTTACGCGTTCATCATTAAATTAAAATTGCTTTTTGATTTTCTCTAAAAATACAAATATTTTAAAATCGAGGCAATATTCTTTTATTTTAGATTTTGAAAAATTGTGCCTTAACATACTAGGCGTGACTTTTTCTTCAAATCGAAATAATTGAATACCCTTTTCAAGTTTTAAAATTGGTAACAAAAGAATGCTCGTTATTTTCGGATCTCAAAATGTTATGTCCTAACTCACTGGACATGACTTTCTTCCTCGATCATTTCAAAATAACGAGACTTCCTCACGAAATTCGATTTTCCTTCTTATACGTGTACATCAAATAAATCATGCATTTAAGGATCGTATTTTAAATTTTACTCGAGTTTTTAAATTTTTAACAAATCAAGACCGGATAATAATAGACGTTGTACCAATTTTAGGCGTGTGAGGGGTGCTAATCCTTCCTTACACGTAACCGACTCTCGAACCTATTTTCTAGATTTCAAAGACCAAAATGTTTTCAAAACGTATTTTAAACGTTTTGTGGTGATCCAATCGCACCAAATAAAAAGATTGGTGGCGACTCCCAATTTTCGATTTTAAAATAATTTTTCGAGATGCTTTCCAAAAATAAACGTTTCGACAGTTTGGCGACTCCACTGGGGAAATTTTTTAAAAATAAAAGTGAGTCAAGCCAAAAATCGATTATTTTCGGGTTATTTTGTTAAAATTTTTAAAAACTCGATTTTGTTTAATATACAATCATTTATGTCAATTTTGCTAGTTAAGTTTGCATTCAGATGCATTTGTTACTACCCCTTTAAGTGGAAGCGAGAAACTACTCCTTCGTGAGGTTTTCACCTCCGTGCAAAATAGTGGATCGCTTTCCGGATTACATCCGTACCCATGTTTTCGTGAAGTTTTCACTTCCATGCAAACATGTGGGAAATGTGTCCCCTAAATCGAACTCATCCGTATGAGCCTGTAATGGGTGAGGATCGAGGAATCTGTTGGTTTGGGTACCCTTTACTCTAGAGACTAAACCGCATGTAATGAGCCATAAGTTCTTGCCTTAGAAGGAGTTATACCGAACCTTTTAGCAACTATCCAAGACAAGTTTTTAGGCTCTTTGTTTTATACCTGTATACTGATATTGATGTGTTTTGCTAACGTGTTCTATTTTGGCTCTTTTTCTTGTATTTGCATCATTATACTAGGAAAGGTATTGTTCAAACTCTATTACTGATAAGAGAATTGGTCATGGAGAACAAGTATCTTGATAAGTTGGAGGACAACATGGTTGTGCGTATGTGGTCAGAGGAAAATCAACGCCAGAAAGGTGATAGCTTAGTAGAAGGGCATGAATCTGACTTTTGGGATTATACCAGAATTAGTACAACTCAGAATAATGTGCAAGAGTTGAAAGAAATATGGGATAAATGGGATGATGACATGAAGAAAATGTTTTTCCACGAGTACGGGGATCTACCATACTTGCTCGAGGTTAAAGTAGATAAGTACCTTTTCTGATCTTTGGCACAACATTGGAACTCGGCCTATAGTTGCTTCACTTTTGGGAATGTGGACATGACGCCCACAATAGAGAGTAATACACCACTTTACTCCGTTGTTCAAAGATTTCGACCAATAGTGCTTACTCAAGAGCTTCGAGTGTCCCAACTTTTGTCAAAAGATTAATAAACATCACTGGCATGAGCGAGCAATGGGTCTCAGCTCGGGTTAAGGTGAAAGGCGACAACAAATGCATTACGTGGAAGAGTTTGTGAGACTTGATCCTAGCCCACCCGAATGCGAAGAAAAAGATTGACATCCGAGCTCTAAGTATATACGGATTAGTCATTTTTCCCAAAGCCTTGGGACACATAGAAGATGTGGTTACAAACTTGTTCGATAGGTCGAATAAAAAGGTTACACCGGTCTCGACAATATTAGCTAAAACTTTCAGATCATTAAATGCGTGCAGAAAAGAAGATGAAGGGTGGTTTATCGGCTGCACACCATTGTTGATAGTATGGTTCCACAGTCACTTTTGGAAGACAAAAAAGGTCTCTTATTAGTACCTTTCTAAATATTATTCTCCTTTGAAAGAGTTTCTAACTACACAAAGATAAGGAAACTTCTCGGAGAAAAAATGGATGGCAATACTTCAAAGTTGTATCGATGTGGAGACTTCGATTAGGTTCCATTGGTCGAAATTTGGGGAGTTGTAGGGTACGCATCTTTATTGGTTTCAAGACAGTACAGGTCGAGACAATTCATACCAGCAACTCAAGGATTAGCCCAATGTGAATTCGCATATAGAGGAGAGAATAATAAGAAAAGAATTCGAGAGATTTCAAATGCATGGAACCAAGTTCGGAGAATGAAAGTGTTCAGCACCAATCCTATGACAACTACAGAATATGATTGGTGGAGGAATAGAAGGATCAATGTCAACATTCCTGTACGAAACCCAGAAGTTGTTTGTCCAATTGAGGAGCACTTTCTGGTTGTCCCAATAGAATTGGAAATTATCAAACAAGATTTTGAAATGGAAAAAATGATAAAAAAATTGGAAGAAGAAAAGGTACTTTTGGGATTTGATGTTGATGTTCAGAAATTAGAAGCAGAAAAATTGAGAAAAAGAAAGAACAAGGTTGAAGAAGATCTCGATAGCCTAAAGAAAGACTACAAGAAACTTCGTTTGTCAATGAGGACTACTGGTTTGGGAAAAATGTCAGAGAAATGGCAATCGAAAATTCGTGAAGAAAGGGTTTGAATGAATCAGTGGAAGAACAAGTTTCAAGATGCCCGAGTTCAAGAAAATGCCATGAAAAGCAGCTTGTTGGAAAGTTAAGCTGAGATAACTGAATTAAAAGCTCGAATAAGAGAGTCAAAGGAATCCCTGTATAGACATCGTAGTCAAAACTTGATGGTAGAACTGAAAGCAAGTCGAGTTGAGATCGAGAGGTTGAATAAGAGGGTGGAAGAACTAGAAGCCTTGTTGCAGAATAGTGAAATACGAACCGATATTCTTGAGAGGATAACGTAAACAAGTGAATGGCATCTTCAGTATACTCAAGGACAAGTTCAAGACAATAATTATATTATAGGCGAAGCTCTAAATCAATTATGAAAAGTAGCTGACCATTTGCAAACACTAGCAGTTGAAGCCGATATGTTAAGTGTGCAATATGAGACAAATTCAATCGGGGTAAAAAATTAGCTGGACTTCTCGAGAAAATCAAAACTCTGAGCATTAGGGCAAAATCGTTTATGTAAATCTGCTTTATGTAAAGAAACTTGTTATCTAATGAAGTTTTCTAATGGAGATTGAATTATAAGTCAATACCTTTCTTTTGCATACATCCATTCATAAGCATTGCATTTCATTAACATGCATCCTTAATTAATTAAAATCTTAAACAGTTAAATCAGAAACCATAGAGAAACCACATCGTTATATCACTCGAAAAGTAATGGATCAAAGAATCGAACGTTTAGAACAAATCTAGAAGGAAATGCAAGAGCAAGTGCAAGTGCAGCTGCAAGACAATTTGGTAAAGGTACAGCAGGATATGAAGGACCAGATTATAGAATCTCAAAGAAGCATGATAAGTGAGCTAACATAACTGGTAAGAGAAGGGGCAGATAAGGGAAAAGGTCCTATTATAAGCCCAAGGGAGGAGAGTGAGGAGCCTAGATATCTCACAGGCTATGCTTCTTTGCATACTCAAGCACCGCCAGAAACGTACCCATGTGAGGTACCTGTAACAATAAGAGCACAACAACACCCTGGCGACATGTCAAGGCTAGCAAATTTTTAGATGGGATCCGATTCCAACCCTGAAGATAATGCAGCCATTCCCATCGTCCATAACTTGGATGACGTAAAGGAGAAGGAAAGAGCAAAGCTTGAGATCCCTAGATAGCTAGAGGACAGATACAAATGGTTGAAAGAAAAAGTGAAAGCAATGGAAGGTGTTGATACCTTCTTTGGCATTGATGCTAAGGAGCTGAGCCTTGTCCCAGACCTAGTGCTCCCCCTAAATTCAAAACACCAAATTTTGACAAATACAGTGGGACCAGTTGCCCCGAGGCACAGATTACCATGTTCTGCAAAAAGATGACTAGGCATGTCAATAATGACTAGTTATTAATACACTGTTTCCAAGATAGTCTAGCAGGATTTGCGACAAAATGGTACAATCAATTGAGTCGTGCCAAGATAAGCACATGGAAGGATTTGACACAAGCATTTATGAAGCAATACAGTTATATAACTGACATAGCACTTGATAGACTAACCCTGTAGAGAATGGAGAAGAAGCCAAATGAGAGTTTCTGACAATACGCTCAAAGATGGAGAGACATAGCAACCCAAGTACAACCACCATTGTTGGAAAAGGAAACAACTATGTTTTTCGTTAATACTCTGAAAGCCGCTTTTATTAACCATATGTTGGGAAGTGCTACCAAAAGTTTCTATGACATGGTTATGTCAGGTGAGATGGTCAAGAACGCGATCCAAAGCGAGAGGATTGAGGCGGGGGAAGGTGTCAGAAGAATAGCTCCCAAAAAAAAGGAAAATGAGGTCAACAACGCAGACTCTTACAAGACAAATTACTCAAAACTAATGGTGATGGCGTCACCCAAGACCACTGAAGGAAACTATCAAAGAAATCCAAGGCAGAGGCTTGGTTCGAGGCCAAGAATGGAATTCGAGAACCTTGTGAATCCTTATGTATCAGGGAATCTGTTACCTAAACATCTCGATCAAGGGGTAAATGCAATAGCCGGAGGAGAGGGAAGGAAGATCAAGACTCGTATTGAGGAGGTAAGATCACCATTGAGGTGTAAAAGTGGGTTTAATTGCCCAATATTTGAGAAAAGCAGTGAGAAAAGGACTCTATTATGAGTTCCACAATAAAGAAGGGCATTAGATTCAAGAATGCGACGAGTTCAAAACTGTGGTACAAGGATTGATGGATAATCAGGAGTTGAAATTTTTTGAGGAAAAAGAAGAAATGGAAGAAGTGTATGCCTCTGAAGAGGACACATCTAAGAAAATTTTGGGGTTAATAATCCAATGATAATCATATCATGACCAAGGAACGACGAAACTGAAGCAAGAGTTGCTCCCACAATAATAATCCAAAAACTCGTAGCCTTCCCCTACAAGGATGACAAAAGGGTACCTTGGAATTACAACTATAATGTAATGGTATCAAGAGGGGAAATTTCCAAGGTTGAATCAGAAGGAGCTCAGGACGTGAGTCTTGTCACGCGTTGTGGGAAAGACTATGGCCCTGTAAGAACAGAAAATGAAATACTTGGAAAAAACCTAAAAGAGTCGAAAAGAGGAAGTATTAGTAGACTAAAGTCACCAATTAATGAGCCAATGACAAAAAAAGAGGCTAAGGAATTCTTAAAGTTCCTCAAGCACAGCGAATATAGCATGGTGGAGCAATTACACAGCAACTGGCTCGTATATCCATTCTAATGTTGTTATATTCTAAACTTTTATTAGTAAGAAACTGTTTAACAATCTGATTATCAAGTTTTATGATAAATTTTTTAGGTCGCGCTAATGAAAATATTAAATGAGACTTATGTAGCCAATGACATTTCAGTGAACAAATTAGACCACTTGATCAATAATGTCAGCCCGATAGTTTTATCTTTTTTAATGATAACAAAATACCCCTAGGAGGTATAGGGTCAACAAAAGCGCTACATATCACCACCCGCTATAAAGGTTACACACTACCTAGTGTATTGATTGACAACAGTTCAGCCTTGAACGTTCTGCCATTGACAACATTAAAGAGGTTACCGATTGATAGTTCTCATATGAGACATGCCACAATGTAGTGAGAGCGTTCGATGGAACAAAAAGGGAAGTTATGGGTTGGATTGAGATACCATTGTTAATCAGTCCAAACTCGTATGAAGTAGACTTCTTAGTAATGGATATCAAACCAAGCTACAACTGCCTGCTCGGAAGACTGTGGATCCATTCGACAGGGGTAGTGTCATCATTATTACACCAAAAGCTGAAATTGGTGACCAAAGGATGATTAGTCACAATCAATGCTGAGGAGGACTTAATTGCATCAATAATGAATGATGCGCCATACATTGGAGCAGATGAAGAAGCCTTAGAGTGTTCTTTTAGATCCCTAGAGTTTGTTAATGCAACCTTCATCGCCGAAGGAAGCAGAGTCCCTATACCCAAAATATCAAAGATTACGAGGATGGTCCTACAAATGACAATTGGTAAAGGAGCCCCAACGAGAAAATGACTAGGAAGGTTTCTCTAGGGGAGAATCAATGTGCCAATGTTGGTAGAGAAACGAGATCACTTTGGCCTAGGGTATAAACCAAATGCGAGGGGAAAGAGAAGGGAGCTAGAAAAGAAGCAGGAACGAAGAAGAGCTCGATTAGCCGGAGAGGAGATCCAATGAGAGCCAATGATTTTTCCCCATATATCGAAAACGTTCATATCAGGAGGAATAATCAATTCAAGGCTAAAGGTAGAAGAGAAAGAGGAGAGACTAATTGAAGCATAAATGTTGTGTTTGAGGAAGGAAATGAAGAAAGAAACCTATGAGAAATTTGTCCTTTCATCCCCGGGAGTACTCTTGACAAATGGACTGAAGAGGAACTCCCTATAGTCTTTAGGACTTCTTCAGAGTAATGTTCAGAACACACCTATTGCAACCTTTGATGCAACCTTTTAGAGAGGAGGAAATTTGAGCTACTGTCAGAAGATATGGCTCCTCTTAGAGCTCCAGTAATTGATGGTTTTTCAGCTTTGTTTTATAAAAAATTCTGACATATTTTGGGAATGGATGTCACATCTTATTGCCTTGCTGTGCTCAAAGGTGAGATAGCAATGGAAGGTATCAACAAGACACATCGTTTTGATTCCAATGGTTTGTGAGCCGAGGATTATTAAACAATTTAGACCTAATAGTTTATAGAATGTTTTATAAAAAAAATTATTGCCAAGGTGCTAGTGAACAAAATGAGTGGTTTTCTGAAATGCTGTGTCAACAAGGCTCAAGGGGATTTAATACCAAGAAGGTAGATCTCTAACAATGTATTAATTGTATATCAGATATTGCATTCATTGAAAATAAATCGACGGGAACAGAGAGGGAATTTTGCTTTCAAATTTGATATGAGCAAAGTGTATGACAAAATGAAATGAGATTTTCTACCTGGGATGATGATAAGATTGTGCTTTCATGTCGATTGGGTGACATTAATCATGAGGTGTGTTGCATCGATTTCCTACATGGTCTGCACCAATGGGGGGAATAGTGCGAGAATGGTTCTGTCAAGGCGATCCACTAAGTCGCTATTTGTTTTTGTTATGTGCTTGAAGGTTTTTCCAATATTTTGGATGAAGCAACTGAGTCAAATTTAATAAGGGGGTTCGGATTGGTACGGGAAGACTAACAATTAATCATTTATTTTTTGCTGATGATTGTATCCTTTTTGGTGATGCATCGAGGGAAGGAGATTAAAGTGTTCACAAAGTAATTACTGAGTATGAGTGTAACACCCCAATCCCGACCCAATCATTATTGCTAAATTTAGAAAGCTATAATGCCCATCGGCATGACCCAAAAAAACTTTTGTAATTTCAAACGTATTTTTTTAAACTATTTGCGCAATTCGTTCAAAACTAGTAAAATCGAATGTTCTACTTTATTTTCAATCTCATTTCAAAACCATTTGTCCACGACAATGGACGAAATAAACTTTCAGACTTTTTAAAAAATATATTTTAAAACTATTGGCTTATCAATTCAAAACAAATGAAATAAAACGTTTATTTTAATTTTGTAAAAAACCATGCAGTTTTAAGAATTGAAATAAATAAGAACTTAATTGTAAACATTGAATCGTTTATTCAAACTATTTCAGATCTTCAATCATACTTCTAAATCATTTGTCTTTTTATTCATAATTAGAAAACTTGGTCATTCGTTATTATTTCAGAAATAAAAACATATTAATTTCATAAATCAAATGTCTTTAGAAAATTCATTTGTAATCATTATTAATTTTGAAAATTGAGTCTAATTTTATTAAAAACTTATTTTTTAGAAATGCAGTGGAAAAAAGTGTTATTAACAAATTCTATTTTAAAAACTGAGTTTCTAGCAAAATCTTATCAAATATTAATTTATGAAGTTTTTAAAACTTAATGTCATATAAGTAATTTATGCAATTAAGAATGAAAAATGCCAAAAATAAAGTCCCATGCTACAATCCATACTCAAACTTATTACAAACCCAAAATATCAAAATATAAAAATAAAATTTAATTACTTTAATTTAAAAAGAATTTTGGCAAACTCCTCCAAATGTTGTCATCGAATCCTAGCCTCAGGGTTAACTGTAAAAAAAAACTAAATGGGGATGAGCTATAAAGCTCAGTGTGATATTAACATAAACAAATTTGCATACATATAAATATATACATTATACAATCATATCAGTTTCATATAACACAATATTTCACATTTATACTATGCATGATCATGCCAATGCACATTTCATAAAACAGTGCAAATTTTATAAAAATGGTCTTACTCTTATCCGCTACACACCATAATCGAGTTTTTCCAGAACTCGTCCATCCAACATACCAAATTGTGAACAGTGTCACAGTAGCGTAGATAAACTACCATATAATGAAAATAGTGGACAAGCCACCAAAATCGCAAATATACTACCAGATAATCGAAATCGAGGACAAGCCACCATATTTGCAGATAAATTGTCACATAATTAAATTGTGAACAGTATCACATTAATGCAGATAAACTGCCACATATTTCCACCTTTCATATATCCTACCCCATGCATGTGATATGACCACAAAATCACTTTTTCAATTAAAATCACATAGGCATGCTTAACTTGCTAATCACATATGTTGAAACCTTTTTTTCGAGTCTCAACTTTTATTTAAAAAAAAAAAATGGAGTTGCCACCAATCCTTTTTAATTAGGTGTGATTGGATCACCTAGAAATTTATTCATCTTAAGAAAATGTTAAAATTACTAAAATGATGATTTTTTGTCAACGAAATTAGAAAAGTGGGTTCAAGAGTCGGTTATGTATGAGTAATGATTAACACTCTTATAGCGCCCAAAATTGGTATCTAATCGATTACTTGGTGTCTTAGTGTTAGAAATCGAGAATTCGAGAAGAATTTAAAATGCGATTCTTAAATGCGTATAAATGGTGTTACTAAAAAAATTTACTATTTAAATTAAATTTTACGAAGAAGGTTCTTTTATTTTGAATCAATTGAGAAGAAAAGTCATGCCACATAAGTTAAGGACACAACATCTCGAATCCTCAAAAATAAAGAACATTTATGGACTAATTATTACCCAAATCTTATATGTTTTCAATTTAAATAGGATATTCAATTAGATCGATTCGAGGAGAAAACCATACCCCGTGAGTTGGGACACAATTTCTCGAGTCCCCTAAATAAAGAACATTGCCTCAATTCTAAATATTACTTATACGTTATGCGAAAAAAATTAATATGACGTGTGGTTAATTTATTCGAGCATAATGCAAAAATGAACAAATATATCTAAGCATAATATCCAAAACAATAATAGTAAAATCATAATTATAACAATAATAATACTAATAATAATACTAGTAGCACATAAATAATAAACAAAAATAATAATTGTAACAATAATAAAAATAATAATGTAATTATGATAAAAATTACAATCATGATAAAAATAAACATAATAAATCAAGGGTATAAATAAAAAATGCATAATTAAATGGGGAAAAATGTAAATAAAAATTATTAAGCAAAGGGGCTCAATTAAAATTTAAAGTACAAAATATAAAAAAAAACAGATAAGGGGTCAAATTAAAAAAAAAATGCAATGACCAAAATGAAATGATACAAAAATTAAAAGATAAAATATGAATTACATAATTTAAGGGGTGAAAATGGAAAATAAAAGAAAATAAATGTACTGGAAATTAAAAAAATAGAAAGTAAAGGTACTAAAATAAAAAGGCTAAATTGAAACATAAATAAAACTTAAAGTATAAATTACAAAGCCAAAATGAAAAGAAAGGACTAAATTGAAACAAAATATAAAAGTCGGGGTTAAAAGGATAATTATCCTGACCTTGGCACACCTATCATCCCCAAGTGGGTCCACTATTGGTCATGGGATTAAATTGCAAAACAAATAAAAACAAAGGGGAAAAGTTAAATTTAAATAAAATAAATAGGACTACATTAAAACAATCCAAAAATATGAAAGGACCGAAAGGGTAATTAGCCCATCACTCCCAAAACACGGAATCTTGAGAGTATCTAGGCCGGGTCCGCGAGTCGATCCAAAATGATGCCGTTTTCAAACACCTTGAGCTATGCCAAAATGATGTCGTTTCATGGTTCTATATAACCTAAAAATTTTGGAAAAAAATCATTTTAAACTTTGCTTAAAAAAAAAACTCTTTTCTTTTCTTTTTTTTTTCTCTTAAAAGCTCCCTTGGCCGACCCTAAGGTCTGGAGATCCCCTACCGTGGCCACCAGTCATCAACGGCAGAGACCGCCGTCTTCGATGGTCGAAAAAATTAAAAAATTTTCTTTTTTTCTTTTTTTAAACTTTTCGAACCCGCAAATCCCAAATATGGCCTAATAAGCCTAGAATCCTAATCCAAAGCCCCCAAATGCATGAGAAACCTTTCAGTTTCCTCTTTTCTAACGAAAACCAAGATGAACTCGTGTGGATTCGAAGGTCCCTCGTGTCGGAGGGGACCGTCCTTCCTCGGGGATAGAGTCCTCGTCCATCCACGGCGATGGTGGAATCGAATAGTTGACAGGTAAAGAAAAAACTAAATACTTTATATATATTTCTTTTACTTTCGAAAATAAAAATAAAAATTATACCTTGAAAATTTTCATTTTTATTTCTTGATCATGTGTGTAAAAAATTACAAAGGGATTGGTGTGGTTTTCATAGCCGTAACAAATTACATATTTTGTATATTTTTTTTTCTTTTTCTTTTGTCCTTTCTTTGTTTTCTCTTTGTTTGTAGATTTTTCACTATTATGGCTAGCATAGTAGCAGATCTAGGCATGGTGTCAGAAGGGCCTTAGGTGATACGTGGTGAGGGCCGATGTGGTGAGGAGCGACAGCTAGGGTTTTTGGTTTAGGTTGTGGGCTTTGGGTTGTACTTGTGCTTAGGTATTGGGTTCTTGTTGTTTATAAATGGACTTTAATTGTAAAAGAACTTTTTAATTTTAAAATTTGGTTCTTTGTTTATTTGGGTTGGATAAAATTGGGGTCCTATACCTGCCCCTCATTGCTTTTTTTCGTGTAATGAGAAGGGAGAAAAAACTCTAAGGAGGACCAATTTCGTCTGGTCCTGTTGAACTTCAACTTTTGATGCTCCTCTTTTTCAAGTAACGCGCTCTCTCATTTCATTGGTTAATCTACTCAACCGTATCTGCTCCGCTACAACTTTAGGAAGACAGTATTTAGTGTCATAACTTCATCTTGCCCCATTGCAACTTCAAGGAGATAAGGTTTGCTGTTATAGTTTTATTCCAACCCACTGCAACTTTATGAAGACAGGATTTAACATTGTAGCTTTATCTTGCTCCATTGCATCTTTAAGGAGATAAAATTTCCTAATGTAGTTTTAATCTGATCCACTGTAACTTCAGGGATATAGGAATTAATGTTGTAACTTCATCTTGCTCCACTACATCTTCATGGAGATAAGACTTGTTATCGTAATCTTCTTCCAATCCACTACAGCTTTAGGGATATAAGATTTGATGTTGTAACTTCATCTTGCTCCACTGCATCTTCAGGGAGATAAGATTTGCTACTGTGGTTTTAATCCGATCCACTACAAATTTAAGGATATAAGATTTGATGTTTCACTGATCCATCACGCCATTTTTTGGGAATAGGACCTGTAGAATCTGTTTTATGGACCTCTATCTAGGCTAAGATATAATTGGAATGAACCAAATGCCTTTAACTAGATGGGTATGAATGATGAAAAATGTCATATTTGTCTTTTACTCATTAGGTCAACATTATTCATCGTTTGTCTAAGTTCTATCAATGATGTGTCGTATGCCTTCCTTTCAAGTCTAGTGTCCTCGATATGAAATCCGAAGAGGTGGTCATAATCTTAACTATTTGTTTTAAGACCCCTCTAACACTCAGGTTTGGTTGTTTCCAACTAGTGATCTTGTTTTAAGTCCCTGTACTATTTAGAAATTTTCAAAGCGATGTACAAAAATCTTTTTATAGTTCATAACATCATTAGTCTACTAACCGTTATCTTAATGAAAAAAATGCTTGAACAAGGTCGAAATGGATAAGACTGAATTTTATTGGAGACAAAGCTCAAATGAATGAAACAAATTAAATATGGCAAACATTAGTAAAAAATTGCTGAACACAAAGTGAGCAAAAATGAAAGTAGGTGCCCCAGATATGAAAGTATGAGCTTCTCCGAGCAAACTTGTTGAGTATCATTCTAAGCCCAATATGTGTCCATGAAACATAGAGTGCTTTGTCGATGCCTAAGATGTAAAGTTCCTCCACATTGTTACTTTTGAGAGAAAAAAACCACTACATGCCCACTCTTTGATACAAATTTGAGCCGCCCTGTTGGGTTTCTGAATCAAAACTCCTTAGGTTTCGAGATGCCCTTTATGGGTTTTCATCTCAACCTCCTTTTTTTAGGGAAACGACCATTACATGCCCATTCTTTCATCCAAATTTGAACCACATTTTCAAGTTTTTGACTCAAAATTCCTTAGGTTTTGAGACGATATTTAGGGGCTTTCATCTCGACCTCTCTCTTTTTTTAAGGTGAAGTAATTCTTCACTGAATCTAAGTTCACAGGGTTGGGCTGATCATTATCTTCCATCTCGGTTAGAATCAGAGCTCCTCTAGAAAAGACTCTTTACCACATAAGGCCCTTCCCAATTTAGCATCCATTTTTCTCGAAAGTCTTTTTGCATGGGAAGGATATTTTTCAACACCAGATCTCCCTCATGGAATTCTTTAGGGCAGACCTTTTTGTCATAAGCTCGTATCATTCATTTTTGGTACACTTGACCGTGCTGGATAGCTTTCAACTTCTTTTCCTTGATCAAGTTTAACTGATCATATTTGGATTGGATCCATTCTTCTTCATCTAACTTCACTTCTGACAAATTTCGAAGGGAAGGAATCTCGACTTCAATGTTTAAAACTGCTTCCATTCCGTAAACCAATGAGAAAGGTGTTGCCCCGATGGTGGTCTTAACAGACGTTCGATAAGTGTAAAGTGCAAATGCTAATTTCTCATGCCAATCTTTGTATGTCTTTGTTATTTTCCCAACGATCTTTTTGATGTTCTTATTAGCTGCCTCCACTTCTCCATTAATTTTTGGACGATATGGTACTAAATTGTAAAGCTTGATCTTAAACTGACTGTAGACCTCTACTATCGTGCTGTTGTTCAAATTCAATGCGTTTTCAGATATGATCTTTTCTAGCATTCCATATCAACATATAATCTCTTTCTTTAAGAATTTGCTAACCGCCAATTTTGTGACATTGGCATAGGCAACAACTTCTACCCACTTTGTGGAGTAATAAATGACCACAGAGATTAATCGATGCCCATTGGAAGCGTTTGGCAAAATTGGCCCAATGACGTCCATGCCCCACATAGAAAAAGGTCATGGAGAAGTCATGACATGAAGAGGTGAAAGAGATGCATGGATTTTGTCTCCATAAATTTTGCATTTATGGCATCTCTTGACATAACTGATGTAATCTCCTTCCATGGTGGACTAATAATATCCAATTCTCATGATTTGCTTAGCCATTGTAAAACCATTAACATGTGTTCCGCAAATGCCTTCATGTACTTCTTTCAGGATTTTCTTGGCCTCGATAGCGTCGATACATCTTAGTAACACCTGATCTTTTCTCCTCTTGTACAAGTTCTCTCCATCTAGGAAATAATCATTTGCGAGCCTTCTTAGCATCATTTTATCATCCTTGATTGCTCGCTTAGGGTATTTATGATCCTTTACATATTGTAATATATCTTGGTACCAAGGGTGATTATCCCTTTCTTCTTCCTCGATGTCATAACAATGGGTTAGAGCCTCATAGATGCTCATCTAAATGGGTTTTATGTTCTCTTGCTTATTGACTTTAATCAAGGGTAGCTAAGACATCGGCCATCTGATTTTCATCTTGCGGGAGACAATGGAAGGTGATATCCTCAAACTCCTTAATTAGCTCAAGAACCAGCTTTTGATAATAAATCAGCTTGGAATCTCTCGTTTCCCATTCACCCTTGAGTTGATAGATTACTAATGCAAAATCCTTGTACACCTCCAGAACTTTGATCTCGCGTTCTATAGTCGTACGAATACCCATGATACATGTTTTGTATTTTTCCATGTTATTTGTACAATCAAAATCGAGTTTACTTGTGAAAGGATAATGATATCCTTCTGGAGATAGTAGAACTGCCCCAACTCCCTTACCAGTGGCATTTGAGGCTTTATCAAAATTCAGTTTCAAAGGGTATTCTTTTGGAGCTCCTTCTTTAAAGGCTACAACATACATCAGATCTTCATTCAGGAAATCAAAATTTAATGGCTCATAATCCTATAGAGCTTTGCTAGCCAGAAAGTCTACTATTGTACTCCCCTTTACTACCTTCTGGTTCACGCAAACTATATCAAATTCGAAGAGTAGAATTTGCATCTAGCCATTCTTCCATTGAATGAAGTCTACTCCATCATGTATTTTAGAAGATCAAATTTCTAGATTAGCCAGGTCGTATGGTACAATATATATTGCCTCAACCTTCGAGTGCTCTAGACCATGGCACAACATAGCTTCTCAATTGGCCAATATTTGGTCTTGCATTCAGTAAACTTCTTGCTAAGTTAATAGATTGCTCTTTCTTTCTTTCTTGATTCATCATGTTGGCCTAGCACGCATCCTGTAAAATTTCAAAATACTACCAAGTATAGTATCAATGGATTATCTAGACTAGGTGACATCAGAACCAGGGCGTTAGACAAGTAATGTTTGACCTTGTCGAAAGTCTTCTAGCATTCATCATCCCATACACCTGGGTCATGCTTGTTTAGAAGACGGAAGATGTGATCGCATTTCTCGATTAGTTGTGAGATGAACCGAGATATGTAATTCAATTTCCTTAAGAAACCTCGAACTTCTTTTTGAGTATGCGACAGTCGTAACTCTTGTATAGCCTTGACTTTATCGAGATCAATCTCAATTCCTTTCTTGTTGATTATGAAGCTTGACAATTTGCTTGAGGTAGCCCCGAAAGTGCATTTTGTTGTGTTCAACTTCAACTGAAATTTTCTTAATCTGAAGAACAATTTCCTCAAGGCCTTCACATGCTCTGACCTTGTTAGGGACTTTACGATCATATCATCGACATAAACCTTAATTTCTTTGTGCATCATATCATGAAACAAAGTCACCTTGGCTCTTTGATATGTCACTTGTGCATTGTTCAGTTCGAACAACATTACTTTATAGCAAAATGTTCCCCACATTATGACAAATGTAGTTTTATCCATATCTTTAGGAAGCAACTTTATCTGGTTATATCTTGAGATACCATCCATGAAGGAGAATAGAGAGTGACTTGTCGTGTTGTCCACTAAGGTATCGATATGAGGTAATAGAAAATTTTCCTTTGGGCTAGCCTTGTTTAAATCCCAATAATCTACACATATTCGCACTTTCCCATCTTTCTTAGGGATGAGAACTATATTAGCCACCCACTCTGAGTACTTGACCACTTGTAGGAAACCAATGTCGAACTATTTTTTGACCTCCTCTTTTATCTTCAACAGTACATCGGGCCTCATTCTTTGAAGTTACTACTGAATCAAATTTCATTCTTCTTTTTTAAGGATCTTGTGTATCACGATGTCAGTACTTAGACCAGGCATGTCTTGATAGGACCTTGCGAAGACGTTTTTAAACTCTTGAAGCAACTCAATGAGATATTGCCCTGTTTCTGAAGTAATGCATGTTCCAATCTTTACCTCTTTCTTTTCCTTTTCAATCCCCAAACTCACGACTTCCACTGACTCCATGTGAGGTAAGATCTATTTCTCATCTTGCTCTATCATCCTTAGTAGATCAGGAGACAAATTACAATCTTGATCATCTTCAAAATCCTAAGGCTCTTCTGAACACATATTCCGCTCAAAATGAGGCTCTAAGTTAGTAGCAACATTGCTCATATCATTGATATCAAGGGACCTGTCATAGGGACAAAAGGAGATCCAAAGAACAAATAAATTTAAGAATGATTAATTGTGGTATGAGATGAATGGAAAGAATAGTAAGATGTTTACCAAATGGGACATAAAAAATGCATCGTTGTCATTGAAATAAAAGATAGTGGTCATGTGTTTGATCAACAAGTTTTATACCTAGCAGATTGAATTAGTTTTCACACTTGAAGAGTTGAAATTAAGTATTTTCCTTATATTTCTGTAGGATTTAACTTAGTTTTTGTATATTTAATAAATTTTGTACAAAGGTGCTTTTTGTGTCTTTAAGGCTAATTGAGGCCTAAAAGTTGGGTAACGTACTTTGTGAGTGTGTAGGAGACCATTGGAAGGTGCATCATATAAAAAATGATCACTATGTCATGGCACGGGATATTGGATTTCGTATCATAGGGACTAGAATGAACAAATCATGAATCTGCCTTCTTCGTCGCGACACAGCATGTCTATGTTGCAACAAACCCCTCTATGTCGCAACGTAGAATGTCTACATCACGACAAACCCCCTATGTTGCAACATAGAGTGTCTACGTCATGACAAACCCCTAATGTCGAAACATGACATGTTTATGTCATGATAAACCCATAAAGATGTCGACAAAAAAGTACAATGACTACTATGTCGCGACATAGGACTTGGTATGTCGTGATATTGACCCCTAGATGTGAATTTTACACTAAGTGAAGGGCGTTTCGATCTTTATAATGCAACTTAAACATGAGAAATGGCAGTTGACCTATGGTTGAGGAAAACGGTTGTCCAAGGCCATAAATAGGGCCTTTAGCACTTGGGTTTTACACACCTTTTTTCCTTAGTTTTCATTTGTACTTTTTTTCATTTTTCAGAAATGAGATTTTAGATTTCACATAAACGTTCGAGGAATTATTTCCGGACAGATTGTCAATACAATTGAAGTTTCTATGATGATTAAGAAAATCGTGAGGAACTAATTCCATTTTAGGGAATTAGGGAGTAGAAGTATGAATATTTAATTATTGTATAAATAGGGATTTTCAATTGGATCAGTTGTTTGGGAAAGGAAAAGCATGAAACAAACACTAGGCCTGACAACCCTAGAAAGTCATTTAGGTGGGAAAGAACCCAAAATTGGTATTGCCTATCCGTGAAAATCTTTTCTACAAATTAGTTTAGACTGTGATATCTAGCGATAAGTAGTCTCTATCGATTTGCTATGTTGGTAAAAGATCCAACTAAGGTAGTAACTAGTTGATTGAAGTAAAATCCCCAAAATCCAACAATCGAAGAAATCATACTAAAGCTACCTAATATCCCCAAAGTCGTTTATTGAGTATCTACATCTCGTCCTTTACTTTACTTATTTTAATTTCATGTTTTTCACAACAACTCTCCTATTTTTCTTTCGTACTATAATCCATAAAATTAGTACTAATTAATTCTTTTCTTTGTAGGGATATAATTCACTATTGCCTTAAGTATCCTTTGGGTACGATCCTCAGAATGCTTACAATTATTTTTCGTTGTACAATCTCTATTACAACCTGACTTGTATACTTGCGGAAGCCGAAAACACATACTGAACGGGAGTATGTTTAGGTGGTCAAGTTGTTGGTGTCGTTGTCGGGGAGGCAACGCTTTAGTGATTTTTATTTCTTCTTTGTTATTAAAATAATTAAGAAATTTTTAGGATATAGTTACGATTTAACCCTACTGACAATTCTCTATTTTTCAGATTAATTATTTTTAACCAACATTCCCACAACATTTTTTTAGGCCTTGGATGATATTACTATTACATGTGATCAAATGAGAGGTATAATTACAACGCTCCGAGGATGGATATTATGAAGATTGGGAGATCATGGAAAATAAAAAAAAAACTATTCATGATAGAACTAAGCCAATGCAAAAACGAAGTTTCAACATACTAGTGGAGTAATAAACAAGGTCCTGATATAGTCAACCATCCACACGAGTTCACTGGTAATACGTGTGAGGTACTTGAATAAGATCAAGATATGCCCAAATGTTTAGACGAGCCTCCTTCTGATCTGGCTAGAACCACCTCTGAGGTAACATCAAGAATATTAGATAAGATGGAACAGGTAAGGAAAATGCTCTAAGGTATATTAGAGGTGCTACTCTCAAGGGAAGAGGTCGTGCATGATGTTCCCAACCTTGATCCAGAGGAATTTGAGGCTCGCCTTGATGAAAATTATGGTATGATCGAAACTGATCTCGTAATTAAAGATCATGAAGAGAAAATTAAATATACTTTAAGAATTGAAAACGAGTATCAATCTACTGATGAATCGATTCCATTGAGTAATTGTGATGATCTCAACTTGCAAAATGTGGGTCTTCAATTGGAAACTACTACCGATAGAGACACAGAAGACATATTGACAATTGAAGAACCTATGGATCAAGGGCTATGTTTTGAATGGGAAATGGTCGTAATGAACAACATCTCTCCATTAAAGCAAATTCCAAGAGAAATAAATAGTATTCGGGTTTTTTCATACATTTTAGATAATTGAAAAGATCTACATTAATGACCTATCACTTTTTTTTCAGATATTAAGATAATGGTGGCCTCATGAAAACAGGAAACAAATTCATTGGAAGTCCAACCCTCTCAAGGGTTTCAAGAGCCAAGTACAGAGATACTATGCAATCCCATGGGAATATGTTGGGAATTAGTCTCTGATCTAACTGACATAGCAACAAATTGAATCGTAAAAGTATAAGTAATAGATGAACTAACCATTGACGTGAAGCTTAACCGATAGCTAATGAAAGTATAGAAGAGCCAATACACATTCTAACCATAATAGAGAAGGTACCAACGGAAGAGTCCGGGAGTTTGATTCATTCTCATTCGACAACAATAGCAAGACTTGAGCAACAAAAACTTCATGTGATATGGAACGAAGGAAGCTCGAGGCAATAATTCCCTAAAAAATGATTTAGGGTTGGCTCAAATTTGGTACCAAGTAGCTTGTAATGTGGATGTCAAGTTGCTCAAAAATAAGGCAACATCATTAGACTCGATCGAAGGGGCTAGTTTATATATAATGACAATGGAACAAACGACGAATCAAAGTTTTGAGAACTAGCTGGAAGTTCTTCTATTATGGCGACATGGATCGTCTCGATTTCTAAAGAACTTTTATTCCCTACTTTAAAATTTGTTAATTATTAATTATTTTATTATTTGTTTATTTTTTAATTTTAAATTTGTTTAATTTTTTCTTTCAGTAATAAACAGGAAAGAGGGTTTTGTTGCGACACACCACCCTTTGTGTCGCACCAAAGATGTTAGAATGAGGAGAATATGAAACTGACACCGATGTCACGACAAAGACTACAGATTGGAGGACTATTTGGACTAAGGACGATGTCGCAACAAAGCCTCAATCATGTTGCAACAAAGAGGGACGGATGTGTTTGTCATGACATAGCCTCCTTATGTTGTGACATCGACTGTAGTTTTTGTAGGATCACCCCGATCCAACTACGCAACCCGATGGCTAAAGACCTATTTTTTCAGAATTTTGACACTTTCTAACCCTAGTTTCTAACCTCTATGTATACTAAAACACTATTCTAAACTATTCCATCCTATTTTAACTATTCAAAACCTAAAAATTCTTCTTTTTCCTATTTCTGTTTTTTACTTTTCATGTTTTCCTCACAAAGCAGAGACAAACATCAAAGCAAGGGGAGAAGCATACCCAATCAGGTTTAAGGTTCCTATTTCATACTTTATTTTTATCTAAATTCAAAATGCCTCCTAGAAAAGTTAGATAAACTGTAGAATCTGAACAATCATTAGGTACAAATCCCTTAAATTTTGTAAATGCAAATGTAGAGAGATATTTTAATGAGCTTCAAGGGAAGACATTGATTCAAGTGAGGTGTTTTTTGACCCTTTGATGGTTCAATGCAAGGAAATCTGGCCTCTAGTCAGGTACCATAGGTGGGAACAATTCTGGATAATCCCTATAGAACCTGTAGTTTTCCTGGTAGTTCAAGAATTCTATGTCATTTTAAAAGATATATATCTAGGACTAATGATGAACTCAATTGGGAAACTTTAATGATTAGAGGAGTTAATGTTAAGGTAACCCTAAAATAGTATATAAATTCTTCAAGGCTCCATAATTATGAACAGGATTTCTTAGACCAAATTGATCTAGAATCTTTCCATGATATAGATATGAATGAGGTAATTACATACTTAACTGAGGGAAGGGGAATGGAAATTTAGGCCAAGCACTAGTATCCCTACTTCATTCAACCAAGCCATTATGTTCCCAGAAGCTAAAATGTGGATTCAATTTGTGTGTAACCGTATGATACCTACTTTAAATGTCTCTATCATTAATGCTTTTGGAACAATATTATTATTTGCAATTTTGAAGAAAAAATAGGTTTGTATAGCGAAGTGGATCCACCAAAAATATAAGTCGATGTGTGGGAAGCAAAAGAGTGGGGATTTTCTTTCCTCACTTAATCACGACTTTACGTAGAAGGGCGAGAGTGCCCATGACATCTACTGATCAGACAATGAAGCCATCAAGGAGTATCATTGGTGACACACTCTTCCAAAAATATGTGGAGCTAAACAACTAAAAGAAGAGAAGAGGAAATCACGAGACTCGGCGACTACACCAACTTCCACACAAATGTTGGCACCAACCCAACAAGAAGTTGGTGAAGGAAGTTAACCAAAGCTTGATTGGATGATACAATGGATGCAAAAATCGGGACCGGTGTCTCAAGAGTTTGCTCATCAATATAACATTAGGGTCCCTAACTACACATCGAACATGTTTGGGATGGTAGATGAGGAGCATGATGCGGAGGAACTGAAAGAAGGGAACGACAGTGATGAGGATAAGGATGAATGAGTGTTTTAGACAATTTAATTTTTTAATTTTTTTGGAATAATTTTTGTTTTTGCTTTAAAGACTTATAATTTGTAGAAGTAAGACTGGAATTTATTGTTGCATATATGCTTTAATTTTTATGTAGGAACCTAACACTATGGAGACACAAAATTTCAAGCATTGTACGATAAAAGGGTGAAGGAAAACCACCATGAGAAGATGACTTTTACAAAAAATCAAATAACTTCTTTCCTTGTTATTAAGGGGCTACACATTGAGGACTATAACAGCTCAATTTTCAATGGTGTCGAAAATAGTGATTTCAAAATCAAAAATCCGACGAGTCGAGTGAAAAACATATTTATTATTAATAATTCTATTGTTATTAGCATCACGTTAAAGTCCGGTTAAGGAATTTTGACGTTTAGATGGTTAATTGAATAGAAATGACTAAATCGTAAAAGGTGAAAAAGTTGAGTTGTCCAACTAGATGGACCAAATGAGTAAATTAACCAAAAGTGTTTTAGTGGGTGATTTTTCATGGGATGAAAATTAAGGCTAAATAGTATTAATTAAGGTTAATAAGTGGTTAATTAAGTTAATTATGAAAGTCTCAAAATTTACAAAATTGTCATTAAATATATAAGTTAAATTAATGAATTAAAATGGGAAATTAAATCATATTTTCAACACTTCATCTTCTTCCTCACGCCAAAACAAAGAGAAGTTAGGGTTTTTCTTTTGCAACCTTTGAGCTTTGATTTGGGTAAGGAAACCTTGACTGTTTTTAGTAATTTTTATGTTTTTGAGTCCGTATTAGCTTAATCTACTAATTTAATGACTAATTTGTGAATCTGTCAAATGTTATAAAACTTGCCATTGTTGAATTTACTTGTTCTTGGGAGCTTTAGATAGATTTGAATTTTTTATGCTTGGGTTAGATCTTTTTGTAAAGAGATTTTTTATTAAATTAGGGTTTAGGGACTAAAATGTGAGAATGATGAAAATACATGTATTGTTGTGCAAATTAATGTGTGAAAGGGCTGGGTAAACACCCTAGAGAATTCAACTAAGGTTGGTTGTGTAAGAAAATGGTCATTTTGCATGTTTTGTGGCGAAAGGACTAGATTGAATAAAAGGAATGTATTAGGGGTAAAACTATAATTTCCCAACAATGTCTAAATTGTGTTAAATGACTTGATTGTGTGATTTAATGTGAGAATTGAATGAATTGTGGATGTAGACTACGATTGTGCCTTAAATCGTGAAAAAGGAAAATTAGCGAAGTAGTCCATGAAGTCTAACTATAATTGCGATTTAGTTTGGTAAGTTCGTAATGTAAATTTTTACTTAAATATTTCTTGTATGTATATTATCATTGCTCAAAAATTGGAAGCATTTGGAATTAAAGAGATCGAAGAAGTGAGACGAAAAAGATAGTAGGCTTTAAGTCGTTGAAAGATACTAACGCGATGGTTGGGGTACCGCATATGTTACGAGTCCTTGACATCTCGTGTGAGCAACATTAGGTACTAGTAACAGAAAAGTAATAGACAAAAAAGTGAAAGTTTATAATTGACTCAAGGAAGCAATGGGATTATCCTAGCTCGGTTGAACTATAGTTGCTTTATACAAATGTTTGGTAACTCTTTAAAACTATCAAACTCACTAAGCTATGAAGCTTACTGAAGATGTTGTTGTTGTTTTGTAGATCGTTTTGCTAATTGATGATCCGATCACCATCTCTCAGAAGTCACACTATCACTAAGCTCATTGGTAGTTTTTACATCACTAGGTCTTATGGCAAGTACTAGGATGATGTTATCTTTTTTTTATGTAATCAAGATTGTGAAAACTTTGTTATGTTGATGAAATGTTGAATGTAGTAATGCAAGTTACGTGAGTATAAACTTAAAAGTACTATGTAATGACTTGAAATTTATGTATTTTGTGTTGGCTTAATGCATATTGAAGTCAAGAATGTTTTGTGTTGTTAAACTTGTGTTTTGGCATGATTCTTGAAATTCTGCGTACTTCTTTCGATAGAACCCATGCATGTATCGGTAAAAGTACAAGGTAGGAGAGATGTTGTTCATTGACTTGGGTTGTATTGGTAGTTGAATTGCAAGTATTAGTAGTTATGTGTTTAGACGTATCGGTAGTTTGTATACTTGTATCGATAGAAGTTGCAGGGTAAGACTTTTAGCTCTTTAGAGTTTTTATTATCGGTAGAAGTAAGACTTGTTTTGGTGGAAGAGACACTTGTATCAGTAGAGCTATCGCTTGTACCAATAGAAGTCTAAACTATTCCTAAACTGTTTACTGACTTGTCAACTATCAATACTTGTCTAACAAGTACCGATAGAAGTCTTCAAAAATGTCAGAAATGACCTTGTTGCCCTTTTTGAATTGTGTTTATGATTAAATGACGATTATGACGTGTGAAGTGAAATTCTTTTATAAAATAAAGCTGAATAACATGATGTTAAAGATGAACAGTGATAAACGAATAGTAAGACATCAGAACCTTAACCGACGACGATTTTCGGGTTTTGGGTGTTACAAAGACAATGTGTTATCTAAAGTGTGGTAGGTAACATAGGAATTTTTGCATATAGTTTTTAGTTTTTATGTTTTTCTTTGATGTGTGGTTGAGCTTGTTGAAATACAAGTGATTGGTTAGGAGCATGTATAGTAGGTTAAGTGTATTTGTTGATAAATTTGGCATGACAGTGAGAAATTTTTAAAATTTTTAGCATGAAATTATTAAGTTTTATAGGTTACACTAAGTATAGATAGAAAGGTATTGTTGATACCAAATGTTATGAATGATATGAGGAAACAAACATGCTAGTATATATCATGATGTAATTTTGGGATTATTTGACTAAATCGATATTTGTGCATATTGAGGTGTTTATGGATGTCCTAAGGATTGTTCGGTTACATCTAGAACTAAAAAGATAAAACTTATTCTGAATTCCCAATTAGCACCCATCTTTGAGCCTTATGATCTTTCTTGATGAACTACATTTCAAGCCTCTAAAGCCTAAAAAAACGATTTGTGTGTACTCTTTTCTTTGGTCCTATTTTGCATGATAATAGATGTATGAGCATGTATTGAGGGTAAGTAGAACGGTAGAGGTTGTAAAACAAAGAGAGAAATAGGAAAATCAATATGGAATATGAACTTTAGTATAGCTAGAAAGAGAAAAATAGTGAAAAATCAAAAAGAAAAAAATTGAGTAGAAACAAAAGGGAAAATTCAAGAGTGAGAAACCATATGTAAAGTGACGAAGTCACAAAAATACCAAAAAGAAGAAAAATCTTGCTCAAAAAACAAAAAATACTCATAAGCTAGCTAAAGGGATTAGACTACATTTAGATTTCCTAATTGGAGAGAAAAGGAAGGTGAGAGAAGGGGAAATAAGGAGGCGAGATGAAATGGGACACTAAGGGGGAGAATAGGGAACAATACAATGTGCCAAACTGTTTTCGTGTTTGTAACCCTTTGTGCTTAAACTATGCTTTGAATTTCATACCTATCGTAAGCCTCAACAAGTTAGAAGCCAAAAAGCCCTGCGTGACTTAAACAACTCTATGCATGAATGAATGTGGAATTGCATGATTTCATTCTAGCTATCTATATTGTACTAGGATAACTAAAATACTTGTATTAAGCATTGATGGAGTTATATTAATAAGACTTTGATATTTATATCTCTTGTAACTTATTGAACTTATACTTTTCTAAACAAAAATGGTAAAGTTACTCATTCATCATGTTAGACTTATTAAGAAATATATAATGCCTAGAGTAGATGTTATGAACCTAATTATTGTATGATTTAGACTCAAGCTCCTTCATGTTATTGCTTTATTCTCTTTTCTTGTTTTGTTTGCTTGAGGATAAGCAAAGACTTAAGTGTAGGGGAGTTTGATCTACCGGTTTTATACCTAGCAGATTGAACTAGTTTTCACACTTGAAGATCTTGAAATTAAGATTTTCCTTATAATTCTATAGGATTTAACTTAGTTTCCATATATTTAATAAATTGTGTAAAAAGGTGCTTTTTGTGTCTTTAAGGTCGATTGAGGCCTAAAGGTTGGCTAACGTACTATTTGAGTGAGTAAGACCATTGGAAGGTGCACCATATAAAAAATGATCACTAAGTCACGACATGGGACAATGAATGTAGCAACAAAGGGACCAGAATGAAGAAATCATGAATCTGCCTTCTTCGTCACGACATAGCATGTCTATGTTGCAAAAAACCCACTATGTCACAACATAGAATGTCTACGTTACTCCAAACCCCTTATGTCACAACGACCACGACGAAGAAGAAGCTACATGGAAGACTGAGGCTTCAATGAAATCACAGTACCTTAATCTATTCACTGGTAAGAATATTTGGGATGAAATTTCCTAAGGGGGAAAGTTGTAACAGCTCGTTTTCAATGATGTTGGAAACAGTGATTTTAGGATCACAAATTCGATGAGTCGAGTCGTAAATTTTATTTACTTAATATTTATGATGTATTTAGCATCATATTAAATTATGGATAAAGAATTTTGTCATTTAGATAATTAATTGAGGAAAAGGGACTAAACTGTAAAGGGTGTTGAATTGTTTAATAGAGGGACCAAATAAATAATTAGGCTTAATGATGAAAGACTCAAAAATTACAAAATTATCATGAGTGGATAAAAGGGACTGTATCGATTGTTGAGGTCCGACATATGTTGCGAATTCTCAACAACTTGTTTGAACAACATCGTATACTGGTTATCTTTATTTGGGCTCGTATGAGCTAAATTTTTGAAATACCTGAAGAGAACAATCTGATGCTATGCTAGAGGAATCATGGAGTTGTTTCATTACTCTTTTATAACCGAATTGGTTATTCTATAGGTTTAATGTGTTGCGAACTTACTAAGCCTTCTAAGCTTACCATTATTTCTTTATTTTGTTTTGTAGATTTCATTTTTTTATCTGAAGATCGGATCACCTTGAAGAAATCACACTATCTCGGGAGCTCATTTGGTAAACTTTAAATCAGTTGGTTATATGGCATGTACTAGGATGTTAAATTGGTACCTTGCTTAAGTTTGTCAAGTTTGAGTAGAGTAGTTGAAGAATATATTTTGAATGATTGTATAATGCTTTCTTGGTTTGAATCTTGATATGCATTTTGAATGAACATGATGTCTACTTACTTGGAAATGTTGATTACAAATGATATGGAAAGAATGTAAGTATGTATTTACCTTATTTTGATATGTGTTTATAGGTAAAGTGACTAGGTTAAGTTAGGTACTTGTTGATTGAATTTTATAGAAATTTTACATGTTGTTGTTGACATTTCGTAGGTACACACGGCCTGACACAAGTGCTAGTACATAGGTGTGTACCTTGGGGAAAAATAGGTGAAGGGTACACACGGGCTGGGATGCGATCGCGTGGCCCTAATTCGAGCAGACACACAGTCCAGCACACGGTCCTACATACGAGCGTGTGAGGTATTTTTGCATGTTCACATGGCATGTCAAATGGTCTGTGACACGGTCGTGTATGGGTATTTTGTGTATGCACACGGTCTAGGGCATGATCGTGTGACACCTATTTTGTTGAATTTCCATGTTTCATACAAATGTTTCTACTATATTTCAATCAAGTCCTTATGAATTAAGAGGATAAACAAAGTACGATCGATGAATCATAATTACATGTATTTATCATATCAAGAATGGTATTGAATTGATATGATTACGTAATGGTTGAGACATAAATGTTGGTAACCTCAAAACCTTAACTGGTGACGATGTCAGGTTTTGGGTGTTACAATGAGGCTTACAAAGAGGCTTGATTAGCTGTTTAACGTCACATAAATATTGTGCAAGCGTACACTATCGGAGCAAGTATAGTAGACAAATATTTATCTGTTGGATATCGATCCCACAAGGATGGTTATTGCATTCTTCTTCCAACATTGATCTTCTTAGATGAGTTCTTGCGCTGACAATTGTAAGGTGCAATATATCGGCTGGTTGTAGCGACATTAGTGCAAAAAGAGGTAAAAATACCAAGAATTTAAACCAACTAGCAATGAGTTAGAAAATATAAAAACTAAGTATGAAATGCTTATGATGCATGCAAAATACACAAAAGAGACAATTAATACCCAAATTTAGGGAGAAAATATATGTCATTTGTAATACCATAAGTTGTCTTTTGTCTATCAATGTCATTTAAATAAATAGATAAAAACGAGATAAATTGTGAGAATGGTTGTCCGAGCAATACTTTTAAAATAAAGATGAAATATGATAATGATAAAATGGGTTCCCTAACCTGAATATTCAACAGAATACTAAGTGTTCACAAGGTATAAAAAGATAGCTGATTGTCTATGCAATAAATTGCAATGAATATATTATCAAGCTTAACTTCTATATTTGATCGAAGACTTAAACATGCACATTAACCACACCTTCCGATGATGACAATGAAACACAATTAAGAACAAGTGGATTAAATCCCTCTAATCCTCAAGCAACTTCCATTGTCATGCTTCTTAGCTTGAACTGCAGCTGCACTTTCCAGTGACAGTGACCGTAATAACATTTCCATGCTAAGAACATTCAAACCCAAAGATTAAACAGTAGAAGCAAGGTGAATAAAATAACATTAAACCCAGAATTCATGTGTACTTCCATAAAAAAGTGAAATAAAAAGTAATCACCAGCATTTAGAAAAGAAATATAAAAGAAACAAGTGGAGAATACTATAACTAGATAATCTCGACTTGATCCCTCAATTCCCTCTTGTGTCGCACTCAGGGCTCGCCGTCAAGAGCTAATCTACATCCCTTTCACGTCGGTTCACCCATAAGAGACTTAAGCCACCATAACCAAAAGCTTCAAAGGATAAGTTGAAGAAGATAATGCATGAAAAAGTCTCCCTTTTTCCTCTTTCCTTGTGAATATTTATATTCTTCCAAATTGTATAAGTCTCCTTTCATAAGAATTATTTTGCCTCTATCCATACCAGTTGGTTATACCAGACTGGACAACTCACACATTTCTATTATTATCCGCATTGAAAGCTTCTTTGACAGTTGTCGGGTGCGGCGACAATCTTAGGCGCAATCTGAAAATACTCATGTAGTGACATCAGTACCAAAGCATGACAAAATTAAGGATAAATAGGATAAGATCCGTTGAGTTATAAAATGCAATTTACTGAACTAAAAATGCTAATATATGTGCTAAAGATAACTAAATGGGGACAAGTTAACCCATAAGTAGGGAGAAAACATATGTTCTTTCTAGTACTATCAAGGCTTATGAAATTATAAAGAGTTTCATAAGTAATAATTACCAATAGCCAACTAATCGAGTAAACTCAAGAAGACGAGTTGTAGGAATTCATGAATTGGATCCACTCACTTCACTCGCAGCTCAAGTATTATCGATTTCCTCAATGCTTAAAAGTTTAACTGCTAATGGGTTTAACAACGTTGTAGCTCAACCACTTATTCAATTCGAGAATATAGCCTGTGTTTATTGTGTTGAAGGGCACATGTTCGAAGAATGCCCATTGAACCAAAAATCGAGGCAGGCAGACAGGGACTGAAATTAAATTTTTACAACCCATCTAGAAGAAATCACCCAAATTTCTCATGGAGCAATCAAGGAGCTAGACCCAGTAACAACTACGCTCAATCAAGACCATACTAGCCATATAGATTTACTTAGCAAGTTCAGAAACCAACCCAAATTAAACCTTCTAATCGCTTGGAAAACCTGTTGAAAGCATACATGGCGAAGAATGATGCTTTGATCTAGAGCCAAGTGACCATATTGAAGAACCTCAAGAATCAAATGGGTCAAGTTACCATTGAGCTTAGAAACTGCCCAAAAGGTGCTTTACCTAGTGATACGGAGAATTCAAGAAATTCGAGGAAGGAGCACTGTAAAGCATTTAAATTGAGGACTGGAAAGACATTGTAACCTAATATGGTTGAAGTAGAAGAAGAGAAAGCTGATGCTTAGGATGCAATGGAAGATCAACCAAGTGTTAAAACTCCAATTTTGCTAGAACTAGTTTCACCAGAACCAGAATCGATGAATGTGGAGAAAAAGACTTCTAGACTAGTCAATTCTGATGATCTAACAACTTTGTTAGATGTAGAAGTTCCACAGAAAATGAAGCAACCAGTTCAAGTTAGAAATCCTCCACCACCCTACCCTCAAAGACTTAAAAAGCAAAAGCAAGACCAATTCAAAAAGTTCCTAGACGTACTTAAGCAACTTCATATCAACATTCCGTTGGTAGAAGCACTTTAGCAAATGTCAAATTACATCAAGTTCATGAAGGATATCCTATCGAAGAAACGAAGACTTGGAGAATTTGAGATAGTAGCTTTAATGAAGGAATGCAGTGCATATCTTCAAGACAAACTACCCCCAAAGTTGAAGGATCCTAGATGTTTTACCATACAATGCAATATTAGAGCAACTTATTATGGTAAAGCACTAAGCAATTTGAGTGCAAGCATTAACTTAATGCCTATGTCGATATTCAAAAAGTTGGGGATAGGTGAAGTTACACCAACTATAGTTACACTTCAGTTAGCCGATTGATCATTTTTTCTGCTGACTTTGTCATTTTAGACTTTGAAGATGTATTGGTTCGTGTAGATAAGTTCATTTTTTCTGCCGACTTTGTCATTTTAGACTTTGACGCAGATAAAGAAGTGACAATCATCTTAGGAAGGTCATTCCTAGCAATTGGAAGGACTTTGATTGATGTGTAGAAGGGCGAGCTAACTATGCGTGTTTAGGACGATCAAGTTACATTTAATGTATTTAAATCTATGAGATTTCCTAATGTAGTTGATGATTGTTCTGCATTAACCAAGTTAGAAAAGTTAATCATTGAAGAGGAATTGAACTTTGTTGAAGATCATTTTAGAAAAGATTTCGCTGACAGACCCTCTAAGTGATGAAAAAGGGGAGGAAAACTTAGCTTTACTGAAAGCTAATTGGAGGGAATTTAATACACAACCTCATTTTGAATATTTGGAGTTAGAAAGCAGAAATTATGTTCAACCAAAAGCGTCGATTGAAGTGGCACCTAAATTAGAGCTTAAGGTATTACCTTTACACTTAAAATATTTTTAATTAAGTGACGCTTCTACTTTGCCTGTGATTATTTTAGCACAACTAACTAAGGAGCAAGAACAAAAATTGATTAAAGGTTGAAGCAATTTAAGAAGGCTATTAGATGGACCATAGCTGACATTCATGGTATTAGTCCATCCGTATGCATACACAAGATTTTCCTTGAAGATGACAAGAAATGGACGATTAATGGACAATGTAGATTGAACCCCATCATGAAGGATGTAGTCAAGAAGGAAATTATCAAGTGGTTAGATGCAGGTATAATTTATCCCATCTTAGATAGCTCATAGGTTAGTCCAATCCAGTGCGTACCAAAGAAAGAAGGTATTAAGGTCATAAAGAATGAAAGCAATGAGTTGATACCAACTAGAACGGTTACGAGATGGCGAATTTGCATTGAGTACCAGAAATTGAACAAAGCGACTAGGAAAGATCACTTTCCTTTATCATTCTTGGATTAGATGTTGGATAGACTTGCAGGGCGAGACTATTATTGTTTTGTAGATAGGTACTCTAGGTACAATCAGATTACAGTCGCACCAGAAGATCAACACAAAATGACGTTCACATGTTCGTATGGTACGTTCGCATTTAGACACATGCCATTTGGTTTATGTAATGCACCTACTAAGTTTCAAAGATGCATGATGGTCATTTTCATTGACATGGTTGAGAAGTATTTGGAAGTGTTCATGGATAACTTTTTAGTGTTTGGGGACACTTAAGATGATTTCTTAGTCAATCTAGCTATGGTACTAAGGTGATGTGAAGAGACAAACCTTGTTCCCAACTGGGAAAACTGTCATTTCATTGTACGAGATGGTATTGTTTTGGGGCACCAAATAAGAAGACAATGAATTAAAATTGAGAAAGCCAAAGTAGATGTTATCGAGAAGCTTCCATCTTCAACATCTGTAAAGGGTGTTAGGAGATTTTTGAGACATGTTGGATTCTATCGAAGATTCATCAAGGACTTCTCTAAGATTGCTAGACCCTTAAGCAAGTTATTAGAGAAGGAATCGACATTCAACTTTTATCAAGAATGTTTAATAGCATTTAATGATTTGAAAAATTGGCTAGTTTTAGTACCAATTATCGTCAAACTAAATTAGGAATTGCCATTTGAGTTAATGTGTGACGCAAGTGATATCGCTGTCAGAGTTATGATGAACCAGTGAAGGAACAAAGTTTTTCATCCAATCTACTATGCAAGTTGAACTTTTTTAAGAGCTCAGTTGAACTATATGGTAACTGAGAAAGAATTACTTGCATTTGTGTTTGCTTTTGACAAGTTTAGATCATATCTTGTAGGTACAAAAGTGATTATCTTTACGAATCATTTTGCAATTAAAAACATAATTCCTAAGAAAGATGTCAAGCCGAGATTGATTCATTAGTACTACTACTTCAAGAGTTCGATCTAGAAATTCAAGATCGAAGAATCATAGAGAACCTAATAGTCGATCACTTGTCTAGACCGGAGCCACGAGAAGAAAACTCAACTCTTGTACCCATACAAGAGACGTTCCCTGATGAACACATACTCAAGTTAAGTCATAACACCCCTTGGTTTGCTAATTTTGCTAACTACTTAGCTTGTGGTTTGTTTCCCTATGATAAGACGTATAAGCAAAGAAAGAATTTCTTTCATGATGCTAAGTACTACTTCTGGGAAGAGCCATACTTGTTTAAGAAGTGTACAGATCAAATGATCAGAAGATGTGTGGCAGAAAATGAAGTACAAGCGATATTATATCAGTGTCACACAACTCCAAGTGGGGGACACTTTGGAGGTTCACGTACTACGACCAAAATATTACAAGCTGGATTCTTTTGGTCGACTTTGTTCAAGGATGCATATACCTATGTGAAAAGTTGTAATCGATGTCAAAGGGCTGGAAATATCACAAACAAAAATGAATTGCCTCGAACAAACATCATGGAAGTGGAACTATTCGATGTTTGGACGACGCTTTATTGGCATACAGAACAGCATAGAAGACACCTTTAGGGATGTCTCCCTTCATGTTAGTATTTGGAAAAGCCTTTGCCTTTAGAGTTAGAACACAAATCTTACTGGGCTCTTCAGCAACTTAATTTGGATCCCAAGCTTGCTAAAGAGAAACAAATGCCTTAGCTCAATGAGTTAGAAGAATTTCGAACATTCTCTTATGACAATGACAAACTATGCAACGAAAGATTAAAGAGATGGCATGATAAGCACATTCGAGTTAGAGAGTTTGAAGTAGGACATCAAGTCTTTTTATTTAACTCTAGAATGAAGTTCTTTCCAAGTAAGTTGAAATCATGTTGGTCTGGTCTATTTGCTATCCCTAAAGTCTTTCCATATGGAGTTGTGGAACTCCAAAGTAAGAGAGGTAATTTTTGAGTCAATGCTCAGCAATTAAAACACTTTTGGGGATGTGAAATTGAGTGGGATAAATCATCGCTCATTTTATCTGATGATTAATTTTCTTTTGTTTTTATTTTAATAAATAACTTAGGTTATATTTTCTGAACTAGTATGTTGAAATGAATTTTGTCTAGGAGTTTGAAACTTAAGCGGGACTGTTTATGACCCCTTCAATCTTTCCTGGGTATTAATTTTAACATAACTTCTCGAGAAATTATTTTCAAAGTCAAGAAAATAAATTTTTTATTTTGATTTTGCAAATAAAAAGGGTCAATTTTTTATCCAAGTTTTAATTACAATCCAAATTTCAAATTATTTTAAGTTTAAGGATTTAATTGAATTTTTTGTAAAATTTGGTTATTATTTTTTGTAAATATTAAAATTAGTTGTCTTTTCTGTAAATATTTTAAAACAACTAAAAATAAATGTTTTATTTTATGTAATTGTCTTTATTTATTTTAAAAATATATAATACTTAATATGAAATTATAAATTAAATTTTATGATTTATATTAATTATTATCAAAGTTTAATTATGATTTATTTTAGAGTTTTAATTCAAAAAATTAAGTAATAGTAATTAATATATTTTTATGTTAATTGTTATTAACTTAAAGTAGGACTTAGGCTAATTAATAATTTAATTGATGTGAGAGTTTGAATGAAAATTGCAATCCATGCATGATAAATACCATCCCTCTTCATTAGTTCATCATTCAAACCATCCCATACTAAGTAGTTAGTGCTGACAGTAGCCACCATCAGAAGTCATCGGAGCTCATTGGGCATCATCGGATGTCGTCACTTGCAAGCCCCAGTACCTAGTCACCCTCACTCCAGCTGATCCGCGCGCCCTAGTTGTGCGCTGCTGCTGCTGCTGTTGTGCACTACTACTGCTGTTGTGCACTACTACTACTACCTAGGAATGCTGCTGCTACTGCCGAAGGGCCACACTACTACTACCAAGCCAAGATTAGATTTTATTCATCAAAAGGTTGTAAGAATTTTTTAAAAAATTTAATTTTTTTAATTTATTAATTTATTAATTTATTTTAAATTGTTAATACTTTATACTAATTAAATTTTAGAAAAGTATTTGTGTCCATCTTATTTTTTATCAGGTTAAAATTATGCCTCGCAAGAGAACTCGTGTCGCAATTGAAGAAGTACAAAACAAATTCCATAGTGTAGAAGCTAAAGCTAGGTACGAAAATGTGTTCAAAAATTAGTAGATGCTGCCAGAGAAAGGGTTTACTTGGAAAGAACGCAAGTATGTGGATTTCATGGCAAATATGCGACAAGTTTCTAAAGCTCTGAACTGGGGATTGTTTTGTGAAAAGTGACCGAGAGCAGATGAAGAATTGGTTCGAGAATTTTATGCAAATTTTACCTCGAGTGAACTTACAGAAATTCGCATCCGAGGAATCAATGTACCGTTAAAGTCAAGCACCATCAATGAATTCTTTGACTTACCTGATTTTGAAGAAAAGTACTCTATTTTGATGAAGAACTTAGAGGCTGAAAAATTGCAAGAAATTTTTTGAGAACTTACAGTTCCAGGGTCTAAATAGACGGTGTCAAAGAGTGGAATTTGTACATGTTGTAGAGAATAATTGACACTATTAGCAAAAGTGTGGTTTTACTTTGTTTGATTCAGTCTCATGCCTATCCCACAAGGAACTACAATTTCATTGGAACTAATGGTGTTGCTTTATTCGATTCTTAAGGCAAAGACCATCGACGTGGGAAAAATCATCATTAGAGAAATTCGAAACTATGCCGCAAGACGTTCTCTTCAAGCATACTTCCCATTCATGACCATAGTGTTGTGTTTAAAAGCTGAATTTCTTAGGAACGTAAAGAAAACAGGATATAGCCAAGGAGCAATCATTGATTGGGATCTCATTCGAGTAGCAGGAAATTCCATTCTTCAACAGCAAGCTGAAAAAGAAGAAGATCCTAAGGAAGATCTTGAAGGGAAAAAGGAAGATCTTTCAGTGACAGAACCAATTAGAATGTATGATGAGGCAGAGTCTACTGAAAAAATGTAATGGCATTCGACATGAGATGATGGATTGCATGCAACACATGTAATGGCAGTAATAATCTTATTGGAGATACACGAAGATACAAGATGATTCATTTAAAAGTGCACTTGAAAAAGTGTTTTGTGACCCATTTATCTTTGTTCCTGAATTTCTAGATTACATATTTGAACCAGACTCCAATAACGAAGAAGAAGCAAGGTGACTCAAGCAACAATAGGGACTATGAAGCAAAAGAAGAGTCAAAGTCCAGAGGGTCTGAACATAAATAAAAGGGGGAACTTTTCTTTCTTTAATTTTTGTTATTTTATTTTCAGTGTTTAATTCTTGAATGAATTTAGGATTAGGTCACTAGGTTAGTTTTTAATTCTTGCATAATAAATTAAGAGGATGAAGACAATAATTAAGAAACTTAGAAAAATAAGAGTGTGGTTGTAAATAAGTACATGTCTAGGATTGGACATTGAAAGAGTTTGGTACTTAAGCAGTCAATTTGACTCACCTCCTCTTCTTTGATCCTACCTGGTGTACAGTATTTATTCACTTTTATTTTTACATTCTATATTGTTTTTAACAATGGGGACATTGTTCAATTTAAGTAGGAGGATCGAAAATTGAAAACTTCTTAATAAGTATTAGTTGTTTTTATTTTATGAATTTAGTTATAATTTTGCTTGAAAATTTGAATTTATGTTAATTATGTTAAGATTTAGTATAAATAAAATTCAATTATCTCAATAGTTATGATGTTAAGCTGAACCATGATAGGAATGCTACTCTTAATAAAATATGTGAAATCATATCATAAAATTTTTTAATTCCTTACAGAAGCTAGATATGCATGAGAGTTTAAGTCTTTAGAATTGACTTGTAATTTCTTGAGGCGAAATCTAGGAAGCATGAAATTTTGGAAATGACTTACGCAACATTTGTTTGGACTGTTTGAGCCTTTCAAGCTAACCTTGATGAATGTTATCCCTTAAAGCCAGCTTTGAGACTATATGACCTGATTTTCTTTGTACCTTACAACTTTAAGCCATCTTATTTCTTGTACTTATCTCTAAATTTCCCAACTACTAGATTCAGTCTATCAAAAATATGTTTTGAAAATAAGTTTGGGGGACTTAAAAAGAAGTACCAAAATGCTCAACAAAAGTGTAGTACATAAAAAAATGATGCTTAGAAAAAAAAAACTAAAAAGAAAAAGAAAAAAATAGAGCATATGTACTCAAATGAAAAGAAAAAAAGCATGAGCATTGAAAGTTCAAAAGAGTTGGTGAAATTGGAGGCTCGCTGCAAGCTGAGTCTAGGTTTTTAGCTTAAATATATCTATCTTTTGCTTACCCCTAGCCTAGCCCCATTACAACCTATGCAAAGAACTATTTGATTCAAGATTTCAATGTCACCTACATTAGTGGAGAGAAATTGCTATGTTTAACATATGGAAGCATAAGTTAAACTTAATGGTTTCAGTTTGGTCTTAACTGAGGAATAAAAATTGAGTGGAAACATTTTGACATGTCTTTATTGAGCTAGGCATGATGATAATTGAAGATAATTGAATAAAAAAACTTGAGCTACATAATTTCTAAATTCTTGTTTTTATGCTTAATTATTTTGAATTCATAAATATGAGAAGAAATTACCAACTCTTTTGTAAGTTGTGCATTACTCGGGATGAGCAGTGAATTAAGTTTGGGGATGTGAAACGATGAAAATGTATAGACTTTTTCATACCCTTTTTAACCTAAATTTATGCAAATTCTGAGTAATTAATATTAAAAAATATAATTTAATTATAAAATAATTAATTTGTGCTAAAATTTCATATTGATTTTTAATTATTTTTATAAATATTAAGCATGAATTTGATATTTTTTACGGTTTTGTATAATTTGTGAAAATCGACCTAGTAGACACTACCGATAGCTTGAACCGTTGAGGAAATTTTTACACCGAGTCTATGAAGAGCTAAGAAGAAGATTTTTCCAGCCAAGGTCGGTCCAACATGAAGCAATGTTATGCTTTATAATTATATTCTGAATTCAATTAATTTGGGTTAAAAATAAATTATAAAGACTGAAGTAAAGTGGCTTGAAGTGCATGCAACCAAGGGTCGAACCGCACTGATATTCATCGAAAAGAAACGAGAATCATCAGAGGATTGTAAAGTTGTCAAGTCACGGATCTACCCAAAAGCTCTAGACAAATGTAATCTGAAACGAAAACAAAGAAGACAAATTAGTTGAAAAGAAGAATAATCAAACAAAAATTAAAACACAAGAAAGATGAATGGCTAGTAAAGGATCCAATAGAGAATGAAATTAGGGTTTCTTGGATGAAAGAAACCATCCTTGGACCTCAAGAAATCGTCCCAACCAAATATGGAAAATAAAAACCACAAATAGGTTCGTCAGAAGTGATTTAAAAGATGAAAGCAAACTGTTTAGGCAAGAATGATTGAAATAGAAAGAAAAGATTGAATCTCCTAATTTTTTAAGTGTTTCTTGATGGATCAAGGTAGGAGAACGTCCCTCTTGAAGCAATTTTAACCTAGAACAAAAAACAACTAAATCAGCAACCCAAAACAGCAATAAATAAACTAGATCAAACAAGAACGATAAATTAAAGATAGAAAAGAGAAGATAACATCCTAAGAAACCTTGAAAATGATAAGAATCCACAACTCCCTTCAATGACTCTAATTCTCCCTCCAAGAATGAGATTTTGGCAAGAAAAAGCTTGAAGATGATTCCCACAACCTAAAAGATTGTTAAAAACAACTTCTAAAAAAAACTCAAGAGCAATTCTTGAAAAAAATTTCAAAGAGAATTATTATTAACTCAAAAGAATCAAAATCAAGTCCCTTTATTTACAATTCCAAGGTCTATATATAGGCAAGCTAAATAAATCTAAATAAAACTCTTAATTAAACTAGAACTCTAACGAATCTAAACAAGTAGTTTTAGACTAAACCTTCTTGTTGACATAAAACTCCTAAAAACTTAAACTACTTAGTAATTATTCAAAATTCGGAATAAAAATAAAAATAAAATAATAAGAGCTGATAATACAATATTGGGCTCATATATAATAAAAATTAAACCTAAAACCCTAACCCAATATGATTTAAACTCAAATTAAAAACCCGAAACTCGTAATTCCCGTCATAATCACGTCCAGAAATTCTGCTCGCGCAGTCTTTATTAAAACTATCATAATTTGAGCTCCCGAACTTGAAATTGAGTGACTCAAAGTGCGTTTCGAAGATAAGAGATAGATTTTCGAAATCCATGCAGACATCTCAACCCATAAATTCCTGGATCCCATCCAAAAAGTCATCACAATCCTGCTGATTTCCCCAACTTGGAAATTGGCAGCTTCTGTTCCTTGGACCAAGATTTCCAAGATTTGAAATCTTGATTTTCTTGATTCGTGAAATTGTTTGGAATGAAAAAATTGGACCAAAATTTGGTTTCTTGATTTCCTTGAAAACAATAAAGTGAATCTTAAGTGTCTTTTTTGGCCATGTGCACATCTATGGCCTTGGTAACGAAGTCTTGGATGGTCTCGTTCAATCTTGCTCGAATTTGCTTGGCCTTCGACCTCGTTATTGGGCCTTGAGAAACTTTGATCCCATCAATTTCTTAAGCTTGAATTTGGTTCTTATGACTCGTATCATTCCCCACTTCCTCAAGAAGATTCATCCTCGAATCTTTTGCTCTCTCTCACAAGTAAAAGTGTCGATTGATGGTAGAGTAATGTAATTGGAAGTCTGCCAATGGATCTTTAAAATCCTGTAACAAGGGAACACTACTAAACAAATTCGAGTTATGGTTAGTTAAAACATAATCATTCCTCACTTTTGTATGGGTATCTTCTTGTTTTTCATTTTCATTTTCTTCTTGTTTTTCATTTTCTTTTTCCTCTTGAGAACTCTCCAATTTTACCTGATATGAATTATCACTCACCAAATTTGGACCATTAAGTAGACTTTTATCACTAAAGATATCTTTTCTCTCAGCCTTTTCACATATTTTTTCCTCACTTCCCATATCACCCTCACAAGTATTTTGAGTATTCAATTTAGTACAAGACATCTCAGTAGGAGAACATGACGTTTCTACTTCATCTATAGATTCAAGGGAAAATTTCTCATTATCATCTTTTCCCGGTTCACAAAGTTCGCCATCACAACAAATCTTTTTTTCACTAGAATAAGAGTCAACAAAAGGCCTAAAGTCATACTTACTTTCTTATCTAGTTGGATATTGGATTGGACATCAAAAACTCTCATGATCTTTTGAACTACACCAATAACATTGCTCAAAATGTGAGAGATCACTTGGAATCCTCCTTTCTTTTGGCCGTCTCTTCGTGAAGTACTCATCAACTGATCTACTTCCTTGACCAAGTTGTGGAAGTCTGGTTTTTACCTCCCTATAATAATGTGTTGGGATAAAGCGTTTTCGCATAACTTGTTTCAACTCATCCCATGTGGTAATTTCTCTTTTGTAGTTTCGTTGGCGATTTATACCAAGTTGAGTCTACCAACTCAACGCATAGTCTGAAAATTCAAGGTTGCCAATGAAACTTTTTCATCTTTTGGGCATTTATAGTAACGAAACATAAGCTCTATTTTTATTCCCACTCACAGTATGCTTCACGATCATTCTTTCCACGAAATTGAGGAATTGTTAACTTCAGCTTTGCCAACGAAGGATGTCCGCAGCCATTGGGAACCAAAGGATCTTCATCCACACTAGGGACACGTCTAGCTTGGTGTCTATGAGCACGAGGCTGTTCAACCCCATCATCATCATTAGCACCCCAATGTTGAATCCTTTGCTCAGCTCACGACTGATTTAAGTTATTGCTCAGTGTTTGAAATACAGCACCCAAATGTCTTTGTTCTGGCGCTTGATGGTCTAGTTTTTGTGTCAACTGATTGAACATGGTTTTGAACTTATCAACGATGTCGTGGAGATCTAACTTTGTTGTGACACCAGCAAGATTTTCAATGTTAACTAATGGTTTTTCACTCTGGTCATCACTCCCTTTTCTACTATGAGACATTGTGACAAATTTGGAAAAAAAACACAGCACTAAAAAAAGAAAAAAATAAACAAATCTCACCGTTATGCACTCAAAAAGAAAAATTAAATTCTCAATAAGGTAAGAATTAATCTTATGAGTCCTTTCGAAGTATTTATGTCAATCAATCAGAATGTATTAGAATCAAACTAACAAAGTAATCTTAATGGCATTATGAGTCCAAAATCAGCTAAACACCAAAGAATTGTGTTGCACGAAGGAAGGAAGGTGCAACATTTGTTAACCTACTAACACAAGAAACAAGAAAGTGTTATAATGTGTAAAGAAACAATAAAAAGCGAAAACAAATGAAAACCTAAAACTAAGAATCAATAAAATTGCAGAAACCTGAAAACCCGAAAAACTGTGAAGCAACTTAACACACTTCGTTCGAGGTGTTCTCGATTTCCAAAAATCATGAAATTTAAATTGGAGCCTTTAAAAATAATGTGTTTTTGATCTGGAAACTTTTGGCACAAAATTCAACCCACGGAATATTTTTTATTTTTTCCTTTTTTCTTTTTTATCTACTTTTTTGGTCACTTTTTTGTGGGAAATATCTTTTTATACTATAATATGGTGCCAAGAATCAGTATATAAAATTTTAGATCAATTGAAAAGCTTTTACCCACCTAAACATATTTTTTTCCGAAAAATTTACTAGGTAAAAACTGCTAGTTGGCTATTTGTAATGAAAATCAGTGTAGAAAGCAACAAACAACACCCAAAACGCCTAAAATCTGATACCAAATGATACGAAACGAATGCGAAAAAGACATATAAAATTGTCAAGTTGCGGATCTACCCTAAAGCTCTAGACAAATGTAATATGAAACGAAAACAAAGAAGGCAAATTAGTTGACAAGAAGAATAATCAAACGAAAATTAAAACACAAGAAAGATGAATGGCTAGTAAAGGATCCAATAGAAAATGAAATTAGGGTTTCTTGGATGAAAGAAACCGTCTTTGGACCTCAAGAAATCGTCTCAACCAAATCTTGAAAATAAAAACACAAAAAGGTTAGTTAGAAGTGATTTAAAAGATGAAAGCAAACTGTTTAGGCAATAATGATTGAAACAGCAAGAAGAGAATGAATCTCCTAATTTTTTATGTGTTTCTTGATGGATCAAGGGAGGAGAACGTCCCTCTTGAAGCAATTTCAACCTAGAACGAAAAACAACTAAATCAACAACTCAAAGGAATCAAAATTCAATTCTTTTGTTCACAATTCCTATATATGGGCAAACTAAAAAAAATCTAAAAAAAACTCTTAATTAAACTAGAACTCTAACTAATCTAAACAATAAACCTTTTTGTTGACATAAAACCCTAAAAACTTAAACTACTTAATAATTATTAAAAATCAAGAATAAAAAATAACAATAAAATAATAAGAGCAGATAATACAATATTGGGCTAATATATAATAAAAATTAAACCTAAAACCCAAACCCAATATGATTTAAATTCGAATTAAAAGCCTAAAACTCGTAATTCCCGTTATAATTACGTCCAGAAATTCTACTCGTGTAGTATTTATTAAAACGATAATAACTTGAGCTCTCGAACTCGAAATTGAGTGATTCAAAGTGCGTTTCAAAGATAATAGATAAATCTTCAAAATCCATGCAGACATCTCAACCCAAAAATTCCTGGATCCCATTGAAAAAGTAATTGCAAGTCTGCTGATTTCCCCAACTTCAAAATTGGCAGCTTCGATTTCTTGGACCAAGATTTTCAAGATTTGAAATCTTGATTTTCTTGATTCTTGAAATTGTTTCGAACGGTAAAATTGTACCAAGATTTGGTTTCTTGATTTTCTTGAAAACAAGAAAGTGAATCTAGATTTTCTTTTTCAGCCGTGTGCGCATCTAGGGCCTTGGTAACGAAGTCTTGGATGGTCTCGTTCAATCTTGCTCGAATTTGCTTGGCTTTCAACCTCATTATTGGGCCTTCAGAAACTTTGATCCCATCACATTCATAAGCTTGAATTTGGTCTTTGCGACTCGTATCACAATCCATTCCTTCGAGTAATTTTTCGAACATTCTATGCTTGAGAAATTGCATCATTTGGTGTAAATAGTTTGTCATTTTGTGGACAAGTTTTGGTCTTTGATTTAAAAACTTATTTACATGAGAATTATTTTGTCTTTTGGTTCTTGGACAAACTTCCAAACTTGTCAAACTTTGAAGAGTTTTTTTATAACTTCGGTTCCTTAAAGTATTCAAGATGACCCATTCCTTCGAGCAATTTTCTGAACATTCCATGCTTAAGAAATCACATCATTTGGTCAAAATAGTTTTTCATTTTGTAAACAAGTTTTTGTCTGTATATTAAAAACTTATTGACATGAGAATTGTTTCTCTCCATGTTCTTGGACGAATTTTTGAACTCGTCAAACTTTTACGAGTTCTATTATAACTTCGGTTCCTTAAAGGATTCAAGACGATCCATTTCTTCAAGCAATTTTTCGAACATTTCTTGCACGGAAAATCGCATCATTTGGTCTAAAAAGTTTGTCATTCTGTACACAAGTTTTTGTCTGTCAATTAAAAACTTATTTATAAGAAAATATTTTCTCTCTTGGTTCTTTGACAAACTTTCGAACTTGTCAAAATTTTACGAGTTCTTTTATAACTTCGGTTCCTTAAAGTATTAAAGACGATTCATTCTTTCAAGCTATTTTTCGAACATTCCATGCTCGAGAAATCGCATCATTTGGTCTAAATAGTTTGTCATTTTTTAAACAAGTTTTGGTCTTTGATTTAAAAACTTATTTACGTGAGAATTGTTTCTCTCTTGATCCTTGGACTAACATACGAACTTCACAAACTTTGAAGAGTTCTTTTATAACTTCGGTTCCTTAAAAAATTCAAGGCGATCCATTCCTTCAAGCAATTTTCTGAACATTCCATGCTTTTGAAATCGCATCATTTGGTCTAAAAAGTTGGCTATTTTGTAAACAAGTTTTTGTTTGTGAATTAAAAACCTATTTACGTGAGAATTGTTTCTCTCTTGGTTCTTGGATGAACTTCTAAACAAGTCAAACGTTTATGAGTTCTTTTATAACTTCAGTTTCTTAAAGTATTCAAGACGACCCATTCCTTCGAGCAAATTTTCGAACATTACATGCTTGGGAAATCGCATCAATTGGTCAAAATAGTTTGTCTTTTTGTAAACAAGTTTTGGTCTTTGAATTAAAAACGTATTTACGTGAGAATTGTTTCTCACTTGCTCCTTGGACGAAATTTCAAACTTGTCAAACTTTTACGAGTTCTTTTATAACTTTGGTTCCTTAAAGTATTCAAGACGTTCCATTCCTTCGAGCAAATTTTTGAGCATTCCATGCTCGGGAAGTCGTATTATTTGGTATAAATATATTGTCATTTTGTAAACAAGTTTTGGTTTGTAAATTAAAAACTTATTTACGTGAGAACCGTTTCTGTCCATGTTCTTGGACGAACTTTCGAACTCGTCAAACTTTTACGAGTTCTATTATACATTCGGTTCCTTAAAACATTCAAGACGATCCATTCCTTCGAGCAATTTTCCAAACATTCCATGCTAGAAAAATCACATCAATTTGTCTGAATAGTTTGTCATTTTGTAAACAAGTTTTGCTCTTTGTATTAAAAACTTATTTACATGAGAATTGTTTCTCACTTGGTTCTTGGACTAAATTTCGAACTGGTCAAACTTTTACGAGTTCTTTTATAACTTCATTTCCTTAAAGTATTCAAGACGTTCCATTCTTTCGAGAATTTTCTGTGCATTCCATGCTCGGGAAGTCGCACCATTTAGTCTAAATAGTTTGTTAATTTGTAAACAAGTTTTGGTCTATAAATTAAAAACTTATATATGTGAGAATTTTTTTTTCCATGTTCTTCGACGAACTTCCGAACTCGTCAAAATTTTATGAGTTCTATTATAACTTCGATTCCTTAAAGCATTCAAGACGATCCATTCCTTCAAGCAATTTTTCGAACATTCCATGCTCGAAAAATAGCATCAATTGGTCTAAATAGTTTGTTAATTTGTAAACAAGTTTTGGTCTATAAATTAAAAACTTATATATGTGAGAAATTTTTTTTCCATGTTCTTTGACGAACTTCCGAACTCGTCAAAATTTTATGAGTTCTATTATAACTTCTATTCCTTAAAGCATTCAAGACGATCCATTCCTTCGAGCAATTTTTCGAACATTCCATACTCGAAAAATAGCATCAATTGGTCTAAATAGTTTGTTATTTTGTAAACAAGTTTTGGTCTTTGAATTAAAAACTTATTTACGGTAGAATTATTTCCCTCTTGGTTCTTGTACGAACTTTTGAACTTAACAAACTGTTACGAGTTCTTTTATAACTTCGGTTCCTTAAAGTATTCAAGACAATCCATTCCATCGAGCAATTTTTCGAACATTCCACACTCGATAAATCGCATCATTTGGACTAAATAGTTTGTCATTTTGTAAACAAGTTTTGGTCTTTGAATTAAAAACTTATTTACGTGAGAATTGTTTATCTCTTTGATCTTGGACGAACTTTCGAACTTGTCAAACTATTAAGAGTTCTTTTATAACTTCAGTTCCTTAAAGTATTAAACACGATCCATTCCTTCGAGCAATTTTTCTAACATTCCACGCTCAAGAAATTGTATCATTTGGTCTAAATAGTTTGTCATTTTTTAAATAAGATTCAATCTTTGAAATTAAAACTCATTTATGTGAGAATTGTTTCTCTCTTTTTTTTTGGACGAACTTTCGACCTTGTCAAACTTTTACGAGTTCTTTTATAACATCGGTTCCTCAAAGTATACAAGACGAACCATTCCATCGAGCAATTTTATTATCCATGCTCGGGAAATTACATCATCTGGTTTTAATAGTTTTCATATTGTAAACAAGTTTTGGTCTTTGAACTAGAAACTTATTTACGTGAGAATTGTTTCTCTTTTAGTGTTTTAAGAACTTCCAAACTTGATAAACTGTTACGAGTTCTTTTTTACCTTCGATTCCTTAAAGTATTCAAGACGATCCATGATGCGAGCTCGAGTAGTGCGAACACTAATAATGCAAGCATAGACCATTTGAGCTTGGAAGATGCGAGCACTGGTGTTGCGAGCACTCATGTTGCGGACACACACTACGTGACCATTGATGTTGTGAACACTCACGTTGTGAGCATGGAGGATGGGCGAGCCTCGCACGATTCAATCGAACTACCTAGAGGACCAATCACGCGAGCACAAGCCAAGAAATTTAATTAGGCTGCCACGGGTTTAATTAAACGAATCTGGGAAGACACTTCATGCATTCCATGCATTTCATATAACCCGTCATATATTCCATGCAATGTGCTACACATTCAATTTTAATTTTAATCTAATTAAATTACTAGAAAATAAAGTATTAACCATTTAGTTATTTTCATCCATGTTTTAATTATGTTTTGTGTTATTTTGATAAATCTTTAAATATGTCCTAAGTTGTTAGTTTTAGTCAAATATTGCTACCCATTTAATTTGTCCTAACTAGCATGTTTAATATGATGTAGGAATGTCAATGGCTGGCCAACACAAGCTTTCAATGCACCTACCAACATTTAAAGTGTAGAAAACACCTCTCCAAAAGGGCATTTCATGATCAGCAAGGGAATTCAATGTTTTCTTCATGCATGGCTGATTGGGTTAATCAAAGGTCTCAAGCTACTTAAATGCTCAAAGGCTGATCATGGGAACATGGAAAATGGCTGTTCTGGTTATTCAAAATCATTAATGCACCGCCCACATTTAATCCAAGTACTTGGGGAATTTCAGCATAATTTAAACACATTTCTTCCTAGCCAACCAAGCACTAATTTCAGCTAACTACTCTATTAAAGCAGCCACTACATTAACTTAAAGTGCATGAGGAATATTGGACGAATTTATGGTGTAATTTTGATTAGTTATCTCATGTCTTTTTAGTTGGTAATTTGTAAGCATATAAATATGAGGCTTTAAACATTTTGTAACAACTTTTTTATGAATTTTAATCTTATTGTGAGTTTACAAACTCTTTGTTCTTATCTGACTCAAATTGACTTATCAAGTAACCCTTGTGGCGTCAATCTGATTCTATCGAACTTATCACTTCTTTGAAGTGTGGTATTCACCCTTATACCGATTGGTTCGTATCTCTCTATAGATAGAGGATCACGGTTCTCCTTATTTTTGTTCTAAGTACTAATATAAGGATTGGGTCAATATTCCTTTATAATATTGGTTTGTTCTTGAGTTATTGAAATCGAATTCAAGCCTATCCATCTATATCCTTTGCATATCCATCCATCCATTCTTCTACAACCCAGCATTATCATTTGCCAACCATCACAAAATCCATTACGAATAATACTTCTTAATTTTGATCGGGAACTCACATGACTCGTAATCATCCTTCGAGGATGAGCTCACATCATTTGGTATCAGAGCTAGCTAAATTAAGTAAGTATTTGACGTTCTTATCTCTCTTGAGATTAGCATTCAAAAAAATCAAAAAAAAGAAAGAAATATGAAAAAAATTACAGCAGATTTGCATCCCTAATTCAAAATACATAAGGGAGATTCGAAATTTGTATCAAAAGAAGAAGAAGAGCTTGTTGAAAGTGTGCAATTACCGAGTACAAGTTCACATTTCCATAATAATTTCAGCCACACTTCTATCTTCATTTGAAGCCTTCCCTATCACTTAATCATCATTCCTACCTTACATCATATTTGAAGCCGATACTACAAGGTTTGTTGAATAAGTCTAAGGAAGTCACATAAAAACTTCAAGCAAGCAAAGAGTGGTAAAAGGCAAGAGTGTGAAAGAGCATTAGAGAAGATTAAAAGCCAACATTGAGTGCAAACACGAGTGGAGCGATTTCATTCCGAGTGGCTCGTGAGGTTTTGTATTTGGTAAGGTACTCATTTACATTCAATCAAATATTTTGTTACTAATCTTTTATGTTTTAAAGACAGCACTATATCTTGAAGTCCCGAAAGAAATAATGTTGCTGGAGGTGGTATGCCCGATTTAGCATACCAAGCTCTTATACAAGAGATGGACAGATTGTTACAACATCTATTAGAGCCAATGCAAGATCAATTGAACCAATTGGAGGCAAGATCTCAAAGGGGACGTTCACCCCAAGATCAAGGGAGAGAGAGAGGTCTTCCAAGACCAAATCAAGAGGATTACTACGAACCAAGTGAATGGAGAGTGATCAATCCTCTAACTAAAGTCTAAGATGTCATGGTCAACGAAATCGAGGCCTGCGAGTTGATGATAATCTTAGCAATATCAAGATGACAATTCATCCATTCCAAGGGAAAACTAACCCTGAAGCTTATTTGGAGTGGGAAAAGAAAATAGAACTATCTTTGAATGCCATAACTACTCAAAAAAAAAATGGTAAACTTACTGCCATCGAATTCTCTAACTATGTTATTATTTGGTGGGATCAGCTAACTTTGAGTAGGAGACGAAATGGCGAACGACCCGTGTCTACATGGGTTGAAATGAAAGCTATCATGAGAAAGAGATCTGTACCCGCTCACTATCATCGAGAGTTGCATCAAAGGCTGCAAAATCTTAATCAAGGAAACCGTAGTGTGGAAGATTACTACAAGGAGATGGAGATAGCCATGATATGTGCTAATGTGGAGGAAGATCGAGAGGCTACCATGGCAAGATTCTTAGTGATGCGAGCACAAGTAGTGCAAGCTCTAATAATGCGAGCATGGACCTTGCGACCTTGGAAGATGCGAGCATTGATGTTGTGAGCACTCATGTTGTGAACACTGATGTTGTTAGCATGGATAAAACGCGAGCCTCGAATGATTCAATCGAGCTACCTAGAGGACCAATCACGCGAGCACAAGCTAAGAAATTTAATTAGGCTGTCACGGGTTTAATTAAATGAATCTAGGAAGACACTTCATGTATTCCATGCATTTCATATAACCCGTCACGCATTCCATGCAATGTGCTGCACATTCAATTTTAATTTTTAATCTAATTAAATTGCTAGAAAATAAAGTATTAACCATTTAGTTATTTTAATCCATGTCTTAATTATGTTTTGTGTTATTCTGATAAGTCTTTAAATTTGTCCTAAGTTAGTTTTTAGTTTTAGTCAAATATTTTTGCCCATTTAATATGTCCTAACTAGCATGTTTAATATGATGTAGGGATGTCAATGGCTGGCTAACATAAGCTTTTAATGCACCTACCAATATTTAAAGTGCTGAAAACACCTCTCCAAAAGGGAATTTCGTGATAAGCAAGGGAATTCAATGTTCTCTTCATGCATGGCTAATTGGGTTCATCAAAGGTCTCAAGGTACTTAAATGCTCAAAGGCTGATAATGGGAACATGGAAAGAGGCTGTTCGGGTTACTCAAAAGTCATTAATGCACTGGCCACATTTAATCTAAGTGCTTGGGGAATTTTAGCAGAATTTAAACACACTTCTTCTTAGCCAACTAAGCACTGAATTCGGCCAACTACTCCATTGAAGCAGCCACCACATTAACTTAAAGTACATGGGAAATATTTGATGAATTTATGATGTAATTTTGATTAATTATTTCATGTCTTTTCAGCTAGTCGTTTGTGAGCCTGTAAATATGAGGCTTGAAACATTTTGTAAAAAAACTTTTGATGAATATTAATATTATTGTGAGTTTGCAAACTCCTTGTTCTTATTTGACTCAAATTGACTTATCAAATAACCTTTATGGCGTCAATCTGATTCTTTTCAAACTTACTACTTCTTTGAAGTGTGGCGTTCACCCTTATACTGATTGGTTCCTATCTCTCTATAGATAGAGGGTCACGGTCTTCTTGTATTCGTTCTAAGTACTAATATAAGGATTGGGTCAATAATCCTTTATAATAATGGTTCGTTCTTGAGTCCTTAAAACCAAATTCAAGCCTACCCAACTATATCCTTTGCATATCCAATTCATCCACCATTCCAAAGCCTATCATTTTCGTCTCCAACCTTCACAAAGCCATTATGAACGATACTTCTTAATTTCGATCGAGAACTTACGTGACTCGTAATCATCCCTCGAGGACGAGCTAGCATCACTTAGTCAACCTCAACTGAGACATCGCCAATGTAGTTGAGCTACAAAATTAAGTTGAAGTTGTTGACATGGTTCACATGGCACTTAAAGTGGAGAAGCAATTAAAGAGAAAAAGTACCACCCGAGCCCTTTCTAATTTTGTTTCTACATCAAAATGGGGCAAGGAACCTACAAAAAGGATACTACTTTTTGACCGAAAGACAATATTGGGATGTCCAAGCCCAACAAACCGAGTGTAGATCCAAACAAGGGAAAGAACGAGGCTGTACCAAATCAATCCTGAGACATCAAAATTTTCAAACAATTCATGCTCAGGAAATTGCATCAATTTGTCTAAATAGTTTGTAATTTTGTAAACAAGTTTGCTCTTTGTATTAAAAACTTAATTACGTGAGAATTGTTTCTCACTTGGTTCTTGGACTAAATTTCGAACTTGTCAAACTTTTACGAGTTCTTTTATAACTTCAGTTCCTTAAAGTATTCAAGTCGTTCCATTCCTTCAAGCAATTTTCTGTGCATTCCATGCTCGAGAAGTCGCATCATTTGGTCTAAATAGTTTGTTATTTTGTAAACAAGTTTTGGTCTACAAATTAAAAACTTATTTACGTGAGAATTGTTTTTTTCCATGTTCTTGGATGAACTTCCAAACTCTTCAAAATTTTACGGGTTCTATTATAACTTCGGTTCCTTAAAGCATTCGAGACAATCAATTCCTTTGAGCAATTTTTCGAACATTCCATGCTCGAAAAATCACATCAATTGGTCTAAATAGTTTGTCATATTGTAAACAAGTTTTGGTCTTTGAATTAAAAACTTATTTACGTGAGAATTATTTCTCTATTGGTTCTTGTACGAACTTCTGAACTCGACAAACTATTACGAGTTCTTTATAACTTCAATTCCTTAAAGCATTCGAGACGATCCATTCCATCAAGTAATTTTTCGATCATTCTACACATGGTAAATCGCATCATTTGGACTAAATAGTTTGTCATTTTGTAAACAAGTTTTGGTCTTTGAATTAAAAAGTTATTTATGTGAGAATTGTTTCTCTCTTTAATCTTGGACGAACTTTCGAACTTGTCAAACTATTAAGAGTTCTTTTATAACTTCAGTTCCTTAAAGTATTAAAGACGATTCCTTCGAGTAATTTTTTGAACATTCCATGCTCAGGAAATTGTATCATTTGGTCTAAATAGTTTGTTATTTTTTAAATAAGATTCGGTCTTTAAAATTAAAACTCATTTATGTGAGAATTGTTTCTCTTTGTTTTTGGATGAACTTCCGAACTTGTCAAACTTTTACGAGTTCTTTTATAACATCGGTTCCTCAAAGTATTCAAGACGAACCATTCCATCGAGCAATTTTTCAAACAATCCATGCTCGGGAAAGTGCATCATTTGGTTTTAATAGTTTTCATTTTGTAAACAAGTTTTGGTCTTTGAATTTGAAACTTATTTACGTGAGAAATGTTTCTCTCTTAGTTCTTGTACAAACTTCCAAACTTGACAAACTATTACGAGTTCTTTTATAACTTCGGTTCCTTAAAGTATTCAAGATGATTCATTCCTTCGAGCAAATTTCTGAACATTCTAGGCTCGAGAAGTTGCATCATTTGGTCTAAATAGTTTGTCATTTTGTAAACAAGTTTTGGTCTTTGAATTAAAAACTTATTTACATGAGAATTTTTTCTCTCTTGGTTCTTGGATGAACATTTAAACTTGTCATACGTTTACGAGTTCTAGTAAAACTTCAGTTCCTTAAAGTATTCAAGGCGATCCGTTCCTTCAAGCAATTTTTTTAACATTCCATGCTCGAGAAATCGCATTTGGCCTAAATAGATTCTCATTTTGTAAGCAAGTTATTTTCTTTGAATTAAAAACTTATTTACGTGATAATTTTTCCCTCTTGGTTCTTGGACAAACTTCCAAACTTGTCAAACTATTACAAGTTCTTTTAAAACTTCCGTTCCATAAAGCATTCAAGACGATCCTTTCCTTTGAGCAATTTTCTGAACATTCCATGCTCGGGAAATCGTATCATTTGGTCTAAATAGTTTGTTATTTTGTAAGAAAGTTATGGTCTTTGAATTAAAAATTTATTTACGTGATAATTGTTTCTCTCTTCTCTTGAGTGAACTTTCAGACTTGTCAAACTATTACAAATTCTTTTATAACTTCGGTTCCTTAAAGTATTCAAGATGATCCATTCCTTCGAGCAAATTTTCGAACATTCCATGTTCGGGAAATCGTATCATTTGGTCTAAATAGTTTTTCATTTTGTAAACAAGTTTTGGTCTGTAAATTAAAAACTTATTTTGTGATAATTGTTTTTTTCCATGTTCTTGGACGAACTTCCAAACTCGTCAAACTTTTACGAGTTCTATTATAACTTTGGTTCCTTAAAGTCTTCAAGATGATCCATTCCTTCGAGCAATTTTTCAAACATTCTATGCTCGAAAAATCGCATCATTCGGTTTAAATAAGTTGTCATTTCGTAAACAATTTTTGGTCTTATTTATGTGAGAATTGTTTCTCTCTTGGTTCTTGGACGAACTTTCGAACTTGTCAAACTTTTGCGAGTTCTTTTATACCTTCAGTTCCTTAAAGTATTTAAGACGATCCATTCCTTCGAGCAATATTACAAACATTCCATGCTCAAAAAATCACATCAATTGGTCTAACTAGATTGTCATTTTGTAAACAAATTTTAGTTTTTGAATTAAAAACTTATTTACGTGAGAATTGTTTCTCTCTTGGTTCTTGGACGAACTTCTAAACTTGTCAAAATTTTATGAGTTCTTTTATAACTTCGATTTCTTTAAGTATTAAAGACGATTCATTCATTCAAGCAAATTTTCGAACATTCCATGCTCGAAAAATCGCATCAATTGGTCTAAATAGTTTGTCATTTTGTAAACAAGTTTTGGTCATTGAATTAAAAACTTATTTATGTGAGAATTATGTCTCTCTTGGTTCTTGGACAAACTTTCGAACTTGTCAAACTTTTACGAGTTCTTTTATAACTTAAGTTCTTTTAAGCATTAAAGACGATCCATTCCTTCGAGCAATTTTTCGAACATTCCATGCTCGGAAAATTGCATCAATTGGTCTAAATAGTTTTTCATTTTGTAAACAAGTTTTGGTCTTTAAATTAAAAACCTATTTACGTGTGAATTGTTTCTCTCTTGGTTTTTGTATGAACTTCTGAACCTGACAAACTGTTACGAGTTCTTTTATAATTTCGGTTCCTTAATGTATTCAAGATGATCCATTCCATCGAGACATTTTCAAAACATCCCACACTCGATAAATCGCATCATTTGGACTAAATAGTTTGTCATTTTGTATACAAGTTTTGGTCTTTGAATTAAAAACTTATTTACATGAGAATTGTTTCACTCTTTGACCTTGGACGAACTTCCGAACTTGTCAAACTATTAAGAGTTCTTTTATAACTTCGGTTCCTTAAAGTATTAAAGACGATCCATTCTTTCGAGCAATTTTTCGAACATTCCATGCTCGAGAAATTGTATCATTTGGTCTAAATAGTTTGTCATTTTATAAATTAGATTTGGTCTTTGAAACTAAAACTCATTTATGTGAGAATTGTTTCCCTCTTTGTTTATGGAAAACTTTTGAACTTGTCAAAATTTTACGAGTTCTTTTATAACATCGGTTCCTCAATGTATTCAAGACGAATCATTCCATCGAGCAATTTTCCAAACAATCCATGCTCAGGAAATTGCATCATTTGGTTTAAATAGTTTGTCATTTTGTAAACAAGTTTTGGTCTTTGAATTAAAAACTTATTTATATGAGAATTGTTTCTCTATTAGTTCTTGTATGAACTTCCAAACTTGACAAACTGTTATGAGTTCTTTTATAACTTCGGTTCCTGAAAGTATTTAGGATGATCCATTCCTTAGAGCAAATTCTCGAACATTTCACGCTCGGGAATTTGCATCATTTGGTTTAAATAGTTTGTGATTTTGTAAACAAGTTTTAGTATGTAAATTAAAAACTTATTTACGTGCGAACTGTTTCTCTCCATGTTCTTGGATGAACTTTCGAACTCATCAAACTTTTCCAAGTTCTATTATACCTTCGATTCCTTAAAGCTTCAAGGCGATCCATTCCTTTGAGCAATTTGATGCGAGCACGAGTAGTGCAAGTTCTAATAATGCGAGCATGGACCTTGTGAGCTTTGAAGATGCGAGAACTGGTGCTACGAGCATGCATGTAGCGAACACTAAAGCTGCGAACACTCATGTTGCGAACACACACGATGCAAACATTGATGTTATGAACACTCGCGTTGCGAGCATGGATGAAGGGCGAGCCTCACACGATTCAATCGAGCTACTTAGAGGACCAATCACGCGAGCACAAACCAAGAAATTCGAGTAAAAGAAAAGTGAACCACGAGTTTGAAGCCTTTCAAGAAGGCAAAAGTATCTCTTCAAGTGCGTCAAAGTACTCATCCACGAAGGTTCAATCACGAAGAGTTGATCGTGTCTCATATGTAAATCTTTTCACTCTTACCCAACAAAAATCTTCTCATTCTGATTCTTTTATGTCAACCTCATGTTGTAACGAAAGAATGGGAGAAAAGGAAGCTAAAAGAAAAGAAAGACAAGAGTTGATAATGGCAGAAAATTAGCAATAAATAAAAGAAATAGAGAGAAGAAAAAAAGAAATGAGAGAAAAAGAAATTTTGAATGAAAAATAAAATGAAAGAAAAGAAGCTGAAACAAAAAGAGAGAGTGAGGAAAAAGAAAGTGAGAGTGATGAAAGTGTGATTGAAGAGATTGAGAGTGAGAAAGAACTTTAAATTGAAAAGAAAAGTAAGCAAGAAATTATTCAAGCAAAAGTGAGGAGTGATTTAGTTTTAGCTAACCATGACTCATTATTGTCTTGTGAAGTTTCGTTGTAACAGGTTCCTAAAATTCTATTATTGGAGTTTTCACTTCATTATTCACCAAACGAGAGGTGATTCCAATTGGACGAAAAAGGTAAGTTTGAGAGTGGAAACATTCTTTAAGTTGTGGAAGATAAGCTGGGTAAAGATCTTTTGAGATTCAATCAAGTCGATGTTCTTTAAATGTTGTTGGTAAGTTTACCGGTGATTTTGCTCTCAAAAGACCTCTTAATAATATTTCATCTTGTCATTACTCTTTGAATATTGTTGAAGCATTTGTCTCAAAACATTTTCCTCATGACATGCATTGTGCTAGTCTTTGTGACCTTAGCTCGCAAATTGAAACATTTATTAGTGATTTTGGTTTAACTAAATGCTTACACAATTCGGTTGATGTGATTGATAAAGAATTTCCACATAAAATGCTTAGCTTGTTTGATTCTAATTGTTATGTGAGTTATTTAAATCCTTGTGGTAAAACCGCATTGATCAACATGTACATTTAAAGAAGGTTTGAGGGTTCTGATTGTTTGGATTTACGTGTGATTAATCTTTGGTATATGTAACTTATGCTTGAAAGAAACACACTTGCTGCTTCATGAAGATGTTGTGGATCGAAATTGAGTGTTTAAATCCAAAGTGATTATCCATCAAGGTCATAAAGATAAGCAAGGTAAGGTGCTTTTTGAAATTAAACCGAAATGGCATGCTTTGATTCTTGATGACAAGTTTGTCATTAATTTTGAATTAAAAGGTATTCATTACTATGCTCATTTTCATTGGTTTGCTATTTTCAACAATGAGTTTTCACATGCTAATAAACTTGGATTGTTTAAGGTTGATATCTACGTGAAATTCATGTTGCGAAATTGGAAACATTTGTGGATTTACGCATTCTTTTGAAAGAAGTTTGAGAATCTTATTTGTCTGAACATGCATTTGCTTAATTCTTCTTTATTTAGCATGTATGGTTTTCGCTTGAAAGAACAACGATTGATTCATTCCAAAATAAGTGATCCAAATCATGTTTTCAATCCTGGAGATTGTTGTTTTATATCATTAAAGGGAATCGAACGCCAAATTTTTACATCACTTAAATTATGAAATGTGTCCGATTGATCTACGTGTCACCATTGATATCAAAAGTGAAGTTCGTACATTGTGATAAAATGGTAAGGCAACACTTTGTTTTGGATCCAGGAGTTAAATTGTTCTTACAAAGTTTGAAAGGTGATGATTTGAAGGATAGAATTTATTCTAACTATGTTTGTCAAGACATTTTTTAGGTTCTTAAGTGAGTTGTCATTAACTTGATAGCTGGAAAGTGTAACATAAGAGACCGTAAACAACAAAGCTTCTTCGCAAGAAAATGGCCCGATTTTAGGATTTAATAGAGAAAACTTGGTACTAAGCTTCTATTTTCTACAACATGCCACCTACAAACTAATGGCCAAACTGAAGTTGTGAATCGAGTGCTCTCTACCTTGTTAAGAGCAATCATTCAGAAGAACTTGAAAACATGGTAAGAAACCGTTCTGTTCATTCGACCAAGAAGCATTCACCAATTGAAGTTGTTTACAGTTTTAATCCTTTAACTCCTTTAGATTTAATTCCCTTACCTTCTAATCAAGTAGTGCATGTAGATTACGAAAAGAAGGTTGATTTCATGAAAAATCTACAGCAAAAAGTGAGGGAAAACATTGAGGAGAGGACCAAGAAATATGCAAGTAAAGCTAACAAGGGACGTAAACGAGTAGTCATTGGACCAGGAGATTGGGTATGGCTTCACATGTGAAAAGAAAGGTTTCCAGCTCAAAGAAGATCCAAGTTGTTACCATGAGGCGATGGGCCTTTTCAAGTGCTAGAAAGAATTAATGAAAATTCATACAAATTACACCTTCCAGGTGAGTATTCTGTTAGTGCAAGCTTTACTGTTGCTGAGCTATCCCCGTATGATGTAGGCGACGATTTGAGGACAAATCACTTTGAAGAGGAGGAGATGATGCAAGCACGAGTAGTGCAAGCTCTAATAATGCGAGCATGGACCTTGCGAGCTTAGAAGATGCGAGAACTAGTGTTGCAAGCACGCATGTAGCAAACACTGGAGCTGCAAACACTCATGTTACGGACACACATGATGTGAACACTGATGTTGAGAACACTCGAGTTACGAGTAAGGATGAAGGGCGAGCCTCGCATGACTCAATCGAGCTACCTAGAGGACCAATCACGCGAGTTCAAGCCAAGAAATTCAATCAGGCTGTCACGAGTTTAATTAAACAAATTTGGGAAGACACTTCATGCATTCCATGCATTTCATATAACCTATCATGCATTCCATGCATTTCATATAACCTATCATGCATTCCATGCAATGTGCTGCACATTCAATTTTAATTTCAATCTAATTAAATTGCTGGAAAATCAAGTATTAACCATTTAGTTATTCTAATCCATGTTTTTAATTATGTTTTGCGTTATTTTGATAAGTCTTTAAATATGTCCTAAGTTAGTTGTTAGTTTTAGTCAGATATTGCTACCCATTTAATATGCCCTAACTAGCATGTTTAATATGATGTAGGGATTTCAATGGCTGGCCAACACAAGCTTTTAATACACCTACCAATATTTAAAGTGCTGAAAATACCTCTCCAAAAGGGCATTTCGTGATCAGCAAAGGAATTTGATGTTCTCTTCATGCATGGCTGATTGGGTTCATCAAAGGTCTCAAGGTTCTTAAATGCTCAGAGGCTGATCATGGGAACATGGAAAGTGGCTGTTCGGTTTACTCAAAATCATTAATGCACCGCCCACATTGATTCCAAGTGCTTGGGGAATTTTCAGTAGAATTTAAGAATACTTCTTCCTAGCCAACCAAGCACTAAATTCAGCCAACTACTCCATCAAAGCAGCCACTACATCAACTTAAAGTACATGGGGAATAATGGATGAATTTATGATGTAATTTTAATTAATTATTTCATTACTTTTCAGTTGGTCATTTGTAAGCCTTTAAATATGAGGCTTGGAACATTTTGTATCAACTTTTTATGTATTTTAATCTTATTGTGACTTTGCAAACTCCTTGTTCTTATTTGACTCAAATTGACTTATCAAGTAACCCTTGTGACGTCAATCTGATTCTTTTCAAACTTATCACTTCTTTGAAGTGTGGCATTCACCCTTATATCGATTGGTTCCTATCTTGCTAAATAGAGGGTCACAATTCTTACTTGCAATTCGTTCTAAGAACTAATATAGGAATTGGGTCAATATTCTTCTATAATATTGCTTCATTCTTGAGTCCTTAAACCGAGTTCAAGGCTATCCTTTATTATCCACTGCATATCCATCTAACCATCCTTCTACAACCCGCTATTATCATTTCCAACAGTCATGAAATCCATTACGAACGATACTTCTTAATTTCAATCGAGAACTTACATGACTCATAATCATCCCTCAAGGATTAGCTCTTATCATTTAATATTAGAGCTAGCTAAATTAGGTAAGTATTTGACGTTCTTATCTCTCTCGGGATTAGCATTCAAAAAATCAAAAAAAAAGAAAGAAATTTGAAAAAAAAAATAATAGATTTGCGTCCCTAGTTCAAAATACACAAGGGAGATTCAAAATTTGTAAAAAAGAAGAAGAAAAAGAGCAGGTTGAAAGTGTGCAATTCCCGAGTACAAGTTTTCATTTCATAACAATTCCAACAACAATTCTACCTACCCTTTATTTTTCTTCTAAACCTTCCCTAACACATAATCGACACACTTTCTTTTACATCCCATTTGAATCTGATTCTACAAGGTTTATTTGTAAGTCTAAGGAAGTCACATAAGAACTTCGAGCAAGCAAAGAGTGGTAAAAGGAAAGAGTGCGAAAGACCATTAGAGAAGATTCAAAGCCAACATCGAGTGTAAACACGAGTGGAGTGATTTCATTCCGAGTGGCTCGTGAGGTTTTGTATTTGGTAAGGTACTCATTTACTTTCAATCAAAATATTTTATTGCTAACCTTTTCTGTTTTGAAGAAAACACCATGTCTCAAAGTCCCAAGAGAAATAATGCTCTTGAAGCAAGGTAGGAGAACATCCCTCTTGAAGCAATTTCAACCTAGAATGAAAACAACTAACTCAACAACCCAAAACAGTAAGAAATAAATTGGATCAAACAAGAATGATAAATTAAAGATAGGAAAGAGAAGATAACATCCTAAGAAGCCTTGAAAATTATAAGAATCCACAAATCCCTTCAATGGCTCTAATTTCCCCTCCAAGAAAGAGATCTTGGCAAGAAAAAACTCCATAACCTAAAAGATTGTTAAAATAACTTCTAAAAAAAAACTCAAGAGCAATTCTTGAAGAAAAACTCAAAGAGAATTATTATTAACTCAAAATAATCAAAATCAAGTGTTTTATTTACAATTCCAAGGCATAATATAGGCAAGCTAAATAAATCTAAATAAAATTCTTAATTAAACTAGAACTCTAACTAAAATGATCATAACTTGGGCTCCCGAACTTGAAATCAAGTGATTCATGTGTCTCGAATATAAGAGATAGATCTTCGAAATATGTAGACATCTCAACCCATAAATTCTTGGATCCCATACAAAAAGTCGTTGCAAGTCTGTTGATTTCCCCAACTTGAAAATTGGTAGCTTTAGTGTCTTGGACCAAGATTTCCAAGATTTAAAATCTTAATCTTTTTCATTCTTAAAATTGTTTGGAATGGAAAAATTGGACCAAGATTTGATTTCTTGATTTTCTTGAAAACAAGAAAGTGAATCTTGATTTTCTTTTTTGGCCATCTGTTCATCTAGGGCCTTAGTAACGAAGTCTTGGATGGTCTCGTTCAACCTTGCTCGAATTTGCTTGGCCTTCGACCTCGTTATTGGGCCTTGAGAAACTTTGATCCCATCACATTCATAAGTTTAAATATGGGCCTTGCGACTCGCATCATGTATTCAAGATGATTCATTCCTTGGAGCAGTTTTTCGAACATTCCATGCTTGGGAAATTGCATCATTCGGTCTAAATAGTTTTTCATTTTGTAATCAAGTTTTCGTGTTTGTATTAAAAAATTATTTACGTGATAATTATTTCTCTCTTTGTTCTTGGACGAACTTTTGAACTTGTCAAAATTTTACAAGTTCTTTTTTAACTTCGGTTCCTTAAAGTATTCAAGACGGTCCATTCCTTTTAGTAGTTTTTCGAACATTCCATGCTCTCTCGAACATACCTTTTTTCCATTAGCTCGATAACTTGCCTTTGTAGCTCTTGAGTTTCCTCAGGGTTGGTTCGATAAGTTGGTCAATTTGGAATAGTGGATCCAAGGATAAAATCTATTTGATGTTCAATGCCTCTAATGGGTGACAATCCACTTGGGATATCTTTCGAAAACACATCCTCGAATTCCTGCAGCAAAGAAAAATAGAAGAAGGAAGAGAGTTATCTAAATCGTTAATACTAAACAAACTTTCCTTGTACATAAGCACAAGCAAAGGTTACTTTAAAAGTATGGACTTTTTGATTTCTCTCTCTTTTGCAACAGCACACAATTTTTCCATCTTAGTTCGTTCTTTTCTCTCATTCTTCTCTCGTGTTTTTACCTCATGCTCTCTGTTTTCTTTTTCTTTTGTTTTGCTCTTTTCTCTCTTCTTTTGCATGTTTTGATTTTTCTCACACTCTTCTTTTTCTTTTTCTTTCAACTTTTCAAACGAATTTTGTAACTTGAGCTGATCTTCATACACTTGTTTGAGAGTAAGTGGTGCCAAAGTAATGTTCTTTCCTTGGTGTTTAAAGGTATATTGGTTAGTATAACCATCATGCACTACTCGACAATCAAATTGTCATGGTCTCCCCAATAGCAAGTGACTGGCGTGCATTGGCACTACATCGCAAAGAACTTCATCGAAATACTTGCCAATCGAAAAGTGACAACAGCTTACTTAGTAACTTTAAGCTCTCCACCGTCATTGAGCCATTTAAGTTTATAAAGGTGTGGATGCTTGGTGGTTTCTAGGCCAAGTTTTTCTATCAAAAAGCAGCTAGCAACATTTGTGTAACTACCACCATCAATAATAACACTACATACCTTTCCTTGGACATGACAGCGTGTATGAAAAATGTTTTTGCGTTGTTGCTCACTGTCTACAGTTTGGATGCTCAAGCTTTGTTTAATGACAAGGATTTCCCGTTCAACAGTATACTCCAACTCATTTTCCTCATCAGTAGGTGATTCAGGTTCATCTTCTTTTTCGGGTTCGGATTCAGTCTCACCATTGTCCCTTATAAACATGGAATTTTTGTTTGGATATTGGTTCGCCATATGAACCCTACCAAGGCATTTGAAACATTTGAGGTCTCAGGATTGGTTTGATACAGCCTTATTCTTTCCCTTGTTTGGATCTACAATCGGCTTGCTAGGCTTGGACGTCCCAATACTGTCTTTGGATCGAAAAGTTGTATCCTTTTTGTAGGTTCCTTGCCCCCACTTTGATGTAGAAACAGAATTAGAAAGGGGTCAGGTGGTACCTTTTCTCTTTAATTGCTTCTCCACTTTAGGTGTCATGTGAACCATGTCAACAACTTCAACATAATGTTGTAACTCAACTATATTGGCGATGTCTCGATTTAGGTCGGCTAAGAATCGTGCCCTAGTAGCCTCTCGATCTTTCTCGACATTAGCATGTATCATGGAGATTTTGCACAGTACAGTTTCCTTGATTAAGATTTTGCAGCCTTTGATGCAACTCTCGATGATAGTGAGCAGGTACAAATCTCTTTCTCATGATAGCTTTCATTTCAACCCTTGTAGACACGGGTCATTCACCATTTCGTGTCCTACACAAAGTTAGCTAATCCCACCAAATAATAGCATAATCAGATAATTCGATGGCAGTAAGTTTTACCTTTTTGTTTTCTGAGTAATTATGGCATTTAAAGACGAGTTCTATTTTCTTTTCCCACTCCAAATAAGCTTCGGGGTTGATTTTCCCTTGGAATGGAGGAATTGTCATCTTAATATTGCTAATTATCATCTACTCTCGGACCTCGATTTCATTGACCATGACGTCTCAAACTTCTGTTAGAGGATTGATCACTCTCTATTTCACTTAGTTCATAGTAATCCTCTTGATTTAGTCTTGGAAGACCTCTTTCTCTCCTTTGATCTTGGGGTGAACGTCCCCTTTGAGATCTTGCCTCCAATTGATCTTGCATTGACTCCAATCAATGTTATAACAATTTGTCCATCTCTCGTATAAGAGCTTGGTATGCTAAATCAGGCACACCACCTCCAGCAGCATTATTTCTTTCGAGACTTCGAGACATGGTGCTTTCTTTAAAACAGAAAAGATTAGTAACAAAAGATTTGATTGAAAGTAAATGAGTTTCTTACCAAATACAAAACCTCATGAGCCACTTGAAATGAAATCGCTCCACTCATGTTTGCACTCGTTGTTGGCTTTTAATCTTCTCTAATGCTCTTTCACACTCTTTCCTTTTACCACTCTTTGCTTGCTCGAAGTTCTTATGTGACTTCCTTAGAAATAAACAACAAACCTCGTAGTATCAGTTTCAAATATGAGGTAAGGTAGGAATGATGATTAGGTGATAAGGAAGCCTTCAAATGAAGATAGAAGTGTAGCTAAAATTGTTATGGAAATGAAAACTAGTGCTTGGGAATTGCACACTTTCAACTAGCTATTTGTTTTATTGAATTTCGAAACTCCCTTTGTATTTTGAACTTGGGATTCAAATTTATTGTATTTTTTTCTTTTTTTCAAATTTTTTTTCTTTTTTTAAAATTTTTTTGAATGCTAATCTCGAGGGAGATAAGAACGTCGAATACTTACTTAATTTAGCTAGCTCTAATACCAACTGATGGGAGCTCGTCCTCGAGAGATGATTATGAGTCGCGTGAGTTCCCGATCGAAATTAAGAAGTATCATTCGTAATGGCTTTGTGAAGGTCGAAAATGGAAATGATAAGCTTTGGGATGATGGATGAAATGGATATGGAAGGGATATAGATGGATAGGCTTGAATTCGATTTTAAGGACTCAAGAATGAACCAATATTATAAAAGAATATTGACCAAATCCTTATATTAGTACTTAGAATGAAAACAAGAAGAACTATGACCCTCTATCTATAGAGAGATAGAAACAAATCGGTATAAGGGTGAACACCACACTTCAAAGATGTGATAAGTTCAGAAAGAGTCAGATTGACGCCTCAAGGGTTACTTGATAAGTCAATTTGAGTCAAATAAGAACAAGGAGTTTGCAAACTCACAATAAGATTAAAATTCATCAAAAGTTTTTTTACAAAATGTTCCAAGCCTCATACTTATAGGCTTACAAATTACCAGCTGAAAAGACATATGATAACTAATCAAAATTACAACATAAATTCGTCCAATATTCCCAATGCACTTTAAGTTAATGTGGTGGCTACTTTAATGGAGTAGTTGGCCGAATTTAGTGCTTGGTTGGTTAGGAAGAAGTGTGTTTAAATTCTGCTAAAATTCCCCAAGCACTTGGATTAAATGTGGGTGGTGCATTAATGACTTTTGAGTAACCCGAACAGCCTCTTTCCATGTTCCCATTATCAGCCTTTGAGCATTTAAGTACCTTGAGACCTTTGATGAACCCAATCAGCCATGCACGAAGAGAACATTGAATTCCCTTGCTGATCACGAAATGCCCTTTTAGAGAGGTGTTTTCAGCACTTTAAATGTTGGTAGGTGCATTGAAAGCTTGTGTTGGCCAGCCATTAACATTCCTACATCATATTAAACATGCTGGTTAGGACATATTAAATGGGTAGCAATATTTAACTAAAACTAACAACTAACTTAGGACATATTTAAAGACTTATCAAAATAACACAAAACATAATTAAAACATGGATTAAAATAACTAAATGGTTAATACTTTATTTCCAGCAATTTAAGTAGATTAAAATTAAAATTGAATAGCACATTGCATGGAATGCATGACGGATTATATGAAATGCATGGAACTTTCGAACTTGTTGAACTTTTACGAGTTCTTTTATTAACTTTGATTCCTTAACTTATTCAAGACAATCCAATCCTTTGAGAAAATTTTTCGAACATTCCATGCTCGGGAAATCGCATCATTCGGTCTAAATAGTTTTTCATTTTGTGAAACAAGTTTGGTCTTTGAATTTAAAACTTATTTATGTAAGAATTGTTTCTCTCTTGGATCTTGGACGAACTTGTCGAATTTTTACGAGTTCTTCTATAACTTCGGTTACTTAATGTATTAAAGACGATCAAATCCTTTGAGCAATTTTCCGAACATTCCATGCGAGAGAAATCGCATCATTTGGCCTAGTAGTTTTTCAATTTTTAAACAAGTTTTGATCTGTGAATTAAAACTTATTTACATAAGTTTACATGAGAATTGTGTCTCTCTTGGTTCTTGAACGAACTTCTGAACTTGTCGAACTTTTATGAGTTCTTTTATAACTATGGTTCCTTAAAGTATTCAAGACGATCCAATCCTTCGAGCAATTTTTCGAACATTCCATGCTTGGGAAGTTGCATCAATTGGTCCAAAAAGTTTGTCATTTTGAAAACAAGTTTTGGTCTTTTAATTAAAAACTTATTTACGTGAGAATTGTTTCTCTCTTGGTTGTTGGGCGAACTTTTGAACTTGTCAAACTTTTATGAGTTCTTTTTTAACTTCTGTTCCTTAAAGTATTCAAGATAGTCCATTCCTTTTAGTAGTTTTTCGAACATTCCATGCTCGGGAAATCGCATCATTCGGTCTAAATAGTTTTTTATTTTGTAAACAAGTTTTGGTCTTTGAATTAAAAACTTATTTACATGAGAATAGATTCTCTCTTGGTTCTTAGACGAACTTTTGAAAATGACTAACTTTTCGAGTTCTTTTACAACTTCGGTTCCTTTACGTATCTAACACGATCCAATCCTTTGAGCAATTTTTTGCACATTACATGCGAGGGAAATCGCATCATTTGGTCTAAATAGTTTTTCATTTTGTAAACAAGTTTTGATCTTTGAATTAAAAACTTATTTACGTGAGAATTGTGTCTCTCTTGGTTCTTGGATGAACTTTCGAACATGTCGAACTTTTACTAGTTCTTTTTTAACTTTGGTTCCTTAAAGTATTCAAGACGATCCAATCCTTCGAGCAATTTTACAAACATTTCATGCTCGGGAAGTAGCATCATTTGGTCTAAAAAGTTTGTCATTTTGTAAACAAGTTTTGGCATTTGATAAAAAACTTAATTACGTAAGATTCGTTTCTCACTTAGTTCGTGGACGAACTTCCGAACTTGTCAAACTTTGACAAGTTTTTTTTTAACTCCGATTCCTTAAAGTGTTCAAGACAATCTATTCCTTTAAGTAATTTTTCAAACATTCCACGCTCGAGAAATCTCATCATTTTTTCTAAATAGTTTTTCATTTTGTAAAAATGTTTTGGTCTTTAAATTAAAAACTTGTTTACATGAGAATTGTTTCTCTCTTGGTTCTTGGACGAACTCTCGAAATTGATAAACTTTTATGAGTACTTTTATAACTTCGGTTCATTAAAGTATTCAAGATGATCCATTGCTTCTAGCAGTTTTTCGAACATTCCATTCTCGAGGAATCGTATCATTTCGTCTAAATAGTTTGTCATTTTGTATACAAGTTTTAGTCTTTGAATTAAAAACTTTTTTATTTGAGAATTATTTCGCTCGTGGTTCTTGGACGAACTTTCGAACTTGTTAAACTTTGCTAAGTTCTTTTATAACTTTGATTCCTTAAAGTATTCAAGATGATCCACTCCTTCAATTTTCCGAACATTCCACACTCGGGAAATCAAATCATTCGGTCTAAATAGTTTCTCATTTTGTAAACAAGTTTTGGTCTTTCAATTAAAAACTTATTTACGTGAGAATTGTTTCTCTATTGGTTCATGGACGAACTTCTGATCCTGTAGAAATTTTACGACTTCTTTTATAACTTCTGTTCCTTAGAATATTCAAGATTATCCATTCTTTCGAGCAATTTTTCTAACATTCCATGCTCGAGAAATCGCATCATTTGGTCTAAACATATTGTCATTTTTTAAACAAGTTTTAGCCTTTGAATTAAAATCTTATTTACGTGAGAATTGTTTCTCTCTTGGTTCTTGGACAAACTTTCGAACTTGTCAAACTTTTATGAGTTCTTTTATATCTTTGGATCCTTCAAGTCTTCAAGACGATCCATTCCTTCTAGCAATTTTTCGAATATTCCATGCTTGGGAAATCGCATCATTCGGTCTAACATTTTGTATTCAAGTTTTGGTGTTTGTATTAAGAACTTATTTATGTGAGAATTGTTTCTGTTATTGTTCGTGGATGAACTTTCAAACTTCTCAAAATTTTACAAGTTCTTTTTTAATTTCGGTTCCTTAAAGTATTCAAGACGGTCCATTCCTTTTATTAGTTTTTCGAACATTCCATGCTCAGGAAATCGAATCATTCGGTCTAAATAGTTTTCCATTTTGTAAATAAGTTTTGGTCTTTGAATTAAAAACTTATTTATTTGAGAATTGTTTCTCTCTTGGTTTTTGGATGAACTTCCGAACTTGTTAAACTTTTACGAGCTATTTTTTAACTTCGGTTCCTTAAAGTACTCAAGACGGTCCATTCCTTTTAGTAGTTTTTCGAACATTCCATGCTCTGGAAATCGCATCACTAAATAGTTTTTCATTTTATAAACAAGTTTTGGTCTTTAAATTAAAAACTTATTTACGTGAGAATTGTTTCTCTCTTGGTTGTTGGCTGAACATTCAAACTTGTTAAACTTATACGAGTTCCTTTTTAACTTCGGTTCCTTAAAGTGTTCAGACGATCTATTCCTTCGAGCAATTTTTCGAACATTCCATGCGAGGGAAATCGGATCATTTGGTTTAAATAGTTTTTCATTTTGTAAACAACTTTTGATCTTTGAATTAAAAACTTATTTATGTGAGAATTGTGTCTCTCTTTGTTCTTGGACGAACTTCTGAAATTGTCGAACTTTTACGAGTTCTTTTATAACTTCAGTTCCTTAAAGTATTCAAGATGATCCAATCCTTAAAGAAATTTTTCGAACATTCCATGCTTGGGAAGTCGCATCATCTGCTCTAAAAAGTTTGTCATTTCGTAAACAAGTTTTGGCCTTTGAATTAGAAACTTATTTACGTGAGAATCGTTTCTCTATTCGTTGTTGCACGAACTTCTGAACATGTCAAACTTTTACGAGTTCTTTTTTAACTACGGTTCCTTAAAGTGTTCAAGACGATACATTCCTTCGAGTAATTTTTCAAACAATCAATGCTCAAGAAATCGCATCATTTAGTCTAAATAGTTTTTCATTTTGTAAAATAGTTTTGGTCTTTGAATTAAAAACTTGTTTACGTGAGAATTCTTTCTCTCTTGGTTCTTTGACGAACTTCCGAAATTGACAAACATTAATCAGTACTTTTATAACTTCGTTTCATTAAAGTGTTCAAGACAATCCATTCCTTCTATTTGTTTTTCGAACATTCCATTCTCAGGAAATCGCATCATTTGGTCTAAATAGTTTGTCATTTTGTAAACAAGTTTTGGTCTTTGAATTAAAAACATATTTATTTGAGAATTGTTTCTCTCTTGGTTTTTGGATGAACTTACGAACTTGTCAAACTTTGCCAAGTTCTTTTATAAATTTGATTCCTTAAAGTATTCAAAATGGTCCACTCCTTCGAGCAATTTTTTGAACAATCCATGCTCGGGAATTCGCATCATTCGGTCTAAATAGTTTCTTATTTTGTAAACAAGTTTTGGTCTTTCAATTAAAAACTTATTTACCTGAGAATTGTTCCTCTATTGGTTCATGGACGAACTTTCGATCTTGTAGAAATTTTACGAGTTCTTTTATAACTTCGATTCCTTAAAGTATTCAAGATTATCCATTCTTTCAAGCAATTTTTCAAACATTCCATGCTAGGGAAATCACATCATTTGGTCTAAAAATTTTGTCATTTTTTAAACAAGTTTTGGCCTTCGAATTAAAATCTTATTTACATGAAATTGTTTCTCTCTTGGTTCTTGGACAAACTTCCGAACTTGTCAAACTTTTACGAGTTCTTTTATATCTTTTGTTCCTTCAAGTATTCAAGACGATCTATTCCTTTGAGCAATTTTTGGAACATTTCATGCTCGAGAAATCACATCAATTTGTATAACATTTTGTAATCAAGTTTTGGTGTTTGTATTAAAAACTTATTTACGTGAGAATTGTTTCTCTCTTGGTTCTTTGACGAAATTCTGAAATTGACAAACATTTATGAGTACTTTTATAATTTCAGTTCATTACAGTGTTCAAGACGATCCATTCCTTCTAGCAGTTTTTCGAACATTTCATTCTCGAAAAATCGCATCATTTGGCCTAAATAGTTTGTCATTTTGTAAACAGGTTTTGGTATTTGAATTAAAAAGTTATTTATTTGAGAATTGTTTCTCTTTTGGTTTTTTGACGAACTTCCGAACTAGTCAAACTTTGTCGAGTTCTTTTATAACTTCGATTCTTTAAAGTATAAAAGACGATCCATTCCTTTGAGCAATTTTTCGAACATTCCACGCTCTGGAAATCGCATCATTCGGTCAAAATAGTTTCTCATTTTGTAAACAAGTATTGGCCTTTCAATTAAAAACTTATTTACGTGAGAATTGTTTCTCTCTTGGTTCTTGAACAAACTTCTGAAATTGACAAACATTTACTAGTTCTTTTATAACTTTGTTTCAGTAAAGTATTCAAGTCGATCCATTCCTTCTAGCAATTTTTTGAACATTCCATTCTTGGGAAATCGCATCATTTGGTCTAAATAGTTATTCATTTTGTAAACAATATTTGATCTTTGAATTAAAAACTTATTTACGTGAGAATTGTGTCTCTCTTGGCTCTTGGGTGAACTTCTGTAATTGTCGAACTTTTACGAGTTCTTTTATAACTTTGGTTCCTTAAAGTATTCAAGATGATCTAATCCTTCGAGCAATTTTTTGAACATTCCATGCTCGGGAAGTCACATCATTTGGTCTAAAAAGTTTGTAATTTTGTAAACAAGTTTTGGCCTTTGAATTAAAAACTTATTTACGTGAGAATTGTATCTCTCTTGGTTGTTGGATGAACTTCTGAACTTTTCAAACTTTTACGAGTTTTTTTTTAACTTCGATTCCTTAAAGTATTCAAGACGATCCATACCTTCAAGTAATTTTTCGAACATTCAATGCTCGAGAAATCGCATCATTTGGTCTAAATAGTTTTTTCATTTTCTAAAATAGTTTTGGTCTTTGCATTAGAAAATTGCTTACGTGAGAATTGTTTCTCTCTTGGTTCTTTTACGGACTTCCAAAATTGACAAACATTTATTAGTACTTTTATAAATTCGGTTCATTAAAGTGTTCAAGACGATCCATTCCTTCTAGCAGTTTTTCAAACATTCCATTCTCGGGAAATCGCATCATTTGGTCTAAATAGTTTCTCATTTTGTAAACAAGTTTTGGTCTTTCAAGTAAACACTTATTTACGTGAGAATTGTTTCTCTCTTGGTTCTTGGACGAACTTTTGAAATTTGTCGAACTTTTACGTGTTCTTTTATAACTTTGGTTCCTTAAAGTATTCAAGATGATCCAACCCTTCGAGCAATATTTCGAACATTCCATGTTTGGCAAGTTGCATCATTTGATCTAAAAAGTTTGTCGTTTTGTAAAAAAAATTTGGCCTTTGAATTAAAAACTTATTTATGTGAGAATCATTTTTTTGTTAGTTGTTGGACGAACTACTGAACATGTCAAACTTTTACGAGATCTTTTTTAACTTCGATTGCTTAAAGTGTTCAAGACGATCCATTCCTTCGAGTAATTTTTCAAACATTCAATGCTCGAGAAATCGCATCATTTGGTCTAAATAGTTTTTCATTTTCTAAAATAGTTTTGGTCTTTGAATTAAAAACTTGTTTACGTGTGAATTGTTTCTTTCTTGGTTCTTTTACGAACTTCTGAAACTAAAAAACATTTATGAGTACTTTTATAACTTCAATTCATTAAACTGTTCAAGACGATACATTCCTTGTAGCTCGAACATTCCATTCTCGGGAAATCGTATCATTTGGTCAAAATAGTTTGTCAGTTTGTAAACATGTTTTGGTTTTTAAATTAAAAACTTATTTATTTGATAATTGTTTCTCACTTGCTTTTTCAACGAACTTCTGAACTAGTCAAACTTTGCCGAGTTCTTTTATAACTTCTATTCCTTAAAGTATTCAAGACGATCCATTCCTTCGAGTAATTTTCCAAACATTCCACGCTCTGGAAATCGCATCATTTGGTCTAAATAGTTTCTCATTTTGTAAACATGTTTTGGTCTTTAAATTAAAAACATATTTACGTGAGAATTATTTCTCTCTTGGTTCTTGGACGAACTTCTGAATTTGACAAACTTTTACGAGTTCTTTTATAACTTGGGTGCATTAAAGTATTCAAGACTTTCTATTCCTTCTATCAGTTTTTCGAAAATTCCATTCTCAGTATATCGCATCATTTGGTCTAAATAGTTTTTCATTTTGTAAACAAGTTTTGATCTTTGAATTAAAAACTTATTTACGTGAGAATTGTGTCTCTCTTGGTTCTTGGACGAACTTCTAAAATTGTCAAACTTTTACGAGTTCTTTTATAACTTCAGTTCCTTACAGTATTCAAGATGATCCAATCCTTCGAGAAATTTTTTGAACATTCCATGCTCGGCAAGTCGCATCATTTGGTCTAAAAAGTTTGTCATTTTGTAAAAAAGTTTTCGCCTTTGAATTAAAAACTTATTTACGTGAAAATCGTTTCTCTCTTGGTTGTTGAACGAACTTCTGAACATGTTAAACTTTTACGAATTCTTTTTTATCTTCGGTTCCTTAAAGTGTTCAAGACGATCCATTCCTTCTAGTAATTTTCCGATCATTCAATGCTCGAGAAATCGCATCAATTGGTCTAAATAGTTTCTCATTTTCTAAAATAGTTTTGGTCTTTGAATTAAAAACTTGTTTACGTGAGAATTGTTTCTTGGTTCTTATACGAACTTATTAAATTGACAAACATTTATGAGTACTTTTATAACTTCAGTTCATTAAAGTGTTCAATACGATCCATTCCTTCTAGTAGTTTTTCGAACATTCCATTCTCGAGAAATTGTATCATTTGGTCTAAATAGTTTGTTATTTTGTAATCAGGTTTTGGTCTTTGAATTAAAAACTTATTTATTTGAGAAATTTTCTCTCTTGGTTTTTCGACGAACTATCGAACTAGTCAAACTTTGTCGAGTTCTTATATAACTTTGATTCCTTAAAGTATTCAAGACGATCCATTCCTTCGAGTAATTTTCCGAACATTCCACGCTTTGGAAATCGTATCATTCGGTCTAAATAGTTTCTCATTTTGTAAACAAGTTTCGGTCTATAAATTAAAAACTTATTTACGTGAGAATTGTTTCTCTCTTTGTTCTTGGACGAACTTCTAAAATTGACAAACTTTTACGAGTTCTTTTATAACTTCGGTGCATCAAAGTATCCAAGACGATCCATTCCTTCTTGTAGTTTTTCGAACATTCCATTCTCTGGAAATCACATCATTTGGTCTAAATAGTTTTTCAATTTGTAAAACAATATTTCATCTTTGAATTAAAAAATTATTTACGTGAGAATTGTGTCTCTCTTGGTTCTTGGGCGAACTTCTGAAATTGTCGAATGTTTACGAGTTCTTTTATAACATTGGTTCCTTAAAGTATTCAAGATGATCCAATCCTTCGAGCAAATATTCAAACATTCCATCCTCGGGAAGTCGCATCATTTGGTCTAAAAGGTTTGTCATTTTGTAAACAATTTTTGGCCTTTGAATTAAAAACTTATTTACGTCAGAATTGTTTCTCTCTTGGTTGTTGGACGAACTTCTGAACATGTCAAACTTTTACGAGTTCTTTTTGAACTTCGGTTCCTTAAAGTGTTCAAGACGATCCATTCCTTCGAGTAATTTTTCGAACATTCAACGCTCGAGAAATCGCAACATTTGATCTAAATAGTTTTTCATTTTGTAAAATAGTTTTGGTCTTTGAATTAAAAACTTGTTTACGTGAGAATTATTTCTCTCTTGGTTCTTTGACAAACTTCCGAAATTGACAAACATTTATGAGTACTTTTATAACTTCGGTTCATTATAGTGTTCAAGACGATCCATTCCTTCTAGTAGTTTTTTGAACTTTCCATTCTCGGGAAATCGCATCATTTGGTCTAAATAGTTTGTCATTTTGGAAATAGGTTTTGGTCTTTGAATTAAAACTTATTTATTTCAGAATCGTTTCTCTCTTGGTTTTTGGACGAACTTTCGAACTCGTCAAACTTTGACTAGTTCTTTTATAACTTCAATCCTGAAAGTATTCAAGACGAACCATTCCTTCGAGCAATTTTTCGAACATTCCACACTCTGAAAATCGCATCACTCGGTCAAAATAGTTTCTTATTTTGTTAACAAGTTTTGGTCTTTCAATTAAAAACTTATTTATGTGAGAATTGTTTCTCTCTTGCTTCTTGGACGAATGTCTGAAATTGAAAAACTTTTACAAGTTCTTTTATAACTTCGATGCATCAAAGTATCCAAGACGATCCATTCCTTCTAGTAGTTTTTCGAACATTTCATTCTTGAGAAATCGCATCATTTGGTCTAAATAGTTTTTCATTTTGTACAAAGGTTTTGATCTTTGAATTAAAAACTTATTTACGTGAGAATTGTGTCTCTTTTGGTTATTGGACGAACTTCTAAAATTGTCTAACTTTTATGAGTTCTTTTATAACTTTGGTTCCTTAAAGTATTTAATATGATCCCTTCCTTTGAGCAGTTTTTCGAGCATTCCGTGCTCGAGAAGACGCATCATTTGGTCTAAAAAGTTTGTCATTTTGTAAACAAGTTTTGACCTTTGAAGTAAAAACTTGTTTACGTGAGAATTGTTCATCTTTTAATTGTTGGACGAACATCTGAACATGTCAAACTTTTACGAGTTCTTTTTTAACTTTGGTTCCTCAAAGTGTTCAAGATGATCCATTCGTTCGAGTAATTTTCGAACATCCAACGCACTAGAAATCGTATCATTTGCTCTAAATAGCTTTTCATTTTGAAAAATAGTTTTCGTCTTTGAATTAAATACTTGTTTACGTGAGAATTATTTCTCTCTTGGTTCTTTGACGAACTTCCAAAATTGACAAACATTTATGAGTAATTTTATAACTTCGGTTCATTAAAGTGTTCAAGACGATCCATTGCTTCTAGCAGTTTTTCGAAGATTCCATTCTTGAGAAATCGCATCATTTGGTCTAAATAGTTTTTCATTTTGTAAACAAGTTTTGGTTTTTAAATTAAAAACTTACTTATTTTAGAATTGTTTCTCTTTTGGGTTTTGGATGAACTTTCGAACTTGTCAAACTTTTCCAAGTTCTTTTATAACTTCGATTCCTTAATGTATTCCAGATGATCCATTCCTTTGAGAAATTTTTCGAACATTCCACGCTCTGGAAATCAAATCATTCGGTCTAAATAGTTTTTGATTTTGTAAACAAATTTTGGTCTTTCAATTAAAAACTTATTTACGTGAGAATTGTTTCTCTCTTAGTTCTTGGACGAACTTCTAAAATTGACAAACTTTTACAAGTTCTTTTATAACTTTAGTTCATTAAACTATTCAAGACGATCCATTCCTTCGAGTAGTTTTTCAAACATTCCATGCTCCGGAAGTCGCATCATTTTATCTAAAATGTTTATTATTTTATAAACAAGTTTTGGCCTTTTAATTAAAAACTTATTTACATGAGAATTTTTTCTCTCTTGGTTGCTGGACGAACATTTGAACTTGTCAAACTTTTAAGAGTTCTTTTTTAACTTCAGTTCCTTAAAGTGTTCAAGACGATCCATTGCTTCGATTAATTTTTTGAACATTCAACGCTCGAGAAATCGCATCATTTGGTCTAAATAGTTTTTCATTTTGTAAAATAGATTTGGTCTTTAAATTAAAAACTAGTTTATGTGAGAATTGTTTCTCCCTTGGTTCTTTGACGAAATTCCGAAATTGACAAATATTTATAAGTTCTTTTATAACTTCGATTCATTAAAGTGTTCAAGACGATCCATCCTTCTAGCAGTTTTTCGAACATTTCATTCTCAGGAAATCGCATCATTTGGTCTAAATAGTTTGTCATTTTGTAAACAATTTTTGGTCTTTGAATTAAAAACTTATTTATGTGAGAATTATTTCTCTCTTTGCTCTTGACGAACTGTCAAAATTGTTAAAATTTTACAAGTTCTTTTATAACTTCGATTCCTTAAAGTATTCAAGACGACCCATTCCTTCGAGCAATTTTTCGAACATTCCACGCTCTGAAAATCGCATCATTCAGTCTAAATAGTTTCTCATTTTGTAAACAAGTTTTGGACTTTCAATTAAAAACTTATTTACATGAGAATTATTCCACTATTGGTTCATGGATGATCTTCCGATCTTGTGGACATTTTACGAGTTCTTTTATAATTTCGGTTCCTTAGAGTATTCAAGATGATCCACTCTTACGAGTAGTTTCTAGAACATTTCATGCTTGGGAAATTGCATCATTTGGTCTAAAATTTTTTCATTTTTTAAACAAGTTTTGGCCTTTGAATTAAAAACTTATTTACGTGAGAATTGTTTCTCTCTTGGCTCTTGAACAAAATTCTAAACTTGTCAAACTTTTACGAGTTCTTTTATATCTTTGGTTCCTATAAGTATTTAAGACGGTCCATTCCTTCGCGCAGTTTTTCAAACATTCCATGCTCGGGAAATCACATCGTTCGGTCTAAATAGGTTTTCATTTTGTAATCAAGTTTTGGTGCTTGTATTAAAAACTTATTTATGTGAGAATTATTTCTCTCTTTGCTCTTGACGAACTGTCAAAATTGTTAAAATTTTACAAGTTCTTTTATAACTTCGGTTCCTTAAAGTATTAAAGACGGTCCATTCCTTTTAGTAGTTTTTCGAACATCCTATGCTCGGGAAATCGCATCATTCGGTCTAAATAGCTTATCATTTTGTAACAAGTTTTTGTCTTTGAATTAAAAATTTATTTATTTGAGAATTGTTTCTCTCTTGGTTTTTGGACGAACTTTTGAACTTGTCAAACTTTGCCAAGTTCTTTTATAACTTAGGTTCCTTAAAGTGTTCAAGTCGATTCATTCCTTCGAGCAATTTTTCGAACAGTCCACGCTCTGAAAATCAAATCATTCGATCTAAATAGTTTCTCATTTTATAAACAAGTTTTGGTATTTCAATTAAAACTTATTTACGTGAGAATTGTTTCTCTATTGGTTCTTGGACAAGCTTCTGAAATTGACATACTTTTACTCTTCTATAACTTCGGTTCATTAAAGTATTCAAGACGAACCTTTCCTTCTAGAAAATTTTCGAACATTCCATTCTCGGGAAATCGTATCATTTGGTCTAAAAAGTTTTTCATTTTGTAAACAAGTTTTGATCTTTGAATAAAAAACTTATTTATGTGACAATTGTGTCCTATTGGTTCTTGGACGAACTTCTGAAATTGTCGAACTTTTACGAGTTCTTTTATAACTTTGGTTACTTAAAGTATTCAACACGATCCAATCCTTCGAGCAATTTTTCTAACATTCCATGCTCGAGAAGTCGCATCATTTGGTCTATAAGGTTTGTCATTTGGTAAACAAGTTTTAGGCTTTGAATTAAAAACTTATTTATTTTAGAATTGTTTCTATAAGGTTTGTCATTTGGTAAACATTTATGAGTACTTCTATAACTTCGGTTCATTATAGTGTTCAAGACGATCCATTGCTTCTAGCAGTTTTTTGAACATTTCATTCTCAACAAATCGCATCATTTGCTCTAAATTGTTTTTCATTTTGTAAACAAGTTTTGGACTTTGAATTAAAAACTTATTTATTTTAGAATTGTTTCTCTTTTGGTTTTTGGATGAACTTCCGAACCTGTCAAACTTTGCCAAGTTCTTTTATAACTTCGATTCCTTTAAGTATTCAAGACGATACATTCCTTCGTGCAATTTTTCGAACATTACACGCTTTGGAAATTGAATAATTTGGTCTAAATAGTTTCTCATTTTGTAAACAAATTTTGGTCTTTCAATTAAAAACTTATTTACGTCAGTATTATTTCTCTCTTGGTTCTTGGACGAACTTCTGAAATTGTCAAACTTTTACAAGTTCTTTTATAATATCAGATCATTAAAGTATTCAAGACGATCCATTCCTTTGAGCAGTTTTTCAAACATTCCATGCTTTGGAAGTCACATCATTTTGTCTAAAAAGTTTTTCATTTTGTTAACAAGTTTTGGCCTTTGAATTAAAAATTTATTTACGAGAGAATTTTTTCTCTCATGGTTGTTGGACGAACTGTTGAACTTGTCAAACTTTTAAGAGTTCTTTTTAAACTTCAGTTCCTTAAAGTGTTCAAGATGATCCATTCCTTCGACTAATTTTTTGAACATTCAACGCTCGAGAAATCGCATCATTTGGTCTAAATAGTTTTTCATTTTGTAAAATATATTTGGTCTTTAAATTAAAAACTTTACGTGAGAATTGTTTCTCTCTTGGTTCTTTGATGAACTTCTGAAATTGACTAACATTTATGGGATCTTTTATAACTTCGGTTCATTAAAGAGTTCAAGACGATCCATTCATTCTAGTAGTTTTTCGAACATTCCATTCTCGAGAAATCGCATCATTTGGTATAAATAGTTTGTCATTTTGTAAACAAGTTTTGGTTTTTGAATTAAAAACTTATTTATTTGAGAATTGTTTATCTCTTGGTTTTTGGATGAACTTTCGAACTTGTCAAACTTTGCCAAGTTCTTTTATAACTACGATTCCTTAAAGTGTTCAAGACGATCCATTCCTTCGAGCAATTTTTTGAACATTCCACGCTCTGAAAATTGCATCATTCAGTTTAAATAGTTTCTCATTTTGTAAACAAGTTTTGATCTTTCAATTAAAAACTTATTTACGTGAAAATTGTTTCTCTCTTGGTTCTTGGACGAGCTTTTGAAATTGAAAAACTTTTAGGAGTTCTTTTTTAACTTCGGTTCATTAAAGTATTCAAGACGATCCATTCCTTTTAGTAGTTTATGAACATTCCATTCTAGGGAAATCGCATCATTTCGTCTAAATAGTTTTTCATTTTGTAAACAAGTTTTGAACTTTCAATTAAAAACTTATTTACATGAGAATAATGTCTCTATTGGTTCTTGGACGAACTTCTGAAATTGTCGAACTTTTATGAGTTCTTTTATAACTCCGGTTCCTTAAAGTATTGAAGACGATGCAATCCTTCAAGCAATTTTTCTAACATTCCATGCTCGGGAAGTCGCATCATTTGGTCTAAAAGGTTTGTCATTTTGTAGACAAGTTTTGGCCTTTGAATTAAAAACTTATTTACGTGAGAATTGTTTCTCTCTTGGTTGTTGGACGAACTTCCAAACTTGTTAAACTTTTATGAGTTCTGTTTTATCTTCGGTTCCTTAAAGTGTTCAAGACAATCCATTCCTTCAAGTAATTTTCCAAAAATTCAACGCTCGAGAAATCACATTATTTGGTCTAAATAGTTTTTCATTTTGTAAAATAGTTTTGGTCTTTGACTTTAAAATTTTGTTTACGTGAGAATTGTTTCTCTCTTGGTTCTTTGACGGACTTTTGAAATTGACAAACATTTTTGAGTTCTTTTATAACTTTGATTCATTAAACTGTTCAAGAGGATCCATTGCTTCTAGCAATTTTTCAAACATTCCATTCTCGGGAAATCACATCATTTGGTCTAAATAGTTTGTCATTTTGTAAACAAGTTTTGGTCTTTGAATTAAAAATTTATTTATTTGAGAATTATTTCTCTCTTGGTTTTTGGACGAACTTCCGAACTTGACAAAATTTTCCAAATTCTTTTTTATCTTCGATTACTTAAAGTGTTAAAGATGATCCATTCCTTCGATTAAATTTTCGAACATACAACGCTCGAGAAATTGCATCATTTGGTCTAAATAGTTTTTCATTTTGTAAACAAGTTTTGATCATTCAATTAAAAACTTGTTTATATGAGAATTGTTTCTCTCTTGGTTCTTGGATGAACTTTCGAAATTGACAAACTTTTATGAGTTCTTTTATAACTTCAGTTCATTAAAGTATTCAACAAGATCCATTCCTTCTAGTAGTTTTTAAAACATTCCATTCTCGGGATATCGCATCATTTGGTCTAAACGGTTTGTCATTTTGTAAACCAGTTTTTGTCTTTGAATTAAAAACATATTTATTTGAGAATTGTCCCTCTATTGGTTCATGGACGAACTTCCAATCTTGTAGAAAGTTTACGAGTCTTTTATAACTTCGGTTCCATAGAGTGTTCAAGATGATCCACTCTTTCGAGCAATTTTTTGAATATTCCATACTCGGGAAATCGCATCATTTGGTCAAAAAATTTTGTCATTTTTTAAACAAGTTTTGGCCATGGAATTAAAAACTTGTTTACATGAGAATTATTTCTCTCTCGGCTCTTGGACAAAATTCTGAACATGTCAAACCTATACGAGTTCTTTTATATCTTTGGTTCCCTTAGTATTCAAGACGATCCAATCCTTTGACCATTTTTTCGAACATTCCAAGCTCGGGAAATCACATCATTCGATCTAAATAGTTTTTCATTTTGTAATCAAGTTTTGGTGTTTGTATTAAAAACTTATTTATGTGAGAATTATTTCTCTTTTTGTTCTTGGATGAACTTTCGAACTTATCAAAATTTTACAAGTTCTTTTTTAACTTCGGTTCCTTAAAGTATTCAAGACGGTCCATTCCTTTTAGTAGTTTTTCGAACATTCCATGCTCGGGAAATCACATCATTCGGTCTAAATAGTTTTTCATTTTGTAAACAAGTTTTGGTCTTTCAATTAAAAACTTATTTACACGAGAATTGTTTCTCTCTTGGTTGTTGGACAAACTTCTAAACTTGTCAAACTTTTACGAGCACTTTTTTAACTCCTGTTCCTTAAAGTGTTCAAGACAATCCATTCCTTTGAGTAATTTTTTGAACATTCCATGCAAGGGAAATCACATCATTTGGTCTAAATAGTTTTTCTTTTTGTAAACAAGTTTTGATCTTCGAAATAAAAACCTATTTACGTGAAATTATTTTCTCTCTTGGTTCTTGAACGAATTTCTGAAATTGAAAAACTTTTACGAGTTCTTTTATAACTTTAGTTCATTAATGTATTCAAGATGATCCATTCCTTCTAGCAGTTTTTCAAACATTCCATTCTCGAGAAATCGCATCATTTGGTCTAAATAGTTTTTCATTTTGTAAACAAGTTTTGATCTTTGAATTAAAAACTTATTTACGTACGAATTATGTCTCTCTTGGTTCTTGGACGAACTTCTGAAATTGTCGCGAGTTCTTTTATAACTTCGATTCCTTAAAGTATTCAAGACGATCCAATCCTTCGAGCAATTTTTTGAACATTCCATGCTCAAGAAGTCGCATCATTTGGTCTAAAATTTTGTCATTTTCTAATCAAGTTTTGGCCTTTGAATTAAAAACTTATTTACATGAGAATTGTTTCTCTCTTGGTTGTTGGACAAACTTTTGAACTTGTTAAACTTTTACGAGTTCTTTTTTAACTTCATTTCCTTAAAGTGTTCAAGACGATCCATTCCTTCGAGTAATTTTCCGAACATTCAACGCTCGAGCAATCACATCATTTGGTCTAAATAGTTTTCCATTCTGTAAAAAAAGTTTTTGTCTTTGAATTAAAAGTTTGTTTACGTGAAAATTGTTTCTCTCTTGGATCTTTGACGAACTTCCGAAATTGACAAACATTTATGAGTACTTTTATAACTTCGGTTCATTAAAATGTTCAAGACGAACCATTCCTTCTAACAGTTGTTCGAATATTCTATTCTCGAGAAATCGCATCATTTGGTCTAAATAGTTTGTCATTTTGTATACAAGTTTTGGTCTTTGAATTAAAAACATATTTATTTAAGAATTATTTTTCTCTTGGTTTTTGGACGAATTTTCGAACTTGACAAACTTTGTCAAGTTCTTTTATAACTTTGATTCCTTAAATTATTCAAGACAATTCATTCCTTCGAGCAATTTTCAGAACATTCCACGCTCTGGAAATCCAATCCAATCCTTTATAACTTCTAAAATTGTCGAACTTTTACGAGTTCTTTTATAACTTCGGTTCCTTAAAGTATTCAAGACAATCCAATCCTTCAAGCAATTTTTCGAACATTCCATGCTCGGGAAGTTGCATCATTTTGTCTAAACACAACAAATCTTTTTTCACTAGAGTAGGAGTCAACAAAAGGCACAAAGTTATACTTACTTTCTTCTCTAGTTGGATATTGGATTGGACATCAAAAACTCTCATGATCTTTTGAGCTACACCAATAACATTGCTCAAATGTGAGAGATCACTTGGAATCCTCCTTTCTTTTTGCCATCTCTTCGTGAAGTACTCATCAACTGATCTACTTCCTTTAACAAGTCGTCGAAGTCTGGTTTTGACCTCCCTATAATAATGTGTTGGATAAAGCATTTTCGCATAACTTGTTTAAACTCATCCCATGTGGTAATTTCTCTCTCGTAGTTTTGTTGGCGACTTATACCAAGTTGAGTCCAGCAACTCAACGCATAGTTTGAAAACTCAGGGGTCGCCAATGGAACTTTCTCATCTTCTGGGCATTTATAATAACAAAACATAAGCTCTATTTTTTATTCCCACTCACAGTATGCTTCGATATCATTCTTTCCACGAAATTGAGGAATTGTGAACTGCGACTTTGCCAACGAAGGCTGTCCGTGATCATTGGGAACCAAAGGATCTTCATCCACACGAGGGACACATCTAGCTTGATGAATAGGAGCACAAGGTTCTTCAACCCCATCATCATCATTAGCACCCCAATGTTGAGTCCTTTGCTTAGTTCGCAACTGATTTAAGGCATTGCTCATTGTCTGAAATACAACAACCCGTTGTCTTTGTACTGTCGCTTGATGGTCTAGACTTTGTTTCAACTGATTGAACGTGGTTTTGAACTTATCAGTGATGTCATGGAGATCTAACTTTGTTGCGACACCAACAAGATTTTCGATGTTAACCAGCGGTTTGTCTCTCTAGTCATCACTCCCTTTTCTACTATGAGACATTGTAACAAATCTAGAAAAAGAAACACAACACTCAAAAAAGAAAAAATTAAACAAATCTCACCGTAATGCACTCAAAAAGAAAAACTAAATTCTCAATGAGGTAAGAATTAATCTTATGAGTCCTTTAGAAGTATTTATGTCAATCAATCAGGATGTATTAGAATCAAACAAACAAAGTAATTCAAATGGCACTATGAGTCCAAAATCAGCTAGACACCAAAGAATTGTGTTGCACGGAGGAAGGAAGGCGCAACGTTCGTTAACCTACAAACATAAGAAACAAAAAAGTGTTATAATGTGTAAAGAAACAATAAAAAGCAAAAACAAATGAAAACCTAAAACTAAGAATCAATAAAATTGCAGAAACCCGAAAACCCAAAAACTCCGAAGCAACTTGACAAACTTCGTTCGAGGTGTTCTCGATTTCCAAAAATCACGAAATTTAAATTAGAGCCTCTAAAAATAATATGCTTTTGATCTGGAAATTTCGGCACAAAATTCAACCCACGAAATTTTTTTATTTTTTTATTTTTATCGTATTTTTCTGTTTTCTCTACTTTTTTGATCACTTTTTTGAGGGAAATATTTTTTTTATACTGTAATATGGTGCCAAGAATCAGTATATAAAATTTTAGATCAATTGAAAAATGTTTACCCACTCAAAATTATTTTTTCCCAAAAAATTTACTACGTAATAACAAATAGTTGGCTATTAGTAATGAAAATCAATGTAGAAAGCAACGAAGAAACTCAAAACGCCCAAAATTTGATACCAAATGATACAAGACGAACGTGTGAAGAGGATCATAAAGTTGTCAAGTCATGGATCTACCCTAAAGCACTAGACAAATATAATCTGAAACGAAAACAAAGAAGATAGATTAGCTGACAAGAAGAATAATCAAACGAAAATTGAAATACAAGAAAGATGAATGGCCGATAAAGGATCCAATAGAGAATGAAATTAGGGTTTCTTGGATGAAAGAAACCGTCCTTGGACCTCAAGAAAATGTCTCAACCAGATCTAAAAAAATAATAACACAAACAGATTTGTTTAGAAGAGATTTAAAAGATGAAAACAAACTGTTTAGGCAAGAATGATTGAAACAGCAAGAAAGATTGAATCTCCTAATTTTTTATGTGTTTCTTGATGGATCAATGTAAGAGAACGTCCCTCTTGAAGCAATTTCAACCTAGAATGAAAAACAACTAAATCAATAACCCAAAACAGCAATAAATAAACTAGATCAAACAAGAACGATAAACTAAAGATAGAAAAGAGAAGATAAAACCTTAAGAAGCCTTGGAATCCACAACTCCCTTCAATGACTCTAATTTCCCCTCCAAGAAAGAGATATTGACAAGAAAAAGATTGAAGATGATTCCCACAACCTGAAAGATTGTTAAAACAACTTCTAAAAAAAACTCAAGAGCAATTCCTGAAGAAAAACTCGAAGAGAATTATTATTAAACTCAAAAGAATCAAAATCAAGTCTCTTTCTTTACAATTCAATGGCCTATACATAGGCAAGCTAAATATATCTAAATAAAACTCTTAATTAAACAATAACTCTAACTTAAATAAAACTCTTAATTAAACAAGAACTCTAACTTAAATAAAACTCTTAATTAAACTAGAACTCTAACTAATCTAAACAAGAAGTAGTTTTAAACTAAATTTTCTTATTGACATAAAACTCTTAAAAACTTAAACTACTTAATAATTATTAAAAATTCGGAATAAAAAATAACAACAAAATAATAAGAGTTGATAATACAATATTGGGCTCATATGTAATAAAAATTAAACCTAAAAACTGAACCCAATATGATTTAAACTAGAATCAAAAGCTCAAAACTCGTAATTCCCGTCATAATCACGTCCAGAAATTCTGCTTGCGCCGTCTTGATTAAAATTATCATAACTTGAGCTCCCAAACTTGAAATCGAGTGATTGAATGTGCGTTTCAAAGATAAGAGATAGATCGTCGAAATCCATGCAGACATCTCAACCCATAAATTCCTGGATTCCATCCAAAAAGTCATCGCAAGTCTGCTGATTTCCCCAACTTGAAAATTGGCAGCTTCGGTTTCTTGGACTAATATTTTCAAGATTTGAAATCTTGATTTTCTTGATTCTTGAAATTGTTTGGAATGTAAAAATTGGACCAAGATTCGGTTTCTTGATTTTCTTGCAAACAAGAAAGTGAATCTTGATTTTCTTTTTCAACCGTATGTGCATCTAGGGCCTTGGTAACGAAGTCTTGGATGGTCCTGTTCAATCTTACTCGAATTTGCTTGGCCTTTGACCTCATTATTTGGCCTTGATGAACTTTGATCCTATCACATTCATAAGCTTGAATTTGGTCATTTCGACTCGTATCAATTCCATTCTCGAGAAATCGCATCATTTGGTCTAAATAGTTTTTCATTATGTAAACAAGTTTTGATCTTTGAATTAAAAACTTATTTACATGAGAATTGTGTCACTCTTGGTTCTTGGAAAAACTTCCGAAATTGTGGAACTTTTACGAGTTCTTTTATAACTTCTGTTCCTTAAAGTATTCAAGACGATCCAATCCTTTGAGCAATTTTTTGAACATTCCATGCTCGGGAAGTCGCATCATTTGGTCTAAAAAGTTTGTCATTTTGTAAACAAGTGTTGGCCTTTGAATTAAAAACTTATTTACGTCAGAATTGTTTCTCTCTTGGTTATTGGACGAATTTCCAAACTTGTCAAACTTTTACGAGTTCTTTTTTAACTCTGGTTCCTTACAGTGTTCAAGACGATCCATTCCTTTGAGCAATTTTTGGAACATTCCATGCTCGGGAAATCACATCAATCGGTCTAACATTTTGTAATCAAGTTTTGGTGCTTGTATTAAAAAACTTATTTATGTGAGAATTGTTTCTCTCTTGGTTCTTTGATGAAATTCTGAAATTGACAAACATTTATGAGTACTTTTATAACTTCAGTTCATTAAAGTGTTCAAGACGATCCATTCCTTTTAGCAATTTTTCGAACATTTCATTCTCGGAAAATCGCATCACTTGGCCTAAATAGTTTGTCATTTTGTAAACAGGTTTTGGTCTTTGAATTAAAAAGTTATTTATTTGAGAATTGTTTCTTTCTTGGTTTTTCGATGAACTTTCGAATTAGTAAAACTTTGTCGAGTTCTTTTATAACTTCGATTCCTTAAAGTATACAAGACGATCCATTCCTTCGAGCAATTTTTCGAACATTCCACGCTCTGGAAATCACATCATTCGGCCTAAATAGTTTCTCATTTTGTAAACAAGTATTGGCCTTTCAATTAAAAACTTATTTATGTGAGAATTGTATCTCTCTTGGTTCTTGAATGAACTTCTGAAATTGACAAACATTTACTATTTCTTTTATAACTTCGGTTCAGTAAAGTATTCAAGTCGATCCATTCCTTCTAGTAGTTTTTTGAACATTCCATTCCCGGGAAATCGCATTATTTGTTCTAAATAGTTATTCATTTTGTAAATAAGATTTGATCTTTGAATTAAAAAATTATTTGCGTGAGAATTGTGTCTCTCTTAGTTCTTGGGCAAACTTCTGAAATTGTCGAACTTTTACGAGTTCTTTTATAACTTTTGTTCCTTAAAGTATTCAAGATGATCCAATCCTTTGAGCAATTTTTCGAACATTCCATGCTCGGGAAGTCGCATTATTTGATCTAAAAAGTTTGTAATTTTGTAAACAAGTTTTGGCCTTTGAATTAAAAACTTATTTACGTGAGAATTGTTTCTCTCTTGGTTGTTGGATGAACTTCTGAACTTTTTAAACTTTTACAAGTTTTTTTTTAACATCGATTCCCTAAAGTGTTCAAGACGATCCATTCCTTCGACTAATTTTTCGAACATTCAATGCTCGAGAAATCGCATCATTTGGTCTAAATAGTTTTTCATTTTGTAAAATAGTTTTGCTCTTTGAATTAAAAACTTGTTTACGTGAGAATTGTTACTCTCTTGGTTCTTTTACGAACTTTCGAAATTGACAAATATTTATGAGTACTTTTATAACTTTGGTTCATTAAAGTGTTCAAGACGATCCATTCCTTCTAGCAGTTTTTCGAACATTCCATTCTCGGGAAATTGCATCATTTGGTCTAAATAGTTTTGTCATTTTGTAAACAGGTATTGGTCTTTGAATTAAAAACTTATTTATTTGAGAAATGTTTCTCTCTTGGTTTCTGAACAAACTTCCGAACTTGTCAAACTTTACCGAGTTCTTTTATAACTTAGATTTCTTAAAGTATTTAAGACGATCCATTCCTTCGAGCAATTTTCCGAACATTTCATTCTTTGGAAATCTCACCATTCGGTCTAAATAGTTTCTCATTTTGTAAACAAGTTTTGGTCTTACAATTAAAAGCTTATTTACGTGAGAATTGTTTCTCTTTTGGTTCTTGCACGAATTTTTGAAATTGACAAACTGTTATAAGTTATTTTATAACTTCGGTTCATTAAAGTATTCAAGATGATCCATTCCTTCTAGCAATTTTTCAACATTCTAATCTCGGGAAATCGCATCATATGGTCTAAATAGTTTTTCATTATGCAAACAAGTTTTGATCTTTGAATTAAAAATTTATTTACGTGAGAATTGTGTCTCTCTTGGTTCTTGGACGAACTTCTAAAATTGTCGAACTTTTATGAGTTCTTTTATAAATTTGGTTCCTTAAAGTATTCAAGATGATCCTATCCTTCGAGCAATTTTTCGAACATTCCATGCTCGGGTAGTCGTATCATTTGGTCTAAAATGTTTGTCATTTTGTAAACATGTTTTGACCTTTGAATTAAAAATTTATTTACGTGAGAATTGTTTCTCTCTTGGTTGTTGGACGAACTTCTGAACATGTCAAACTTTTACGAGTTCTTTTTTAACTTTGATTCCTTAAAGTGTTCAAGACGATCAATTCCTTCGAGTAATTTTTTGAACATTCAACGCTCAAGAAACCGCATCATTTAGTCTAAATAGTTTTTCATTTTGTAAAATAGTTTTGGTCTTTGAATTAAAAACTTCTTTACGTGAGAATTGTTTATCTAAGTTCTTTGACGAACTTCCGAAATTGATAAACATTTATGAGTACTTTTATAACTTCGGTTCATTAAAGTGTTCTAGATGATCCATTCCTTCTAGCAGTTTTTCGAACATTCCATTCTCGAGAAATCGCATCATTTGGTCTAAATAGTTTGTCATTTTGTAAATAGGTTTTAGTCTTTGAATTAAAAACTTATTTATTTGAGAATCGTTTCTCTCTTGGTTTTTGGATGAACTTCCTAACTAGTCAAACTTTGCCAAGTTCTTTATAACTTTGATTCCTTAAAGTAATCAAGATGATTCACTCCTTTGAGCAATTTTTCGAACATTCCATGCTCGGGAAATCGCATTATTCGGTCTAAATAGTTTCTCATTTTGTAAACAAGTTTTGGTCTTTCAATTAAAAACTTATTTATGTTAGAATTGTTCCACTATTGGTTCATGGACGAACTTCCAATCTTGTAGACATTTTACGAGTTCATTTATAACTTCGGTTGCTTAGAGTATTCAAGATGATCCACTCTTTCGAGTAGTTTTTCGAACATTTCATGCTTGAGAAATCGCATCATTCAGTCTAAATGGTTTTTCATTTTGTAATCAAGCTTTGGTGTTTCTATTAAAAACTTATTTATCTGAGAATTATTTCCCTCTTTGTTCTTGGATGAACTCCTGAAATTGACAAACTTTTACTAGTTCTTTTATAACTTTGATTCCATAAAGTATTCAAGTCAATCCATTCCATCTAGCAGTTTTTCGAACATTCCATTAATGAGAAATCGCATCATTTGGTCTAAATAGTTTTTCAATTTGTAAACAAGATTTGATCTTTGAATTAAAAAATTACTTACGTGAGAATTGTGTCTCTCTTGGTTCTTGGGCGAACTTCTGAAATTGTCGAACTTTTACGTGTTCTTTTATAACATTGGTTCCTTAAAGTATTCAAGATGATCCAATCCTTCGAGCAAATTTTCGAACATTCCATGTTCGGGTAAGTCGCATCATTTGGTCTAAAAGGTTTGTCATTTCGTAAAAAAATTTTGGCCTTTGAATTAAAAACTTATTTACGTCAGAATTGTTTCTCTCTTGGTTGTTGGACGAACTTCTGAACTTGTCAAACTTTTACGAGTTCTTTTTTAACTTCGGCTCCTTAAAGTGTTCAAGGCGATCCATTCCTTCGAGTAATTTTTCGAACATTCAATGCTCAAGAAATCGCATCATTTGATCTAAATAGTTTTGGTCTTTGAATTAAAAACTTGTTTACGTGAGAATTATTTCTCTCTTGGTTCATTGACAAACTTCCGAAATTGACAAACATTTATGAGTACTTTTATAACTTCGATTCATTATAGTGTTCAAGACGATTCATTCCTTCTAGCAGTTTTTAGAACTTTCCATTCTCGGGAAAGCGCATTATTTGGTCTAAATAGTTTGTCATTTTGGAAACAGGTTTTGGTCTTTGAATTAAAAACTTATTTATTTGAGAATCGTTTCTCTCTTGGTTTCTAGACGAACTTCCAAACTCGTCAAACTTTGATGAGTTCTTTTATAACTTCAATTCCTTAAAGTATTCAAGATGATTCATTCCTTCGAGTAATTTTTCGAACATTCCACGCTCTGAAAATCGCATCACTCGGTCAAAATAGTTTCTTATTTTGTTAACAAGTTTTGGTCTTTCAATTAAAAACTTATTTACGTGAGAATTGTTTCTCTCTTGGTTCTTGGACGAACTTCTAAAATTGACAAACTTTTACAAGTTCTTTTATAACTTCGGTGGATCAAAGTATCCAAGACGATCCATTCCTTCTAGTAGTTTTTCAAACATTCCATTCTTGGGAAATCGCATCATTTGGTCTAAATAGTTTTTCATTTTGTAAAAAAGTTTTGATCTTTGAATTAAAAACTTATTTAAGTGAGAATTGTGTCTCTCTTGGTTCTTGGACGAACTTCTAAAATTGTCGAACTTTTACAAGTTCTTTTATAAATTCAGTTCACTAAAGTATTCAAGACGAACCTTTCCTTCTAGCAGTTTTTCGAACATTCCATTCTCGATAAATCACATCATTTGGTCTAAATAGTTTTTCATTTTGTAAACAAATTTTGATCTTTGAAATTAAAAACTTATTTACGTGGGAATTGTGTCTCTCTTGGTTCTTGGACGAACTTCTGAAATTGTTGAACTTTTACGAGTTCTTTTATAACTTTGTTTACTTAAAGTATTCAAGACGATCCAATCCTTCAAGCAATTTTTCTAACATTCCGTTCTCGAGAAGTCGCATCATTTGGTCTAAAAGGTTTGTCATTTTGTAAACAAGTTTTGGCCTTTGAATTAAAAACTTATTTACATGAGAATTGTGTCTCTATTGGTTCTTGGACGAATTTCTGAAATTGTTGAACTTTTACGAGTTCTTTTATAACTTTGGTTACTTAAAGTATTCAACACGATCCAATCCTTCGAGCAACTTTTCTAATATTCCGTGCTCGGGAAGTCGCATCATTTGGTCTATAAGGTTTGTCATTTTGTAAACAAGTTTTGGGCTTTGAATAAAAATCTTATTTACGTGAGAATTATTTCTCTCTTGGTTGTTGGACAAATTTCCGAACTTGCCAAACCTTTACGAGTTCTTTTTTAACTTCGATTCCTTAAAGTATTCAAGATGATCCATTCCTTCGAGTAATTTTTTGAACATCCAACGCTCGAGATATCAGATCATTTCATCTAAATAGTTTTTCATTTTGTAAAATAGTTTTGGTCTTTGAATTGTTTACGTGAGAATTGTTTCTCTCTTCGTTCTTTGACGAACTTCCGAAATTGATAAACATTTATGAGTACTTCTATAACTTCGGTTCATTATAGTGTTCAAGACGATCCATTGCTTCTAGCAATTTTTCGAACATTCCATTCTCGGGAAATCGCATCATTTGATCTAAATAGTTTTTCATTTTGTAAACAAGTTTTGGTCTTTGAATTAAAAACTTATTTATTTTAGAATTGTTTCTCTTTTGGCTTTTGGATGATCTTTCGAACTTGTCAAACTTTGCCAAGTTCTTTTATAACTTCGATTCCTTCAAGTATTCAAGACGATCCATTCCTTCATGTAATTTTTTGAACATTACACGCTTTGGAAATCGAATCATTGGGTCTAAATAGTTTCTCATTTTGTAAACAAATTTTGTTCTTTCAATTAAAAACTTATTTACGTGAGAACTATTTCTCTCTTGGTTGTTGGACGAACTTTTGAACTTGTCAAACTTTTAAGAGTTCTTTTTAAACTTCAGTTCCTTAAAGTGTTCAAGATGATCCATTCCTTCGACTAATTTTTTGAACATTCAACGCTCGAGAAATCTCATCAATGGTCTAAATAGTTTTTCATTTTGTAAAATAGATTTGGTCTTTAAATTAAAAACTTGTTTATGTGAGAATTGTTTCTCTCTTAGTTCTTTGACAAACTTCCGAAATTGACAAACATTTATGGGATCTTTTATAACTTCGGTTCATTAAAGTGTTCAAGACGATCCATTCCTTCTAGCAGTTTTTCGAACATTTCATTCTCGAGAAATCGCATCATTTGGTCTAAATAGTTTGTCATTTTGTAAATAAGTTTTGGTCTTTGAATTAAAAACATATTTATTTGAGAATTATTTCTCTCTTGGTTTTTGGACGAATTTCCAAACTTGACAAACTTTGCCAAGTTCTTTTATAACTTTGATTCCTTAAATTATTCAAGACAATTCATTCCTTTGAGCAATTTTTCGAACATTCCACGCTCTGAAAATCGCATCACTCGGTCAAAATAGTTTCTTATTTTGTTAACAAGTTTTGGTCTTTCAATTAAAAACTTATTTACGTGAGAATTGTTTCTCTCTTGGTTCTTGGACGAACTTTTAAAATTGACAAACTTTTACAAGTTCTTTTATAACTTCGGTGGATCAAAGTATCCAAGACGATCCATTCCTTCTAGTAGTTTTTCAAACATTCCATTCTTGGGAAATCGCATCATTTGGTCTAAATAGTTTTTCATTTTGTAAAAAAGTTTTGGTCTTTGAATTAAAAACTTATTTAAGTGAGAATTGTGTCTCTCTTGGTTCTTGGACGAACTTTTAAAATTGTCGAACTTTTATGAGTTCTTTTATAACTTCGGTTCCTTAAAGTATTCAAGATGATCCAATCCTTCGAGCAATTTTTCAAACATTCCATGCTCGAGAAGTCGCATCATTTGGTCTAAAAAGTTTGTCATTTTGTAAACAAGTTGTGGCCTTTGAATTAAAAACTTATTTACGTGAGAATCGTTTCTCTCTTGGTTGTTGGACGAACTTCTGAACTTTTCAAACTTTTAAGAGTTCTTTTTTAACTTCTATTCCTTAAAGTGTTCAAGACGATCCATTCCTTCTGGTAATTTTTCGAACATTCAACGCTCGAGAAATCACATCATTTGGTCTAAGTAGTTTTTCATTTTGTTAAATAGTTTTGTTCTTTGAATTAAAAACTTGTTTACGTGAGAATTGTTTCCCTCTAGGTTCTTTGACGAACTTCCGAAATTGACAAACATTTTTGAGTTCTTTTATAATTTCGGTTCATAAAAGTGTTCAAGACGATCCATTCTTTCTAGCAGTTTTTCGAACATTCCATTCTCAGGAAAACGCATCATTTGGTCTAAATAGTTTGTCATATTTGTAAACAAGTTTTGGTCTTCGAATTAAAAATTTATTTATTTGGGAATTCTCTGTCTCTTGGTTTTTGGACAAACTTCGGAACTTGACAAACTTTGTCAAGTTCTTTTATAACTTTGATTCCTTAAAGTATTCAAGATGATCCATTCCTTCGAGCAATTTTTCGAACATTCCACGCTTTGGAAATCGCATTATTTGGTCTAAAAAGTTTCTCATTTTGTAAACAAGTTTTGGTCTTTCAATTAAAAACTTATTTATGTGAGAATTGTTCCACTATTGGTTCATGGACGAACTTCCAATCTTGTAGACATTTTATGAGCTCTTTTATAACTTCAGTTGCTTAGAGTATTCAAGATGATCCACTCTTACGAGTAGTTTTTTGAACATTCCATGCCCGGGAAATCGCATCATTCAATCTAAATAGTTTTTCATTTTGTAATGAAGTTTTGGTTGAATTAAAAAAATTTTGAGAATTGTTTCTCTCTTGGTTTTTGGACGAACTTTTGAACTTGTCAAACTTTGCCAAGTTCTTTTATAACTTCGATTCCTTAAAGTGTTCAAGACGATCCATTCTTCGAGCAATTTTCTAAACATTCAACGCTCTAAAAATTGAATCATTCGGTCTAAATAGTTTCTCATTTTATAAACAAGTTTTGGTCTTTCAATTAAAACTTATATACGTGAGAATTGTTTCTCTCTTGGTTCTTGGACGAGCTTCTGAAATTGACAAACTCTTACGAGTTCTTTTATAAATTTTGTTCACTAAAGAATTCAAGACGAACCTTTCCTTCTAGCAGTTTTTCGAACATTCCATTCTCGATAAATTGCATCATTTGATCTAAATAGTTTTTCATTTTGTAAACAAATTTTGATCTTTGAATTAAAAACTTATTTACGTGGGAATTGTGTCTCTCTTGGTTCTTGGACAAACTTCTGAAATTGTTGAACTTTTACGAGTTCTTTTATAACTTTGTTTACTTAAAGTATTCAAGACGATCCAATCCTTCAAGCAATTTTTCTAACATTCCGTTCTCGAGAAGTCGCATCATTTGGTCTAAAAGGTTTGTCATTTTGTAAACAAGTTTTGGCCTTTGAATTAAAAACTTATTTACATGAGAATTGTGTCTCTATTGGTTCTTGGACGAATTTCTGAAATTGTTGAACTTTTACGAGTTCTTTTATAACTTTGGTTACTTAAAGTATTCAACACGATCAAATCCTTCGAGCAATTTTTCTAATATTCCGTGTTCGGGAAGTCGCATCATTTGGTCTATAAGGTTTGTCATTTTGTAAACAAGTTTTGGCTTTGAATAAAAATCTTATTTACGTGAGAATTATTTCTCTCTTGGTTGTTGAACAAATTTCCGAACTTGCCAAACCTTTACGAGTTCTTTTTTAACTTCGGTTCCTTAAAGTATTCAAGATGATCCATTCCTTATGCAATTTTTTGAACATCCAATGCTCGAGATATCAGATCATTTCATCTAAATAGTTTTTCATTTTGTAAAATAGTTTTGGTCTTCGAATTGTTTACGTGAGAATTGTTTCTCTCTTCGTTCTTTGACGAACTTCAGAAATTGATAAACATTTATGAGTACTTCTATAACTTCGGTTCATTATAGTGTTCAAGACGATCCATTGCTTCTAGCAATTTTTCAAACATTCCATTCTCGGGAAATCGCATCATTTGATCTAAATAGTTTTTCATTTTGTAAACAAGTTTTGGTCTTTGAATTAAAAACTTATTTATTTTAGAATTGTTTCTCTTTTGGTTTTTGGATGATCTTTCGAACTTGTCAAACTTTGCCAAGTTCTTTTATAACTTCGATTCCTTCAAGTATTCAAGACGATCCATTCCTTCATGTAATTTTTCGAACATTACACGCTGTGGAAATCGAATCATTGGGTCTAAATAGTTTCTCATTTTGTAAACAAATTTTGTTCTTTCAATTAAAAACTTATTTACGTAAGAATTATTTCTCTCTTGGTTGTTGGACGAACTTTTGAACTTGTCAAAATTTTAAGAGTTCTTTTTAAACTTCAGTTCCTTAAAGTGTTCAAGATGATCCATTCCTTCGACTAATTTTTTGAACATTCAACGCTCGAGAAATCTCATCATTGGTCTAAATAGTTTCTCATTTTGTAAAATAGATTTGGTCTTTAAATTAAAAACTTGTTTACGTGATAATTGTTTCTCTCTTAGTTCTTTGACGAACTTCCAAAATTGACAAACATTTATGGGATCTTTTATAATTTCGGTTCATTAAAGTGTTCAAGACGATCCATTCCTTCTAGCAGTTTTTCGAACATTCCATTCTCGGGAAATCGCATCATTTGGTCTAAATAGTTTGTCATTTTGTAAATAAGTTTTGGTCTTTGAATTAAAAACATATTTATTTGAGAATTATTTCTCTCTTGGTTTTTGGACGAATTTCCAAACTTGACAAACTTTGCTAAGTTCTTTTATAACTTTGATTCCTTAAATTATTCAAGACAATTCATTCATTTGAGCAATTTTTCGAACATTCCACGCTCTGGAAATCACATCATTCGGTCTAAATAGTTTCTCATTTTGTAAACAAGTTTTGGACTTTCAATTAAAAATTATTTACGTGAGAATTGTTCCACTATTGGTTCATGGACGAACTTCCGATCTTGTAGACATTTTACGAGTTCTTTTATAACTTCAGTTCCTTAGAGTTTTCAAGATGATCCATTCTTACGAGTTGTTTTTAGAACATTCCATGCTCGGGAAATTGCATCTTTTGGTCTAAAAATTTTGTCATTTTTAAACAAGTTTTGGCCTTTGAATTAAAAACTTGTTTACATGAGAATTGTTTCTCTCTTGGCTCTTAGAAAAAATTCTAAACTTTACAAACTTTTACGAGTTCTTTTATATCTTTGGCTCCTTGAAGTATATAAGACGATCCATTCCTTCACGTAGTTTTTCGTACATTCCATGCTCGAAAAATCGCATCATTCGATCTAAATAGCTTTTCATTTTGTAATCAAGTTTTGGTGTTTGTATTAAAACTTATTTATGTGATAATTATTTCTCTCTTTGTTATTGGACAAATTGTCGAACTTGTTAAAATTTTACAAGTTCTTTTTTAACTTCGGTTCCTTAAAGTATTCAAGACGGTCCATTCCTTTTAGTAGTGTTTCGAACATTCCATGCTCGGGAAATCGCATCATTCGGTCTAAATTTTTTGTCATTTTGTAAACAAGTTTTGGTCTTTGAATTAAAAACTTATTTATTTGAGAATTGTTTCTCTCTTGGTTTTTGGATGAACTTTCGAACTTGTCAAACTTTGCCATGTTCTTTTATAACTACGATTCCTTAAAGTGTTCAATACGATCCATTCCTTCGAGAAATTTTTCGAACATTCCACGCTCTGAAAATCGCATCATTCAGTTTAAATAGTTTCTCATTTTGTAAACAAGTTTTGATCTTTCAATTAAATACTTATTTACGTGAAAATTGTTTCTCTCTTGGTTCTTGGACGAGCTTCTGAAATTGACAAACTTTTAGGAGTTCTTTTATAACTTCGGTTCATTAAAGTACTCAAGACGATCCATTCCTTTTAGTAGTTTTTTGAACATTCTATTCTCGGGAAATCGCATCATTTCATCTAAATAGTTTTTCGTTTTGTAAACAAGTTTTGAACTTTGAATTAAAAACTTATTTACGTGAGAATTGTCTCTCTTGGTTCTTGGACGAACTTCTGAAATTGTCGAACTTTTACGAATTCTTTTATAACTTCGGTTCCTTAAAGTATTCAAGACAATCCAATCCTTCAAGCAATTTTTCAAACATTCCATGCTCGGGAAGTCTCATCATTTTGTCTAAAAAGTTTGTCATTTTGTAAACAAATTTTGGCCTTTGAATTAAAAACTTATTTTCGTGAGAATTGTTTCTCTCTTGGTTGTTAGACAAACTTCCGAACTTATCAAACTTTTACGAGTTCTTTTTTAACTTTTGTTCCTTAAAGTGTTCAAGACGATCCATTCTTGCGAGTAATTTTCCAAACATTCAACGCTCATGAAATCACACCATTTGGTCTAAATAGTTTTTCATTTTGTAAAATAGTTTTGGTCTTTGACTTAAAAAACTTGTTTACGTGAGAATTGTTTCTCTCTTGGTTCTTTGACAAACTTTTATGAGTTCTTTTATAACTTCGGTTCATTAAAGTGTTCAAGACAATCCATTCCTTCTAGCAGTTTTTCAAACATTCAATTCTCAGGAAATCACATCATTTGGTCTAAATAGTTTGTCATTTTGTAAACAAGTTTTAGTCTCTGAATTAGAAACTTTTTTATTTGAGAATTGTTTCTCTCTTGGTTTATGGATGAACTTCCAAACTTGACAAAATTTGCCAAATTCTTTTTTATCTTCTGTTACTTAAAGTGTTAAAGATGATCCATTCCTTCGATTAAATTTTCGAACATTCAACGCTTGAGAAATTGCATCATTTGGTCTAAATAGTTCTTCATTTTGTAAATAAGTTTTGGTCATTCAATTAAAAGCTTGTTTATGTGAGAATTGTTTCTCTCTTGGTTCTTGGATGAACTTTTGAAATTGATAAACTTTTACGAGTTCTTTTATAACTTCGGTTCATTAAAATATTCAACAAGATCCATTCCTTCTAGTAGTTTTTCGAACATTCCATTGTCGAGATATCGCATCATTTGGTCTAAATATTTTTTCATTTTGAAAATAAGTTTTGATCTTGGAATTAAAAACCTTTTTCCGTGAGAATTGTTTCTCTCTTGGTTCTTGGACGAACTTCTGAAATTGACAAACTTTTACGGGTTATTTTATATCTTCGGTTCATTAAAGTATTCAGGACGATCCATTCCTTCTAGTAGTTTTTCGAACATTCCATTCTCGGGAAATCACATCATTTGGCCTAAATTGTTTTTCATTTTGTAAACAAGTTTTGATCTTTGAATTAAAAACTTATTTACGTGAGAATTGTCTCTCTTGGTTCTTGGACGAACTTCTGAAATTGTCGAACTTTTACGAGTTCTTTTATAACTTCGGTTCCTTAAAGTATTCAAGACAATCCAATCCTTCAAGCAATTTTTCAAACATTCCATGCTCGGGAAGTCACATCATTTTGTCTAAAAGGTTTGTCATTTTGTAAACAAAATTTGGCCTTTGAATTAAAAACTTATTTTCGTGAGAATTGTTTCTCTCTTGGTTGTTAGACAAACTTTCAAACTTATCAAACTTTTACGAGTTCTTTTTTAACTTTTGTTCCTTAAAGTGTTCAAGACGATCCATTCCTGCGAGTAATTTTCCAAACATTCAACGCTCATGAAATCGCATCATTTGGTCTAAATAGTTTTTCATTTTGTAAAATAGTTTTGGTCTTTGACTTAAAAAACTTGTTTACGTGAGAATTGTTTCTCTCTTGGTTCTTTGACAAACTTCCGAAATTGACAAACTTTTATGAGTTCTTTTATAACTTCGGTTCATTAAAGTGTTCAAGACAATCCATTCCTTCTAGCAGTTTTTTAAACATTCAATTCTCAGGAAATCACATCATTTGGTCAAAATATTTGTCATTTTGTAAACAAGTTTTAGTCTCTGAATTAGAAACTTTTTTATTTGAGAATTGTTTCTCTCTTAGTTTATGGATGAACTTCCAAACTTGACAAAATTTGACAAATTCTTTTTTATCTTCGGTTACTTAAAGTGTTAAAGATGATCCATTCCTTCGATTAAATTTCCGAACATACAACGCTCGAGAAATTGCATCATTTGGTCTAAATAGTTTTTCATTTTGTAAATAAGTTTTGGTCATTCAATTAAAAACTTGTTGATGTGAGAATTGTTTCTCTCTTGGTTCTTGGATGAACTTTCGAAATTGACAAACTTTTACGAGTTCTTTTATAACTTCGGTTCATTAAAGTATTCAACAAGATCCATTCCTTCTAGTAGTTTTTCGAACATTCCATTCTCGGGATATCGCATCATTTGGTCTAAATAGTTTTCATTTTGAAAATAAGTTTTGATCTTGGAATTAAAAACCTTTTTCCGTGAGAATTGTTTCTCTCTTGGTTCTTGGACGAACTTCTGAAATTGACAAACTTTTACGAGTTCTTTTATATCTTCAGTTCATTAAAGTATCCAGGACGATCCATTCCTTCTAGTAGTTTTTCGAACATTCCATTCTCGGGAAATCACATCATTTGGCCTAAATAGTTTTTCATTTTGTAAACAAGTTTTGATCTTTGAATTAAAAACTTATTTACGTGAGAATTGTCTCTCTTGGTTCTTGGACGAACTTCTGAAATTGTCGAACTTTTACGAGTTATTTTATAACTTCGGTTCCTTAAAGTATTCAAGACAATCCAATCCTTCAAGCAATTTTTCAAACATTCCATGCTCGGGAAGTCGCATAATTTTGTCTAAAAAGTTTGTTATTTTGTAAACAAATTTTGGCCTTTGAATTAAAAACTTATTTTTGTGAGAATTGTTTCTCTCTTGGTTGTTAGACAAACTTCCGAACTCATCAAACTTTTACGAGTTCTTTTTTAACTTTTGTTCCTTAAAGTGTTCAAGACGATCCATTCCTGCGAGTAATTTTCCAATCATTCAACGCTCATGAAATCGCATCATTTGGTCTAAATAGTTTTTCATTTTGTAAAATAGTTTTGGTCTTTGAATTAAAAACTTGTTTATGTGAGAATTATTTCTCTTGGTTCTTTAACTAACTTTCGAAATTGACAAACATTTATGAGTTCTTTTATAACTTCGGTTTATTAAAGTGTTCAACACGATCCATTCCTTCTAGCAGTTTTACGAACATTCCATTCTCAGTAAATCGCATCATTTGGTCAAAATAGTTTGTCATTTTGTAAACAAGTTTTGGTCTTTGAATTAAAAACTTATTTGTATGAGAATTATTTCTCTCTTGGTTTTTGGACGAACTTCCAAACTTGTCAAAATTTGCCAAGTTCATTTATAACTTCGATTCCTTAAAGTATTCAAGATGATCCTTTCCTTGTAGCAATTTTTCGAACATTCCACGCTCTGGAAATCGCTTCATTCGATCGAAATAGTTTCTCATTTTGTAAACAAGTTTTTGTCTTTCAATTAAAAACTTATCTACGTGAGAATTGTTCCTCTATTAGTTAATGGACGAACTTCCAATCTTGTAGAAATTTTACGAGTTCTTTTATAACTTCGGTTTCTTAAAGTACTCAAGATGATCCACTCTTTCGAGCAATTTTTCGAACATTCCATGCTCGGGAAATCGCATCAGTTGGTCTAAAAATTTTGTCAATTTTTAAACAAGTTTTGGCTTTTGAATTAAAAACTTATTTACGTGAGAATTGTTTCTCTCTTGGCTCTTGGACAAAATTCTGAACTTGTCAATCTTTTGCGAGTTCTTTTATATCTTTGGTTCCTGCAAGTATTTAAGACGACCCATTCCTTCGAGCAGTTTTTCGAACATTCCATGATCGAGAAATCTTATCATTCGGACTAAATAGTTTTTCATTTTGTAATCAAGTATTGGTGTTTGTATTAAAAACTTATTTATGTGAGAATTATTTCTCTCTGTGTTCTTGGACGAACTTTCGAACTTGTCAAAATCTTACAAGTTCTTTTTTAACATTGGTTCCTTAAAGTCATGAAGATGGTCCATTCCTTTTAGTAGTTTTTCCAACATTCCATGCTCGAGAAATCGATTTATTCGGTCTAAATAGTTTTTCATTTTTAAACTAGTTTTGGTCTTTGAATTAAAATCTTATTTACTTAAGAATTGTTTCTCTCTTGGTTGTTGGATGAACTTCCAAACTTGTCAAACTTTTACGAATTCTTTTTTAACTCCGGTTCCTTAAAGTGTTCAAGACTATCCATTCCTTCGAGTAATTTTCCGAACATTCCAAGCGAGGGAAATTGCATCATTTGGTCTAAATAGTTTTTCATTCTGCAAATAAGTTTTGATCTTTGAATTAAAAACTTATTTCCTTGAGAATTGTTTCTCTCTTGGTTCTTGGACGAACTTCTTAAATTGACAAACTTTTACGAGTTCTTTTATAACTTTGGTTCAGTAAAGTATTCAAGATTATTCATTCCTTCCAGCAGTTTTTCGAACATTCCATTCTCGGGAAATTGCATCATTTGGTCTAAATGGTTTTTTATTTTGTAAACAACTTTTTATCTTTGAATTAAAACTTATTTACGTGTGAATTGTGTCTCTCTTGGTTCTTGGACGAACTTCTGAAATTGTCGAACTTTTACGAGTTCTTTTATAACTTCGATTCCTTAAAGTATTCAAGACGATTCAATCCTTCGAGCAATTTTTTGAACATTCCATGCTTGGGAAGTCACATCATTTGGTCTAAAAAATTTGTCATTTTATAAACAAGTTTTCGCCTTTGAATTAAAAACTTATTCACATGAGAATTGTAGCTCTCTTGGTTCTTGGATGAACTTTCAAACTTGTCAAACTTTTACGAGTTCTTTTTTAACTTTGGTTCCTTAAAGTGTTCAAGACGATCCATTCCTTCGAGTAATTTTTCGAACATTCAACGCTCGAGAAATCGCATCATTTGGTCTAAATAGTTTTTCATTTTGTAAAAAAGTTTTGGTCTTTGATTTAAAAACTTGTTTGTGTGAGAATTGTTTCTCTCTTGGTTCTTTGATGAACTTCCGAAATTGATAAACATTTATGAGCTCTTTTATAACTTCGGTTCATTAAAGTGTTCAAGACGATTCATTCCTTCTAGCAGTTTTTTGAACATTCCATTCTCGGGAAAACGCATCATTTGGTCTAAATAGTTTGTCATTTTGTAAACAGGTTTTGGTCTTTGAATTAAAAACTTATTTATTTGAGAATTTTTCTCTCTTGGTTTTTCGATGAACTTCTGAACTTGTCAAACTTTGTCAAGTTCTTTTATAACTTCGATTCCTTAAAGTATTCAAGACGATCCATTCCATCGAGCAATTTTTCGAACATTCCACACACTGGAAATTGTATCATTTGGTCTAAATAGTTTTTCATTCTGTAAATAAGTTTTGATCTTTGAATTAAAAACTTATTTTCATCAAAACTTATTTACGTGAGAATTGTTTCTCTCTTGGTTCTTGGATGAACTTCTGAAATTGAAAAACTTTTACAAGTTCTTTTATAACTTCGGTGCATCAAAGTATCCAAGACAATTCATTCCTTCTAGTAGTTTTTCGAACATTTCATTCTTGAGAAATCGCATCATTTGGTCTAAATAGTTTTTCATTTTGTAAAAAAAAATTGATCTTTGAATTAAAAACTTATTTAAGTGAGAACTGTGTCTCTCTTGGTTCTTGGATGAACTTCGAAAATTGTCGAACTTTTACGAGTTCTTTTATAATTTTGTTTCCTTAAAGTATTCAAGATGATCCAATCCTTCGAGCTAATTGCCAAACATTCCACGCTCGGGAAGTCACATCATTTGGTCTAAAAATTTTGTCATTTTGTAAACAAGTTTTGGCCTCTGAATTAAAAACTTATTTACGTGAGAATTGTTTCTCTCTTGGTTGTTGGACGAACTTCTGAACTTATCGAACTTTTACGAGTTATTTTTTAACTTCGGTTCCTTAAAGTGTTCAAGACGATCCATTCCTTCGAGTAATTTTTCGAACATTCAGCGCTAGAGAAATCGCATAATTTTGGTCTAAATAGTTTTTCATTTTGTAAAATAGTTTTGATCTTTGAATTAAAAACTTGTTTACGTGAGAATTGTTTCTCTCTTAGTTCTTTGACGAACTTCTGAAATTGACAAACATTTATGAGTTCTTTTTTAACTTCGATTCATTAAAGTGTTCAAGACGATCCATTCCTTCTAGTAGTTTTTCGAACATTCCATTCTCGGGAAATCGCATCATTTGGTCTAAATAGTTTTTCATTTAGTAAACAAGTTTTGGTCTTTGAATTAAAAACTTATTTATTTGAGAATTGTTTCTCTCTTGGTTTTCGAACGAACTTCCAAACTTGTCAAACTTTGCCAGGTTCTTTTATAACTGCGATTCCTTAAAGTATTCAAGACGATTCATTCCTTCGAGCAATTTTTCGAACATTCCACACTTTGGAAATCGCATCATTCGATCTAAATAGTTTCTCATTTTGTAATCAAGTTTTGGTCTTTCAATTAAAAACTTATTCACGTGAGAATTATTCCTCTATTTGTTCATGGATGAACTTCCAATCTTGTAGAAATTCTACAAGTTCTTTTATAACTTCGATTCCTTAGAGTTTTCAAGATGATCCACACTTTTGAGCAGTTTTTCGAACATTCCATGCTCGGGAAATCGCATCATTTGGTCTAAAAATTGTCATTTTTCAAACAAGTTTTGGCCTTTGAATTAAAAACTTATTTACGTGAGAATTGTTTCTCTCTCGGCTCTTGGACAAAATTCTGAACTTGCCAAACTTTTACGAGTTCTTTTATATCTTTGGTTCCTTCAAGTATTCAAGAGGATCCATTCCTTTAAGCAGTTTTTCGAACATTCCATGCTCTGGAAATTGCATCATTCGGTCTAAATAGTTTTTCATTTTGTAATCAAGTTTTGGTGTTTATATTAAAAACTTATTTATGTGAGAATTATTTCTTGCTTTGTTCTTGGACGAACTTTCGAATTATCAAAATTTTACAAGTTCTTTTTTTACTTTGGTTCGTTAAAGTATTCAAGACGGTCCATTCCTTTTAGTTGTTTTTCCAACATTCCATTCTCAGGAAAACGCATCATTTGGTCTAAATAGTTTTTCATTTTGTAAGCAAGTTTTGGTCTTTGAATTAAAAACTTATTTACGTGACAATTGCTTCTCCCTTGGTTGTTGGACGAACTTCCAAACTTGTAAAACTTTTACGAGTTCTTTTTTAACTCCGGTTCCTTACAGTGTTCAAGACGATCCATTCCTTCTAGTAATTTTTCGAACATTCCATGCGAGGGAAATTGCATCATTTAGTCTAAATAGTTTTTCATTGTGTAAACATGTTTTGATCTTTGAATTAGAAACTTATTTACATGAGATTTGTTTCTCTCTTGGTTCTTGGACTAACTTCTGAAATTGACAAACTTTTACGAGTTCCTTTATAACTTCGGTTCATTAAAGTATTCAAGACAATTCATTCCTTCTAGCTGTTTTTCGAACATTCCTGATACTATATGAATGCAAAAAAGGATCATAAAGTTGTCAAGTCGTGGATCTACCATAAAGCTCTAGACAAAAGTAATCTGAAATGAAAATAAAGAATACAGATTAGCTGATATGAAGAAAAAGCAAACGAAAATTAAAACACAAGAAAGATGAATAACCGGTAAAGAATCCAATAAAGAACGAAATTAGGGTTTCTTAGATAAAAGAAACCATCCTTGGACCTCAAGAAAACATCCCAACCAGATCTAAAAAATAAAAACACAAAAAAATTCATTTAGAAGAGATTTAAAAGATGAAACCAAACTGCTTAGGCAATAATGACTGAAATAGCAAGAAAGATTGAATCTCCTAATTTTTTATGTGTTTCTTGATGGATCAAGGTAGGAGAACGTCCCTCTTGAAGCAACTTCAACCTAAAATGAAAAACAACTAAATCAGTAACCCAAAATAGCAAGAAATAAACTAATCAAAAAAGACACAATGGGACACTGTGACAAATCTAGAAAAAAAAAACAACACTCAAAAAAGAAAAAATTAAACAAACCTCACCGTTATGCACTCAAAAAGAAAAACTAAATTCTCAATGAGGTAAGAATTAATCTTATGAGTCCTTTAGAAGTATTTATGTCAATCAATCAGGATGTATTAAAATCAAACAAACAAAGTAATTCAAATGGCACTATGACTCCAAAATCAATTAGACACCAAAGAATTGTGTTGCACGGAGGAAGGAAGGTGCAACGTTGTTAACCTACTAGCACAAGAAACCAGAAAGTATTATAATGTGTAAAGAAGAAATAAAAAGCAAAAACAAATGAAAACCTAAAACTAAAAATCAATAAAATTGCAGAAACCCGAAAACCCAAAAACTGCAAAGCAACTTGACAAACTTCATTTGAGGTGTTCTCGATTTCCAAAAATCACGAAATTTAAATTGGAGCCTCTACAAATAATGTGTTTTTGATCTGGAAATTTTCAGCACAAAATTCAACCCACGAAATATTTTTTACTTTTTTATTTTTCTCCTATATTTCAGTTTTCTCTACTTTTTTGATCACTTTTTTGTGAGAAATATTTTTTATACTGTAATATGGTGCCAAGAATCAGTATATAAAATTTTAGATCAATTGAAAAACGTTTACCCACTCAAAATTATTTTTTCCCAAAAAATTTACTAGGGTAAAAACAGCTAGTTCGCTATTAGTAATGGAAATCAGTGTAGAAAGCAACGAAGAACACCCAAAATGCCCAAAATCTGATACCAAATGGTACGAGACGAACGTGTGAAGGGGATCAGAAAGTTGTCAAGTCACGGATCTACCCTAAAGCTCTAGACAAATGTAATCTAAAACGAAAACAAAGAAGATAGATTAGCTGATAAGAAGAATAATCAAACGAAAATTAAAACACAAGAAAGATGAATGGTCGGTAAAGGATTCAATAGAGAATGAAATTAAGGATTTTTGGATGAAAGAAACTGTCCTTGGACCTCAAGAAAATGTTCCAACCAGATCTAAAAAATAATAACACATACTGATTCGTTTAGAAGAGATTTAAAAGATGAAAGCAAATTGTTTAGGTACGAGTGATTGAAACAGCAAAAAAGATTAAACCTCCTAATTTTTTATGTGTTTCTTGATGGATCAAGGTAGGAGAACGTCCCTCTTGAGGCAACTTCAACCTAGAATGAAAAACAACTAAATCAGTAACCCAAAACAGCAAGAAATAAACTAGATTAAAAAAGACACAATGAGACATTGTGACAAATCTAGAAAAAAAAACACAACACTCAAAAAAGAAAAAATTAAACAAACATCACCGTTATGCACTCAAAAAGAAAAACTAAATTCTCAATGAGGTAAGAATTAATTTATGAGTCCTTTAGAAGTATTTATGTTAATCAATCAAGATGTATTAGAACCAAACAAACAAAGTAATCCAAATGGCACTATGAGTCCAAAATCAGTTAGACACCAAAGAATTGTGTTGCACAGAGGAAGGAAGGTGCAACGTTCGTTAACCTGCTAACACAAGAAACAAGAAAGTGTTATAATGTGTAAAGAAGAAATAAAAAGCAAAAACAAATGAAAACTTAAAACTAAGAATCAATAAAATTGGATAACCCGAAAACCCAAAAACTGCGAAGCAACTTGACAAACTTCGTTCGAGGTGTTCTCGATTTTCAAAAATCATGAAATTTAAATTGGAGCCTCTACAAGTAATGTGCTTTTGATCTGGAAACTTTTGGCACAAAATTCAACCCACGAAATATTTTTTATTTTTTTATTTTTCTCATATTTTTCTGTTTTCTCTTCTTTTTTGATCACTTTTTTGTGGAAAATATTTTTTTTATACTGTAATATGATTGCAAAAATTAGTATATAAAATTTTAGATCAATTGAAAAACATTTACCCACTCAAAATTATTTTTTCCCAAAAAATTTACTGGGTAAAAACAGCTAGTTGGCTAGTAATGGAAATTAGTGTAGAAGGCAACGAAGAACACCCAAAATGCCCAAAATCTAGTACCAAATGGTACGAGACGAACGTGTGAAGAGGATCGTAAAGTTGTCAAGTCACGGATCTACCCAAGACTAATCGAACGAAAATTAAAACACAAAAAAGATGAATGGCTGGTAAAGGATCCAATAGAGAACGAAATTAGCGTTTTTTGGATGAAAGAAACCATCCTTGGACCTCAAGAAAACGTCTCAACCAGATCTAAAAAAATAATAACACAAACAGATTCGTTTAGAAGAGTTTTAAAAGATGAAAGCAAATTGTTTAGGCAAGAGTGATTGAAACAGCAAGAAAGATTGAATCTCCTAATTTTTGATGTGTTTCTTGATGGATCAAGGTAGGAGAACGTCCCTCTTGAAGCAATTTCAACCTAGAACGAAAAGCAACTAAATCAGTAACCCAAAATAGCAAGAAATAAACTAGATCAAACATGAACGATAAATTAAATATACAAAAGAGAACGCCCTAAGAAGCCTTGGAAACGATAAGAATCCACAACTCCCTTAATGGCTCTAATTTCCTATTTCCCCTCCAAAAAAGAGATCTTGGCAAGAAAAAGCTTGAAGATGATTCCCAAAACTTGAAAGATTGTTAAAACAACTTCTAAAAAAAACTAAAGAGCAATTCTTCAAGAAAAACTCAAAGAGAATTATTATTAAACCCAAAAGAATCAAAATCAAGTCTCTTTGTTTACAATTTCAAGGCCTATATATAGGCATGCTAAATATATCTAAATAAAACTCTTAACTAAACTAGAACTCTAACTAATCTAAACGAGAAGTAGTTTTAAACTAAACTTTCTTGTTGACATAAAACTCCTAAAAACTTAAACTACTTAATAATTATTAAAATTCGGAATAAAAAATAACAACAAAATAATAAGAGTTGATAATACAATATTGGGCTCATATGTAATAAAAATTAAACCTAAAAATTGAACCCAATATGATTTAAACTCGAATTAAAAGCTCAAAACCCGTAATTCCCGTCATAATCACGTCCAGAAATTCTGCTTGAGCCGTCTTTATTAAAATGATCATAACTTGAGCTCCCAAAGTTGAAATCGAGTGATACAAAGTGCGTTTCGAAGATAAGAGATAGCTCTTCGAAATTCTTGCAGACATCTCAACCCATAAATTCCTAGATCCCCTCCAAAAAGTCATCGCAAGCCTGCTCATTTCCCCAACTTGAAAATTGGCAGCTGCGGTTTCTTAGACCAATATTTCCAAGATTTGAAATCTTGATTCTCTTGATTCTTGAAATTGTTTGGAATGGAAAAATTAGACCAAGATTCGGTTTCTTGATTTTCTTGAAAACAAGAAAGTGAATCTTGATTTTCTTTTTTGACCGTTTGCGCATCTAGGGCCTCGGAAACGAAGTGTTAGATGGTCCCGTTCAATCTTGCTCGAATTTGATTGGCCTTCGACCTTATTATTTGGCCTTGAAGAACTTTTATCCCATCACATTCGTAAGCTTGAATTTGGTCATTGCGACTCGTATCAATTCCATTCTCGGGAAATCGCATCATTTGGTCTAAATAGTTTTTCATTTTGTAAACAAGTTTTGATCTTTGAATTAAAAACTTATTTACGTGAGAATTGTGCCTCTCTTGGTTCCTAGAGAAACTTACGAAATTGTGGAACTTTTACGAGTTCTTTTATAACTCCGGTTCCTTAAAGTATTCAAGATAATTCAATTCTTCGAGCAATTTTTCGAAAATTCCATGCTTGGGAAGTCGTATCATTTGGTCTAAAAAGTTTGTCATTTTGTAAACAAGTTTTGGCCTTTGAATTAAAAACTTATTTGCATGAGAATTGTTTCTCTATTGGTTGTTGGACGAACTTTCGAACTTGTCAAACTTTTACGAGTTCTTTTTTAATTCCGGTTCCTTAAAGTATTTAAGACGATCCGTTCCTTCGAGTAATTTTCCGAACATTCAACGCTCGAGAAATCGCATCATTTGGTCTAAATAGTTTTTCATTTTGTAAAAAAGTTTTGGACTTTGAATTAAAAATTTATCTAGTGAGAATTGTTTCTCTCTTGGTTCTTGACGAACTTCCAAAATTGACAAACTTTATGAGTTCTTTTATAACTTCGGTTCATTAAAGTATTCAAGACGATCCATTTCTTCTAGCAATTTTTTGAACATTCCATTCTCGAGAAGTCACATCATTTGGTCTAAATAGTTTGTCATTTTATAAACAAGTTTTGGTCTTTGAATTAAAAACTTATTTATTTGAGAATTGTTTCTCTCATGGTTTTTGGATGAACTTTCGAACTTGTCAAACTTTGCCAAGTTCTTTTATAACTTTGATTCCTTAAAGTATTCAAGGCGATCCATTCCTTCGAGCAATTTTCCGAACATTCCACGCTCGAGAAATCGCATCATTCAGTCTAAACAGTTTCTCATTTTGTAAAAAGTTTTGGTCTTTCAATTAAAAACTTATTTACGTGAGAATTACTCCTCTATTGGTTCATGGACGAACTTTAAATCTTGTAGAAATTTGATGAGTTCTTTTATAACTTATGTTCCTTAGAGTATTCAAGATGATTCATTCTTTCGAGCAATTTTTCGAACATTTCATGCTCGAGAAATCGCATCATTTGGTCTAAAAATTTTGTCATTTTTTAAACAAGTTTTGGCCTTTGAATTAAAAACTTATTTACGTGAGAATTGTTTCTCTCTTGGTTCTTGGACAAACTTCCGAACTTGTCAAACTTGTACGAGTTCTTTTATATCTTTGGTTCCTTCAAGTATTCAAGACGAACCATTATTTCGAGTAGTTTTTCGAACATTCCATGCTCCGGAAATCGCATCATTCAGTCTAAATAGTTTTCCATTTTGTAATCAAGTTTTGGTGTTTGTATGAAAAGCTTATTTACTTGAGAATTATTTCTCTCTTTGTTCTTAGACGAACTTTCGAACTTGTCAAAATTTTACAGGTTCTTTTTTAACTTCGATTTCTTAAAGTATTCATGACGGTCCATTCCTTTTAGTAGTTTTTCAAACATTCCGTGCTCGGGAAATCGTATCATTCGGTATAAATAGTTTTTCATTTTGTAAACAAGTTTTGGTCTTTGAATTAAAAACTTATTCACGTGAGAACTATTTCTCTCTTGGTTGTTAGACGAACTTCCGAACTAGTCAAACTTTTACGAGTTCTTTTTTAACTCTGGTTCCTTAAAGTGTTCAATATGATCCATTCCTTCGAGTAAATTTTTCAAACATTCCATGCGATGGAAATCGCATCATTTGGTCTAAATAGTTTTTCATTTTGTAAACAGGTTTTGATCTTTGAATTAAAAACTTATTTACGTGAGAATTGTTTCTCTCTTGGTTCTTGGACGAACTTCTAAAATTTACAAACTTTTACGAGTTCTTTTATAACTTCGGTTCATTAAAGTATTCAAGATGATCCATTGCTTCTAGCAGTTTTTCAAACATTCTTGAGACAAAATGAAAGCGGAAGAGGATCGTAAAGTTGTCAAGTCGCGGATCTACCCTAAAGCTCTAGACAAATGTAATCAGAAACGAAAACAAAGAAGACAGATTAGATGATAAGAAGAATAATCAAACAAAAATTAAAACACAAGAAAGATGAATGGCCGGTAAAGGATCCAATAAAGAACGAAATTAGGGTTTCTTGGATGGAAGAAACTGTCCTTAGACCTCAAGAAAACGTCTCAACCATATCTAATAAATAATAACACAAACAGATTCGTTTAGAAGAGATTTAAAAGATGAAAGCAAATTGTTTAGGCAATAATGATTGAAACAACAAGAAAGATTGAATCTCCTAATTTTTTATGTGTTTCTTGATGGTTCAAGGTAAGAGAACCTCCCTCTTGAAGCAATTTCAACCTAGAATGAAAAACAACTAAATTAGTAACCCAAAACAGCAATAAACTAGATCAATCAAGAACGATAAATTAAATATAGAAGAGAGAAGATAACGTCCTAAGAAGCTTTGGAAATGATAAGAATCCTTAACTCCCTTCAATGGCTCTACTTTCCCCTCCAAGAAAGAGATCTTGGCAAGAAAAAGCTTGAAGACGATTCTCACAACCTGAAAGATTGTTAAAACAACTTCTAAGAAAACTCAAGAGCAATTCTTGAAGAAAAACTCAAAGAAAATTATTATTAACTCAAAAGAATCAAAATCAAGTCTCTCTGTTTACAATTCCAAGGCCTATATATAGGCAAACTAAATATATCTAAATAAACTCTTAATTAGACTAGAACTCTAACTAATCTAAACAAGAAGTAGTTTTAAACTAAACTTTCTTGTTGACATAAAACTCTTAAAAACTTAAATTACTTAATAATTATTAAAAATTTGGAATAAAAAATAACAATAAAATAATAAGAGTTGATAATACAATATTGGGTTCATATGCAATAAAAATTTAACCTAAAAACTGAACCTAATATGATTTAAACTCGAATTAAAAGCCCGAAACTCGTGATTCCCGTCATAATCACGTCCAGAAATTCTTCTTGCGCAGTCTTTATTAAAACGATCATAACTTAAGCTCCTGAACTTGAAATCGAGTGATTAAAAGTGCGTTTTGAAGATAAGAGATAGATCTTCGAAATCTATGCAGACATCTAGATCCCATCCAAAAAGTCGTCGCAAGCCTGGTGATTTCCCCAACTTGAAAATTGGCAGCTTCGGTTTCTTGGACCAATATTTCCAAGATTTGAAATCTTGATTTTCTTGATTCTTGAAATTGTTTGGAATGGAAAAATTGGACCAAGTTACGGTTTCTTAATTTTATTTTTTGACCGTGTACACATCTAGGGCCTTGGTAACGAAGTCTTGGATGGTCCCGTTCAATCTTGCTCGAATTTGCTTGGCCTTCGACCTCATTATTGGGCCTTGAGAAACTTTGATCTTATCCCATTCATAAGCTTGAATTTTTTCCTTGCGACTTGTATCATTCCCCACTTCCTCAAGAAGATTCATCCTCGAATCTTTAGCTCTCTCCCATAAGTAAAAGTTTCGATTGATGGTAGAGTAATGTAATTGGAAGTCTGCCAATGGATCTTTAAAATCCTGTAACAAGGAAACACCACTAAATAAATTCGAGCTATGGTTAGTTAAAACATAATCATTCCTCACTTTTATATGGGTATCTTCTTGTTTTTCATTTTCATTTTCTTCTTGTTTTTCTTTTTCTTTTTCCTCTTGAGAACTCTCCAATTTTACCTCATATGGATTATCACTCACCAAATTTGGACCATCAAGTAGACTTTTATCACTTAAGGTCTCTTTTCTCTCGGCCTTTTCACATATTTTTTCCTCACTTCCCATATCCCCTTCACAGGTATTTTGAATATTCAATTCAGTACAAGGCATCTTAGTAGGAGAACATGACGTTTCTACTTCATCTATAGATTCAAGGGAAATGTTCTCATTATCATCTTTTTTCGGTTCACAAAGTTCACCATCACAACAAATCTTTTTTCACTAGAGTAGGAGTCAACAAAAGGCAAAAAGTCATACTTACTTTCTTCTCTAGTTGGATATTGGATTGGACATCAAAAACTCTCATGATCTTTTAAGCTACACCAATAACATTGCTCAAATGTGAGAGGTCACTTGGAATCCTCCTTTCTTTTGGCTATCACTTTGTGAAGTACTCATCAACTGATCTACTTCCTTTAACAAGTCGTCGAAGTCTGGTTTTGACCTCCCTATAATAATGTGTTGGATAAAACATTTTCGCATAACTTGTTTCAACTCATCCCATGTGGTAATTTCTCTCTCGTAGTTTTGTTGGCAACTTATACCAAGTTGAGTCCACCAACTCAACGCATAGTTTGAAAACTCAGGGGTCGCCAATGGAACTTTCTCATCTTCTAGGCATTTATAATAATGAAACATAAGCTCTATTTTTATTCCCACTCACAGTATGCTTTGGGGTCATTCTTTCCACAAAATTGAGGAATTGTGAACTTCGGCTTTACCAATGAAGGCTGTCTGCGATCATTGGGAACCAAAGGATCTTCATCCACATGAGGGACACATCTAGCTTGATGTCTAGGAGCACAAGGTTCTTCAACCCCATCATCATCATTAGCACCCCAATGTTGAGTCCTTTGCTTAGTTCACAACTGATTTAATGTATTGCTCATTGTCTGAAATACAGCAACCCGTTGTTTTTGTACTGTCGCTTGATGGTCTAGACTTTGTTTCAACTGATTGAACGTGGTTTCGAACTTATCAGTGATGTCATGGAGATCTAACTTTGTTGCGACACCAACAATATTTTCGATGTTAACTAGCAATTTGTCTCTCTGGTCAGCACTCCCTTTTCTACTATGAGACATTGTAACAAATCTAGAAAAAAAACATAGCACTCAAAAAAGAAAAAATTAAACAAACCTCACCGTAGTGCACTCAAAAAGAAAAACTAAATTCTCAATGAGGTAAGAATTAATTTTATGAGTCCTTTAGAAGTATTTATGTAAATCAATCAGGATGTATTACAATCAAATAAACAAAGTAATTCAAATGGCACTATGAGTCCAAAATCAGCTAGACAATAAAGAATTGTGTTGCACGGAGGAAGGAACGTGCAACGTTCGTTAACCTACTAACATAAGAAACAAAAAAGTTTTATAATGTGTAAAGAAATAATAAAAAGCAAAAACAAATGAAAACCTAAAACTAAGAATCAATAAAATTGCAGAAACCCGAAAACCCAAAAACTGCAAAGCAACTTGACAAACTTTGTTCGAGGTGTTCTTGATTTCCAAAAATCACGAAATTTAAATTAGAGCCTCTACAAATAATATGCTTTTGATCTGGAAATTTTCGGCACAAAATTCAACCCATGAAATATTTTTTATTTTTTTATTTTTCTTGTATTTTTCTTTTTCTCTACTTTTTTGATCACTTTTTTGTGGGAAATATTTTTTTTATATTGTAATATGGTGCCAAGAATCAGTATATAAAATTTTATATCAATTGAAAAACGTTTACCCACTCAAAACTATTTTTTTCCGAAAAATTTACTATGTAAAAACAGATAGTTGGCTATTAGTAATGGAAATCAGTGTAGAAAACAACGAAGAACACCCAAAATGCCCAAAATTTGATACCCAATGATACGAGATGAACGTGTGAAGAGGATTGTAAAGTTGTCAAGTGGCGGATCTACCCTAAAGCTCTAGACAAATGTAATCTGAAACGAAAATAAAGAAGATAGATTAGCTGACAAGAAGAATAATCAAACGAAAATTGAAATACAAGAAAGATGAATGGCCGATAAAGGATCCAAAAAAGAATGAAATTAGGGTTTCTTGGATGAAAGAATTCATCCTTGGACCTCAAGAAAACATCCCAACCAGATCTAAAAAAATAATAACACAAATAGATTCGTTCAGAAGAGATTTAAAAGATGAAAGCAAACTGTTTAGGCAAGAATGATTGAAACAGCAAGAAAGATTGAATCTCCTAATTTTTGATGTGTTTCTTGATGGATCAAGGTAGGAGAACGTCCCTCTTGTAGCAATTTCAACCTAGAACGAAAAACAACTAAATCAGTAACCCAAAACAGCAAGAAATAAACTAGATCAGACAAGAATGATAAACTAAAGATAGAAAAGAGAAGATAATGCCCTAAGAAGCCTTGGAAACGATAAGAATCCACAACTCCCTTCAATGGCTCTAATTTCCCCTCCAAGAAAGAGATCTTGGAAAGAAAAATATTGAAGATGATTCCCACAACTTGAAAGATTGTTAAAACAACTTCTAAAAAAAACTCAAGAGCAATTCTTGAAGAAAAACTCGAAGAGAATTATTATTGAACTAAAAAGAATCAAAATCAAGTGTCTTTGTTTACAATTCAATGGCCTATATATAGGCAAGCTAAATATATCTAAATAAAACTCTTAATTAAACAAGAACTCTAACTTGAATAAAACTCTTAATTACACTAGAACTCTAACTAATCTAAACAAGAAGTAGTTTTAAACTAAATTTTCTTGTTGACATAAAACTCCTAAAAACTTAAACTACTTAATAATTATTAAAAATTCGGAGTAAAAAATAATAAAAAACAATAAGAGTTGATAATACAATATTGGGCTCATATGTAATAAAAATTAAACCTGAAAACTGAACCCAATATGATTTAAACTTGAATCAAAAGCTCGAAACTCGTAATTCCCGTCATAATCACGTCCAGAAATTCTGCTTGCGCCGTCTTTATTAAAATGATCATAACTTAAGCTCTCGAACTTGAAATCGAGTGATTGAAAGTGCGTTTCGAAGATAAGAGATAGATCTTCGAAATTTATACAGACATCTCAACCCATAAATTCCTGGATCCCATACAAAAAGTCATCGGAAGTCTGCTGATTTCCCCAACTTGAAAATTGGCAGCTTCAGTTTCTTGGACCAATATTTCCAAGATTTGAAATCTTGATTTTCTTGATTTTTGAAATTGTTTGGTCTAAAAAGTTTGTCATTTTGTAAACAAGTTTTGGCCTTTGAATTAAAAACTTATTTACGTGAGAATTGTTTCTCTCTTGGTTGTTGGACGAACTTCCAAACTTGCCAAACTTTTACGAGTTCTTTTTTAACTCTGGTTCCTTAAAGTGTTCAAGACGATCCATTCCTTCGAGTAATTTTCGAACATTCAACGCTCGAGAAATCGCATCATTTGGTCTAAATAGTTTTTCATTTTGTAAAAAAGTTTTGGTCTTTGAATTAAAAACTTATTTACGTGAGAATTGTTTCTCTCTTGGTTCTTGACGAACTTTCGAAATTGACAAACTTTTACAAGTTCTTTTATAACTTCGGTTCATTAAAGTAATCAAGACGATCCATTTCTTCTAGTAGTTTTTCGAACATTCCATTCTCGGAAAATCGCATCATTTGGCCTAAATAGTTTGTCATTTTGTTAACAAGTTTTGGTCTTTGAATTAAAAACTTATTTATTTCAGAATTATTTCTCTCTTGGTTTTTGGATGATCTTCTGGACTTGTCAATCTTTGCCAAGTTCTTTAATAACTTTGATTCCTTAAAGTATTCAAAACGATCCATTCCTTCGAGCAATTTTTCGAACATTCTATGCTCTGGAAATCGCATCATTCGGTTTATATAGTTTCTCATTTTGTAAACAAGTTTTGGTCTTTCAATTAAGAACTTATTTACGTGAGAATTATTCCACTATTGCTTCGGGACGAACTTTAAATCTAGAAGAAATTTGACGAGTTCTTTTTTAACTTCAGTTCCTTAGAGTTTTCAAGATGATCCATTCTTTCGAGCAATTTTTCGAACATTCTATGCTCGGGAAATCGCATCATTTGGTCTAAAAATTTTGTCATCTTTTAAACAAGTTTTGGCCTTTGAATTAATAGCTTATTTACGTGAGAATTGTTTCCCTCTTAGTTCTTGGACAAACTTCTGAAATTGTCAAACTTTTACGAGTTCGTTTATATCTTTGGTTCCTTCAAGTATTCAAGACGATCCATTCTTTCGAGCTATTTTTCGAACATTCCATGCTCGGGAAATCACATGATTCGGTCTTAATAGTTTTTCAATTTGTAATCAAGTTTTGGTGTTTGTATTAAAAACTTATTTACGTGAGAATTATTTTTCTCTTTGTTCTTGGACGAACTTTCAAACTTGTCAGAATTTTACAACTTCTTTTTTAGCATCGGTTTCTTAAAGTATTCATGATGGTCCATTCCTTTTAGTAGTTTTTCAAACTTTCCATGCTCAGGAAATCGCATCATTCTGTCTAAATAGTTTTTCATTTTGTAAACAAGTTTTGGTCTTTAAATTTAAAACTTATTTACATGAGAATTGTTTCTCTCTTTGTTGTTGGATGAAATTTCGAACTAGTCAAACTTTTACGAGTTCTTTTTTAACTCTAGTTCCTTAAAGTGTCCAATATGATCGATTCCTTCAAGTAATTTTTCAAACATTCCATGCGAGGGAAATCACATCATTTGGCCTATAAAGTTTTTCATTTTGTAAACAAGTTTTGATCTTTGAATTAAAAACTTATTTACGTGAGAATTGTTTCTCTCTTGGTTCTTGGCTGGACTTCTAAAATTGACAAACTTTTACGAGTTCTTTTATAACTTCAATTCATTAAAGTATTCAGGATGATCCATTCCTTTTAGTAGTTTTTTGAGCATTCCATTCTCGGGAAATCGTATCATTTGGTCTAAATAGTTTTTCATTTTGTAAACAATTTTTGATCTTTGAACTAAAAACTTATTTATGTGAGAATTGTGTCTCTCTTGGTTCTTGGACAAACTTCTGTAATTGTCGAACTTTTACGAGTTCTTTTATAACTTCGGTTCCTTAAAGTATTAAAGACGATCCAATCCTTAGAGCAATTTTTGAACATTTCATGCTCGGGAAGTTGCATCATTTGGTCTAAAAAGTTTGTCATTTTGTAAACAAGTTTTGGCCTCTGAATTAAAAACTTATTTACGTCAAAATTGTTTCTCTCTTGGTTGTTGGATGAACTTCTGAACTTGTCAAGCTTTTACTAGTTCATTTTTAACTCCGGTTCCTTCAAGAAGATCCATTCCTTCAAGTAATTTTCTGAACATTCAATGCTCGAGAAATCGCATCATTTGGTCTACATAGTTTTTCATTTTGTAAAAAAGTTTTGGTCTTTGAATTGAAAACTTATTTACGTGAGAATTGTTTCTCTCTTGGTTCTTGGACAAACTTCCGAAATTGACAAACTTTTACAAGTTCTTTTATAACTTTGGTTCATTAAAGTATTCAAGACGATCCATTCCTTCTAGCAGTTTTTCGAACATTCGATTCTCGGGAAATCGCATCATTTGGTCTAAATAATTTGTCATTTTGTAAACAAGTTTTTGTCTTTCAATTAAAAACTTATTTATTTGAGAATTGTTTCTCTCTTGGTTTTAGGATGAACTTCGAAACTTGTCAAACTTTGCCATGTTCTTTTATAAATTTGATTTCTTAAAATATTCAAGATGATCCATTCCTTCGAGTAATTTCCCGAACATTCCATGCTCAGGAAATTGCATCACTCGGTCTAAATAGTTTCTCATTTTGTAAACAAGTTTTGTCTTTCTAATAAAAACTTTTTTACAAGAGAATTGTTCCTCTATTGGTTCATGGACGAACTTCCAATCCTGTAGAAATTTTACGAGTTCGTTTATAACTTTGGTTCCTTAGAGTATTCAAGATGATCCATTCTTTCGAGCAATTTTTCAAACACTTCATGTTTGGGAAATCGCATCATTTGGTCTAAAATTTTTGTCATTTTTTAAACAAGTTTTGGCCTTTGAATTAAAAACTTATTTACATGAGAATTGTTTTCTCTCTTGGTTCTTGGACAAACTTCTGAACTTGTTAAACTTTTTCAAGTTCTTTTATATCTTTGGTTCCTTCAAGTATTCAAGACGATCCATTCCTTCGACCAGTTTTTCGAACATTCCATGCTCGGGAAATCACATCATTCGTTCTAAATAGTTTTTCATTTTGTTATCAAGTTTTGATGTTTGTATTAAAAACTTATTTACGTGAGAATTATTTCTCTCTTTGTTATTGGATGAACTTTCAAACTTGTCAAAATTTTACAAGTTCTTTTTTAACTTCGGTTCCTTAAAGTATCCAAGACGGTCCATTCCTTTTAGTAGTTTTTCTAACATTCCATACTCGAGAAATCGCAACATTCGATCTAAATAGTTTAATTTTAATTTTGTAAACAAGTTTTGGTCTTTGAATTAAAAACTTATTGACATGAGCATTGTTTCTCTCTTGGTTGTTGGACAAACTTTCGAACTTGTCAAACTTTGCCAAGTTCTTTTGTAACTACGATTCCTTAAAGTATTCAAGACGATCCATTCCTTCGAGTAATTTTTCGAACACTCAACGCTCGAGAAATCGCATCTTTTGGTCTAAATAGTTTTTCATTGTGTAGAAAAGTTTTGGTCTTTGAATTAAAAACTTATTTACGTGAGAATTGTTTCTCTCTTGGTTCTTGATGAACTTTCGAAATTGACAAAATTTTAAGAGTTCTTTTATAACTTCGGTTCATTAAAGTATTGATGACGATCAATTTCTTCTAGTAGTTTTTCGAACATTCCATTCTCGGGAAATTGCATAATTTGGTCTAAATAATTTGTCATTTTGTAAACAAGTTTTGGTCTTTGAACTAAAAACTTATTTATTTGAGAATTGTTTCTCTCTTGGTTTTTGGATGAACTTCCAAACTTGTCAAACTTTGTCAAGTTCTTTTATAACTTCGATTCCTTAAAGTATTCAAGACGATCCATTCCTTCGAGTAATTTTTTGAACATTCCATGCTCGAGAAATCACATCATTCGGTCTAAATAGTTTCTCATTTTGTAAACAAGTTTTGGTCTTTCAATTAAAAACGTATTTACGTGAGAATTATTCCTCTATTGGTTCATGGATGAACTTTAAATCTTGTAGAAATTTGATGAGTTCCTTTATAACTTCGGTTCCATAGAGTATTCAAGATGATCCATTCTTTCAAGAAATTTTTTGAACATTCCATGCTCGGGAAATCGAATCATTTGGTCTAAAAATTTTGTCATTTTTTAAACAAGTTTTGGCCTTTGAATTAAAAACTTATTTAAGTGAGAATTGTTTCTCACTTGGTTCTTGGACAAACTTCCAAACTTTTCAAACTTTTACGAGTTCTTTTGTATCTTTGGTTCCTTCAAGTATTCAAGATGATCCATTCTTTTGAGCAGTTTTTCGAACATTGCATGCTCGGGAAATCGTATCATTCGGTGTAAATAGTTTTTTATTTTGTAATCAAGTTTTGGTGTTTGTATTAAAAACTTATTTACGTGAGAATTATTTCTCTCTTTGTTTTTGGACGAACTTTCGAACTTGTCAAAATTTTATAATTTCTTTTTTATCTTCAGTTCCTTAAAGTATTCATAACAGTCCATTCCTTTTAGTGGTTTTTCGAACATTACATACTCGGGAAATCGCATCATTCGGTCTAAATAGTTTTTCATTTTGCAAACAAGTTTTGGTCTTTAAATTAAAAACTTATTTACGCAAGAATTGTTTCTCTCTTGCTTGTTGGACGAACTTCCGAACTAGTCAAAATTTTACAAGTTCTTTTTTAACTTTGGTTCCTTAAAGTGTTCAAGATGATCCATTCCTTCTAGTAATTTTTCGAACATTCAATGCGAGGGAAATCGCATCATTTAATAGTTTTTCATTTTGTAAACAAGTTTTGATCTTTGAATTTAAAACTTATTTACGTGAGAATTGTTTCTCTGTTGGTTCTTGGACGAACTTCTGAAATTGATAAACTTTTATGAGTTCTTTTATAACTTCAGTTCATTAAAGTATTCAAGACCATCCATTACTTCTAGCAGTTTTTTGAACATTCCATTCTTAGGAAATCGCATCATTTGGTCTAAATAGTTTTTCATTTTATAAACAAGTTTTGATCTTTGAATTAAAAACTTATTTACGTGAAAATTGCTTCTCTCTTGGTTCTTGGAATAACTTCTGAAATTGACAAACTTTTACGAGTTCTTTCATAACTTCGGTTCATTAAAGTATTCAAGACGGTCCATTCCTTTTAGCAATTTTTTGAACATTCCATTCTCGGAAATTACATCTTTTGGTCTAAATAGTTTTTCATTTTGTAAACAAGTATTGATCTTTGAATTAAAAACTTATTTACGTGAGAATTGTGGCTCTCTTGGTTCTTGGATGAACTTCTGAAATTGTCGAACTTTTACAAGTTCTTTTATAACTTCGGTTCCTTAAAGTATTAAAGACGATCCAATCCTTAGAGCAATTTTTGAACATTTCATGCTCGGGAAGTTGCATCATTTGGTCTAAAAAGTTTGTCATTTTGTAAACAAGTTTTGGCCTCTAAATTAAAAATTTACGTGAAAATTGTTTTTCTCTTGGTTGTTGGATGAACTTCTGAACTTGTCAAACTTTTACTAGTTCTTTTTTAACTCCGGTTCCTTAAAGTGTTCAAAACGATCCATTCCTTCGAGTAATTTTCTGAACATTCAACACTCGAGAAATCGCATCATTTGGTCTAAATAGTTTTTCATTTTGTAAAAATGTTTTGGTCTTTGAATTAAAAACTTATTTACGTGAGAATTATTTCTCTCTTGGTTCTTGGACAAACTTCCAAAATTGACAAACTTTTACATGTTCTTTTATAACTTTGGTTCATTAAAGTATTCAAGACGATCCATTCTTTCTAGCAGTTTTTCGAACATTCCATTCTCAGGAAATCGCATCATTTGGTCTAAATAATTTTCATTTTGTAAACAAGTTTTTGTCTTTCAATTAAAAACTTATTTACTTGAGAATTGTTTCTCTCTTGGTTTTAGGACGAACTTCGAAACTTGTCAAACTTTGCCATGTTCTTTTATAAATTCGATTTCTTAAAATATTCAAGATGATCCATTCCTTCGGGTAATTTCCCGAACATTCCATGCTCAGGAAATTGCATCACTCGGTCTAAATAGTTTCTCATTTTGTAAACAAATTTTGTCTTTCTAATAAAAACTTTTTTACAAGAGAATTGTTCCTCTATTGGTTCATGGACGAACTTCTGATCCTGTAGAAATTTTACGAGTTCTTTTATAACTTCTGCTCCTTAGAGTATTCAAGATGATCCATTCTTTTGAGAAATTTTTCGAACATTCCATGTTTGGGAAATCGCATCATTTGGTCTAATTTTTTTGTCATTTTTTAAACAAGTTTTGGCCTTTGAATAAACTTATTTACATGAGAATTGTTTTCTCTTTTGCTTCTTGGACAAACTTCTGAACTTGTCAAACTTTTTCGAGTTTTTTTATATCTTTGGTTCCTTCAAGTATTCAAGACGATCCATTCCTTCGACCAGTTTTTCGAACATTCCATGCTCGGGAAATCACATCATTCGTTCTAAATAGTTTTTCATTTTGTAATCAAGTTTTTCGAGACGATCCATTCCTTCTAGAAGTTTTTCGAACATTCCATTCATAGGAAATCACATCATTTGGTCTAAATAGTTTGTCATTTTGTAAACAAGTTTTTGTCTTTCAATTAAAAACTTATTTATTTGAGAATTGCTTCTCTCATGGTTTTAGGATGAACTTTTGAACTTGTCAAAGTTTCCCAAGTTCTTTTATAACTTCAATTCCTTAAAATATACAAGACGATCCATTCGTTCGAGCAATTTTCCGAACATTCCATGCTCGGGAAATTGCATCATTCGATCTAAATAGTTTCTCATTTTGTATACAAGTTTTGGTCTTTCAAATAAAAACTTATTTACATGAGAATTGTTCCTCTATTGGTTCATAGACGAACCTCCGAACTTGTAGAAATTTTACGAGTTTTTTTATAACTTCGGTTCCTTAGAGTATTAAAGATGATCCATTCTTTTAAGCAATTTTTCGAACATTCCATGCTCAGGAAATCGAATCAATTGGTCTAAAAATTTTTTCATTTTTTAAATAAGTTTTGGCCTTTGAATTAAAAACTTATTTACGTGAGAATTGTTTATTTTTTGGTTCTTGCACAAACTTCAGAACATGTCAAACTTTTACGAGTTCTTTTATATCTTTGTTTCCTTCAAGTATTCAAGACGATTCATTCCTTTCGAGTAGTTTTTCGAAAATTCCAAGCTCGGGAAATCAAATCATTCATTCTAAATAGTTTTTCATTTCGTAATCAAGTTTTGGTGTTTGTATTAAAAACTTATTTACGTGAGAATTATTTCTCTCTTTTTATTGGACGAACTTTCGAACTTATCAAAATTTTACAAGTTCTTTTTTAACTTCGGTTCCTTAAAGTATTCTTTTAGTAGTTTTTCGAACATTCCATGCTCAAGAAATCGCAACATTCGGTCTAAATAGTTTTTAATTTTGTAAACAAGTTTTGGTCTTTGAATTAAAAACCTATTAACGTGAGAATTGTTTCTCTCTTGGTTGTTGGACGAACTTTTGAACTTGTCAAACTTTTACGAATTCTTTTTTTAACTTCGGTTCCTTAAAGTGTTCAAAATGATCAATTCCTTAGAGTAATTTTCTGAATGTGAGGGAAATCGCATCATTTGGTCTAAATAGGTTTTCATTTTGCAAACAAGTTTTGACATTTGAATTAAAAACTTATTTACGTGTTAATTGTATCTCTCTTGGTTCTTGGAAGAACTTCTGAAATTGACAAACTGTTACGAGTTATTTTATAACTTCGGTTCCTTAATGTATTCAAGACAATCCATTCCTTCTAGCAGTTTTTTAAACATTCCATTCTCGGGAAATCGCATCATTTGGTCAAAATAATTTTTCATTTTTGCGAAATCGCATCATTTTGAACATTCCATTCTCTCTTGGTTGTTGGACAAACTTCCGTACGTGTCAAACTTTTACAAGTTCATTTTTAACTCCGGTTCCTTAAAGTGTTCAAGACTATCCATTCCTTTGAGTAATTTTCCGAACATTCAACTCTCTAGAAACCGCATCATTTGGCCTAAGTAGTTTTTCATTTTGTAAAAAAGTTTTGGTATTTGAATTAAAAACTTATTTACGTGAGAATTATTTATCCTCTAATTCTTGGACGAACTTTTGAAATTGACAAACTTTTAAGAGTTCTCTTATAACTTCTGTTCATTAAAGTATTCAAGACGATCCATTCCTTCTAGCAGTTTTTTGAACATTTCATTCTCGAGAAATCACATTAGTTGGTCTAAATAGTTTGTCATTTTGTAAACAAGTTTTGGTCTTTGAATTAAAAACTTATTTATTTGAGAATTTTTTTTTCCCTTGGTTCTTGGACGAACTTCCGAACTTGTCAAACTTTGCCAAGTTCTTTTATAACTTCGATTCCTTATCCATTCCTTCGAGCAATTTTTTGAACATTCCACACATGGGAAATCGCATCATTCGGTCTAAATAGTTTCTCATTTTGTAAACAAGTTTTGGTCTTTCAATTAAAAACATATTTACATGAGAATTTTTCATCTATTGGTTCATGGACAAAATTCCGATCTTGTAGAAATTTTACGAGTTCTTTTATAACTTTGGTTCCTTAAAGTATTCAAGATCCATTCTTTTGAACAATTTTTCAAACATTGCATGCTCGGGAAATCGCATCATTTGGTCTAATAATTTATCATTTTTTAAACAAGCTTTGGCCTTTGAATTAAAAACTAATTTATGTGAAAATTGTTTCTCTCTTGGTTCTTGGACAAACTTCCAAACTTGTCAAACTTTTAAGAGTTCTTTTATATTTTTGGTTCCTTCAAGTATTCAAGACGATTCATTCTTTCGAGCAGTTTTTTGAACATTCCATGCTCGGGAAATCGCATAATTCGCTCTAAATAGTTTTTCACTTTGTAATCAAGTTTTGGTGTTTGTATTAAAAACTTATTTACGTGAGAATTATTTCGCACTTTGTTCTTGGATGAACTTTCGAACTTGTCAAAATTTTACAAGTTCTTTTTTAACTTCGGTTCTTTAAAGTATTCAAGACGATCCATTTCTTTTAGTAGTTTTTCAAACATTCCATGCTCTAGAAATTGCATCATTCGGTTTAAATAGTTTTTCATTTTGTAAACGAGTTTTTTTTTTAATTAAAACTTATTTACGTGAGAATTGTTTCTCTCTTGGTTCTTGGACGAACTTTCGAACTTGTCAAACTTTTACGAGTTCTTTTATAACTTTGATTCCTTAACGTATTTAAGACGATCCAATCCTTTGAGCAATTTTCTAACATTCTATGCGAGAGAAATTGCATCATTTGGTCTCAATAGTTTTTATTTTGTAAACAAGTTTTGATCTTTGAATTAAAAACTTATTTACGTGAGAATTGTGTCTCTCTTGGTTCTTGGACGAACTTCCAAACTCATTAAACTTTTACGAGTTCTTTTATAACTTCTTTTCCTTAAAGTATTCAAGGTGATCTAATCCTTTGAGCAATTTTCCAGAGCATTCCATGCTCGAGAAGTCGCATCATTTGGTCTAAAAAGTTTGTCATTTTGTAAATAAGTTTGGCCTTTGAATTAAAAACTTATTTACGCGAGAATTGTTTCTCTTTTGGTTGTTAGACAGACTTTCGAACATGTCAAACTTATACAAGTTCTTTTTTAACTCAGGTTCCTTAAAGTGTTCAAGACGATTCATTCCTTCGAGTAATTTTCTAAACATTCCACACTCTAGAAATCGCATCATTCGGTCTAAATAGTTTTTCATTTTGTAAAAAAGTTTTGGTCTTTGAATTAAAAACTTATTTACATGAGAATTGTTTCTCTCTTGGTTCTTGGACGAACTTTCAAAATTGACAAACTTTTACGAGTTATTTTATAACTTCAGTTCATTAAAGTATTGAAGACGATCCATTCATTCTAGCAGTTTTTCAAACATTCTATTCTCATGAAATCACATAATTTGGTCTAAATAGTTTGTCATTTTGTAAAAAAGTTTTGGTCTTTGAATTAAAAACTTTTTTTTTGAGAATTGTTTCTCTCTTGGTTCTTTGACGAACTTCTGAACTTGTCAAATTTGCCAAGTTCTTTTATAACTTCGATTCCTTAAAGTATTCAAGACAATCCATTCCTTCGAGCAATTTTTCGAACATTCCATACTTAGGAAATATCATTATTTCGTCAAAATAGTTTCTAACTTTGTAAACAAGTTTTAGTCTACGAATCAAAAACTTATTTACGTTGGTATTGTTTCTCTCTTGGTTCTTGGACGAACTTTCGAACTTTTCGAACTTTTACGAGTTCTTTTATAACTTCGGTTCCTTAAAGTATTCAAGACGATCCTTACCTTTGAGAAATTTTCAAACATTCCATGCTCAGCAAATCGCATCATTAGGTATAAATAGTTTCTCTCTTGGGTATAACTCTCGAAAAATCGCAGCATTTGGTCTAAATAGTTTGTCAAAAACGTTTTGGCCTTTGACTTAAAAACTTATTTACGTGAGAATTGTTTATCTCTTGGTTCTTGGACGACTTTTGAACCTTTCAAACTTTTACGAGTTCTTTTATATCTTTGGTTCCTTAAAGTATTCAGGACGATCCATTCCTACGAGTAATTTTTCGAACATTTGATGCTCAGTAAATTACTTCATTTGGTCTAAATATTTTGTCATTTTATAAATAAGTTTTGGTCTTTGAATTAAAAACTTATTTACGTGAGAATTGTTTCTCTCATGGTTCTTGGACAAACTTCCGAACTTGTCAAACTTTTACAGTTCTTTTATATCTTCTATTCTTTAAAGTATTCAAAACGATCCATTCCTTCGAGCAATTTACCAAACATTCCATGCTTGGAAAATCGCATTATTTAGACTAAATAGTTCGTCATTTTGTAAACAAGTTTTGGTCTTTGAACTAAAAATTTATTTACGTGAGAATTATTTCTCTCTTTGTTATTGGATGAATTTCTGAACTTGTCAAACTTTACCGATTTCTTTTATAACTTCGATTCATTAAAGTGTTGAAGATGATCCATTCTTCGAGTAATTTTTTGAACATTCCACGCTCAGGAAATCGCACCGTTTGGTCTAAATAGGTTTTCATTTTGTATAAAAGTTTAGGTCTTTGAATTAAAATCTTATTTACATGAGAATTGTTTCTCTCTTAGTTCTTGGACGAAGTTCTGAAATTAACTTATGAGTTCATTTATAACTTCAATTCCTTAAAGTATTCAAGGCGATCCATTTCATCTAGCAGTTTTTCGAACATTCCATGCTCGAAAAATCACATCATTTGGTCTAAATAGTTTGTCATTTTGTAAACAAGTTTAGGTCTTTGAATTAAAAACTTATTTATTTGAGAATTGTTTTTCTTTTGGTTCTTAGACGAACTTTCAAACTTGTAAAACTTTACCAAGTTCTTTTATAACTACGATTCCTTAAAGTATTCAAGACGATCCATTCCTTCGAGCAATTTTTCGAACATTTCACTCTCGGGAAATTGTATCATTCGGTCTAAATAGTTTCTCATTTTGTAAATAAGTTTTGGTCTTTCAATTTAAAACTTATTTACGTGACAATTGTTTCTCTCTTGGTTCATGGACGAACTTCAGATCTTTTAGAACTTTTACGAGTTCTTTTATAACTTTGGTTCCTTAGAGTATTCAAGATGATTCATTCCTTCGAGCAATTTTGTCGAACATTCCATGCTAGAGAAATCGCATCATTTGGTCAAAAAATTTTGTCATTTTTTAAACAAGTTTGGCCTTTGAATTAAAAAACTTATTTACGTGAGAATTGTTTCTCTCTTGCTTCTTGGACGAACTTCTGAACTTGTCAAACATTTACGAGTTCTTTTATATCTTTTGTTCCTTCAAGTATTCAAGACGATCCATTCCTTTGAGCAGTTTTTCGAACATTCCATGCTCGGGAAATCGCAACATTCGGTCTAAATAGTTTTTCATTTCGTAATCAAGCTTTGGTGTTTGTATTAAAAACTTATTTACATGAGAATTATTTCTCTCTCTGTCCTTAGACGAACTTTCAAACTTGTCAAAATTTTACAAGTTCTTTTTCAACTTCGAAACATTAAAGTATTCATGACGATTCATTCCTTCTAGTAGTCTTTCGAACATTCCATGCTCGGGAAATCGTATCAGTCAGTCTAAATAGTTTTTCATTTTGTAAACAAGCTTTGGTCTTTGAATTAAAAAGTTATTTACGTAAGAAATGTTTCTCTCTTGGTTCTTGGATGAACTTCCGAAATTGACAAACTTTTACGAGTTCTTTTATAACTTCGGAAAATAGTATCATTTGGTCTAAATAGTTTGTCATTTTGTAAACAAGTTTTGGCCTTTGAATTAAAAACTTATTGACGTGAGAATTGTTTCTCTCTTGGTTCTTGGACGAACTTCCAAACTTGTCAAACTTTGGCAAGTTCTTTTATAACTTTGATTCCTTAAAGCATTCAAGACGATCCATTCCTTTGAGCAATTTTTCGAACATTCCACTCTCGGGAAATTGCATCATTCGATCTAAATATTTTTACATTTTGTAAACAAGTTTTAGTCTTTCAATTAAAAACTTATTTACGTGAGAATTGTTTCTCTCTTGATTCATGGACGAACTTTCGATCTTGTAGAACTTTTACGAGTTCTTTTATAACTTTGGTTCCTTAGAGTATTCAAGATGATCCATTCCTTCGAGCAATTTTTCCAACATTTCATGCTCGAGAAATCGCATCATTTGGTCTAAAAATTTTGTAATTTTTTAAACAAGTTTTGGCCATTAAATTAAAATTTTATTTGTGTGAGAATTGTTTCTCTCTTGGTTATTAGGAAAACTTTCGAACTTGTCAAACTTTTACGAGTTCTTTTATATATTTGGTTCCTTCAAGTATTCAAAACGATCTGGTCCTTCGAGCAATTTTTCGAACATTTCATGCTCGAGAAATCGCATCATTCGGTCTAAATAGTTTTTCATTTTGTAAACAAGTTTTGGCCTTTGAATTATAAACTTACTTACGTGAGAATTGTTTCTCTCTTAGTTCTTGGACAAATTTTTGAACTTGTCAAACTTTTACGAGTTCTTTTATAACTCCGATTCCTTAAAGTATTCAAGACGATTCATTCCTTCTAATAGTTTTCTGAACATTCCATGCTCGGGAAATCGCATCATTCGGTCTAAATAGTTTTTCATATTGTAAACAAGTTTTGGTCTTTAAATTAAAAACTTATTTATGTGAGAATTGTTTCTCTCTTTGTTCTTGGATGAACTTCCGAACTTGTCAAACTTTTACAAGTTCTTTTTTAACTTCGATTCCTCAAAGTATTCAAGACGGTCCATTTCCTCTAGTTGTTTTTTAAACATTCCATTCTCGAGAAATCGCATCATTCAGTCCAAATAGTTTTTCATTTTGTAATCAAGTTTTGGTCTTTCTATTAAAAATTTATTTACGTGAGAATTATTTCTCTCTTTGTTGTTGGATGAACTTTCAAACTTGTCAAACTTTTACAAGTTCTTTTTTAACTTCGGTTCCTTAACGTATTCAAGACGATCCATTCCTTCTAGCAGTTTTTCGAACATTCCATGCTCGAGAAATCGCATCATTCGATCTAAATAGTTTTTCATTTTGTAAACAAATTTTTTCTCTGAATTAAAAACATGTTTATGTGAGAATTGTTTCTCTCTTGGTTCTTGTACTAACTTCTAAACATGTGTAAACTTTTATGAGTTCTTTTATAACTTAATTTAGCTAGCTTTAGTACCAAATGATGCGAGCTTGTCCTCGTGGGATGATTATGAGTCACGTGAGTTCCCGATCAAAATTAAGAAGTATTGTTCGTAATGGCTTTGTGAAGGTCGGAAATGGAAATGATAGGCTTTGGGATGGTGGATGAAACGGATATTCAAAGGATATAGTTGGATAGGCTTGCATTCGATTTTAAGGACTCAAGAACGAACCAATATTATAAAGGAATATTGACCCAATCCTTATATTACTACTTAGAATGAAAACAAGAAGAATTGTGACCCTCTATCTATAGAGAGATAGGAACCAATCAGTATAAGGGTAAACGCCACACTTCAAAGAAGTGATAAGTTTGAAAGAATCAAATTGACACCACAAGGGTTACTTGATAAGTCAATTTGAGTCAAATAAGAACAAGGAGTTTGTAAACTCGCATTAAGATTAAAATTCATTAAAAAGTTGTTACAAAATGTTCCAAGCCTCATATTTATAGGCTTACAAATTACCAACTGAAAAGACATGAGATAATTAATCAAAATTACACCCTAAATTCATCCAATATTCCCCATGCACTTTAAGTTAATGTGGTGGTTGTTTCAATGAAGTAGTTGGCTGAATTTAGTGATTGGTTGGCTAGGAAAAAGCGATCTTAAATTCTGCTGATATTCTCCAAGCACTTGGAATAAATGTGGGTGGTGCATTAATGATTTTGAGTAAACCAAACAGCCACTTTTCGTGCTCTCATGATCAGCCTTTGAGCATTTAAACACCTTAAGACCTTTGATGAACCCAATTAGTCATGCATAAAGAGAACAATGAATTCATTTGTTGATCACGAAATGCCCTTTTGAAGAGGTGTTTTCAGCACTTTAAATGTTGGTAAGTGCATTAAAAGCTTGTGTTGGCTGGCCATGGATATTCCTACATCATAATAATCATGCTGGTTAGGACATATTAAATGGGCAGCAATATTTGACTAAAACTAACAACTAACATAGGACATATTTAAAAACTTATCAAAATAACACAAATCATAATTTATACATGGATTAAAATAACAATATGGTTAATACTTTATTTTCTAGCAATTTAATTATATTAAAATTAAAATTGAATGTGCAGCACATTGCATGGAATGCATGACGGGTTATATGAAATGCATGGAATGCATGAAATGTTTCCCAAATTTGTTTAATTAAACTCGTGGCAACCTGATTAAATTTCTTGGCTTGTGCTCGCGTGATTGGTCCTCTAGGTAGCTCACTTGAATCGTACGAGGCTTGTCCATCCTCCATGCTCGCAACGCGAGTGTTAGCAACATCAGTGTTTGCGTCGTGTGTGTCTGCAACATGAGTGCTCGCAACACCAGTGCTCGCATTATTAATATTCACACTACTCGTGCTCGTATCAACCTTCGATAGAAACTAGCAAGACCATGAAAACTTCTTACTTGGATTATGTTAGTAGGTCATGGCCATTCTCGAATTGCTGTTACCTTTTCTTGGTCGACTTCGAGACCTTTAGAGCTAACCATAAATCCTAGAAAAACAAGCTTGTTAGTACGAAAGGAACACTTCTTAAGATTTACAAATAAAGTCTCCTTCCTTAGTACCTCCAAAACAGATTTCAAATAATGTATATGTTCTTCCAAAGACTTACTATAAATCAAGATATCATCAAAATATACTACATAGAATTTACCAATGAAGGATCAAAGAACATGATTCATTAACCGCATAAAGGTGCTAGGTGCATTAGTTAGGCCAAAGGTATAACCAACCACTCATACAAGCCGTGTTTGGTTTTGAAATTAGTCTTCCATTCGTCTCCTTCTCTCATTCGTATTTGATGATAACCACTCTTGAGATCAACTTTGGAGAAAATGAGAGCTTCACTTAGCTCGTCCAACATATCATCTAGGTGCAAGATCGGGTGTCAATACTTGATGGCGATCTTATGACCGCGCGACAGTCAATGCACATGCGCCAAGAGCCATCCTTCTTAGGTACCAATAGCACAGGCACGACACATGGACTTAAGCTCTCTCGAACATACCCTTTTTCCATTAGCTCGGTAACTTGCCTTTGTAGCTCTTTAGTTTCCTTGGGATTGGTTCGATAAGCTGGTCGATTCAGAATAATGGCTCCGGGAATAAAATCTATTTGATGCTCAATGCCTCTAATGGGCAACAATCCACTTGGGATATCTTTCGAAAATAGATCCTCGAATTCTTGCAACAAAGACACAATAGAAGAAGGAAGAGAGTTATCTAAATCGTTAGTACTAAACAAACTTTCCTTGTACATAAGCACAAGCAAAGGTTGCTTTAAAAGCATAGAGTTTCTGATTTCTCTCTCTTTTGCAACAACACATAAATTTTCCATCTCACTTTCTTCTTTTCTCTCATTCTTCTATCGTTTTTTTACCTTATGCTCTCTATTTTCTTTTGCTTTTTTTTGCTCTTTTCTCTCTTCTTTTACAATTTTTTATTTTTCTCACACTCATCTTTTTCTTTCAATTTTTCAAACGAATTTTGTAACTTGAGCTGATCTTCATACACTTGTTTGGGAGTAAGTGGTGCTAAAACAACGTTCTTTCCTTGGTGTTTGAAAGTATATCGGTTGGTATAACCATCATGCACTCTCAATGATCAAATTGTGACAGTCTCCCCAACAGTAAGTGACTAGCGTGCATTAGTACTACATCGCAAAGAACTTTATCATAATACTTGCCAATTGGAAAAGTGACAACAGCTTGCTTAGTAACTTTGAGCTCTCCACTGTCATTGAGCTATTGAAGCTTGTAAGGGCGTGGATGCTTAGTGGTTGCTAGGCCAAGTTTTTCTATCAACAAGCTGCTAGAAATGTTAGTGCAACTACCACCATCAATATTAAAACACTATATACCTTCCCTTGGACATGGCAACGTGTATGAAAAATGTTTTGACATTGTTCTCACTCTCCACGGTTTGGATGCTCAAGCTTCATTTAATGATAAGGATTTTCCCTTCTATAACAGAGTCATTCTCCTCATCAGTATGTGATTTAGGCATCTTCTTTCTTAGGTTCGGATTCAATCTCACCATTGTCCCTTTTGGAATTTTGGTTTGGACATTGGTTTGCCATATGGCCCCTCCCAAGGCATTTGAAACATTTGATGTCTCGGGAACAGTTTGAAACAACCTCATTCTTTCCCTTGTTTGAATCTACACTCGGCTTGTTAGGCTTGGATGCCCCAATATTGTCTTTGGATCGAAAAGTGGTATCCTTTTTGTAGGTTCCTTGCCCCCACTTTGATGTAGAAATAGAATTAGAAAGGGGTCAGGTGATACCTTTTCTTTTTAATTGCTTCTTTACTTTAAGTGTCATGTGAACCATGTCAACAACTTCAACAAAGTGTTGTAACTCTACTATGTTGGTGATGTCTCAATTGAGGCCTGCTAAGAATCTTGCCATGGTAGCCTTTTGATCTTCCTCAACATTAGCATGAATAATTGCTATCTCCATCTCCTTGTAGTGACCTTCCACACTACGGTTTCCTTGATTAAGATTTTGTAGCCTTTGATACAACTCTCAATGATAATAAGCGGGTACAAACCACTTTCTCATGATAGCTTTCATTTCAACCCACGTAGACACAGGTCGTTCACCATTTCGTCTCCTACTCAAAGTTAGTTGATCCCACCAAATAATAGTATAATTAGAGAATTCGTTGGTAATAAGTTTTACCTTTTTATTTTCTGAGCAATTATGGCATTCAAAGACGTGTTTTATTTTCTTCTCCCACTCCAAATAAGCTTTGGGGTCGATTTTCCCTTGAAATGGAGGAATTGTGATCTTGATGTTGCTAAGATTATCATCTACCCTCGGACCTCAATTTCATTGACCTCGACGTCTCAAACTTCAGTTGGAGGATTGATCACTCTCCATTTCACTTGGTTCATTTTAATCCTCTTGATTTGGTCTTGGAAGACCTCTCTCTCTCCTTTGATCTAGAGGTGAACGTCCCCTTTAAGATCTTGCCTCTAATTGGTCTAATCGATCTTGCATCGGTTCCAATTTAACATGAAGCATTTGTTGCATTTCTCAAATCATGGCTTGCATTTGTAAATTTGGTGTTCCACCACCTTCATTTCTATTAGGACTTCGAGACATGTTCTCTTCAAGATAGAAAAATTAGATAAAAGATTATGAATGAAAGTTAATGAGTACCTTACCGAATACAAAACCTCACGAGTCACTCGCAATGAAATCGCTTTGCTCATGTTTGCACTCGATGTTGGCTTTTAATCTTCTCTAATGCACTTTTGCACTCTTGCCTTTTACCACTCTTTGATTGCTAGAAGTTCTTATGTGACTTCCTTAGACTTAGGCATCAAACCTTGTAGAATCGACTTGTACTCGGGAATTGCACACTTTCAACTAGCTCTTCCTCTTCTTCTTTTTTATAAACTTTGAATCTCCCTTGTGTATTTTGATCTTGGGATGCAAATCCGCTGTATATTTTTTTCTTTTTTTTTTAATTTTTTTCTTTTTTTGAATGCTAATCTCAAAATAATTAGATTGACGCCACAAGGGTTACTTGATAAGTCAATTTAAGTCAAATGAGAGTAAGGAGTTTGCAAACTCATAATAAGATTAAAATTCATCAAAAGTTTTTTTACAAAAAGTGTCAAGCCTTATATTTATAGGCTTACAAGTAACCAGCTGAAAAGTCATGAAATAGTTAATCAAAATTCACCATAAATTCGTCCAATATTCCTCATGCACTTTAAGTTAATGTGGTGGCTATTTTAGCGGAGTAGTTGGCCGAATTTAGTGCTTGGTTGTCCAGGAAGAAGTGTGTTTAAATTCTGCTGAAATACCCCAAGCACTTGGATTAAATGTGGGCGGTGCATTAATGACTTTTGAGTAACCCGAACAACCTCTTTCCATGTTCCCATTATCAGCCTTTGAGCATTTAAGTACCTTGAGACCTTTAATGAACCCAATCAATCATGCATGAAGAGAACATTGAATTTCTTTGCTGATCACGAAATGTCCTTTTGGAGAGGTGTTTTCAGCACTTTAAATGTTGGTAGAGGCATTAAAAGCTTGTGTTGGCCAGCCATGGACATCCCTACATCATCTTAAACATGCTGGTTAGGACGTATAAAAAATTTATCAAAATGACACAAAACATAATTAAGACATGGATTAAAATAACTAAATCGTTAACACTTTATTTTCCAGTAATTTAATTAGATTAAAATTAAAGTTGAATGTGCAACACATTGCATGGAATGCATGACGGGTTGTATGAAATGCATGGGATGCATGAAGTGTCTTCCCAAATTCCTTTAATTAAACCCGTGACAGCTTGATTGAATTTCTTGGCTTGTGCTGGCGTGATTGGTCCTCTAGGTAGCTCAATTGGATCGTGCGAGGATCACCCTTCATCTATGCTCGCATCACGGGTGTTCGCAACATCAGTGCTCGCATTGTGTATGTTCGCAACATGGGTGTTTGCAGCTCCAGTGTTAGCAACATGAGTGCTTGCAACACCAATGCTCGCATCTTCCAAGCTGGCAAGGTCCATGCTCGTATTATTAGTGTTCGTACTACTCGTGCTCGCATCATATATGCCCCTTTAATAGGTTGTCTAGTTGCCTTTTCTCTGACCATATACGCATGGTCACATTGTCACCCACTTTATCAAGGAACTCATTTTCCTTGACAAGTTCTCTATTTAGTAATTGAACATGAATCAACACCTCTTCTAAGATGAAAATGCAATGCAACCAAAACAAAAATGAAATGAAGTAAGTCAGTACGATCAATACAAGAATAAAACTTGAAAACAAACTGCAATTAAAGAAAAGAACAAAGATTATAAGCATCTCTTTTACACCTTATTCAGGTAACCACTAAAGGTTCGGCGTGGCTCTACTTAGGGTAGGCTCTTAAGGCTCGTTACGTGCTGTTGGGTCCTAAAATAAAGGTACTTGAACCGATAGATTTCTTGATCCTTACCTATTATAGGCTCATATGGATCGAGTTAAGTTTAGGGGGATACATTTCCCATATGTTTCCACGGAAGTGAAAACTTCACCAAAAACATAGGTACAGATATATCCCAAAAGCTATCCACTATCTTGCACGGAGGAGAAGACCTCACGAAGGAGTAGGTTCTCACTTCCACTTAAAAGGTGGAGTAGAACACTTATGTAATGCATGTGAAGAAAATCCTATGTCCTAGCAATATTAACATAAACATTACTAACAAAGCAGCACATGAAGGATGAAATGCAAAGGGATCGCAAATTAATTTAAACTGATTTTTAAATTTTCAACAAAAAGACCAAAAAATAATCAACTCGTGGATTAACTCTCTTATTTTTCCCAGCGGAGTCATCCAGCTGTCGAAACCTTTTTTTATAAAAGTCTCGACTTTTATTTTAAAAAACAAAATTGGTGTCACCACCAATCCTTTTTAATTTGGTGTGATTGGATCACCTCGTAAAATTTTTAAGATTATTAAAATGATGATTTTGGTCATCGAAATAGGAAAACGAGTTCGGAGTTGGTTACGTATGAAGAAGGATTAGCACCCTCACACGCCCAAAATTGGTACCTAGTCGATTATTTAATGTCTTAGCTGTTGAAAAATTGAGAACTAGAGAAGAATTTAAAATGCGACCCTTAAATGCGTGAATGATATGTTTCGATGCCATTTATAAATTGAATTTTGCAAAGAAAGCTCATTTATTTCGAGTAAATCGAGAGGAAAAGTCATGTCTAGTAAGTTAGGGCACAACATCTCGAATCTTCAAAAATAACGAACATTTCTAATTATTGCTCAAACCTTGTATATATATATTTTTTAATTTTAAGTAGGATATTCAATTACATTGGTTCGAAGAGAAAACCATACCCAATAAGTTAAGGCATAATTTTCTCGAGTTCCCTAAGTAAAGAATATTGCCTCGATTTTGAAATCTTACATATACAATGCATAAAATATTGGGCAATTAATTTATTTGAACATTGCATGTGAATTGAGGAATGTATGTAAACATAAATTACAATATCGTGATGCCAAAATTTGTAATAGGTACATGAATAAAAAATAATACAACAATTAAATAAAAATAAAAATAATAAAAATAATATCAATTCATGGTAATAATAAAAATAATAAAAATTTGCACTAATGACATAACTGAAAATAACAAACTAAAAAATAATTAAAAGATAAAAATAAAAATGACATAATTAAAGGGGCAAGTATGTAAATGCAAGAACTAAAAATACTAAAAAATAAACAAAATAAACATAAATAAAAATAAAGATAAAATAAATAAACAAAAAACAAACAATAAAAAGGACTGAATTAAAAAATAAAAAAAGTAAAGCATAAATTGAAAAAACAATAATTAAAGGGGCTGAATTAAATAAATAAAGGATTAAATTAAAACTATAAACAAATTAAAGGCATAAATTACAAAAAAACAGAATAAAGAACTAAATTAAAACAATATAAAAAATGAAGGGACTAAAAGGGAAAATATCTCAACCTCTATACATGTGTCATTCCCTGAAGGGTCCACTGTTGGTCCAAGGACCAAATTGCATCATAATTAAAATAAACGGGGAAAAAGTAAAATAAATGGAAAATTAAAAGGACAACATTGAATGAAAGCAAAAAAGTGGAAGGCTTAAAGAGCAAATAGCCCTTTTTTTAGAAAACATGCTGATCCCAAGAGGGATTTGGGTCAAGTTTCGGGTCAATGCTCAAAACGATACCGTTTTGAGGCCTACGAAATTAAGCCAAAACGACGTCGTTTTAACCCACTTATATAAGTTAAAAAATTTCAAAAACAATCATTTCATCTTTGTTTCTAAAAAAAAACTTCTTTTTTTTTCTCTCTTCTCTCTCAAACGGCCCTTGGCCTGTCATGGGGTCCGATGACCCTCCACCATGGGTCCATCGTGGGCCACTAGTCATCAGCAATGATGATCGCCGCCTTCGGTGGCTAAAAAATTCAAAAACTCCTCCCTTAGCCTTTTTGATGTCCCAAGTTCGGATCTAGGGCCGAAACCTTCCAAATCTTTACCAAAAGTCGAAAAACAAATGAGGAACCTTTCAGTTATCATTCATAATCGTCTCAACAACTTCAATTAAAAAAATTGAAAACCCAAGGATGAACACAGAAGTTGTTGTCACCAACCTCCTCCTTCTCCGGTGCTCTAGCTAGATCTATAGGGTAAGGCTTCTTCTCCCTTGTGCTCAGCTCTTTAATGGATTCATCATCTTCTTTCCCTGCCTGCCTCAGAATCCACTCATGATTTGTGCATTGATCGTGCGTGATTTCCCTCAATTCTTCACTCAAATTTTTCCATTTACACTTCACGCTTTCTTCATTGTTTCTCAATAGTATTTATAGGATGAAGTAGACCGGCACATCCTTGCATAGCTCAGCACTCCGTACAGCTTCTTAAAGAATTCTGGTACAATCACACCTTCAGCATGTGTTCTACTATATTCCTCCAACTGGTAGCTTCTGGAAGATGCTGAGTTAACACTCCACGATTGTCGTGACAAGCAGCACTCCCAAGATTGCCTTGACAACAAAAATTTGTCAGAGAATAATCCTTCATCCTGGATTCCTGCTTCCTTCTATTGCACCTGCACCACACTTTACCACCGGACCATCTTTCCTTCCAAAATTAGAGTAAAAATGCAATAAAATATATACAACAAAGCTTTATGCATGAATGCATGAAAAGTACTAAACTCTATCCTAAAATGTCTAATTTTACCTTAGTTCAAACACTTTCTCAAGGCTAAAAAGGTATAAAATATATCCCTTTTTGAGAGTTATCAGATGCAGCTATTGTTTATGCAATCTCAGACAATGAATAGTCCTACACAATTTGTACTGACCGCCTCTAAACATACTCTCGTTCAGTGTGTATTTTTGGGCTTTCACAAGTATACGGGTTAAGTTGTGTTCCCAAATCCTACCCATAGAACAATTTATATCACAAAGAACATTCATAAGAAAAACATATAATTTCAAGCAATATTTATAGATAAGCTAGACTTCAATATTACAAAATCCATGACCTCTTATGTTTAACAAAATCTATGCTAACCTAAAGTTAAACATGTAGCTTTGATACCACAAAATGTGACACTTTAAACCCGACCGAAACGGACCAACCCAAATGTGAAGCGTTACATACCAACCGAAGTGACTCTCCACCTAACGACCACCCGACACATACCCAAACCTTATAACACCTCATTTATGACTAATTAACTATCATTTATTAATGCGGAAACAATTTGTGAACCATTTTTAAACTTTGCTAAGTATTTAACCTAAGGATATTTTGGTCATTCAACCACCTAAGGTTAAACTATCTCGATTTTATTTCTAAATAGTTATCAACCTTTTAGTCAAATTATGCAAGCCCTAAAAATTTTAACTTAATTCGAGTTCATTTACTATGTCTAATTCAAGTTTTATTAGTAGAGACTAAATCGTAACTTTTACGAACTATTAGTATAGTTTCCAAATTAAAAAAATTAAGAGTGTTTCTACCAAATATTAACAGTTACAAGTGTAATCTTAAAATATTACCAAGTTCCCCTATCATTAAAGGTATCTAATCAAAATTTAAGACTAAATTATAAATTAAGCAAATTAGAATACTAGATTACAAAAACAAAAAATAAACCCCCAAAAACCCACACGCTTGTGTGAAAAGACACACACCCGTGTGCAAACCACTGCACCTATTTTGTCAAAAATTCGTTTTAATTACCCGATTTTACATATTTTACTTACTCATTCAACTTGAAATAACTATAATTAATTACCATAACCATCCACACATCTCCAATTTAATTTATTACAATAAATATGCAACTATTAATCAAAATTTAACACCCAATTACATGCTTAGAAAACACCAATTAATTCACACAAGCTACATACCTTAGTCGTAAGCAATCCACTCCATGGTAAGCTTCAATTAAACATTGTTAGTATAAAATACATACCTCATACACCGTGTTACCAACCGTCGTATGAACTCTCATCAACATACCATAAATCAAACATCAATTAGACATAAAATCACGTATTAAAGCAACTATAAAATCACCAAAATTAAAGTCCAAAATTTAAAGTCCAATGTCCATTATAAGTAAAATAACACAAGTCTCAAAAGCATCACAATTCCCCTATTGCCTTTAAAGTAAATTTCTTAAGCCACTACCGAGCCTTATTCTTGGATCGCTGACCTCTCTTGCCTTTCCGACGGAATCCACTAATTGACTCAAATGACCTCTTAACAGTACTAGCAACAACAACTTTGGGCTCCTCCCCAGAAGTCTCTTCTAAAGCACGAGCCTTTGCAACTAGCTCATTGAAGACCTCAGCAGACAGTGCTACCAGATATAACTTAATCTCACAGTTCAGTCCAAACCTGAACCTCTTATAATGACTTACCTCGTGAGCCACCAACTCAGGCGCATACTAGCTTAAACACATAAACTCAGATTCGTACTCGTCCACAAACAAAGTACCCTGGACTAAATCTATGAACTCGCGTCTCCTTACCTCCCGATACTATTCTCGGGTGCAGTACCATGCTCGATAGTCATCCACAAATGATTAGCCTCATCAATAAGAAACGACAGGGCATATCCAACTAAGGATACGAACAACTCCTTTTAACCAATACTCAGCACGAGTAGTGTCTCCACTCCTAACTCCTCAAAATTCCTTACCACCTAAAGCTCGCAAACGCTTTAATGGTAATCCCTGACGAACATGAGCAGCATTGGCACCAGCAGTATGCTATAATGCCCAAACCATCTCTGACATAAAATACTCAACTTAACCAATTTGAGCATCATCACGCGGCTACGGTAGGACATCATCATCTAGACTACGACGTTCGCGTCTCGAAGGCATAATGTAAACCATATACTAAAGAAAAAGTAGAGAAAACGTACCAGGAGTGACTAGCGACAAGTGATCCAAGACTTAACTAAGTATAATTTCCCATAGGGTATTGTGTTCCAAAATCCTACCCAATAAAACAGTTTATATCACAAAGAATATGCAGGAAAAACATATAATTTCAAGCAATATTTACACATAAGCTAAACTTCAATATTACAAAATCCATTACCTCTTATGTTTAACAAAACCTAGGCTACCCTTAAGTTAAACCTAGCTCTGATACTAACAAATATGACACCCCAAAACTGACTGGTACAGATCGACCCAAATTTGAAGCGTTACATTGCCACTAAAGTGACTTTCCAACTAACGACCACTCAACACACACCCCAACCTTATAACACCTCATTTATGACTAATTAACTGTAATTTATTAATGCGAAAATAATTTGTGAATTAGTTTTATACTTTTCCTAAGTATTTAATCTAAGGGTATTTTTGTCATTCTACCACCTAAGGTTAAATTATCCTAATTTTATTTCTATATTGTTTCCAACCTTCTTTTAGTCAAATTATGCAAGCCTTAAAAATTTTAGCTTAATTCAAGTTCATTTACTATGTCTAATTCTAGTTTTATTATTAGGGTCTAAATCGTAACTTTTACAAACTTTTAGTACATTTTCCAAATTAAAAATTAAGAGTATTTCTACCAAATATTAATAGTTACAAGTCTAATCCTAAAATATTTCAGAGTTTCCCTATCATTAAAGGCTTCAATTAATTTAATCAAGTTTTAGGATTCAATTATAAATTAAGCAAATTAGAATACTAGATTATAAAAACCAAAAATAAAACCCCCCAAAACCCACACAGTCGTGTGAAAAGACACACGCCTGTGTGCAAACCACTGCACCAATTTTGTCAAAAATTTGTTTTAATTGCCCAATTTTACATATTTTACTTATTAAACTTGACATAGCTACAATTAATCACCATAAACATCCACACATCTCCAATTTAATTCATTTACAACAAATATGCAACAATTAATCAAAATTTAACACCCCATTACATGCTTAGCAAACACCAATTAATTCACACAAGCTACATACCTTAGTCATAAGCAATCCACTCAATGGTAAGCTTCAATTAAACATTGTTGGTCCCTTATGATCCTCTATACTTGTGAATAAAGTTTATAAAAGATGTCCTTTAGAGGTTCAAAGTGAGGTGTTCCTTGCTAATTAGATGGATCTTCCTTTCAATGAGTTTAACTTGATTTTGGGAATGGACTAGTTGGTTAAGCATTAAGCTCGTTTGGATGTGCACTGAAAAGGGTAACTCTAATGACTGAGACTGGAAAAGAAGTTGTTATGGTGGGAAAACATCTAAATTATCAGTCCAATGTGATCTCTATCATGGTAGCAAAAAATTCGGTATGAAAAAGGTGTAAAGCATTTTTGGCTCATGTCCGAGATGCAAGCACCATTGATCCTATGGTTGAAAGTATTAGTATAGTGAGGGAATTTCTTGATGTGTTTCCTGAGGGACTTCCAGGGTTACCTCTAGAGCGAAAAGTGGAATTTGGAATTGAGTTATTACCAAGAATGGCATTGGTGTCCATTGCTCCCTACCGCATGGCACCGAAAGAACTTAAGGAATTGAAGGTGCAGTTGTAGGAATTGTTAGATAGGGGTTTCATTAAACCCAATGTTTCATCATGGGATGCACCAGTGCTGTTTTTGAAAAAGAAAGATGGTACCTTACAGTTGTGCATTGACTATCACCAACTGAACAAATTGACTATTAAGAATAAGTACCGTCTACCAAGGATTGACGATCTATTCGATTAGTTCAGGGGGGCAACTGTGTTTTCCAAAAAATTGACTTAAGATCTAGGTACTATCAACTCAAAGTGAAAGAATCTAATATCCTCAAAACTGCCTTTAAGATTCGTTATGGACACTACAAGTTCCTTGTCATGCGTTTTAGGTTGACTAATGCACACGCAGCCTTTATGGACCTTATGAATCGTGTGTTCCAACCTTTCCTTGATCAATTCATCGTGGTTTTCATAGACGACATCCTTGTGTAATCTAAGATAGAAAATGAACGTGATGAACATTTGATAATGGTTTTACAGATACTTTCATTAAAAGCAACTCTTTGCTAAACTTAGTAAATATAAATTTTGGTTGAAGGAAGTAATGTTTTTGGGTCACGTGGTATCGGTTGAGGGTATTCACGTGGATCCTGAAAAGGTTGAAGCCATCCTAGATTGGAGGCAATTGAGGAATGTCTTTGAAATTTGGAGTTTTTTAAGTCTTGCTCGATATTATCGAAAAAATTTTTAGTGTTTTTCCTTGATAGAAGCCTCATTGACTAAGCTGTTGAGGAAGAATCCTCCTTTTAAGTGGGGTGATAAACTACAAGCTAATTTTGAAAAGTTAAAAACTATGCTAACTGAAGCTCCCATTTTAATTCAACCGGAGTTTGGAAAGGAGTATGTTGTGTATTGTAATTCTTCCCATGTTGGTTTGGGTTATGTTTTAATGCATAATGGTAAAGTGGTAGCCTATGCCTCAAGACAGCTTAGGCCACATGAATGTAATTACCCCACTCATGACTTAGAGTTGTCGACTGTTGTGTTTGCTCCCAAAATTTGGAGACATTACTTGTATGGTGAGAAGTGCATTATTTACACTGATCACAAGAGTCTCAAATACCTCCTTACCCAAAAGGAACTTAATTTGAGGCAATGGAGATGGATTGAATTGTTGAAAGACTATGACTATACGATTGAGTATCATTCTAGAAAGACCAATGTAGTGGCTAACACCTTAAGTAGAAAAACAATGTCTGACTTGAAGCTATGCTTGCTCGCTTAAGTCTTTATGATGATACTGGTGTTTGGCAGAATTGCAAGTGAAGCCTACTTGTGTTTAGGAAATCACAGATAAGCAGAGTTTGGATAAAACTATAGTGTCACAGTTTAAACAGGTTGAGGATGGATCAAATGAGGACTAAGAATTAATTTCGAAGGAATTTTGTGTTTTCGAGGGAGATATTACGTGCCTAATGATCAGAATTTTAGGCAATCTATACTTCAGAAAGCTCATAGTAGTCCTTATACTATACATCCTGATAGTACAAAGATGTATTGAGACTTGAGGGAAGTGTATTTGTGGCGTGGTCTTAAACAAAGAAGTGATTGAATTCGTATCTAAATGTTTGACTTGACAGTAAGTTAAAGCTGAGCATCAGTTTCCATCAGGGTTACTTTAACCGATTCGAATTCCACAGTGAAATTTGGAAAGAGTGACAATGGATTTTGTTAGTGGGTTGCCTTTAACACCTACTAAGAAAGATTCAGTTTGGATTGTGATGAATAGATTGACTAAGTCTGCTCATTTTATACTTCTTCATACTTGTTATTCTCTTTAGAAGTTAGCCAACTTTATATCTCCGAGATAGTGAGATTGCATGGTGTGCCAGTGTCAATTATTTCAGATCAAGATCCTAGATTCACGTCTCAATTCTGGAAGAAATTGCACGAGGCTTTGGGTACTCGATTAGATTTCAACACGGCTTTCCATCCATAAACTAATGGTCAGCACAACTTTCTAAGGTAGTTGGGAAGAGCATTTTTCTATGGCAGAATTTACCTATAATAATAGTTTTCAATCAAGTGTCCAAATGGCACGTTACGAAGTTCTTTATGGTTGTAATTACCGCTTACCTTTGTGTAGGACTGAGGTGGGAAAAGAAAGTTGATTGGCCGGAATTGGTCACTAAAACCGAAGATAATATTCGGTTGATTCAACAAATATTAAAGGAAACTTCTAATAGACAAATGTCATATGCCGATTTGAAACGTAAAGACATTGAGTTTGATGTGGGAGATCTAGTTTTTCTTAAAGTCTCTCCATGGAAGAATTTTAGCAAAATCCATTGTTTAAGTCACAATGATGTGGGAGATCTAGTTTGATGTAGAATTATAATAAGATATGATGAAGGTCCAATGGTTAATGATCAATGATGTAAATGAGGTCCCAAGTTCAAGTCACATGTTTTGCAAAATAAAAGAATTTTAGCAAAATCCATTGTTTTAAATTAAAATTATTTTTAAGCTTAATTTTTAACCTAACTATAAATACATACTTTAAGAAAAATAATTAGCCCTAAAATTATTGTTTCCTTCCCTTAGTGATGTCCCTAGCTCTCTCCTCTCCCTAAATCTTTATTTTTTTCTTTTCTCCTTCTTTCTTCTTGCTGTCATTGCACCCCTCCGCCTTTTTCACTTTGTTTTTCCTTTCTTTTGCTACCAAGAACCATCACCAATTCATCCCCACCTTGTTTCCATTTATTTCCATTAAAATCAACTTCAAATCTGAAATTTTGGGCATCCAAGATCAATCTAAGAATTGCCAGGAAAGTGCCACTTGCTGAATTCTCCTAATAGCTTGTGTAAGTCTACTTTTGCCATCAAATTCTTGATTAATTGAACCAATTAAAAACACTATTTTTTAGATATGGAAATTAGGGAAAATTTTATGATTTTAAAGATATTTTTCCAAATTTTAATGTGATACGAGTCGCAAGGCTCAAATTCAAGCTTATGAATGTGATGGGATCAAAGTTTCTCAAGGCCCAATAACGAGGTTGAACGCCAAGAAAATTCGAGCAAGATTGAACGGGACCATTGAAGACTTCATTACCAAGACCCTAAATAGGAACACGACCAAAAAAGAAAATCAAGATTCACTATCTTGTTTTCAAAAAAATCAAGAAACCAAATCTTGATCCAACTTTTTAATTCCAAACAATTTCAAGAATCAAGAAAATCAAGATTTCAAATCTTGGAAATCTTGGTCCAAGAAACCAAAGCTGTCAATTTTCAAGTTGGGGAAATCAGAAGGCTTGCGATGACTTTTTGGATGGGATCCAAGAATTTATGGGTTGAGATGTCTGCATGGACTCGAATATCTATCTCTTATCTTTGAAATGCACTTTGAATCACTGGATTTCAAGTTCGGGAGCTCAAGTTATGATCGTTTTAATAAAGACTGCACAAGCAGAATTTTTGGACATGATTATGACGGGAATTACGAGTTTCGGGCTTTTAATTCGAGTTTAAATCATATTGGGTTCGGGGTTTAGGTTTAATTTTTATTATATATGAGCCAAATATTGTATTATCAGCTCTTATTATTTTATTGTTATTTTTATTCCGAATTTTTAATAATTAATAAGTTTTTAGGAGTTTTATGTTAACAAGAAAGTTTATTGTTTAGATTAGTTAGAGTTCTAGTTTAATTAAGAGTTTTATTCAAATTTATTTAGCTTGCAATATAGGCCTTAGAATTGTAAACAAAACACTGGATTTTGATTCTTTTGAGTTAATAATAATTCTCTTTGAGTTTTTCTTCAATAATTGCTCTTGAGTTTTTTTAGAAGTTGTTTTTAACAATCTTTTGGGTTGTGGGAATTATCTTCAAGCTTTTTCTTGCCAAGATATCTTTCTTGGAGGGGGAATTAGAGACATTGAAGGGAGTTGTGGATTCTTATCATTTCCAAGGCTTCTTAGGACATTATCTTCTCTCTTCTATCTTTAATCTATCGTTCTTGTTTGATCTAGTTTATTTCTTGCTGTTTTGGGTTGTTGATTTAGTTGATTTTCGTTCTAGGTTGAAATTGCTTCAAGAGGGAAATTCTCCTACCTTGATCCATCAAGAAACACATCAAAAATTTGGAGATCCAATCTTTTCTTGCTGTTTCAATCATTCTTGCCTAAACAATTTGTTTTTATCTTTTAAATCACTTCTAACGAGTCTGTTTGTGCTTTTATTTTCCAGATCTGTTTGAGACATTTTCTTAAGGTCCAAGGATGGTTTCTCTCATCCAAGAAACCCTAATTTCATTCTCTAATGGATCCTTTACTAGCCATTCATCTTTCTTGTGTTTTAATTTTCGTTTGATTATTCTTCTTGTCAGCTAATCTGTCTTCTTTGTTTTCGTTTCAGATTACATTTGTCTAGAGCTTTAGGGTAGATTCGAAACTTGACAACTTTACAATCCTCTTCCACATTCGTTTCGTATCATAATGGATCTAAAATTGTTTTAAAAATTCAACCCTAATCTTGGTCACCAAGGGAGATGTGTCTGCGCCCAGGTGCAAGAAAAGGAGTTGTTTTGCTTCTTAATTTTTACCCAATTAATCCCAAACTTACTTTGAGTTTTCTAACACTCTTAATCAGTCTCTAATAATATGTTAATTAGGGAAAATTCGTTCTTGATCAATTGGTCATTCGGATCTCTCAAATCGAAAAGCGTAAGTGCAATTAAACGTTAACTAGTTTGTTGATTCGACATAGTCGTTGGGTAAAGATTGTGAATTAATTAAAAAAAGGAATTTAATCAATATTAGCTACTTATTTTCCAATATATAATTGTGTTAGGTGCTGACTTAAACACCTCACATCAACCATAAAACCAAATGACATTCATTAGTGTTGTTCGCATCAAAGCAAGGTAAGGAATTTGACTAGTTTGGTTTCGTAAATTGTTAGTAAATTTAATTATTGGTTTGAACCCATAAATGGAAGTTTGGTTGCTTGTTAGGAATTTAATTAAATGAATATATACTGAATTTTGGTCTAGGTTCATTTAAAAGAATTACAAAGAAAGGGAAAATTTTGCTAGTATATCGCGAAAAGGCAAAAAATAAGGTGTGGGTTCTAAACTCTTAAGCTTGATTGAAATTGATAAATGTCATATTAAAAATGTCAATTAGATTTCTGATTTGGTTGGCTTATTATCTAAATTATTGAATCTATGAGTGGTCGAATCCGGTACATTTCAAGCCTTAAAAGATTGTTGTGATGGCAAAGTGTTGGTTTGACTGTGTGAATCTTCTGATTGAGATTTAAATACATAAATGTGATATATGATATGAATGTGAATGTCTGAATAGCATTATATGCTGATATATTGAGTTATTGCATAATTTAAATGCATGACATGGTTGCTATGATATATCTATTGAGAATGATGCTTTATTTGCACAATGAGATTTGTAAAAGAATGTGTGACATTGAGTGATATCACCATATTGGTAATCTGAAAGTTGGAACACTATTTCCTATTATTGAAAGTATGTGATTTATTGAGAGAAACACTATTTCCTATTATTAAAAGTATGTGATTGATTCAGAGGAACACTTTTCCTATTATTGAAAGTATGTGATTGATTGAGAGAAACACTATTTCCTATTATTAAAAGTATGTGATTGATTGAGAGGAACACTTTTCCTATTATTGAAAGTATGTGATTGATTAAGAGGAACATTGTTTCCTATTATTTAAAGTATGTGATTGATTAAGAGGAACACTGTTTTGTAGTATTGAAAGTATGTGATCAACTAAGAGGAACACTGTTTCCCTAATATTGATAATATGTGATTAATTGAGAGCATGATGAATATGCCAAAATAATGTGAAAAGTGTTGATTTGGGGTTATGTATGTTTTTGCATGACATCCTACATATGCATTAGGATGGGATTTTCTGGTTGACGGAGGAGTTTCGTGGAGTATCGGTGGCATATTAAGACTGCATTATTCGTAGTTAGTGCACTGTATTTGGAGTATCGAGGGGATTGGTGATCTTTATCTCATTATTTGTTATTAGCAATCTCTATCGCATTATTCGTTATTTGGTAGACTTTCTACATTATTGTGTATTCAGTGGTTCTACCATATCGAGCTATGCTCGCATTCGTTGGACTTTAGCAGACGAGTTCTAGGGAACTCGTGTTGTGTAGCAGTTGGTATGGGTAGGATCTCACAATTGCATCATGTCACGGTCATAATCCACTGTTTTTTTATATATCTATGTTCAATTATATTTGAGATTGCTTTATGAAATTGTTTATGCTTGAGATTGTCTATTTGATGCTTGATTGTTTAGTCTTACACTGAGCTTGTTAAGCTCACCCCATTACCTTAACATTTCAAGTAATGAATAGACTTAGGACCGACATTGGCATACGGACGTAAGACGGACTTTGGACATCATTCGGACTTTAATTTTCAATTATTATTATTTGATTATTATTATTTGGCTTTGGACTATAAAGTTTATTTAGACTATGGTTTGGGACTGTTTTTGCTTTGGGATTATTTTTGTTTTGGGTTTTTCACGCATGCATGACATTCATACTTAGGCTGGATATTACATGCTAGTTATATATATAAGGATTGAGTATTCTGAAATTGGACTATGCATGCTAAATGGATAAAGTATGAGTTATTGAGTGACATTGATGAATTTCGCTGCAAAGTAACTGATTAAGGTGCTAAGATTAGATTTTGTTGAATGTTAAGCTTCTACTAAAGCTACACCTAAACTGCTAAATTGGCTTAAGTATGATCGATATAATCAAATGACCGTTTCCTAAAGTTAGCAAACAAAAGCTACAAATTTTATTAAAAGTAAATATTTGAAGGTTTGACCATTGTAAGTTTAGGGTCGACACTTAGGTGTCCCATGTGGCTTTCACGAATCTGCCATAATGTCTAGGCCGGGTTGGGGAGGTTACAGGATCATTGTTTTCGGGCAACCCAATATGACTTAATTGGCAGTGTACCCGCAATATTTTGTATCTGGTAATTTATTTGCAAAATATGTGGCCATTATTGGCAAATATGTGGTGGTATTACCCACGATGTGATATGTGATCGTTTATCGGTAAATATGTGGCGGCTTGCCCACAAACTAGTTGTGTTTGGATGGACAGGTTCTAGGGAACCCAATATTGGTGTGTAGTAGAGATGATTAGGAATTTCTATAAAACATGCATCGTTTTCAAAATGTGCATCGATATGTGCATGCATAGTATCAGTGATAAAATCTATTATTGTAATGTTATGTGTATATGATGTGATTGTTATATGTGTTTATTGTCATATATGTTTTTATGTGATTACTATGGGAAATCTCACATTGAGCCTTCAAAAGTTCACCCACGTTATTTTAAATGTGTTTCAGATAATCCTCGTGGCTTGGACTCAGATCCAGATTCTCGGAGAGGCTCTCAGTAATAAATTGTTTTCGTGGATATGGATTGTGGATTTTATTTGGGGGTTTTATAAACTCTTTGAACTTATTTTGGACTATCATTTTAGACTTCCATTGGTATTTTTTATGTTGGGATTTTATGCTTAAATTATGAACTTGGCATGGGGACACTTTTAGAATGACGTGATTTTATGCATGAATTTTCATATGTGATATTTTGCAATCAAATGAAGAATGTTTTAAAGTGATATTTAGCCATTGGAAATAAGTGTTTTTAAAACTAATTGACTATTTAAATTATTTTAGATAAAAAGGAACAAGCAAATCTATATCGAAAGATTTCAAGTGGTTTTATAAAATCAAATGTTTTCAAGACATGTGAATGTTTCTCTAAAAATGTTTTGGTCATATTCAATGCCCATGTAATTGCTTACATTGGGTCATAACATCTGGGCCTAATTTGAGGGGTTACATAAACACTCACTTATGGGTTCAAACCAATCATCAAAATTATTATCAATTTACGAAATCAACTAGCTAAATTCCTTATATTGTTTTGACGCGAACTACACTAGCGAATGTCTTTCGGCTTTATAGTTGATGTGGGGCATTTCGGTCAGCACCTAACATGATTATATACTGAAAATTCAGTATCTAATATTGATTAAATTCCTTTACTTAATCAATTCATAACCTTTACCTAACAACTATATTGAAACAACAAACTAGTTTACGTTTAATCGCACTTACGCTTCCCGATTTGAGAGATCCGAATGGTCAATTGATCAAGAACGATTTTCCCCTAATTGACATGTGGTTAAAGGATGATTAGGACAGTTCAAGAACACAAATTAAGGCTGGAATCAATTGGGTAAAAATAAAGAAGCAAAACATCCTCCTCTCTACCACATAAGCTCACACACCACCTAGCCAAGATTGAGGTTGAATTTTAAAATGGTTTGAGATTGATTAAAATCATTAAAATTTCCCTAATTTCTAGATATAAAAATTAAGGTTTTCAATTGGCTAAGTTAATCAAGAAATTGAAGAAAAAAGTGATCTTACCCAAGCTAGAAGAGAGAATTGGCAATGGCACCTTCTTGGCAAAGTTAGAGTTGATCTTGAATGCTCAAAATTTCAGATTTGGGATTGATTTGATTGAGAAAAAATGACAGCAAGGTAGGGGTGATGAATCTTTGTAGCAAAAGAAAGGAAAAACAATGGGAAAGGTGAGGAGAGGTGCAATGACAACAATGGAGAAGAAGAGAAAAGAAGAGAAAAGAAAAATAAAGATTGGGAGAGGAGGTTAGGGATTGGGATTAGTACTGATTATTTTGCTTAGAAATTATATATGTATAGTTGGGTTAAAAAGGCTTGGATGAAAACATTAATTTTTAAACAAGGGTATCTGTAAAAATTAATTTATTTTGTAAAAGATGAGACTTGAACTTGGGACCTCTTTTACTTTCATGAGTTATCATTGATCAATTAACCATTGGACCATCATCATATCTTTGATATAATTTTACATTTACATTGGGCTAAATTTTAGGATGTTACATAAGACAAATAGCACGTACTATACATTTGAAAGTAACTCATACCATGATTATCCTTTCACTAATATATTCCTATCTCTTTAAATAGCAGAATAACCTAAAACAAAATCTTCACATACATACATGATGATTACTATACACCCAGTCATATACACCGAAAGAAACAATTAGGTGGAGAATACTTTGCCTGACATATTATTCCACCATTCTATGCCAAAATCTTATATTTGCCAAACTCGGGGTGTGACTAATGATACGGAGACTATGTGCGCAACTGTATATACGAGCCCCTTGTGTAGGACATAATAGTTCCCTTTCTGCGACGACTAAGAGCCCCTCGGGGGACTCTTTATAGCCCTTAATGGGACGTATGGGAGACTATGGCCATGGCATTAATGAGACACGCCAACCCCGGTATAGGCTAATAATCACATCTCTAATTATTTTAAATACATCTTACATAATTTCCAAATCATCACATAGTCACATTCAACTAATTATATTCAACAATAACCATACAACACACCAATACATAAATTACTAATCATATCTCAATTGTAATATAATACAGAATCACAAACAAAACAACTCGAAGTGTTTAAAAGAAAGTTGGGAATTTTGGAAGCATGGGTCACACAGCTGTGTAGTCAGACCGTGTGACAATTGCCTAGACTTTGTGAGCAATTGAATCAGGGACCCATGGTTGTGTGTTGGCCTGTGTCTCAGCCCGTGTGTATGTGCGAAATGAGGACACACGGCATGTACCAGCTCGTGTGTAAGTTCAAACAATACCTGCACCTATTTCTAAAATCACATGCGACCATGTGACATCCCATGTCACAAACTAACCCCTTAAACAATCTATCACCATGCTCAAACTTGGACAATAAGCTAAATACCACATCATGCTTTACCAGAGAGTATAAACACTATTTAATTCATTCATACATACACCAGCAAAGCATCTCAAGTTTTCTATTCATGTATATGTGCATAAAACGTTTCACTAATAAGGTTAAGAACATATCAATGCACAAACATTAACACCACATTAACATCCAAAACATTCCTCATTGGATTCCATAAGTATTTACTAGGAACTACCCAAGAGCTTTGACCAAAAGTCCTATGTACATGCCACTAGTAACCTAAAATGTAAGGAAATAAAAGCTACTAAAAGAAGTTGATAGTGTAATCTTCCAAGTCGTCTGATCCACTATTTATATCCAATGACCTACACCACAATTGAAACAATGACAACATAAGAATGAGTAATAACAATTAAAGTTTATAAACTTTATGCAAAGTCACTTTAATTAGTGTTTATTTAACAAGAAAACCAACTTCATCATCTCTACCCCATATGGATATCACTAGTACTTAAAGCATACTTGACAAAACATCATCTTTTTCATTTCCCAAACCATCTCATACCCATCCACCCATTTATCTTGTTTAATCAAATTAATGATTTTCTCATTCTTCCACTTTTTACCACATCTTAAAAATAACTCTTTCATCATTCCTATTTCATTATTTCATGCTCATACCACATGATTTCACCGGCTTACAGCCTGCTAAGCCATGACTTGGCTTGAATTTTGATTGTGCTGTGAATGTCACAACAAATATGTGCAAGCGTACACTGTCGATGCAAGTATAGTAGACAGAAGAGAATCTATCGGATATCGATCCCACGAGGATGGGTGTCTATTGTCTAAAATTATCGGTGAAAAAGAAGTTAAGATAAGAAAAATTGTCAGAAATAGTGTCAGCGCAAATAAGTCAAAATCTGCACAAATAAAGAGCTAAAACTATCAACGTAATTTTGGTAAAACTACAATACAAAATGTTAGAGTGATTTACTAGAAAATGAAATGAATGTTGAAGATATTTTGTCAATGCAATTAAGAAAATTAATGAAGTAAAACAATGATAAAGAGATGGGGGAATCCCTGACTTGGTAAGTTGACAAACACTAAATTATCGCCGCATTTAAGCTTAATTAGATCTCACTACTTTCGACTTCCCTGTTTATCAAAGACCCAAACACTCACATTAACCATACCTTCTAGTGCTGGTAATGCTTTACAGTCAAGAACAAGTGGCCAGAATTCCTTCGTGCCTTAAGCAACTTCCGTTGTCTTGCTTGTTAATTTAACTTGTCACTGCACCTTCTAGTGACTGTGACTGCAATCGCACTTCCATGGTCAAAACGATTAAATCCAAAGATAAACAGTTAAGAAGAAGATAAACAGTTAAGAAGATTTTAGCAGAAATCAAAATAAATCTAACATTAAGAGGTACTTCCATACACAATTAAAGTCATCAGAATTTATCAACGTTTAAGAGGAATTAAAAAATAAGTTGAAGCATTCTATTCCTAGCCTACTAGAACTATTCTGTAAATGCTCCTCTTATGTCACACTTAGAAAACTCCTCATCAGGAGTAGATGTTGCCTTCTCATCAATGTTAGGTTCCTCCAAATGGTCTCAAGCCTCCATAGTTAAAAAGATCAAAAGTTAGGTTGAAGAAGATAATACTGCAAAATGGGAGACTAAAGGAAGAAGAGACACCTTTCTCTTTCCTTGTGAGTGTTTATATTTAGCCCAAATTATACAAGTGTCTATTCTGCAAAATTGTGCTGTACAAGTTGGTTATACTAGATTGGATAGCTAACACATTTTTGTTCTTATCAGACAGCTGATAGATGTGACGATAATTCTGGGCACAATTCTGGACACGTTCATGCAGCGACAATTCTGTACATGTTCATGCAGCAACATTCCTGGGTGCAATTGAAGAATATTTATGCAGTGATAGTTCTGGATGCAATTTGAAGAATATTTATGCAGTGACAGTCTTGGGTGCATTTCGAAAATATTCCTGCGGGGACAGTTTTGGGTGAAATCTGGAAGAGCCTATGCAGCTACATGTTTGGGACCAATTCTAAATTAAAATTGCGGCGACAACCTTGAACACTTTCTTGCTTTGATCTTTTAAGATAGATCCCTGTACTGACATCTCAAGACGTCATACTGACACTAAATGTAGTGACATTAGTAGTAAAATATGGCAAAATTAAGGAAAATTAGGTGAAGGTCCATTGAGTTAGAAAATGCAATGTAAAAAACTAAAAAAATGTTAAAATATGTACTAAGGACAACTAAATGGGAACAAATTATCCAATAAATGGGGAGAAAACATATGTTTTTTTTAGTACCATCAAATTTCAACACTGGCTCATAGCCTGCTAAGTCGTAGCTTGAGTTTTAACACCGGTTCATAGCCTGCTAAGTCGTAGCTTGAATTTCAACACTAGCTCATAGCCTGCTAAGTTATAGCTTGAATTTTAACACAGACTCATAGCTTGCTAAGCCGTAGCTTGAATTTTAACATCGGCTCATAGCTTGAATTTTAACATCGGCTCATAGCTTGTTAAGCCATAGCTTGTATTTATTCAAACATAACTTAACAATTCATCCTTTTTCTTATCAAATAACCACATTTAAGTCCAAAGCAATTCAATACATAAATCGAACCATTAATATATGTAAAGCTTAAAATAATAATTAAAGGGTATTTAATTAAATAAAAATACTTGTAAGTTATGAACTTACCTTTCTCACAACGATGAGACGGAAGATGCCTACTCAATGATTTTGCTTTTTCCTCGATTATCCACAGCGGTACTTGTCTCTTGATCTAAATAATTAAATAACAGTTTAATTTAATTACACCAACTCTACAATTCCTTAAACATCATATATTTTCACATAAAAGTTCTATCTTTAAAACCAATGCATTATACAATGTACATACTAAATTTCACTTCTTACTAACTTGTCTCTCACTAAAAGCATTAACTTTGAAACTTAAACTAAATATAAGGACTTTTATTAGAAATTTCACACTTCTCAACCACTTAGATTTTTAACTAAAATCCATAAATATTTAAATTTATAATAACCAAGCCCCTATTTAGTTATCTCCACATATTTTCAAACTTTCTTAACCAAAACATCACCAAACCATTTATTCAACTCTAACCATTTACAAATACAACTTCTTCCCCAAATGCTAAACACTAACTCACCTTTTTCTAAGAAATGAGCTTCATTTTGTATGATAAAAACCACCCATTCCATAGAAACACATTATTTAAACAACAAGAAGTTAAAATTACTTACATGCAAGTTCCTTTTCCAATCGATTGCCAAGCTCCTTTCCAATGCTTATTTTTCTTCTTAAAATCGGCAAGAACAAGGAAAGAAGAAGAAAATTCTCTTTTCTTTTCTTTGTCTTTCATTTAATTATGTGATGCTTTTTTTAATTAACCATTTACCCTTATTTCACTCTTTCTACTTTGACTTTTCTTAAGCCCTAAATTATCCACTCACTATTTAATTAAATAATTACCTTTTAAATACATCATCAAATAACTCTTTAATGAATGGCTCCTTTAACCTTTATCTCCTATATTTTTCTACTATTTCAACTCACTCCTTTTTTTTTTTTCTATTTTATGAATACTAATGTTTCTAATTAACCACTTATCATCTTAAGGGTAATAAATAATAGTCAACTCTACAAATTTAAATTTCTCAATTAATCACACTTCAACTATTGGGACGTTACAATTATCGTGAAAGTGGGAAGTCTACAAAGACTACCTATTATGGGAAGTTCGCAAGGACTATCTAATATGGGAAGTCTGGATCAACATAGGTTTTTGTAAATTTGAAAACTTTTAGTAGTAGCACCAGATATGTTCCTTGTATACTTTCTTAAACTAAAAGCATATATTAATGCTAAAAGTCTTAGATAAACTTATTTGGAGTGTAACATCCTAAAATCTGGATTCGACGATTGGATCAGGTATATGATGTTACATAAAAAAAACCAAAAAACTTCCTATAATCCTTTTTCAAATAATCATCTTTTGAATTATTGTCAACTTGAAGAATTATGTAATAATTTGGACCCATCTTTAATCATAAAATTTATTGTAGAATTTATCTTCTTCCAATTTATTTGCATTTTATTTCGAAAAAAGATATAAATTTGCTAGGTTTTCAAATTTTGTAACTTGAATTTTAGAATTTTTTTTGTAATATTTTCAATTTTTTATATATACATATATTTTGATAATTTGTAAATTCTTTTATATTTTTAAAAAATTATATAATTTTTATATATTTTCTTTCTAAATTTGTAATTTTTTTAATAAATAGATTGTAATATCATCAATGCCACAGGTCAAAGACGTAGAGTGTCATTTGTCTTATATTTAACACTATTACAAAAAAAAAAAAACTTCAAAAACCGTGAAAAAATAAAAAGTCAAGTACCAGCTTGGGAAAAAAAATCAAAAGTACCAACATGAGAGAATGTGTCAAGTTCGGGGAGCTAAATGTATATTTGAGCCTTATAATTATAATTAAATATAAACACATATAATATTATTTGTAATTATCATTATATTTTTTTTACCTTTTCATAATATATAATTTATATTTAATTATATGTGTTTGATGATCAATTTGATAGAATGTGTAAGTATTGAAGACAAAATATGCTATTATACTAGTTAGAAAAAAGCCACATAATCACTTACATTAACAATTTAAAAGCATTTGACCAAAATAGAAACGATCTAAAACGTGAGTGACCGAAATAGAAATGATGTAAACTATTAGTGACTAAATTGAAAATATTCATAATTCGGTAACTAAAACAGGAACACACTAATAGTTTAGTGACTACTTCTATAATTTACCCAAAATAATATATTATTTAATATTTATGATGTAAATATGTTAATTTTGACTATGTGCCTTTAATATATGTATTTTTGGGAAAAATATTAAACGAAACAGTGACGTTATTTATATATCTTTTTTAACAGTTTAATGTCATATAAATATTTTCATCTTAAAAAAATCAAATAAAAAATATTAAAATTTAAAATAAAATTATTGATATAACTTTAATTATTAGAAATAGATACTCTCTCTTTCATACCATCCTTACTCATATTTTTGACAATGAATGTTGAAATCTTTTTGTATTGCAATATTAAGTTTTAAAATTATAATGTGAAAGCAAAGACAAAGTTAATGAATAATTGCCGCTTCAAATTAATGGTACTTGCTGAATCACTTCGTTCGGCCAATGGCGTGGCTATAAAAGGGTAATGGGCGAAGGGTGTCTTACAAGTCAACAACCTTATCTCGTTAATCCCATAAAGCTACAGCAAGAAACAAACTCCGAATTAGAACAGAACAAGAAAAAAAAAAGATTGGAAGACATGTCTGCTCCCACTTCGTTGGCTAAAAATGTTTTTGGGTTGGGAAGCTACACCACTACGCTTCAGAAGGTGGACTCAGTTACCACTTCTTCAATGCCTGTTCCACCCCCAAAGTCACTGCTAATTACCACACCTTCTGAAGCAGGAGAATTCCCATTACTCGTTTTCCTCCATGGTTACCTTCTTTACAACTCTTTCTATACTCAGCTTCTCCAGCATGTTGCTTCCCATGGCTTCATTGTTATTGCTCCTCAGGTATATATAGGCCTAAAGGCTAATATGTTTCCCTTATCTTTACGCCCATGCTTAACGATAGAATTATCGTGATGCAAATTTTCTTTCAATTCACATAGTTTTGGAATAAAATTTTTATTGTTCTAGTCTTCCTACTGATAATCAAGTCCTTTTCTGCAATTGGGGAACGTACTGCAATCTTTGACAGCCATGAATGGCTGATGACCACGGTGGAAGTTAAAGAAATTTTATGTGCTTTAAAGATCCATCACTTTTTCTTGTCAAACTTCTTTGAAGTTGCTACAAACTATTGTCAAACAAGCTAGTGTGAAAATCATCACGCGTTGGTAGCACCGATCTTTTAACTTAGCCAGTAAGGAAAACCAAGCTAGTGTGAAAAACTTGAGTTGTCTTATTGTGGGAGCAACATTTTTGTGACTGATAGTAGATGTGAGCCACTGGGATAATTCATGTGATTCCGCTTTGTCTCCTAGCTATTCCCCAACAGATTAATTCACAACCAAGCTAATTATTTTGTTTTTCTTACAGTTGAGATTGTTTCTGATCTTCTTTTAATTGCTTGAATGGAAAAAAAATGTATCCTAAAACTGGTGCTTTATTTCCCTTCTCGTCCGATATAGGCTTTTTTGTCATTTACTGTCTAGTTTGCTAGACCAATTAGAAAGCAGGCACGAAAACAACAATCTACTGACTTCCCGTTGCTACTTAATTGATATTCCAACAGTTGTACATCGTGGCTGGACCAGATGCAACAGATGAGATTAAGTCAACAGCTGCAATCACCAATTGGTTATCCAAAGGGGTACTGAAAGGGTTGCTTCCACCATATGTTCGGCCAAACTTAAGCAAGCTTGCACTTGCCGGCCACAGTCGAGGAGGCAAAGTTGCTTTCGCCCTAGCTCTGCAGAAAACAATGACTACATTAAAGTTTTCAACCTTAATAGGCATAGACCCCGTCGATGGAATGGATAAAGGGAAACAAACGCCACCTCCAGTACTCACCTACATTCCTCATTCATTCGATCTAGATATGGCAGTGATGGTAATCGGTTCGGGTCTTGGTGAAGTGAAAAGAAATCCTTTGTTCCCTCCTTGCGCTCCCAAGGGAGTTAACCATGAAGATTTCTTCAAAGAATGTCGAAAACCGGCTTGTCATATTGTTGCCAAGGACTATGGTCATCTTGACATGTTGGATGATGAGACTAACGGGATCAGAGGACGTTCATCATATTGTTTGTGCAAAAATGGGGAGGCTAGGGAGCCCATGAGGAGGTTTGTTGGAGGAGTTGTTGTTGCCTCCATGAAAGCTTATCTTAATGGAGATAACACAGACTTGATTGCTATCAAAGATGGGCATGAAGCTGCACCGGTGGAGCTTAAAACGATTGAATTTCTTGTTTAAAGATTATATAGATAGATACACGCAAGTAAATTGGAAGCTTCAGGATTTTAACATTCTAGAAAGCTTATCAAGATTTAAACGAGGTGTGCCAACATGATTTTTATCTTCCATGTATGCTACTTACCCTTTGATGACAATCAACATATCGTCAAAAACTCAATCTTTTCTTTCTAACATCAATTTGTGATGCATCTGAAACTCAGTTTTGTCAATTTCATGTTGCTGTGATGATTACGGGTATGTTTATTGGATGTTTAAGTTCTTTTGTTTCCCGGCATCAAAACTCTAATATCAACTAAATATGACAGTGTGTACAAATATACTAGTAATGCCACTTCGATAAAATATGGTAATTTAATTTAATAATTTTTATTGAAATTTAGTTAATTCTTTAATATATTGCATTAATATAATGTTATAAATTTAAATTCAAAATATAAATAAAATATATCACAAGATTTAAATATATTTTTTGAAATTAACTCAGACTGGGCTTTATATTATTGAAACTTGAGCTTTTACAAAAACCGGATAATAAAAGCAAGAAAAAAAAAAGCTGGAAACCAAACAAACTAAAAAGGTAAACCGAAAAGCTACTAAGAAGTAATTTCAAGCATAGGGAAATGAAAGGAAAATAAAAGCACCGAAAAGACCAACCAATCAAAGTTTATCAGCGATCGTCTTCAAGAAAAAACCCCTCATTTCAGACCGGACGTTTCCATTTCAGAGAGATGCTTCTACCCAAGCTGATTCTTGAAAACTCTCTTTATTCTGCTAGTAATCTCACTTGAAAATCAATCCGACTCTCTCGGCCGATCCATCCATCAACATATGCGCAAAGGTCGGAATCGTACCCACCAAGTAACCATTTGCCTTTCTTTTTAACGATTCCTTAGCCAAGCAGTTAGCTAATTCATTCGTCAATCGAAGAACCGATCGGAAATAGATTAGATGAAACTGATTTGCTATCTATTTTATATTAAGAATATATGCCCCCAGAACTGAGTTATCCTGGGTTTCAGTCATGTATTTTTTATAATGGAGCGAGTCTACCTCTATTATAACTGATTCCCATCCCTTTCTAACTCGACCTCCACTGCTTTTTGACATGCAATGGCCTCGACTACAAAAGCGGAGGCAACCCTTAATGGATCTCTGACGACGAGTAAAGAACCGACCCCTCGGTGTTTCTAGTGACCACCCCTGAAGCAGACCTGCATGAGTGACAGTCGAAGGCGCCATCGAAATTAATCTTCACTGTATTCCCATCAGGTACCTTTCATTTTTTTCCTTTGCTGTAGTTGTGGTCCAGATTTTTGAATGCTTTGCTTCATATTGCCAAGATAGGATTGAAAAAAATTTGCTAACTCTATACCTGATTTCCTCTATTTTCATGAACGCATGCGTTCCTGTCGCCCCATATTGCCCATAATGCACATACAAAAGACAACTTCTGGTTTGATGAACAATGCCCAAACGTCATAGTAAGCCAATATTGAAAATCCATACTCATATTGTTAATAGTCCATGCCAAATCTAATGCTAACCAGAGTTCTCTTGAAATAAGGCACGATTGAAAAACGTGATTGATGTTCTTTGTTGATTCAGTACACCGAGGGCAAGCGGAGTTACTTTCACTTTACTAAGGATGCTTAAACCCCATAAGTTTTTGTAAAAGTCCTTAATAGTATGATGTAACGCATAGGCAGAGTTTTCCCTAGGATAGTTTTGTAATAGTTTATACGCACTACAGATAAAACATTCCCTCGAAAGCTCTCCACCCCAAACTAGTTAATCTTCACGTGCCAACGAGGTCTGCAAAATTCGAGTTGCCATCATGCTGTCAAAGGTATTCATTACGACACTCTCATTCCATGTTCTGTTATGACTGTTAATCAATTCTTCAATTAAAACATGTTTCATGTTAGGAATAAGAGGACTTAATCGACGATTACTAATCCCATCGATCCATGCATCATTGTTAATACGAATTGAACTCCCCATCCCAACTCTCCAACATAGGTCATCTCGTAATAGTGCTCTAACGGTCTAAATGCTTCTTTACATGATGGAAGGCATATTCCCTAATGTAGAATTTAAAAATTTCATTCATGGAAAATATTTTGCTTTAAGCAGCCAAGACAATAATGAATTAGGAAAATTAATAATCCTCCAGCCTTGATTAGTTAAGAAAGATATATTAAATTTCCCTATATCTCAGAAGCCCATACCCACTTCTTTTTTATGGAGACAAAAATGTTGCTAGGTACACCAATGAATCTTTTTTTTCCCATGATTTGTTTGCCACCAAAATCTCACAAACAGTTGCTCAAATTCCTTACATAATGAAATAGGCAAGAGAAAACAAAACATGGCATAGATTGGAATAGCTCGTAAGATGGACTTAATGAAGACCTCTTTGTCGCCTTGGGAGAGTACCTTGACACTCCAACCTTCTATTTTTCCCTTAATCTTGTCTTTAAGACTTTGAAAAGAGGCCTTCTTTTCTCATCCAACTAAATTAGATAACCTCAAATACTTCTCAGAGTTATTAGAAATTTTCATTCCAAGTAACTCCACAACTTGTGTTCTATCCTTCGCAATGGTATTGAAACTAAAAATATAGTGGACTTTTAAAAATTAATACATTGACCTGAACACATTTCATACTCATGAAGGATCTCTTTGACTTCCATGGTGCTCGAAACTAAGAGTTCCCTGAAAATGATATTATTGTCTGCAAAAAGATGAGAAATATGTGGCTCTCCTCTATTAGCTTTTACCCCCTTTAATCTTCCTTCATTCATAGTTAGTTTTAACAAGGCCGAGCGACCCTTACTATAAATCAGATAACCAAACAAAACTCTCAAACTTCTTTCAAAAGAATGCGTAAATCCGTAAACGTTTTCAATTTCGCAACATGAATTTCACGTAGCCATCAACCTTAAACAATCCAAGTTTATTAGCATGTGAAAACTCATTGTCAAAAATAGTAAACCAATGAAAAGGAGAATAGTAATGAATACCTTTTAATTCAAAATCAATGACAAACTTGTCATCAAGAATCAAAGAATGCCATTTCAGTTTAATTTAAAAAAGCACCTTACCTTGCTTACTTTCATGAACTTGATTGACAATCACTTCGGATTTAAACACTCAATTTCGATCCACCACATCTTCATGAAGTAAGTGTGTTTCTTTCAAGCTCAAGTCATACTTACCAAACAAAGAAAGATTAATCATACGCAAATGCAAACAATCAGAACCCTCAAACTTTCTTTGAATAGACATGTCGATCAATGTTGTTTTATCACAAGGATTTAAATAACTCACATAATAATTAGAATCAAACAAGCTAAGCATTTTATGTGGAAATTCTTTATCAATCTCGTCAATCGAATTATTTAGGCATTTAGTGAAATCAAAATCGCTAATGAGTGTTTCAATTTGGGAGTTAAGGTCACAAAGACTAGCACAAGGCATGTCATGAGGAAAATATTTTTAGGTTAATACGAGCTCGTCCTCGAAGGGTGATTACGAGTCGCATGAGTTTTCGATCAAAATTAAGAAGTTTCATTCATAATGGATTTTGTGATGGTTAGCAAATGATAATTGCAGGTTGTAGAACGATGGATGGATGAATATGCAAATGATATAGATAGATAGGCTTGAATTCAGTTTTAAGGACTTAAGAACGAACCAATAGTATAAAAGAATATTGACTCAATCCTTATATTAGTACTTAAAACGAAAACAAAAAGAACCGTGATCTTCTATCTATAGAGATATAGGAATCAGTTGGTATAAGGGTGAACGTCACACTTCAAAGAAGTGGTAAGTTCGAAAGAATCAAATTGATGCCACAAGGTTTACTTGATAAATCAATTTGAGTCAGATAAGAACAAGGAGTTTGCAAACTCACAATAAGATTAAAATTCATCAAAAGTTGTTATAAAATGTTCTCCATAATTTATAAATTGATTGCTAAAATAGTTGTCAATCGGTTTCAATGGGTTTTGGAAGAAAGTATTAATCCAGCACAAAGTGCCTTCGTTCTGGGTCGTTTAATCACAGATAATATTCTGTTAGCCTTTAAAATTATTCATTCTTTTAAGCAAAGATAAGTGGGTCGAAAGGGGTCTATGGCTGTGAAAGTGGATATGAGTAAGACTTATGATCGGGTGGAGTGGTCGTGCATTCGTTTAATGATAGAGCGCATGGGGTTTGTGAATTCTTGGGTTAATCTTATTATGCATTGCATCACTTTCGCCTCCTACTCGGGTATAATTAATGGTGTTAAAGGTAATTTATTCAACCCAAGAATGGGCCTTCGTCAAGGAGACTTGTTATGCCCGTTCTTGTTTCTCATATGAATGAAGGCTTGTAGGTTTTGATCAATGAGGAACTTAGTGAAGGTATTCTCAATGGTATCAAGGTTAGCAGAGAGGGCCCGTTAATTACGCACTTACTTTTTACCGATGATTGCCTATTGTTTGTCGATGCTAGCACTAGGAGGGCTTGTGCGATTAAAAACATTTTGGAGGAATATGGAAGCTGATCTGGGTAGCTTATAAATTATGATAAATCTTTTGCCTTTTTTAGTGCTAATGTTGTTGAGAATGATAGAAGGTCTATTGTGTAGGCTTTGGGAGTTCGTTACTCCATCAACCTGGAGAGATACTTGAGAGTGCCAAATATGGTGGGTAAAAATAAAAGGTTAGCTTTTCAATCCATTAAAGATAAATTCAAGCAAAAAATTGATAACCACAACATTCGTTTTCTTTCCCAAGGCGAAAGGGAGATTTTTTAGTAAATTTGTTCTCCAGTCGATTCCTATGTACTCTATGTTATATTTTTTGCTACCTAAATCATTATGCAGTGAATTAGAGGGAATTATTTCGAAGTTTTGATGGCAAAAAAGACATGTTCACAGAGGTATCTAGCGGGGTGAATGGCAAAATTTATGTGCTTTTAAGGATATAGGAGGTCTAGGCTTTTGTAGTTTAGCCACTTTTAATATAGCGTTATTAGAGAAGCAAGGTTGGCGACTTATACAATTCTCGGAATTCATTGATAGTTCAAGTATTAAAGGCTAAATATTATCAACATTCAAATTTCTTGGAGGCTAGATTGGGGAACTCACCTTCATATACTTGGCAAAGTATATGTACATCTAGAGAGACCTTGGAAAAAAGACTGTGTTGGCGTGTTGGTACAGTGGAACGAATTTGTGTTTCTGATGCTTGGATCCTTAGGTCAATTGATTACAAAGTTAGTAGCCCCATTAAAAATACTAGACTGTGTTGGCATGTAGGTATAGGGGAACGAATTTGTGTTTCTGATGCCTGGATCCTTGGCTCAATTGATTACAAAGTTAGGGCCCCATTAAAAATACTGGACTTCACACAATAGCTAACTTTATTGATAACTCTAATAGGAGTTGGAAAGTTGATACCTTAGCGTCCACTTTTTCTGCAGAAGATGTTAATAGGATCTTGCGCATTCCCCTTGCTTCTACGGCACATGATGATTTTATGGTTTGGAAAGGCGAAGCCACAAGGGATTTTATAGTTAAAAGCGCTTACAAACTCCTAATGACTCCATATTCTAGCACTATTACAAATGAGGTACAAACTGAACTGATGCCTTTTTACAAAAAAAACTCTGGAGCCTTGATATTCTGACTAAGCAGAAAACCTTTACATGGAAAGGTTCCTGGAGTTATTTGCCTACGCTAGCTAATCTTCAACTTAGACGCATACGAGCTGATGCATCTTGTCCTCGATGCAAGAGGGTAGGGGAATCAATGTTTCATATTTTTTTTGTGAATTTCCTGAATCAAGAGTAGTGTGGATTAATTTAAATCTAGCTTGGGTCTTACATAAGCAAGATTTAGATGATTAGAAGTGGCTAACCTGGATGTTTACAGTGGCAAACAAAAATCAATGTGTTGGAATCTGCTTTGTGCTGTGGGTCATATGGAATGACTGGAGTAAACTAATTCATGAGAATACTCGATGTTCAGGAAATGAGTTAGCCAGTAAAGTCAAAGCCAATGTTGAAGAGTATAAGGCAATTTCGAATCGCATGCTTACCAGTATTGCTAACCCATGGACTTGGGAGCCTCCTGAGGATGGATATGTTTGAATCAACTTTGATGTTGCCTTCAATCCACACACTTTCAAATCAACGGCTGGACTGGCAGCTAGAGATAGTAGGGGGGAAGTAATTGTTTCAAAGTCGATTATTGATTACCAGATAGCCACTCCTTTTGCAGCAAAAGCATCGGCATGTGTCCACGTCGTTCACCTTGGATTTTGGAGAAAGTTGAAATTGAGGGGGACTCTTTAACGACAATCAAAAAAAGCCAAAACAACCTCCTTGACAGATCTGAGATTGGGTCTTTTATCAGAAAAATTCAAGATCAAAAAACAAATTTTTTTCTCAATCAAATTCAGATATATCTCGATGAAAGTTAATCAAATGGCTCGCATCATAGCAGTTGAATCTCTACGAAATGAAGAAAAAATTTACCTGTCCAGAAAGGTTCCTCCGTCTGCTGTCGATTCTCTTGATCGGGGAAGTTCGATGGTCCATGCACCCGATTGAACACCTTCTCTTCTTTTGAATTGAGAAACATTTTTTTTACAATTTTACAGAGTTTCTCCTTGGTATCTTGCAACCGACAGCAATTATTGTCACTTATGGAGAATTGGTGGGTTGCAGATTTGATTCGACTGGATATCTGATTTTGTTGCTTGTTTTAGGAAACTGTTTTCTTTTATTTTCGTTGGTTATTTGGTTTGGTTTTGTTACATTTGGACTTTGTATTGTTTTGTTTTATGGGCTACAGTTTGAGGCTCAATTATAATCTCATCCAGTCTTATCTTTTTCAAAAAAAATTTTGAACTTTTCCCTTGACATTAATTTGAAAATTTTTAATGTATTAAAAAAAAAGAAAAAGGTGAAAAATTTACCAATTTTCTTCCCATTATCAGCCAAACCCTCCCTAGGCTTGAAGGAAGAGTTTTTTCCTTTCCATTTTTCTCACATTTTCTTCAAATCAAACATAAATTTCTTCAACCCATTTGAGTTATAATCAAAATCAAGGAGAAAATCACCTCTTAAGCATATTTCCACCATCAATCTCCCCAAAAAGCTTAGGGTTTATATGTTCTAATGACAAAAAGCTTGGGTTAGAGAGGAAATGTTTCTAATAAGTTAGTGGTGAACTCAGGGTTGGGAGGAGTCTTGGCCTCCTAAAATGAAAAATTTTCATTTAGGCTTCTTAAAATTTTAAATTTATAATGGTAAAATTGCACTTTGGTCCTCAAAAAATAATAAAAAAATTGATTTAATCTTTTAAAAATTATAAAGATATAAGCAATCGTAAAAATATACAATTTAATTTGGCCGTCTTAAAAATTTTCTAATTTTGCCCCTATTAATAAAAAAAAAAAAAAAGAAATGATGGAAAGTGAGCTTCCATGCTAGGGAAAAGAGGATTCAAGTGTTAGAAAGCTTAGTTTTGGGTTTAAGTTCATCCAAGAGGTAAGTACCCTTGGATTTGCTAATTTCCCTCGTTAATATGATTATGAAAATTGATAATTTATTTAATAAATGACCAAAATAATTATTTTATATTGGAATAAGAATAAGTATGGTTTCATGTGTTATGATATGATTATGAAGAAAATGATATTATTAGTTAAAATTTTCCTTGAAATATATGAAAATAAAATTTGTAATAGATTTCGAATACTTGACTGTCATGATTTTTTTTTTTTTTTTTGGAAATAAACATATGTGTTAATATGACATTTTAAAATAAGGTAGTCACGTGATATTTGAAATATGGCTTACTTTTATAAGAAAGAATTAAGGAAATGAGCAACGATGTGTTATGAAAAATGAATTGTTTAGTAAGAATTTATTTGTGAATTAATTTGTCGGTATTTTGAGTATTCACTTAATAAGTAATTGTGTAAATTAAAAAAAGAGAATGACTTATGCCATGTGTGGAATGATTTGATTTGGTAAGTGCATATGTAAATATGTGAAGCATTGTGTGGTGATATGGGTAACAATGTGATAATGTTGATGAGTATCGGTGATGATTGGGTGCCAACAAGCACCAAAATGTAATGCGAGTGAAATATAAGATTTGTTGTGTATTTTTGAAACCATGATAACATTTTATGATATGTAATTACGTGAATTATGAAATATCAAATTGATTTATAAGATGAAATCTGTTATGAGCTTGATAGATTAATTAAGATACACTTGCTATGTCATAAGAATTAGATGTAGGCTTGTATGGGTATGTGTGTGTAGAGTTATGTTCTGATGTCTTTTGGCATAGCAAGTTTTTGTTGTTGGTGTGTTTAGAGGATATGCAATTATAGGGTAATTTTTATGTAGATTTTTGGTGTGTGTCGCTAGGTACCTCGAATGCATTATCTTGATGTGTTTGGATGGAATTTTACATATTTGAGTCTTTCTTATTAAAACTACAAAGAGCTATGAAATCGAATTTGATATTAAATTAGTTTGGAATGTAGGGAATAAAAAATGAATTTAGTCCACAATAAGTTTAGCTTACGAAGTCGTAAATGCTTAGAAAATATGAACTCATCTATTTAAGTTATGAAGTGAAATTTTTAGCAAGAGCTTTAAATTGAAAGGTTAACTGAATACGTGAGAGAAATTATTAAGTTGTAAATTAGTTATTGACAAATAATGTTTAAAGAAATATATATTTGTAACAAGATTAATAATGATCGACTCAACAAAAATGTGAAATATTTTGATATTTGGTTATAAATAGGTATTGTACTTAATAATACGATAACAAGCATATGAATAAAAATTTGATATTGAAGTGTCATTGGTAGGATAAGAAAACATGATTAAAATTCGTCAAAATAAAATTTTCGAAATGAAAATAACATTAAATTATTAAATTTAAACATATTTCATGAAACAATCACACCCTCGATGTTTCCATATAAAATAAAACATAAAATCACAATACACACGAGAAAAGGAACTCAGACAAATAGACAAACAGCACCTGGAGCAACTAATACACCCTGTTAATTTCTTACATACCTAGTGCCAACTTTTCATGAAGCCATTAACTTGCAGTCATTTTCTCCTTCACTACCGAACAAAATAAGAATAAGTATTTAACATTTAAACGATTGAATCCCCAAGATTCAAGATTCATCTTTTATATATATAGCTTTCAGAAAAACAAAATCTTATATAGTTTATAGATTAACACAACGTACTGTATGAGTGTTCAAGAATCAACCTTCATGCATAGCTTTCAAAAATTAACACAAAATATTGCATGTGTTCACCTTCATATATAGTTTGGGTAAATTCTCAAAATAATTATTTTTGTTTGCCTCATGTTACAACTTAATCACTTATGTTATTGTTTTGTAACGAAATAATCACTTTACCATTAAAATTTGTTACCTTTCAAATGACAATCCGACATAATGAAAATGTATTTTAAATACCAACGTGAATATCCAATTGAGATGAAAAAAATTAATTTTTTTATATGAAAATAAAATACTAAATTTTGAAATATCCAACATAAATAATTTGAATTTCAAAGCAAATTTTATATTCTATTTTAATAAAAAAAAATTAATTTTTCTCATCTCAACAAAACATTCACGTCACATTTTAAACTCATTTTAACTGCTACATCAAATAGATATTTGAGAGATAACAAATTTTAACGACAAAATGATTATTTCTTAACAAAGCAATAACATAAATAATTAAAATATAATATTTCAAATATAAGTTACTAAAACGTAATATTTTAAACGTAAATAACTAAAATATAATTTAAAACAAACAAAAATGACTATTTTAAAAATTTACCCTATAATTATTAATTAACTCTACCTTATTATTAGTGTTGAGACATTTAATAGTTTTTATTTTATTATATTTATGCTATTGTTTAAAAAAGAAAGTGAATTGAGAAGTTTATAAAAAAAGTTTTTACAAGGAATCATTTGAGCATAGCCCAAATTTTAGTGAATTGAAGGCACTAAACACGATACAGATAAACCCCTTGATAGGAAAAGAGCTAGTTCACCTGTACAAAATGTACATATCAAGGAAAGCATTGCTTGCCGCTACACGTGGCTCTCTATACCTCAAAGCAAAGACGTAGAGATCCTAATATCAGAAACAAGAAATTCCCGAACACGGTCCCTCAGCTTCGTACAGTTTGATCAGAAAATTGTGCAACTTATCATACCACTCAAAACAAGAGTCAATCCGAGTAAGAAATTCGACCCATACAAGCCAAATCATGATATATAAATATTATTTATATATTTATATACATATGCAGGCATGGCTCTCTCCTATGTCCGCTGTGGGCAATGCACCTAAAGAGCACATCTCACTCAAATCCCAATGAATGTACTTTTGATGCATAAAAGACATTCAATTCAGTGTTCTTGACCACCTGCATGGAAATCATAACACAGTAAGATTCTTCCGGCCACACTCTAAAGGCTGACTGGAGAGTAACTATTTGAATAATTAATGAGCAATTAGAAGATACAAACATTATCCAAATCAAAGAAATATGTTAGAGACATACCCCAAAATAAACTATGGTATAGCCGGTTGTAACTTAAAATATAACAGAATTTTAACACTTGCAAAAGTATTGGATTATTCTTCGTAAACGTGGCTTATCTGTTCGCCTAGACAGACAGTCAAAACCCTTTTACTTTTTGTTTGAAAAAAGATCCTCCAAACTGCCCCACAGCAACTATACAATATAATATATGTCTGTGTGCGTGTGTGTTAATATGGGCATCCTTCAGCCACAGTTTTTACAAGAACCAGACATTTACACAATTATATGATTAAACATCAAGTATAGTGCAGTACTAGGTGTGACTGTAAACTAAGTAGCATCTTTATATCATAAAAAGAATGTAAGGATTACTTCAAAACTTACCTTCATCATTGAGATCTACAGAAAAATTCACAAGCTCTTGGTTGTCAGCTGAGCTATAAAATGCATGTGGCACTCCAGACTGTGGTGGAGAACTTGTTCTGCTCCGATTTGATTGTCCATTTAAGTAGTGAGCTCTTATCTGATGGTTCAGGTACATCTCCGAGCTAGACGAAGTTTGTCCTGCATTTTTCCTGCCTTTAAAGAATCTTCCCCTAACAGAAGAATAATCCATAAATATATTCTAAGGGTTAATGCATGTAATCCAGAAATATATTCTAGGGTTAATACATGAATAGGCGGTTGAAGTATACCCCTTTCGTGATTTGGGACCTAAAGAAAAAAAATTCTCGGTTAAGTACCCAAATGTGTATCTATATGTCAAGTTACTCAAGTGGCTAACCTCATTACATAATACCAACGTAGGTCTAATAATAGAAGGTCGTGTGCCAAAATCAATGCCCTATCAGCATTTCCAGGCCAACAAACTATTTTTCAAATTTCAAAATAATAAGCTAAAAGTTTAGAATTTAAAAATCAATAAAAATTCTAGGGAAAAAAAAAAAGAGAGAAAGGACCAATCTGCCATGGGTCTGCTTCAAGATAACAAGACTGGCGGCAGGCTGGGGAAGAAAAGAGGAAGAGAAAAATGAGGAAAATAGAGGGAAGGCAGCAGTACCAGCTGACTAATCACCGGTATACCTTGGGCTGGCCAGCACCACCTCCCCTTCTCCCTCTCTCTCTCTATCTCTCTCTAATTCCTTCTTTTTCCCTGTTTCTCCTCTTTTAATATTGTTTTTAAAAATTCAAAGAAATAAAATAGTTTAATCCAAAGTAGAACTTAATTTTGTTATTTTTTCTAATTCAAAAGAGTGAAACTAAGATAAAAAAATCATGTCTTGCGTTTTTATACTGTTCAAACACTAGCATGTCTTTAAAACATTTATAGTCATAGATTACCAAGTGACGGAAGTAAATTTTGGATACTTAATTGTAAGTTTTTTCTTTTTATTCATATACCAAATTGTGCAAAATGATATAGCTCTGCTGATTTGTAACTTGAGATTAGTAAGTAACTTTAGCAAGCGATATCTTAGCTGGTATAGATACCTGTCTTTTCGCCTGTCAAGATATCGCTGCAACGATACTTTTCTGCTCACCTGTCCATCTACATCTTAAGACCGAGCAGCAAGTATTACAACAGGAAATAAAGAGCCAATAATGGTATATTATCAAGCAGTAAAAAATAACTTTTACTTTCCCAATGGTCCAATCATCAAAAAAGTATCATGAAGACTCCAAGGCACTGACATTTTTTCGAGGAGCCATTTGGATATGCTTTTCAAGAGTTTATAACTAACATGATCAAGAACTTTCTTTTACATGTTGCATAAATAAAAAACTGGGAACTAAACTCTAGAACAGCAGAACTAAGCTTTTTAATGATGACATATAAGTTAGGATCAGTCTCTATGTATCTTGGTAGCAAATCTTTGGCCATGTGCATTCTTCTCAAATTTTATCTATAACCAAGTATATAATAGCCCAGCCAATAGCTAAAGTTTATGGCAGATAAAACATAGAGTTTTTATCTCCATGGCAATTTCTCCACATTTGAGATATCATGATAACGGACTGCTCGTCTAGACCCTATTTTTGGCCGCAAAATATAGCCAATGAAATTCAAAACTCCATTTCTATTATTTATGTAGAGAATTTTACACTAAGAAACAAGAGTTATGACAGCATTTACATATTATAGAACACTATATCAGCACAATAAATGAAGAAAATAAAAATACCATACCAGAATCATGACTGATGTTTCCTTTTTCCCTAAACTGCTGCTGATATTCTGTCATCTTCTCTGTGAAGGCAATTTGTAATCACAACCACTAAATTATCAACAAGTTACTAAATTCAGCAATAAGATTAAAAATTAAAAAGAAAATTAAAGAGGGGAAAACTGTCAAGGAAATGTTTCGAATCAACTAAATATCAGCATTCAAGTATATGCCACTGTCATGCGAATAGTCTATTTTCAGTTTAGTATATCTAAAATATTTACGCACTGCATCTAGCTCTTAATACATATACGATTGAAATGAAGTTATACAACCTACAGAAAGCATGCCTAGTGGAAATTATTAAAAAAGATTAAAATTTAGTTTCCTTCTATAAAGATAACAAAGAGATACGTTTCAAGTGCAAAAAGAAATGGTAATCCAGTCCAAACATCAGTAACAACTAATGTCTGAGTTCTCTTTTCCATTAACTTAAGCTGCTACAATTCAATTGCAGCATAGATGTTTAACAATACCATTATTTGCTTCATCGCAATAGCCAAATAGAGCAATTCATTTATCCATTTGAAGACACTAACCAGTGTGCATGGTATGAGAATTCAAGTTGAGAGAAACAGATGAAAAAAGGTCATTTTTGTCTTTGGCTTCTTGTACATGACCCAGAAAGGACCTAAAGGCACCATTTTGACTACATAGATTGCCCTGAGGAAAATCAATAGGAGAAGCTGCCAGGTGCATGATTGCTCGTGCCTGCAAACCCATATTTGGATACATTGGAAAAAGGCCAACATGCTATTAGTGTTCTCCAGGTATATATCCACAGAAAGAGGAAGCTTCATTACCTTAGCAAGTGGCACAGCATCGTACGCATTGACCTTTCCACAGTAAAAAATTGTCATTTGCCCACCCAGCTCATTTGTTTCACATTGACTTCTGCCAGACAATTTTGAATACTCCCGTTGAGAGCCTAAACTGAAGAAAACAAACAAAAGTCTACAACTATAAGCTTTTACTGTAAATCTAGATTGAACATAATTAGCACAGCCTATTCACAAATAGAAATACAATACATGCGCATATATATCAAACAAGCAAGTTGTTAAATGTTTGCCTTGACTACATTATTGGCGTTAGGGCAATATCCACTCAATGTACAAAATCAAACTCTCACCACTTAACATTCTATAGGTCAATGCAATTTCCATAGATCAACGGAAGGTAAAGAAAATAGCACAGTGCTTCACATCATAGATGAACTATCCTAAAACGAAAGAAATATTAGAGAGAATCCGTCAATATCATTCCTTTTGAAAACCCAATTAGCATTGCATCACTGTGTAAAAGATATAAATAAATAAATTGATTATAAATCCAAGTCCATCAATAACAAAGGAATTAGATAAAAACCACAATTCGAAGTAGTAATAGGAAATTGAAATTAAACCTAGGCGAAGGAGTCTTGCCATCCGTGTCACCGCCCTGACAATTCATCTGCACCACCGGAGCAGCTTTCAAAGGAAGATCTTTTTGGCCGTACAGGCTTTCTTCTTCTCCAAAGACTGCTTCTTTTACTGACTCACCAGAATTTGAAGCTACCTAAACAGAGGATTCCAAGATCATTATCCATTTATCCAAATAACAAAGTGAAGCAAACAGAACCCAGATAAGTGGCATAAGAAGAAAAAAGAGTGAAATAAGACGCGCCACCCCATTTTGCAGAGGAACATGTGATGGTGGTGGACAAACAAGGATTTTCCGGCGAGCTCCAGCGCCGGAATCTTCGTTGCTTTCCAACAACGCCTTGAATGAAATCACTTGCTGGATCGCCTGCGATTTGTTCCATGACGGCCTACGCATTCCTGTAACGTCGTCAATGTTTACATATTACATTTTTTTTATTTTGCTATCCCTCCATGTTTCCCAGTATTCTGGATACGGTTAAGAAAATACGGAGACCAAGAAAGGGCAAAAGCAGAAGAAAAAAAAGATCAAAAAAATCAAAAGCACCTTTTTCTTTGAGGAATTTGCGACAATCTTCGCGAGTGAGTTGAGAAATGTCTTCTTCGGTTAGTTGGCTGAGGGGTTTATCAAGTATCGAACTGAATGACGCTGTTGTAGTCGCCGTCGTCGTTACCCCAGCCTCCATCTAACCGTCACCACAAATCCAGCACAGTGGCAACTCAGGTAACTAGAGGGAATTCGAAGGCCAAATTTTTACTACTAAATGAGCGGCCGCCGCAACAAGAAATTTTATAGGAGAAAATTGAGCTTCGGTGAGGTGAGCTTTGGTATTTACTTTTCTTTTTTGGAAGATTTTTAGCCGCGGCGAAGCGCCCTAAGCTGCCACGTGAGATAAAATTTTCTAATATTGTAAGATAGGTTTAAAAAGCGGTCGAGTATAGGTATAGAGGCTGCGGAATAGCGGTAGTGGCATCTTGAAATTGTAGAACACCTCTCTGTTTTTTACCTACAGTATTATTACAAGGTGTTATTGAAGCACTTTTTTTTATAAAAGAAACAGCAATTATAGGATTACATCCACTAGTTTCGTTACAATATCAAGGCTTTATTGTAGTAATCTATTTTTATTGGTGCGGAAAGTATTAATTTTGAAATCAAATTACATTTAGTTAATTAATTTGATTAATTATATTATGCGCACAAGGTTGTATTAGGTATTTTTTATACGGATTTCTATAATGGTTGATGAATTAATATAATTTATTAATTTGAAAAGTGGAAAGATTTGATCTCTTATTTTGTAATTACTAAAATAACATTTATTAAAAAAATCAAAGAAAAGAAAATAGTGATAGAGTAATTTGTCATATAATAAATTAGTGGAATGGTTAGTATTAAATAATTATGAGACTAAAAATATAAGAGTAAGTTAGTAAATAAACAATTAAAATAAAAGAAACAAATAAGAAAAAACGAAAAGACTATCATATTCTTTATTTTCCTTTTTATTTGTTTGAACCAAAACTCTTAAGAGAGGAGCTTGGAAAGCTTGATTGGAAAATCCTTTGCATGTAAGTGATTTAGTTGTTCTTTCTTGTTAATTTTTGTATATTTGTAATTATTGGAGTTTAACTCATTCGATTTAAAAGTTAAATTTCAAAGATATGAAGAGTTTGTGAAATTATCATGCTTGAACTTTGTGTTTGGCTGCTGTTAAAAAAATATTTGAGAGTGAAGATTTATTTAGAAAGTCTCATAGCATGATTACGGGTTAATTCTTAACTTAAGAGTTTGGTTGTTAATGCATGAAAATGTAAGAGTTCGGTTGGAAAAAAGGAAAACATTATATTTCCTTATTTTATACACTCATTTTGATTGGAAGTAGAGTTATGGAATTGTTAGTTTAACTGTTGAAAGGAGGAGTTTTGAGTATATGGTTCGTAAAGGGTAAGGATTTTTTGGAGTTAAAAGTTATTTTAATTGTTTTTGTAATAGAATAATTTAATATGTTAAGTTAAATTAATTTCTTTAAATATTTATTAATTAGATTAAGAAACAGACACTCTGGTAGATAAACGTGGAAAGGGCAAAGTAGTTGAGTGATCTTTGTCAAATAACTGTCGTCATTGAGCAAGTAAGTTTGTTTTACTACTCCATGTTTATATGAATTTTCCTTAGATATTTTAATTTGAATATGTTTACTTGTATAAATGATGATTGTGAAATTGTATATGGAATCCATTGAGGATTGGTATTTGCATTCAAGTAAATCAAGTTATGTGTCTAGCAGGCTTCATGTCGGTGTATTCGGGCTATGTGCCTAGCAAGCTTCATACCGGTGTACTCAAGCTATGTGCCTAGTAGGCCTCGTGCCGGTGTGTTCGGGCTATTTGCCTAGCTGTCCTCGTGCCGGTGTATTCGGGCTATTTGCCTAGCAGGCTTCTTGCCGGTGTATTCAGGCTATGTAACCTAGCAGGCCTTTGTGCCGGTGATTGGAGAACTAATTAATCAATTTCTAAAACATATTATTAATGTTTCAAGTAATTATGATTGTTAAAAACCGTGTACCGAACTTACAAAGTCATAATAGACTTGCTTTGTTTGATTTTCATGAATGTAGGTCTCGAGGAATCTTAGCATCAATTGGATTCGACCGGGAGTACACACTATTAGTTCACTTTTGGTAGATACTTGTTAAACTTATTTTGGGTTAAAGGTGGCATGTATATAGAATGTTTTGTGGTTATTTTGACTAGGGATAGTTTTGTTTAAGATCCTAATTAAGGTATCCTTTGACTTGTTTATATATGGTGGATGATGTTGAATTTAATATAATGAATGATAATGGTAAATAGATAATGACTAATCATTTTGCATGTATGATTGTTGCAAATTCTTAAGAATGAGGAAGATAAGACTTCAATCTACTCTTGGTGCTTTTGTTTGAATGGTAGTTGCTTGATTAAGTGTGAATGCATGATATGAGAAGATTTAGTTGAACTTAGAGAAAGGGGTTAAAGGTTAGGCTTGTAAAGGTTCTATTCTTAAGCTTTCAAGCTCGTTTTAAATTCATTCCTTTTAGTCTTTAAGTTATCTTTGGACTACATGTTTCTAATATGAATGTATGAGATTACATGGATGTAATTATATGCATATTTATGTTGTTTTGGTGATGTTATTGGGTGAATGTAAGTGTGGTAGTCTAGTAATACTTCTTAAACTTAGTCCGGCGACGGATACGGGTTAGGGGTGTTACATTTATTAGTATCAAAGCTACGGTTTAGTCGATTCTAGGACTGAACGTAGTGTGTGTGAGTATAAAAATACATGCCACTTTATAACCGATGATAGTGTGATGACTCTTGATCATTTTGAAACGCTTTATATAGATAAAAGATGTCGTCTGGATCCAATCAAGCAAATTCTAATGAGATAAAAAGTTACATTTTGCTACTGATGAAGAAAGTACACGAAATGAATCGGGAGCTCAAAGGCCAAAAGATGTTGCAGCTGATGCATTCCTTCGAATGATGCATGACATGTACGACGCATACTTAAAGGTAAATGCAACAAACCAATCTACTCCTTTATTTCGACCTCAAGGATAATCTCAACATCATGATCGTAGAATTATAATTGACAAAGTAAGAAAATGTAGGGCAATGGAATTTCATGGAGATATTAATAATGATCCCACAAAAGTTAAGTACTGGATAGAGCATACGCAAAGAATACTTGATGAGATGTTGTGCCCTCTAGAAGATTGCTTGCGTTGTACTGTATCACTTTTGAAGGAAGAAGCTTTTTAAAGGTGGTCTACGTTAACATCGACAGTACGAAAAGAGAAAATTAACTGGGAATTCTTCAAGTCTGAGTTTCACAAGAGGTATTTGGAGCGGAAGAAGAAAGATTCCTTGAACTGAAGCAAGGAAATAAGTTTGTAGCAGAATATGAGAAGCAGTTTGTTCAACTCAGCAAGTACGCTCGCGAGATTGTGCCCATAGAAGAGGCTATGTGCATACGTTTTGAAGATGGATTGAATGATGAAATTAGAATGTTAGTTGGAGCTTTAGAGATTCAAGAGTTAGTAATATTATAGGATCGGGTTCAAAAGATGGAGGAAATTTGTTCTAGCAAAAGGAAAAATGAGGCAAAAACTTGTGATCTTGACAAACGCTTCGGGACAAAAAAAATTTTGAGATCACCACAAAAGAAGTTGAAGGAATCAAATAGTACATATAATGCACCATTCGAGTTTCATGGAAGAAGTCATATGAAGCCAAGCAATAAGAGAGCTCTAACTCATTCAGTGGCTAGTGTGCGAAACACCAACCGAGTAGAATGCAAGCAATGTGGCATATTTCACTTCGAAGTGTGCAAGGTTAATGATGAGACATGCTTTATATGTGGATCTCTTGATCACTTTAAAAAGGATTGTCCGAATTGTAACGAGCCTTCTAAAGATCAACTTAAGAGATCGGTAATTGCTCCTCCTTGAGGTAGACGTCCTAGGAATAGTAATGCAACCAGGACAAATAGAAATGCTTCTAGAGATATATCTATCAGATCAGAGGCTAAAGCTCCTGCCAGAACGTATGCCATTCGTGTACGAGAAGAAGTTTCAACCCTTGACATTATTGCGGGTATATTCTTTATTTTTTATATTCATGTCTGTGCTTTAATTGATCTCGAGTCAACACATTCTTATATATGCACTAGATTAGTGATAGAAAAGAATTTACCTATTAAGCCTATTGATTATGTTGCTAAGGTCACAAATCCCTTAGGCCATAGTGTTGAAGTCGATTTGGTATGCAAACAATGTCCACTGAAAATTCAAGGCTAAAATTTTCCTGCCGATCTGATGTTATTACCATTTAATGAATTCGATGTTATTTTGGGAATGGATTGACTTAATGTTCATGATGCTATGGTCAGTTGTCGATGAAGAAGAGTTAATTTGAGAAGTTTGAATGGTGAGATTATTTCTATTACATCTAAAAAGTCTGATTGTGCATCAAGTTAGATCTCAGCATTGAACGCATAAAAATTAATTCGTAAAGGTTGTCACGCATTCTTAGCCTATGTCTCGGATACCAAAGTGTCAGAGAAAGAAGTAAGTCGAGTGCCAACAGTATGCAAGTACATCGATGTATTACCTGAAGAGCTACCAAGTCTACCACCCGAGCGAGAAGTTAAATTTGTTATTAAGTTAGTACCTGGTACTACTCCAATTTTGATTCCTTCGTATCGAATGGCTCCATTAGAACTTAAAGAACGTAAGGTACAGTTACAAGAGTTGCTAGATAAGGGCTTCGTCAGACCTAGTATATTGTCGTGGGGTGCACTTGTGTCGTTCGTGAAGAAGAAGGATGGATCGATGAGGTTATGTATTGACTACCGACAACTGAATAATGTTCGAATTGATGATTTATTCGATCAGTTGAAAGGAGCTACAGTGTTTTCGAAAATTGATCTCAGGTTTAGCTACTATCAGTTGTGAGTTAAGGATGTTGATGTATCGAAGACAGCATTCAAGACACACTTCGGACATTATGAGTTTTTGGTTATGCCATTTGGGTTGCCAAATGCTTCAGCGACATTCATAGACTTAATGAATCAAGTATTTCATCCACATCTTAATCAGTTTATTGTTGTTTTCATTAATGACATTTTAATTTACTCTAAAAGTAAAGAAGAGCATGCTCAACATTTGAAGATCGTTTTGCAAATGTTACGGGAAAATAAATTATATGCAAAGTTTAGCAAATGTGAGTTTTGGCTTATAGAAGTGGGATTTCTTGGTCATGTGATTTCAAGTGAAGCAATACGAGTAGATCCAAACAAGATTTCAGGCATTTTGAATTGGAAACTTCCACGGAATATGTCTAAAGTGCGAAGTTTCTTGAGATTAGCTGGATACTACTAGAGTTTTGTTAAGAATTTCTCAATTATAGCTTTACCTATGACGAAATTGTTGCAGAAGAATGCTAATTTCATTTGGTCAGAAGAGTTTCAACTGAGTTTTGATCGATTGAAGAATATGTTGAAAGAAGCACTAGTTTTGACACAGCCTGAGTCGAGGAAAAATTTGTTGTTTTTAGCAACGCTTCTTTAAATGGATTGGGTTGTGTTTTGATGCAAGAAAAAAAGTTATCGCATATGCTTCTCGATAGCTTAAATCTCATGAAAAGAATTATCCTACACATGATCTCGAGTTGGCTGCAATTATGTTTGCATTGAAAATATGGCGTCATTATTTATATGGCAAGAAATGTCATGTATATACAAACCATAAAAGTCTAAAGTATTTGATGACTCAAAAAGAGTTGAATTTGAGGCAGCGAAGGTGGTTAGAATTGTTAAAAGATTATGAGCTTATAGTTGATTATTACCCGAGTAAAGCTAATGTAGTGGTCGATGCGCTAAGTCGAAAGTGTCTTTTTGCACTTTGGGTGATGAATGCGCAGTTATGTATGGAGTGTGATACTTTTATCTTAACTAAACTCAAGGTTGAACCTTTGTTTTTGCAAGACATATTGGAGTTGCAACTGGTGGATCCTAATGTTGTAGCATAGAAGAAATTAGTGGAAGGTGATCATGATTTTGAGTTTTCAATTGGTGAGGATAATAACTTGTATTATCGAAAGAGATTGTATGTACCGAAGGATGCTCAGTTGAAGTAGAAGTTATTATGGGAAGCTCATAATAGTAGCGTGTATTCGATTCATCCGGGTAGTACTAAGATGTATTGTGATCTAAAGTAATTTTATTGGTGGCAAAAATGAAACGAAAGATTTCTGAGTTTGTGTCCAAATGCCTCGTATGTCAGCAAGTAAAGGCTGAACATCAGGTTCCGTTAGGATTGTTGCAACCGATCATGATACTCGAATGAAAGTGTGAACAAGTTACGATGGAATTTATATCAAGATTATCATTATCGCCAAAGAAGAAGGATGTTATTTGGGTTGTTATCGATCGATTAATGAAATCGATGCATTTTATACCTGTATGAATGGACTATCCACTAGAAAGGTTGGCCGAGCTTTACATCTTTGAGGTAGTTAGACTGCATGGCATTCTATTGTCAATTATCTCAGATCACGACCTGAGGTTTACTTCCAGATTTTGGAACAAGTTACAAGTAGCTTTGGGAACCAAATTGAAGTTTAGTACGACTTTTCATCCACAAACAGACGACCAGTCAGAGCGAGTAATTCAAGTGTTAGAAGATATGCAACATTGTTACATAGTTGAATTTGAAGGTAGCTGTGAAAAATACTTACCGTTAGTTGAGTTTGCCTACAACAGTAGCTATCAATCGAGTTTAAAGATGGCACCATATAAAGCTTTGTATGGACGTAAATGAAGAAGTCCATTGTATTGGTTAGAATTGAAAGAAAGGAAATTGGATGGAGTTATTTGGTTCGGGAAACTGAAGATAAAAGTGAAGATCATCCGGGATTATTTGAAAGCTGCATCGGATCGTCAGAAGTCTTACGTAGATTTAAAGCACAAGGACAATGAATTTTCTGTAGGTGAGAAAGTTTTTCTAAAAGTTTCACCCTGAAAGAAAGTGTAGCGTTTTGGGTGTAAAGGGAAACTTAGCCTTATATTCATAGGTGGAACGATGAAAATGTGCAAGTGTACACAATCGTATTCAAGTAATAAAGTGACAAGTAAATATCGAGTATCGTACCCACAGGGATTGTGCTATGAAAATTATTTATGAAATAATTAATTAACAAATTGGTCAAACACAAGATAATATTTGAGAGGGATATTAACCGAAGTATTCTAAACTAATTAAGTTAAGATAAATTAAGACTAAATTGTATTCCTATGCACGATTTCTAAAGGTTTAATCAATATGACATAAATGTGTCAGGTTAATTGCTTTAGCTACTCAAATACATCTAACTCATATTTATGCTTGTTACGAAATAATAATCATGGTAGCCCGTATCTTGCTAACTTATGAACAACATCACTTGCAAAAATCAGTTTATCTCTTGAACATACACCTATGCCACTATGACTAACTAAACTAACCTTTGATAAGTTAATGTGTTATATAACATATACATACATTATGAAATTAATCTATCTCTTGAACATGCACCTATGCCAATATGACCGACTAAATTAATATTCATAAGCATGTAAAGGATCAAGTGAGGTAACAACATACACCTATATCGAAACAGTTTAATCACAAAAATCCTAAAAGTTATGCAAGGCTAGTATTCTTTAATACATCACAATTTTAACCCTCAGCTTCCTTAAAGGATTAAGCATGCACAAATTAAATAGGGTGTCCCTTAATCACAATTATAATGCACTTAAATGATTAATTCAACAGTTATATCACATGGGTAATGCAATAAAAACTCAGGCATGATAATATTTAATTAAACATGATGTAAAAATTCCCATTCTAATTAAACACAATTTCAATGCGCTTAAATGATTAATCCATCGTAACTTGTTTATATTTAAAAACTCAAGTATGATAATATTTAGTTAAACTTGAAAAATATTCTTCATAGCTTTTCACTAACTCGGTGTAAAAATTCCCTCAAAGATGTAAGCTATTAGTAATGTCTATCAGACCGATTTTCAACAATTGTGCAAAACTGTTGAAAAATCATCAAATTCATGCTCAATATTTATAAAAATAATTAAAAATAAATGTGTTAGTAATTTTAACACAAATTAATTATTTTATAAATAAATTATACTTTTCGATATTAATTACTCAAAATTTGCATGAAATTAGGTCAAAAAGGGTATGAAAAAGTTTATATATTTTCATCGTTCCATACCCCAAACTTAATTCATTACTCGTCCCGAGTAATACACAATTCACAAAAGAGTTGATTATTCCTCTTTATACTTATGAATTCAACATAATTAATCATAAAAACAAGAATTTAGAATTTATGTAGCTCAAGTATTCTTTATTCAATTATCTTCATTCATCATGCTTATCTTAATAAAAACATGTCAAAATCCTATCACTCAATTTTTATTCCTTAGTTAAGACTACACTGCAATCATTAAGTCTAACTTATGTCTTCATATGTTGAACATAGCAATTTCTCTCCACTAATGTAGGTAGCATTGAAATCTTGAATCAAATAGGTCTTTTGCTTAGGTTGGAATGGGGCTAGGCTAGGGGTAGGAAAAGATAGATAAATTTAAGCTAAAACCCTAGACTCAGCTTGCATCAGGCCTACAATTTCACCAACTTTTTTGAACTTTTCATGCTTATGCTTTTTTCTTTTCTTCTGAGTACATACGCTCTTTTTTTTTTCTTTTTTTCTTTTTCTTTTCTCTTTTTCTGAGCATCATTTTGTATGTACTATACTTTTGTTGAGCATTTTGGTACTTCTTCTTAACTCCCCCAAATTTATTAAAGAACATAATCTTGATAGACTAAGTCTAGAAGTTGAGACAATTTAGAGATAAGTACAAGAGATAAGATAGCTTATAATTGTAGGGTACAAAGAAAATCAGGTTATATAGTCTCAAAGTTGGCTTCAAGGGATAACATTTATCAGGGTTGCCTTGAAAGGCTCAAACGATCCAAACAAATGTTGCCTAAATCATTTTCAAAATTTCATGCTTTCTAGGATTTCGCCTCAAGAAATTACTAAGTCAATTCTAAATACTTAAACTTTCATGCATATCTAGCTTCTATAAGGAATAAAGAATTTTATGATATGATTTCATATATTTTATTAAGAGTAGCATTCTTATCATGGTTCAGTTTATCATCATCACCATTGAGATAATTAAAATTTTATTTTATTTACTAGAGCTTAACATCAACATAATTTCAAATTTTCAAGCAAAATTATAACTAAATTCAATAAATAAAAAGAACAACAACTTATTAAGAAGTTTTCGATTTTCGATCCCCCTACTTAAATTGAACAATGTCCTCATTGTTAAAAATAATAGATAATGTAAAAGTAAAAGTGAATAAATATTGTACAACAGGTAGGATCAAAGAAGAGGAGGTGAGTCAATTTGACTGCTTAAGTACCAAGCTCTTCAATGTCCAATCCTAGACATGTACATATTTATTACCACACTTTTACATTTCTAAGTTGCTCAACTTTTATCTTTAGGCTCTTAATTTATTATGCAAGAATTAAAACTAACCTAGTAACCTAATCCTAAATTCATTAAAAAAAATGAAAGTAAAATAACAAAATTTAAAGAAAGACAAGTTCCCCCCTTTTATTTATGTTTAGACCCCTAGACTTTGACTCTCCTTTTTTTTGGTAGCCCCTATTATTGTTCAAGTCACCTTGCTCCTTCCTCGTCATTGAAGTCCATGGTTCGAATATGTAATATGGAAATTCAGGTAGAAAAACAAATGGGTCACGAAACACTTTTTCAAATGCACTTTTAAATGCATCATCTCATATCTTTGTATATCTCCAAAACGTTTGTTGCCGCCATTGCATGTGTTGCCTGCAATCCATCATCTTTGACAGCTTATTTTGAATTTTAGTTGGAGGCGACGGTGGTCTCGGTATGGATTTATCAGGCTCAGATGTTTGTTCAATTGACTCTGTCTCATTATGCATTCCAATTAGATTTGTTATCGAAAGATCATCTTCAATCTCCATAGGATCTTCCTCGGGATCTTCTTCTTCTTCTTCAGGATCTTCTTCTTCTTTAACAAATCTCCTACCACTCTATATAGATCCCAATAAAAAATTACTCCTTGGTTATATCCTGCTCTATTTACGTCACCAAGAATCTGGGCTTTCAGGCACAGCACTGTGATCGTAAATGGGAAATAGGCTTGAGCAAAACATCTCATGGCACAGTTTCAAATTTCTCTGATGATGATTCTTCCTACATCGATGGTTTTCCCCTTCAGAATTGAATAGATCAACACCATCCGATCTAATGAAACAATAGTTCCATTCTGAATAGGTATAAGACTGAATCGAATGAAGTAAAACCACACTTTTTCCATCGGTGTCAAATTTTCTCTGCGACATGTATAAATTTCATGTTTTGACACTGTCCATTCAGATCCTGGAACTGTAAGTTCTTAAAGAATTTCTTGCAATTTTTCAGCCTCTAAGTTATTCAGCAAAGTATGGTATTAATCCTCTTTGAAATCAGGTAAGTCAAAGAACTCATTAATAGTGTTTGACTTCAATGGTACCTTAATTCCTCGGACTAAAATTTCTTTAAGTTCAACAGAGGTGAAATTTGCATAAAATTCTCGAACTAGTTCCTTATCTGCACTCGGTTGCTTTTCATAAAATAATATCCAGTTTAGTGCTTCAGCAACTTGCCGGACTTTTGCCATGAATTTGGAGTATTTACTTGTTTCCCAAGTAAAATCTTTTTCAGGCAACATCAGCTGATTCTTGAATGTGTTATAATATCTTTCCCTAGCTCTTGCACTATGGAATTTATCCGAATCTCCTTCTATTACGGCACCAGTTCTTTTGCGTGGCATAATTTCCAACCTGATCAACAAATAAATGGAAACAAATATTTTTCTAAAATTTAATTAGTAAAAATATTAATAATTTAAAATAAATTAAAATTAAAAATTAGAAGATGAATTTTAACCACCTTTTGTTGAAATTTAAATCCAAATTAAATAATCAAGGCTAAAAAAATAAAAGGGTTTTTTTTTAGGGTAAAATTTGGAGAAACTTGGGGTTTGAGTATGGGCACATAGCCTAGGTGTGGCTTGGCAGCAGCAGCACCAAACGTTGGCTTCACTCGGTAGCAGGTAGCGGACAGCAGCACCAGACATGGGCGTGCGTGTCTCTTGGTAGCAACAGGTGCTGGGATGCGCAGCACAGTAGCAGCTCGCCTAGCGCACGAGGCAGGAGCGTGCGAACCAGTTGAGCGTCAAGAGCTGTTGGGCGACATCGGGTGGATGCATTGGGTAATGTTGGGGGTTTACGAGGACTTCGGCTGATGCATCCCAATGGCTTCCGATAACTACCGATGGTAGCTGCCTAGGATGACTAATTTGAAAGTTTGAGTGATTATTTTCTTGAGAGGTGTGCTATTTATAATGCATGGAAGAATAATCACACTCAAACTCTCAAATTAAATTTCAAAATTTTATTTTAACTCAAACTCAATTTTTATTTAAATTCAAAATATTTAGAACAAATATTAATTCAAAATTTGGATAATAATTAATAAATTATAAAATTTAATTTATAATTAATATTAAAAATTATCAAAATTTTGAAAAATAAAAATTTAAATAAAAAAAAATCTAATTTTAAACTCTTGTTAATAATTAATACAAATTATAAAATTTAATTTATAATTAATATTAAGAATTATCAAAACTTTGAAAAATAAGAAAACATTTAAATGAAAACTTTCAATTCAAACTTTTGATAATAATTAATATAATTTATAAAATTTAATTTATAATTAATATTAGTAATTATCAAAATTTGAAAAATAAAAATAACATTAAATTGAAATAAAATCTTTATTTAAATTTAAAATTTTAAAGAAAATAAATCTCAATTCAAACTCTTGATAATAATTAATATAAATTATAAAATTTAATTTATAATTTAATATTAAGAATTATCAAAATTTTGAAAAAGTAAATAAAATAGATAATTTAAATAAATAAATAAAACTTTATTTTTAACTGTTTTAAAAATATTTACAAGAAAAGACAGCTAATTTTCATATTTACAAATTCACAACTAAATTTTACAAAAAAAATTAATTAAGTCTTTGAACTTAAAATAATTTGAAAATATCTGTAATTAACAATTTGGATCAACAATTAACCCATTTATTTGCAAAATTCAAACGTTAAAAATTTATTCACTAACTTAGGAAGTATTTTCTTGGACATTTATGTTAAAATTAATTCTCAAGAAATATTGGAGGTGTCACAAGCGGTCCCGCTTAAGTTCTAAACTTCTCGACAGAATTTATTTTAACATACTAGCCTATAAAATATAACCTAAGTTCTTTATTAAAATGAAATAAATTAAGTGTCAGGTAAAATGAGCGATGCTTTATTTCGCTAACTTATTTCCCCAATAATGTTTCAATCTCTGGGCATTAACTCGAAAAATACCTTGCTTACCGTAAAGTTCAACCTCTCCATATGGGAAAACTTGATGGATAGTGAATGGACTTGATCAACGTGATCTCAATTTAATTGGAAAAAATTTCAATCTAGAGTTAAATAATAAAACTTGCTGACCTGCTTCGAACTCTCTGACTCAGATGTGCTTGCCATGCTATCTTTTTAATCTTTCTTTGCATAGCTTGGCATTACCATAAGAGAACGTTCGGAATTCTTCTAACTCATTGAGCTGAAGCATTCGTTTCTCTTTAGCAAGCTTCGGATCCAAATTGAGCTGTTGAAGAGCCTAATAAGCTTTGTGTTCTAACTCCAAAGGTAAATGACAGGCTTTTCCAAATATCAACCTATAGGGAGACAACCCTAAAAGTGTCTTGTAAGCTGTTTTGTAAGCCCATAAAGCATCGTCCAATCTCTTGGACCAATCTCATCGGTTCGTACACACTACCTTCTCGAGTATGCCTTTTATTTCTTTGTTCGCCAACTCAGCTTGCCCATTTGTTTATGGATGGTAAGTTGTAGCAACTTTGTGTCTTATTCTGTGTTTATCAAGTAACCACTTCATACATTTGTTCACAAAATGGGACCCCTCATCATTGATGATGGCTCTCAGAGTTCCAAATTTTCTGCAAAAATTTCTTCACTACCTTGGCATAATTTGTCGAATATGCCTTGGCTTCAATCCATTTCGATATGTAGTCGACTGCTATCAGAATATACTTGTTACCAAACGACGGAGGGAACGGACCAAGAAAGTCAATACCCCAAACATCGAACAATTCTACTTTCATGATGTTTGTTCGTGGCATTTCATTTATGTTGGTACCATTTCCAACCCTTTGACATCGGTCACAGCTTTTGATGTAAGCGTACGCATCTTTGAATAATGTCAGCCAAAAGAATCCTGCTTGTAATACTTTGGCCGCAGTACGTGATCCTTCGAAGTGTCCCCTACTTGGAATTGTGTGACACTAATATAATATTGCTCGTACTTCATCTTCTACCACACATCTTTTGATCATTTGATTTGCACACTTCTTAAACAAATACGGCTCTTCCCAAAAGTAATACTTAGCATCATAAAGGAACTTCTTCCTTTACTGATACGTCTTATCATAGGGAATCAAACCATAATCTAAGTAGTAAGCAAAATCAGCAAACCAAGGGGTGTTATGACTTACCTTGAGTATATGTTCATCAGGGAACGTCTCTTGTATGGGTAGAAGAGTTGAATTTTCTTCTCGTGGCTCTAATCTAGACAAGTGATCAACTACTGGTTTTCTACGCCTCTTCGATCTTGGATTTCCAAGTCGAATTCGTGAAGTCCTTCTTGGCAAGTAAGTATTTAATTGCCGAATGATCCGTAAAGACAGTCACTTTCATCCATACAAGATAGGATCTAAACTTGTCAAAAGCAAACACAACTGCAAGTAATTCTTTCTCAATTACCGTATAGTTTAGCTGAGCTCCTGACAAAGTCCGATTCGCATAGTAGATGGGATGAAAAACTTTGTCCTTCACTGGCCCATCACGACTCCAATTGTAAAGTCACTTGCATCACACATTAGCTCGAATGGCAGTGTGATGATAATTGGTGCTGAAAGTAAACGATTCTTCAAATCATTAAATGCTTTCAAGCATTCTTCATCAAAGTTGAATGTCGAATCCTTCTCTAATAACTTGCTCAAGGGTTTAGTAATTTTAGAGAAGTCTTTGATAAATCTCTGATAGAATCTAGCATGTCCCAAAAAGCTCCAAACACCCTTTACAGATGTTAGAGGTGGTAGCTTCTCGATAACATCTACTTTGGCCTTGTCGACTTCAATTTCATGTCTTATTATTCAGTGCCTGAAAGCATCACAAATGACACATATTTTCTCCCTAAATTTGTGTATTAATTATCTCTTTTATATCACATTTAACATGCATATTAGGCATTTCGTACTTAGTTTTTATGTTTTCTAACTCAGCTGATTAACCAAGTGTGCAGCAACTTCTGACGAGGAGTGCTTGGTGTTGGGCAAGAGGAGCGGTTAAGGAATAGTCCTAGTAGACTAGAGATAGTAAGCTTCGATGTATTTGTTAACCGCTCTTAAATGCTTATGAATTCTAATGACATTTGGATGAATACGAGAGTATCTTTCATTGTTAGATTGCTTTGATTCTTATTTAATGCTTTTCATCTGTTTATTCTTGGATCTAACTGCATTAAGCATGAGAGTGAAATTACAGTGCGTTGACATCGAGGGATTCGGTGACAAGTTAGGTTAACAAGGAAGACAATGAGAGTTGCTGGGGATTAGAAGAGATTCTGATTGCTTGTTCTTGAGTGCATAACATTGCTCACACCAAGAGGTAGGGTGATTGTGAGTACTTGAGTCTTGACTAAACAAAGAACTATTTTAGTAGGAATTTATTAGAGCTTTATTACTGCGACAATTCGTCTATACAATACATTATCGATGCATCCAGTGTTGCGACTTAGTGAAATTAGTCATCGTCTCCAATTCTTTACACTTGATCAAACCTTTACTTTTATGCATTTAAATACTCAACACTTCAAAAACACTTTGATTTACTTTCAGTTGCTCTGACAATTAACATTGATTGTATTGATAGTGTTAACAATTTTAGTGTTTAGATCTGACTTAATTGCGCTGGCAACCTTACTCACAATTCATCTAATTCCAGTATTAATTACTTCGACATTTAGACATCAAGAACCCATTCCTCGTGGGATCGATATCCGATAGAAGTGTTCTATTAACTATACTTGCATTGACGTGTGCTTGCTTGCATAATCGTTGTGACATTACAAACGCAATCAAGTTTTGGCACCGTTGCTAGGGAATGACGTTTGTTTGATGTTTATTTTTGTCGTTGCATTTATTCTTTATTATCTAAATTTTATTTGTCACTAACTTATTTCCTTTTGGTTGTTTACTTTTACATTTTTCTTTAGCGAAATATGACTAGGAAAGAGGTATATAGAACCTTAAGTTGTTGGATGAGTGATGCTATAGAAATGGAGCTCGATGCCATAAACGTCGAGGTATCTTCTTTGACTAATATGAGTAATTCAATGCAGAATGCTACAACAATTTCAGAATGGAAATTTGCTGCGACAAGTTGCGATTACTGTGGGGGCAATCATGAGTTTGAAGAATGCTCATCAAATCTAGCAAATGCATACCACATGGGGAATTTCTATCAATATGAAAATCCATATTTCAACACCTACACGCCAAAGTGGGAGCAACATCCAAATTTTTGTAGGAACAATCAAGATCCTGGAAGTATAAATAATTATGTTAGATCCGAGTGGACACTGCTCAATTATGATCAACTCTTGTCAAAGCAAAATACCCAGCAATATGAAGCATTAGAGTTTTCATCAATTGAAAATTTGTTGAGACAATATATTTCCAAGACTGAATCTGTTCTTCAGAGTGAAACTGAATCCATACGAGCTCTAGAATATCAATTTGGCTAGATTGTGGGTGCAATAAATTTGTGACCACAAGAAACTTTGTTAGTTGATATTGAGAATTCGATATCACAAGGTCAAGAGCATGATGAGGAAATCATTCCTAAAAGTGAAACTCAACTAAATAAAGTTGTTAGAGATGCTACAATAAAAGAAAATAATTCAAATCTTAACAATGGAAGGATGTCAGCGCAATCTGAAAAGCAAACTATAGCTGAAGAGGTTAAACAAAATATTACGGCGACAGAATCAGATCACTTTGTTACCACAAATGCTACAACAAAATAGCCTCAGAAACTTGAAGACACATTGTCAAAGAAGAAAAGATTGGAAGATGTCGAAGCAATTGCACTTGCTGAAGGGTGCACTATCATGACAATTAAATTGATCCAAAAATTTAAGGATCCTAAGAGCTTATCAATACCCTATTCCATTGGTGATCGGTATATTGGAAAGACATTATGTGATTTCAACAAAAGCATAATTTTGATGCCTATATCCGTACTTAAAAAGTTACGGAATTAGAAAAGACGCAAGAAAGAGTGGAAATTTTTTGAGATCGTGTGGAGAATAAAATAGTATGAAGCACTTGAAGAAGGAGGAACAAATATTGTGTCTGTACCAATTGAGGAATAAGTAAACACTATTGTCAACGTATTAGGATTCCATTGTCAACGTAATTTTTTACTACTGTACTGCACCTACTGACTTAATGCTGAAAACAGAAGAAGCTCATGTGAAGGAAGAAAAAGATGAAGAAATAGATGTCGAGGCAAATTTAGTTGAGAAATTTGTCCTTGCACCTGAAGTTGTAGGTGCAATAACTGAAGGCTTGGCGCAAGATGGAGCGAGTTAGGCGGAAGCTTCTGATGAAAACCTTTGGGCGATAGTGATCTATATTGGATCAACGAATGAAGCAGCTAATGATGCCAAAGCAGGTATAGAAACTGAGGAGCAGTCCACAGACCATACGAAGTAAAAGAAAAAAGAAGAGAAGGACCGGATGTTGCGACAAATTCGGCTGAGGAATTTGTCATCGCATCTGAACTTGTGGATACATCATCTAATGATTTGGCACCACCTGAAGCGAGTCAGGTGGAGGTTGTGATGCCTGCTATTGAGGAGCACTCCACAGGTCCGACCAAGCAAAAGGCACGAAAGCGCACCAAAGACAAGAAGCAAAGCAAGGAGGAGCGGAAGCACAAGAAAAAGAAGACCAATGTAGCCACATCTTTGGCTGCAGTACACTGAGTTAGTTTTTATTTTTAGTACTTAGTTTAGTTTTCATGCATATCATGTAGCTGTAGTATAATTTTCCCTGCATTATTAATGTTACTGTATTATTTTTATTGTCGTTGCATCCACATTGTAATTGCATTTCCATATATATTTATTAATGTCAGTTGCTTAGTAAGGTGCTGCAAGACCTCTGTGTCAATGGTGCTATCTGGACGGGCAGTGACCTACATAACTATAACATGCGCCGATGATATTTGACGACCTACAGTAAGGTATGGTTCCACTTCATGCATAGTCGTCTCTTACCTTCTACACACAGCACCACGACGACATTAGACCGTATGTGCATTTTGTACTCAATTCTGAAGGGTCGTTACATTGATGTCGGCACAATCATCCACGACCAAATTACAGAAGCTACTTCTAAACAAATAGGTATGTTACCTTTTCCTTCTCTAATTATGCTACTCTACAAACAAAAGGGCATTGTGCCCAGAAATGGGGAAGAGGTGCTCGACAACAAGAGCCCTATCAATGATAACTTCGTAAAGAGAATGACAAGGGGCCAAAAGATGCCACTGGTGAGAGAAGCACTAAGAAAGAAGGATAAGGGAAAAGGGAAGAAGAAGGAAAAACAGACTAATGCACCCACAGATCTTTAGTTGGAAAAGAGGTTGACTGCTATGGAAGTTAATCTTAATCACATCGACATGCGCACTATCTGTCTTGTCTATGTATTAGAGGATATGAACTATAGACAACATATCTTTTATTCATACACCAAAGCATAGAATGAGGCAATTATCGTTGCATTGCGTAGCATGAGCCCCAGTCCGCTGCCGGACTTCCCAGCTTTCCCTTCTATTTTTCGACCAATGGCCTCATCCTTTGACCAGCCTACTTCTGATGGTAGGCCATAACATGTCCCTTCCCCAATAAGAATCCACATCTCTAATAAAGAGGAGCAAGAAGGGAATTCTAACATCTTGCCAGAGTGCTACAGAACTATAGCCAGCTTGTTGGAAGAGGAGTTATTGAATAACCTTAGGGCTAATATGACTGGGCGGGTTGCTGCGGTTGAGAAGGTGCTAACACCAATTGCGTCTGTGAGTGTGAACGTTAAGAATGGCGCTGACATTGCTACAACTAAGCAAGAAAGGCCTGTGGATGAAGCGGAGAAGGAAGATGGCTAGGAGAGAGAATGAAGAAGAAGAAGAACATGCAATGAAGGACCTTGCAGAGGAACAGAAGAAGAAGGAAGATACCCCGAAAGATATCACTGAGGACATTGTCAAAGCACCCGTGAGTGTGAGGGCATCTAATGATGATATGACTCCACCAGATGCGAGTTAGGCTGAAGTAGTCATTAACATTGCAGAGGATTTTAACCCGTTAGTTATTATGCCCTATGTGGCTCTACTTGCTGAGGTCCATCCATTCGATGTGACTATCGATGAGGCCGCTACCTAACCAGCAAAAGAGGAGCAATCCACCATTCTGATTGGTTGGAAGGACAAAAAGAAAAGGCGCAAGGACAAGAATAGGAAACACAAAGAGGAAGGTGAGTGCCCAAGGTAAAAGACAAAGATAACCAAAGCAACTTTTGCATCGGCTGCTCAAGAATGAGTTAGTTTACTTTTATGTAGATAGATTGCATGCATTTTACTGTCATTGCATTTTTATTTTGTCATTGCATTTCTTTTTGTTAATTTAGTTGCATTGTAGTTGCATTTCCATTCTTCTCTGTATAGTATTGTCAGTGTATTGGGGACAATGCACACTTTAAGTTTGGGGGGAATTTGTGTGTAATGGAAATGCAATTGCACCCACATATTTGAGAATTTACTTGTTTCTTTAGTTCAATGAAAGTATGCATAGTTACAAGAAAAAAATGTGACCATAGTTTTTATTTTGTGTTTTAAATCTTGAATTGTTTGGAATGCTGATGCGTGAATTGGATAAATGAGAATGAATATTGAGTCCTATTTTTGGATGAATGATGGGATTGCATTAGTAATAAATGGGTAGTATCAATCTTTGAATCTTGAATTAACTTTCCAATTGCAGCAACATATATTAATAAAAAGACACTCCAATGTGAGTGCATTGTGACTTATCAAGGGAGAGCACTCCGTTGCATGTGTTAGAAAAATCATTTAGTCAATGTATGTCACTGCAAGAGTGTATGTCGACGCAATTACATACTTCTTGGGGATTTGTTGCACCCTATCGTTACTGCCCAGGAACAAGGGTATAGTAATGCAAAGACATCTCTCAGTTGCACAAAAAGAAAGAAAAAGAAAAAGAAAATATATATTCTTATTTTACAATAAATGTTGTATTGGTTAAGAAGGGTTAAGATTCAAAGCATGATGCTAACATTGGTGAAGTTATAGTCTTAATTATTCATACCTATAAATTGTATTATATCTTATGAATGCAATTTATACATTAGATTCCACAGAATTTAAGTTGTTAAAATAGAAATTGTGGTGACATGTTTTGTTTGTGACTTTGTTAACTTTTGTTTACTTGAGGATAAGTAAAAACTCAAGTTTGGAGGTGTGATAGCATAAAAAATGACACGTATTTTCTCCCTAAATTTGTGTATTAATTATCTCTTTTGTATCACATTTAGCATGCATATTAGACATTTCATATTTAGTTTTTATGTTTTCTAACTCAGTGATGCTTGGTTTAATTTTCTTTATCATGTTTTAACTACTAATGTCGCCACAATTAGCACTTTTAGATTGCACCCAAAGTTGTCGCCGTATTATTATTCTAGAATGCACCCAAGACTATCGCTGCATAAGTATTCTTCAATTACACCTAGGAATGTCACAATATTTAGTATCAATTTTGCGCTTAAGGTTGTCAGCGCAGAGGTCCACCTTAGAATATCAGAGGATTTCACGTTACTAACATATCCAGACGCATCAGCATAGAAATTAAAGTCATAAATTGTGTCTAGAAATGTGTCGATAATCTACAACAGTCTAGTAAACGAAACAAATCTTCTAGCTGTCAATAATAACAAACTTTTACAGCTGTACAAAGTAGTTGGATTTGAGAATGAAGGAGGACCTACATTTTTCTAGTAATTATAAATAGAAGGAAGAAAGATAAGATCAATATCAAGGAGTGAAGAATTTAAATTAAAAAATGTCTCAAATCTTCAAGCAAGCTACCATGGAAGCTTGACATCGGAGGAGGGTGAGCTGATGGAGCAAGTGTGCAACAACTTCTGACGAGGAGTGCTTGGTGTTGGGCAAGAGGAGCAGTTAAGGAATAGTCCTAGTAGACTAGAGATAGTAAGCTTTGATGTATTTGTTAACCCCTCTTAAATGCTGATGAATTCTAATGACATTTTGATGAATACGAGAGTATCTTTCATTGTTAGATTGCTTTGATTCTTATTTAATGATTTTCATCTGTTTATTCTTGGATCTAACTGCATTAAGCACGAGAGTGAAATTGCAGTGCACCGACATCAAGAGATTCAGTGACAAGTTAGGTTAACAAGGAAGACAATGAGAGTTGCTGGGGATTAGAAGAGATTCTGATTGCTTGCTCTTGAGTGCACAACGTTGCTCACACCGAGAGGTGGGGTGATTGTGAGTACTTGAGTCTTGACTAAACAGAGAACTATTGTTGGTGAGAATTCATTGGAGCTTCATTGCAGCGACAATTCATCTATACAATACCTTGTCGACACATCCAACGTTGCGACTTAGTGAAATCAGTCATCCTCTCCAATTCTTTACAGTTGATCAAACCTTTACTTTTATGCATTTAAATACTCAAAACTTCAACAACACTTTGATTTACTTTCAGTTGCTCTGACAATTAACCTTGATTGCATTGACAGTATTAACAATTTTAATGTGCAGATCTGACTTAATTGCGTTGGCAACCTTACTCACAATTCATCTATTTCCAGTATTAATTGCTTCGACATTTAGACTTCAAGAACCCATTCCTCGTGGGATCGATATCTGATAGAAGTGTTCTATTAACTATACTTACATTGATGTGTGTTCGCTTGCACAATCGTTGTGACATTACAAACGCGATCAGTGCCCCAAATTATTACCTTCTCGTACCATAAAATGACACTTTTCCCAATTGAGAACAAGATTTGTCTCTTCGCATTGCTTTAATACCTTAGCTAGATTACCTAAGCAATCATCATAAATGTCCCTGAACAATGAAAAGTCATCCATGGACACTACCAAATACTTCTTAACCATGTCAATAAAAATGACCATCATACATCTTTGAAACGTAACAGGTGCATTACATAAACCAAATGGCATGTGTCTAAATGCGAACGTACCATACGGGCATGTGAACGTCATTTTGTGTTGATCTTCCGATGCAACTATAATCTGATTGTACCCAGAGTATCCATCTAGAGAACAGTAATAGTCTCACCCTGCGAGTCTATCCAGCATTTTATCCATGAACGGTAAAGGAAAGTGATCTTTCCTAGTCGCTTTGTTTAACTTCCGGTAATCGATGCAAATTCGTTATCCCGTGACCATTCTAGTCGATATTAACTCATTGTTTTCATTCTTCACGATCGTAATACCTCATTTTTTGGCACGCATTGAACAGGACTAACCCACGAACTGTCTGAGATTGGATAAATGATACCTGCATCTAACCACTTGATATTTCCTTCTTGATTACATCTTTCATAATGGGGTTCAATCTCCGTTGTCCATCAATTGTTGCTTTATTATTATCTTTAATAATGATCTTATGCATGCATACGGATGGACTTATACCACGAATGTCGGCTATGGTCCATCCTATAGCCTTCTTGAATTGCTTCAGCACTTTAATCAGTTGATCTTCCTGCTTCTCAGTTAGTTGTGCTAAAATAATCACAGGCAAAGTAGAAGCATCACCTAAATAAACATATTTCAAGTGTGAAGGTAATACCTTAAGCTCTAATTTAGGTGGCTCTTCAATTGATGCTTTCGGTTGAACGTAATCTCTGCTTTCTAATTCTAATGATTCAAAACGAGGTTGTGGATTATATCTCCTCGAATTATCTTCTAGAAAAGCTAAGTTTTCCTCCCCCTCTTCATCACTTAGAGGGTTTGTCATTAAAATAATTTCCAAAGGATCTTCAACATAATTGAATTCCTCTTCAATGATTAACTCTTCTAACTAAGAAATTACAAAACAATTATCAACTGCATTAGGAAATCTGATAGATTTAAAAACATTAAACATCACTTGATCATCCTGAACACGCATAGTTAGCTCACCCTTCTACACATCAATAAGGGTCGTTCCTGTTACTAGGAACGACCTTCCCAAGATGATTGACATTTCTTTATCTAATTCGAAGTATAAAATGAAAAAGTCAGTAGGGAATAAAAACCTAGCAACACGAACCAATACATCTTCAATCATTCCTTCAGGATATGCTATAGATCGATCAGCTAACTAAAGTGTAACTGTAGTTGGTCTAACTTCTCCTCTTCCCAACTTTCTGAATATTGACATGAGCATCAAGTTAATACTTGCACCCAAATCGCATAGTGCTTTACCATAATAAGTTGCTCCAATATTGCAAGGTATGGTAAAACATCCAAGATCCTTCAACTTTGGGGGTAGTTTGTCTTAAAGATATGAACTGCATTCCTTTGTTAAGGCTATTGTCTCAAATTCTCCAAGTCTTCGCTTCTTTGACAGGATGTTCTTCATGAACTTGACACAATTCGGCATTTGCTCAATTACTTCTACCAATGGAATGTTATATAGAGTTGCTTGAGAACATCTAGGAACTTCTTGAATTGGACTTCTTGTTTATGCTTTTGAAGTCTTTAAGGGTAAGGTGGTGGAGGATTTTTTACTTGAACTAGCTACTTCGGCTTCTGTGGCACTTTTACATCTAACTTGATCATTAGATCGTCTGACTTAATTGGTTTTGAAGTCTTTTTTTCAACATTCATCATCACTTCCGGTTCTAGTGAAATTGGTTCTGGCAAAACTGGTTCTAGTTCTGGTTTTAACAAAATTGGAGTTTCAACACTTGGTTGAACTTTAATTGATTCTTGAGCATCATCTTGCACTTCTTGTAGTTCAAAAATGTTAGGCTACAACGTCTTTTCGCTCCTCAATGTCAACGCTTTACAATGTTCCTTCCCCAGATTTCTTAGATTCTTCGTATCACTCGACAAAGACCTTATGGACTATTCTTCAGTTCAGTAGCAAGTTACCCCACTTGATTCTCCAAATTCCTTAGAATGGCATCATTCTTAACCATATATGCCTTTAATAAACTCTTTAAGCTATTGGAAGATTCAACTTGTTGTGGCTTCTAAACGTGCTGGGTAAATCCTTGTGGCTAGGTCGGTCTTGGTTGAGCATACGTGTTATTGAATCCAGCTCCTTGATTGCTCTATGAGAAATTAAGGTGATTTCGCCAAGATGGGTTGTAAAAGTTTGACTGCAATCCTTGCCTTCCTCGGTTTTGGTTTTGATTGCTCATATAATACAATAATTCTAGGTTTGATGGACATTCTTCAAACATATGCCCTTCTCCATAATAGACACAGACTATGTTCTCAAATTGATTAGGTGGCTGAGCTGTAACATTATTAAACCCAATAGTAGTGAGATTCTTAAGCATTGAGGACATCGATGATACTTGAGCTGCAAGTGAAGTAAGTGGATCAACATCATGAATTCCTGCAACTCGTCTTCTTGAGTTTGCTCGATTAGTTGGCCATTGGTAATTATTCCTTGCGATCCTCTCTATAATTTCATAAGCCTCATTGTAAGACTTAGAAAGAATAGCTCCATTAGCAAAAGCGTCCACTACTATCTTTATGTGTGAATTAAGACCATTATAGAACGTCTCTAATTGAAAGCAATGATGAATTCCATGATGAGTGCATTTCCTTAATAACTCTTTAAATCTTTCCCATGCCTCATACAAAGATTCATCATTCATATGTTGGAAAGTAGTAATTTCACTCCTCAGCTTAGCATTCTTGCTTAGAGGGAAATATTTCCTAAGGAATCGTTCAGCTAACTCTTGTCATGTTGTGACAAAATTTGGTAGCAACGAGGTCAACCAGGCTCTAGCTTTGTACCTTAGTGAAATTGGGTACAACTTCAATCAAAGTGCATCTTCTAACACTCCGAATATTTTGAAAGAATCACTCACCTCCATGAATAATCTCAAATGAAGATGAGGGTCTTCTATAGGCATTCCACTGAATTGGCCTACTATCTGAAACATCACTAGTGTCAGTTTGAACTGTTGTGCCTTGATACCTGGTCTTCTTCTTTGAGATGCTTGTCTTCTTCTTTCTCGGAAAGTTCATTCAATTTCAAGGTTTACTTAGAGTAAGTCGATAATTCGGTCAATACTCATAAACACTTGAAATAATAAAAAATAATAAGTTAGTAATTAGAAAAATAAATAAACCAATATGTAAACAAATAATTTCACAAATAATTTTGACTGTCCCCAGCAACGACGCCCAAAACTTGGAACGATGAAAAAGTGCAAGTGTACACAATCGTATTCAAGTAATAAAATGACAAGTAAATGTCGAGTATCGTACCCATAGTGACTGTGCTATGAAATGTATTTATGAAATATTTAATTAACAAATTGGTTAAACACAAGATAATATTTGAGAAGTATTTAACCTAAGTATTCTAAACTAATTAAGCTAAGTTGAATTAAGATTAAATTATACTCCTATGCACGATTTCTAAAGGTTTAATCAATATGACATAAATGTGTCAGGTTAATTGCTTTAACTACTCAATTACATCTAACTCATGTTCATGCTTGTTACGAAATAATAATCACGGTAACCCGATATTTTGCTAACTTATGAACAACATCACTTACAAAAATCAGTTTATCTTTTGAATATACACCTATGCCAATACGACCGACTAATCTAACCTTTAATAATTATGAAATTAATCTATCTCTTGAACATACACCTATGCCAATACGACTGACTAAATTAATATTCATAAGCATGTAAAGGATCAAGTGAGGTAACAACATACACCTCTATTAAAACAATTTAATCACAAAAATCTTGCAAGTTATGCAAGGCTAGTATTCATAAGCATGCACAAATTAAATAGCGTGTTCATTAATCACAATTTCAACGTGCGTAAATGATTAATTCAATAGTTATATTAAAATGGTAATGCAATAATAAATTAGGCATGATAATATTTAATTAAACAAAATATTCAGGGCCTATAACAGCATAAACATGATCAAATATAAACAAACAATTTGACACAATCAACCCAACACTTTGAGAATTTAAGCCATTTTAATTAAAGAATTAATAGCATTCATAATAGCATTCATCATATAACAAACAAGAATCTAAAGATATGAGAAAAAGAATAGGATTAAATCCAGCAATTTCTCGAGAACTGCTTCAGCGTTCTTCGTCGTTCTTGCTCGAATCTTCCCAGATTAAGGTCTCTGATGAACACTCAACAAAGGCTATGAAATTTTTAAGAACCAATCTTTTCCAAGAAGGGAAATCGGCATGGGAATAGGGAAAACTAGGATGGAGAAGCTAGAGAGAATACTAGAGATAAAGAAGAAAAGTGTGAGTGAATTGGTGTGTTGAAGTGAGGGAATGAGGGGTGTATTTATAGGTGGAGTTGAGGAGAGGTTGTGTGGCTATATTTAGAAAATAAATATCAGCTATACACTCCCCCATGGCTTGCCACTACATGTAGACTTTGACTTGTTCAATGTTTGCTAAAAACAAGCTAGGGGTGAGAATATAAAACCATGAAAAGTGGAGGGGTTGGAATAGAATTTTGGGAAACTTCAAGGGCTATTTTGCAAGGTTGAAATGGTCAACATAATCAGTTGAATATGGTCAGCACTTGGATGGCATATGGCTAGCCAAATTGGAGGTGGTTCGACCCTCAGTTGCATGCACATCGAGCCACTTCAGCTTAGCTTTTATAATTAATTTTTAATCCAATTTAATTTGAATTAAAAATATAATTATAAAACATAATGTAGCTTCATATTTGACTGACCCTTGACTTGAAAAATATTCTTCATAGCCCTTCACTAACTCGGTGTAAAAATTCCCTCAACGGTGTATGCTATCAGTAGTGTTTGCAGCCGATTTTCACCAATTATGAAAAACTGTTGAAAAATCATCAAATTCATGCTCAATATTTATAAAATAATTAAAAATCAACAAGTTAGTAATTTTAACACAAATTAATTATTTTATAAATAAATTATACTTTTCGACATTAATTACTCAGAATTTGCATGAAATTAGATAAAAAATAGTATGAAAAAGTCTATATATTTTCATCGTTCCAATAGGACCTTATGAGATTCTTGAGAAAATCAGACCAGTGTCCTATCGTTTGCTTTGCCTCCTGAACTTGATAGAATTCACAATGTGTTTCACGTTTCTATGCTTTGACGTTATAGATCCAACCCTTCTCATGTGTTGTCAGTGAAAGATATTGAGCTACAACCTGATTTGACTTATAGTGAAGAGCTTATCAAAATCTTGGCTCGAGAAGTGAAAGAATTGAGAAATAAAAGGGTCCAGTTAATTAAAGTGTTATGGCATAAGTATGGTGTAGAAGAGGTTGTAACATCTAAAACCCTAAACTATCATCGAATAGGGTTCCAGATCTTTCCAATCTTATATCGCAGTTTATCTCATATTACTATTTCATTTAATCATATATAAACAAATGAATGCATCCAGCATGATGTAAATCATTAATGAATTATAATCACATCTCAAAAAGGGAAAAAAATGTCATTTTCTTGATTTTTGGAGACTTCTATTGGTACTTGTTGGACAAGTATCAATAGTTGTCAAGTCAGTAAGCAATTCAAAAATAGTGCAGACTTGTACCGATACCTGTGACATTTCTACCGACACAAGTGAAGCTTCTACCGTAATATGTCATGCTTCTACCACTAATAAAAGCTCTAGAGAGTTAAGAAGTCTTACCTTGCAGCTTCTACCAAAACAAGTACACATACTACCGATACTTTTATGAGCAGAATTACGGATACTTACTATGCAACTATCGATACAACTCAAGTCAGTGAACAACCTCTCTCCTACCCTGTATTTCTACTGATACATGCATGAGTTCTACCGAAACAAGTATGCATAATTCAAATAAGCATGCCAAAACTCAAGTTTATCAATCATTCAATATTTCATAACTTCAAAATACAATAGACCAACACATTGTTCATAGTTTCCAAGTCATTACATATATTTCCTAAAGTTTACATTTCACCTTGAGTAAGCATACAAAAATTATGTTCATCATTTATCTAAGTTCACAACAAGGAACCCAACATTTTCATACAAGTAACACAAAAGATAACATCATCCCAGTACATGCCATATAACCAAGTGATGAAAAACTACCAAATGAGCTTCGCGATAGTGTAACTTCTTTGAGATGATCCGATCTTCAATCAGCAAAATAATCTACAAAACAACAATAACATCTTTGCTAAGCTTCATAGCTTAGTAAGTTCGAGGAGTATAAAAGAGTTCCTAAACATTTGCATAAAACAGTTATAACTCAATCGAGCCAAGATAACCTATTGCTTCCTCGAGCCATATTTAGCATTTCAACTTTCCTGTTTATATCATTTCTGTTACCAATACCCATGCTGCTCACACGAGCTATTGAGGACTCACAACATATGCGGTACCCCAGCCATTGATACGGTGTCTGTTTATATAACTGTCTCCTAACGATGTTGCTCACACGAGTTGTCGAGAACAAGCACTTATGCATAATTCCTAGCCATCGTAGGGCCTATATTCCGTTCTAGGATTCATATCTCTTTTCCACTCACGATGTTGCTTGCACGAGCTATCAAGGATTCGCAATATATGCGATACCCCAACCATCGCATCGGTTTTGTTTCTTCGGCATAAAGTTGACTATCTTTGTCTATCCCTTTTTCTTTCATTCTCTTTTATTACAATTGTTTCCATTCGATTCTTGACATGTATGGAATAGGTACAAATAATAAATAAATACAAATTTACTTACAAATTTACCAGACTGAATTGTAGTTGTTGATAGGCTTTAGGGACTAATTTGCTATTTTTCCTTTCCGCGATCCGTGGTACGATTGTAATCTAAATCAACAAATCATCCAAATTTTCATATTAAATCAGATAATCAAATTATTTAGCTCAATTTGATCCTTTTGGGAAAATTACGATTTTACCCCTAACATTTTCCATTTGTTCAATCTAGTCTTTTCAACACAAAACATGCAAAATACCCTTTCCCTTTCAAACCAAAATCAGCCAAATATTAGTAGGTATATTCTCACACCTTACAAACAATTATTTCATACTAAATACATGTAATTTCATCATTTTAACACTTTAGTCCTTAAACCCTAATTTCACCTAATTTTTCTTTACAAGAAGATTCAATCCAAACATCTAACATACAAGTCCATCAAAAGCTTTCAAGAACAAGCATTTTCAACAATGGCAAGTAACATTTGACAGATTCACAAATTGGTCCTTAGATTAGCTAGATTAAGCTAATACGAACTGAAAAACATAAAAATAACTAAAAACGGTTAACATTTGCTTACTCAAATCAAAGCTCAAACTTTGGAATGTAAAACCCTAGCTCCTCTTGCTCTTGCCATGTAAAAAATAAGAAACAAGTGAAAAATTCTATTTTTCTTCTTTTAAATTCCTTTATATACTAAAGGGCAATTTTGTGAATATTTAGACATTCTTAATTAACTTAATTAACCTCTTACTTAGCCTTAAATATTCTTTCTTATAATCAACATACCTCATGTTAATCCACTTACTAAAATGCTATTGGTTAATTTGCCTATTTGATCATTCTAATTAAACAATTTCTACTTTTGTAATTTTTACAATCCTTTCTATTCAATTAACTATCCAGACATTGAAATTCTATAACCAAATTTCAATACGATGCTAACAACATCGTAAATATTAAAATAAATAAATTTTACGATCTGACTCTTTTTTTACTATTACAAAGGCTACCTAGCAAACGGAAGAATCCATGAGATAGAAATACTTGAACCTCTATTCTGGAAAGATTTTTTAGGACGAAAAGTCCTTAAGGGGGGAAGAATTGTAGTAGCCTGTTTTAAGTGATGCCGGGAGTATTAGTTTTAAAACCAAATTACATTTAGTGAATTAGTTTGATTAATTATATTATGCGTACAAGGTCGTATTAGGTATTTGATCGATTTGTAAACGCCACAACATTTAAGTGCAAGCAGACACTCGTCGATGCAAGTATAGTTGATAGGTTTGCTCTATTAGATATCGATCCCACGAGGATAGAGTTCTTGATGTTTATTTGTTGAAGCAACTAAAGTTAAAATTAGAAGAATTGTCACTAAAAATGTCAGCGCAACTGAGTTAGATCTGCACAGCTAAAAGAGTTAAATTGTCAACACAAATATGAAATAAATTGTCAGAGCAATTTAAGATAAAACGAATAGTTGTTGGGATGTTTGTAAAGATAAATTCAGAACTTAAAATAAATGATCAAGTGTAAAGAAGTGAGAGGATCACTGATTTCATAAGTCGCAATGCTAAATGTGGCTGCAAGGTAACACATAGATGAATTGTTATCGCAATTATATTTCAATGAAATCTTACTGCTATCACATCCTCTGTTTAACAAAGACCTAAATGAAAGTAACTACCACACCTTCCAATGCTGGTAATGCCTTGCACTTAAGAACAAGTGGCCAAAATTCCTTCTTAGCATCAAGCAACTTTCGTTGTCTCGCTTGTTGATTTAACTTGTCACCGCATCTTCCAGTGACTGTGGTTGTAATCGCACTTTCGTGGTCAAAACGATTAAATCCAAAAATAAATAGATAAAGAGGATAGAGTAAAAATCAAATTAGATCTAACTTCAAATGGTAGTTCCATACTCAATTGATAATCAACAATATTCATCAACAATTAAGAGGTATAAAAGAAAAAGTCGAAGCATCCTATTTCTAGTTTACTAAGACTATTCCATGACAGCTCCTCTTGCACCGCAGGTAGACACCTCTCGTCACAAGTCTTGCATCTTGCTCGTCAGATCACCTTCCTCCTAACCTCAAGCTTCCATGACAGCTTGTTAAAGATTTGAGAAATTTTCCAGAATTTAATTCTTCACCACTTGATGCTTATATTCTTCTTTTCTCTCATATTTATAAGCTTTGGGAATTTCAGATGTCCTTCATTCTTAGATCTAACCATTTTGGCAGTTGTACAAGTTGGTTAATTTCAGTTGTGCACTCACGCAGATCTGGTGTGTTCTTCAGGCATTTGCAGGTTGTCGCTGCACCTCTGGGCATAATCTCTGATCTTTACTTGCGGCGACAACTTAGCGTTCTCCTGCACTAGTGCTTCCAGGTATGTTTGTAGCGTGGATTCACTTGTACGAGGTGAAGGTCTTCATGCGGTGACATCTTTGGCCGTAATTCCATGTTAAATTTGTGGCTGAATCTTTTCATGCTTTCCAGCACTTATCTTCAGAAGCGAATCTTTACACTGACAGTTTTAGACGCAAAACTTATGCTGCATACAGCGACATTAGTAGTATAAAATAGGTTAAAATGAAAAGAATTAAAGCCATTCAACACTAAGTTAGAAAATGCAAATATTAACTATGAAATGTTTAACATGCATACTAAATATGATACAAAAGGAACAATTAGTACACAAGTTTTAGGGAGAAAATAGGTGTCATTTCTACTGCCATCACACCCCAAACTTAATTTTTACTTGTCCTCAAGTAAATAAAAGTTAACGAAGTCACAATCAAAATTGTCAATACAATCATCATTTCAGCAACTTAAGTTTTCTGGAATCCTGATGTATAAATTACAATCATATGACAGAATAACGCGTTGACAATTTATAGATATGAGCAATCAAGACTGTAACTTCACTAATGTTAGCATCATGCTTTGAATCTCAACCTTCCTTAACCAATGCAGTATTTATTGCAATATAATTTTTTTTCGCTTTTCTCTTCTTCTCTATTTTTATACATGACTGAGAGATGTCATTGCATTACTATACCCTTATTCTTGGGTAGTAACGACGGGGTGCAACAAACCCTTAGAAAGTATGTAATTGTGCTGACACACACTCTTATAGTGATAGCCTTTGGCTAGATAATTTTTCTAACACATGTAGTGGAGTGTTCTCCCTTAATAAGTCACAATGCGCTCACATTGGAGTGTCTTATTATTAGTAATATCGCTGCAATTGGTAAGTTAATTCAAGATTCAAAGATTGATACTACTCATTCATTACTAATGCAATCCCAATCATTCATTCAAAAATAGAAGGACTCAATATTCATTCACATTTATCCATTTCACATATCAACATTCCAAACAATTTAAGATTTACGCATAAAATAAAAATTGTGATCATATTTTTCTTGTAACTTTGCATAGTTTCCTTGAACTAAAAAGAGAAGTAAATTCTTCAAATATGTGGGTGCAATTGCATTTCCATTTCACACAAATTTCCCCCCAAACTTAATGTCTGCATTGTCCCCAATGCAGTGAAAATATTATACAAATTAGAATGGAAATGGAACTACAATGCAAATATACTAACAATTAAAATGCAGTGACAAATAAAAATGCAATGACAACTAAATGATATGCATGCAACTAACTAATGAAAAGTAAACTAACTCATTGTTCAGCAGCCGATGAAGTGGCTACCTTGGCTTTCTTCTTTTTTTTCGGGCACTATTCTTTATGCTTCTTTTTCTTTTTGTCCTTCCTCTTTCTTTCTTATCTTAGGAGTCAATCGGGGCAACGAATTGCTCCTCTATAGTCGGTTGAGTTAGGCTTCATCGACAGTCACGTCGGATGGGTGGACTTCAACAAGTGGTGCCACATAGGGTACAATGGCTAGAGGATTAGAATCCTCAGTGCTGCTAGTGACTGCCTCGGCCTGGTTCGCTCCAGGTAGCGTTGAGTGTTCAACGGATGCCCCCACTCTGGTTGGTGTGTCGATAAATTCTTCCTCAAAATTTTTCGGGGCATCTTTCTTCTCTTCATTCTTCTCCTCGTCTTCCTTCTCTTCTTCAGTTTCCTTCCTCTCCTTAGGTTTCGCCTTCTCGACTACACCTTCCTCATCTTTTTCCTCTCCTTCTCCTGCTTCTATGCCTACAGATACAACTGGTGTGTGCATATCTGTAGCAACAGCTTCTTTTTTTGCCATGTTGGCCCCAAGGCTATTTGAAAACTCATCCTCGAATAGATTGGCGATAGTTCTGAAACAGTCCTCTATGTCCTTGGATTGTCTCTTGTGCTCCTCATCATCGGAGATATAAATTCTTGTTGGGGATGACACTGGCTGAGGTCAACCTTTAAGAGAGGGTTGCTCGTAGGATGGTGGGGTTTCCCTAATAATTGGGGGAAAATAGGGAACTTCGGTAGGCTTAGATTCCTCAATGTGGCGATAATAGCTTTGTTCCATACCCGAGTATAAGCATAGAAGAGGTTTTGTCTGTAGTCCATCTCTTCTAATACGCTAACAAGTCGTATTTTCCGCATACCCATGCAATCAAGGAGTTGTTCTATCTCTATCAGCTTTTTCCCCATTTGCGGGTGTGTGGGCGCATTTTCTTGCTTCTCCTTTTTCTTTCCTTTCCCTGTCTCTTTCTTCTTGAGCATCTCTTTAACCATAGGGCTTTCTTGGCCCCTCGCCATATGCTTCTATTGGCCCCTTGTTCTTCAGCACCTCCTCACCATCATAGGGCACAATACCCCTTTGTTTGTAGAGTAGCGTTATTAAAGAAGGGATAGGTAATATACATGTTTTCTTGTTTATAGCTTCAGCGATTTCATCAAGAAGAATTACACCGACATCAATGTGGCATCCCTTTAGAATAGAATGCAAGAGGCACATGCGATCTAGCATCACAGTGGTGCTATGGGTTGATGGCAGAATGTGACAGTTAAAAAAGTGGAACCACACCTTGCTCTAGGTTGTGAGATAATATCATTGCATCGTGTAGTTATGTGAATCGTTTCTAGTCTACACTGAGCCCTTAACGCATAAATTCGCAGCACCAAGCCAGCACCTTTATTAGTTAAAGCCTTCAAAAACGCGGTATGGGTATCTTACTTCTCAGCGATGTGAAAGAGTTCATTGATATGGGTGGTACTCTAAGGCACTAAACCCTCGCGTACAAAAACAAACTCCTGTTTAGAATCCACTAAGTTGACATAGAATCTCTTACCATAGTGGGGGAATAATCTATTCGATGATCGCAAAAAGACTCCCAACCCAGGCGAGAGGTTGTCCTTGCAACTTGTTTACCTAATGGTCATTGTAGAGACAACTGGAACCCCTATTTAAGGTGACATTTTCGCTTGAGTATCACTTCATGATATCTATCCCTTGCCACCTTTGAGAGGAACAGAATAGGTTCTCTTTACGGTGGTTATTCGGCGTGATAAACCACGACGACTATTGATTCAGTAGGGGATTTTGAAGGGGTTTTCGCTCCTCGTGTTCTAGCCATAATAGCTAAGGAAAGAGAATAGTAGTAACCGACAGAAAAATTATAAGAGCAATAAAGAGAATGATTGCAGCAGCAATGGAGGTTGTGAGTGGAAGAAGAGAGTCGACAAAAGAAGGAATTTTATAAACTTTGGAGGAGAGAAGACGTGATTATTACAATTGGCGTGGGAAAACGTTACGTCTGCAGTCAATAAATGTCAGGATTGTAGTTTGTACTTTTTGGGATAATCCAACAGTTGGGATGAATGGAGATCAACCAGCGTGATTCTTGGTTGAAACGTTCTCTAAGTAATCACAAATGCGTCGATAAAAGGAGATTTTTTTTATTCCTGCATAAACTAAAAAGGAAACAAATGAAAATAAAAAGAAAAAAGTAAAAGTAAAAATTGCAATGACATTAAATAAATGTGACCAGATTAATGGTCTTGCTTTGTTCTTTGACATTTGGGCTTAAGTAGTGTTTCAATCGTTGGCCATTTACTTTAAACTGGTGACCATCATTCATATCTTCAATTGTCACCGCACCATGTTGGAATGTTTCGACAACTTTGAAAGGGTCTGATCATCTCGAGCGCAATTTACCTGGATGTAATTTCAGACGTGAGTTAAATAGAAGTATCAATTGACCAGGGTTAAATTGTCACCGCAAGATGATATTGTCATTCCATCTCTTAGTTTCTCCTTGTATATGGCTGCATTTTCGTACACATTGTGTCGAATTTCTTCCAACTCGAAAATGTCCAATAACCGTTTCTGTTCAACAGCATCATAATCCATGTTCTCCTACTTGATCACCAACATGGCTTTATGTTCAAGCTCAACTGGCAAGTGACAAGATTTACCAAATACTAACTGATACAGCGACATTCCTAATGGAGTTTTATATGCAGTACGAAGCACCCAAAACACATCATGTAGCCACAAAGACCAATCTCTTTTAGATGGATTAACCACGATTTCAAGAATGCTTTTAATTTGTCGATTGGAAACTTTCGCTTGGCCATTCATTTTCTCATGATACGTTGTTGCCGTACAATGCTTCACACCGCAACGCTTTAAAGCTGTTGCCACTTGATTGTTATGGAAATGAGTGCCTTGGTCACTTATCGATGCTCAAGGTATTCCAAATATTGTAACGATGTATATGTGGAAGAACCTTAACACCATCCGAGCATAATCTTTCGGAACCACAATTGCCTCGATCCACTTGGAGACGTAGTAATAGCAACTAAAATATACACATTTCCAAAAGGGTTTGGAAATGGTCTCATAAAGTCTATACCCCAAACATCAAATAACTCCAGCTCCATGTAGGTTGTTGGAGCATCTCATTGTGTCAAGATATAAAACCTGTGCGTTGACATTGAACACATTACTGCGCAAAATTTTGGGCGTCTTGAAACAATGTGGGCCAGTAGAATCTTGATTGTAGGACCTTTGTAGCAGTCCTAACACCCCTAAAATAGCCTTCGTAAGGAGCATCATGGCAATGCTTCAGGATAGAAAACATCTCTTCCTTAGGAACATAGCGACGAATAATGTTGTCAGTGCATACCTTGAATAAGTATGACTCATTCCAATGATATCTCGTAGCGTCTATAATGAATTTGATCTTCTTATGACCTGTTGCACTCAAAGGTGGCTTACCACAAACTAAATAACTGATAACATCAACATACCGTGGAGATGCATCGACATAAAATAATTGCTCATTTGGAAATGCATTGACAATGCATGAATGATTTCCATCTTCGCTTCTAGCTTCCAAATGGGATAAGTGGTCTGCTACTTGGTTCTTAGATCCTTTCCTGTCTTTGATTTCAATATCAAATTCTTGTAAAAGTATGATTCATCTAATCAAGCGTGGTTTGGCATCTTTCTTCACAAAAAAGTATCTCAAAGTAGAGTGATCTATGTAAACTGTAGTCTTTGCGCCGACAAGATATGAACGAAACTTACCAAATGCAAAAACTACTACTAGTAATTCGTTCTCAGTAGTTGTATAATTTACTTGTGCTTTAGTTAAGGTTTTACTAGCATAACAAATGGAATGAAATGCCTTCTCCTTGCGTTGACCAAGCACAGCTCCTACAACAAAGTCGCTTGCATCGTACATTACCTCAAATGGTTGCGACCAGTCTGGTGCGATGACAATAGGAGATTGTACTAGCTACTTTTTAATTACAACAAATGCATCCAAACATGCGTCATCAAACAAAAACTTTTTATTCTACTCTAACAATGAGCATAGTGGCTTTGCAATCTTGGAAAAATCTTGAATGAATCTTCTATAAAAACCAACGTGACCAAGAAAGCTTTTTATTCTTTTGACATTTGTAGGTGGCAGTAACTTCTCAATGATTTCTACCTTTGCTTTATCTACTTCAATGCCCTGACATGATATTCGATGGCCAAGGACAATGCCTTCAGTTGCCATGAAATGACATTTTTCCTAGTTCAGCACTAGATTTGTGTCCTCGTATCTCCTCAATACTTTCACCAGATTGTCGGCCATTGGTCAAAATTTTGCCCATACACAAAGAAATCATCCATGAATACCTCCAATGAATCTTCAATCATGTCTGAGAAAGTAGTCATCATGCACCTTTGGAATATAGCTGGGTGCATTGCACAAACCAAATGGTATACGTCGGAAAGCAAAAGTTCCAAATGGACAAGTGAACGTTGTCTTTGCTTGATCTTCCAACGCAATGGCTATTTGATTGTAACCAGAGTAGCCATCTAAAAAAAGTAATAGGCTTTACCAACTAGCCTATCCAACATTTGATCAATGAATGGTAATGGAAAATGATCCTTCTTTGTGGTCGTATTTAGACGACAGTAATCCATAAACACTTGCCAACCTGTAGCAATGTGAGTAGGGATTAGCTCATTCTTCTCATTACTTACTATTGTGATGTCGCTCTTCTTGGGCACACATTGGATAAAGCTCACCCATGTGCTATCTAAAATGGGATAGATGATGATGCCTACGTCCAACCACTTAATGATCTCTTTTTTCACTACTTCTTTCATTTTCTCGTTAAGTCTTCATTATTGCTCAATGGACTGCTTCCCTTCATCTTTCAACCTAATTTTATGCATGCAAAAAGAGGGACTAATGCCTCTAATGTCTGCAATGCTCTAGGTAATGGCTCATTTGTATTGCTTCAAAATTACGATAAGTTTTTCTTCTTAACTCGTATTGAGGCTTGCGCTAACAATCACGGGTAATGTGTCATTTTCACCTAGAAAGACATACTTTAGATGCGTTGGCAATGGCTTTAACTCCAAAGTAGGAGCTTGTTCAATTATGGTTTAAACACCGGGATCGTCCTATTAGACAGATCCAAAGATTCCAATTGCCAACTCTGTCTCAGTTCACAAATATTAGCCTTAGCTCTGTGGTCACAGTCAGTTAGGATATCACTTGTGGATGTCACTGCATATTCGTCTGGAACTGTTGAATATCATTTATTAAATTCTTCTATAATAATTTCAACCAGCACGTCAATGTGGTGACATTGCTCCTTACTTCTTGACAGAGATGCTTCGAACACACTGAAAGTGACATGTTCGTCATTATGATGCATAATCAGCTCGCCCTTGAAAACATCAATAAGTGTACATCCCGTTGCTATGTGGCGGCATTCAAGCTTGTGACTGCATCTGGTTATATGAATGCATCTGATTTTGTAATCGCATTTGGTCATGTGATTGCATATTATTTGGGTGCGCATGTAATTGCAAGTTGTGATTATAGTTCTGCTGTTGTTGGTTGTTGTTGTAACCCCTTTGTCTAAAATTACCTTGAGCTGAGGCATTTCCATATCTGAATGTGGACGCATTCTAGTTCCCCTAAGTTTGTTATGTACGATTAGGATTACTATATGAGTTACATAAAAATTTCCTCTAATGTTGTTGACATAAAATACATTGTCAGCATGTTATGGACAATCCTCATAACTATGGTTGTCACCGCAAATTTCATAGGAAAATGTCGGGACATCTATCTGTTGGGCTACTTGAATAGGGGCAACTTCACTTGTTCGCTTCATGTTCTTGATCATATTTTCCAACGAGGATACCTGTGCACTCAAAGCTGATATAGCATCTATTTCCATAACACAAGGATTAGTTTTTACCTGAGCAGAACGAGAAATTGGATATTGATAGTCATTCTGTGCAATTCTATCTAATATTCGTATGGCTTCATTGTACGTGCAATCCAACAATGGTCCATTGGCAGATGCATCGACAAGATTTCTTGTCTGTGCATTCATCTCATTATAAAATATCTTGATCTGAGTCTCTTGTTGAATTCCATGCAAGGGGCAACGTCTCAGCAAAGTCTTGTAATGTTCCCATGTAGTGTGTAAGTTCTCATCATCTAGTTGATGATATGCCATGATATCAATTCGTAATCTTGCATTCATTGTCAGCGGATTAAATCTCAACACTAATTGTGTTGCTAGCACATTCCAAGAAGTAATGGATCCAGTTGGTAAACCAAGGAACCATGTTCTTGCCCTCCCTTGTAAAGAATAAGGGAATAACTGCATCTTCAAGGCGTCATTAGGAACACCATGTCGACTAAAAGAAGCACATATGAGTAGAAATGATTTGAGATGCTCTCTAGCATCTTCATGAGGTAAACCTACATATTGTCCATTAGAATTCAACATTTGAAACATAACCCCTGGTTGTATTGCTCGGTCAACTCAAAATTACCAGCTTGTATTATCGGTCTAACAACCCCTGGTTGTAAATCATCAAGCACAGGAATAACAAAATCTCTGATTGTCCTATCTTGGATTTTCTTCACTTGTGGAAGCGGTGGTGGTAAATTATTAACTCTATGTGGTTGTATTGGAGGAACTACAACTTGTAGCAGTAGTGATGGTAGATCATTGTTGTTTCTAACCATTTTCTTTTGTTCTTACTTCCTCCTTCGAATAGTCCGTTCGAGTTTTGGACCAAAGCTTACAATATCCTTAGGATTTCTCCTTATGGACATGCAACTCCTAAAGTATTTGAGAGAAAATCAAAAGAAAGTTAAACAAATTAGTAAAAATAAAAAGTTAAGTAAGAAATAATAATTGCAACTACACAAATGAACATCAAACAAACGCCATCCTCGACAATGACGTCGAAACTTGATCGACCTGTAAACGTCACAGCATTTAAGTGCAAGCGGACACTCATCGATGCAAGTATAGTTGATAGATTTTCTCTATCGGATATCGATCCCTTGAGGTTAGAGTTCTTGAAGTTTATTTTTCGAAGCAACGAAAGTTAAAATTAGAAGAATTGTCACTAAAAATGTCAGCATAACTAAGTTAGATATGCACAGCTAAAAGAGTTAAATTGCCAATGTAGATATGAAATAAATTGTCAAAGCAATTTAAGGTAAAACGAATAGTTGTTCGAATGTTTGTAAAGATAAATTTAGAACTTAAAATAAATGATCAAGTGTAAAGAAGTGAGAGGATCACTGATTTCACAAGTCGCAATGCTAAATGTGGCTACAAGATAATACATAGATGAATTGTCATCGCAATTATATTTCAATGAAATCTTACTACTATCACATCCTCTGTTTAACAAAGACCCAAATGCGAGTAACTACCACACCTTCCAATGCTGGTAATGCCTTGCACTTAAGAATAAGTGGCCAGAATTCCTTCTTAGCCTCAAGCAACTTCCGTTGTCATGTTTGTTGATTTGACTTGTCACCGCACCTTCCAGTGACTGTGACTGCAATCATACTTCCATGGTCAAAACGATTAAATCCAAAAATAAACAGATAAAGAGGATAGAGTAAAAATCAAATTAGATCTAACTTCAAATGGTACTTCCATACTCAATTGATAATCAATAGTACTCATCAGCAATTAAGAGGTATCAAAGAAAAAGTCAAAGCATCCTATTTCTAGTTTACTAGGACTATTTCGTGACATCTCCTCTTACGTCACAGGTAGACACCTCTTGTCAGAAAAGTCTTGCTTCTTGCTTGTCAGATCACCTTCCTCTTAACCTCAAGTTTCCATGGCAGCTCTTTAGAGATTTGAGAAATTTCTAGAATTTAATTCTTCACCACTTGATGCTTATCTTCTTCTTTTCACTCTTATTTATAAAGTTTGGGAATTTCAGATCTCCTTCCTTCTTAGATCTAACCATTTTAGCAGCTGTACAAGTTCGTTAATTTTAGCTGTGCACTCATGCAGATCTGGTGTGTTCTTCAGGCATCTGCAAGTTGTCGTTGCATCTCTCGGTGCAATCTCTGATCTTTACTTACGGCGACAACTTAGCATTTTCTTGCGCTGGTGCTTCTAGGTATGTTTGTAGTGTGAATTCACTTGTACGAGGTGAAGGTCTTCATGCGGTGACATCTTTGGCCGTAATTCCATGTTAAATTTGTGTCTGCATCTTTGCATACTTTCCAGCACTTATCTTCAGAAGGGAATTTTTGTGCTGATAGTTTCAAACGCAAAACTTATGCTGCATACGACGACATTATTAGTATAAAAGAGGCTAAAATGAAAAGTAGTAAAGGCATTCAACACTAGGTTAGAAAATGCAAATATTAACTATGAAATGTTTAACATGCATGCTAAATATGGTACAAAAGAAACAATTAATACACAAGTTTTCGGGAGAAAATAGGTGTCATTTCTACTGCTATCAGTATTTCGTATATGGATTTCTATAATAGTTGATGAATTAGTATAATGTACTAATTTGGAAAGTGGAAAGGTTTGCTCTCTTATTTTGTAGTTGCTAAAATAACATTCATTAAAAAAATCAAAGAAAAAAAATAGTGATGGACTTAAAGAGTAATTTGTCATCTAATAAGTTACTATTAAATAATTACGAAGTTTGACTAAAAATATAAGGTTAAGTTAGTAAATAAACAACTAAAACAAAAGAAACAAATAAGGAAAAACGAAAAGACTATCATCTTCTTTATTTTCCTTTTTATTTGTTTGAATCGAAACCCATAAGAGAGGACCTTGGAAAGCTTGATTGGAAAAGCCTTTGCATGTAAGTGTTTCGGTTGTTCTTTCTTGTTAATTTTTGTATATTTTTTATTATTGGAGTTTAGTTCATTCGATTTAAAAGTTAGATTTCAAAGATATGAAGAGTTTGTGAAATTACCATGCTTGAACTTTGTGTTCGGCTGTTGTTAAAAAATGATTTGAGAATGAAGATTTATTTAGAAAGTCTCATAGCATGATTACGGGTTAGTTCTTAACTTAAGAGTTTGTCTATTAATACATGAAAATGTAAGAGTTTGGTTGGAACAAAAGGAAAACATTATATTTCCTTATTTCATACACTCATTTTGATTGGAAGTAGAGTTTTGGAATTGTTAGTTTAATTGTTGAAAGGAGGAGTTTATAGTATATGGTTCGTAAAGGGCAAGGATTTTTTGGAGTTTGAAGTTATTTTAATTGCTTTTGTAATAGAATAATTAGATATGTTAAGTTAAATTAATTTCTTTAAATATTTATCAATTAGATCAAGAAACGAACACTCTGGTAGATAAACGTGGAAAGGGCAAAGTAGTTGAGTGATCCTTGTCAAATAATTGTCGTCATTGAGCAAGTAAGTTCGTTTTACTACTCCGTGTTCATATGAATTTTCCTTAGATATTTTAACTTGAATATATTTACTTGTATAAATGATGATTTTGAAATGGTATATGGAATCCATTGAGGATTGGTATTTGCATTGAAGTAAATCAGGCTACGTGCCTAGCAAGCCTCATGCTGGTGTATTCAGGCTATGTGCCTAGTAGGCCTTGTGCCGGTGTATTGGGGCTATGTGCATCGCAGGCTTCGTGTCATTGTATTCGGGCTATGTGCCTAGCAAGCTTCATGCCAGTGTATTCGGGCTACGTGCCTAGCAGACCTTTATGTCGGTGATTGGAGAACTAGTTAATTGATTTTTGTAACAGCCTGTTTTTCTATGGTGTCGAAAACAGTGGTTTTGGGACCACAAATCTGACGGGAAAATTTTTATAATGAGTGTTTAAATTAAATAAGTCAATAATAATTTTATATGGAATTTTCAATTGACGAATTTTAATTATTGAATTAAAGTTAGTATAAGTGGTTTGGTTCAAAAGTCAAGTGGTTCTAGAAAATGAGGTATCGGGACCTTGTTTTTGAAATTTAGAGTCGTAAATATTTTTATTAAATATTTACAGAGTCTTATTATATGTGAATTGAAGTTTGGTTAGGTAATGTTGGTAATTAATTGCTTAATTAAGGAAAAAGGAGTAAATTGTAGAAGAGGTAAAAGTTAATTGCTATAGATTAAAAATAGTAAAGGGACCAAAATGATAATCAAACCATGGTCAAAAAGTCCAAGCGGTGGTGATATGATTACCATCCACTAATTTTTAGGTTATTTATTATTTTAATCCTAATTAGTTTAGGACTAAATTGGAATTAAGTTTGTTTAATTGAAATTTAATATAATTAAAGGACCAAATATGAAATTTGACCCTCTTTAAATGGCCTAATAATAAAAATGATATGAAACTCTTTAGATTTTGGTAAATTGCAATTAAATCATAATAAAATGAGGATTTACGAACTAGTTTAATTTAGTATGATTGAGAATGGTGATTTCGAGGTCACAACTTTGACGTGTCAGATCGTAAATATTAATTAATTAATATTTACAAATTCATTAGTATCGTATTAAAATTTGGTTATGAAATTTTATTGTATAGATAGTTAATTAAGTAAAAAGGATTAAATTGAAAAGGTTGCAAAATGTGGTTATCATTGATTAAATGTGTAAATTGATAAAGGAAAGGCATAGTTAAGTCCTTAAAGGGAAATTAGACCATTATTAAGGTGAGTGGACGGATTTGACTTCCTTTTTGGCTAAAATTTAAGTGATGTTAAGAAAGGGCAATTTGGTAATTACTTAAATTAGGTTAATATTAATTAAACAAAAGAGAATGAAATTCATTATCTTCTTCTTTACACTTTTGATTGACGAAACTCCATTGCCAAGGGGAAAAGCAAGCTTCGGTCACTTGGGTTCTTAGATTGGATAGGTAAACCTTGTTATTTTTAGTGATTTTTATGTTTTTTAGTTCGTATTAGCTTAATCTATCTAACTTGAGGACTAATTTGTGATTTTGACAAATGTTATAAATTTTTCCATTGATAAATAAGCTTGTTCTTGATAGATTATGGAATATTTATAAGCTTGGTTGTTAGATTTGATTATTTTGTAAATTAGTTTTGATGTTTTTAATGTTTAATGACTAAAACATTAAAGTGATAAATTTGCAAGGACTTAAGGAGAAATAATTGCAAAAGTGAGTTGTATTGAAGTACTATGGTATTCAACTGAACTTGATTTTGTTTAAAAATGATTAATTTGCAAGTTTTGAACTAAGGGACTAAATTGAATAAAAGTGAAAAATTAAGGGAAATTTTGTAAAAATGTCAAAAAGGACTTAATTGCATAAAATAAGTTTATTTTACTGCTGAATTACTTAATTGAGTGAAATTATTATTATAGATCAAGAATGGTTTGAATATTTAAGTAATGAGAAAATTATGGAATAGTCCCTGTACTTTGACGATTACTACAAATTAGTCCAGTAAATTCGTATTTTTAGTTTATATATTTTTATAATCCCTTTTATTCTCAATTATTATTGTAGCAAATTAAATATGCTTGGTACTTTGAGGAATTTGAGACAGGAATGAAGAAAGGAGACGTTAGGCCTTGGGCTAATGATTTGTATCGACACGATGGCTGGGATCCTGCATATGTTATAGTTTCCTGATAGCTTGTGTGAGTAGCATCGTAAGTCGATAGATTCAGGATGAATACTGAATACTAATTATATGGATGATCGCGAAATGTCACAGAAAATATGTGCAAGCATACACTATCGATGCAAGTATAGTAGATAGATGTAAATCTATCGAATATCGATCCCACAAGGATGGTTGCTTATGTTTATAATTGTCGATGCACAGAAAGTTAAAACTAAAGAGATTGTGATGAATAATGTCGAAGCAATAAGATAATAAAATGTAGTAAAAGTATGAGAATAATTTGTCAAGCAATTTCAGAAAATTTAAGAAGTAAAATAGTGATAATGAGATGGGGTTCCCTGACTTGAAAACTTTTTTCCGCAGGATAACAAAGATATTTTATGACTCTTTCTGTAACCAAATATGTTATTCTGCAAGTTAATTATTCTTAGGAACTTACTAAGCTTTGTAAGCTTACCTATGTATCTGTTTACTATTTTGTGGATTCATCTACTGTTAAAGATAGAATCCTCAAGAAAAATCACACTATCTCGGGAGCTCGTTTGGTAGTCTTTATATCACTTGGGTTATATAGCATGTATTAGCATTGTGTTACTTGAGTTGTTTAGTGTAATGGTTAAATAGCATGGTAACATTTTGATGAATGTTTTGATATGTATTTTTTGTTGTTATGTGAAGAATTAAATACCAATATGAAATGTCTATGTAGGTATGATTTTGAGAAATTGGTAAATGTTATAGACTATTGTGCAAACTTAGAAATTGATATATATATTTGAAATCTGCATACTTGTTTCGGTAGTACTCCTGCTTGTATCAGTAGAAGTACAGAGGAAGTGAGATGTAGGTTACTGACTTGTGTTGTTTCGGTAGATGCAAGAAAAGTATCGGTAGTTCTACTCATAGAAGTATCGGTAGTCTGTGAACTTGTATTGGTAGAAGTTGTGAGATAGAACTTCTTAACACCCTGGAGTTTTTTAGTATCAGTAGAAGCATGATTTATATTAGTAGTTATGTCACATGTACCGATAGAATCATCTCGAGTATCGGTAGAACTTTGCACTATCTCTAAACTATTTTCTGACTTGACAACTACCGATACCTATCCAACAGGTATAGGTAGAAGTCTCCAAAAATCATGAAAATGACCTTTTCACCCTTGTCGAGTTGTGATTATAATCGATTGATGATTTATGATGTGTTAGGTGCATATCTTTATTAAAATAAGATTGAATGAGATGATAATAAAAGATGAGCAATGATAGATGAACAATATGGCATCGAGACCCTGATCGATGATGATTTTTGGGTTTTGGTGTTACATTTGGTGGTATCAAAGCTACTATTTAGTCGATTCTCGAACAAAGTGTAGTGTGAATAAAGTCTAGAAAGTACATACCATATAAACTTGTCATAGTGTGATATTGATTGATCCGATCTAACTCTTGTTTATTTGCAAATTCTAAAGGTGTTATCTGAATCTGAACGTGACAAAATTAATAGAGTTAATAATCATATTTGACTACTGATTCTGGTGCAAGTTATAGTATAATGGTTTCCTAAATATTTGAAACAAGGAGTGGCTTTATAACCGCTATCTCTGAGCATAGGTAAATTGAGTGGGATTAAAGACATAGTGATGGATCTGAAATTACAGTGCTAAATATTATTCTTGGTATGGTATATTCTTTCGATATTATTTATTGGGTATGCACTGATTAAGATTGAGTTAATTTATTTATATATTGCATTATATTAATAATGGATAGGAGTTAATTTTCCAACCCAATGAGATTAATGTTGAATCATAATCTGCTGGGATAGAATTGGTATGTCAAAACTATCTGTCAAAAATTTGTGACTGTGATTTTTCTGTTGATTTGATGTTACTATCATTTCATAAATTTGGTATTATTCTTGGAATAAATTAACTTAAGTTATATGATACTGTAGTGAATTGTAAAGTGAAATGAATTGACTGAAATATCAAACTGATGTACTGATTAGGGTTGGACCATGAAAATCAGATATCATAATCAGAGTTGTTTCAGATACTATGTATCGTTTGTTAATGGGTCTCTTGATCTGTCTTCTGAAAGATTTTTGGGATTTCTATCTAAAGCTAATAAGGAAATAAACTCAAGATAAAGTATAAATATCTTATATTCCATATAGAAAACTTAGTTAACAAGTTAAAAGAGACGTAACAGTGTATTCGAAAGTTAACAAAGATTCAGTTATTCAGTCATAGTTAAAGATATGAGATGTTAAAAAATTCTTTGAACTTGAGATAATCATTAAGAATTCTAATAATATTGCCTAGATTAAGTAATGTCTCTATTGATTTATGAATATGATAAATCAAATTGTTCAATCTTATTTAGATACAATCGTAATTATGATTATTGATGATATTCTGATAGACTTAAAATAGAATCTGTATATGCATAATGTGTAAGAAATGTATTATATAATATGTGTGAGAAATAATTTGTGTGAAAACTACCAACAGTGAATTTTGGTTTGGTGAGGTTGGTTTTCTTGGTTAAGTGAAGTTGACAGATGAGTTGAGTAAGCTCGGGTAAAAGATTTTTCTATTGTTATATGAAAACTTCTGAATAAACAAGAACTACTAAATTAAAATTTCGAGGATGAAATTTCCTAAAAGGGGAGAGTTGTAACAGTCCATTTTTCTATGGTGTCGAAAACAGTGGTTTTGGGACCATAAACCCCACAATTTTTTTTTTATAATGAGTGTTTAAATTAAATAAGTCAATAATAATTTTTTATGGAATTTTGAATTAATGAATTTTAATTATTGAATTAAAAGTTAGTATAAGTGATTTGGTTCAAAAAATCAAGTGGTTTTAGAAAAGGAGGTATCGGGACCTCGTTTCTAAAATTTAGAGCCGCAAATATTTTTATTAAATATTTATAGAGTCTTATTATATGAGAATTGAAGTTTGATTGGGTAATTTTGGTAATTAATTGCTTAATTAAGGAAAAATGAGTAAATTGTAAAAGAGGTAAAAGTTAATTACTATAGATGAAAAATAGTAAAGGGACCAAAATGGTAATTAAACCATGATCAAAAAGTCCAAGCGGTGGTGACATGATTACCATTCACTAACTTCGATGTGTAAGATCGTAAATATTAATTAATATTTATGGAGTCATTAGTATCGTATAAAAATTTGGTTATGAAATTTTATTGTATAGATAATTAATTAAGTGAAAAAAATTAAATTGAAAAGGTTGCAAAAAGTGATTATCATTGATTAAATGTGTAAATTGATAAAGGAAAGACATAGTTAAGTCCTTAAAGGGAAATTAGACCATTATTAAGGTGAGTAGACTATTTTAACTTCCTTTTTGACTAAAATTTAAGTCATATTAAGAAAGGGCAATTTGGTAATTACATAAATTAGGTTAATATTAATTAAACAAAAGGAAATGAAATTCATTATCTTCTTCTTTACACTTTTGATTGACGAAACTCCATTGCCAAGTGGAGAAGCAAGCTTCGATCACTTGGTTTCTTAGATTGGATAGGTAAACCTTGCTCGTTTTTAGTGATTTTTATGTTTTTGAGTTCGTATTAGCTTAATCTATCTAGCTCCAGGACTAATTTGTGATTTTTCAAATGTTATAATTTTTTAATTGATGAATAAGCTTGTTCTTGAAAGATTATGGAAGATTTATAAGCTTGATTGTTAGATTTGATTATTTTGTAAAGTAGTTTTGATGATTTTAATGTTTATAGACTAAAATGTTAAAGTGATAAGTTTGCAAGGACTTAAGGTGAAATAATTGCGAAAGTGGGCTGTATTGAAGTACTATGGTATTCGGCTAAACTTTATTTTGTTTAAAAATAGTTAATTTACAAGTTTTGAGCTAAGGGACTAAATTGAATAAAAGTGAAAAGTTAAAGGAAATTTTGTAAAAATATCAAAAAGGACTTAATTGTATAAAATAAGTTTATTTTGCTGCTGAATTAGTTAATTGAATGAAATTATTATTATAGATCAAGAATGGGTTGAAAATTGAAGGAAAAAAATTATGGAATAGTCTCTACCTTTGACGATTACTGCAAATTATTCCGATAAGTTCGTATTGTTAGTTTATATATTATTATAATCCCTTTTATTCTCGATTATTATTGTAGCAAATTAAATATGCTAGGCACTTTAAGGAATTTGAGACAGGAATGAAGAATAGAGACGTTACGCCTTGGACCAATGATCTGTATCGATGCGATGGTTGGGATCCTGCATATGTTGTAGTTTCCTAGTAGCTTGTGTGAGTAGCATTATGAGTTGATAGATTCAGGATGAATACTGAATACTGATTATATTGAACCCTATGATGGCTGAGTTTCTATGTACGTTGTGGATTCTCATCAGCTTGTGTGATCAGCATCGTGAGTAGGTAATTCTAGACCGTATCGATGACTGAGTTTCTGCATATGTTGTGGATTCTCATCAGTTTGTATGAGCAGCATCATATGCTGGTTAAACTCTGTCTAAGCTCGAATGAGCTAACTTATCTAGGCTCGTAAGAGATAACCTATTTGGGCTCGTATGAGCTAATTTTGTCTGGGCTCGTATGAACTAAATTTCTGGAAGACTCAGTGAGATCAACCTAATGCTAATTGCCAATGGATAACAAAGATATTTTATTACTCTTTCCATAACCGAATATGCTACTTTGAAAGTTAATTGTTCTTATGAACTTACTAAGCTTTGTAAGCTTACTTGTGTATCTGTTTAGTGTTTTGTAGATTCATCTACTGTTAAAAATTGGATCCTTAAGAAAAATCACACTATCCCGGGAGCTCGTTCGGTAGTCTTTATATCACTTGGCTTATATGGCATGTATTAAGATTGTATTACTTGAGTTGTTTGGTGTAATGGTTAAATAACATGGTAACATTTTGATGAATGTTTTGATATGTATTCTTTGTTGTTATGTGAAGAATTAAATACCAATATAAAATGTCTATGTAGGTATGATTTTGAGCAATTGGTAAATACTGTATACTATTGTGCAAACTTAGAAATTTATGTATATATTTGACATTTACATACTTGATTCGGTACTACACCTACTTGTATCGATAGAAGTACAGAGGAAGTGACATGTAGGTTACTGACTTGTGTTGTTTTAGTAGATGTAAGATAAATATCGGTAGTATGTGAACTTGTATTGCTAGAAGTTGTGAGATAAAACTTCTTAACTCTCTGGATCCTTTTAGTATCGGTAGAAACATGATATGTTTTGGTAGTTGTCACATGTATCGATAGAACCATCTCGAGTATTGGTAGTAATACGATCTCGAGTTTGCGAAAGTATTCGAGTCGTAGTTGTGCCCGATCGTTAAATTAAGAAGTATCATTCTTAGTTTGAGTTTAAGGGAATTCGGCTAAGTATGGATGTAACCAAGGCAAAGATGAAAGTTAAAATGGACAAGTAAGCTTAAGGTCAAGAATGAACCAATACTATGAAGGAGTATTGACCCGAGACATATAAGACACTTAAGGTGATGGAAGGTTGATAGAAAGGACCTTGACCCACTATCTATGAAGAGATAGGAACCAAAGGTATCAAAGGTGAACACCACATTCGGTTTAAGAGTGATAAGTTCAAAGAAACAAGGATGATGCTACTAGCAAGCTAGATAAGTCAACTTGAGTCTTAAACAAAAATTGAGAGTTGAATAAACTCACGAAGATGTCAAAATTCATCAAAGTATCAAAAAAAAGTCTTCAATACAGCTAAAAAGCTTTGTATTTATAGCTCAATTACATGGCTAGCCGAATAGACACTTAGGGAACTGAATGGGCAGCATGTGTTCAGCTTAATGGAGCTGAAAACTTCCTTGAACCTTCTCTAGCATTGGTCACGCCATTAGACAAGTCCCTTGATGTTTCCAATCAACTTAAATTAAATGAAATTAAGTAAGGAGTTGAATGGAGCTGAAAGGACTAGGCTAGATTCGACCAAGAGGTGTGAAAGGCTTTTAAGGGGCTACCTTGAATATTTGGAGAGTCTTGGACTTTAAATGGTAGTTTGGGACACTTCAACAGCCTTGGAGTGTGAACAAATGAATTTGAGTAGCCCTTGAGTGTGAAAAACTCAAAACCGAACAGCCATGAGTGTGAAAAGAACCTCCAGCAAATGTGAAAGCACTTAAGCAACTAAATGGACAGCTTTGGGAAGAAAAATCAACAGCTCAGCATACACGAAGAGATGATTGGAGCATTTTAATCATCAGCACACCATATTCAAGCCATCCATGCATGTACCTGAAACACATTAATCAGCTAATTAAATTCGGCTAGGACATATTAATTCAAACATGAAATTAATTTGTCTGAAACTTAGACAAATTAAAACAACTATTAAATATGTATCAAACTAGGACACATTAAAACCTCATTTAATGAAAATGTCTAGATTATGACACATTTAATAACTTAAACTAAATAACTAAATTAACTAAAACAAATTAAATATTTATTCCAACAAAATAATGCTAAGTTAAAAATGAGTTGAAGTTGAGCTCAATGAGTTACGAATGAGCTAGATGACTTGTAGGAGGTTGCAAGGCCGACTTAGTTGACTTGTCCAAGATTTATCGATAAGCCCTATAACGGTTTCTCCCTGCGCTCGATAAATTAGAGCCGAAGGGCCTCTTTGAAATGTTTGGCTCGTGCTCGAGTTATAAGTCCTAAGGGCAACTCTAAAGGTTCCTTGTTAGCACTTGGTGAGTCTCGGACCGTGGCCGTATCATCCCCCTCTTCAAAGCGATTTGTTCCCAAATCATCGCCTACGTCATAGGGAGATAAGTCAGACACGTTAAAGCTTGCACTGATGTTATACTCACCTAGAAGGTCGAGCTTATAAGAATTCTCATTGATCTATTCTAGCACTTGGAATGGACCATCTCCTCTTGGCAATAACTTTGACCTTTATTAGGCTGGGAAACGCTCCTTTCTCATGTGAACCCAAACCTAATCTCTAGGTTCGAACACAACACGTTTTCATCCCTTATTTTCCTTGTATGTGTAGCTTTCGATTCTAGCCTCAATATTGGCCCTCACTTTTTGATGTAGCTGCTTCACGTACTCAGCCTTCCGCTTAGCATCTACATGAATAAGCTGATCGTTAGGCAAAGGAACTAAGTCTAATGAAGTCCAGGGATTAAAACCATACACAATTTTAAAAGGTGAGTGTCTGGTTGTCGAATGAATGGATCGATTGTAAGAGAACTCGATGTGCGGTAAACACTCCTCCCACGACTTTAGATTTTTCCAAATGATAGCTCGCAACAAGCTTGACAAAACACGACTCACCACCTCCGTTTGGCCATCTGTTTGGGGGTGACAAGTTATTGAAAATAGTAGCTTCGTTCCAAGCTTTCCCCACAACAACCTCCAAAAATGACAAAGAAATTTCGCGTCTTAGTCAGATACGATAGTTCTCGAAATGCCATGCAGTCGAACGATTTCCCTAAAGAATAAATTGGCAATATGAACAGCATCATCAGTTTTTGTGCAAGCTATAAAATGAGACATCTTAGAAAATCTATCTACAATAACAAAAATCGAATCCTTTCAGGTTCTAGTTCTAGGTAATCTAAGGACAAAGTCCATGGAAATGTCGACCCAAGGCTCTTCGGGTATTGGTAGTGGCGTGTATAGCCTATGTGGCTTGATCTTTGATTTTGCTTTCTTGCATGTCATGTATCGAGCACAAACTCTCTCGACATCCCTTTTCATCCTCGGCCAAAAGAAATGCTCTTGAAGCATTGCCAAGGTTTTCCCCACGCCAAAATGGCCCATGAGACCCCCACTATGTGCCTCATTCACCAATAAGTCCCGAATGCAACTTTGTGGAATGCAAAGCTTGCCTTCTCTAAAAAAGAAGCCTTTGTACCTAAAAAACTTGTCAACAACAACATTTTCACAAGAAGCATACAACCCACCAAAATCAGCATCAAAAGCATATAATTCTTTCAAAAACGCAAATCTAAGCAGTTTTGAATCTAAGTACGACAAAAGAGTATACCTCCTCGAAAGTGCATCAGCCACGAGATTTTCCTTACCTTTCTTATATTTTATAACTTAAGGAAAATATTCTAAATACTCTACCCACTTGGCAAGGCACTTATTTAGCTTGTTTTGGCCCTTAAGGTGCTTCAACGCCTCATGATCCTAGTGGATTACAAACTCCTTAGGCCATAAGTAGTGCTGCCAGGTCTCTAAGGCTCGAATGAGTGCACACATCTCCTTGTCGTAGATCAGGTAGTTCAACACGGCTCCATTTAGTTTCTCACTAAAGTATGCAATGGGCCTCCCATCTTGAGTTAGAACAGCTCCGATTCCTACACCTGAGGCATCACATTCAATTTCAAATGTTTTAGAAAAGTTAGGCAAAACAAGCAAAGGTGCATTAGTAAGACAATCTTTAATGGAGTTAAAGGCTTTCTCTTGTTCTTCGTTCCATTCAAAGGCTGAAGTCTTCTTGGTCACACTTGTCAAAGGTGCTGAAATTTGGTACGAAACACTATAGAAGCTCGCCAAGCCATGGAAGCTCCTCACTTGGCTTATGCTCGTCAGTCTAGGCCAATCTCAAATTGCCTTAACTTTTCTTAGTCCACCTCGAGTCCATCCGAGCTGACCACAAAACCTAAGAAGACAACTGTTAGTACAGAACGTGCATTTCTTAAGGTTTGCATACAAGGTCTCCTTTCAAAGAACCTCCAAAACAAATTTAAGATGCAACACATGTTCATCCAAAGTCTTGCTATAGACAAGGATATCATCAAAATACACAACGCAAAACTTACCAATAAAGGCCCGCAAAACATAATTCATAAGATCATAAATGTACTAGGCGCGTTGGTTAGGCCAAATGGCATGACCAACCATTCATACAAATCGTATTTAGTTTTAAAAGCGGTCTTCCACTCGTCACCTTCACGCATCCGAATCTGGTGATATTCGCTTTTAAGATCAATTTTAGAAAATAAATTAGCACCACTCAACTCATCAAGCATGTCGTCAAAATGCAGTATAGGATGGCTATACTTGATTGTTATTTGTTCACCGTACAACAGTCAACACACATGCGCCAAGTTTCGTCCTTCTTTGGCACCAACAACACAGGCACAACGCATGGGCTAGGGCTTTCACGGATGTAACCCTTTTTCATAAGTTCCTTAATTTGTCTTTGTAACTCTTTGGTTTCCTCAGGGTTGCTCTGGTAAGCTGGCCGATTAGGGATGACGGCTCCAGGAACAAATTTGATTTGGTGCTCAATCCCTCGGATGGGTGGCAACCTACTAGGGACTTCTTCTAGGAAGACATCATTGAAATTTTGCAAAAGAGATGCAACAAAAGAAGGGAGATTTTCAACCAAGTCATTAGTATTCAAAAAGTTTTCCTTGTACATAAACACAAAGATTGGCTGTTTCATCAAGTAGGATTTTCGAAACTCCCTCTCTTTTGCATACACGTTTAATTTTTCTATCTATTTTTCTTCCTTTCCATCTTTTTCTTTTCTCTCTTTCTTTTCACTTTCTTTGTTCTTTTCTCTCATTTTTCCTTTCATTTTTTTCAATCTTCTTTTCTTTTTCATTCTCACTCTTTTCTTTTTCCCTCGCTTGATCAACAGAATTTTTCAATTTGATTTGGTCTTCATACACTTGTTTTGGCGTCAAGGGAGCCAAAGTTACATTTTTACCCTAATGTTTGAAAGTATACCAGTTGGTATAGCCGTGTGAATAACTTGCCTATCAAATTGCCATGGTTATCCTAGCAGCAAGTGTACCGCATGCATGGGAACCACATCACATAGGACTTCATCTGTATACTTTCCAATCGAAAATGCCACAAGCACTTATTTGGTCACCTTCAACTCGCCAACATCATTAAGCCATTGAAGCTTGTAGGGATGTGGGTGCTTAATTGTTGGCAATCCCAATTTTTCCACCATCAAAGTACTAGCCACATTGGTGCAACTCCCACCATCAATAATAATACAGCACACTTTACCTTGTACTTGGCATCGTGTAGGAAAAATGTTTTCTCTTTGCTGCTCGTTCTCCACACTTTGAAGACTTAGGTTTCTTTTGATGACAAGGATTTTGCCATCAACAACATAATCTAATTCCTCCTCCTCATCGGTGGTGGCATTAAGGTCTTCTCCATTCTCCTCCTTCGACTCAATCTCTCCGTTTGCGTGAACCACCATGTTACTTCGATTAGGACATTGGCTGGCGATATGCCCCCTCTCGAGGCATTTAAAACATTTTATGTCCCTTGACCGATTGGGGAATGATTCAGCCTTGCCTTTGCTAGATTCACCCATAGATTTGTTCGACTTTGCTGGCACCATTCGCTCCTTGGCACGGCTTGGTGGATCTTTCTTGCTAGTGCCTTGGCCCCATTTTGAGGCATTGGGGTTGGAATAGCCTCGAACGGAACCTTTACACTTAAGTTGCTGCTCCACCTTGATGGCCATGTGCACCATGTCAACTACTTCAACGTAGTGTTGAAGTTCCACAATGTTGGCAATATCTCGGTTGAGTCCGGCTAAAAATCTGGCCATTGTTGCCTCTTGATCTTCTTCCACATCCACCGTATCATGGCAATCTTCATTTCTTTAAAATAGTCTTCCACGCTTCTAGTGCCTTGAATAAGGTTTTGGAGCTTTTGGTAGAGCTCTTAGTGATAGTAGAACGAAATGAAGCACCTACGCATCGCAGCCTTCATTTCGGCCCAAGTGGATATTGGCAGTTCACCGTCCCTTCTCTGACTTGTAGTGAATTGATCCCACCAGATCATGGCATAGTCGAAAAACTTGATTGCCACCAACTTCACTTTCTTAGTTTTCGAGTAATTGTGGCACTCAAAAACTAATTCAGTCTTCTTCTCCCATTCAAGGTACTCATTCGGATCCGATTTACCTTGGAATGGTGGAATGGTTAACTTTATATTCTTCAACTCGTTGTCTACTCATTCTCGCTCTCGAGGACCTCGATTTCTTTGGCCTCTTCACCTTTCGTTTTGATTCGACGCTTGGTCGCTCTCCACATCGCTCATTTTGATTGAACCTTGGATGGCCTCGCTCCCTTCGTGGACTTTGGGGAGTTCTCTCTCGCTGGCCCCTCTCTTCGACTCGATCCAATCGTTATTGTATGGGCTCTAGCTTTCAATCAAACATGCGTTCCATCTCACACATAAGGGCTTGAAGCGTAAATTTGGTACTCCTCCACCAGTCGCGTTTCTTTTCGGGCTTTAAGACATGATATTTTAATCCTCACCACAAATCCTCACAATTCACTCGCAAAGAAAAGAATAGATGACACTCCACTCGTGTTTGCACTCAATATTTTGGCTTTTTCTACTATAATGAGCTCACCACTCTCGTGCCTTTTACCTCTCAATTCTTCTCTCAAAGTTCATAAAACAACTCGTTTAGACTTATAAGCTAGTCTACGGGTCGGCTTCAAAGGGGTGCAAAGGTAGATGATGTCTTTGGTAATAGGTAGGCTAAAAGAAAAATAATGGGTTTTTTAAGTGTGGCGAAATGGGTTGTACAGGAAATTTCTTAAATTCGGGAAAACTATCACTATGACAAACTAGCCTTTTGTTTTTTTTTTATATTTCAAACTTTGCACTTATAATATGCTATATATATATCTTTTTTTTATCACGAAATTTTTTTTCAAGAACTTACTCTGGGAATGCTCGAACGTTCGTAATCCTCGATTTTAGCTAGCTCTGATCAAAATGATACAATCTCGAGTTTGTGAAAGTATTCGAGTCGTAGTTATGCCCAATTGTTAAATGGAGAAGTATCGTTCTTAGTTTGAGTTTAAGGGAATTCAGCTAAGTATGGATGTCAGCAAGTTAAAGATGAAAGTTAAAATGGATAAGTAAGCTTAAGGTCAAGAATAAACCAATACTATGAAGGAGTATTAACCCGAGACTTATAAGACACTTAAGGTGATGGAAGGTTGATAGAAAGGACCTTGACCCACTATCTATGAAGAGATAGGAACCAAAGGTATCAAAGGTGAACGCCACACTCGGTTTAAGAGTGATAAGTTTAAAGAAACAGGGATGACGCCACTAGTAAGCTAGATAAGTCAACTTGAGTCTTAAACGAAAATTGAGAGTTGAATAAACTCACGAAGATATCAAAATTCATCAAAGTATCAAAAAAAAAGTCTTCAATACAACTAAAGAGCTTCGTATTTATAGCTCAATTACATGGCTAGCCGAATAGACACTTAGGGAACCGAATGGGCAGCATGTGTTCAGCTTAATGGAGCTGGAAACATCCTTGAACCTTCTCTAGCATTGGTGACGCCATTAGACAAGTCTCTTGATGTTTCCAATCAGTTTAAATTAAATGAAATTAAGTAAGGAGTTGAATGGAGCTGAATGGACTAGGCTAGATTCGGCCAAGAGGTGTGAAAAGGCTTTTAAGGGGTTACCTTGAATATTTGGAGAGTCTTGGACTTTAAATGGCAGTTTGGGGCACTTTAACAGTCTTGGAGTGTGAACAAACGAATTTGAGCAATCCTTGAGTGTGAAAAACTCAAAACCGAATAGCCATGAGTGTGAAAAGAACCTCCAGCAAATGTGAAAGCACTTAAGCAACTAAATGGATAGCTTTAGGAAGAAAAATCAGTAGCTCAATGGCTCTTGGCATACACGAAGAGGTGCTTGGAGCATTTCAATCATCAGCACACCATATTCAACCCATCCATGCATGTACCTGAAGCACATTAATCAACTAATTAAATTCGGCTAGGACATATTAATTCAAACATGAAATTAATTTGTCTCAAACTTAGACACATTAAAACAACTATTAAATATGTATCAAACTAGGACACATTAAAACCTCATTTAATGAAACTGTTTAGATTATGACACATTTAATAACTTAAACTAAATAACTAAATTAACTAAAACAAATTAAATATTTATTCCAACAAAATAATGCTAAGTTCAAAATGAGTTGAAGTTTAGCTTAATGAGTTACGAATGAGCTAGATGACTTGTAGGAGGTTGCAAGGCCAACTTACTTGACTTGTCCAAGATTGATCGATAAGCCCCACAACGGTTTCTCCCCACGCTCGATCAATTAGAGCCGAAATAGCCTCCTTGAAACGTTTGGCTCGTGCTCGAGTTATAGGTCCTAAGGGCAGCTCCAAAGGTTCCTTATTAGCACTTGGTGAATCTCGGACTGTGGCCGTATCAAGTAGAACTTTGCACTGTCTCTGAATTATTTTTTGATTTGACAACTACCGATACTTGTCCAACAAGTATCGGTAGAAGTCTCCAAAGTCATGAAAATGACTTTTTTCCCTTGTCGAGTTGTGATTATAATTGATTAATGATTTATGACATGTTAGGTGCATATCTTTTTTAAAATAAGATTGAATGAGATGATAATAAAAGATGAGCAGTGATAGATGAACAGTATGACACCGAGACCTTGACCAATGACGATTTTCGGGTTTTGGGTGTTAAAATTTTTGAAAAATATTTTGTAATCTTTCAAGTAATTATGATTGTAAAAAATAGTGTACCAAACTTACTAAGTCATAGTAGACTTTGTTTGATTTTCATGAATGTAAGTCTTGAGGAATCTTGGAATCGATTGGATTCGATCGGGAGTACACACTATCATCTCCACTTTTGGTAGATACTTGTTAAACTTATTTTGGTTTAAAGGTGGCATGTATATAGAATGTTTTGTGGTTATTTTGACTAGGGATAGGTTTGTTTAAGATCCTAATTAAAGTATCCTTTGACTTGTTTATATATGGTGGATGATGTTGAATTTGATATAATGAATGATAATGGTAAATAGAGAATGACTTATCATTTTGCATGTATGATTGTTGCAAATTCTTAAGAATGAGGAAGATAAGACTTGAATCTACCTTTGGTGCTTATGTTTGAATGGTAGTTGCTTGATTAAGTGTGAATGCATGATATGAGTATATTTAGTTGAACTTAAAGAACCGTTCCTCTTAGTATCTTTGGACTACATGTTTCTAACGTGAATGTATGGGATTACATGGATGTAATTATATGCATATTTATGTTGTTTTGGTGATGTTATTGGATGAATGTAAGTGTGGTAGTCTAGTAATACTTCTTAACCCTAGTCCGGCAACGGATACAGGTTAAGGGTGTTACATTTATTATGATTTTTTAGTAAAATATCTTTCATTACTTCTAGAGGAGCAACAAACAATTGTAAACTAACAAGTCGAGTGGCTATTTTGGCCATGCAATCCGTAACTTCATTTTTGAGATCTCGACACATGGCGTAATTAGACTTTCCACTCTTGATGCATCATTCCTTGAATCAACCGTAATTCCACCATTTGACTACTAGTAGCGTTACCAGCCAAGAGAGATTCAACCAGCAGTGCATTATCACATTCAAGTTCTATTCGTTTAAAACCATTATTCCAAGCTATGTGAAGTCCTTTTAAAATAGATCTAGCTTCAATTTTAAAAATTGTTTCCTTACCCTACAACATAGTATAGCCACATAACCAACTTGCATTAGAGTCCCTCAACACACCTTCAATCGACACATTCGCATTATTAGATGACACCGCCTCATCCGTATTTAGCTTAATCCATCCATCCTTTGTTAGTAACTAATGAAAACCAGTGACTATTGGATTTGGCTTAAACAGATTGGAACTAGACATTGGATAACTCCTTGCCAATGTGAGACCTATATCCACAAGATCTTGAACACAATTATGATGATTAGAAAAGACAATGATTCATATTCTTCCATAACATATTGTGGCAAAAAAGGTTTGCCATTGAAAATCCTTACACCTAAAATGCCCATTATCCTATATATTCCAAACTAACTAATCATTCAACTGTAATGAAAAGAAAGAAGTGTGAGCATGAATCAACACTATTGAAAGCCAAACTGTCCTCGAAAAAGGGCAATCACGTATAGCATGAAGCCCATATTTGTTGGAAAGTAATGGTTAACTAGGAAACTTTAAGGCATATTATTTATGGGTAAAATTGAAGATTTGAATAATAAATTTTATTTTTTGTATTCTACTTAAAACGGTATATAATAAGAAATTGATGCTCAAAGTAAACTACATGAAAATGGTTGTTGAGAAAAAATGGTGCTTAAAACCTCATATCCCACATTTTTAAAAGTGTGGTATATAGGAAGAGTTTATAAGCTAGAAGCAACATTTTGGTTAGTAAATGACTAAACTAATGCTCTCCCTCGCACGTAGGGGGTGTGGATCAAACCAAAATGGGTTGGGGGCACATCCGCATGACGTGGGTGACTCGAAATGTCTAGACGATTGAGCCTTAGTGGGCCTGCCAAATATTTAGCCCACTTAAATATTTTTTTTTCTCTTTAACAGAACTGTTCCTTGGTGTTCTAAAGGTAGTTACTATAACTTTAACTTATTTAATTTTTGTAACTCTTCAGCCATTATTTTTGTTTTAATTAAGCTAAAACGTTCAGCTATTCTCCCACTATAACTAGGCTGCTTCTTTACTCATTTAACACAACTGAAAAACAATTCATTTTGCACTCTCAAATCTATTCTTGGTTTTTCTCAAATTTCGTTTTTTAGCTTGGTGATAGAGACAGACTTGGTTAGAATTCGCCTTATTCACTAAAAGTCATCCTACTTGTGGTGGGCAATCATTGTTGTATCTTGGGAGATAGACCTCCAACATTCTCTAGCACTAAGGAAAGGGCGAATCTGTCTTAAAGAGACTATTGATACAAGCCTTAACAAATTTTGTTTTTCAATTCATCTACAAATACTGCGTAAATAATTCTTGTTCATTTATTTTTATTAATTTACAATTTATTATTAAATTTAAATTGTATTATATTTATTTTATACTGCCTATTGTCTAACAAGATTCGCATGAAGTAGCACATCTGGGATAGTTCTCATCATTGGACATATGTCTCCTCAATCGTCCCTATTTGTTAACAGTCAATTTTGCCAAAAGAGCCAAATAAACACCCGAACCCTTTGAGGCGCCCTAATTTTCCATATCAATTTCCACATAGAATAATCCTCTTGGCTCTCAACACAACATAGATTCCTATAAGTCTTAGAACTAGAAAAGTCTTCTTTCGCCATCCATTTCCACACTAATTGATTCGGTCCTACATCTGAAGCATGTGGAGACATCATTTTTATTTGGTTAACTACGTGCTTAGGAATCAAACTTCTCAACCGATGCCAATCCCAATCGCCATTAGAATCCACCAAGTCATAAACATGGAACGTGCCATTCGATTGACCAATCCCTTTAAAGAACACTCTGAGCGGTCCAATCTGCCAAGCCAGACATCATTCCAAAAATTAGCGAGTTGACCATCTCCAATGGATCAAAAAATGTTAACAACCACCTCCAACCAAACTGCATTCAACAGTCTCCAAATGGAAGAACAATTACTCCTCGCAATTGAGGTTGGTAACATCCCTTGAACACTATACTTATTCTTTAGCACTTGGATCCACAAAGCATCCATCTTCATAAGTAGTTGAAACCTAGTTTCAATAGAAAAACTTTGTTTTGGTCTACCAAGTTTCGCAACCCAATACCCTCAATATTGAGTGATTTACAACAGTCTTGCCTTGATATAAGTTTTAGTTTCCTAGCTTTCGAGCTAGTACCCCCAAACAAAATTATGCGCTAATCTCTTAATCTCCTTACAAATTGAAACTAGTATACGATACTCATGAAGTAGTTGGGAATTGCTAGTAAAACAAATTTGTCTAACGTTATTCTCCCCACCAATGACAATTTTCTTGTTTCCCAACCGTTGAGCTTATACTCACTTTATCAACCACAAACTCAAACGTGCTCCTTATAGTTCTTTTATAAAGCAATTGCATACCAAGATAACTTCTCATATTTACTCGCACAAACCCCATCTCACTACATTTTGTTATTGCTAAAGCATTCGAAGTATTAGGAGAAAAAAAATACTTGTGATTTGCCTCTGTTTACCTTCTGACTTGAAAAGTAACCAAAGTCATTCAAAATTTCATTGATCAATGTTGCTTGCCTCCTATCAGCCTCACAAAACAACATGAGATCATCAGCAAAAAATAAATATAACAAAGCAAGACCTCTCCTTGATAAGCTCAACAGAGACCAAACCATTTGTTCCATTGCATTATTAATACAATGACCTAGACGTTCCATACATAGTACAAAAAAATATGGGGATAAAGTAAGTATCTCCTTGTTGAGTACATTATCGAAGCACTTTTAAACATAAGAAAAAAAATATTTTATAAAAATATTTTTTTGGCAATCTTTTGTGGACATTATCAAATCATAAAACAAAAATTTAAACTCTTTAGCTTAACTCAAAGTTATAAGGAGTATTTAAAGCTCCTTTGCTTAACTCAAGGTTATACAGGTAGAGAAAGATAAAAGTTTTGCTAAGAATAAAAACTTAAATAACCTAAATAAAATTACAGAAATAAGATGAAATCAATTTGGAGACTTTAAAATCATATTAAAACCATTTAAAATTATTTTTCAGGTGATCGAAGGTGTCTGAGGTTGAGTATGAACTTCGGCGAGCTCAAAATGATCAAAACAACGCAAAAGCTTTGTCTAGGGGATATCTATCGTAAAGGTACCAGATCTAAAGCCCTTAAAGCTGAAAATTAAGCCAAAACACTTCAAAAACATCCTAAATAAACACCATATGTTACTAATAGGTTCCAAATCATTTGAAGCAAATTCAAATGACTCATAGGCTCGCATTCATTCATTATAATGTATACAACATGTAGCGACTTGATTTTTTTCGACATAAAAAAACTCGGTACAAGGCCGCTTTTAAATTAAATCAAATTGGTCAGAAATTAGAATCAAATTATTATGTGCTAAATTCGAAATTATAGGGTTGAATTATTAAAAAGAAATAATTTACTTAAGTTATTTTATAAATAGTACAGAGACTAGATTGGAAAATGAGGTTAATGAGAGAATTTGATTAAAAAACATTAATGGCCTTAATTATAATTATACGAAGGACTTGAGAGTAATTAAACCATTTAAAAATTTATGATAATGTTTAATTAAAAGTTTTGTAATCATTTTCCATTAATTTACTTTATGGTTAATAAATCAAAAGATTACTGAATATTTAAGTTAATTACTTTTCTTAATCATATATACATGGAAGTAGTGGGAGACAGAAGATTGAGAAACAAATTTCATCTCTTCCATCATTCTTCACCGATTACTCAAAAGGAAATAAAAAAAAATTTCATCTTTCTCCACTCTACCATTGTTGTACATAGCTAAGGAAAATTGATGAGTTCTTTCATCAAATTTTGGTTGATTTTTTGGTAAAAGAAGTGTGGGGGTTAGTTGGAGTGCTTCCCTTAATGCATGGAGATGCTTTTAATATTGAAGAATGGCTTACCAATAGTTTTAATCGGTGCTCAATTCAGTAGCGACGAACCCTCTGTTGTACTTTATAGACCCTTTGGAGCGATTGTAACAAACTGGTTCACGAAAATGTTAAAAATCAGGGGCTAATCTCCAAAAATTTATATTTGGATACTTAACAGAATTAGATGGTTTGCAGGTGAAGAGACTTACCAGTGTTCCAAGACAATTTCAATGGACGGCCCCGGAAGGTGATTGGGTAAAACTCAACTTTGATGCGTCAATGATTCCAGATTTGGCATGGGTAGAGTGGAAAGAAACTCTAATGGAAACATCCTTGCATCTTGGGCTTTTGTCCATGAGAACATACCCACAACTTTCGCAACGGAAGCTCTCGCCGGAGTAAAAGCAATAAAGAAAGGACTTAGTATGGGTTTTCAAAAAGTTATCTTGGAAGGAGATTCACTCTCAATCATCAAGAAATGTTTAGATTCAGAAATAGATGGATCAAAGATAAGTGCTTATATCAGAGATATTAAACCGTTTAGGTCTCAGTTTACAGATATTAGATTCTTTCATGTTCATAGAAGCTCAAATCAAGTAGCACATTTGTTAGCACAAAAAGCCCTACAAGACGGAGAGACTGTTTACCTCGTAGGATCGTTGCCTCACTATATTCATAAGCTCGTCGCTGATGAATGGCTACAGGAACCAGACTGAAAAATTTGCTATGAAACTTTTCTTTGCCCTGCATTGTTTTCCTTTCTTGCTAGAAGTAAATGACGGAGAAGATTAGGGCAGAAGGAAAAGACCTATGGGATTCCAAATCGTCGACGCTCTTAATGGCCAATTACTATGGGCTGGTGAAGTAATTTCCCAAGGAAATGGGTTAATGGTAGTTTTTTTTTGGTGATAAAAAGACATTCCAAAAGAAATACATAGAAATATCCTGGGGTGTCAAAGCACCTTTTGACTTGTCAATTACAAGGAGATTTAAGATTATCGAAGAGGAGAGATCGAATATCTAAAGTTCTTCTTTTTTGGCCGAAGCCAGCTTGGCTAGACAGTCTGCAACTTGATTTTGCTTTCTAGGGATATACAGCAAGGTCCACTGGTCCTCTTTGGACAAGATATTCTGAATACGTTTAATCAAGGTCGAATTTGAAGTGGTGGCAGAGTTTCCTTGGATTACTTTGATGACTTCCAAACTATCAGAGAGAATTGTAGTCCTGTTGTGACCTAGATGTAGGCTGAGCTTGAGTCCCTTTAAGCTACCCCAAAGCTCGGCATTAAAAACCGAGTATTTTCCTAGGTATTCGTTGAACCTAGAGACCCAATCACCATTCTCATCATGGATAATTCCCCCAGAGGCTGCATACCCTGACTCCAATTGAACAGTAGCATCAATGTTGAGAAAGAGTTGTTTTTCGAGAGGTCGTTCTTCGTAAGATGGATATTGGTAACCAACCATTTCCGCATTGAACTCCAAGAGAATTGAATAGCCCAACTATATGAATTTTTGACAATCTCACTTGGCTTCCAGAATTTTCCTTGGAAGATGAAAAGATTTCGATTCTTCCAAAGCCGCCAAGTAAGGATTCCAAAAAGACATGCCCAACTAGCTCCTCTCTCATGGATCTTAGTATTGTCCTACACATTATAAAGAATCCAATCATGAAGATTAAAGGAGAAAAAATTGGTTTGGTTATTACCTGTAAGGACCTGGTTCTAGACATCTTTAGCGATCGTGCAGTCTCTAAGGATGTGAAGAATGTCCTTCGATTCATAGCCACAAATAGGACAAGAAGGGTCCATCGCTAAGCCCCGTCTAACTCTTTCGACATTACTGAGGAGGCGTTACTTTAAGACCGTCCAAATAAAGAAACGAGCTCTTTGAGGGCCCAGGAGTTTCCACGCACTTTTCTGTTTTCCATCTATATCGTTTCAATAGTCTTCCTTTAATGCTTTGTAGGCACTTTTAATCGAGAAGGCTCCGGTCGAAGTATGGCACAAGAGATTCTATCAAGCCCTACAAACGGATGCGGAGGGGGAACTACCCTAATACGTTCGATTACTTCATCTGATATCCAACTCCGTAACAAATCAAGATTCCACGATCCATCCTCAGTAACCATATCCTTGGGGCATCATTTATTGTTGAGATTCGCACTAGCAAGAGAGTTTATGATCAGTGGTCCTACATGAGGAATCCAATTATCTTACCAAAAATAGATCTTATTGCCATCACCAACAGACCAGATGAGGCTCTCTCGAAGTAATGACCAAACTTTGGAAAGGGATCTTCAGAGATAAGAGCTTCTATCTCGAGCTATGTAATTTGAAAGATTATCAGACATTCGATACTTCTTCTTGAGGACTCGAACCCATAAAGCTTATTTCTCTGTGATGACGTTAAATCCCAACTTTAAGAGAAAGGAGGAATTTTGATCACGTAGCTTCCTCAACCCAAGACCACCACACCATTTAGGTTGACAAATAGAATCCCACCCTACAAGTGACATCTTTTTATTATTACTTGACGAGCCCCAGATGAAGTGTTTAACCAGGCTTTCGATCTCATCATAGGTTTTCCTAGAAATCATTATGGATTGCATGAAGTAACTAGGAATAGAGAGGAGGACCGATTGAGCGAGAGTTATGCGTCTTGTGGTGGAAAGTTGTCTAGCTTCCTCCGCACCTTTTCAACCACAAAGTACAAAGTGCTCATTGTGACCCTTTAATGGAAAAGGGGAACTCCAAGGTATCGCCTGAGGTCTTGCACTTTTTGAAATCCAAACAAATTGCTAATCACATCCGACTTGGGTTCATCCACCCCTTTTGAGAAGAAAATGTTGGTCTTCCTAACGTTGATTTTGTGTCCAGATATCTCGCAAAAAATTTTCAGAACTTTCTTGAGGACCTTACCATGCTTCAAATCCGCCTTGTTGAATAGAACGTGGTCATCCACAAAAAATAGGTGCGAGAGGGTCGGCCTTGACCGAGAAAGGCCAATAGGATTCCATTTACCAGTAGATATGGTTGATTGGATAGAATGATCGAGCCACTTCATGCATAGGACAAAGAGGTAGGGAGACAACGAGCATCCCTGACGAATTCCCCTAACCGGTTTGAATTTCAAAAGTCGGACTCCATTCCACATAATCTGCATGGTAGAATTAGTGATAGATGGCAAAATAATGTTTCGGAGATAGTCAGGTATACTTGTCGCCTTGAGGGAAGCGTTGATAAAGTCCCATATCACTCTATCGTAGGCTTTTTCCAAGTTAATTTTAATCATGATCCACTTTCTTTTTTTATGATTTCATATAGTGGATTACCTCTTGAGCAATGACTATGTTGTCTATAATGATTCTACCTGCATTGAATCCCGCTTGTTCCTACGCAATAACTTTAGGCCAAATATATTTAAACCTGTTAGCAATTACCTTTATCACCAGCTTGTACAACAAGGAGCATAGGCTAATTAGGCGAAACTAAGTGAAACTCTTCGAAATCAACACCTTGGGGATAAGGACGATCAAAGTATTATTTAATTCAGGTGCATCCTTAGGGTCCTCAGACCACCCAACCAAGAACCTAAAAAGACGACCTCTAGGCAAGGAAAGCTCCGGTGAGAGGGAGAGAAGAAGTGGTCTATGATCGGACTTGAACTTTGGAAGGTGAGTAATCGAGCTTTTTGGGAAGTTTTGGATCCAAGCTTCATTGCCCAAAGCACGATCTAACCTTTCAAAAAGGTTACCCTATGCCAAGTATAAGGAGGACCTCCAAAACCTAAATCATGAAGCTTAGCCATATCCATAAAATTTCCAAAGTGGGGACATCTCCTTCCTCTGGAGGCTCCCCTTTTTTTCTCAGAAGGCGAGATAATAGCGTTGAAATCACCAATAACCATCCAAGGAATATGTTTGAGCGGGATTGATGAATCCAAGTCCCTCCAAAGATCCTGACTTTTTGTCGATTGGGACTACCATACACAAACGAAATGAAAATCAAGAAAGAAAAGGAAGCTAGCCAAATCCGAGTCAATATGAATTGAGAGTGATTGCAAACCACTTCAACTCAAACAGAATCAAATGCCTCCAGAGTAACCAATTGCCTCCACTCGATGTGAGTGTTGAAAACCCAATTTAGCGATGATATTATCCACTTTGGCACCACTCACCCTTAGCTCAAGAAAACTAACAATGTCGGATTTATATTCCAAATTATATTAGCGAAAAATACGGGAAAATTTATTGTTAGCACATCCCTGACAATTCCAAGAAAAAATCGTAAAATTCATAAAATAAAATAAGAGAACGAATAAGAACCATACTCTTACTATCGTGAGACAGTAGGTACTTTCACAGTCGAAGGTGTAGCCTCCAGAGCATCCACTGCTACTTCATTAGAAGCTTGGGCCACCAAAAGTTCCACCATAGCCTACATGGATTCTGCTAAGGGAACCCGGGTATTCTTCATAAGGTTCGAACCGGTTCCCATGACCCCGTACCACATATGACTGATTTTTACCACCACGCCCACTGCTATCACGGCCACTAGCTTTTTTATTTTTAGAGTCCGTAGAGCTAATGCTGACGACCTCTTTATTAATTTTTTTGAGTAAAAAGCCTTTTTGGTTTGAGAGGGAATGGTCTTTGAAAGTTATCGCCGAATGCTTCCCGGGATCCAAGATACCCTCGGTTATTTGGTCCTCTGTTCCCCCGAGAATTCCAAATGTTAAATTCGGTTTACAAACTCATTCTCCCTTTTTGTTTTCTTCTCTGAATGCTCACCAATTTCCATAGATTTGTCCTGTACCTCTTCAAGAGCAAATGTATTATTTAAAGGAATAAAAGGGATTAAATCTTTACCGGTGGGGTCATCATGAATCGGCCTATATGATGCGCCAATACCCTGCTGCCTAGTTGCCGGCGTATTACTTTGATTTGTGAATGTCCGCTTGCTTTGTTTCGGCTCCAATTGTGCATCATGGTTATGCTGGCCCACTAAGGATGCACCTGAATAAGGCTTGATGCCTTCCATTTCCATTTGCCCTCCTAAGCCCTTCTCCTTTGGCCCAAACTCCAGCTGCCTCTCGGTCCCACATGAAACCTCCTTCTCCTTTTGGTTGAACTGTTCCAAAATTTTAAAGGTGTTGGAAAAGTCAAGATTTGTTTTAATCCCATTTTTGGATCCATATCTTTTCTCCTGATTCTTTCCTTTGAGAAAATCGCCTTTTTTGAAGTTCACCCCAGGAACGTCACTTCCTTATGTATCAATTTCAGAAGTCAACGGGCCTTTTCCGTTCTTAGCATCAACGGTACTCTGACGAGCCCTAGAATTTCGCCGTGGTCTCTTCTCAACGAGCATCCAAGGGCCGAAAGGTTCAGTCGGCTCCACCATCTTCGTTGTCTCCGGTGAGGGCACCTTCAGCTTCTCCTTTCCTGTCTCTGACACTTCCGCACTAGATATGCTTGGGCATTCTTCCTTTGTGTGACCGAATCGTCCACAGCTGAAGCACACTTGTGGGAGGGATTCAAACTCAACTCTTTGCATCGACCCGTTTACCATTATCTGAGAGACTAACGGTTTTCCAAGATCGACGCACACGGCCATTCTAGCAAACTTTTCCCTCAGGCCCTTATCCGTTTGGAAATCGAGTTTGGTAACAGTGCCTATCAAGCCTCCGATTTCGTCTAAAACTTCCCGCTTATATAGAAACCCCGGTAAACCAGGCAGTCTAACCCAGACCATAGTGTTGCTGGGAAATGCTTGAAGAGGGGTGAATTTCGGGGACCATGGTTGTATTGTGAGATAGTGACCAAGCACTGTCCACGGTCCCTGTGTGAGCACTCTGACATAGTCATCGTGGTTTTGAAACCTCACCAGTAAGTAGCCATTGTCAACGTCCATGAGTTGGATCGAATGAACTGGCTTCCATAAACTTTGGATTCTGTTTTGCAGCATAGAATATGGTATGTTTTTACCAAGGAGTTTAACCACCACTGTGGATGCCATGTCTCTCACCAGGATCTGTTGAATCCTTTCAGAGAAGCTGATAGTCGGAATTCCGTTAACAAAGGACTTCACTATGTCACCTACTAAAAATTCTATCTTCTCTACACTACCAGTAACCTCAGCCCCTCTCCCTAAGACCTTGTCTCTCCAAGAGGTTCCTTGCACAGGAGTCCGGTCCACAGCTACATCAACCTCCACAATAGAAGAATGACCCTTGAACCGAACCTTTTTAGTATCACGATCACCACTCAGACCATCATCTCCACTATCGTCCACTATCGTCCACTATCTTCGCACTTTGAATATTTGCGCTGCTGTATTTGGTTAATGGTAGTTTTAATTTAGGTATTTAGTAGTTCTTTCAGATCCATTTTAGTTGCACTTTGAATATTTGCGCTGCTGTATTTTGTTAATGGTAGTTTTAATTTAGGTATTTAGTAGTTCTTTCAGATCCATTTTAGTTTTTTTGGTTTTTTAATTACTGAGAGGCCGATATGAATCATTAGGCGTTCTAAGGATATGGTTTAAAGTTTTTAGCTTGAGAAATAAAGCCTATTTCTTTAAAAAAAAAAAAAAAAAAAAAAGATAGAGTTGACGAGGTTCGAAGGCGAAATTGAACAACGGCAACAAATACAATTTGTATAACATCTCTTACCCAACCCATTAACAGATACGAAGAAAGAATGTCACATTAAAAATTTTCAGTTACAATATATAACTCTTGCTTTCTTTTCCGACGTTATCAGGACTCCATATGATATCAAACCCATTTCTAAATATTCTATATTATTAAAATTTTAATTAAAAATCTTAAAATTTTTTACCAGAATATTTTAAACGGAATTAATGATTTTAAAAATATATATATATGGATAACTCATTCATAGTATCGGAACTTAAACAGGTTACTAATCATTTTTAACTTCAAAGTCTTCATGTATTAAAACCACTGGTCTTTTTCGTAATAATTTTATTTTCATATATTTAATTAAATTTTTTTCAATTTAATCTTTTCTTAAAATGTATCGATACTAATTCTACTTTTAGTTTTTCCTTTGTTAACTTAATCTAGTATAAATCATATTTCTTTTTTAACATATACTTCATAATATAATTTTCTTCACTTTAATATAACTAATCTTACAAATTCAAGTTTCATTTTTTTATTTTTATTCAATTATTTCTAGTTTATTATACTTAATTCAATAAATTCTGAAAAATTCCATTTAAATACTTGTATAATTAATTTGCCGATTTCCACTCTTATACTTTTCCAAAATTTATTAAACAATCCCTATTTTTCATTATTGCAGATTTTACAAGACAGTACATAAATTTTCAATTTTTCAGTTTTTATCAGGGATTTAAATTGCAGTTGAGATCGCGTTTGTTGTCGTGTTACGTTTTTCATGGTTATGAACATAATGGATGTTATTGCGATCACTGCGAGTATTGCAATGAATTTTATATTAACTAAAATCATTAAATAGATAAAATCATATAATTTAAATTATATTATTATTTTTTTAATTTTACCGTAACGAAACAATAACGGAAATAGCAGCCCACTATTACCACAATTGGCCACTACACGTTAAATTACGGCCGCGATCCACCGCTATTGGTGTGATTCCTCTTCTCACCACTATTTTTGGTAATAGAGGTTTTGGACGATGCCACTATCGCTATATAGCGGTTATATTTCGCTGTCCAACCGCTATTTAAATCCCTGGTTTTTACAATTTAGTTTCTGAAGTTCAATTTTTACTGTTTTATGATTTTAGTCCCTGAAACAGAATTTGTTTCTTCCAAAAACAACTCCGAATTCCCAGATTTTATAAGTCAATCCCTTTTTCTAAAATTTCTAGATTTTAAAATCTTTACAATTTAGTCTCTAATCATCAATTCTTATCACATAATGTTTTCTTTTCTGATTTTTTTCCCCCGAAAACCATACATAATAATAAAGATATTAAAATTCCATATTTTCACATTTCAACACTTAAAATTTTGAAATTCTAGAAATTTCTCAATTTAGTCCTTTTAATTTAAAATATGCTAATTTTAAAATATGCTAATTTAAGTACAATTTTTCAATACTTTAAATATCATATTCTTATAGCCTTATTATAAAAATCCAAAATTTAATTTCTCTATTTAAATAATTGATCTCAAAATTTTCCAAATTTACAATTTAGTCCTTACTTCAATTTTTTATCAAATTAATCACTTAACAAATATTTTTTTTTTCAATTTACTCATCCAAACAATATTCAAAATCAATATTTATCACTTTCAACATTACAAATACACAATTCATCATTCAAAATTATAAAATTTAAACTATAAGTTTTCATAATTAAAACACTCACAATTACTTTCTTTTAGTTATTCACTTAAAACCATCCATCCAATTATTCTTAAAATCATTCACCATTCACTTCATACATAAACATAAAACTTTCATCACTTTGAACATATAAAATAATTATATATACTTAATTCTTACAATTTCACATCAAATTATACAATCAAATAAATATAAAATAATAATTTAAACAACTTACCTTAATTTCTTAACTAATTTCTTCACATACCCTTGCTTTCTCACACTTCCATTTTCATTTTCAAACCTCCATGGTTAGTTTTATATGTAAAGACACTCTTGAATTAAAAAATGGGTGTGAAATCTCACTTTAATTTCATGGAAATTTCATAAATTTTTAGGTTTAAAAATAGGCTAGAAATAAAAAAAAAAATCAAATGAAATAAAATGGAAAACTAATCCTCCTCGTCATGGTTTCACGTCAATTATATATATATAAAAGATTTTTTTTTTCCTTTTTCTAATTTCTCTTTAATTTTCTTATATTTATTTATTTATAAAATAAATGGTTAAAATTTAACCACACGGCTTTAAATCGGTTGGCCCATATTTAATTTCATTAAAATATTTTTAATTCAATATAAAAAAATTATTCTTTTAAAGTGGAATGATTAAAATACCCTTGAAAATATCACTTTTTTTTTGTATTTTATACTTAATAGCAAATTTGTCATTTTGCCCATAAAATACCTTACTTTATTGGAGAAAATTGTCTTTCTATAATCTTTTAATTTAATTCCATTTTATGTCCCCTTTTATATATTATGACAAAATTTTACATTTAGCCATTTTAACTTTTATTCTCTTACGATTTAGTTGTAATACATCTTATCCGACCCGATAATTGAATTCGAGTATGGTGTGTCACAACTTAAAATCATATGAATTTAGCAAGGGTATTTGAAATTTATTTAAAACTTAAAATATTAGTGTAATCCTCAATACGACAATGACAAAACAATCAAATTATTTATATGTCAAGAAAAACATTTTTAACAAAACATTTAGCGGAAGCCTTATAAAAATCGATAGAGTTATTCCCTTTACAAAAGTTTCAAGTGCATCATTGGCAGTTAGTTATCATTCAAACAATTTGGCATAACATACAATCTTGTAAAGCACATCTCATTGGATCAAAAACACTTATATATATTACTGGATTTAAAAAAGGATTTCATAAAATAGAGTTTAACAAAAACTGCAATTCATTACAAGAGTTTATACAAAATGTTTCTACACACCACCCTATCATGATATGCATGATTAACAAAAGGCTCACAATCAACAACGCTCTGGCGTAATCCCTTCAAAAATCTCTTCCTTCAACCAACATTCCTAAGAAGGAAATGATAACAGAGTAAGTTCAAACGAACTTAGTGAGTTCCAAAGATAAAGAAAGCACATATAAATCACCCACAATAATATCCAAGATGATACCAAACCTGTCAGTAGGGTTTAAGTTGTATAATCATAATACATCGAATTGCATACACCGAATACAAATGAACTCGATATACAGACATAACACGACATAAAGGGGCATTTACTATACGCTAGGTTAACCATAACGAATACACAACCCATCTTTATGCCATCAATGTACCCAAAATTTAGAATCACAAGCATATCAAACAATCGTATTCATATACATACACCCCCTTAACTCCTCATATATTTTCTATTCAAATAAGCATGCTTTCTCATGATCTGCCAGTTCGGTGTACAATATAGCTGCCCTACCGAAGACATCACAAACATATCCCCCTTCTTCATTACCACATATCACATATAGATGGTACTGACTTGAGCATGAAGGATGGTATTTGCTTTATAACACAAATAGATTATACTCACACTGATGACACTGGATTACCACCACCAACACATACACCATTCATACAATATTGAAAGAGATTACTTACCTCACACAGTTTATTCAACAATGGAATTTACAACACATGGAAGTAAGAAGAAACTCACTAGAAACTCTAGTACAGTGATTTACATAGCAGGTCCTTTGCTCTTATCGTTGGGACCCTCGTTAATTTCTTGAGCTAAAAGAAAGATAAATATCCTTATCAGATCCTTAAACTATCAAAACTTAACATGCATGCAAGAATTAATATCAAACAACCCAGAATTAGGAAGTTTCCTTCCCCACAAATAGTTCTAAGGTCTATGCATGCAATACAATAAACACGTGATTTCTTCGATAATAACCTAAGGGTTTACCAGAAATTACAATAAGCTGGTACAAATGTAGCTGTTAACTAAACACTACAAATCCTATTCGATAAAGCTCTTCAACACTAAGGTTTTTCAGAAACTTACAGAGTAATTCAAGGAAGAAAAAGGTGTAAAGGTGACTCATGATGGCCGACAATACCCCTATATATTCATTCAATAGAGACAAGGTTTATTGGGAAAATCAGATAATTTCACTAATACCCTTGATTCCCGTTATTAAATGCACTTAACAAGTTTTAATTCTAATCATTTATAGTTTTCTAGTTCAATTCTAACTGGGTCTCAACTAAACCCCAATATGACTAACCAAATTATCACGCACTAAATATAGAAGCAAATCTCTCAAAATTACAAACTTAACAAGTTTACCCAAAATATTTAGGGTGGCAAAATAGTTAATAAAAGAGTCTGACAAACCCTAGAGTTTACCAAAACTTGGAGTTCACCAAATGTCGAATCCCACATAGTACGCCACTAAGCTAAAACAAATACTTCACTTACTCAGATCTACCCTATACGCCAAACAATAACTTGATACTGAGTCTCTACCAGGCGGGTTGTTACATTAGCCTATTCCCTAATTTAAAATTTATAAATTTCAATTTATTTTCAGTATTATTTTTACATATAATGATCAATTAATTTTCTATTATTTTATTTTATGGTTAAATTTTATTGTAGCCTCTATACTGTTGCAAAATTTTCATTGCAATCCTTATGGATAATTTACTTCTTATTCTTATTTCTTAATGCCTATTTTATCTCTTGCACTATTATTTGATTTAAAATCCTCATTTACTTAATAATTTTGTAACACCCCTCACTTGGTTCGATCACTGGGCCCGAGAAAAAGAATGTTAAATCTCACACAATTCCAAACAATTTATAAGTCATGATCACAAATACAAATAAAAACAATTACATACGTGCATGATAATATGCGTTAATCAATCCAAACTTAAGCATCAAGCCATACCAATTGCATAATTCAATACCCTTATCAAAGCACATCAAATTATGTCAAATACCAATCAACCTAAGTGCCTAACCAATATGCCCACAAATTGCACCTCAATTTACAAATCCAAAGCAACCATAAGGATTTGATCTAACATGCCAAATTTGAACACCTAAACATTTAACCAGTTCATATTGATTTGCATCATGACCTTACAACCTATACAAAAAATTACCAAGACTAACATAGTAGTAGCATAGTTATAACTTAACTAGTATCCATTCCATACAAACAAAACCTAAGCACGAAAAACAAAATCGTACATTGAGTATAACTTAGTAGTATTTCTATAATGCATACATTAAAACTTAATATACGTCATTGATCGTGATATGAACGTCACAACAAATATGTGCAAACGTACACTGTCGATGCAAGTATAGTAGACAGAAGTGAATCTGTCAGATATCGATCCTATTGGGATGGCTGCTTATGTTTATAATTGTTGATGCAAAGAACGTTAAAACTAAAGAGATTGCAATGAATAATGTCGGAGCAATTAAAAAAGGAAATGTAGTAAAAGTATGAGAGTAAATTGTCAAAGCAATTCAATAAATTTTAAGAAGTAAACAGTGATAATGAGATGGGGTTCCCTGACTTGAGAAGTTGGCAAAAAGCTAAATGTGATCACAAGGTTAATAACAGATAAATTGTCGCCACAATTAAGCATAATGAAATCTTACCAACCTTGACTTCCCTGTTTATCAAAGACTCAAATACTCATACTAACCACACATTCCAGTGTTGGCAATGCTATATATTCAAGATCAAGTGGATTGAATTCCTTTAATCCTCAAGCAACTTCCGTTGACTTGCTTTTTAACTTAATTTGTCGCTGCACTTTCCAGTGATAATGACTGCAATCACACTTTCATGGTCAAGCAATTAAATCCAAAGATAAACAATGAAGGAAAGATTGAAATAGATATCAAACTTGATCTGAAATTAAATAGTATTTTCATACAACTCAAATTATGAAAACTTATCAGTGTTTAGGAAAGAAAAATAAAAAAAAACAGATGAAGTACTCTATTCTTATCTTACTCGAAATGCTCCCTTACTCTCCCTCTTGTGTCACACTTAGGATGCTCTGGTCACGAGCAATATACCACCTTCCTCCTCTTGTCAGGTAGCCCTTAGAAGCTCAAATTGCATTGAAAGCAAACTCAAGAATCTGTTGAAGAAGAAATTTTATCCATCGAAAAAATTAAGAAGAAAATGATAAAAATATTTTCCCCTTAGTATTTAACATCAATTGCCAAGTACAGGTGTCCTCCCTTTCAGATCTAACTTCATCTTGCTGTACAAGTTGGTTATGCCAGTTGTACATTCATGCAAATCTGATGTGTTCATTAGGCAGATGTTAGTTGCGATGACAGTTCTAGGTGTAAATTTGAATGTTATTTTGTGGTGACAACTCTGTACACCTTCATGCATTGATCCTTCAGGATAGATTCTTGCAGTGACATCTTTGGATAAAATACTGAACAACTAATGTATCGACATTATTAGTAAAAACATGATAAATTAAGGAAAATTAAGCCAAGCTTCCCTAAATTAGAAAATGCAATAACTAAGTTAAAAAAATTAAAAATGCATGCTAAAAATGATTAAATGGAAACAAATTATACCATAAGTAAGGAGAAATCAATAGTCTTTTCTAATGTTATCATACCCCCAAATTTGAGTTTTTACTTGTCCTCAAGTAAAACAAAAACTTGCAAGGTTATAGTAAAAAAAATATTTATCAAGGCAATGACCATTCTAGCAACTTAAATCATCTGAAATCCTAATGCATGAATTACATTCAAATCACAGAATATTGCATCGACAATTTATAGGTATGAATAATTAAAATTGCAACTTCATTAATGCTAGCATCATACTTTAAATCTTAAATTCTTTCTATCAAAACAACATTTATTGTACAGTAATACATACATACATACATACATATATATATATATATATTTATATTCTTCTTTTCCTTTTTTTATGTGACTAAGGGATGTCGTTGTATTACTATACTCTATGTTCATGGGAAGTAACGATGAGGTGCAACAAACCCTCAAGGAGTATGTAATTGTGCTGACACATACTCTTGCAGTGACAGCCTTAGGCTAGATTACTTTTTCTAACACTTGCATTGGAGTGTTCCTGCTTGATAGTTCACAATACATCCACATTGGAGTGTTTTTTATTTATAACTATACTTATATACAAGTAGCTGTAAACGGTAAATTTATTCAAGATTCAAATAATGATATTATTCATTCATTACTAATGCAATTTAAATCATTCATCAAAAAATTGAAGAGATAACATTCAATCATATTCATCCAACTCATTCATTAGCATTTCACATGACTCAAGAATTAAGCATCAAATCAAAAAAATTTTCAAGCACATTTCCAATAACATTGCATGCTTTCATTAAACTTCAAAGGACAAATTTTTAAAATGTGGGTGCATTTGCATTTCCATCCCATATACATTCCCCCCAAACTTAAAGTCTACATTGTCCCCAATGCATTGAAATTAATTTACAAATATATATGGAAACGCAATGACAATGTAGATGCAGTGAGAATAAAAATACAGTGAGAATAAAAATGCAGGGACAATTATACTACAGCTATATGATATGCATGAAAACCAAACTAAATGCTAAAAATAAAAAATAACTCAGTGTGCTGCAGCCGAAGATGTGGCAGCACGGGTCTTCTTCTTCTTGCATTTGCATTCCTCCTTGTGTCGCTTTTTGTCCTTGGCGCACTTTTTCTTCCTTTCTTTTGGATCGACCAGATCCTCAGATTGCTTTCCGCATTAGGCTGTGCCCCAGCATCATTGACCGTAACATAAGATGGGTGTATTTCAGCAAGCGGTGCAACATAAGGCACCATGGCTAAAGGATTAGAATCCTCATTACTAATAGTCACGACCTCCGCCTGACTCGTTTTAGGTGGTGACAAGTCATCAAATGATGCACCCACAAGTTCAGATGCGGCGACAAATTCCTCAGACGGATTTGTCTCTACAACAGGTTCTTCTCTTATCTCTTCTCTTTCTTCCTCTTCTTGTTCCTCTTCTGTCTTTATAGGCTCCAAATGCGTGTTTCTTTCATCAACATTGGCCTCTTTCTCAGCCATATTAGCCTTTGGGTTGGTAGAAAAATCATCCTCGAATAAGCTGGCTATGTTCTGGAGGCAGTCTTCGACTTCCTTCGAATTTACCTCGCATTCATCATCAGAAATATGGACCACCTGCGAAGATGCTACTGAGGGGTCCCTTTCTTCTTATGCAACCCTCTCAGTTGAAGGCGTAGCTTCTCTGATGATTGGAGGGAACACAGGAAACTCTAGTAGAGGTGCTTTGCTCATACAGTGCAATGTGGTCACAATGGCACTATTCCATGCCCATGTGTAAGCATAGAATAGGTTCTGAGATCTTTCCATTTCCTCTATTGCGCTGACAAGTTTTATTTGTCGAATGTTAATTGTGTCAGCAATCTTTTCTACCTCTTTAACCTTACGCCATAAGTTATGATCTGTGGTGATAGGAGTTTTCTTTTCTTCCATCTTCGTCTTGTCTTTCCTCTTTTTGGTTTCAACTTCCTTCAAAACAGGAGTACCTTCCCCTAGTCATGTGCTCAATGGAAGCATCATTAATAGGGCCTTTTTTGTCCAACATTTGTTCTCCCTCACGAGGTATCACTCCTCGTTGTTGGCACAGCTGCATGATCAGTGAAGGGAATGCTAGAATACATGTCTGCCTTGCAGCACAGTCCGTAATTTCTTAGTGCAAAATTTCACCTACATCAATTTGTCTTCCTTTGATGATCGAATGGATTAAACACATTCGGTCCAAAGTGACTGTTATGCTATGAGTAGAAGGTATGAGACAACAATTTATGAAGTGATACCAAACCTTACTCTGTATTATGAGGAAGCAGCGGTGCATGGTATAGTTGTTCGGATTGTTGCTTGTCCATACCGCTCTATCAATACAAAGATATTGCATCAGGATGTCAGCTACATCTTTTATGAGTTGTTCTTGGAAGGCCATGTGTTCGTCCTCTTCGACGGTGATATTGTAAAGAGCATTAATGTGAGAGATACCCCAAGGCACCAATCCTTCACGAAAGAAGATGACCTCTTGTTCTTTATCAGTTAGGTTCGTATAGAACTCTCTCATAAGGGATAGTGAATACCCCCCAGGATGGGTACAGAAGGTTTCCCATCCCATTCTATTCTTACAATAGTTCTACTGACTTGCTTCCCTAGGTTTTGATGTTGCAACAGTTGGAAGCCTTATTCAGGGTGACAGTTGCGCTTTAGCATGTTGTCATGGAAACGGTCCTTCGCAGTTTTGGTAAAAAACATAACTGGTTCTTTCACTGGGTGTTGCTCTGTTTCTCGCTACACTGTGGCAGAGTAGGATTCTGTAACAAATTTGGATTGTGTTTTTGCACCTCAAGTTCTGGACATATCTTTTTGGTAACAAAGGTATTAGAGAGCAGAAAGGTGAGAGCTTTTGAGGAAAAATTACAGTAACAATGGAAGTTTTACTGAGGAACACTATAGGCACAATGGATCACTTTATAGGGAATAAAACGTGAAGATGGAGAGTCGTGTTTTTTTTTCACTGTAGAGAAAGGACAAGCAATTTGCATCCAATAAATGTGTTGACTCAAATTATCTGTTTTCAAACCAATCCGATGGTTGGGGAATAAGTACTTGAAGCATTGTAATTTCTTTCCTGAAATGTTTTTATTTTGTGATGAGTCAGCATTGAAATTGCATTGACAAGGAGTTTTATATGCGTCGACAAAAGGAAGAACTTTATTCCTGCAAAAAGATGAAGAAAGATAACTAAAACATAAATAAAATAAAGTAAAAGTAAATGATAAAAGTATAAAGAAAGGTTAGAAAATGTAAGCAGGTTAATGGTCTCTTTCTGATTATGATCATCCTAGCTAAAGTAGTACTTCCGTTAGCCATTTACCTTAAATTGGCGCCCATCATTTATGTCTTTAATCGTGTCTGCACTGTGAGGAAATGCTTCAACAACCTCGAATGGACCAGGCCATCTTGAGCACAATTTACATGGGTGCAATTTTAGTCGCAAATTAAATAAAAGCACTAGTTGACCTATAGTAAATTGTTGCTACAAAATAATATTATCTTGCCATCTCTTGGTCTTTTCCTTATATATTGCAGCATTCTCATACGCATTGCGTCAAATTTCATCTAATTCAGTAATATCCAACATCCTTTTCTGTCTAGTAGCTCCATAGTCCATATTCACTTGCTTGATTGCTCACATGGCTTTATGTTCTAATTCCACGGGCAAGTGACATGCTTTACCAAACACTAATTGATATGGCGACATTCTAAGTGTCATTTTATATGCTGTGCGTAACACCCACAATGCATCATCAAGTCTTGAAGATTAATCTTTCCTCGATGGGTTCACCACCTTTTCAAGCATATTCTTAATTTGACAGTTGGAAACTTCAGCTTGACCATTGGTTTGTGGATGATATGTGGTCGCCATTCTATGTTTAATGCCATATCGCTTCAGAGCGGCCGTAACTTGATTACATTGGAAGTGAGTGCCTTGATCACTAATCAATGCTTTAGGTGTGCCAAAACGGGTGAGTACGTACTTGTGAAAAATTTTCAACACTATCCTAGTATCATCCTTTGGAACAACAATTGCTTCCACCCGCTTGGACACATAATCAACAGCGATCAGGATGTAAACATTTCTAAACGAACTTGGAAATGGTCCCATGAAGTCTATACCCTAGACATCAAATAGCTCAAGCTCCATAATTGGCTGTTCTAGCATCTCATTGTGTTGAGATATTGATCCAGTACGTCGACATTTGTCACATTGTTACACAAAATTGTGGGCATCTCTAAACAACGAAGGCCAATAGAATCTTGACTGAAGGATCTTTGCAGCAGTCCTTATACCACTAAAATGACCTCCATCAAGGGCATCATGGCAATGCTTCAGGATAGAAAACATTTCTTCTTCTAGAACACAGCATCGAATAATATTGTCGTTACATACCTTGAATAGGTATGGCTTATTCCAATAGTATTTTGCGATGTCGTGAAGAAACATTTCCTTCTTATGGCCTGTTGCCCTCAAGGGTAACCTTCCACATACCAAGTAATTAACAACATCTGCATACCATAAGGATGCGTCGATAACAAATAACTTTTCGTTAGGAAATGCATCGATAATTTCGAATGTATTTCCATTTTCACTTCGTACTTCTAGATTAGACAAATGATCTACTACTTGGTTCTCCGATCCTTTGCGATCCTTTATCTCAATGTCAAATTCTTGTAGTAATAGGATCCATCGAATCAATCTTAGTTTGACATCTTTCTTAGTAAAGAGGTATCTCAATGCAGAATGATCAATGAATACTGTAACCTTTGCACTGACAAGATAAATATGAAAATTGTCGAAGGCAAAGACTACTACCAATAGCTCCTTTTTTATGGTTGTATAATTAATCTGCGCTTCAGTAAGAGTCTTGTTGGCATAATATATTGCATGAAATACTCTTTCTTTGTGTTATCCTAGCACGACACCCACTACATAATCACTCACATCACGCATTACTTCGAACGGTTGCGACTAGTCCAGTACAACGATAATAAGTACCTTCACCAGCTGCTACTTAATTTGGAGAAATTCATCTTGACATGCATCATCATTTTTTTATTTTACTCCAATAAAGAGCAGAGAGGTTTCGTAATCTTGGAGAAATCCCGGATAAATCTTTGATAAAAACCTACATGACCTTGAAAACTATGAATACCTTTTACATTGGTTGGCGGGGGTAACTGCTAAATAGTCTCAACCTTTGCTTTGTCCACTTCAATGCCTTGACAAGAGATTCGACGACTGAGGACAATGCCTTCTGTTGCCATGAAGTGGCATTTCTCCTAATTTAATACCAGATTTGTGTCCTCATATCGCTGAAGAACTCTAGCCAAATTGTTAGTGCATTTATCAAAAGTATTGCCATAGGCAAAGAAATCATCAATAAATACCTCCAATGAGTCTTCAATCATATCTAAGAAGATTGCTATCATACACCTTTGAAATGTGGCCATTGTATTGCATAGACCAAATGGCATTCGGCGGAAGGTAAAGGTGCCAAAAGGACAGGTAAAAGTCATCTTTGCTTGATCCTTCGGCACAATTGTTATCTGATTGTAACCAGAATAGCCATCGAGAAAGCAATAATAGGCTTTACCAGCAAGTCTGTCCAGCATTTGATCAATGAAGGGAAGTGGGAAGTGATCATTCTTTATGGTCGCATTCTATTGTCGATAGTCCATACACACTCGCTAGCCCGTAAGAATGCGAGTAAGAATTAGTTCATCTTTTTCATTACTTACCACCGTGATACCATTCTTCTTTGGAACACATTAGACTGGGCTCACCCATGTACTATCAGAAATTGGGTAGATAATGACCGTATCCAACCACTTAATTATCTCTTTCTTGACCAGTTCCTTCATTTTTTCATTCAATCTTCGCTGCTGTTCAATAGACTGCTTACCCTTGTCTTCTAACTAGATTTTATGGATACAAAAAAAGGGACTAATGCCTTTAATATCCGCAATTCTCTAGGCAATCGCATGCTTGTGTTGCTTTAGTATATGGATTAACTTCTCCTATTGACTTCTGTCGAGAGTTGTAGAGACAATAACTGGTAATGTATCATTCTTACCAAGGAAAACATACTTCAGATGGGTAGGCAATGACTTTAACTCCAAATTAGGAGCTTCTTTAATAGATGACTTGCATACTAGAGTCGTTCTACTGGTTAAATCTAATGATTCCAATTGCCATCTGTGTCTAAGCTTAACAGTATTGGCCTTAACCTTGCAATCGCAGTGAACTCAAAAATCTTCCTTTGTTGTCACCGTAAATTCTTCTAGGACTGTTGTGCTTCGATCATTAAATTTTTCCTCAATTAATTCGTCCAACACATCAATATGGTAACATTCCTCTTTGTCCTTATAGGGGATTGCCTTGAAAACACTAAAGGTGACATGCTCATCGTTATGTGGCTTATCAGTTCGCCTTTGTACACGTTGATATGAGTACGGTAGGTAGCAAGATGAACGTCCCAAAAATTTGGGCACCTCTTTATCTGCTTCATAATCAAGGATAATGAAATCCGATAGGAACACAAATTTATCTACTTGAACTACGATGTCTTTAATTTGCCCTTCATGTTATGCTAATGATCTATCTGCCAACTACAATGTCACCACAGTGGGTTTCATGTGACCAATCCTCAATTTTCTAAACGTTGACAATGGCATGAGGTTGATAATTGCACCTAAGTCACATAAAGCTTTACCTAAATAAGGATTTCCAATCGAGCATGGGATTGTAAAGCTTCCAGGGTCTTTCATCTTAGGTGGCAACTTATTTGTTAGCACTGCACTGTATCCTTCTATGAGAGCAATTGTTTCAATCGCAATCAGCTTCTTCTTCTTAGATAATAGCTCCTTCATGAATTTCCCATAAGTGGGGATCTGCACCAATGCATCCACAAGAGGGATGTTGACATGAAGTTGGTGTAATGTATTAAGAAACTGCTGGCATTGTCTATCATGCTCTTGTTCCTTGAATTGTTGTCAGAATGGCAAGGGTATAGGTTCATCTATTTACCTCGACACAGCAAGTTTCATCGACATTGGCCACTATGTCGATAACTTTATCGGTCTGATCGTAGGCATGGGAGTAATAATTGGTGGAGCCGCTTTGACTGATTCTTCTATAGCTTCTTCAGGTGGATTATCCTCACCCTGGTCCAGATCATTAATGATGTCAGGTGCTGCCTTTGATTTAGTGCTTGGCTCGATAGTTTGCTTTCCACTTCAAAGAGTGATAGCCTTATAATGCTCCTTCCCTCTTGAGCTTGAGTTCTTTGTGTCACTCGGTAAAGCACCTGGTGGTCTTGTGTTCATATTCGAAGTAAGTTGCCCTAGTTGTGTTTCTAATGCTCGGATAGAAGAGGAATTTCCTTGCACTATAGCTTCTGTTCGTGTCATATATTCACACATCATATTTCCAAAGGTTGTTATGGGTTCAGTTTGTGGTTGTTTGTATTGCTGCTGCTGTCCATGAATATTTGGATGTTGTATTGAAGCTTGTTGTGGCTGTACATGGGAACATGGCTTGCATCTATTCTTGTAATTGTGCATGGTAATTATAATTCTATTGCTACTGGTTGTAATTCCCTTGTCGATAACTGCCTTGGTTAGATGAATTTCCATATCTAAATGTCGTAACCTTCTGATTTCACCAAGGTTATTGGTTTCTCATAGAGTTATTGTAGGAATTACCATAGGGGTGTCCACGGATGTTATTGACATAGAAAGCATTCTTTGCATGCTATGGACAATCCTTATAACTGTGGTTGTCGCCGCAAATTTCACAACAAAATGTAGGGACATCAATTTGTTGGGCAACTTGAGTAGGTGTAATTTCACTAGTCCCCTTCATGTTCTTTATCATGTTTGCGAGCAAAGAAACTTGTGCACTTAGAGCAGATATAGCATCCAACTCAATAACTCCAGGATTTGCCTTCACTTGATAAACTCTAGAGATCGGATATTGATAATCGTTCTAAGTGATTCTCTCTAAAATTCAGATAGCTTCATCGTAAGTACAGTCCAACGAAGGACCATTAGCAGATGCTTCGACAAGATTTCTTGTCTGTGTATTCGCCCATTGTAAAAGATTTTGATCTGTGCCTCTTGTTGAATTCCATGCATGGGGCATCGTTTAAGAAGAGATTTGTAGCGCTCCCATGTTGTATGTAGATTCTTGTCATCAAGCTGATGGTATACAGTGATATCATTTTTGAGCTTAACATTCATTATCGGTGGATTGAAACGTAAAACAAACTGAGTTGCGAGTGTATTCCACGATGTAATCGATCTAACAGGTAATCCAAGGAACGAAATTCGAGCCTATCTTTGTAATGAGTAAGGAAACAGTTACAATTTTCAAGGCATCATCAGGAACACCCTGTTGACTGAAAGAAGCTCAAATTAGTAGAAAAGATTTAATATGCTCTCTCGCATCTTCATGTGTCAATCCAGCATACTGCCCATTAGAATTTAACATCTGGAACATGACTGCTTTTAGCTCAAAATTTCCAGCTTGTATTGTTGGTCGAACAACACCTGGCTGCAAATCATCCAAAACTGGAACAATAAAATCTCGGATGGTTTGATTTTGCAATTGATCTTCTTGTGGCAGCAGTGGGTTATTGAAAACTTGTGCTGTATTGGAGGATTTTGTGGTGGCAACAGTGGTATTTCAGCCTTAATTCCTAGCAAAGCCATGTTTCTCTGTTCTTGCCGCCTCCTAATTGTTCGATCGATCTTCGGATCTAAGTCAACAATATTTTCAGGATTTCTCCTAGTCATAAACACCTAAAATAAAACAAGTGAAAAACATTAACAAGAAAACAAATCAGTAAAAAATAAACATTAAGAAATAACAAATAAATGCAGAGACAAATATAAATATCAAACAAATGCCATCCTCGGCAACGGTGCCAAAACTTGATCGTGCTGTGAACGTCACAACAAATATGTGCAAGTGATCGGTGTTTTTACGACACAATGATTGTGCAAGTGTACACACGTCGATACAAGTATAGTTGATAGACAGAGCTATCAAATATCAATCCCACGAGGAACTGGTTCCCGCTGTTTTAATGTCGGAGCAATCAGTACTAAAAATCAGTGTAATGCGAGTAAGGATGTCAGCGTAATTATATTAGATCTACATACTAAAATAATCATTACTGTCAACGCAATTAGAGTTAAATATCTGAGGTTAAATGTCAGTGTACTGAAAATAAATCCAAATGTATTGAGTGTTGAGAGCTAAAACTTTAAATGCAGGAAATATAAAAGTGATCAAGTGTAAAAGGGTGGAAGTGGTTCACTGATTCTACAAGTTGCAATGCTGGATGCGTCGACAAGGTAGAGTGTAGATGAATTGTCGCAGCAATGAAGTCCCTTCGAGGTCTTACCCATAATAGCTCCCTATTTAATCCCGACACAAATACACTACTCCACCTCTCGGTGCAAGCAATGATGTGTATCCAAGAACAAGTAACTGGAGTCTGTCCCAGTCCCGAGCAGCTCTCGCCTAACCCATTTGTTAATCTAACCTGTCACTGCATCTCTCGATGTCGGTGTATTGGAATTTCACTTTTGTGTTTAAAGCGACTAAATCCAATAATAAATGGATAAGCAATGTAAAGTAAGAAACAAAATGATATAACATTAAAAGATACTCTCGTATTCATTTAACATCATTAGAATTCATCATCGTTCAAGAAAAAATAACGAGTACAATGAAGTTTACTATCTCTAGATTACTAGGCTTACTCCCTAATTGTTCCTCTTGCTTGGCATCTAGCACTTCTCGTCAGAAGCAGTTGCAGGCTTGCTACATCAGTTCACCGATTCCAGCTCAAATCTTTAATTCACACAGAATTTCTAGAATTAAATCCCCTTTTCTCTTGATACCTTCTTCTTTCTTTGTTCTTCTATTTATAACCTCTAAAATGTTGCAGGATTTAGCCTTCATTTTCAGATCCAGATTTAGATCTTGCAGCTGTCAAAAATTAGTTAAATTACAGCTGTACACTCACATAGTTCTAGTGTATTCTTTAGAGATCTGCAAATTGTCGTTGTATCGTTGGATGCATTCTGAAAGAATAATTGTGGCGACATCTGTGAAATTTCTGCGTCTGGTGCTTCCAGTTGTGAATTAAGCTTGATTTCTCTCAATTGAGGTTCAGTTTCAATGCGTCGACATTTCATAGTCGCAATGTTCAGTTGATCTTGTGGCTGCAACTGTCTAATATTCCATTCCTAGACTAAGTTCCTGACTGAAAATATTAAGACATAATATATCAGCTGCTTGAGTCGACATTAGTACAAAAATATGTGAAAATAACAAGAATTCAAACTATCTATCAATGAATTAGAAAACAAGTAAACTAAGTATAAAATGCTAATGATGTATGCTAAATTAACTCCAAAAGGGGAAATTTAAACACTAAATTGGAACAAAAATATATGTCATTTGTAATACCATCATACCCCAAAACTTGAGTTTTTACTTGTCCTCAAGTAAATAAAAATTAACAAGTAACAATTAGAAATGTCACCACAATCTTTATTCACACAAATTGAATTCTCTAAATTTCTAATGTTCAAATTGCATTCATATAATAGAATGATGCGTCAACAATTTATCAGTAAGAACAACTAAAACTGCAACTTCATCATTGTTAGAATCATGCATTAAATCTTATCCTTCTTTGAACAATTTCAGCAATTTATTCTCTTTTTCTTTTCTTTCTTTTTTTTTTTTCATTTTTATCATTCAAGTGATTGAGAGATGTCATTGCATTACTCTACCTTTATTCCTGGGTAGTAACGATGGGGTGCAACAAACCCCTAGGAGGCATGTAATTGTGCCAACACTCACTCTTGCTGATACAACCTTTGGCTAGATAAATTTTCTTTTCTTTAACTGCAGCGGAGTGTTCCCCGTTAAGAATCACGTTGCACTCATATTGGAGTGTCTTTTATTCATACAATGTCGCTGTACTGTTCAATGAGTTCAAGATTCAAACATCAACACTATACATTCATTACTAAAACAATTTCAATCATTCATTCCAAAATAGCAGATTCATAATTCATTCATACTCATCCAATTTCCACATCAGCATTCAAACAATTTATGAATTACGCATTAAAATAAAAATTGTAGTCACATTTTTGTTGAAAATTGTCAATTTTTCATTATTGAAGAAAAATAAAAATCAAACAAAAAGATGTAATTGTATTTCCAAATCACATTAATTCCCCCCTAAACTTAATGCCTGCATTGTCTCCAATGCACTGACAATAGTTATACAAAATGTATGGAAATGCAACGATAATGCGCTATATCAAAATGAATGCAGTGACAATAAAAATGCAGACACAATAAAATGCAAGAATGCTAACTAAAAAGGGATGTACCAACTTATTCAGCAGTAACCGATACAAAGGCTGCTTTTGTTTTCTTCTTTTTCTTTTTCGGGTGCTCCTCCTCATCATGGTGTTTTCTCTTTTTCTTATCTTTGCGCCGCTTCCTCTTCTTATCCCTCGAACTAACTGGATCGGTGGACTGCTCCTCTTCAGCAGGTTGGATGGTGGCCTCATCGATAGTTACATTGGATTGATGAATTTCAGCCAAGGGAGCCACATAAGGCACAATTGCTAACGGGTTAGGTTCTTCCGCAATGCTGGAGACTACCTCAGCTTGACTCACAACAAGTGGAGTTTCATTTGAGATTGATGCACCCACAACATCCTCAATGATCGTTATGGGGATATCGGGTTCCTTCTCATCCCGCACCAGGGCAGGTTCGATGTCAATGTGTTCATCATCCTTCTCTTCGTCCTCTTTTTCTTCATCCTTCTCGGCATGATCATCCTGATTTACCTCCTCTTTCTCAGGTTGAGTAGGTTCACTTGGGCCAATGTCAGCGTATCTGACTAGAACGACATCTTCATTTAGCACAACTTCCCTTTTCGCCATATTCGCCCCTAAGCTATTTGAGCACTCATCTTCAAAAAAATGAGCAATGTTATGATGCAGCAAATCATCATCCGGTGACTACTCTCCATTGTTGTCATCATCAGAAACATGGATGTGAGTGGGTACAGGGTGAGCCTATCATCAGGAGTAGGTTGTTCAGATGAGGAATATTGCATTGGGCGGTAGATGGTCAAAAATTTTGGGAAGTCTAGAAGTGGGGTCTGAGTGATTTGGCGTAATGCAGTGATAAGAGCTTCAATCCACGCCTTGGTATATGCGTAGAATTTATGGAACCGAAAGTCCATGTCATTATTTGCCAAGATGCAGATTGTACTGTTTCGGTTTAATCCAACAATTGGGGTGAAATAAAATCAATCGGTACGATTCTTGACCAAAAAGTAATGTTGAGTCATCGCAAAATGTGCCGACATAATGTGCTTCTTTGTGTCGAAAAAAAGAGGATTTTTATTTCTCTAAGAATTTGAAACAACACTAACAAAAGTAAAGCAAATAAAAGAAAATGAATGAATGCATCGACATTATTTAAATATCACCAGATTGACAATTTCGTCTGGTTCATGGACATCTGGGCTGACGTAGTATTTGAGACGCTGACCATCCACTTTAAATTGTTGGCTATCCTGTAAGTTTTCTATTGTCACCACACCACTAGGGAATGCTTCGACAACTCAGAATGGACTGGACCACCTTGATCGCAATTTTCCTAGGTGCAGTTTCAAACATGAGTTAAATAGGAGTACCAATTGCCCAGGATGAAATTGTCGATGCAATATCAAGTTATCGTGCCATTTTTTCGTCTTTTCCTTATATATTACCACATTCTCGTAAGCATGGCATCAAATCTCCTCTAATTCTGTGATGTCCAACATTCTTTTCTTACCAGCTGCATCATAATCTAAATTTACCTACTTAATTGCCCACAAGGCTTTATGTTCCAGCTCGACAGGTAGGTGACATGATTTTTTCAAATACTAGCTGATATGGTGACATCCCCAAGGGAGTTTTGTAAAGTGCCCACAATGCAGCAGGTAATCGCACAGACCAATCTTTCTTAGAAGGTTTAACCACCCTTTCAGGTATTCTAATTTGTCAATTGGAGACTTCGGTCTGACCATTAGTTTCTGGGTGATATACGGTGGTCATTCGATGCTTCACACCATATCGTTTCAATGCAGTTGCCACTTGTTTATTATAGAAATGAGTGCCTTGGTCACTAATCAAGGCTCGCGGTGTTCCAAACCGTGTGTGAATTTACGTGTGAAAGAATTTCAACACTGTCTGAGCGTCGTCTTTTGGTACCGTAATAGCTTCAATCTAATTGGAAACATAGTCAACAGCTACTAGTATATACATATTTCCAAAAGAGTTTGGAAATGGTCCCATGAAATCAATACCCTAAAAATTGGAAAGTTCTGCCTCCATGATAGGTTGTTGGAGCATCTCATTGCGACGAGAAATGGAACCAATACGTTGACAACGATCACACTATTGCACGAAATTGTGAGCATCTCGAAACAAATTGGGCCAATAGAATCCAGATTGTAGGACCTTTGCAGCAATCCTTGTTCCACCAAAATGACCTCCATAAGGGGCATCGTGGCAATGTCATAGTATTGACATCATTTCTTCTTCAAGAACACAACATCGAATTATATTGTCAGCGCATACCTTGAATAGGTATGGCTCGTTCCAATGATATTTAGCAGCATTGCGTATGAACCTGATTTTTTTATGACCAGTAGCACTCATGAGTAGCTTTCCATACACAAGATAATTGACTACATCAGCATACCATGGCGATATGTCTACAGTGAATAGTTTCTCTTCAGGAAATGCTTCGACAAGTTGAGTCTGTTGTCCATCTTCACTTCCACTTTCCAGCCGAGACAAATGGTCAGTTACCTGATACTCAGATCCCTTCCTATCTTTGATTTTAACATCAATCTCTTGGAGGAGTAGGATTCATCTAATGAGTCTAGGTTTAGCATCTTTTTTGTTGAAAAGGTATCTCAAAGCTGAGTGATCTGTGTAGACTGTAGTCTTTGCGTTGACAAGATAAGAGCGAAATTTGTCAAATGCAAAGACCACTGTTAGTAACTCTTTTTCAGTTGTGGTGTAATGAACCTGCGTTTCAGTTAATGTTTTACTAGCATAGAAAGTAGCATGTAATACCTTTTCTTTCCTTTTTCTAAGAACAGCTCCTACAATGAAATCGCTAGCGTCGCACATTAACTCAAATGGTTGGGTCTAATCCGATGCGACGACAATCGGAGCTTGCACCAACTTTGTCTTTATTGCTGCAAATGCATCCAAACAGATGTCGTTGAATACAAACTTTTTATTTTTGTTCTAATAAAGAACATAAAGGTTTAGCTATCTTAGAGAAATTTTTGATAAATCTTCTATAAAAACACGCATGTCCAAGAAAGCTTCTTATTACTCTAACAGTTATAGGTGGTGGTAATTTTTCAATGATCTCTACCTTTGCTTTATTGACCTCAATGTCTTGATAAGAGATGGGATGACCAAGGACAAGCCCTTCAGTTTCCATGAAATGACATTTTTCCCAATTCAAAACCAAGCTTGTTTCCTCGCATCTTCTCAAAACATTTGCCAAGTTATCGAGGCATTGGTCGAAACTCTGTCCATAGACCGAAAAATCATCCATGAATACCTCGAGTGAGTCTTCAATCATATCTGAGAATATCACATCATACATCTCTGGAACGTTGCCTGCGCATTACACAAGCCAAACGGCATTCGTCGGAAAGAAAAAGTCCTAAAAGGGCATGTAAATGTGGTTTTTGCTTGATCTTCCGCAGCAATAGCTATTTGGTTGTATCCAGAGTAGCCATCCAAGAAGCAATAATAGGCTTTACCAGCTAGCCTATCTAACATTTGATCGATGAAAGGTAACAAGAAATGGTCCTTCTTTGTGGCCGCATTCAACCGTCGGCAATCCATACACACATGCCATCCAGTTGCGATGCGAGTAAGGACCAACTCATTTTTATCATTGGTCACAATAGTAAAACCACTTTTTTTAGGAACACATTGAATGGGGCTTACCCAATCGCTAAAAAAAATAGGGTATATTATGCCCGCATCCAACCATTTGATGATTTCCATCTTCACCACTTCTTTCATTTTCTCATTGAGTCATCTATGTTGCTCAATGTATTTCTTCCCTTCGTCTTTTAACCTTATTTTATGCATGCAAAAAGAGGGACTAATGCCTTTCATGTTTACGATGCTCTAGGCTATGACTTTCTTGTGTTCTTTTAAAATTGCAATGAGCTTCTCTTCTTGTATTACGTTGAGGGATGCGTTGACAATAACAGGCAGTGTCTCGTTGTCACCAAGGAATACATATTTTAAATGTGTCAGCAATGATTTTAACTCCAAGGTAGGAGCTTGCTTTATAGACGGTTTAAAGACTGGAATTGTCTTGTTAGACAAACCAACGACTCCAATTGCCAATATCTTCACAACTCACAATTGTTCACCTCCTCTTTGTCAACACAGTCTTTTAGGATATCATCAGTAGATGTCGTCGCATCAGTGTCAGACAATGTTGAATTCCTAGTATGAAATTCTTCAAAAATAATTTTGTCCAACACATTAACGTGGTGACATTATTCTTTGGGCCCTGACAGTGCTGCTTCAAACACACTGAAGGTTACGTGGTCATTTTTATGGCGCATCACTAGTTCTCCCTTAAACACATTGAAAGTGTTCGTCCCATTGCTAAAAATGACCTTTCCAAGATAATGGGTACACCTTTATTAGCTTTGCAATCTATGATGATAAAATTAGTAGGGAACACCAACATATCAACTTGAACAAGAACATCATTGATTTGTCCCTCCGATTGTGCTAGAGATCTATCTGCTAATTGCAATGTCACCATAGTGGGCTTCATTGATCTGATTCCTAGCTTTTTGAAAGTAGACAAAGGCATTAGGTTAATGCGAGCTCCTAAATCACATAATGCTTTACCTAAGTAATGATCTTGGATGGAGCATGAAATTGTAAAGTTGCCAGGATCTTTCATCTTGGTTAGCAACTTGTTTGTAAGTACAATGCTATACCCCTCTGTAAGCGCAATCGTCTCGATGTTGGATAGTTTATTTTTCTTTGATAGTAGCTCTTTCATGTATTTCCCATAGCTAGGTATCTACACAAGAGCATCTATTAGAGGTATACAAATATGCAATTGTTTCAAAGTTGAAACAAACTTTTGGTAATCTTTGTCATGAAATTTTTCTTTGAAACGTTAGGGAAACGACAAAGGTATGGTGGCATAGGGTTGTTGTGGATGTATTGGTTGCTTCGACAGTGGTGTTTGTGTTGACAACTTAATTGGACAATCTGTAGGCGTAGATTGTACTTCAATCAATTCTTTAACAGTGTTTTGCGGTTGATTTCCTTCAGTTATAACCTCATCTTATTGCTTCAAAATGGATGCTTCGACATGGTTTTGGTTATCATTGCTTATCTCTACTGTCTATTTGCCACTCCTTAGTGTAATTGCTTTGTAATGCTCCTTCCCTCTTTGTGTAAGATTTTCAGTGTCAGTAGGCAAAGTGCCTGGTAATTTGGAGTTAAGATTACAGGCCAATTGTCCAAGCTAGGCTTCCAATGCTCGTATAGAAGAAGAATTGCCTTGAACTATCTCCTAAGTTCTTGTGATATGTTCGCACATCATAGCCTCAAAAGCAGTCATAGGGTCTACCTTTGGTTGAGCAAATTGCTACTGTTGATACGGATGAGGTTGTCCTTGCATTTGTGGTTGCAAGCTTGATTGTGGCGGTAATCATGATTATGGTTGAAATTGACTATGTGACTGCATCGATTCAGATCGAGGATGTACTTGTGAATTTTGATGATAGTTTTACGATTGACTATTATTATAACTTCCTTTCCTATAACCTCCTTGGTTCGAAGAATTTCCATATCGAAATGTGGAAGTTTCTGATTTCCCCAAGGTTGTTGCGAACGATTGTTGTAGTAGTTACCAAATGAACCCCCTCAGATGTTGTTAACATAATATGCATTTTCTGCATGCTGTGGGTAGTCTTCATTGCTGTGGTTGTTACCGCAAATCTCACACGAAAATATTGGTGCATCCATTTGATGGGCTAATTGTATAGGAGCAATATTGCTTGTTCCATTCATGTTCTTAATGATGTTGGCCAAGGAAGATACCTGCGCTGACAATGTAGAAATAGCATCTAATTTAAGAACTCTAGGGTTAGTTTTCACCTGTGTAGAACGAGAAATCAGATATTGGTAATTTTTTTGGCATATACTGTCCAGAATTTGAACAGCTTTATCATATGTGCAATCCAACAATGGACCGTTTGCAGATGCGTTGACAAAATTCCTTGTCTAAGCATTTAAACCATTATAAAATATCTTAATCTAGGTCTCTTGTTGAATCCTATTCATTGTGCAGCTTTGAAGCAATGCTTTGTAGTGCTCCCATGTTGTGTGTAAATACTCGTCATCGAGTTTATGATAATGCAGTGATGTCACTTTGTAACCTCGCATTCATTGTCGACGGATTAAATCTCAAAACAAACTGTGTTGCCAATGCATTCTAAGATGTAATGGATCCAATCGGTAAACTTAAAAACCATGTTCGTGCTTTTCCTTGCAACGAGTAAGGAAATAATTGCATTTTCAAGGCATCATCAGGGACACCATGTTGATTGAAAGACGCACAAATGAGTAAGAATGATTTTAAATGTTCACGTGCGTCTTCATGCGGAAAACCTGAATATTGTCCATTTGAGTTGATCATTTGAAACATCACCGGTTTTAGTTCAAATTTACCAGCCTGAATAGCTGGTCTCACAACCTTTGGTTGCAAATCATCGAGTATAGGCACAACAAAATCTCTTATTGGCCTATTTTGTATTTGTTCTTCTTGTGAGTGTGGTGATGGTAAATCTTGTGACAGCACTGGAGGAATGTTATCCTGTGGCAACAGTGGTGGTAGATTATTATTGTTGTTGTTACTAGCCATCTTCTCTTGTTCTTGCCTTCTTATCCTAAGTGTTCTCTCAAGCTTTGGATCAAAGCTTACAATGTCCTTAGGATTTCTCCTTGTGGACATACTTGATTGGTGTTTTAACGACACAACGATTGTGCAAGCGAACACATGTCGATGGAAGTATAGTTGATAGACAGCGCTATCGGATATCGATCCCACGAGGAAATGGTTCTCGATATTTTAATGTCGGAGTAATCAGTACTAAAAATCAGTGTAATACGAGTAAAGATGTCAGCGCAATTATATCAGATCTGCATACTAAAATAATCATTACTGTCAATTAGAGTTAAATATCAAAGGTTAAATGTCATTGTACAGAAAATAAATCCAAATGTATTGAGTGTTTAGTGTTAAAAATTTAAATGTAGGAAATATAAAAGTGATCAAGTGTAAAAGGGTGGAAGTGGTTCACTGATTCTACAGGTTGCAACGCTGGATGCATCGACAAGGTAGAGTGTAGGTGAATTGTCGCAGCAATGAAGTCCCTTCAAGTTCTTACCCACAATAGCTCCCTATTTAATCCTGAGTGTTCTTACCCGCAATAGCTCCTTATTTAATCTTGACTCAAATACACTACTCCACCTCTTGGTGCGAGTAATGATGTGTATCCAAGAACAAGTAATTGGAGTCTGTCCTAGTCCCAAGCAGTTCTTGCCTAACCAACTTGTTAATCTAACCTGTCATGTATCTCTCGATGTTGGTGTACTATAATTTCACTTTTGTGTTTAGAGCGGTTAAATCCAAGAATAAACGGATAAGCAATGTAAAGTAAGAATCAAAATGATATAACATTAAAAGATACTCTCGTATTCATTTAACATCATCAGAATTCATCATCGTTCAAGAAAAATTAATGAGTACAACAAAGTTTACTATCTCTAGATTACTAGGCTTACTCCCTAATTGTTCCTCTTGCTTGACATCTAGCACTTCTCATCAGAAGCAGTTCCAAGCTTGCTTCATCAGTTTATCGATTCTAGCTCAAATCTTCAATTCACACAGAATTTCTAGAATTAAATCCCCTTTTCGCTTGATACCTTCTTCTTTCTTTGTTCTTCTATTTATAACCTCTAAAATGTTGTAGGATTTAGCCTTCATTTTCAGATCTAGATCTAGATCTTGCAGCTGTCAAAACTAGTTAAATTACATCTGTGCACTCACGTAGTTCTAGTGTATTCTTTAGAGATCTACAGATTGTCACTGTATCGATGGATGCATTCTGAAAGAGTAATTGTGGCGACATCTGTGAAATTCCTGTGTCTGGTGCTTCTAGTTGTGAATTAAGCTTGATTCCTCTCAGTTGAGGTTCACTTTCAATGCGATAACATTTCATAGTCATAATGTTCAGCTGATCTTGTGGCTGCAACTGTTAAATATTCCATTCCTAGACTATGTTCCTGTACTAACAATATTAAGACACAATATATCGGCTGCTTCCGTCGACATTAGTACAAAAATATATGAAAATAAGAAGAATTCAAATTATCTAACAATGAATTGGAAAACAAGTTAACTAAGTATAAAATGCTAATGATGTATGCTAAATTGACTACAAAAGGGGAAATTTAAACACTAAATTGGGACAAAAATCTATCATTTGTAATACCATCAGCAAGCGTACACTGCCAATGCAAGTATAGTAGACAGAAGTGAATCGGTCGAATATCGATCCCATAGGGATGACTGCTTTTTTCTATAATTTTCGATGCAAAGAAAGTTAAAACTAAAGAGATTGCGATGAATAATGTCGGAGTAATTAAATAAGGAAATGTAATAAAAGTATGAGAGTAATTTGTCAAAGCAATTCAATAAATTTTAAGAAGTAAATAGTGATAATGAGATGGGGTTCCCTGACTTGAGAAGTTGGCAAAAAGCTAAATGTGATCACAAGGTTAATAACAGATAAATTGTCGCCACAATTAAGCACAATGAAATCTTACCAACTTTGACTTCCCATTTATCAAAGACTCAAATACTCACACTTATCACACCTTCCAATGTTGGCAATGCTATATATTCAAGAACAAGTGGACTGACTTCCTTCAATCCTCAAGCAACTTTCGTTGCTTGCTTTTCAACTTAATTTGTCGTTGCACTTTCCAGTGACAGTGACTTCAATCACATTTCCATGGTCAAGCAATTAAATCCAAAGATAAACAATGATGGAAAGATTGAAATAGATATCAAACTTGATCTGAAATTAAATTGTATTTCTATACAACTCAAATTATCAAAACTTTTCAGCGTTTAAGAAAGAAAAATAAAAGAACAGATGGAGTACTCTATTCCTAGCTTACTCGAAATGCTCCCTTACTCTCCCTTTTGTGTCGCACTTAGGATGCTCTAGTTAAGAGTAGTATACTACCTTCCTACTCTTGTCAGGTAGACCTTAGAAGCTTAAACTGCCATGGAAGCAAGCTCGAATGTTGAAGAAGAAATTTTATCCACCGAAAAAATGAAGAAGATCATAAAAATATTTTCTCCTTAGTATTTAACATCCACTGCCAAATATAGGTGTCCTCCCTTTCATATCTAACTTCCTCTAGCTATACAAGTTAGTTATGCCAACTGTATGCTCATGCAAATTTTGTGTGTTCATTAGGTAGATGTTACTTGTGGCGACAGTTCTGGGCGTAAATTTAGATGTTATTTTGCAGTGACAACTCTGTACACCTTCATGCATTGATCCTTCATGATAGATTCCTGCAGTGACATTGGATACAATACTGAACAACTAATGTAGCGACATTATTAGTAAAAACATGATAAAATTAAGGAAAATTAAGCCAAGCTTCCCTAAATTAGAAAATACAATAACTAAGTTAAAAAGACTAAAAATGCATGCTAAAAATGATCAAATGAAAACAAATTATACTATAAGTAAGGAGAAATCAATAGTCTTTTCTAATGCTATCAGTTATGAAGATGCAAAAATAAAAATAGGTGATGTTATTTAATTTAACAATCAATAATGCAAATTGATCGGCCTGTAAACGTCAAGCATTTAAGTGCAAACGCACACTCGTCGATGCAAGTATAGTTGATAGATCTGCTCTATCGAATATCGATCCCACGAGGATAGAGTTATTGATGTTCAATTTTCGAAGCAACTAAAGTTAAAATTAGAGAAAATGCTAGTAAGGATATCAACGAAATTAAATCAGATCTGCACCACTAAGTTAGTCAAAGTTGTCAATGCAATGATAAAAATAAAATGTCAGAGCAACTGAAACAAAAATAAATTGTTGTTGATATTTTGAGAATTTAAATGCAGACAAAGTAAAAGTGTGATTAAGTGCGAAGAATGGAGTGGATTACTGACTTCACTAAGTAGCAACGCTAGATGTGACGACAAGGTATTTTATACATGAACTATCGCAACAATAAGGTTCCAATGAAATCATACCAATAACAACTCTCTATTTAACCAAGACTCAAGCCTCCACATTTACCCCACCTTCCAGTGTTGGCAATGCCTTGCACTCAAGAACAAGTGACTAGAATTCCTCCTAGCCTTAAGCAACTTCTGCTGACTTGCTTATTAACCTAACTTGTCACCGTACTTTCCAGTGTCGGTAGATTGCAATTGCACTTCTGTGGTCAAAATAGTTAAATCCAAGGAAAAACAGATGAGAATAAGTGAATAGGAATCAAAGTAATCTAACATTGAAAGATATTTCTATATACAATCAATTGTCAATAAGAATACATCAACACTAAAAGAGGGATTAACAAATAAATCGAAGTATACTATTCTTAGGCTACTAGGATTATTCCTTAACTGCTCCTCTTGTATCGCATCAAGCACTCCTTGTTAGAAGTTGTCACACACTTGCTCGATCAGCTTACCGGACTCCAAAACCAAGCTCCAACGCTTTAGAGAATTTGTAGAATTAATTTCTTCACTATTGATATTCTCTCTCCTTCTTCTCTCCTCTATTTATAAGCTTTGAGAATTGCAGATCTCATCTCTTTTCAAATCCAACTTCTTTTGCAACTGTAAAAGTTTGTTAAAATCCAGATGTGCACTCACGCAGATCTGGTATGTTCTTTATAAATCTATAAGTTGTCGTGACATCATTGGATGCAATCTGTAATCTTTAATTGTAGTTACAACGTGCTATTCTCCTGCGATGGTGCTTTCAGATGTGTTCGCAGTGTGAATTCACTCATATAAAGTAGTTGTTTCCATGCGGTGACATTTTTGGCTGTAATTCCAAGCTAAAATTGTGGCTGCATCTTTGAACTTTTTCTAGCATTGATCTTTCGAGATGGATCCCTACGCTAACAATTTCAAATGCAATACATATGTTGCACATGGCGACAGTAGTGCACAGAAGAGATAAAATAACGAGAATTTAAGCCACACAACATTGAGTTAGAAAATATAAATACTAAGTATGAAATGACTATCATGCATGCTAAATATAATACAAAAGGGACAGTTAATACATAAATTTAACGAGAAAATAAGTGTCATTTCTAATGCTATCACACCCTCAAACTTGAGTTTTTACTTCTCCTCAAGTAAACAAAAGTAAACAAAGTCACAAACAAAACATGTCACCGTAATCATTATTCTAACAACTTAAATCCTCTGGAATTCTAATGTACAAATTGTATTCACATGATAGAATAATGCGCCGATAATTTATAGGTATGAATAATTAAAACTACAACTACACTAATGTTAGTAACATGCTTTGAATCTTAACCTTTCTTGACCAATACAACATATATTTCTTTTTTTCTTCTTTTCTCTTTTCCTCTTCTCTCTTTCCATTTTTTTTATAAATGATTGATAGATGTCATTGCATTACTCTACCTTTGTTCCTGGGCAGTAACGATGGGGTGCCACAAACCCCTAAAAAGTATGTAATTGCATCGACACACACTCTTACAATGACAGCCTTTGGCTAGATAATTTTTATAACACATGCAGTGGAGTGTTCTCCTTGGATAAGTCACAATGCATTCACATTGGCGTGTCTTTTATTAGTACAATGTTGTTGCAATTGGTAAGTTATTTCAAGATTCAAATATTGATACTACTCAATTATTACTAATGCAATCCAAATCATTCATTGAAAAATAGGACTCAATATTCATCACATTCATCCAATTCACATATCAGCATTCCAAACAATTCAAGATTTACACATAAAATAAAAATTGTGATCACATTTTTCTTGTAACTTTGCATACTTTCATTGACTAACAATTCCCCCAAGGTTGTTGTGTACGATTAGGATTACTATATGAGTTTCCATAAGAATTTCCTCTGATGTTGTTGACATAAAATGCGTTCTCAACATGTTGTGGCCAATCCTCATAACTGTGGTTGTCACCGCAAATTTCACAGGAGAATGTCGGGACTTCCATTTGTTGGGCTACTTAAATCGAGGTAACTTCACTTGTTCCCTTCATGTTCTTGATCATGTTTGCCAATGAGGTTACCTGTGCACTCAAAGCTGATATAGGATCTAATTCCATAATACCAGGATTAGTTTTTACCTGAGCAGAATGAGAAATTGGATATTAAAAGTCATTCTGTGCAATTCTCTTTAAAATCCGTATGGTTTCATTGTAGGTGCAATCCAACAATGGTCCATTGGCAGATGCATTGACAAGATTTATTGTCTGCGCATTCAACCCATTATAAAATATCTCGATCTGAGTCTGTTGTTGAATTCCATGCATGGGGCAACGTCTCACCAAAGTCTTGGAGCGTCCCATGTAATGTTTAAGTTCTTATCATCTAGTTGATGATATGCTGTGATGTCATTCCGCAATCTTGCATTCATTGTCTGTGGATTAAATCTCAGCACAAACTATGTTGCTAGATTATTCAACGAAGTATTGGATATAGCTGGTAAAACAAGGAACCATGTTCTCGCCCTCCCTTGCAAAGAATAAGGGAACAACTACATCTTTAAGGTGTCATCAGGAACACCTTGTTGACTAAAAGAAGCGCATATGAGTAGAAATGATTTGAGATGCTCTTTAGCATCTTCATGAGGTAAACCTGCATATTTCCCATTAGAATTCAACATTTGAAACATAATCAGTTTCAATTCAAAATTACTAGCTTGTATTGCTAGTCTAACAACCCCTGGTTCTAAGTCATCAAGCAAAAGAACAACAAAATCTCTGATCGTCCTGTCTTGAATTTTCTCCACTTGTGGCAGTGGTGGTGGTAAATTATTAATTCTTTGTGGCTGTATTGGAGGAACTACATTCTGTGGCAGAAATGGTGGAAGATCATTGTTGTTTCCAGCCATTTTCTTTTGTTCTTGCTTCCTCCTTCGAATAGTTCGTTCGAGTTCTAGATCAAAGCTCACAATATCCTTAGGAGTTCGTCAGAAGTTGTCGCACACTTTCTCGATCAGCTCACCGGATTCTAGAACCAAGCTTCAAAGCTTTAGAGAATTTGCAGAATTAATTTCTTCACCTCTTGATATTCGCTCTCCTTCTCTCCTCTATTTATAAGCTTTGAGAATTGCATATCTCATCTCTTTTCAGATCCAACATCTTTTGCAGCTGTAAAAGTTTGTTAAAATCCAATTGTGTACTCACGCAGATCTGGTGTGTTCTTTATAAATCTATAGGTTGTCGTGACATCGCTGGGTGCAATCTGTAATTTTTAATTGCGACGAAAACGTGTTATTCTTCAACCCTGGTGCTTCTAGATTTGTTTGCAGTGTGAATTCACTCATATAAAGTAGATGTTTCCATGCGGTGACATTTTTGGCCATAATTCCAAGCTAAACATATGGCTGCATCTTTGAACTTTTTCTAGCATCGATCTTCCGAGATGGATCCCTGTGCTGACAATTTCAGACGCAATACATATGCTGAATATGGTGACATTAGTGCACAAAAGATATAAAATAACGAAAATTTAAGCCACACAATATTGAGTTAGAAAATGTAATTACTAAGTATGAAATTATTATCATCCATGCTAAATATAATACAAAAGGGAAAGTTAATACATAAATTTAGGGAGATAATAAGTGTAATTTCTAATGCTATTACAAATTTACACATTTTTTTGATTACAACCAACATATTTTGCCAATTCTAATACATGACAATAATATTTCACATGGCAATTGGTAACTAAATTCATAAAATGGCATATTCCGTCTAAATTTCCAAATTCATAATGTTAAAATTGAACGTTGGCAATGAAGAGATATAAAAAAACGAAAAAGAAAGAACACACAAATTTTACGTGGAAACCTTTTGGGAAAAAACCACAGGCATAGGAGAAGAAAATTCACTAATGTTGAAAATCGAATGATTATAAGAGGAGATGACTACGTCTTTTTATAGGTTGAAAAACCTTATTCTAATCAGTAACTAATAGAAGTAATGTAGTAATGTTGAAACACCTTGTTCTAATTAAAATAAAATAGATTACTTATTCTAATTAAAATAAAGAGAATAAGTCTAGTTCTATTTGGACTTTACTTTTATTTTAACAAGAATTTTAGTAACCCAATTCTAACAATCTCTACCTTGACAGGAATTCTCAACAAACAAGTTCTCCACCTCTTCCACGAAACCCCTTAAGGGGTATTGTTCAACAATGAACACCAACTAAGTCCAAGAAATGCTTAAACTTGGTTATAGGAAGTGACTTAGTCATCATATATGCATGATTTTCATGAGTACTAACTTTGCTCACAACAATACCTCCACGAGCAATAAAATCACGCACAAAATGATACTAAACATCAATGTGCTTTGTTCTCTCATGAAACATTTGCTCTTTCGTAAGGAAGATGACACTCTGACTGTCACAAAATATTGTATTGATCTGAAGGTCTTTATTGAGTTCACCAAAGAGTCCTTTTAACCAAATAGCTTTTTTACAAGCCTCAATAATCGCCATGTACTAAGCTTCAGTGGTAGACAAATCAACTGTAGTTTGCAAAGTGGCTTTCCAACTGATTGCGTATCCCCCAATTATAAAGACATACCCTGTGAGAGATCTTCTTTTATCAATGTCTCTAGCAAAATCAGCATCAACATACCCAATGACACCATCTCTAGTTCTTCCAAATTGTAAGCAAACATCATAGTACCTCGTAAGTATCTCAAACTCCATTGAACTGCTTTCCAGTGTTCTTTATCGGGATTTGCCATGTACTAACTACACTAACTACATATGATAAATCTGGATGTGAGCAAACCATAGCATACATGAGAGATCCCACTGCACTAGAATATGGAACACGTGACATGTAATCAATCTCATAATCTGATTGTGGAGACAAAGCGATGAAAGTTTGAAGTGGGTTGCTAATGAAGTACTAACAGGCTTGGCACTCTGCATTTGAACCTACAAAGAACTTTCTCAATGTACCCTTTCTGACTTAGGTACAACTTACATGCCTTTCTATCTCTAAGAATCTTCATCTCAAGCATCTTCTTTACTGCTCCCATATCTTTCATCTCAAATTATTCACTAAGTTGGGCTTTGGCCTTTCTTATCTCTCATTTATCTTTTTCTGCTATCAACATGTCATTTACATAAAGAAGTATATGCACAAAAGAACCATCACTATTTTTCTTAAAACAAACAAAACTATCAAAGTTGCTTCTTTTGAAACATGAGTAGTCATAAATGAATCAAACATCTTGTACCACTGCCTTGGTGATTGTTTCAAACCATAAAGAGACTTTTTCAACAAGCAAACATAGTCCTCTTTTTTTGAGACTATAAAACCCTCTAGTTGTTGCACGTAAATATCTTTCTCAAGTTCTCCATGCAAGAACATTGTTTTTACATCTAACTGATCAAGCTCCAAATCATACATGGCCATATTACCAAGCAAGGCTTGAATCGAATTATGTTTCACAATTGGACAACCTTCTTTCCTCTTGAACACCCATTTATAATGAACAACCTTTTTACCCTTTGGAAGCTTTACTAGGTCCCACATTTTATTCTTATGGAGTGATTCCATCTCTTCTTGCATGAAAAACATCTAGTTTTTTTAGTCTTCACAACTAACTACCTTGGAATAGTAGATGGCTCTTGTTTCGCATCAATACCTTCAACCATGTTTAAAGAATAAGCCACTAGATCAGCCTCAGCATACCCCTTCAGAGGTTTAATTTCTCTTTTAGGTCTATTTTTGACAATAGAATATTGTAGTGAAGAAGTGTCTTTATTCTGAACTTCTGTACTAACTTGAGGAGTCGACTCTATTATAGATACTTGATCAATATCAAACTCCACCTGGTTTTGTTATTCTTAATTGGAAATGTCTTTAAGAGATAAGTTAGGTATCATAGCATTGTCATAAAAAAAACATCTTTGCTAATCACAACTTTTCTATTTTCAGGACACCATAACTTATACCCTTTTACTAGTGCCTTATAACCAAGAAAAACACATTTAATGAATCATGGTTCCAATTTTCTATTATCAACATGAGCATATGTAGGACACTCAAAAATCTTTAAATCAGAATAATCAACAGGCTTACCAGACCATATCTCTTGTGGAGTCTTTTTCTCATTGGCAATCGATGGAGATCAATTAATCAAAAAACATGCAATAGAGGCTACTTCAGCCCAAAACATTTTCGATAAATTAGTATTCGACAACATACATTGAACCTTCTCCATGATAGTTCTATTCATTCGTTCTGCATTGTCGTTCTGTTGTGGAGTATGACAAACTGTCAAATGTCTCATGATCCCTTCTAATTTGCACAATTCATTAAACTCTTCAGAATAGAACTCCAAGCCATTGTTTGTGAATAGGTGTTTTATCTGTTTTCCTGTCTGTTTTCAATCATAGTTTTTCATGACTTGAATACGAAAAACACTTCGTTTTTCTACTTCAGGAAGAACGCCCAAACTTTTCTAGATCCAAAGATCAGAATGAATATAATCTAATGTTCCCTTCGTGTTATGGATTCCTCTGGTAAATCAAACTTTTTTTTTCTTTCCAAAAACGCAATGCTCATAGAACTTCAGTTTTCTAATGCCTTGCCCACCAAGAAGCCCTCTTTTGCTCAATTTTTCCATGCTATTTTCACTCATATGATCTAGATGCATATGCCAAAGTCTAGTAACATCATCATTTGACAAGGAAGAGGAAGCGACCGCAGCATCACCAATAACAGTTGAACCTTGCAAAACATATAACTTGGTAGTCTTTCTCTGCCCTTTCATCACTATGAGGGAACCCTTGCTAATTTTTAGAACCCCACTTTTAGCTGTGTAGTTATACCCTTTCGAATCAAGAGTACTCAATGAAATCAAATTCCTCTTCAATTCTGGTACATGTCGAACACCACTAAGAGTTCTAATTACTCCGTCAAACATCTTTATTTTTATTGTGCCAACACCTACGATTTTATAGGAAGAATTATTTCCCATTAGAATAACACTTTCAAACATTGTTTCATATGTTGTAAACCAATCCCGATTAGGACTCATATGAAAGGTGCAACTAGAGTCGAGGATCCACTCCTTGCTCAATTTAGTATTGTCGATAGAAGCAAATAGGAGTTCACCATCACTATAGTGTTTTGCCACATCAGCTTCACCGGATTGTTTTGGTTATTTTCCCTTTTCATTCATCGCCTCTATTTTGATCTTATTTTGCAATTTGTAACACTCTTTCTTAATATGCCCTTTCTCCTTGTAGAAGTTATAAGTTTTACATCTATTTGAAGATTTCAATCTACCTTTAGATTTATCGCGAGGATTTCGTTCCTGTGTCTTCCTATGATTATCATCACTATTTTGATCTTGTCTCCCACGAACAGCAAGACCCATTCCCTGAGAGTCATATTCAGCCACAAGATACTTCATCTTGTCATATAAGGCTAAGGAATCATAGACTTCATCCACTGTGAGAGATTCACGACTATACAAAATTGTATCTCTAAAGGTTGAATACAATGGTGGTAACGAACGAAGGAGAATTAACCTTAAATCCTTTTTATCATACTGAACATCCATGACCTCTAAATCCGAGACAATTTCCTTAAACACATTCAAGTGTTCGTACAGAGACAAACCTTCCTCTAAATGATGAAAATACAGATGTTATTTCATATGCAATTTGCTGATTAGGGTTTTTAACATCCATAGTTGTTGCAATTTTGCCCATAATGCAGCAACAGTCTTCTCCTTTAACACATCTTGTAGAATTTAATTCGACAGATGCAGCTGTAATTATGTCAAAGCCTTCTGATCTTTACTCTTCTTCTCTTCATCCGTCAAAGTTGAAGGCTTCTTACCCAACCTTAACAGGGCATCCTCCAAATCCATTTGTGCAGGAATTGCCTTCATCTTTACCTGCCACAATGCGAATCTGGTGTCGTGATCCAATAACAGAATATCATACTTCAATGTCACCCTTACTATGATCAAGACTAGCAACCCGAAAAGCTTTGATACCACTTTGTTAAAATTGAACGTTGACAATGAAGAAATACGAAAAAAAATGAAAAAGAAAGAACACATAGATTTTATGTGGAAACCTTTTGTGAAAAAACCACGGGCAGAGGAGAAGAAATTCACTAATGTCGAAAATTGAATGATTACAAGAGGAGATGACTACGTCTATTTATAGGTTGAAAAATCTTATTCTAATCAATAACTAATAGAAGTAACGTAGTAAGGTTGAAACAACTTGTTCTAATTAAAATAAATTTGATGACTTATTTTGATTAAAATAAATAAAAAAAGTCTAGTTCTATTTGGACTTTACTTTTATTTTATTTTACCACTGTATTTTATTTTAACAAGAATTCTAGTCACCCAATTCTAACACATGAATTCATTAATCATAATCAGTAAATAATCACAACATAATCCACCATTTCATATTCCATTTCACATTTAGTTTCCATTCCCCTATCAACATGACTCGAACAGGACGGATACATGGATCCAACCAGTTTGGCACCCAGTTCCTCATTGGATAAATCCAAAGCAAATAATTGTGCCCAGAGCTATAATAAGTTGACACCCAGTGTCTCATCAATTAAACCGAACCTTATTGGCACCTAGTACCTTATCGACTCGAGGTCAAAGTAACCCTAAACTCTTTCTATCCTATGGCATGCCATCTGTATCCGACTTAGTCTGAACAGTTAATAGGGTAATCATTTAACATTCCAATACCAATCACTGTTTCCATTTGGATTTATTTACAACATGTATACATTTATTTAAGTTAATTACAACCACAATTATTCAAAAACATTTAGTCGATTCATTCACTTATAAAAATACATATACTTTTCAAATATGAACAGTCAAATTCTCATAATTATCTATTAATCTAAATCAACCTAATAGAACAAGAAATATCACCTCAATTACTTACCATGAACAACAAATAAATATGCAACAATTTATAATTTAGTTTGGATTATAGAAACATAAACCGTAAATTCTGAGCTACTCGTCGACGACCTTGTCTTTTCCCTTCTTTTTTGAGGAATTTGGTTCAACATTAGCTACGAAACTAAACAAACAACACATTTCATCAATACACAAACAATTTCACATCCAATTGTTAATTTACGTAACTTTTGTACTTTATTCAATTTATTCCCTAAAACCGAGACTTACATAACTTTCATATTTAACCGTAAATTTTTTTCTATCAACTTCACTCAAAGCTAAATTTAACTCCCTATTTTTTCATTTATACCCCTAATTTCAAAATTTTTATAAATTAGTCCCTATTGCTTAAAATCAATAATTAACTTCTCAATTTAGTCTTTTTCACTTATAACTTAAAAATCTATCAAATTAGTCCTTAAAGCTTTAATTACTCATCAATGGTAACCTTTGAAAATATCGAAACATAAGACATGGGTTAAGAAGATCAAGGTACCGGGATTCTGAAAACATAAAAATTACAAGAAATTGATTAAATTAAACTAACCAATTGAAGCTTCGAATATTAAGAACCCTAGGTCATGAGTTCTTCTTCTCCTTTTTTATTTCCAAAGAAATTTTGGGAATGAAAACATTTTGTAGTTTTCTTTCATTCCACAATCAATTTTATCCACTCATTGTTTTATTTCAATATAAATTAATATAACATATTTTAATGTTAATAATATATATAACTTATAATTAAATAATATACATAAAAACATCATGATGGTCCACTACACTAAAAAACTAAACAAATGTATATTTGCTTTTTAAATCCTTTAATTATGCTTTATCTTATAATTTATTTATAATTCAATTTTTGAATCTAACGTGATTTAGTCCCTGTAACTTAATTAATTCCTAATTCACGAAATTTACTAAACCAAAATTCAATTCACCTCTAATATAACTTCGAAAATATTTAATAAAAATATTTACAAGTTCGATTTAAGGAAAAGGAGTCTTGAAAACAAACTTTTTGACACCACTGACTTTCGGGTCATTACAATTCTCCCCCTAAAGAAATTTTGTCCCCAAAATTTACCTAAAAAGAGGTGGGGATATTGAGATCTCATTCTCCTCTAATTCCCAAGTTGCTTCCTCGACACTAAGTCTATGCCACCGAACTTTCACAAGTGGAACATGTTTGTTATTCAACTCCTTTACCCCGCAAGCTAAAATTTCGACCAATTGTTCTTTGTAAGACAAGTCAAGTTGAATTTCTATATCTTCCACTGATATTGTTACGATCCATTTTCAATAGTATCAAAAATGATGGTTTTGATATCTTAATTATGACAAATGAGTCAGTTTTGATTACAATAAAATGGGTCGATTTTGTAAGTCGATCAACGATCACCTAAACAACATTTTTCTTGCTTGAAGAAAATCCATCTTTATACGTTCCCATTTCCATTCAGGTATAGAAATAGGCTGAAGAAATCTGGTAGGAACTTGATGTTCTGCTTAAACCTACTGACAGATTAGGGATTAGCCATGAATTCAACTATTTCTCTTTTTATTCTGGGCCACTAGTACAACTCTCGCAAGTTGCGATACATTTTCATGCCGCTACGGTGCAAGGAAAAAAGGCTATCGTGAGCTTCGCAAAGTATCAATCATTTCAAATATGCAACATCTGGAGCAAAAATTCGATTACAAAACCTCAAACATTCATGGTCATCAATGCTAAAATTTTCTATCGGTCCCTTTTGAACCATTTCTCTTTTTCTCAAAATTTTTCATCAGCAAATTGCGCTTCTCTAATTTGGTCAAACAACACTGGTTTAACTTTCAATTCAGCAAATAAGTTGCCATCAATGTTAATGCTGAGCTGAGCAAACATCGCTTGCAACTCAACTACTGCCTTCCTACTCAACGCATCAGCTATGACATTAACTTTTCCAGGGTGGTAATCAATAACATAATCGTAATTTTTTAGATGTTCAACCCAACAACACTATATAAATGCGACACTTTTCACCGTACAGATAGTGTCTCCAAATCTTTAGAGCAAAACCCACAGGAGTTAGCTCTAAGTCATACGTCGGATAGTTACGTTCATGTGTTTTTAACTATCGAGATGCATACGTAATAACTTTCCCATTTTGAATTAAAACATAACCTAAACCATTTAAAGAAGCACCACTATAAACCACGAAATCTTTCCCCGATTTAGGCAAAGTTAGAACTGGTGCTTCAATCAACATCTGTTTCAATTTCTCGAAACTTTCTAGGTATTGTTCATTCCAAACAAATTGAATATTGTTTTGTAAAAACTTCATCATCAGCATAGCTATTTTTAAAAGCCCCTTTACGAATCTTCGATAATTAACCAACTAAACTAAGAAAACTGCGAACCTCTAACACATTTCTTAGTGCTTTCCACTAAACAATAGCCTTGATCTTTTTTGGATAAACTCTAACCTCATTAGCCGAGATAACATGCCCCAAAAATACAACTTTCGATAACCAAAATTCACACTTTCTAAGCTTCTCGTATAACTGCTTTTCTCGCAATAGTTGTAAAATAATCCACAGATGTTGTTCGTACTCCGCTTCAGGTTTCGAATAGATCAAAATGTCATCGATGAAAACTACAACAAATTGATCCAAATAGGGTTAAAAAATATGGTTCATGAGGTCCATAAATGTCGCTAGAGCATTTGTCAAACCAAAAGGCATCACTAAAAACTCATATTGACTATAACGCGCACGAAATGTTGTTTTAGGTACGTCACTATCTTTTAATTTCAACTAATAGTAACCAGATCTCAAATCGATCTTAGAAAAGATGGTAGCTCCCTTCAATTGATCAAACAAGTCATCAATACGTAGTATGGGGTACCAAATCTTGATCGTCAACTTATTTAGTTGCTTGTAATCTATACAAAGTCGTATCGAACCATCTTTCTTTTTAACGAACAAAACTAAAGCTTCCTAGGGTGATATTCTAGGCTATATAAAGTTGCATTCCAGTAAAACATGCAATTGAACTTTTAATTCTTTCAGCTCTGTTGGCTCCATACGATAAGGAGATATTAATATCGGATTCATACCAAGAATCACTTCAATTACGAACTCAACCTCCCGATTTGGTGGTAATCTCGGTAATTCCTCGGGAAACAAATCAAAGAATTCAAAAATAGTTCAAATCTTGCTAATTTGACTATCACCAACATTCAAGTTAATAACATAAGCAAGAAAAGATTCACAACCTTGAGAAGCTTATTAGCTCGAACTACTGAAATAGCACAAGTTGAACCACTCATTTGAACACCATTCACTTCAATTAAGTTACAATCAATACTCACTCCATGTTCAATGAGCCAATCCATACCCAAAATCACATCAAAATCACCAAATGACATAATTAACAAATCAACGGGAAAAGATATGTTTTGAATTTCTAACAGACACCGCCTACACACTCGATCAACCAACACTGACTGCCCCAAAAGACTCGACATAACCATGGATACTTTAGATATCTCAGACTTTAAACTCCCCATTTTGACCAATTTAGAATTAATGTAAGAATGTTACGATCCAAGATCTATCAAAGCATAAACATGCTCAAAATGTAATAAAAAGATACCTACTATGACATTGGTAGCGTTGCCCTCCTCATGAGTTTGTATGACATAAGCTCGAGCCGACGCTCTCGCCTCTGAATGATGTGTAACAACATTACTCCCTTTTCTAACACCACCTCTAGAAATAGAACCACCAAGACTAATTCCACAACCCCTGGTCGTAAGTGTAGACTTCTGAGTAGAAATAAGAGTAGCATTATCATTTCTTGGGCACTCATGAGTGAAATGCTCTTATAACCAGCATCGAAAACAAGCTCGTGTCAATTTCAAACATTCACCTCAGTGCTTCCTTCGATATTGCTCGCAAGTCAGTATTTCAACATCTCGAGACGGACCTCATACACTACCCACAAAAATAATCGGTTGTCGACCTCTTTTCAATCAGATGTGTTAGACTTAAAAGTCGATTTCCAATTATTACAATAACTTTTAGTCCACTTTGGTTGAGTGTACGAACTAACAGTTCCTATCCGTAATTAACAAACTCTAAATTTTGATGCGATATAAATTGTACTTGTAGCTCATCATGTAATTGATCGCCTCTGAACGTACTCCGTATGTATGGCTTCCACAAGTATACGTGTCAGGTTGTAATATAGTTTGTACGACAAAATACTAGGTAGTATTCTTAGGATTGTACCCAAGGGAGGGTTAAAGCAATAGTAAATTATATCCTTGCAAAGAAAAGAATTAATTAGTACTACTTTTAGGGATTATAGTACGATAAAAAAATAAAGAAGTTGTTATGGAAAACATGAAAAGAAATAAAATAAAGTAAAGGGTGAGATGTGTAGATTCGATAAACGTCTTTGGGGAGATTAGGTCGCTTCAGTATGGTTTCTTCAACTTTGGTTTTTAGGGATTTTACTTCAATCAACTTTAGCAAGTCTATAGAGAATACTTATTACTAGATGTCACAGTCTAAATCGGTTTGGGGATAAGGTTTTCACGGATAGGTAATTCCAATTTTGGGTTCATTCTCACCTAAATGACATTCTAGGGTTGTTAGGCCTAGTTTTTGTTTCATGTTCTTCCTTTTCCAAACAGCTGATCCGATTGAAAATCCCTATTTATACAACAATTAAATATCCATACTCTCACTCTTTAATTCCCCAAAATGGAATTAGTGTCTCATGGTTTTCTTAATCATCATAAAAACAATAATATATAAAAACATAGAATTGAATAGATGAAATGAAAAAGAAACTTTAATTGTATTGGCAATCTGTCGGAAAATAATTCCTCAAATGTTTATGTATGTCACAACAAAGGAGTTAGTCTCTCATATCTTCAAGTCTGATCCCTTTGTTGCGATATAGAACATCCTATGTCGTGACATAGTGATGAGCTTCACTTTTGTTCAACTTCTAAAGGTCTCCTTCACACTTACGAAGTACTTTAGCTAACCTTTAGGCCTCAACTGACCTTAAAGACTACAAAGTAACCTTTTAGCTCTTCAAGTGTGAAAACTAGTTCAATCTGCTAGGTAAAAAACTTACAGATCAAACTCCCCCACACTTAAGTCTTTGCTTGTCCTCAAGCAAACAAAACAAGAAAAAAAAAACAAAAAAAAGAAAACAAATAATGGAACTTGATTTTGTATCATACAAAGATTAGGGTTATAGCATTTACTCTACGCATTATGTATTTCTCAATAATTCTAACATGAGTGAGCAATTTTACCATTTTTGTTTAGAAAAAAATATAAATTCAGTAAGTTACAAAAAATACAAATATCAAAGTCCTATTGATATAAATCCATCAATGCATACAAAGAATGCCTTAGGTCATCCCTAAACACCGTAATATGCAAAAATCTCAATTTAGTCACACAATCTCGAAATTACTATCTATCATATATATACTAGCATGCTTGTTTCCTCATATTATGCACATCATTTGGTATCAATAATACCTTTCTATCTATACTTAATGTAACTTATATAACTTAATAATTTCATGTTAAAAAATTTAAAAATTCCTCATCATCATGCTAAATTTATTAAAAAATACAATCAACCTATTATACATGCTCCTAACCAATCACTTGTTTTTCTACAAGCTCAAGCACACATAAAAGAAAAACATAAAAACTAAAAATAAAAGCTATATGTAAAAATTCCTATGTTACCCCCTACATTTTATATAACACATGGTCCTCAATGTGTAGCCCCTTAAATAGTAAGGAAAGAAGTTACCCGATTGGTCGTGAAAGCTCGTCCTCTTATGGTGGTTGTCCTTCTCCCTTTTGTCATGAACGACTCGAAATGTTTGTGTCTCCATAGTGTGGGGTTCCCACATAAAAATTAAAGCATATATAGAAACAGTATAAATTCTAATTCTAATCATACTCCTACAAATTATATAAGTCTTAAAACCAAAAACCAAAATTATCCAAAAATTACAAATCTTAAAATAAAATAAAATCTTTAAAGTTTCTCTAAAAATTTTAAACCCTCTTCCTCCAAGTCGGATTGAGGGTCCATTGGAGCTTTGCCCTTGCGGAAGTACTTTTGGTGAGAGCTCCCACCTTGTTATCTTGCTAGACTCTGAATCACTGATTATTTGGGAGTTGAGTATTGAGGCTGGAACATTTCCTCGTACTAGTCTTTCGTGTTAGGGTCCTCTTGCTCCAAATTGGTTTCACCCAACTCGGTTTCTTCCTCAGCTCCTCATTCTTCCCTAAACATGTTCAGTGGGTAGTTTAGAGTGGGTAACCCATTTATCCTTACGAATTCTTTCAATATAGGACCCATTTCCTGCATCCACCAAATGATGCCATCTAGCTTCATGTTGATGCTTCCTTGGTTCTTCTTCCTGGCTCTTGATTTCTCTTTTCTTTTTATTGAAGCTAGTAGATCCATCTTTCCCTTCCTTCTTTGGTCCCACTCCTTAACTTGTTTACGTTGAAGCTCAACATATTATTTGTACAAGGAGTCTCCAATGATGCTTTGAGTTGGTTTCAAAAATTATTTGTTCTCGCTTATTGGCACCCTTGTCTTTTTGCACAGTACCGTCACTAAATGCGGAATGAAAAGGCCACTTTTTTGGCCTTGGGTGCACTGCTACATTTCTCGAAAGATCCAAGCACCAACACAAATCAGCTTCTGCTGCAAAATGCCATATAATAAGAGAGCTCAAAAATAATTAACATTAGAAACGTTCAAAGTTGGTACAATTTGTGTTGATAGAAATTGCATCCACATTTTGCAGCCGAAAACATAATAGCTTGATTAAAATTAGAGGGTGTGCCTATATATGGTCTATAGTTCTGTTTACCTTTACCCTCTGTCCAAAAACATAATTATCTCTTCCATATCAACATTATTAAATAAGTTAAAATCCACATTGTCTATAAAATCCTTCTCATAATATGGAACATTGTAATACTTACAAATAGTCACAGGTAGAATGGGAACAAATTTTCCTCTTATAGCTATTGCCTTGCAACTTCTTCTATTAAGAATAGCCTCTTTAAAAGATGCATAGAATTTATGAACGATTGGTTCAATGGTGTTACCGGTTGGAGGAACACAAAATTGTTCTTGTTGATGATATTTTACCAGCGACCTTATGTCTTTATAGTGGATCATTGATGGTTCAAAACTCCATTCTTGGATTAGTGGTCGTCCCTGCGATACGATAAAGTAACCTTTGACTTTGTCATTATCAAACCTCTCATAGTCCAAATCACTGTCACTTTCTTGAACAATAGTTCATTTGCTCTTTCTCAGTGGCATTGTAATCTTCAAAATACTTTTAATGAAGATGAACAGTAATGAATGAAACAGTAAAAGATGAGAGATACCTTTGCTTTTACCGAAAAGACAAGATCAAGCCTTTGAGTGATAGAATGAAGCCTCTTTGAGGAATGGTAGAGTTTGGGGTTTTAGGTTTTTAGAAAGAAAAGAGATGAAAGATTGAAAGAGTTTTGAAGAGTTTTGAAAGTGTTTAATGTTAGGAAATAAGTTTAGGTTAGTGTGGCATATATAGGGGGTGTGTAATTTTAGGGTTTTGAGGTTAAATTTTGGGTAAAATAAGGGTTTAGTCACCAAGTTATGTAAGCGGGTCGAGTCAACCCTCCAAGTTTTGTATACGATGTCACGATGTATCCATGGTGTGTCGTGACAAACCTTTCAATATCTCTTTTTCACGATGTAGCTCCCCTTATGTCGTGACAAACTTATCAGTTATGAAGTTTTGGCAGTTTGACCCCTATGTTGCAACATACAAAGGGGTATGTCACGTTATAGCATGTTTGGATGTCCTTGAGGTAGACTGTTTGCTTTGTCCCGATCTAGGTATGCTGTGCCGTGACAAACACATCAGTTTTTCTTTGAACACTCTGAAATGAAGAAATAATTAAGTTAGTAGGTTAGTATAAATATGGAAGTAAAAATGCTTATTAGTGCCCATCATAATTATCTGATAAGGTCGTTAGTGTTCGCTTCAACACCCGACAACAGTTCATTCTATCACTGTTGGTCTAGAAGCCATCATGCCAAGTTATCCTCTGACATTTATTGCTTTCCCAAAATTTCCCTTTTCGTATTGCATTAATAACCGCCAGTGCCTTCCTTCGATTATATCTATCAATGATGACCACGAATTTGTGCCACCACTTGATCTTGCGACTGCTTTCGTTGTTGGGTCAATTACAGAATTGGAAGGCTTGCACGTAGTGCTCTAACAACTGTTCAATCGTTTTGTTCAGTAAATACGATTCTCTTAATAAATTTTCATGTGATTGTCTTAGTGTTATTGCAACTATATCTTTCCTTAAATTCCATTCCCAACATATTCCCGTGGGCTTGAACAGTATCTTTGCACATGGCTTTTGAAACCATTGAAAGGGTTGGACTTCTCACGAATTTGTTTCCTGTTTTCGTAAGGGCACCATTATTTTGATGTCCGAAGAACGAGGTGATAAAACATAAGTGTAGATCTTTTCAATTATTTGAATTGGATGAAAAACCCTAATATTATTGTTTTCTTTGGGAATTTGCTTTAATGGAGAGATACCATACCTTACGGCCATTTCCCATTCAAAACCTAACCCTTGATCCATAGGTTCTTCAATTGTCAATATTTTTTCTGTGTTTCTATTGGTAGTAGTTCTCAATTGAAGACCCACCATTTTCAAGTTAAGGTAATCACAATAACTCAAAGGGATCGATTCATCACTAGATTGAGGCCCATTTTTAATTCTCAGAGTACGTTCAATTTTCTCTTCATGGTATTCAATTACAAGCTCATATTCAATCTTACCATAATTCTCATCATGATCATTGATAATACAAGGGTGATCTGTCGGTTTTATACCTAGAAGATTCAACTAGTTTTTACACTTGAAGAGCTTGAAATCAAGTATTTTCTTTATGTTTTATATAACTTAGATTTTCACTTTGAATAAATTGTGCAATTGAAGTGTTAAAATGTGATTTTATTGTCTTTAAGGCCAATTGAGGCCTAAAGGTTAAATAACATACTTCGTGAGTGTGCAGGAAACTATAAGAAGTTGCATAAATATGGAATTGATCACTTCGTCATGACATAGGATGATCTACGTCGCAACAAAGGGACCGGACTTGGAGATTTAGGAGACTGACTTCTTTTTCATGACATACATGGGGAATGTTGCGACAATGATTGCAAGATGACACTTTATATAGGGACTAATGATTTCATCATGACATAGATCTTAGTGTGTCACGACATTGACCCCTGGATGCAAAATCTACACCAAGTGAAGGGCGTTCCAGTCTTTACAATACCACTTAAACATGAAGAATGACAGTTGACCTAGGGTTGTTGAAAATGACTATCCAAGGCTATATATAGGGCCTTTAACACTAGATTTAAACATGCCATTTTTTAGATTTAAGTTTTACTTTATAATTTTTGTTTCAGAAATGAGATTGTAAAACTCGCATAACCATTCAAGGAATTTTTCCTGATAGATTGCCAATACAAATTGAGTTTCTTTTTCATTTGAGTATTCAATTATATGTTTCCATATATCATTGTTTCCATTATGATTAAGAACACCATGAGGAACTAATTCCATTTTGGGGAATTAGGGAGTGGAAGTATGATTATTTAATTTTTTAACAGAGATTTTTACATTTGGATCAGCTATTTGGGAAAGGAAAAACATCAAACAAACACTAGGCTTGACAACTATAGGACGTCATTTATGTGGGAATGAACCCAAAATTGTTATTACCCATTCGTGAACAGCATTTCCCTAAATCGGTTTAGACTGTTACATCTGGCGATAAGTAGTCTCTATCGACTTGCTATGCCAACGAAAGATCGAGAGATCCAACTAGGGTAGTGACTAGTTGATTGAATGAAAATCCCCAAAACCTAACAATTGAAGAACTCATACTGAAGCGACCTAATATCCCCAAACCAGTTTATCGATATTTACATCTCAACTCTCTTCTCTATATTTTCTATTTTATTTATAACTTTCTCAATCAAATCTTTTATTATTCTTCATACTATAATCCCTAAGGCAAGTACTAATTACATTTATTCTTTGTAAGGATTTAATTTACTATTACCTTACGCCTCCTTTGGTTACGATCCTCGGAATACTACCAAGTGTTTCGTTGTACACACTATATTTACAACCTAACTCAAATACTTACGGAAGCTTAAAACCTATACCGAACAAGAGTACATTTGAAGGCTGTCAAGTTGTTGGCGTTGTTGCCGAGGAGGCAATGCTTTAGTAAATTTTATTCGTCCTTTGTTAATAAGATAGTTAAAAAAAAATTAGGTTATAGATACGATTTTATTCACTTGTTTTATTTGTTTTATTTAATTTTATTTATTTATTTTTCGTATTTTTCTTTTCATTTAATTAATTTTGGTTTATGACTCAGAGCCAAGGAAACTTGGTAGATCCAATCTCTATCCCTAAAGCATTTATTAGGCAAAATCATAGAACCCAACAATCGATGCAAAACCCATAACCACCGAAGGAACGAGAAGAAATAGTCGACCTAATTGAAGATCCCACTATCAACGTAGAAAATATTCCTATACCTCCACAACTCCCTTCAAATGAACCAATGGCAGAAGTACCAAAAACTTTGAGGGAGTACTCTTTGCCTACTTTAGATCTAATTCAAGGGAGTATTGCTAGACCTACCATAGCTGCTAATAGCTGTGAAATAAAACTTGCTATGATTCAAATGATACAAAATAATTTGCTATTTAGAGGGACAATGGTTGAAGATCCCAGTTTACATTTGAAGAGGGTTTTTACAATTATGCGATATTTTTCGGTTTAATGGTATTACTGATGATGCCATTAATCTTAGATTATTTCCCTTCTCATTAACTAACAATGCCTTTTCGTGGCTAATGGGAATGCACCCGGATCTATCACAACATGGGATGAACTGGCGAGGAAATTTTTGCAAAATTTTTCCTATGGGGAAAGCAATCTAATTCAGGAGAGAATTGTTAACCTTTCGACAATTTGAGGGTAAAGGATTCCATGAAACATGGGAACAATTTGAGACATTAGTACAAAAATGCCCTAATCATGGTATGTCGGAATGGATGTAACTACAAACGTTTTACAATTGGTTGGACACATCAGCCAAATTTACCCTAGATGAGGTAGTAGGAGGAGCCCTATTGAACTGGACTTATAATGATGCTTATGGGCTAATCGAAAATATGGCGATGAACTTCTGCCAGTGGCTTACTAAAAGGTTCACTTATGTGCAGAAACCATGTTAATGATCTCAGATATTACTTGCTGAAGGCAATTAGAGGAAATGTTCAGCCTAAACATCAAAACTTCTTTACCTTCCTCAACTGGTTTTATTCCTTAACTCAATGGCTGAATATGGTGAATGATTACAAGGAACCGGGAATCCACCTGATCATAATATTTTACAAGCATCAATATTTTGTTCAAAGTGGTAGAGCATCTCAGCTAGGCATATTTTCGACAGCCTAGATTCACCATTCTTATCCTGATGACATAAGAAACTTATCACTTCAATATAGAGATCTCCAGAAACACTTTTGTCAGCTTAATAGGGTCATCCCATTTGAAATTTGGCTTCCTCCAAAAGTATCTGCTCCATGGGACACTTGGCCAAAACAGGTTGAACACCGACCCTATCATGAACAGGTCATCAAGGAGATCAATATCTTTTATGATAACCTAGTTGATCCAAAAGAATGGTCTCAAGATTATCCCTGGTGCTGTAGCCAGCTAAGCACTAAGGATACTAGAATCCAAAGCCAACAGTGTGAAGATAAGGATAAAGACCATATGGATGACGATGAGGATTTTGATGAAGAAACTTTACACCTCAGTATTTATCAGAAAAACAAGAAAATCTAGACAAAATTATTGGAATGAACATCACTGATGATGATTCGACCGACTATGGTGACTAAAAGAGAGAATCTTTACTGTTGACTTTTACTGTACACTCTCTTTATGTTACATCTACTTTTGTAAAATAATGTTTAAGGTTTGTTTGCTTGTATCACTCTTCTTTTATAAAAGGAGAGTTTGTATCAGTTGTAAGATAAGAGTTTTCTGAAATAAAACCCTACGAGTGTTTTCTACTTATGGCCTTCTAAATCTCTCCCTCTTCTTTTTGAGTTTTCTTCTTAATCAATTAAGGAAGCATGGTTTTGGTTCTCATCAACTATGAGCTTTCATAAGTATGCTCTGTACTTGCCACACTTGTATGGATCTTGTACATCAGAAATGAAACTCTGATAGAGATGAGATTAATTCCCAAGCAAGGTTGATTAAGCATATTCCTGACTTAGGATATTGCAACTAAAAGGCAGTGCCTATTTGAAGGTCAAAGAGAAGGACCTGTGTTTGGCATAGCATATCTGTTGCGATTTCTTATTCTGGAATTTCTTTCTTGAGCTTGTTTCAGCAGTTACTCTCAGTTTCACTCGCCATTTGTATCAGAGCCAAGTTACTTAGGTTTCCTTAAGAAGATCTCGATTAAAATTCAGAAGGAACCAACCATTAATGACAGATAAAATGTTATCCCGTCCCTCTACTTCTTCAACTCAAATCTCTTTACCTCCAACCCCCTTCAAATCCCACTCTATAAAAAAAATTTCCTTTTTATATGAAATAGACTTTATTCAGGAAGAGGATAAGGTTCAGTCTACAAACCTTCCTATTGTAAATCCCTATTTACCATATACCAAATCTTCCTTTTCTCTTATAAAATCTATTAAAGCTTTAATCCAAAATACTCCTAAGAAAGTTAAGGAGTATGTTCAAGCTTCCAAGTTTGACAACTATCCTATACAAGAGTTTGCTGAGGAGCAGTTTGTTAACTTAAAGATTCCAGCTGAATTCCCCAGAGAATGGAGACAAGCAGGATATTCTCATATCTATTTTGGTGTTATCTGTCTGGCGTTAAACTACCATGGTACAAAAGGCAAACCTGTTGTAGCAAGAATCGCTCTTTTGGATTCCAGATATTTGGAATACCAACATGCCTGTATTGCTACCATTGAAGTAACTCTTAATTTCGGGCTAGTAATGGTCACTCTCTTTCCAAATTTTACAATGGCATTAGCAGATCTAAATATGTTGTTTGCACTGAAGGTACAAATTCAGATTGTCGGAGCTCCTCAGATCCCAACTGTAATTGTGGCTACTCTTCACTACCAGATAGTGTACAGAGTTCAAGACCATGCCTTCAATCTAGCAAACCATGGAACAGATGATTCGTTGCTCTTTACTGTGAATACAAAAGACCAGTCTCATTGTGTTCATGTTCCCAGACACATACAAAAAGAAGAACTTCTACAGATGTTACCAGAAACTTGGGTAACCAAGTATGAGCAGCTACATCAACACAGTCAACCCATTCAGTCTACAAGGAGCCAAATGATTTCCAAGAAGGATGGAACCACAGTAATCAAATTTGATCATAGTCATTTACAAGAACCCAAAGGGCCTTCTATTTTTCCCACACAACTCATGATGCAACCCAGAAACCCCCTTCGGGGTCATAATAATGAAGATTAGGATTGCTGTTGTGAAGCATGTGATCCAAGACCAGAAAGGAAGATGATTGAGCACTTCACCTCTATAGGAACACCTATCCTCACCTTCAGAGATGAAGTTACAGGCCATTGTCCATGAGACATAGAATGTTCTTGTGAATTTTGTACAGATGACAGACTTGCCAGGTGGATTGATGATCTTGATAATCCAGTTCAAGATTAAAGGAAGGAAAAGAAAAAGAAAAAGAAGAACTCAACCCAGTCAGAGTTCTACAAAAGGTGGATGGCAGGAGATCTAGATATTGGACCACTTGGAGAAGATAATGTAAAATTTATTTTCCTTGTTGACTACTCAAAAAAGCCAACAAATTCTCCAGTTTTATCCTCGCACCAAATTTACCTCCTTTACCTCATTTACCTCCCTCGACAACAAAACCACAACCACCTTCTTCACATTAAGAAGAAAATCCTTTCCCCCAGCCATGTTATAAAAAGATAAGGAAATGGGTTCGAAAAAATCCATTACCTCTGCCAAAACCAATCCCTTGTGTCTCTATGATTCAACCCTCAAGCTCTAGTTCCTATGATAAGGAATTTCCTCCATTGGAAGAATTCACAGAGAAAAACTACATTCACTCTCCAAAAATCCCTTCAAAACTCCAGACTGATACATCTGGCACGCTTTTAAAACCAAGTGCTGCAGAAGCAACTTTGAACTGGCAAACTGAAAATGCTTTAGCTCAAAATAAAACCTTAAAACAGATAGATTCAAAGCTTACAAAGGTTGAGTCTAAAGTAGATGAAGTACTGATCTTGATCAGAGTTTTAAAAGGAAGGGTGGATGCACTCTCCAAAGAAAGAGCCTTACCAGGACAAGATTTCTTCTCATATGGCTCAAAGAGAAAAAGAAATTCAAAAGTTGAAAGAACAAATTACAATGCTGGAAGAAACAGGGAAAATCCCTCAGTCTACAACAAGGTCGAAAACTGTTAAATTATTTTCGTCCATTAGACAGCAGAAAAGCTCTCTTTCATCTGAAGGAGTGAGAATTTCATTCCCTAATTTTCCTCAAAGAACAAAACTAAGCACTTATGAGATCTATCTAGAGATAAAGAAACAGGAGGAAGCAAAAAAGAAAAAGAAAGCAGAAGAAGCAAAAAGAGAAGAAAAAAGCCTTGGCAAAAGACCTGTGGAACAAAAGACTCCTCTAGCATCACCACCACTAAAACAAGCCTTAAAGTCCCTAATGATCCAAAAAGATGCTGATAAAAATCCTTTAACAACTTTTTTAAAGGATTATAAGGAGACTATGATTCCAAAGATTACGGCCATACAAATTTCTGATCAGCCTTCAAGTCCATCAGAGTCAGAAAGAACTGATTCCTATTCAGATTCAGATTATGATCCATAGAGAGAAAATTCCAGTGACAACTCAGAGGATGAAAGCTTTTCCAAAGTTCTACATGTAGAGCCTAAAGTAGAAGGATTTGAGGAAGAAGATGAAAATATGCCCAGAGCATCATAAGCATCTTCATCTCAAAATCATTCTCCTTCTACTGGGAAAACTTCCATTGGAAGAACTACTTTTACTCATGGCTTGAAACCAGAAAAATCTCAGAAGAAAGTCACTACAACATCCTTATGGAATTTGTTTCCAAATTTACTAGAATGCTTTGAGATTGGTGGAACTCTATAAGCCATGCTGATCAAATGCAATTCTTGGTCTTACAAGATCTTGTGTAACCAATCAGGATAATCCATCATCATTTTGTTGGAAATCCAGAAGATCTTTTGGCCTTGAAAAGAAGAGAATTCTACAAGAGAAAGTGTTGTTCTTACGAGAAGAAAGACCTAGCAAAGCATTTTAAAATAATGGCCAAATTATTTTGTGCTTTAGGTCTCAACGTCAACCTCAAACCAGTAATCCTTTTATCTCTTCCCGATCCATTGCAAGTTGCAGTCAACCAGGCTTTACAAGGATAAGGCAAAGACATCCTGCATCTCACTATTGGAGAGATCCAACAATAAGTCTTTGTTACACTGGAGGATATATGCAACAGGAGGAAGATATTCAAAGACTATCTCCATGGTTACAAAAGATTAGATCATGCCTGTGATGATTCCCATCTAAAGATTAAATGCTCGAGAGACAGATTTTGTGATTGCCGTCCTAAAAAGAAAAGGTATTACAAAAAATATCTTTCTGAGAAATCTTCAAAATGGAGAATAAAGAGTCGCAGGAGAAAGAAGTTTAATTGGAGATACTTGAGAAAGAAGCACCTCGAATCAAAGAAATCAGACAGATGCTATCTGTGTAAACAAAAGGGACATTTTGCCAAAAATTGTCCAAAAAATAGAAAAGGTGCAAAAATGATCATCCAGATGATTCAGAAAGCTGGACTAAAGATCAAGAAAGAAGACGACATCGAGTCAATCTGCTCCATAGATGATAACAATCTGATAGAACTTTTGGAGCCATTCAAGATGACAAATCCTTTTCTTTCTCTGATCCAGTTTCTGATTCCGACATTCAGATGATACTACAAACCCAGCATATCCAAAATCAACCAGCAGTAATTCCACAAATTCCTGTCAAGATCATTCCAAAGAAGAATAGTAAGCCTATTACTATAATAGCGTTTATGGACACAGGAGCTGCTGAGACGATCATGAATCCAGATGTTCTACTTGCTAAATGCTGGAGACCTCATGAAAGACATTTCAATTTAGCTGTAGATTATCCTGTCACTACCCATATGATCAGTAAGCCCATAACCATACAGTTCTTTCCAAATTGTTCTATTAGAACAGAAGTTTTAGGTTCAAAACTTCCAGGGAAAGATATTGTTATTGGTTTTGACCTATACCAAAAAGCCCAACAATTAAGAATCCTTCCCGAAGGAGTCCGTTTCAAATCCTTATTCAAACCTATGTCCCAATTCCTAAACTATTTTCAATCCAGCAAGACAAAATCCTTCAGATCATTTAGAAGTTGAAAGAAAAATCCTGTGCTGATTCCCATTTAGAATTTTTACTCAAGTGTAACCATCCCTTGTGGAAAAATTCTAATTTCATTATTTCTCTTCCCTTCAAGAAAAATAAAGACATAAACCCTACAAAAGCCAGCCATACCAGCATGAACCCAGACCATCTCTTGTCAGCTGAACAAGAATGTGAAGATCTTCAAAGACAAGATCTCATAGAGCCCTCTCACTCACAATGGGCTTGTGAAGGTTTTTATGTCAACAAAAGGTCAGAACAAGTTCGTGAAAAGCTCAGATTGGCATTACCTCGGGAAGGCCAGTTATGTAAGTAGTCGAAATCCCTACTCCAATATATATAATCCAGGATAGAAAGATCATCTTAATTTCAGATGGGGAGGAAACCAAGGACGAAGTGGTAATAACAACACGCAAGCAAGAAACCCTAATTACCAACCCCTATTTTTGCAAAGACAACCGAAAAGAGTGATTTAAGGTGACCATACTGCATGTGGTCAAAGGTTAGATTGAATCGAAGGAGAAATGCATTCTATGAGAGCGAATGTAAAACAAGTACAGTGTGATTGCACTAATATCGCCAGATCTTTAGTAAAGGTAGAGGAGAGCATGGATCAATTAATGAGTAAGGTGAGCTATCTTTCAAGGCAAATTGGTTCAGGTATCCCTAGCAAAACTAAGAATAATCTCCGATGAGAAGGTAAAGAATAGGTCAAGGTGATTAAGTTAAGATCGGGCAAAATACTGAGTAGCCCAAAACAACTTGATCGTGTTTGTAATGTCACAGCGATTGTGCAAGTGAACACACGTTGATGCAAGTATAGTTGATAGAACAATTCTATCGGATATCAATCCCACGAGGAATGGGTTCTTGATATTCAGATGTCGAAGCAACTAATACTAGAATTAGATAAAATGTGAGTAGGGATGTCAGTGCAATTCAGTAAGATCTGCACAGCTAAAATAGTCAATATTGTCAATGCAATTATATAAGTTAATTATCAGAGCAACTGAAAGTAAATCAAAGTGTTGTTGAAGTGTTGAGAATTTAAATACATAAAAGTAAAGGTGTGATCAAGTGTGAAGAATTGGAATGGATCACTAACTTCGCTAAGTAGAAATGTTGGATGCACCGACAAGGTAAAATATAGCTGGAATATCGCTGCAATGAAGTCCCTTTGAGTTCTTACCAACAACAACTCTCTACTTAATCCCGACTTAAATATCCACAATCACTCCACCTCTCGGTGCGAGCAACGATGTATATTCAAGAACAAGTAACTGGAGTTTGTCCCAGTCCTAAGCAACTCTCACCTAACTTATTTATTAACCCAACCTGTCATCACATCTCTCGATGTCAGCGTACTAAAATTTCACTATCATGCTTAAAGCGGTTAGATCCAAGAATAAATAGATAAGCAGTGTAAAATAAGAATCAAAATGATTTAACATTAAAAGACACTCTCGTATTCATTTAATATCATTAAAATCCATTACCGTTTAAGAAGAATTAAAGAGTACAACGAAGCTTACTATCTCTAGACTACTAGGCCTACTCCCTAATTGTTCCTCTTACTTTCCATCAAGCACTCCTCGTCAGAAGTTGCTGCATACTTGCTCCATCAGCTCTCCCTCCTTCGACGTCAAGCTTCCATGGTAGCTTGCCTGAAGATTTGATAGATTTTTGGATTTAAATTCTTAACTCCTTGATATTTATCTCCTTCTTTTTTCATCTATTTATAAGCTCAAGAAATTGCAGATTTTCTCCATTCTCAGATCCAACAACTTTGTACAACTATAAAAGTTTGTTAGATTACAGCTGTGCACTCACGCAGTTCTAGTGTATTCTTCAGAGATCAGCAGATTATCGCTGTATCACTGGGCACATTCTAAAATCATAATTGCAGCGACATCTGTTAAATTCTTTCATTGGTGCTTCCATCTGTGAATTCAATTTGATTTTAATCATTCGAGGTTTAGTTTCAATGCGACGACATCTTTTGGTCGTAATTTCCAGCTGATCTTGTGGCTGCATTCGTCTAGCATTAAGCTTCTAGACTGAGTTCCTGCGCTGACAATATTGAGACGCAATATATCGGTTGTTTGCGTCGACGTTAGTACAAAAATAGATAAAAATAACAAGAATTTAAACTAACTAACAATGAGTTGAAAAATATGGAAACTAAGTATAAAATTCTAATGATGCATGCTAAATGAAATGCAAAAGAGACAGTTAAAACACTAAATTGGAGAGAAAATCTATGTCATTTGTAATACCATCACATCCCCAAACTTGAGTTTTTACTTGTCCTCAAGTAAACAAAAATTAACAAAGTCACAAGAAAAAAATGTCGTTGCAGTCAATATTCTCACAACTTAAATTTTCTGAAATTCTAATGTACAAATTGTATTCACATGAAAGAATAATGGACCGACAATTTATAGGCATGAATAATTAAAACTGCAACTTCATAAATGTTAGTATCATGCACTGAATCCTAATCTTCCTTAAACCAATATAACGTTTATCATAATTTTTTTTCTTTTTCTTCCTTTTTTCATTTTTCTTTTTTCAAGTGATTGAGAGATGCCATTGCATTACTCTACCTTTATTCTTGGGCAGTAACGATGGGTTACAACAAACCCCCAGGAGGTATGTAATTGTGCCGACACACACTCTTGTAGTGACAACCTTTGGCTAGGTGATTTTTCTAAACCTACAGCAAAGTGTTCTCCCTTGAAAAGTCACAGTGCACTCACATTGGAGTGTCTTTTATTCATACAATGTCACTGCAATTGGAGTTAGTTTAAGATTCAAACATCACACTATTCATTCATTACTGAAGCAATTTCAATCATTCAATCAAAAATAGCAAACTCATCATTCATTCATATTCATCCAATTTACACATCAGCATTCAAACAATTCTAGAATTACGCATCAAAATAAAAATTGTGGGCACATTTCTGTTTGAAATTTTGTAAATTTTCATTAACTAAAGAAACAAAATAAAAGTCAAACATGAAGGTGTAGTTGCATTTCCAAATCACATTAGCTTCCCCCCCAAACTTAATGTCTGCATTGTCCCCAATGCACTGACAATAGCTGTACATATATAATGGAAATGCAGCTAAGATGTACTAGAATAAAATGAATCCAACGATAATTAAAATGCAGGCACAATAAAAATGTATGAAACTTAACTAAAAAGAGATGTACCAAATTATTCAGCAGCAACCGATGCAAAGGCTGCTTTGGTTTTCTTCTTTTTCTTTTTCGGGCGCTCTTCCTCGTCATGGTGCTTCTTCTTTTCTTATCCTTGCGCCTCTTCCTCTTCTTATCCTTTGAACCAACCGACTCGACTGATTGCTCCTCCAGGGCGTGTTTGGGTGGCAGCCTCATCAGTTGTCACTTATGATGGTAGATCTTGGCAAGTGGTGCTATGTAGCGCACAATAGCTAGAGGATTCAGTTCCTATATCTCACCAGTGACAATCTCAACCTGGCTCGCAATCGGTAGAGCTTTCCCTGAGCTAGATGCTCTCACAATATCTTCAACGATCATTGTTGGGGCATTAATTTCCTTCTCCATCTGCACCTCGACAGGTTCTTCTTCTTCTTTCTCTTCCTCATCTTGACCCCTCTCTTGATTACCTTCCTGATTTGCCTCTTCTTCTACACTTGGCTCATTTTCAACTAGACCAGTGTCAGCACAATCGACTGTATCACATCTTCTTTCAGAATAGCTGCCCTCTCTGCCATACACCAAACTATTTGAGAATTCATCTTCGAATAAGTGGGCGATGTTGCGATGAAAATCGTCATCAACCTGTGACTGCCCACCATCCTTCTCATCATCAAAAATATTGATCTGGGTTGGTGCAGGGGCAGGCCTACCATCAGAGGTAGGTTGCTCGGAAGATGAATACTTCATAGGGCGGTAGATGGATGGGAAAGTTGGGAAATCTGGTAGTGGGGTTTGGCTGATCTAGCTTAATGTAGCAATAAGGGCTTCATTCCATGCGTTGGTGTATGCATAAAACTTGTGGAGTTGAAAATCCATCTCGTCTACGATGCTGACGGTATGAATAGAATGCATGTTGAGGCAGTCTAAATGAACTTCCATCAGTGCCAACTTCTTTGCTATTGGAGTCTCTATCGACGCATTAGTTTTTTCAACCTTCTTCTTACCCTTCCCTTTGTCCCTTTTCTTGGAGGTCTCTTTGGTCACTAGTGTGTCTTGCCCTTGTGTCATTCTCTCAACAGAAATATCATTGATTTGACCTTTATTATCCAAGACCTCATCATCATCTTTGGGTACAATGCCCTTGTGCTGACAAAGTAGGATAGTAAGAGAGGGAAAAGGAAGGATACCAGTTTGCTTTCCTACAGCTTCTGCGATCTAGCATGAATGAATTCACCAATGTCAATTTGTCGGTGATGCAAAATGAAATGCAGAAGACCCATACAGTCCAATGTGGCTGTAGTGCTGTGGGTAGAAGGCATAACATGACTGTTGATGAAATGAAACCATACTCTGCAAAAAATTTTAAGGTATCATTTGTGCATCGTATAATTATGAAACCCATTGCCCATCCATGTAGCATCATTGATGCAAAGATCATTCATCATTTGGGCCGAACAATCATCATCCAAATGGTGCATAAAGGGTGTATAGTCATCTACTCGTTCAGGAATTCTTAACAGTACGTTGATTTGTGTAGCACTCCATGGAACTAGTCCTTCTCGTACAAAGATAAACTCCTGCTCCTGATCCACCGAATTTGCATAAAACTCCCTCACCATTGTGGGAGAGTAGCCAAAAGGATGATCGTAGAAATACTCTAATTCGAGGAGGCTAATGATACGATGGACTTGTTTTTCGAGGGTCAAGTGTGGGAAAAGTTGAAGACCTTGTTCAGGATGGATGTTGCGCTTTAGCATAACATTATGGTACTAGTCTTTGGTCATAGTCGTTAAAAACAAAACTAGGCTTATGGATGAAGGTGGTGGTGTCATGGACGGAGCCACAGTAGGAATAGTTGGAGTGTTCTTGGAGGATGGTTTAAGAGTGTTTTTGGAAGGACGGGTTTTGGCCATGGTGAAAAGAAAATAAAGTAAAGAAAATTTATAGAAAAATATTGCTTCGGAATAAGAAAAGGAAATATGAAGACAATGAAGGAGATGTGTTGCAATAACAATGACGGATGTGAAGAGAAAGATAACTATAGTGTGAGGCTTTATAACCTAGATGTAATAAGTGGAAAAACACGGGGAAATGTTGCGTTTGCAGCCATTAATTGTCAAGCTGCAGATCGTACTGATTGGTTTTAATCCAATAGCTAAGAGAGAAATAAATCAATCGGCGATTCTTGCTGAAAAAGTAACACTGACTCATCGCAGAATGCACCGACAATCTATGCTTCAATGCATCGATAAAAATACGATCTTTATTTCTGCTAAGAATCTAAAACAATAGAAAGAAAAGTAAAACAAATAAATTAAATAAAAGAATGCATCGACATTATTTAAATGCACCAGGTCAATGGTTTCATCTGGTTCTCGAACATCTGGGCTCACATAGTGTTTAAGATGTTGGCCGTTTACTTTGAATTGTTGCCCATCCTTCAAGTTTTTTATTGCCACCACATCGCTTGGGAATGCTTCGACAACTCTAAATGGTCCTTACCACCTTGATCGTAATTTTCTTGGAAGCAATTTTAAACGTGACTCGAATAAAAGTACCAACTGACCAGGATGAAATTGTCGATGCAAGATAATGTTGTCATGCCATGTTTTCGTCTTTTCTTTGTATATCGTCGCATTCTCATAAGCATGGCATCAGATTTCTTCTAATTCCGTGATGTCCAATAGTCTTTTCTTTCCAGCAGCATCATAGTCTAAATTCACCTGCTTAATTGCCCACATGGCCTTTTGTTCAAGTTAGATAGGAAGGTGACAAGACTTTCCAAACACTAGTTGATATGGTGACATTCCCAACGGGGTTTTGTAAGCGGTGCGTAGCGCCCACAATGCGTCATGTAGCCGCACGAACCATCCTTCCTAGATGGATTAACCACCTTTTCAAGTATGCTTTTAATTTGACGATTAGATACTTCGGCTTGACCATTGGTTTGTGGGTGATATGTGGTAGCCATATGATGCTTCACACCATATCGCTTTAAAGCAGACGCCACTTGATTATTATAGAAATGAGTGCCTTGGTTACTTATCAATGCTCTCGGTGTTCCAAACCTTGTGAGGATGTATGTGTGAAAGAACTTCAACACCGTCTGAATGTTGTCTTTTAGCACCGCAATAGCTTCAATCCACTTTGAGACGTAGTCAACAGCCACTAAGATATACACATTTCCAAAAGAGTTTGGAAATGACCCCATAAAATTTATACCTCAAACATCGAAGAGCTCTACCTCCATGATGGGTTGTTGGAGCATCTCGTTGCATTGAGATATGGATCCAATACGTTGACAATGATCACATTGTTGTGCAAAATTATGGGTGTCTTGAAACAAATTGGGCCAATAAAATCCTGATTGAAGGACCTTTGCAGCAGTCCTTGTTCCACCAAAATGACCTCCATAAGAGGTATCATGGAAGTGTCACAGGATTGACATCATTTCTTCTTTAGCTACACAACGACGGATGATATTGTCAGCACATACCTTAAATAGGTATGGCTCATTCCAATGGTATTTGGTAGCATCACATATGAACCTGATATTCCTGTAACTAGTCGCACACATAGGTAGTTTTCCACACACAAGGTAATTGACAACATCAGCATACCATGGTGATGTGTCAACAAAGAATAACTGCTCGTCAGGAAATGCTTCAATAATCTGGGTTGTTTGCCTGTTTTCATTTCCAGTTTCTGATCGAGACAAGTGGTCAACTACTTGATTCCCAGATACTTTCCTATCTCTGATTTCGACATCAAATTCTTGGAGGAGTAAGATCCATCTGATGTGTCTAGGTTTGGTATCTTTTTTGTTGAAAAGGAATCTCAATGCTGAGTGGTCCGTGTAAACAGTAGTCTTTGCGCCGACAAGATAGGAATGAAACTTGTCAAATGCGAAGACTACTGCTAGCAACTCTTTCTCAGTCATGGTGTAATTAACCTGCGTTTCTGTTAGAGTTTTACTAGCATAGTAAATAGAATGAAATATCTTTTCTTTCCTTTGGCCTAGGACAGCTCCTACAATAAAGTCACTGGCATCATACATTAATTCAAATGGTTGTGTCCAGTCTAGTGCGACGATAATCGAAGCTTGAACCAGCTGCTTCTTTATTGATGTGAATGCATTCAAACATGCATAGTCAAATACAAAGTTTTTATTCTGCTCTAATAGTGAGCATAAGGGTTTAGTTATCTTGGAAAAATCTCTAATGAATCTTTTATAAAAGTCAACGTGTCTAAAAAAGCTTCTTATTGCTTTGACAATTGTGGGCGGTGGTAGTTTTTCAATGATTTCTACCTTTGCATTATCAACCTCAACACCCTAACAAGATATGCAACGGCCAAGAACATTTCCTTTAGTTGCCATGAAATGGCATTTTTCCCAATTTAGAACAAGATTTGTTTCCTCGTATCTTTTCGAAACTCTTGCCAAATTGTCAGCGCATTGATGGACCGAGAAATCATCCATGAATACCTCGATGAGTCCTCAATCATATCTGAGAAGATTGCCAACATACATATCTGGAATGTTGCTGGCGCATTACACAACCCAAACTGCATCCGTCGGACAGCAAAGGTTCCAAAAGGGCATGTGAATGTGGTCTTTGCTTGATCTTCCGGCGCAATAGCTATTTGGTTGTATCCAAGGTATCCATCCAACAAGTAATAATATACTTTCCCAGGTAGCCTATCTAGCATCTGATCGATGAAAGGTAGTGGAAAATGGTATTTCTTTGTGGCCGCATTCAGTCGTTGGTAATCCATGCATACATGCCATCCAGTTGCGATGCGAGTAGGGATTAACTCTTTCTTATCGTTAGTTACGACTGTAAAACCACTCTTTTTAGGCACACATTAAATGTGGCTTACCCAATTGCTATTAGAGATAGGATATATAATTCTCGCTTCTAACCATTTAATGATTTCCTTCTTTACAACTTCTTTCATTTTCTTATTGAGTCGTCTTTGTTGCATGCATGCAGAAAGAGTGACTGATGCCTCTAATATCTACGATGCTCCATGCTATGGCTCTTTTATGTTCTTTCAGAATTCTGGTGAGCTTATCTTATTGCATTGCATCGAGGGATGCATTGGCAATAACAGGTAATGTCTCGTTGTCACCAAGGAAGACATATTTCAAATGTGTTGGCAATGGTTTTAACTCCAAGGTAGGAGCTTGTTTGATAGATGGTTTGAACACTAGGACCATCCTGTTAGACAAATCCAAAGACTCCATTTGCCAATTCTGTCTTAACTCACAATTGTTAACCTCCTCTTTGTCGACACAGTTATCTAGGATTTCATCGGTGGATGTCGCCGCATTATCATAAGACAATGTTAAATGTCTTGCACGAAATTCTACCATGATAATCTCGTCCAACACGTCAATGTGGTGACATTGTTCATTAGATCCGAACGGTGATGCTTCAAACACACTGAAGGTTATCTGGTCATCATTATGACTCATAACAAGTTCTCCTTTGAACACGTCGATAAGTGTTCATCTCGTTGCTAGAAATGATCCTCCCAAAATAATGGGTACTTCCTTATCTACTTCGTAATCTAGGATGATAAAATCAGCAGGGAACACCAACTTATCAACTTGGATAAGAACATCTTTGATTTGTCCTTCAAGTTGTGATAAGGATCTGTCCGCCAGTTGTAACGTCACCGCAGTGGGCTTTATCGAACCTATTCCCAATTTCTTAAAAGTAGACAAAGGCATTAAGTTAATACTTGCTCCTAAGTCACATAGAGCCTTACCTAAGTAATGATTCCCAATGAAGCATGGGATTGTAAAGCTTCTAGGATCTTTCATCTTGGTTGGCAACTTGTTTGTAAGCAAAACGCTGCACTCCTCTCTGAGCGTAATCGTCTCAATGTCATACAATTTATTTTTCTTTGATAATAGCTCTTTCATGTATTTCCATAACTGGGTATCTGCACAAGAGCATCTATTAGTGGTATATTAATGTGCAACTGTTTCAAAGTAGAAACAAACTTTTTATAACTTTATCATGGATTTTTTCTTTGAATCGTTGTGGAAACAACAAAGGTATGGTTGCAATGGGATGTCGTGGATAGCTCGATAGTATCGACACTGGTTGTTGCATCGACAACTTTGTTGGGCAAACTGCAGGCATGGGTGGTGCTACCATTGGTTCTTCAGCATAGATTTCTGCTTGACTTCCTTCAGCTATATCCTCTTCTCGTTGCTGTGATTTTGATGCGTCGACATGGTCTTTGTCAGAAACGCTTGGTCCCACCGTCTATTTTCCACTCCTTAACGTGATTACTTTGCAATGCTCCTTCCCCCTTTGTGTTGGATTCTCACTATCACTAGGCAGAGATCCTGGTGATTTTGTGCTAAGGTTAGAAGCCAACTGTCCGAGCTGGGCTTCCAATGCTCGTATGGAAGAAGAGTTGCCTTGCAATATTGCTTCAGTTTCTTGTGATATGCTCACGCATCATTACTTCAAGAGTAGCCATAGAATCTAACTTAGGTTGAGAAAACTACTGCTGTTGATGCTGATGATGTTGTCCATGCATTTGGGGCAATACAGATTGTTGTGGCTGTAATCGTGACTGTAGTTGCATCTGGTTATGTGATTGCATTTATTCAGAATGAGAATTTATCTGTGAATTCTAAAAATAATTCTGCTTCGAATTAGCATTGTAACCTCCTTGTCTATAACCCCCTTGATTTGAGGAATTTTCATATCTATAAGTAGAAGTATTTTGCTTCCCCCAAGGTTGTTGAGAACGATTGTTGTATGAGTTAGCAAATGAACCCCCTCGAATGTTGTTGAGATACTACGCATTTTCTGCATGTTGTGGGCAGTCTTCATAGCTATGATTGTCATCGTAAATCTCACAGGAAAATATCAGCGCATCCAATTGTTGGGCTACTTGTATAGGAGCAACTTCATTTGTTCCTTTCATATTCTTTATGATGTTGGCCAGTGAAGATACCTGCGCTGATAATGCAGAAATAACATCTAATTCAAGAACTCCAGGGTTAGTTTTTACCTGTGCAGAACGAGAGATTTGATATTGGTAGTCATTTTGAGCAATCCTCTCTAGAATTCTTACAACTTCATTGTAAGTACAATCTAACAATGGACCATTAGCCGATGCGTCAATAAGATTTCTTGTCTGAGCATTCAAACCATTGTAGAAAATCTCTATTTGGGTCTCTTCCTGAATTCCATGCATTGAGCAGCGTCGAAGCAATGTTTCGAAATGCTCTCATGTTGTATGTAAATTCTCATCATTGAACTGATGATATGCAGTGATGACATTACGCAACCTTGCGTTCATTGTCGATGGATTGAAACGCAGAACAAATTATGTTGCTAATGCATTCCAAGATGTAATTGATCCAACTGGCAATCGTAAGAACCATGTTCTTACTTTACCCTGCAATGAATAAGGAAATAATTGCATTTTTAAAGCATCATCAGGGACACCATGATGACTAAAGGATGCATATATAAGCAAAAAGGATTCAAATGTTCTCGTGCGTCTTCGTGTGGAAAACCTGAGTACTGCCCATTTGAGTTGAGCATCTGAAACATCACCAGTTTCAGTTCAAAATTACTAGCTTGAATAGTCGGTCGTACAACCCCTGGTTGTAAATCATCGAGTATGGGCATAACAAAATCTCTTATTGTCCTATTCTGTACTTGTTCATCTTGTGGAGATGGTGGTGGTATATCGTTAACAATTTGTGGAGGCACTGGAGGAATTCCATCTTGTGGCAACAATGGTGGCAAATTATTGTTGTTGTTGTTACCAGCCATTTTCCATTGTTTTTGTCTTCTCCTCCTAAGTATTCTTTCAATCTTCGAATCAAAGCTTACAATGTCCTTAGGATTTCTCCTTGTGGACATGCAACAATTAAAAAACTGAAAGAGAAAACAATTAAAGAAATAATAACAGATTAGTAAAGATTAAAAGTTAAGTAAGTAGAATTAATAGAAACTACAAAAGTAAACATCAAACAAATGTCATTCCCCGACAACGACGTCAAACCTTGATCGGTGTTTTTACGACACAACGATTGTGCAAGCGTACACACGTCGATGCAAGTATAGTTGATAGACAAATCTATCAGATATCGATACCACGAGGAATGGGTTTTTGATGTTGAATGTCGAAGCAATCAATACTGAATTCAGTTTAATGTGAGTACTGATGTCAGCGCAATATGTCAGATCTGCACATTGAAATAATCAGCAATGTCAACGTAATTAGGGTTAAACTTTAGAAGTTAAGTGTCAGTGTACTGAAAATAAATTCAATTGTGTTGTGTGTTAGTGATGAATATTTAAATGCATAAAATGTAAAAATGACCAAGTGTAAAGGGTAGAAATGGTTCACTGAATCTGCTATGTTGCAATGCTTGATGCATCAACAAGGTAGAGTATAGATGAATTGTCGATGTAATGAAGTCCCTTTAAATTCTTACCAACAATAGCTCCCTACTTAATCCTGACTTAAATACCCATAATCACTCCACCTCTCTATGCGAGCAACGATGTGTATTCAAGAACAAGTAACCAGTTTTTATCCCAGTCCTGAGCAGCTCTTGCCTAACCCACTTGTTAACCTAACCTATCATCGCATCTCTCGATGTCAGCGTACTACAATTTCACTCTCATGCTTAAAGCGATTATACCCAAGAATAAACAAATAAGTATTGTAAAGTAAGAATCAAAATGAACACTTATTAAAGGACACTCTCGTATTCATTTAATATCATTAAAATCCATCATCGTTTAAGAAGAATTAAGGAGTACAACGAAGCTAACTATCTCTAGACTACTAGGCCTACTCCCTAATTGTTCCTCTTGCTCAACATCAAGCACTTCTCGTTAGAAGTAGTTGTAGACTTGCTTCATCAGCTCCCTGACTTCTAGCTCAAATCTTCAATTCACACAAAATTTTCAGAATTTAATCCCCTGGCTCTCGATGATTTCTTTCCTTCTTTGTTTGTCTATTTATAACCTCTAAAAAATTATAGGATTCAGCCTTTATTTTCATATCCAAATCTAGTTCTTGCAATTGTCAAAATTAGTTAGATTACAGCTGTGCACTCACGCAGTTTTAGTGTATTCTTTAGAGATCTACAGATTGTCGCTGTATAGCTGGGCGCATTTTGAAATCATAATTACAGAGACATCAGTGAAATTCCTGCATTGGTGCTTCCAACTGTGAATTCAACTTGATTTTAATCATTCGAGGTTTAGTTTCAATGCGGCAACATCTTTTGGTCGCAATTTCTAGCTGATCTTATGGCTGCATTCATCCAGCATTAAGCTTCTAAACTGAGTTCCTACGTTGACAATATTGAGACACGATATATCGGCTGCTTGCATCGACATTAGTACAAAAATAGATAAAAATAACAAGAATTTAAACTAACTAACAATGAGTTGGAAAATATGGAAACTAAGTATAAAATGCTAATAATGCATGCTAAATGAAATGCAAAAGAGACAATTAAAACACTAAATTGGAGAGAAAATCTATGATATTTGTAATACCATCACAACTCAAGAAGAGAGAAGAGCTTAACAACGCTCCTGACCTTATTGATATCCCTTCTGACGATGACACTGAAGTCATGAAACCTAAAGAGGTGCCATCAAAAGAGGCATTAGAAAATAAAGAAGACATGCTTAAAGAAGGAAAGAGTGCCTCAATTCCATTCCCGAGAAGGTCAGAAGACAAGTAGCGACAAGACGAAGACGATTTTGTTAGTTTTCTAAACCTTTTTTAAATCCCTAAATATTAACCTATCTTTGATTGAATTGATAGAGAAGGTATCCAAGTATGCCAAATTTCTAAAGGAGATCATGACAAAGTGTCAAAAAATCATGGTAGGTGAGCAAGTGGAGGTATATGCATCCTGTAGTGCTATTATCTCTGAAGTAATTCCCCAAAAACTGAAGGATCCTGAAAGTTTCACTATTTCAATTAAAATTGGGAATTTTCAGTTCAATAGGGAATTATGCGATCTTAGTGCAATCATAAACCTAATACCTTTATCAGTGTTTGAGAAACTTGAGAGTGGAGATCTTAAAAATACCCAAGTTTGTAACACTCAGAATTCGTAACCATCACCGATCCAGGGTCTTAGGGTTTACAGAACTTTACGAGTTCTTTTTTTTAACATACAAATCAATCACAATTTATTTAATTATAAACTTGCAATTCAGAATACTAACTCCTTTTAATCTCACACATTCATTTACATCCTTTCACTCAATCAATAATCAAATTAAATCACATAATAATTTAGGAGTCACGTACGAATATTTTCCACCTGGGATCTTATTGCTCTGTGTCTTAAAAACACAGTTTTCACCACAAGCTAACCAAACTATAACCCAAACATATTCATCATTACATCGCAAGAAGAATCAATATTCATATCACAAATCAAGATATCCATATTCCATGTCAACCATAATATTACAATATCATCAAAACTATTTCAATAATTCTTACTAACATTGTATAGTACTCAAACTCAACATTGTTGCTAGTTAAGGTTTCGAGATCACATGCATTCGTGCCTCAAATCGTTACCTATTCAAATCTTATTTTAACATCTTTCTTGATTTAATAATAATATACATTTATAATTCGTTATTCTTACTTTGTTTATCAACTTAAGTAAGAGTAGAAATGTCATTAACACAATTCTGGGAGACTTCTACCAGTACCTATTGGACAAGTATCGGTAGTTGTCAAGCTAATAAACAATTCAGGAAATAGTGCAGACTTCTACCAATACCTATGACAGTTCTACCGATACGAGTGAAGCTTCTACCGAAACAAATCATACTTCCACCAGTACTAAAAACTCTAGAGAGCTAAGATGTCCTACCTTGTAGCTTCTGCCGATACAAGTACATAAACTACCGGTACTCCTATGGGTAAAACTACTGGTAATTATTATGCAACTATCGATATAACTCAAGTCAGTGAATAACCTCTCTCTTACCCTATACTTCTACCAATACATGTGGGAAATCTACCGAAACAAGAATGCAGAATTCATATAATAACATAAGTTCTCCAGTTTATCAATCATCATTTAATACAAGGCTCTTATTCAAATTCTCATCTTGCAAAATCTATACATGACAATACTTATTTCATCATATAACATAAAATACAATCAATCAACACAATAATTCTTAAATTCACATGTCAACTCAATACTAAACACATTTACTTAATTAGAACATCAAGCAATCATGCATGTTTAGTTCAACAAGGAAATCAACAATCTACAATCAAGCATTTTAAGTAAATCAGAATTCTCTTTGAAGTAAATTATTACGCATACACTGATTCTCTTTGAAGTAAATAAGAATATTCTCAATAATCATAATACGACTATATCTAAATATCTAGATAAGGTTGAACAATCTGATTCATCATATTCATAAATCAACTGAGACATTAGTTAATCTAGACATTATTACCAGAATTCTTAATGATTACCTCAAGTTCAAAGAAATTTTCAGCATCTCATATATTTACCTAGAACTAAATAATTAAATCTTTATTAATTTCCAAATACATTGTTACGTCCTTTTAATTTATTGAACAAGTCTTCTGTATAAGATATAATAATTTTTTATTCTATATCTTGAATTTATTTCACTATCAAATTTAGGCAGAAATCCCATAAATCTTTTAGGAAATAAATCAAAATACCCATTGGTGAACGGTACACAGTTAATCTCAAATCCATAAAATTTTTTTGAGTAGTCAATTATTTATATATATAAATGTTTTTCAATCATCTTAGGTCATTTCATGTACAAAGACATCTGAACAACTCTAATTTACCTGACTCAACCATAATCAGTACATTAGTCTGACATTTCAATCAATTCATTTAAGTCTATAATTCACTATAGTATCATATAACTTCAGTCAATCTATTCCTAGATTAATACCTAATTCACGAAATGATAGTAACATCAAATCGTCAGAAAAATCACAGTCATAACTTTTAGCAGATAGTTTCGATATACCAGTCTTATCCTATCGGATTATAGCTCAAACATTAATCTCATTGGGTTAGGAAATAAACCCCTTTTCCATTATTAATACGATGCAATATGAGAATGAGTTAACCCCAATCACAATCAGTGCACTCACAATAATTAATATCAAAAGAATAGAACATACCAGAAATAATATCGAGCACTGTAACTTCAGATCCATCATTATGTCTTCGATCTCACTTTATTTACCTATACTCAGGGATAGCAATAGCGAAGCTACTAAATTGTCTCACACAATTTCTATAAATCACTTTCTCATTAAATCCAAAAGACATTTGACTTTACCATCGAACATTTGTAAAACTGGTAAACTTTGACTCACCTCCTCGTTTTCCAATATTTATGAAACCAGTATACTATGACTAGCATCAGAATCTGTAGTAAGAATATTACTATTAATTTCATTAATTTCACCACGCTCAGATTCATATAACATCTTTAAAATCTGAAATAAAACAAGGGTTAGATCGGATCAATCAATATCACACTATCACAGGTTTCTACGGCACGTGCTTTCTAAACCTTATTCACACTAGACTTAGTTCGAGAATCGAAAAAATCGTAGCTCTGATACCACTAAATGTAACACAAAAAAATCGTAACCATCTTCGATCTAGATCTTAAGGTTTACAGAACTTTATGAGTTCTTTTTTTTTAATATACAAATCAATCACAATTTATTTAATTACAAACTTACAATTCAGAATACTGACTCCTTTTAATCTCACACATTCATTTACAACGTTTCAATCAATCAAGAATCAAATTCAATCACACAAGAATTTAGGAGTCACGTACGAATATTTTCCACTGGGATCACATGGCCTTATGTCTTAAACACACAGTTTTCACCACAAGCTCACCCAACTATAACCCGAACATATTCATCATTACATTGCAAGAAAATCAATATTCATATCACAAATCATGATATTCGTATTCCATGTCAACTATAATATTACAATATCATCCAAGCTATTACAATCCTTCTTACTAACATTGTATAGTACTCAAACGCGACACCATCGCTAGTTAAGGTTTCGAGATCACATGCATTCATGCCTCAAATCGTTACCTATTCAATCTTATTTTAATATCTTTCTTGATTTAATAATATATATACATTTATAATTCGTTATTCTTACTTTGTTTATCAACTTAAGTAAGAGTAGAAATGTCATTACCATAATTCTGGGAGACTTTTACCGGTACCTATTGGACAAGTATCGGTAGTTGTTAAGTCAATAAATAATTCAGGAAACAATGCAGACTTCTATCGATACATATGACAGTTCTACCAATACGAGTGAAGCTTCTACCGAAACAAATCATACTTCTACCAGTACTAAAAACTCTAGAGAGCTAAGATGTCCCACCCTACAGCTTTTACCGATACAAGTACATAAACTACCGATACTCCTATGGGCAAAACTACCGGTAATTAATATGCAACTATCGATATAACTCAAGTCAGTGAATAACCTCTCTCCTGCCTTATACTTCTACCGATACATGTGGGAAATCTACCGAAACAAGAATGCAAAATTCATATAATAACATAAGTTCTCCAGTTTATCAATCATCATTCAATACAAGGCTCTTATTCAAATTCTCATCTTGCAAAATCTATACATGACAATACTTATTTCATCATATAACATAAAATACAATCAATCAACACAAGAATTCTTAAATTCATATGTCAACTCATTACTAAACACATTTTCTTAATTAGAACATTAAGAAAGGATGCATGTTTAGTTCAACATGGAAATCAACAATCTAAAATCAAGCCTTTTAAGGGTAACATCATCCTAGTACATGTCATATAACCAAGTGATGTAAATACTATCAAACGAGCTCCCAAGATAGTGTGATTTCTTCGAGGTGATCCGATCTTCGAGTAGCAAATTAAAATCTACAAAACAATAATAAATTCATCGGTAAGCTTTCATAGCTTAATAAGTTTGCAAGGTTTACCAATTTACCGAATATCAAGTGTTGATCAAATCTGTAAATCAGTCGAGCCAAATCAAAACTGTACTTCGGTGATCGTTATCTGATTACTCCCTGTTAACCCGATGGTCATGGTTACTCCCTGTTAACCCAAAGGTCATACCTGTTACTAGTATACGATGCTAGTCTTAGACATCTTAGGGCCTGTAATCCATTCTTGGATTCTATTCACCTTACTATGACTCACGGTGCTTTATAGAATCCGTAATAAACGCAGGACCTTAGTCATCGGACTATTTCCTATCTTTGGCACAAGGCCAGGAATCCTCATCTCGTCATTTCTATCTTTCACGTTTCCAATTGTTGTTTCTCATTTCCAGCAATCATTAGAAAGGCAGTTATAAGAAGTTATTAATAAAAATTTATCATTACGAACTTACCGGAAGAAGTTGAAGTTAAAGTGAACTCTAGCGGAAAATTTGTAATTTTCCCTTTTTCCACGATTGGCAACACCTTCTTGATCTATTACAATAACTTTAGAAGTTAAGTGTCAGTGTACTGAAAATAAATTCAATTGTGTTGTGTGTTAGTGATGAATATTTATCTGCTAAGTTGCAACGCTTGATGCGTCAACAAGGTAGAGTATAGATGAATTGTCACTGTAATGAAGTCCCTTTAAATTCTTACCAACAATAGCTCCCTACTTAATCCTGACTTAAATACCCACAATCACTCCACTTCTCTGTGCGAGCAACGATGTGTATTCAAGAACAAGAAACCAGTTTTTATCCCAATCCCGAGCAGCTCTTGCCTAACCCACTTGTTAACCTAACCTATCACCGCATCTCTCGATGTCGGCGTACTACAATTTCACTCTCATGCTTAAAGCGATTAGATCCAAGAATAAACAGATAAGTAGTGTAAAGTAAGAATCAAAATGATCAATTATTAAAGGACACTCTCGTATTCATTTAATATCATTAAAATCCATCATCGTTTAGGAAGAATTAAAAAGTACAACGAAGCTAACTATCTCTAGACTACTAGGCCTACTCCCTAATTGTTCCTCTTGCTCAGCATCAAGTACTTCTCGTTAGAAGTAGTTGTAGACTTGCTTCATCAGCTCCCCGACTTCTAGCTCAAATCTTCAATTCACACAAAATTTTCAGAATTTAATCCCCTGGCTCTCGATGATTTCTTTCCTTCTTTGTTTGTATATTCATAACCTCTAAAAAATTACAGGATTCAGCCTTTATTTTCATATACAGATCTAGTTCTTGCAGTTGTCAAAATTTGTTAGATTACAGCTGTGCACTCACGCAGTTTTAGTGTTTTCTTTAGAGATCTGCAGATTGTCGCTGTATAGCTGGGCGCTTTCTGAAATCATAATTGCAGCGACATCAGTGAAATTCCTGCATTGGTGCTTCCAACTGTGAATTCAACTTGATTTTAATCATTCGAGGTTTAGTTTCAATGCGGCAACATCTTTTGGTCGCAATTTCTAGCTGATCTTATGGCTGCATTCATCCAACATTAAGCTTCTAGACTGAGTTCCTACGTTGACAATATTGAGACACAATATATCGACTGCTTGCATCGATATTAGTACAAAAATAGATAAAAATAACAAGAATTTAAACTAACTAACAATGAGTTGGAAAATATGGAAACTAAGTATAAAATGCTAATAATGCATGCTAAATGAAATGCAAAAGAGACAATTAAAACACTAAATTGGAGAGAAAATCTATGTCATTTGTAATACCATCACAACTCAAGAAGAGAGAAGAGCTTAACAATGCTCCTGAGCTTATTGATATCCCTTCTGACGATGACACTGAAGTCATGAAACCTAAAGAGGGAAGAAAGAAGACATGCTTAAAGAAGGAAAGAGTGCCTCAATTCCATTCCCGAGAAGGTCAGAAGACAAGAAGCGACAAGACGAAGACGATTTTGTTAGTTTTCTAAACCTTTTTTAAATCCCTAAATATTAACCTATCTTTGATTGAGTTGATAGAGAAGGTACCCAAGTATGCCAAATTTCTAAAGGAGATAATGACAAAGTGTCAAAAAATCATGGTAGGTGAGCAAGTGGAGGTATATGCATCTTGTAGTGCTATTATCTCTAAAGTAATTCCCCAAAACCTGAAGGATCCTGAAAGTTTCACTATTTCAATTAAAATTAGGAATCTTCAGTTCAATAGGGCATTATGCGATCTTAGTGCAATAATAAACCTAATACCTTTATCAGTGTTTGAGAAACTTGAGAGTGGAGATCTTAAAAATACCCAAGTTTGTAACACTCAAAAACCGTAACCATCTCCGATCCAAGGTCTTAGGGTTTACAGAACTTTACGAGTTCTTTTTTTTAACATACAAATCAATCACAATTTATTTAATTATAAACTTGCAATTCAGAATACTAACTCCTTTTAATCTCACACATTCATTTACAAACTTTCACTTAATCAAGAATCAAATTAAATCACATAAGAATTTAGGAGTCACGTACGAATATTTTCCACCTGGGATCTCATGGCTCTGTGTCTTAAAAGCACAGTTTTCACCACAAGCTAACCAAACTATAACCCAAACATATTCATCATTACATCGCAAGAAGAATCAATATTCATATCACAAATCAAGATATCCATATTCCATGTCAACCATAATATTACAATATCATCAAAACTATTTCACTCATTCTTACTAACATTGTATAGTACTCAAACTCAACATTGTCGCTGGTTAAGGTTTCGAGATCACATGCATTCGTGCCTCAAATCGTTACCTATTCAAATCTTATTTTAACATCTTTCTTGATTTAATAATAAATATACATTTATAATTCGTTATTCTTACTTTGTTTATCAACTTAAGTAAGAGTAGAAATGTCATTAACACAATTCTGGGAGACTTCTACCAGTACCTATTGGACAAGTATCGGTAGTTGTCAAGCTAATAAACAATTCAGGAAATAGTGCAGACTTCTACCAATACCTATGACAGTTCTACCGATACGAGTGAAGCTTCTACCGAAACAAATCATACTTCCACCAGTACTAAAAACTCTAGAGAGCTAAGATGTCCTACCTTATAGCTTCTGCCGATACAAGTACATAAACTACCGGTACTCCAATGGGTAAAACTACTGGTAATTATTATGCAACTATCGATATAACTCAAGTCAGAGGATAACCTCTCTCTTACCCTATACTTCTACCAATACATGTGGGAAATCTACCGAAACAAGAATGCAAAATTCATATAATAACATAAGTTCTCCAGTTTATCAATCATCATTTAATACAAGGCTCTTATTCAAAAATTCTCATCTTGCAAAATCTATACATGACAATACTTATTTCATCATATAACATAAAATACAATCAATCAACACAAGAATTCTTAAATTCACATGTCAACTCAATACTAAACACATTTACTTAATTAGAACATCAAGCAATCATGCATGTTTAGTTCAACAAGGAAATCAACAATCTACAATCAAACATTTTAAGGGTAACATCATCCTAGTACATGCCATACAACCAAGTAATGTAAATACTACCGAACGAGCTCCAGAGATAGTGTGATTCTTCAATGTGAGTCGATCTTCGAGTAGCAAATTAGAATCTACAAAACAACAACAAATTCACCGGTAAGCTTTCATAGCTTAATAAGTTCACAAGGTTTATCAATTTACCGAATATCAAGTGTTGATCAAATTTGTAAATCAATCGAGTCAAATCAGAACCGTACTTCGAAGATCGTTATTCAATTTACTCCCTATTGACCCAAAGGTCATGCTTACTCCTTGTTGATCCAAAGGTCATACCTTTTACTAGTATACGATGCTAGTCTTAGCCATCGATATGATATATTTGTTTCTTATGATGCTACTCACACTAAGCTGATGAGAATATGCAAACAATCATAATTCTCTGTCATCGCAGGGCTTGTAATCCATTATTGGATTCTATTCACCTTACGATGACTGACGATACTGTAGAGAATCCGTAACAAATGCAAGACCATAGTCATCGGACCATTTCCTATCTTTGGCACGAGGCCGGGAAATCCTCATCTCGTCATTTCTATCTTTCACGTTTCCAATTGCTGTTTCTCATTTCCAGCAATCATTAGAAAGGCAGTTATAAGCAGTTATTAATAAGAATTTAACATTATGAACTTACCGAAAGAAATTATAGTTAAAGTGAACTCTAAGGGCAAATCCATAATTTTCCCTTTTTCCACGATCGGCAGCACCTTCATGATCTATTACAATAACTTCATTCAATTATTTAAATCAACATAAATTTTTAATCATTTTATGCAAATAAGTCTTTTTGGTATTTTTACAAAATTGCCCTCAACTTTTCACCCTTATTCAATTTAGTCCTTAAGCCTTAAACTTGCAAATTAACTATTTTTACTCAAATTTCAGCTTTGCCAAATTTCATGAGTCTTTCAACAGCCCACTTTTGGCATTATTTCACCTCAAGTCCTTGCAAATTTATCACTTTAACATTTTAGTTCTTAAAGATTAAAATCATCAAAAACTACTTTACAAAATAATCAAATCCAACAACCAAAATTAAAAATCCATCATAAAATTCCAAGAATATACAAAAATAAACAATGGCATAACACACAACATTTAACAGCTTTACAAATTAGTCACTGAATTAGCTAAATTGAGCTAAAACGAACTCAAAAACATAAAATTACCAAAAACGGGCAAGATTTACCTATCTAATTTGAAGCCCTAAGCTTGGACGATCTTATTCTCTTCTCCTATGGTTGAATCGGGTTTCAATTGCTTAATGTGGAAGATGATTCTTTCTTTTTTATTTTGTTTATAATATTTATCTCTTTATTTACCAATTTTCCCTCCATTCAAACATTCAAAATTCAACAAATTCAAGGCCATGACTGTCCACTTACCTCCTTAATGGTATAATTACCATCTAAGTACTTTAACTTACCTTTCAATTAGCATTTAATATCTTTAATTAAGAGAATTCAACTTTTGCACATTTTACAATTTAATCATTTTCGTTTAATTAACTATCTAAAAGATTAAATTTCATAACCAAATTTTAATACAATACTAATGACCTCGTAAATATTAAATAATTAATATTTACGGTCTACCATATCAAAGTCGTGACCTCAAAATTACCATTCCCGATCATACTAAAAATAAACTAATTAGTAAGTCCCCATTTTATTTGGATTTAATTGCAATTAACCAAATTCTAAAGAGTTTCACATCATTTTTATTATTAGGCCATTTAAATAGGATCCAATTTCATAGTTGGTCCTTCAATTATTTTAAATTTTAATTAAACAAACTTGTTTGTAATTTAGTCCTAAACTAATTAGGACTTAATGAACAAATAACCCAAAAGTTAGTGGATGGTAATCATATCCACCACTGCTTGCACTTTTTCACTATGGTGTAATAACCACTTTGGCCCCTTTTATTTTTAATCGATATCAATTAACTTTTACCTCTTTTACAATTTACTCATTTTTCCTTAATTAAGCAATTAATCATCAAAATTACCCAACCAAACTTCAATTCATAAATAATAACTTTATAAATATTTATGACCCTTAATTTCATAAACGAAGTCCTGATACCTCATTTTCTAAAACCACTTGACATTTGAACCAAACCACTTATACTAACTTTTAATTCAATAATTAAAATTCCATATAAAATTAATATTGATGTATTTGATTTAATCACTAATTATAAAAATTTCTTGTTGGATTTGTGATCCCGAAATCACTGTTTCCGACACCACTGAAAAACGGGCTGTTACAACTCTCCCCCCCCGGAAATTTTGTCCTCAAAATTTTTATCTAACAGTACTTGTTTATTCTAAAGCTTTTCTCACAACAAAAATCATTACTATCTCATCCAATATATAAAATAACAATCTCATAATAATCTCAAGTAACACAAACTTTATATTGACTTTCCCTATCCAGGAAACATAATAGGCAGTAATAATTAGACGATTACTTGATGTTCAATTTCCTTCCTAGATTCCGGATTGATCAAAACAAAAATTTCCAGAGATGTTTTCTGAAGTTTTCATATAACAATAGAAAAATCTTTCTACTCAAACCTACTCCAATCCATCTATCAAATTTTACATAACCAAGAAAATTGACCTCTCTAAACCAAAACTCAAGGTTGATAGTTTTCACGTAAATTATTTCTCACACATAGTCTACAATACATTTTCACTTATTACGCATACACTGATTCTCTTTGAAGTAAATAAGAATATTCTCAATAAACATAATACGACTATATCTAAATATCTAGATAAGGTTGAACAATCTGATTCATCATATTCATAAATCAACTGAGACATTAGTTAATCTAGACATTATTACCAGAATTCTTAATGATTACCTCAAGTTCAAAGAAATTTTCAGCATCTCATATCTTTACCTAGAACTAAATAATTAAATCTTTATTAATTTCCAAATACATTGTTACGTCATTTTAATTTATTGAACAAGTCTTCTGTATAAGATATAATAATTTTTTATTCTATATCTTGAATTTATTTCACTATCAAATTTAGGCAGAAATCCCATAAATCTTTTAGGAAATAAATCAAAATACCCATTGGTGAACAGTACACAGTTAATCTCAAATCCATAAAATTTTTTTGAGTAGTCAATTATTTATATATATAAATGTTTTTCAATCATCTTAGGTCATTTCATGTACAAAGACATCTGAACAACTCTAATTTACCTGACTCAACCATAATTAGTACATTAGTCTGACATTTCAATCAATTCATTTAAGTCTATAATTCACTACAGTATCATATAACTTCAGTCAATCTATTCCTAGATTAATACCTAATTCACGAAATGATAGTAACATCAAATCGTCAGAAAAATCACAGTCATAACTTTTAGCAGATAGTTTCGACATACCAGTCTTATCCTATCGGATTATAGCTCAAACATTAATCTCATTGGGTTAGGAAATAAACCCCTTTTCCATTATTAATACGATGCAATATGAGAATGAGTTAACCCCAATCACAATCAGTGCACTCACAATAATTAATATCAAAAGAATAGAACATACCAGAAATAATATCGAGCACTGTAACTTCAGATCCATCATTATGTCTTCGATCTCACTTTATTTACCTATACTCAGGGATAGCAATAGCGAAGCTACTAAATTGTCTCACACAATTTCTATAAATCACTTTCTCATTAAATCCAAAAGACATTTGACTTTACCATCAAACATTTGTAAAACTGGTAAACTTTGACTCACCTCCTCGTTTTCCAATATTTATGAAACCAGTATACTATGACTAGCATCAGAATCTGTAGTAAGAATATTACTATTAATTTCATTAATTTCACCACGCTCAGATTCATATAACATCTTTAAAATCTGAAATAAAACAAGGGTTAGATCAGATCAATCAATATCACACTATCAAAGGTTTATACGGCATGTGCTTTCTAAACCTTATTCACACTACACTTAGTTCGAGAATCGACAAAATCGTAGCTCTGATACCACTAAATATAAAATCAAAAAATCGTAACCACCTTTGATCTAGAGTCTTAGGGTTTACAAAACTTTATGAGTTCTTTTTTTAATATACAAATCAATCACAATTTATTTAATTACAAACTTACAATTCAGAATACTAACTCCTTTTAATCTCACACATTCATTTACAACCTTTCAATCAATCAAAAATCAAATTCAATCACACAAGAATTTAGGAGTCACGTACGAATATTTTCCACTGGGATCACATGGCCCTGTGTCTTAAACACACAGTTTTCACCACAAGCTCACCCAACTATAACCCAAACATATTCATTATTACATTGCAAGAAAATCAATATTCATATCACAAATCATGATATTCGTATTCCATGTCAACTATAATATTACAATATCATCCAAGCTATTACAATCCTTCTTACTAACATTGTATAGTACTCAAACGCAACACCATCGCTAGTTAAGGTTTCGAGATCACATGCATTCATACCTCAAATCGTTACCTATTCAATCTTATTTTAATATCTTTCTTGATTTAATAATATATATACATTTATAATTCGTTATTCTTACTTTGTTTATCAACTTAAGTATGAGTAGAAATGTTATTACCATAATTCTGGGAGACTTTTACCGGTACCTATTGGACAAGTATCGATAGTTGTCAAGTCAATAAATAATTCAGGAAACAATGCAGACTTCTATCGATACCTATGACAGTTCTACCAATACGAGTGAAGCTTCTACAGAAACAAATCATACTTCTACCGATACTAAAAACTCTAGAGAGCTAAGATGTCCTACCCTGCAGCTTTTACCGATACAAGTACATAAACTATCGATACTCCTATGGGCAAAACTACCGGTAATTAATATGCAACTATCGATATAACACAAGTCAGTGAATAACCTCTCCTGCCCTATACTTCTACCGATACATGTGGGAAATCTATCGAAACAAGAATGCAAAATTCATATAATAACATAAGTTCTCCAGTTTATCAATCATCATTCAATACAAGGCTCTTATTCAAATTCTCATCTTGCAAAATCTATACATGACAATACTTATTTCATCATATAACATAAAATACAATCAATCAACACAAGAATTATTAAATTCATATGTCAACTCATTACTAAACACATTTTCTTAATTAGAACATTAAGCAAGCATGCATGTTTAGTTCAACATGGAAATCAACAATCTAAAATCAAGCATTTTAACGGTAACATCATCCTAGTACATGTCATATAACCAAGTGATGTATATACTATCGAACAAGCTCCCAAGATAGTGTGATTTCTTCGAGGTGATCCGATCTTCGAGTAGCAAATTAAAATCTACAAAACAATAACAAATTCACCGGTAAGCTTTCATAGCTTAATAAGATTGTAAGGTTTACCAATTTACCGAATATCAAGTGTTGATCAAATCTGTAAGTCAGTCGAGCCAAATCAGAACTGTACTTCGGTGATCGTTATCTGATTACTCCCTGTTGACCCAAAAGTCATAGTTACTCCTTGTTGACCCAAAAGTCATACCTGTTACTAGTATACGATGCTAGTCTTAGACATCTTAGGGCCTGTAATCCATTCTTGGATTCTATTCACCTTACTGTGTCTCACGGTGCTTTAGAGAATCCGTAATAAATGCAGGACCTTAGTCATCTGACTATTTCCTATCTTTGGCACAAGGCCGGGAATCCTCATCTCGTCATTTCTATCTTTCACGTTTCCAATTGTTGTTTCTCATTTCCAGCAATCATTAGAAAGACAGTTATAAGAAGTTATTAATAAAAATTTATCATTACGAACTTATCGGAAGAAGTTGAAGTTAAAGTGAACTCTAGCGGTAAATTTGTAATTTTCCCTTTTTCCACGATTGGCAACACCTTCTTAATCTATTACAATAACTTCATTCAATTATTTAAATCAACATAAATTTTTAATCATTTTATGCAAATAAGCCTTTTTGGTATTTTTACAAAATTACCCTCAACTTTTCACCTTTATTTAATTTAGTCCTCAAGCCTTAAACTTGGAAATTAACTACTTTTATTCAAATTTCAGCTTTGCCAAATTTCATGAGTCTTTCAACAGCCCACTTTTGCCATTATTTCACCTCAAGTCCTTACAAATTTATCACTTTAAAATTTTAGTCCTTAAAGATTAAAATCATCAAAAACTACTTTATAAAATAATCAAATCCAGCAACCAAAATTAAAAATTCGTCATAAGATTCCAAGAATATACAAAATCAACAATGGCATAACCCACAACATTTAATAGTTTTACAAATTAGTTACCGGATTAGCTAAATCGAGCTAAAACGAACTCAAAAACATAAAAATTACCAAAAAAGGGTAAGATTTACCTATCTAATTTGAAGCCCTAAGCTTGGACGAACTTCTTCTCTTCTCCTATGGCTAAATTAGGTTTCGATTACTTAATAAGGAAGATAATTCTTTCCTTTTTATTTTGTTTATAATATTTATCTTTTTATTTACCAATTTGCCCTCCATTAAAACATTCAAAATTCAACAAATTCAAGGCCATGGTCATCCACTTACCTCTTTAATGGTATAATTATCATCTAAGTACTTTAACTTACCTATCAATTAGCATTTAATACATTTAATTAAGAGAATTCAACTTTTGTATCTTTTACGATTTAATCCTTTTCATTTAATTAACTATCTAAACGATTAAATTTCATAACTAAATTTTAATACAATACTATTGACCTCATAAATATTAAATAATTAATATTTACGGTTTGATTGAAGTCATGGCCTTAAAATTAACATTCTCGATCATACTAAAAATAAACTAATTAGCAAATCCCATTTTATTTGGATTTAATTGCTATTTACCAAATTCTAACAAGTTTCACATCATTTATATTATTAGGCCATTTAAATAGGATCCAATTTCATAATTGGTCCTTCAATTATTTTAAAATTTAATTAAACAAACTTGTTTGTAATTTAGTCCTAAACTAATTAGGACTTAATTAATAAACAACCCAAAAGTTAGTGGATGGTAATCATATCCACCACCGTTTGGACTTTTTCACTATGGTGTAACCACTTTGGCCTCTTTTATTTTTAATCAATAGTAATTAACTTTTACCTCTTTTACAATTTACTCATTTTTCCTTAATTAAGCAATTAATCATCAAAATTACCCAACCAAACTTCAATTCGCATATAATAAGACTCTGTAAATATTTAATAAAAACAATTATGACCCTTAATATCAGAAACGATGTCCTGATACCTCATTTTCTAAAACCACTTGACTTTTGAACCAAACCACTTGTACTAACTTTTAATTCAATAATTAAAATTCCTCGAATCAAAATTCCATATAAAATTAATATTCACGTATTTGATTTAATCACTAATTATAAAAATTTCTTATCGGATTTGTGATCCCGAAATCACTGTTTTCAGCACTACTGAAAAACGAGCTATTACAAAGTTACTCTACAATTGGCTGATCGGTCATCTGTATGACCGAGGGGAAATTCTGGAGGACGTATTAGTTTAGGTACGGAGTTTCATCATCCCTACCGATTTTGTTGTGTTAGATTTTGAGGAAGACAGGGATATCCCCATCTTGTTAGGAAGACCATTCTTAGCCACCTTTAGGTCTACCATTGATTTGAACAATAATGAGCTCACTATGCGAATTAATGGTGAGGTTGAGACCTTCAAATGTGGGGATAAAAGCGATGAAACTAAGGAGCATAATGAGCGCTGCCACTTGCTAAAATTAAATGGGGAAGAAAGGCACAATCGAATCCTATTCATGAGCAAAGAACGAATTATCTGATTTAAGGAAAGGGATCGATTGAAGGAGGTCGAGAAATCTAATAAGAGATGGGCTAAAAGAGAACAAAGTTGGATCCTTTGACAAGGGTAAGCATATTGGATGAGTCTGATAGTAAAACTTAAAGGTAAAACGGTGGTACTAACTTATGTATAGTATTGTATATATTTCTAACATGTTTTTATTTCAAGAATTAACAGGAAACATGGGTATGTTGCGACATACCATCAGCTGTGTCGCAACAAAGGTATAGAATTTAGGAAAATCAAGACTGATGCTGATGTTACGACGTAGCTATCCCCTTATCACGACAAAGAGTACAAATCTCATGAACTAAGGAGAATGTCGCAACGACACTTCAAATATGTTGCGACAAAGAGAAGCTGAGACGTTTGTCACGATAAAGACTCTTTGTGTCGCGACATAGACTAAAATTTTTGCAGGATCAACCCGACCAAATGCGTAACCCAACGACTAAGAGTTTATTTCTTTCGCTTTTTTACACCTTAAAACATTAAATCCTAAGCCCTATAAATATTAAAACACTATTCTAACTTATTTCGGCTTATTTAAACTCACAAAAACCTTTGAAAACCTAAAAATCATTCTTTTTCCTATTTTCTCTTTTCACTTTTCAAGTTTCCAAGCAAGTGGAGAAAGACACCAAACCTGGTTTAAAGTTTCTACTCTCATATTTCTAATATTTAAAATGCCTCCTAGGAAGGTTAGACATACTGTAGAATGTGAACCAGATTGGGTGCAAATTCTTTGAAATTTGTTAATGCGAATGTCAAAAAATATTTTAATGAGCTTCAAGGGAAGACATCATTCAAGAGAGGGTTTTGACCCATTGATGGTTCTGTGCAAGGAAATTCGGCCTCTAGTTAGGTATCATAGGTGGGATAGATTTTGGATAATCCCCATCGAACCTATAGTTATTCCTGTAGTCCATGAATTCTATGTAGCCTTAAAAGATTATATTTCTAGGACTAGGGACGAATTTAATTGGAAAACCTTAGTAATTAGAGAGATTAGTGTTAAGGTAACCCCCAAAATAATTTGTAATTTCTTCAATGCTCCTTATTATGAATAGGATTTCTTAGATCAAATTGACTTAGAATCCTTTGGTGATATAGACATGAATGAAGTAATTACTTATTTAATTAAGGGAATAGGGGAATGGAAATTTAGGCCAAACACTAGTATCCCTACTTCATTTAACCAAGCAATCATGTTTCCTAAAGCTAAGATGTGGATCCAATTTATTTGCACACGCATGATATTTACTTTAAATGTTTATAATGTTAATGCTTGTCAAGTAGTGTTATTATTTGTAATTTTGCAGAAAAAAGCATATTTGTTTAGAAAAATGGATCTACCGAAACATGAGTCGTTGTGTGGGATGCCAAAAGGTGGAGATTTTCTTTCCTCACTTAATCATGGCTTTGTGTAGGAGGGCAGGAGTGCCCATGACATCCACTGAAAAAACATTGAAGTCTTCAAAGAGTGCCATTGGTGACACCCTTTTCCAAAAATACGAAGAGCTTCGTACTAAACAAATAAAAGAAGGGAAGAGGAAATCAAGATACTCGACGGTTACACCGACTTCCAAACGAAGGTTGGCACCAGCTTAACAAAAAGTTGATGAAATGAGTCATCCAAAGCTTGATTGGATGATCCAATAGATGTAAGAATCGGGACCAATATTTCAAGAGGTTGCTCAACAACACTACATTAGGGTCCCCAACTACACAGCGGACATGTTTGGGGTAGTGGATGAGGAGCATGATGAAGAAGAACCGGAAGTAGAGTGATAATGAGGAGGAAGATATGAATGAAGATGAATAGTCATTTTCGACAATTTAGTTTTGTAATTTTTGGATAATTTTTTGTTTTTTTTTTAAATTTATATAATTTGTAGAGTAGGATTAGAAATTAGTTTTGCATATATATGCCCTAATTCTTTTTGTAGGAACCCCACATTATGGAAACATAACAATTTCGAGCATTCACGCCAAAGGGGGAAGGACAACCACCATGAGGACAAAAGGAACCTTTTACGATAAATCGGGTAACTTCTTTCCTTATTATCTAAGGGGGCTACACATATTCTAAAGTGTAGGGGGATAACAAAGGAATTTTTGCATATTGTTTTTCTTTTTTTTTTTAGTTTTTTATGCTTGAGCTTGTAGAAATACAAGTGATTAGTTAGGATCATGTATAATAGGTTAATTGTGTTTATTGATAATTTTGGCATGATGATGATGAATTTTTAATTTTTGAGCATGAAAATTTTGAGTTCTATAGGTTACATTAAGTATAGATAGAAAGGTATAATTGATACCAAGTGATGTGCATAATATGAGAAAACGAGCATGCTAGTATATATGATAGATGATAATTTTGAGATTAGGTGATTAAATTGATATTTGTGCATATTAAGGTGTTTAGGGATGACCTAAGGCATTGTTTGGACACATCTAGAGCTAAAAATCCAAACCTTGTTCTAAATTCCAATTAGTACCCATCTTTGA